>OZ012563.1:2500000-5000000 GCA_963935595.1 Schoenobius gigantellus
TCCAATTTAAGAAAAGCTACCTCAGCGGTTGACAAAAAGGCAGCGGCGCGGGCGCCAGGGGACGGCGCGTTAGCAGGCCCCTCAATTAAAGACTCGTAGCTAAACATGTATTAGATACAGAATGTTGTTTTTTTTGTTGAAAAGGTTATAAGATCTGGATTAATAAGAGGTAATAAAAAGAACTTGTTATAGGGGGCATTATTTGGTAAAAATAAACATTTACTCAAAATTTAACACTTTTATGTTCAAAATTAGTTAAAAAAATGTTTTTCTCCCTATTGACTGCTTTTATGGACTTTTTTTTTATTTACCATACAGTGTTAATCTTTTGGCATCATTATTGTTTATTTGAACAAAATCCACGCAGTGGTTACAATGTTACAATTTTACAAACACAAAAGGTCTTAAAAAGAGAATAAAAAAATAAAAATCAATATTAAATACATTTTTTTTTCTAAATAAAATTATTTTTTTATCGATCAATTGTAGTCTAGTTTCACCCATTTTCGTTTGTGCACCTTATCCGGAGACACACTGTATAATAAGTTACCAGAAAAAATTTTACATTTAACAGATCTAAAGTTGAGTTATATAAATGTTTGCTATGTATTTTTTTTGTTAAAGAATTTTTATGTAATAATTAGTTTTTGTAGCATTTAGCCAGGTAGCACCCGCCATTGCTATCGCTGACACGAGTGCAATTTCTTCTCGATATTTTATGTGAAAGTTTTAGTTATTGTTAAGTTTTAAAGTTAAGTATACGTTTCACATTAGAAGACGTAAGTATAATACTTATTTTAACTAAGTAAAATCATCAATTTACCCCTACAATACATTAATATCACTAAAAACTTCCACATTCAAATATTTTTCATTGTTTCGCCTTTACTTTTGGGCGTCATTTTTTCCTTACACTTCTATGGACGGGGTCATTGAGGCCCCTGTTCTTCGTTACGCAGTTTACACGTTTTTTTAAATATTAGGCTAAAATTTATGTCTTAATCGTAATAAATAGGTTCAAATCAAACTAAACCAATACAAATTAAATAAAATGTTAATAAATTTTACTTAGTATAACGAAATAAAGAACTTATGTGATAATAATTATAGGAATAAGTCTCATCTAACAAGAAAAACTACTTTTTCCTCAATTATGAATTCTAATAAGTAAATTAAACATAAAAGAAAGCTCGTAGGTAAAAAAATAGAAAAATGACACCTATTTAACAAAAGCAATCGTAATACAATTGCTTTATCGATATTTTCTGACGCACTGCTGGCTGCACAGCTAATTATATTGAACATTTTTAAAGAAAAATTGATTAAAAGTAGAAGGAAATAAAAATATGATTGTCCTTATATTTGTAGACAAGGGGCCTTAGAGACCCCAAGTCCATAGTTAAAGATTAACTGTTTTATTTCCATATTTTCTCTACAGGCGGCAGTATTAAAGGCTTAATTTTATTTAAAAACTAAAGCACGCTTAAGCATGCTAATCTGGGCAGAGCAACGTTTTGGTCCGAAAATGAAAACCAAATACGATTGTACATATTCCGAAAAATCGTAAACATAACAGATATTAAAATTCAATTCCAACCCAGAAAACAAAACACAAAGACTCAGTTACCAACCTTCCAAACCCAGGTAAACCTGCGGGCAATAGCTAGTTTTTATAGTTTTTGGTTTCAATCTTTTTTATTTGACTGTACTTTAGATGCGCGCGCGAGTTGACGACAAAAAAAATAAAATAAAATCGGAAGGTGCCAACTGGCGCGCGCTCGCGAGTTTCGCACTCACCAGTTGACGAATAAGTCCTTAAGAATGACAACACGCACTAATTCAAATTCAAAAATCTTTATTCAACCTAGGCCTTTACAGGCACTTATTGACGTCAAAACAAAGCAAAACATTCCAATTTAAAGAAAACATATTTAACCTTATATGTGCATACATCCTGAATATACCTACTCAAGATGTCTGCAAATACAAGTAGCAATTTAAAAAAAAGTTGAATCTACACCTGTTCAGAAATTGGGAGAGCCTTCTCGAGAAGAACAGGCAAGAAACTCGAAAGGTAAATTTTTTTTATCTCCTCTTTTAAATCGCCATTTACAATTTTGGTTTTGTTACATAGTCATTGAAAGTTAAAAAAATACAATCGGTATGCTTACATACACTTAAAATGTCAAAAAATAAGTTATAGACTTTACACTAATCATAATACAATAAATTAGGTATGTTGTTACCAAACATATGATAACTTAGTCTATATAATTCAAAATCAGTGTCAGTTCTTTTCTGACAACAATATCTGTTAACATCAATAGCTATAACAACACGATTATTGACATTATAACGAATAAAATAATAACTTCATATTAAATACCAGGCATTGGCATCATTTAAATAATCGTTCACTTTTTATTATCCTTTACTCATTAGAGTCTTTTTTACATGCGCTTTAAACTTATAAAAAGGCAAGTGTAACTGACACTATGTGGAACTTTGTTGTAAAAAGTTCCAAATTTTGTCACAAATTTTGCTATTCACAAACATTTAATACGCAACAAAAGCTGTCTATTCGTGTATTTGGTTCCGGACGGAAACGATTCTATTTAAAAAAATTGACCCGGACATACAAACATACATACATATATACACATACATACATACAGTGCAGGCTAAATACAAGTTTGTAAAAACAAACAAGCTGCACCGGCGCGCAGCTTGGCGACATCTTAACGTAAACTGATTGACGAGTCACACGAAAATTAACTTTAGTGCGAATAACTTATTATTCCTTATTATTTGATGGGGCGATAGTTTGCGGCTGTCGATAACTACACACGTAAACGGTTATGCAACAATAAGTCTAATGCATTTGACGTAAAAACTTGAATTGCTTGTGCGCGTTAAAACCCTATTGATAGGGTTAGCCTCAATGGGGTTTTCGGATGCGGTAAGTGCTTACCCTAATTAACTGTATTATTTTGGTTAGCCTTTCGGTGCAGTAAGTCGATGAAATGCTTACCGTATTGATAGGGTTTGTGAAAACAAGTCTATAAATTACCCAATCAAAAACCCCTTATATGGAAAGTGGTTTCGGTCCTTGCTATTAGCTCGGTGTGCTGGACCTTGCGTCTCCCGCAGGACCCATCAGGGACGACGGTGCTCAGCTCTGCTATGCCTTTGATGCCAAGGATGTACCGGTCAAAGTATCCCTGAAAAAAAAAACAGATGAAAATATTTTTTTTACGCAACAGGAACTGATCTGATCTAGTACGGTTCGGTTTTAGCGTTCATTTCTTCCACGTACGTGCAAACTCTGGAACGAACTTCCAACTGCGATGTTTCAAACGAGGTTTAAAAAAAACTTCTCTCCAGGTAGGCAGTAACTGAGCTATGCCCCTGGCATTGCAGATGTCCAGAAGTGGTGGTTACCACTTACCATCAGGCAGGCCTCTAACTCGTTTGCCAATGATAGCAATAAAAAAAGGAAAGCCTTCATCTCACCTGATGGTAAGAGATAAGGCTGGTGATAGAAGCAAGCCTCACCTGAACTCTTTGACAACTGAGAATCTGGCTATCTTACCTTTTTTACATATGTCAGGAATCTCTTGGCCTTCATCTTACCTGATTGTAAGTGACGATAAGGCCGAAGGTGGAAGCGAGCTTCGCCTGGACTCCTCAACAACTGAGGGACTGGCTATCATACCTATAAATTACCTTTAGTTGTCGGAACACAACAACATTATTTATATTGGTATTTTTGCGGCAAACTTAGGTTGCGATTGTAGCTAGCCAAGCGATCTCAGAAGCCTTACCACCAACAAAACCAAGCAGAAAAACTGCCTCTATTTATAATCAAACCTGGCCCTCCTAATCAACACCGATTATCTCAACTACCGAAGCACGTCAGATTCTAGAAGCTGGTAAATCTTCTTACTGTCAGAGGTTTCTCGCAAATCTCCACAGTGTTGACGACAATGCTTTGAACGTAGGGTATGGTGCCGTATGCTGGTCCCTTGACGCGAAGTTTCAAGCTCTGAGCCGGCTTGAAGAAGCGCACCGAAAACCCCTGCTTATACGGATCCGCTGATACTCTCGCTGTGGAGTTGTCACCCTGAAATATGCATCATTATCATCATTTCAGCCAAGAGACGCTCACTGTTGGACATAGGCCTCCACCAGGAATTTCCAAGCCGATCGATCCTGCGCCTCCCACATGCATGGCTTTCCGCGACCTTCACAAGATCGATACACCTTGGGTCCACCAAATTTCTTCGGTGCCAAACGATGATCTCCTAGAAAGTCTTAAAATTTGTCACCGACTTCAATATAGAAGTGTGATGGCGTCTGTACCTATTATTATATTATTTTTAACTTTTCAGTGTTTTTGAAGTCGGTTTTTATTTTTTATAAAATATTTTTTATTTTTAACTTTTTAGTGAATGAAATCTTTTATAGTGAAAGAAACCCTAATTTAATAACAGCTCAGCGTTTTCCTCGATTTACATGGAATCCCATCATCAGATCCTGAATTTGGTGACCTTGGGAGCACACCAGGAGTATAATCTATCGAAACAAAAAGAATTTTGAAAATCGGTCCACAATTGGCGGAGTAATCGCGTAACATACACACAAAACACGTTGGACACACCTTAAAATTTAAGGGTTTTCCTCGATTTTCATGGGATCCCATCATCAGATCCTAACTTTGGTGATCATGGGACCACCCTTGGAGTATACTCTATCGAATACAAAAAGAATTTTAAAAATCGGTCCATTGGCGGCCTAATCGCGTAACATACACACAAAAAACGGTTAACGCAGGGGTCGAGTGATCGCTTACTGCGCAACGGGTCCCGGGTTCGATTCCCGTACGGGACAAATATTTTGTATGGCCTACAGAAATTTGTTCCGGTCTGGGTGTATGTGCGTGTGATATTCTATGTTTGTAACTGCACCCACGATACAGGAGAAAATCCTAGTGTGGGGCAACTAAATAAAAAAAGAAAAAAAAAATACATACGTATCGAATTGATTTTTTGAAGTCGGTTAAAAAGCTGGTCAAGTGCCTGTCGGGCCACGCGCAGTGTACTTAGATCATTTAGCCTATGGATATGGTACGCAATTTACGTTAGATTATACGTCGGTGGTACGTTTCGATAGATTATACGTCGGTAGCGCTGTGGACTCGGCACTTGCCTTCCAATCGGGGGGTCGGAGTTCGAGACCCGCCATGTACCAATGTGTTTTTCGTTTCGAATTTCATATGTTCATTTATCTGACGCTCCTACGGTGAAGGAAAACATCGTGAGGCAACCTGCATACATCTGCGAAGAAATTCAATGATGTATGTGAAGTCGACCAATCCGCACTGGGCCAGCGTGGTTGACTAGGGCCTAATCACCCTAACATAGGGTAGGCTCGAGCCCCTCGGTGGGGACGTATATGAGCTGTGATGATGATATAGTACGCAACAAATCGCAGTATACATTTTTCTGATACATTTTGCGGGAGGCGAGGTAAGTACGCATGGCACACTACGAAAATCTAGCATTCAATTACAGATGCGCACACTATGAAAATATTACCTCACTATAATGAAACACACACACATCAACAAATTAACGTGTATCTGCGCAATCGCCCGCAAATCATGCCCGTGTACTGTGTTGTGCTACCAACGTACCATTGTATTTTTCTATCGTAACGGTATAAAAATTACTTCAAAATTGTACTTAAATAAAACACGTTTATGTATATTTTATGCTTACGTGTGCTAGGAAACGCCATAGTCTTGAAGATTTGAGTTACTGGATAGCCTTTTGCAAGAGGAAACTGTACAATTAACCATTTTTTACGAGCTCTTACTTGCGATACGAAACGATACCTAATGGCAGCGGCCGCGCGTCAACTAGTTTTGTATAACGTGTATAGTCATATGGTCAACGTAAATTGGCAGAGGGGTTCGCCCAGCCTTGTCATCTCCCGTCTGAATGCTCTAAGGCAGTGTAGGGTTCCGTAGTTGCAAATCACACCTCACAACACGTTGCTATTAAATTAGGCATTATTATTATTACCAAATATTTCAGAAACGGATCCCTAAATCTAAAAATGGTGTTGTGAACCATACTTTATTTTTTAAAGACCTATGCAATGACGGTATACCACATGATGGTAAGTCGAAATAAAAAATTACTCCCACTTAACTTGTATGAGAGCTACCCTAAAAAAATATTTTTCAATATTTTTTCTACCACTTTTTTGCCATGATTAATATACATACCCATACCAAATTACAGCTTTCTAGTACTAATAGTCTCTGAGTAAAACCACGGACAGACAGACAGACAGACATGGTGAATCTATAAGGGTTCCTTGTTTGCTACGGAACCCTAAAAAGCTTTTTGTGTATCTAGAGACCATAGTTTCACTCCTACACTAACTTTACTTTATACTCACCGTAACTATCACTTACAGTACATCAACCACGGCATCTTTACCTTTCCTTGTTAACTTTACCTAAGACTGCCTAGTACTAAAAAAGATCACTTTTATCAGAAAATACAATTGGTAGAAATCTTATATCTTATAAATATCTTGGTAGCTGTGTAATGAACTAATGGTCACACATCTGTTTTTTCATGCTGGTAATACTGTCAAGTTATTAACGTCTAAATTACGGGACAATTATCGATGCGGGTTATGGTCCAACTTTTAATTGTATTGATAAATTTACTGGGTAGAGGTACGTAAAATTGATATATAATAAATAAAACATCCCTGGGAAGACGTGAACGCTGTTAATACGGTCGTTGCTACACAATTTTTTTTAAAAATTACATAGGTAATGATAGTTGAAGTTAGGTAAAGTTGCCATAGTCCATAAAGTGGCATCTTTACCTGAGGCTAGGGCTGTCTCTCTTTTTAACCGACCACGTACGAAAAAGGGAGGTTAAAACTATACCATAAATGGGGTTGTTTTTTTATTTACTTTTTACCCGATTGGGGCGAAGTCAAAAGGAGGGTTGATTTGTACCCGTATGTATGTTCATCTGTTCCGTCATAACTTAGCAACTACTTATTATAATTTAACAAATGAGGTATTGTTGGAAGCGTCTTGATCATCCGCTAGTTACAGGCTATAAAACGTTACCCTAATTTAAATATGGCGCCCTCTAGAAGGCATAAATTAAAGAATTTTGTTACCTATTCAAAGAGTACATTTTTTGAACTAGGGGCAGCCCTAGCTAGAAACACAATTAGTATGAATATTTCGATGAAACCCGTGCCATCTTTACCTACCAGCCAGTGTAGCGAGTATAAAGCTTTTTTATTTAAAATACTCCTAAATCTAAATAGAGAAAGTAAGACGGAAAGGTATCTTTACCAATTTGAAATAAAATAGGCTTAACTTTTTAGAGAAATAAAGATAGGTAAATTTGCAATTTTTTTGGCCTCTTTACCTATACCACGTTTTTGATGCTACTTTAGTGGTTTTTGAATATTCAGAGGGAATTAATCTAAAAAACTATAGACAAGTACTTTATTCACCGATTAATAATAATCAAATCTTAATCCTTAGTGGTTTTATTTTCGATTTAGGTATCACGTTTTTCCCTTAAAATTATGGTAAAGATGCCACAGTTTACTACACTAATGCACTTTCACGCTCACGAAAACAAGTCCCAGTAGTATCTAGTATTAAACATAGTTTGCTACTTAGTTATATGAACTTTAAGTCGTTTTCACTATTTTGTTATATAAACTTTAAGTCGTTTCGATTTTGTCTTTATTTTGTACCTCTAATATAATGTAACTTATTTAATAACCTTAATATAATAATAACCTACTCGACTTTAATAATTAGTTGCAATTATGGAACCGAAGCTACTAATACGTAGAACTCCTTCATACCTCCTCCTCCTAAGTTCAGCAACTAATGTAATGTTGATATGTACCTACTTAGGTGCTTAATTTGCAAATAAAAATGATGATTATTATTATTATCAAAAGGAAAAAAAAACAAAAACCAACGTACCAGAATCACCGTTGCATCCGAATCAAATTTCAAATCGACATTTGAGCTTTTCACTAGATCTTCTCTTATCTGAAGGATGTACTGGTTCTCCTCCCCCGGAGGGAGACCGGGCTCGAAGATCGCTGTCACATTGTCACTACCCTCGCACGGATGATAAAAAGCTAACGGATTACCAACTATACCCCAGTTTTGTGCCAGAATCACTTTTAAAGTTAGCAACGTTAGCGTCACTATTTCACTGCAAATTGCCATTAGTTTATTATTTAATCACGTGATTAGTATTTTTATTAAATCTGCTAATGATATAATTCACATAGAGAAAAATGTTTTTTAAATTCTTATTAATACAATAAGACTGGTCTTACACATGACTGCATCCTTATAAGACTGACGCAGATGTAAGCGGAATAATTTTGTCGCGTTACGTTCGATTCCGGTATTTAGGCAATTTGAAAAAAGTCAGCTTTTATAAATTACTTTTATTGATTCATTTAAAGTTGAGATTAAATAAGATTATATATGGACTAAATAAACGCTTTTTATGACATGAAACTATAACATAACCTAAATACAATGATGATATAAATATCTTAAAATATAAACCCGATAAAATCAAATTTCAAAAGTCTTTCTAGGCCTTTATAGTATACACTTATTATTATTATTGATGTTAAGAACGAAACGAAATTCTAATTACAAGGAGTTCTAATTATTTAATATTTTTCATTACTCATACTCTGAAAGTAGGTCAGAACTTGCCTGCGGAGAGGGTTGAAAGTAGTACTTTTCAGCCCTAAGGAGAATGACTTTCAACTGACAGCTGCTGTCAAATTTTAAAAAGAAACAAGTTCTATTTTCATATTTTTATTGAACCATGTTCCGACTTTCTATACAACCACCCAATTACAGCACGGTGTAAGCGTAAAATTGAAGTAACATAATGTTAAGTACCATTTAAAGAATAAATTTTTTTAAAGACTTTATTATAATTTACTTTCAACTAATTTTTTTTAATAACATAGATTTGCGGAAAATATTAACCATTTCTTCAATGATGAAAATTAAAAAAATAATGGCTGAATCACTGGCCGGCCACAGAAAAAAAAAACAAAATAAGCGGGATAGCGGCAATCCGATCTTCATTTGTTTTTTCGAGTTTTTATTGTTTATTCTTCCGTAGAGATTTCATACATAAGAGAAGAGGCAAAAGCAGAAGTTGTTAATTTAATAAAATTTATTTCACTCATATGTTCTTTTGCTGATTCATGTTATTATTTTTACTTTCCTTGTATTCGTAATGAAAAGCACAGTGTTTACCTCGGGTTAAAGACTTATTTAGTCCCTCGAACTATAGGCGCCCTCTCTACGCTCGGGCGCCAAACCCCGTCTCGGGACTAAATAAGTTACTTTCACCCCTAGGGTAACAATGTACTATTGTGTGCATACCCCCCAAATACAATTAAGATGCCTGCAAATACATATAAGCACGATCTCAAAAAAGAGGACTTCACCCGTTCCCTAATTGGGAAAGCCTTCCCGAAAAGAAAAGGTAAGAAAATGGGAAGGTCCAATGTTGAAGCTGAATCTAAAATAACAACTAAATACGTTGAAAACTATAAATAAGCAATGTACTCCAGCTGAGGGCCCATGGGTACGGTACCCAGAACGCTGGCAACTTTGCCTCTTTGGATAGCCAAACTAATCCGTTGACAGATGTAACTGACAGCCCTCTGTTCACTGGGGGTTTCTGTCAGCGTGCTGATAATCTTTAAATTTTTTTATACCCACACTCGCAGTCTTATTATTTCTAACGGAAACGGAATAAATATATTTTATAATTTAGACGTTGTAAATATATACTCGTAAATAAAATAAAAAATACATATACGTAAATTAGATATTTCTTCTGACGTGACTTCATGGGCATTATAAAAATTATGTGCTACCTTTTAACTCGTAGAGTAAAAAAGGTAAAATAATGTTTTAAATGGCTACATAGATTAGTTAAGATATTTTCTGATTGCTAGTCTAAAACCGACTTCGAATCGACTTTGAAAATGAGGCATAGTACTTTCTTATAACAAAATGATTTCTAATGACAGACGGTGTACTCGTATATAGGCATTTACCTTCAAAATGTCTAATTCGACTCAATCGCAGCGACACTCCCGCTTTGAGGAAAACCTGTCTGAGGGTCAGTGAGCTGTCCGTTGATATAATGTAAAAATAGCCTAATGCTTTAAGACATATTGGCTATACCATATTGTAGTGTACGGTGGGAATTTACCACGCGGCTCGAGGTAGGAAAGTTGTAAGTTTTTTGGCACCATCATTGCACCGTCGCTTTCATTTTTTTTAATTATTGCTACCGCAAGCCTCAGACTCAGGATTAATTAACGCAGGTACCGTAAGACAGGTCTAACGGTGTTATGTTATTACTTCACTATTACATGCAATACTATTACTTGATTATAATAATAATAATCTAAATGATCCTTATCGACCCTATAAATGATTCTCACTTGGCTGGCCTGTGAGTCTCATTAAATGCCAGACAGTAACATCTCACTGAGAAAAAAAAGAAAGTTCATAATAATAATAATGTGTTTATTTGTCCTTAAGTAAAAAATACAATTTATTTACATGTTCATAACAACATTTAACTTAAAAGACAAAACGGCTTATGGCTCAGTGGTTGCAGAGAGTCCACAACCTCTGTTATTCTGCCATTACCTTTTACCAAATTTCGTATTTAGTTTACATAGAGTAGCCGATATTTTTAACAGACAGATTGTAAAATGAGTTTTACATAGAGTAACAGATACTTATAACAGACAGATTGTAAAATGAGGTTTACATAGAGTAGCAGATACTTATAACAGACAGATTGTAAAATGAGGTTTACATAGTGTAGCAGATACTTATAACAGACAGATTGTAAAATGAGGTTTACATAGAGTAGCAGATAATTATAACAGACAGATTGTAAAATGAGGTTTACATAGAGTAGCCGATACTTGTAACAGACAGATTGTAAAATGAGAAAATATTTCCATAAATGTGAACTATTTGGTAACTAAAAAATACACTTGGATCAAGTCAGCATCGGGCGAGTGTCTTTTATTAATAAATCAACTCGAGTTATACATTTCGACAATTAACTCAATAGACAGCCGCTGTAGCATACGAGACTGCAAATTGAGTAATGTAAAGAAAATAATCACCTCTTTATTTCTAAAACTAGATTACGAAGATACGGAAAACATTTGTTCATTAAGGTAGGTAGTCGGCTAGTTAGCAGTTTCATAGTCTCACCTCACACAGGTAGCACACTCTCTCATACATGCACACACACTCATACACGCACACACACACATACCCATATACACATACGCATTCACACCACACACACACACACACACACCCCACACGCACATGTACTGCACAGAAATACTCACACACATACACACCACACACACACAATGTATTTTTAAATTGCAGGTCCTTTCAATATTTAATCCACTAATAAACCTAGTGTAAGTTTCAATTGTAAGCACCAATTTGTTTTTATATGGTTTCTCAAGATACAGGCTCTGCCTAGTTTGAGAACCCCTGGCAACTCTTTGTAAACAGTGTCACACTCCATATTGCCAATACCAATATAAAATTTGTTACGTAGGTTACCCTGTTTGTGAGAACTGTGTGGAATAGATTTCTAATGAACCATGTACCTGTAATTCTGAAGGCAAATAAAATTTATTATATTATTAAAAAAAAAAATCAACAAAAATTATACAATCCAATAAACAACAATAAAGTCATCATTTTAAATTACAGTAGTCAATAGTCTATAAATAATATAAGCCATATAAGACTTAAGAATTAAGTAAATTATTATATTATATTAATTATATATTATATTAATTATTATTATTTTCATATTTTTAAGCGTATTATTATTTTGTCATATTTTTATAATTATGTCATTTTGGTATTTACGAGTATTTTTATAGCTTTTGTCAACTGTATAATAGCATTTCAGAACTAAGTATTTTTTCAGCTTATTACAGAACTGAGAATAATTATTTTCTTTTCTTACTTCGTTTGGTAACTTATTGTGGAATATTTGGAATTGTGGATGCTTTATCACGACTAAGAATTTACCCACTTCCAAGATGCAGGGAAGGAATATGAACAAAGACATATACACAGTTCCTTTTTTTTCATTCTGTACAGTTAAGGGACGCTTCTGAACACGTTAGTAGAATGATTTCAACATTAATAAAAAAATTAGCTCACCTATTCAATTTTATATTAATTTTCTAAAATATTCAAAGAATAGATAGATAAATTATTTATTAATGTAGGTAACATTACAAAATTAGGATTTTGGACCAAAATACATTATAAGTATCGTACATTGTATTCACGTATTAGGTCACATCTCTATGGTGATATGGTTGAGTACCAAATACTGGGGTAGGGTGGTACCCTACCCTAGTATTTCCTGCCTTATCACAATGAATGATCTCTTCCAGGCATCCTTTGGATGGACTCCATTTTGCGGAAACGAATCTCTCGCGTTCCCCGCACAAGTCACTCATTCCACTGACTATTGGTGACCGATTTTTTGACGGCAGAAAATAAAACATTATGGATTTCTACGTTGTAAAGCACACGAACTACAAATACTCGGCCAAAAATACCGGCGAATCCCGGCCAACCGACGATTATCGGTAAATAATGCAACGTTCGTAAAACGTCGCCGTTTCTCAGTGTGCCTGTTAACGCAATATACGTCACATTATGTCAATCGATTCATCAAAGTTGGTTTTTATTGATCAATATGATTTTACAAACCAGTAGACCGTGAAGATATATTTTTTTAAAAATCACTGTTTTTATGTTAATTTTGGTTATTTTTTTTAAATTTCGAAATTCCTTCGAAGGTGCAACCCGCGATTAACAAATAAGAACTGGGCCTTATCTGGTTTATGAAAATTCTAAAACATTTGTTCACACGTTCGATGAACTCGAATCACCAATTTTTTTAATAAGTACCTATAAAAGAAGAGGAACTAAAATTAACTTAAATCATAATTTTTCTAGGAAAGCAAAAAAACATGCAACCACCGCAGAAAAAAGGAAGTGCAGGATGGGCTTCAAGCGATCTGATGACTGCTTTGGAAAAAGTAAATTGTCATTCTTATTGTTTTGGAAATTTTACTGTAGCCGTAGGTAACTTCTAAAGAAGTCTTATGAGTTTTTTTTGTTGATTTTATATTTCCATTTTTATAAGGACTTAGTTTATTATTTTGTACTAGTAATATTAGATTTTCTGAAGAAATGCCAACAAAGGTATTATTTACAATAAATATTATCATTTGCTAGTTCTAATAATAAGGCCCACTGCCTATTACACTCAATATGACCCAAATGCTATGACTAAAAAAGTTCCTAAATATTTATTTTTCAGCTTAGAATTTTATTATTTCAGTGACTAAAACAATCTGTGTTTTATTAAAATATATAAATCACACATGTCCCACAATCACATACTAAAGTTCATAATATAGTCTTTAAAAGGACAATCGCATGTTTTTTATTAGATTAATTGTTTTGAAACAGATAAATGTTTTTAATTATTTACCAAAAAAATAATATCAAATATTACCTTAATAAAATACTTTCTGAAATAGCAATAAAAATAGAAACGTGCTTCATTGGGGACCCGTATTTATTATAAGGCCCATTGATAAGGTTTTTTATAAACAAATTTCTTGTTATTAGCCGCCGACAGTTGGCCGCTTATAAGGAAAGGACGTGTCGCGCTTGGTGATAGATGTAACAAACACCTGTCAAGACTCCGTTTAACCGCCACGGTGGTGTAGCGGATGGGACTACCGGGTATTGGTCTGGAGATCCATAGTTCGATTCCCGATGTCTCATATGCACCATTGGTCAGGCAGGACCACGGGGGCAGCAGTTTTTCCGCTTGGCTTCTGAGCCCGCCTGGCCAGCTACCAACGTCTCAACGCCTTACCCAAGCTCGTCGCCATATTAATAGGATTAATAGGATTGTAATAACAATATTAATAGGATTGTAGTGTTAGGACACTTGAGATATTCGATAGTTAGTTTCTCAGCTTCTGAATCCAGATGAAGTTCTAGTTCATCCTCGGTCTTATCGTCACTTACCATTTTACCATCACGTGAAATGGAGGCCAATAAATAAAAAAAGCAAACGTCCGATCCTAAGACCTGCAGGCCTATTATAGATCTTTCATCGTACGACATGGTATAAATTTTGAGATAAAGAAGTTATGGAATGCCTAATTTGGTATTACCGATCTTCAATGATATCATCACTATGGTATAATTTCAATGATGTCATCATGATATAATGAACGAATGATCAAAAATCTGACCGAAAATCTTATTTTTCGTATTGCGCTATTATTTCATATGATATCGTTTAAAAACCACGACATAACTTTTAATTAATAAAACAGCAGCAGGTTATGTAAAAAACACGTTTAATTAAAAAAATATTTACAATTGTTCCCTTAATTCTAGTGATACCAAATACAAGCTTTAACTAAATATTCACTGATGTTGTTAAGTGTCCGAAGCACATTCAAAAAATAAAATAAGAAAGAGTATGAAGGAAGACTAATATAGTGCACTTAAATCAATCTTTAATGTCGAAATTATTGTCATTATAGCTTTCAGTAGGTACCTACGTGGCCAAATACTTGCTTTCCTTTTCTCTGGAATATACCAAATTTCCATAAAAAATAGGTAACATTTTTAATAATTGAGTGGTTACATTTTTATAATTCTTAATCAAGAAACGACATATATCCTAAATAAATTTTCATCCCCTTATTACCCCCTTTGGGGTCCCACAAATACTACCACATTATCTTTCCGACTTATCCAGTTACCTAATTGCCAACTCCCATGTAAACAAATCAAAAAATAATGATTTGCCTACACAAACCGATCTCATTCTCACCGAATAAACATTTAATTTGCAATAAAGAAATATTGAGTTGAAATATAGAGATAATTACACATAGCGAACAAAACTTTAGCAAGATCGATTAAGGCGAGGTATCGGTAGTTTCAGAGTTTGTCTAGTATAAACATTGCGACACGAGCTTTTTATAAATTCATATAAAGATTATTAAAGCCTTGAAAAAATCAAACTTAAAATTTTTTGCTCAAGTTTAAAGCCAACATTTTTCTCTAGTCAGAAATGAAGAAAATTTTCTTAAAAACACATTTGTTTAACAAGTCGACGACATTAGCAAACCAATACCCAATTCTCGTTACTTCGTAATGGAGGGGCGAAACTTAAATTTAGTTTTCATAATAGAATTTGTGTTGTTAAAGCGATTCAGTCTGGTGATGTTATTATAAAGAATAAATGAAATCAGTCTTCTGTGCCATTGTTGAATTAAAAAGCGTTGTTAAAGACGGTTATCGAAATTTTTTAAATATTGCAGCAATGATTAACTCATTAAAATGTTTATTTATTTATATATATGTAATGGTGATTTGAAATTTGACATAAAAACCCATTTTAAAATGACTGACTTCCAAAAGAAAATTTAAATCTGAATTAGAATATATTTTCATCGCTTGCTTACATATCTATACGTCAGTATTTTTCCTACAAAAAAAAAACGAAGTTTCCTACAGAAGTCGGTCAATAAAGTGATTGTTTATTTTTCTATGACTTATCAAATAAGGAGAAATAAGATTTTGTGTTCCAGATGTATCGGGTTTCTTTGAGGTTTTGCATTGGAGGTTTTTACCAAATGTCTAAACACTAAAATTGCTGATGGCAAAACACCTCTTACACATGCAAATAAAACATATATTTATTGAGCAAATACGAGTATACAATATTAATGAGCAAATATACAATGTTAAATCTAAATATGCGTAGATACAGTAGACACAGACACCGTGGATATCCCTGGCTTGACTTGGTTGCCGTTCTTGTCTTCTGTTTCCATCTTGGGCTTCCTCTTCGGTCCTAGTAGTAATTTCTGCAGTTGGCAGAACGGCGCCTCCACGAAGAGATACAGGGGCAGAGCAAAGAGGTAGGTTGTGCAGACGATGCCCGTGTACAGCATTATCTGAAGAGTAAAAAATTATACAACGTTAGTTGGACCAAATTACACATAGCGAACTAAATTTTAGTATGGTGTTGGAGTTTATCTAAGACAAACACTGTGACACGAGATTTTTATATACTATACACGGTTATTTTTTTATCACCCTGGAAAATTTTAGAGATGCTTTAGGACACATCCATCCATACTAATATTATAAATGGGAAAGTGTGTGTGTGTGTTTGTTTGGCCTTCTTTCACGGCAAAACGGAGCAACGGATTGAAGTGATTTTTTAAGTGGAAATAGTTGAACGGATGGAGAGTGACATAGGCTACTTTTTGTCTCTTTCTAACCCCCCACTTTCCTAAAATGGGGGGTGGAAGTTTGTATGGAGCATTCCGCAATTTTCAAGGTAGAAAGCTAAAAATTGGTATGCGAACTATTTGTGACTAACAAAAAAATCGTGTATCATTTTTTTTTTAAACCTGCCCCCAACCCCTTAAAAGAGGGGGTGAAATTTTATATGGGACTTTTTGCAGTTTTCAAGGTAGGAAGCTAAAAATCGGTACACAGACTCTTTGTTACCAACTAAAAATACCTGCCTTATTTTTTTTTTTAATCTTCGGTGTTACCCCGAATTTAACGCGAGCGAAGCCGCGGGCAAAAGCTAGTTATTATATAAAAATAAAAAAACAAAATAAAAAATAATAAAAATCTCAAAAAATGCTGCTCTCAACTAGTGCAGCAGTTTTTGGATTTTTTAGAAAATAAATATAAAATTAGGTAAGTGAGTTTTTTTATTTATATTTATTTAAATCATTTTAATACCATATCGTGAAGCGTCCCTTAAATTTTTCAGGGTGATAAAAAAATAACCGTGTATAAAAATTATCATAAGCAAACTTCATTTTTAGCGCAAACTTAGAGTGAAAACTTTTCTTAGTCCGAAATGAAGAAAATTTTGTACACAACACATCTATTTAATAAGTCGGTGACATTAGTAACCGAACACCCAATTCTTATTGTCACGTGACGTAGTGACGAGCGCTGTTTAAAAAGAGTAATACAGATGAGGTATTTTGGTGTTGACTTTAACACTGTGTGTTAAGAAAAAAAAAACAATGGAATAGAGAAGGGTTAAAATTAAGGGAAAAATATATCTGTGAAAATTTGCTGCGAAATATATTACTAACAGAGCCAGAGGATTACGTTAAGTTCTTGCGTATGGCCTATAAAAAACATTTGAAGTTGCTAACAATGTGTTTTCAAATTTTTAATTCATATGTACGTTTATTCGACGCTCGGTGAAGGAAAACATCGTGAGGAAACCTGCACACACCTGTGAAGAAAGAATTTCTTTACAGGTTGTGTGTGAAGTCGACCAACCCGCACTTGGCCAGCGTGTTTGACTAAGGCCTAATCGCCCTAGTTTAGGGTAGGCTCGAGCCCCTCGGTGGGGACGTATAGCTGTTGATGACGATGACATTAGTAACCGAACACCCAATTCTTGTTACCTAAATTTAGTTTTATAATGCACCCTGCAAACGGTCAAATTTATTTGTCTTTGCTTCACATTTTCATCAAACAGTAGCTTAAACACTCAAAGAACAAACTTTGTTAAATAATGACCGTAGTTTCGGTGTTCTGCTTATCGTCACGTGACGTAGTGGCGAGCGCTGATTAAAATTAAGGGAAAAATATACCCATGAAAATTTGCTGCGAAAATTATTACGCCCAGAGCCAGAGGATTACGCTAAGTTCTTGCGTATGGACTGTAAAATATCTGAAGTATTGCTGACAATGGTCCGCCCGCGCATTAAAAAAAGGGACACCGTCATGCGCAATTCTATACCAGCTGTTCAAAGATCAATAACATTGAGGTATCTGGCTAGTGGCGGCGATTTCGGAGACATAAAATTTCAAGAATTCGAAAACAAAAAAAAAGACCGACCGCGAAGCCGAAACCCACGTATTGAATTCATCGTCAATATCATTTTTGTCTTCTAGACCATACCTGGGAAATGAATAGTTACCGAGATATTTAAATTCAAAATGACAATAATTTTTTTGAGGTTTTTACACCAAAGCATTTGGTATATTGTTTGTTAATTTTAATGATCTGAATGCATAGACGCGGGCTTCGTTATGGGTCTTTTTACATCCCGCATACAAAAAGAAGAAAGACACAGTCAAACACAGAATCTCTTAATTTTTTAAGTCTGTTAAAAAAAACAAACCGCAGTATAATCTGTGGCGTAGAAGGACCGCCTCATCTGTCCACCGTACGTCCTCAGGACAGTGGCGTGGAGGAGCATGGCGCAGTACGACATGCGGCCAAGCGGTTGCAGGGGGCCCCACTCAACCGATCCTACGTATATCCCTGGAAAAAACAAGACAATAATGAAGTCCCCCGCCGTCTGTCTGTCTGTATGTTCGCGGTGATCTCAAAATCCACTGAACGGATTTTCATGAGATTTTAACCATCAGTTAGACAATTCACTTCCGATGGTGCATATATTATAATGAAACGTTATAACTGTTTTATTTAGGCAGAAAATAAACAATATTTGCAAGCAAGTTGTCGACAAATAAATGGTGGCTTACCCAAACTAAGGCAGATACGGAATAAAAAGTATAAAAATAATATTTTTTAGCTCCCTTTTATAACTTGATTAAAAGTACCTATTTATATTTTTAAGATGAGAATCGCCGCGACGGGGACTGCTATATGTAGGTATATATGAAGAAGTAAAATTAATAAATTATCTATCAATTACTGCGTTTAATGAACGGTTTCAAATTATTTCTTTATTTGTATTTTGGGTATATTAAACTTGATTGAGGTAAGAAATTAGCTGTCCCACAACGCGGTGATTCTCATCTTATAACTTGATTAAAAGTACTTATTAATATTTTTAATATAAATATTATTTTTATACTTTTTAGAGTGATTTTTTGGGTCGGGGGTTTTTTAAAATTTTTAATTTTATTTTTTATTTCATTCTTTTCAAATTTCTAAGTAATTCTAATAGATACCAATTGATCCAAAACGCAGCTAATAAAAAATAGGTAGCTCGTCTTGGCAAAGTGCTTGTAGCTCTTGCCATTTTTATAAAACATACCTAAGAACCACCGCGATAAATAAGGCTTTTGATTAAAAAAACCGTACTCAAATCGGTTCATTAATTCAGGAGCTACAGTGCCACAGACAGAAAAGCAGCTAATAAAAATAGCTACCTCGTCTCGGCAAAGTGCTTGTAGCTCTTGAACTGCTAATCCGATTTTGATAAAACATACCTAAGAACCACCGCGATGAACAAGGCTTTCGATTAAAAAAAACCGCACTCAAATCGGTTAATTAATTCAGGAGCTACGGTGCCACAGACAGACTCACACACACACAAACACACAGCCAGGTAAAACTTATAGCACCCCTCTTTTTGCGTCGGGGGTTAAAAATGATGAACTAGAATAGGGATGCTCGAGAAATAATGTCGATATAGATCTATTCACAGTTTTTGTTTTAAGTGATTCTCAATTAAGCCAGAATAGCCACCTCATCATTTTCTTTTACCGTAGTATCCACCTTTTTTTTTTTTTTTTTTTTTTTTTCTCGGGGGGAAATACGTAACCGCACCGTACCCGCCGTTGGCTAGACGGCGAGCGTGTGTGGGGCTCCCCCGGCAGAGTGCCAGGCCTACCCACTAAAACCCCCCGGTGTTCTCTCTGCCCTTATGGGCGCGCTAGGTAAGGTCCACACTGCGACTCCACTACCCACGCGCCCACCGTAGTATCCACCTGCTTAGCGGTACTTATCAAAGAAAAGCTGCGACGCGCGACGTCTTTGATTCCCGCGGACTTTAAAAACTTGAGGCGGCGTGTTTGGTCGAGTTAGGTACTAGGAAACATTCGAGACTTTTGAATTTTTGAAGAACCTATAAACTCGAAATATTTCATAAATATGAGTTATTTTATTGAATCTACACCTAACTTGATTTAAAAATAACATATTGTGGAAAACAAATTTCTGTCGTTCCTACTAATTCCACGTGGATTCATATCCATAAACTTCTGCCACGTCTCTATATACGTATACCAGCCCCACGATTGACTCTACCTACCTAGACGACAATAATATTGAGGTATTAAGATCTAGGCAAAGATCTATTGTGACTAGCCTCCAAGTAAGACTCATTAGGTCTTACATGGGCTCCTTTAGCTGGGCACTGTCTAAGAATGATAAGATATTCCCAGATTGGATTGTTTTTATATCGTCTGGGTCGAGAATGTGTCTCCCCAATTGTCGGTTTCTTTTGTGAATAAGGGGTTCACAAAAGCACAGGAGGTGCATTGGTGTTTCACGCTCCTGTTCGCAGAATCTGCAAGCATCAGTTTCTATTAGTCTCATATTGAAGAGATGCCAGCTTGTAGTGGCCAGTCAGAGCCCTAATCATCACGCTCAGGTTTCCCTGTACACAATCATATATATATTTCATTTTAATATGTTAAAGCTAAATGTTATGTTATAAGTTTTCGCGTGGAGTGAGAATTTCCCGCGTTTATAATGGATACTCACTGTTACACCTGTAGAAGCATCCGATGAAGAAGACGCACATGGCCAAAGCAAAGAAGTTCTGGTTGAAGGCGTTAAAGGCGGCCGCCTCCAGAACTGACGCTTCGCGGTGGTGCAGGTCCCAGCCCATGAGCACCGCTCCCGCGGCAATGGGCACCGATGACAGGAACAACAGTTTTAGAAGCTGTCAACATTATAATAATAGATTTTTTTATTCAATGCTGACCTATAAATATTTCTTAGCCTTGTGGTAGGATTGCGTGTTATGGTTTGAAAATTGTAATATTGTAAAAGGTTTGATTCGTTGCATGGATATGACCCTCAAAATAAAATTTAAGTCTACAGCTATAAGTGAGATAAATTAAGATTTTAAAGAAGAAGTCTCATCGCATTTATACAATGCTTTTAGAACCACCACCAAGTCAATGTTCAAACAATCCCTAAAAGGAACCACCACAACATCTAATACAAAATACTGCCAACTACCACATCACACGGTCTAATCCTACACCTGTCTACATCTTCTTACCATCGAGTTCCTCAGATTCCATTTCTCCTGTTGTGCTCTGTGGTAAAAGTAGGCTGTGAGCACGCCCAGATGGTACCCAGCCCAGTTGCCCTGAGCGGATACATAGGCGTGGTAGAAGGTGTCGTTGTAACCGAATATGTCTCTTATTGATCTGAAAAAAGACTTTTTTTAAGTCACACCAAAAGCATTTGCATCACTGCAACTGCTGTAGCTCCAAAAGCAAAAGAAAAGACTGCTAGTTTTAAACCAGTAAGAAATAACTATAACATGGTACTCAACTGATTTTACATTTAACTGACGCTTATACGGCGAAGGAAAACATCGTGAGGCAACCTGCATACATTTGCGAAGAAATTCAAAGGTGTATGTGAAGTCGACCAATCCGCAATGGGCCAGCGTGGTTGACTAAAGCCTAAACACCCTAACTTAGGGTAGGCTCGAGCCCCTCGGTGGGGACGTATATGAGCTGTTGTGATAATGATGATGATATTTCTTCGCAAGGTTCCAAGTGCCATCTTTTTTGCGAGAAAAAGACACTTACTCGGGAAATAGGCTAACTCTGATTGGTAGCAGCTTCATGAAGTAGCTCTGCAAGAAAGGAATGACGAGGCTGACAACCATGACGCTGGTCAGCACGGGTACTCCGCTTCTCGGCCATCTCCAGATGATGAGCATCACTACCATGGTCACCAGAAACAGCTGTGTGTCAGTGCCGAGGTACCTGGTGTCAAAAAATGAAAGAGAGGTTGCATATCACGTTTTAAGCATTACAGGGTATTTACTGACTGCCACCTCTAAGACGGCCGCAGCAGATAAATGTAATCTACGAAAATGGAAAAATAATTCTTCTCAAATCAAATCAAATCAAATCAAATGCTTTATTTGCAAAATACAGTGATATTAAGGTGTTATACATTGTCTGGTACAGTATTCTACCCTCAAGGGGATGCAACTGTCTTGTTTTTTTACAATTACATACAAATCATTACAATTAATATGGTAAGTCAATGAGATATAAAAATAATTATTGTCAAATATACATGTCAATGAAATTAGATTAAGAATAGTAAGTACATTTATTAATATATTATTTGAAAGTATCATTGAGATATTCCTTGACACTATAGTATGCTTTGCTTATAAGAAACTGCTTTAATCTGAATTTAAATACGTCAATGTTAGAATAATCTAGTAAGTGTTTAGGGAGATGGTTATAAAGACGTGGAGCCATACAGAATACACTTTTTCCATATTGTGCAGTAAAACTCGGTGGGAAACAAATTTTATGGTTATTACGTTTTGATCTTAACTGCTCAAACATAGACCTATTCGTTGCTACAAATATTACAATCTCATATATGTAAATACAAGAGAGGGTTAATAGCTTAAGATCAATAAAAAAGGACTTACAACTGTCTGTATATTTAAGTTTACAAATTGCCCTTATACATCTTTTTTGAGCCTTGAATACAATTTCATTGTTTACCGAGTTTCCCCAAAAAATAACGCCATATCTTAACACAGATTCGACATAACCATGGTAGGCAGTGAGCACAGCATTCTGATTCACAATTTTTTGGAGCATGTGCAGAGCATAGGAAAACTGACTCAGTTTGGTCGTAACACTATCTATATGAGATTTCCAATTTAAGTGACAATCAAGATTCATACCCAAAAATTTTGTATCAGTTACTTCATTAATTATATGTCCATCAAAATTAATGCTCATGTCGGTCATTTTGTCATTAGTTCTGTTTTTAAATGTCATAATATTTGTTTTATCAAGATTTAAAATTAAATTGTTATATGTCAGCCAATTAATAATAATGTCCAATGTGATAATAATTTTCCTTTCAATGTCAGGTTTGTTCTTACCACTAAAAATCACTGTACTGTCATCGGCAAATAAAACCATGTCATCTTTAACTACTTTAGGTAAATCATTTATGTAAATATTAAAAAGCAAGGGAGCTAGTACGCTACCTTGTGGTACTCCTTGGGTCACTTTTTGATATTGAGATGAGAAAATAATCTCTTTTTTTGTTTTTGGGCATATTCGAGTTATTTGAGTACATTGGACTCTGTCACTCAGATACGATTTCAAAAGATTGAGAACGTTACCTCTTGCCCCACAGGCCTCCAATTTATAAAGCAATAGTTCATGATTTACATAGTCAAAAGCTTTAGTTAGATCCATATATAATGCTACAACGGGCTCTTTATTGTTTAAATATTTCATTACAGTTTGTAAAAATTTGTATGTAGCTAGATTTGTGGTTTTATTCTTTCTAAAACCAACCTGTGCGTCATCGAAGATGCTGTTATTTTCAAAAAATGTGTACAGACTGGTTTTTATAACTTTTTCGAACAATTTAGAAAATATTGGTATTAGAGCTATTGGTCTGTAACAGCTGATATCTTGTTTGTCTCTTTTCTTAAATAGTGGTTTAATTATTGTTATTTTGAGACTTTCAGGAAATATACCCGATGAAATGCATAGATTGATAATGTGACTTAATACAGGAGATATAACACTTGATACTCGTTTCAAAACTGTCGAGTTAATGTTATCATAGCCGGTGCTATTTGTATTTTTTAATGATTTAATAAATTTATCAATTTCATAAGGCGTTGTCGGTGGCATGAATACAGACTTTGCACAAGCATTTTTTATTTTATAACTATTTATAACTGCAGCTTTTCCGCCACTATTATTTGTAAAAAAATCATTAAACGCCTCAGCAATGCTGTATGGATCTGTAACGGTTTCCCCCTTGAAAACAATTTGTTTGATGCCTTCCCTCGGCTTAAATATTTTATTATTATTATTTATAATGGACCAGGTGGCTTTACTTTTATTCTGCGAATTTTTTATCACATAATCGTTTTGCGCCCTTTGAGTAAGTTTTACAATTTTATTTAAGCGCTTTGAGTAGGATTTAAAAACGTTCTTATTTTTTTCTGTTGGATTATTCCTGTAACACCAAAGTAGATTTCGTTTACGTTTAGAACATTTACGTATACCTGAGGTCATCCATTTCGGAGCTTTACATAATTTTCTCTTAAATAGGTTTAATGGAAAACATAAGTCGCAAAACAATCTAAACAAATCGTAAAAACTTTGAAATGCTGTATTCGGATCGAGTTCCTCATAAACCTCACAGAAACTTAAAGCTTGCAGGCAATTCTTAAATTTTACCAAGTTTTCTTCGCTGTAGTCTCTTTTTTCGGTAAACCAGTGAGTAATAGAGTATGTTTTCTTAACTGGGCATGATAACATTTGAGCTGTGTGGTCAGAAAGAGCAAATTCGTAGATTTCATATTTGCATCCCTTAATATTATGTATAAAATTGTCAATACAAGTGCCGCTTTTTAGTCGTGTCGGTTCATTAATGCATATTTTAAGATTGAAGCTAGATATAAGATGAAATAATGTTTCAGTCTCTTTACATTTTTTTAAGGTATTAATATTAATGTCACCACAAATTATAATTTTCTTTTTTTTTAGGCAAAATTCGTGAAACATTTGTTCCGCATTTAAGAAAAAATTATTAATATTTTTATTGTCATTTCTCGGTGGTCTATATATACAAATTATAATTATATTATGTTTAGTGAGCTCTGCAGCGCAGCATTCGAGAATACCAGGCATATTATATTTCTCCACTGAAACTATTTTGTAGTCATGTTTATTATGAATCAATATACACGTACCACCACGTCTATTGTTACGATTGTATGATGTAACCAACGAAAAGTTTGGTATATTCAGTAAGTTTGCGTCATCTTTTAGCATATTATGCTCAGTAAGACATAAGACATCAATAAAATTATTACGATCGAAAAGCCAATGCAGATTCACTGTTAATAGTTCGGATTTATTTATAGCTCCATTTATATTCTGGTGTAGTATATTTATATGATTATACACGAAAACAATCTTGGTTACTACATTCTTCTACAAATCCTGTTGTCTGAGTGCTTTTGTCAACTTTTAGTATAGTTATTTGCTTACTATTCATGTCAATATCTATGTCACACATTAGTTGAGAGATGTCGTAAGTCACAATATACATTCCACGACCATTGATTTTCCCATTGTATCTCGAAAACATGTCATAGGAGTACGAAAGATTTTTATTTGAGTCTAGTATGTAACAAAAGTTGTGCCTGCTATTTTCATGATACAATAGGTCATTAAAAATTTCTACTCTCCTATTAAATATATTTGAATGTTGGCAGTATTTAAAAGTTGGCAGGCAAAATATGACGTTAGTGTGACTTACGCTTAGCAGGGCCTGTTTAGTGTTTTCAACAAGGTTAGCATAGTCATTGGAAACATCAAAATCGAGTTCCCCAAGCACTATTAAGCAAAAATCTTCATATGTGAAGTTCTTCAATTTTTCAGGTAGTCTGTTCAAAATTTGCGTTAGTCCTCCGCCAGGTATTCGATAATGGCAGTAGTTAAAGTCATCAAATCGTTGTCTAAGTATTCTAGAAATTTTATTTTGAGACGTGTTGCTAATTACACATAGATTTCTAACAATTTTCGTTGTTTGTAAATATTTTTTATCCGCTTCCTTCTCGTCGTGTGTTTTTGTAAAACTCAATGTTAACGTGTTTTCGTTATTCGCAAATTGTGTCGTATTTTGTAAGCTCCCGATACCTTTATCGTTGGTTATATTAGAGTTATATAATTTGTTCTTTTTTATAATCCTCTGTGGTGTGGATGTTCTTACTACTTACTCTACTATACTACTTCTCTCACAACTAGTTACCAAACAGCGAAAAAAAAATCTTCTCTTGCAACTGGTTATATAACTTTGGTTACGAACGTGGACGAAGGGGACTAACGTGACGATGTGTACCTGGATGTGAGCGCGGAAGCCATGGTTCAGTGGGAGGATGCTAGTACTGAAGTCTGTCGCCCAAAAGGATATATTACTTCGCATACTTTAAAAGAAAACTGTAAGGAAGAAGGGTTTTTATTTGCATAAGAAAATCAATCAAAGCTGTGGAGATATTGGAGACGCGGGTTCAAATCTCGCCCGAGATGAAATTATTTCTTTATTGGTTTTACTCATTTTTCAATTTATTTAGCAATTTTAAAGAAAATGCAAGGTTCAATATAAAAAATCAACCAAAGCCTTAAAAATAGCTGAATTTGGATTTGAAAGAATCCTTCTAAGAACTTCTTCATCCAAGCTATTGACATATTTTTTTAAAGTAATGACTCTAATGTTGTACCTACATTTCAAAAAATATGATAGACATCATTGATGGTACGAGTACCATCTAATGGTACCACGGTAAAGAAACGCTTTTATGGTATTACAGGCGTCACAGTTGGGACAATAATTGTTCCATAAGCAAAACCAAAGTTCTTGTCTATAGATGGGTAGTGATTGGAACGTAGTCTATAACAGCGACTTTTCTAGTTCAACATTACAACGCAAATGTACCAGTTTCATTGATCGTGCGTGATGTGCGCTATCGCTCCCTTTGTCTCGTAGATGTTACAAGAGCTGTAGCTCTACCATGAGTTTGCATTCGTTTGGAGTCGATATCGACTGCGTAAATTTTTGTATGGACCTTTGTACAGCGCCCCTAGCGGTAACGCGGTGAACTAAAATCGGTACCATGAGTGCAATAGTTTACGATACGTCGCGAACCTATCGAAAACGCGCTCGCTATCGACATTCGTTCTGTGCATAATGTATGGAAATCGGTACCATGAGTTCATGATTTGACAGCTACTCGATAGACGATAACGTACAAAACGATAACTACACTAGTTACGTTACTCACTTACATTTCTGATTGAGCTGAGTTTACTGCAATCGCACCTTTGCGAAGAGATAGAAATCTTGAAAAGCCATACTCGGTGATGTGAGTCACTTGCGGACCTAAAAAGGCCGCGTCGGCAGAATCATCATAATAATATGATTCATTTTGGTAATAAAATGGCCAACATGTTGGCAATTCGTATTAGGGCTTCCACTTCGAGATTCCGGAATCACCGACTACTTTTACCGAGATTTCAGTTTCGGAACTGGCAATGAACACGTAACTCAATTGAGAGTTAAAATACTTAAATGTGATTCATTGTTTTTTAGTAAATACTATCATTCGCATGTCTAGTATTCAATTCATTGTAAAAGTAATAAAAATGCGAAACAAAAAATCTTTTTTTTAACAAAATTAACTCTTATCTCCAAAACTACCTGTTTCCGGAATTCCAATATTAAACAAAAACACGCAGTTTCGGACCTACTTCCGGTACTGGCGATCTTTCGAGACTATATGCCCTAATTTGTATTATGAAAAAAGTATAATTTAAATAAATATTTCTTCATCATCATCATCACAGCTCATATACGTCCCAACCGAGGGGCACGAGCCTTTTTTTTTCTTTTTTTTTTTTTACGAGGGGAATGCGTGTGCGCACCGTCCAAGCCCCCGCAGGGGCAAGGGTGTGTGGGACTCCGCAGCGAGCGACTACCCACTAAACCCCTCGATATGCCCTCTTTGGCGCCTAGCGCAGCCACGTCCAAAGGACGCGCCGCTGCCGAACGAGGTCGTGGGAACCCTTACAGACCGACCATAACCCCGTCCGCGACACCTGCCCACCAATGGCGGGCTCCTCACGCCCTCTCCAAGATGGAGATGGAGAGGAGTTCCCGGGGCATACTCCGGGTGGTAATTTTTTACTGTGGTTTTCTTCCACGCGGCCCGACGCTCAGTGCGCCAGGCCCCCGGCCCCGCTCAGTGCGGGGTAACGGGCTTGCCCGACGGCAGACCCCACTGGATCCACCGCCGCGCACACGAGCCGAAGCTCAGCGGCGCCGAAGCGCCGACCCACCGCAAAAAGCGGCCACGGTGGCCACATGAGGTGGCCCGCCGAGTAGCACTCGGCCATCCCACGCCCCCCTCATGGGGGCCTCACAAGTGTGCCGAAGCCACACAGTGATCGGATCAGCCTCAGTCCTTGGAACAACGACACGCCGAAGCTCAACGAGCTTGCACCGACTCGGAACAACGACATGCCGAAGCTCAACAAGGTCCCGCACCGACCCGACCAAAGGGGCAACGGCACAAAGCGCAACGCTCCATGACCCGCGAGCGGGTCCCCAGGCGACACACAACCCCATCTTCACAAAGAAGGGGAGGTGACGCCCCACATGGCCACGTGAAGTGGCCCGCCGGGTTAAACCCGGCCACACCACGCCCCCTCCACGGGGCAGCTGTCAGACTCTTAGCCCGCGGCAGAAAATCTGCCGGGTTGCCCAGGGTGCACCACGAGGAGGTGTTCTGACATCGCTCCCCGAGGGGCACGAGCCTACCCTAACTAGTTAGGGCGATATTGGACTCAATTCTGTGCGCCCGCCGTCTAAATAACCTAAAACTAAAATTTCTAAATTTACACTTAATTTAAATGGCCGGTTAAGCAAGTGCTATTCTACGGTGACAGGCCAATTAAATTTAGGCAGAGCTTAAGGCGCATAGTGGTCCCAATGATTTTTTTATTCAATATTTATGAAGAGAACCGGTTTTTTCTGCAGTGATTTTTTATGTTTGACCTTACTATGCGCCTTAAGCGTAATTCTAAAATGTCTAAGATTAGTTTTAATTGTGTTTGTGTTGCTATCGTAAAAATATAAAAGTAAATTAATGAATGAATCTTGTTGCTTAAAGAAACTAAAACGGGTTTATGTTTATACATTAATGTTCATTTTTATCTTATTTTTAGCAATATAATTGTAACTACTAAAAAATTATTTTTATTTTTCTATTTATTTAAGGCAAAAACAATCAATTTGTGCAAAATTACAATTTCTACATCATTTCTATTTCGATTTGTATTTTTCATTACCAAAATGGTGGATTATAGCAAGGTTTCAATTTTAATCGGGATGATTTTAGTCGCCGCTGAAATTAATCAGTTTAGGAAGTTTACGCGTAAAAATCTCACGTCTGGAATAGCGTTTGGACGGCTAAACCTAAGTTGAATTGACCGTCTAAAATTAGAAACGTCAGATTCAAATTAGCAATGTCAGTTGAATTTGACAGTTACCGTAGAATAGGAAAATAGTTTAGCGAAACCTAAATAAAATTAGGAAATTTAGCGGCCGCTTCAGAATTGAGTCCATTGTTTTGTTAAATGGTTCTAATTGACACTTTCTGACAGCGATTTCTGATTTGTTGGCCATTTTATGATAACCAAAATGAATCATATTATTATCTTATTATGATTCTGCAGATTCGGCCTTTTTGAGTCCGCTGGTCTAAGGAGAGGACTGTGCTTAGCAGTGGAACGAGTTGAAGTGATGACCTTTTGTGTTCTGCTGACCATTTCTTTGAGTTTACGGTTCACCACTTTTTAAAGCAAAGATTTTAAAAAGGATTGTATTCCCTACATAGAGTCTATACTCTACATAGATATAAGAAACTTTTAAACTTGACGTTCAGAGTTACTCCTCTATTCATTTCTTTAACTGACTTCAAAAAAGGAGGAGGTTATCAATTCGATGCGTATGTTGTTTTTTGGGTATGTTACGCCGCCAATTGTGGACCGATTTTTAAAATTTATTTTGTATTCGATAGAGTACACTCTTGGGGTGGTCCCAAGGTCACCAAAGTCAGGATCTGATGATAGGATTCTATACAAATCGAGAGAAACCTTTAAATTTTATAGGTACGTCCAACAGGTTTCATTTTTTTTCGGAAACTATTCACGTATTTGCGTCTGGTAGTCGTGAACCGAGCTGATGATGGAAGGCTCCTTAACATTTGGACTTGACCTGACCTGACCTGACCTTGGACCTTAAAAAGATTTCATTCACTAAAAAGATAAAATTTAAAAATATTTTACAAAAAATAAAAACCGACTTCGAAAACACTGATAAGTTAAAAATAATATAAGAATAGGTGCAGACAACATCACACTTCTATATTGAAGACTTTCTAGGATATCATCGTTTGGCACCGACTTCAATATACAAGTGTGATGTTGTCTGTACCTATTCTTATAATATTTTAAATTTTTCAGTGTTTTTGAAGTCGGTTTTTATTTTTTGTAAAATATTTTTTTTATATTGCATGCCCTTTACTCTGCATAGTTTACATAAGCTACAATGTTCTTAGATTAGCTGAAGGTTAGATGTTCGCAAGGCTGGATGAGGGTAAACACGTCTCATACTTAGTGACGTGCACTAGGAGAAGTCTATCTATATCCAAAAGTGGATCTGCATCTGATAATAATGATGATGAAGACACAAAATATTAGACATCACGAAAATAAACACGGCTAAACTTATCTCTAGCGAGATCTTTACCAGCTAACCGTAAGAACAAATAAAATATTTATTACGTAATTAAAAGTCGTGCGTAATGAGTACTTTTAGATTATGCGAAATTTTGATGGAATTGCTGAGATTACACTTCGCTTAGAAGGTTTGAAACATTTCCTAATACTTCACAGCTTGCGAAAATATCACTTCGCTCGTAATAACTATGATTAAAACGCCATTTTCAGATTTATCTAACTCAGAAGGCAGTTTTTGTCTTTTTACGATTGCACAAGTTTCAATCTTGGAACTGGTACCCACTCAATAAGTTGTGTTTTCTTGCAGTATACTGATACGGTAATTGGTTCGCCTATCACTTTTTAACCAGCCAACCTAGCACATTACTTCATAACTGAGCATTCGTCATTATCATCATCAACAGTTCATATACGTCCACACCGAGGGGCTCGAGCCTACCCTAAACTAGAGCGATTAGGCCTTAGTCAACCACGCTGGCCAAGTGCGGGTTGATCGACTTCACACACAACCAGGAAAGAAATTCTTTCTTCACAGGCGTGTGCAGGTTTCCTCACGATGTTTTCCTTCACCGTAAAAGCGTCGAATAAACGTACATATGAATTCAAAATTTGAAAACACATTGGTACGTGGCGGGGTTCGAACCGCTACCTTCCGATTGGAGGGCGACGGACTTATGCACTACGCCTTCCAGACGAGCATTCGTAGAGGATTTTGATCCGGGAATTGCTATGTGGACCGTTTTTTACGTAGCGATAAACAAGAATACAGGTCACGAGGTAGCCTCTGGCTTCTTAGTCATAGGTTAGAGGTAGTTGGCCGGTCTACTGCATCTTCTCTTCACCGTTTGAGGGCAGTTCGGGAACGGAATAAGTCTCCTTGGAACTGGTCCAGTGATTTTACCCACTGAGACTGCGCCGAGGAGAGGTCTCTTTTCCGAATATGCGCTTAAGAAGCGGTTATATCCCGGCTGACTCACCGGGATACTCCGCCCTATTTAATTAGGAAAGTTGGAGTGTAACTAAACAGGCAGGCTGGTTACAGTATCAATTATCGCTGTAACGCAAAGATGCCCTTCCGTAAGCCCATAAAGTATCATTTGAATGAAAGAATGCTCAATATGTTAATTGCGAAACAAAGGGAACAATCAAAACGTCCGTGGGTGCGTACACAATTCCATTTTGCAGCTGAAAAGAGCAATTTTTGTATGCAGCGCCCGTAAAATTGCATATTGATGCAACATCAGTTCCGAGCTACATTTAGTCGCCATTTTGAGTGACAGTCCAATTAACATCTGTAATGGAGTCGGATGTGACACTGCTGAAGTTACTCCCAAGTTTTAGTTGGGATTCGTAGACAACGGAAGAGAACCATTTTAGGGTTCCGTAGTAAATAAGGAACCCTTATAGTTTCGCCATGTCTGTCTGTCTGTCCGCGGTTTTACGCAAAGACTATTAGTACTAGAAAGCTGTAATTTGGTATGGGTATTTATATGAATCATGACAAAAAAGTGGTAGAAAAAAATACTGAAAAAACATATTTTTAGGGTAGCTCCCATACAAATAAAGTGGGAGTATTTTTTTTTCTCGACTAACCCATCGTGTTGGGTACTGTTGAATAGGTCTTTAAAAAAATAATGTAAGGTTCAGAACACCATCTCCCTCCGTCCCCTCCGTCCCCCCCTATCTGCTATACGGTTATATATGGACACGTGAAAAAAATTTCAACAGTAGTATATATAACGAAGTTTAAAGGAAAACTATCAGAGTTGAGTACTAAGGTACTAAGTACAAACTAAAGAGTTATCGACGACCGACTTATACAATGTACTCGGAAAAGTAACATTTCATTGAAAATTAGTACTGAATATAAATTTATGAACCACGTGAAGTTAAGGAAATATAAAATCATTGCAGCTTTAATAATAATAATAATGCCTAATTATTGAAAGTTAGTTTTAAGTGAGATAACGATTCTAGCATAAATGAGCAAACTGGGTAAGTGCAGTAAGCTCCCGTTCAAGCTCTGTTCACTACGAAAGCCGCCTCTATTACGAGTAACATAAGAACGGTCCAAAGGTCTAACAGTATAGCTTGATAAGGAACTTACTGTACATACTACCACCTAGAAGTAGAAGTAATGTCCTCAAAGACGAAAGTACCGAAAGTACAAGAAAGTACCGAAAAACGATGACACCCCTGCGCGCTCGGCTGCGCGACCAAATTCATCAACCGAAGCGCCCAAACACACAACTCTAGATATATCGGATTCACCGGCTAGTTCGAATGTCACATTAAGACCTAAGCAAAGCTCATACCAATCTAATAATATTCTTCAGAGTGTGACTCTGGATGACCTGAGAACGATTATCAATCGTGAAATGAATGCTATTGTCAAAGACAAAGTGACGGACGAACTTAAGGCGATTAAGCAGAAGATGTCTGAATACCACGATTCTGTTACATTTATGAATCAGCAGTTCGAAGATTTAAAAAATGTTATAGAACAGAAGACCCTTATCATTACAAAACTAGAAACAGACAATGTGTTTCTACATTCCACTATTAATGACTTGTCTACTAGACTCAATCTAGCTGAGCAGCATATGAGGGACAGCAATCTTGAGATCAATGGCATTCCAGAACATCGTTCTGAAAACCTCATCGACACTGTAGTACAATTAAGCAAAACCATCGATTGCGCAATAAAAGACGACGACATTCTGGTTGCCGCCAGAGTCGCTAAGTTATCTAATGACAACAATCGTCCACGGTGTGTCATTGTTAAACTTCGAAGTCAACGCCAGAGGGATTCAATTCTTGCAGCAGTTTCTACATTCAATAAGCGTAACCAGAGCGATAAATTGAGCTCCCATCACTTGGGACTGGGTGGACCTCGCTCCTCCGTTTATGTTGCTGAACATCTCACTCCAAGCAATAAATCATTACACGCAGCGACTCGCCTAAAAGCCCGAGAGCAGAGTTATAAGTTTGTTTGGATTCGGAATGGTCGTATACACGTGCGTAAAAATGAAGCTTGTCAAGCAATCCTGATTAAAAGCATTGACACCTTAAAATCTATGGTGTAAACTCATCCTTTAGCAATGTTATTTCAAATACATTTATTAAAAATGGCTAGCTTTGATAACCTATCTATCTACTACCAGAACGTCTGTGGTATAAGGACAAAAACCAACAACGTCTGGAAGAATATTTCAATGTCGAACTACCATGTAATTGTTTTCACTGAATCGTGGCTCAACAGTAGTATATCTAATAAAGAGTTCATAGATCAAAGATACAACGTGTATCGAAGGGACCGTTTGATAACCACCGGGTCAAGGAAGGATGGTGGTGGAGTGCTTATAGCTGTATCTCGTGTTATCCCATCCCTTCGCGTTGAAAGCTGGGAAAGCAGTAACTGTGAAGACGTGTGGGTCATCATTAATCTTCCCTCCAGCAACACTTTTAAAAAAATTGCGATTTGTGCCGTCTACTTACCTCCTCCTGTGAAACCCGCTGCTCTGCATGGTTATCTCGACGGTGTTAACGATATTATCGATCTAGTAGACAATACTATTATATTAGGAGATTTCAACTTATCCTTTATTCGTTGGTCTGTTAGTGATAACACAAATTATTTAGAACCTAATAATTGCACCAATTTGCTTAGTTATACCCTCACTGATTTTATGTCTACAAACAACTTAGGTCAATGTAACTCCGTTTTAAACTCTGACAATAAAATTTTGGATTTAGTAATAAGTAATATACCAACTTTAGTAGTAGAAGAATCATTTAATTGTTTGAGTAAGTTAGATAATTTGCATCCGTGTTTGGAAATAACAATTCCAAACTCTGTTTCTGTTTCGTACTTGAAACCCAAATCAACATTAACACCTAACTTCTTTAAAGCTAATTATGCTGATATTATTTTGGAATTAAAGAGGGTCAATTGGAATGAAAAACTTGATTCTTGTTCTGATGTTAACGATATGGTATCAGTATTGTATTCAGTTATGGGAGAGCTGATTCGTAGGTTTGTACCTGAACGTAAAGTAAAAAATTATAAATACCCTGTGTGGTTCAGTCAGGCATTAATCAAGAGACTGTCTGAAAAGGAAAAGTTACGACAAAAGCATAAAAAATATCACAACCCTCGAGATTATTTAGCATACAATAAAGTCCGTGAGTATTGTCGTAATTTGTATGATGCGTGTTATACGAAATTTAAATTAGGTATGGAAGCCGATATAAAAAGAAACCCCAAAGCTTTTTGGCGGTTTATTAAAACGAAAAGCAACAATTCGGTATCTATTCCTGCAAAAATGCACGATAATAATATTAATTACGAAACAGGCCCCGGAATATCAAACCTTTTTGCATCGCGATTTTCCGCAATATACTGTCAGGATACACATAATGATCCATATTTAGCTCCTAGCGATTTATGTTCCAATGGTATAAGTTTAACCAAAATAGTTTTTACTGAGAAGGAAGTCTACATCAAAATGAAGAAACTCGATGCTTCTAAAGGCTGCGGCCTGGATGGAATCCCTCCCATGTTTATCAAACGATGCTGTTCTGCCCTAGCCCTGCCACTGTGTAAAATATTTAATTACTCTCTTCACTCTGGATCTTTCCCTGACGAATGGAAAAAAGCAAGGATAATACCCTTATTTAAAAAAGGTGACCCGAGCGACGCTAAAAATTATCGGCCAATAGCTGTTCTATCTTCCTTCTCTAAAATATTCGAATCCATGATCTGTCCGATCTTAACTCGTCACGTCGATGATGCTTTAACCTCAAAACAACATGGTTTTCGATCTGGGTGTTCTACCGAAACTAATCTGTGCTCATTTGTATCTCACTTGTCATCTGAACTCGACAAGGGACTTGAAGTCGATGCAATATATACTGACTTTTCCAGTGCATTCGACAAAGTTAATCATTCCATCCTTCTGAAAAAATTGTCTCATCATGGAGTTCATGGGTCCTTGTTACACTGGTTTCAGTCCTACCTAGCAAAAAGACTTCAAATAGTATCCGTTAGGGGGCATGAGTCTACTCCATACTACGCAACTTCAGGCGTCCCACAAGGATCTCACTTAGGGCCTATTCTCTTTTCGATATTCGTTAATGATATAGCTTTTGTAATCCGTAATAGTAACTTCCTTTTATTTGCTGACGATCTCAAACTTTATCAAACAGTTAAATCGTTTATCGATGTTAGAGGCCTGCAGGAAGATTTACAACGTGTTGAGCACTGGTGTGTTCGAAATCACATGATGCTTAATGTTAACAAATGCTTTCATATGAGGTTTAGTAGAAAAACAAAGTCACTACCCAGTGTCTACGCACTGAATAATATTGAACTGCAAAAGGTATCGCAGATAAGAGACTTAGGTGTAATCATCGACAGAAGTTTAAATTTTATACCGCATATTGATTCTGTCTTAAATAAAGCTGGTAAAATGGTGGGTTTCTTAAAGCGTAACACCAAAGGCTTCAATGTCAAAACTAAACGACTTTTGTACAATGCACTAGCACGAAGTCATCTGGAGTATTGTAGCACGATTTGGAACCCCTTCTACTGTGTCCACTCGCAACGTGTCGAAAGTATACAACGGGCATTCACGCGTCATATGGCTTTCGTTTCGCAAGGTATATCTCACCGTTGTACGTATGATAGCAGACTTCATTTCTTTAATATGACAAAACTTAGCGATCGGCGTAAGATCCGCGATCTTGTATTCTTATATAGGCTTGTCAACGGCCATTTTAAATCGATGGATCTCTTAAATTGCGTCCTTATTAACGTTCCCCGTATAATACCGCGATATCCGATTACAAAAACCTTTCATATCGCAAATGTCAGGACCAATCTGGGACTCAGTTCTCCTATTATCAGAATGTGTAATGAGTATAACAAAGTAAACAAATCTGCTAATATTGACATATTTTTCAATCCTTTGTCAAAATTCAGAAACAGTTTGTATCAATTTATATGTGGTTAAGTTTTGTATTACGTTTTTGTATTTATATCGAGTGTTTATATTTAGGTAAGTGAAGATAACCTGATTGCTGGTGCTCCTATTTAGTGAGCGAATGTTGTACACGCCTGTTATTGGTGTATACATATGCTTTTAACCTTAGTGTAAACAACAAATTTGTAATGTGTTTATGTATATACTGTTGGTGTGTTTTCTGGAAAATAAATAAATAAATAAGACTATGGCCAAATGACGTGATGGGAGGTCTCCAGAACTCATGCCTGATCTCTAGATTTGGGACTGCGATGCTATGCTACTATGCGATGCGGGGCGCCTGTCACAAGTCACAACTGTTCTAGTATGTCTTGTCCGGAGATTATTCTTACGTCCAAGGTGTTAAGACCCACCCCGTAATAGGCTAGATGACAAAAAATTTTTTTTTGCTTTAATAGAAGCTTATTCATATAATAAACAGAAAGAAAAAATCGGTTTTCGAATAACTATAAAAACAACCAAGATATAGGGTATTAAAGATTTTTCTCCATCTCTTTCTAGCAAAACGGCAATTTACAAGGAGTTTATATGGCCGTACTCAACAATGACGTCACGGTTGATGTCGGATCTCTCTGTCTAATCGTCTTCAAATTAACAACTTAAAATGCTTGTATCTAATGTATTTCTAAGCCGATTTTAATTCTGATTTCACAGGACTGCATCTTTTTCCACGGCATTTTAATATTTAATGACGAGACGTAAAAATTTGAATTCAGTCATCATTCCAATTGTCTGGCATTCCCGGAGTGGTCCGGAGAGTAGGGTTTTCTCATATCCGGATCGTTACGGATAAAATGGAGTTGGAGGTTGGTTTAGTGGGTAATCGTAGGAGTGTCCCACACGCGACTGCCGATTAACCAGGTGAGTTGCACAATTGCATTCCACCTCCAAAACCGGCAAGGTGCGTGTCGGGCCAGGCGAGTGTAGGGTTCCGTAGTTGTAACCGTTTAGCAGCATGGGGGGGGGGGACACTTACCTCGAACCAAAATTTGCACTTTAAAACCAAATATTTCAGAAACGGATCCCTAAATCGAAAAATGCTGTTCTGAACCTTACATTATTTTTTAAAGACCTTTTCAACAATACCCGATACGATGGGTTAGTCGAGAAAAAAAAATTACTCCCACTTTACTCGTATGGGAGGTACCCTAAAAAAAATTTCATTCAATATTTTTTTCTACCACTTTTTTGGCATGATTAATGTACATACCCATACCAAATTACAGGTTTCTAGTATTAATTGTCTCTGAGTAAAACCGCGGACTGACAGACAGACAGACAGACATAGCGAAACTATAAGGGTTCCTTGTTTACTACGAATACTACGGAACCCTTAAAAATGGGCATATTTCACACTGTCCATGGGCTATGCTTTGTTTGAAGTGATTGATTTTGTCAAACACACCCAACAGAATGAAAATTGATCATGGACTTAATAATTAAGTCCATGAAATTGATATAGAGAGTTCAATTAATTTCGAACAGATGCCAAATTTTAATAACAGTATCTTGACGTTTATTTATCTATACTAATACTAGTATTATAAAGCTGAAGAGTTTGTTTGTTTGAACGAGCTAATCTCAGCAACTACTGATTCTAATTGAAAAAATCTTTTTGTGTTAGATATTCCATTTATCAAGGAAGGTTTTAGGTTATATAACATCACACTACGACTAATAGGAGCTGAGCATCAATTAAAAATGTTGCAAAAACGGGAAAAATATATGGCGAAACGTAGTTCGCGGGCACAACTAGATATCTGAACAAATCACATATTTTACTATAGTTTTGTTTGTTTGGTTTGCTAATCTCAGGACCTACTGACTCAAATTGAACAATTCTTTTTGTGCTGGATAGTCCATTTATCGAGGAATGCTATAGGCTATAACATCATGCTGAGACCAATAGGAACTAAGCATAAATTAAATGTTGCATTAACGGAAAAAAAATATTAAATCCACGCGAAAGAAGTCGCGGGCACAGCTAATTTTCAATAATGATATGTCACGAATAACTAAATAATATTAATTGATAAAAAGAATCGTTTGAATAGTCTCTTTTGAATTGTCCATTTTTTTGCCTACCACTCACTCAGGGCGCCTTTTTAGGGCGCAAGAAATTTATCAATTTTATCAGAAGTGCGGACATTTGCAATAAGTTATGTCGTGTCGTACGTAGAATCTGAGAAATTGTACAACTAACCTGATTTTTCTACTTAGTCATATTAAAAAAATCTATTAAAGTCAAACGAAGAACTACTTACATAGAATTTGTCCATTCAATTCGACTAGTAGAACTAATCGTAAAACTGGATTTAACCTTGTGGACAAACTTAAGTTTCAATATTATGGTTCGTTTGAAAAATGGCTTTGGTTGTTAGTCAAAACTATATTAGTATTATTGATTCTATATTGTACGCACATTTTTAAATACAGATATAGAATACAACAACATGTACAAGGGCGCGTTCATCTCTTAAAGAGATCTCTTCCAGCCAACACTTTTATTTTTATTTTCGGGGGGAAGTGCGTGATCGCACCGTACCCGCCGTTGGCTAGACGGCGGGTGTGTGTGGGGCTGGCCCGGTATAGTGTCAGGCCGACCCACTAAAACCCCCCGGTGTTCTCCCTGCCCTTGTGGGCGTGCATGGTAGGGTCCACACTGCGACTACCACTACCAGCGCGTCCGGGCAAGCCCGACCAGGTCGGTCGGGCTATCGCCAAGGGGGGATTGCCCGAGAACACCAGGGCAATCCCCAGACGGAGGGCCTTACGGCGCCGTGCACGGGGCCAACCGTGCACGCAGGCCTCCACGGCAGGGTCACTAGACGGGCATTGCTTGTGCGAATGCCCGCCTTCGCCTGCCTATCCGTCTGCGGCGGAGGGGAGCAGCTTGTGGATCTTCCTCCCGCTCCCTTTCCGCAGCCTCCTTCTGCGAGATGACGTCCTCGCAGAAGGAGGCGACAGCCTCCCATTCCGCCTCGCCGCGGAGCATGGCTACGACCATGCTCGGCAGCGAGAGGTCTCCGTCTCCCAGCGCAGCGTTAAGCTCGCTGCGCTGGACTTCCAGCCAACCCTAGCGGAAGTGAGAAATTAAGTAGATGCGGGACGAGGTGTACATTTAAAAATTATCATACTACAAACTTAGCAAAATGTAACATATACAAACAAACACACACAGGTATATATATGTCACTACGACAAATTCGAGAGCAGATGAGCTTTTAGCTGCTTCTTAAATGAAATTATGCAAGTGCTTTTACGAATATCAGCCGGCAGAGCATTCCACAGTTGAGCGGCACGCACTGTAAAGGACTTGTGGAAGAACTTTGTTTGATATTTAGGAATATCAAGTGGTTTTGGTATAACACAGGAACACTTAGGACGGGGATCGGGAGGGAGAAGGTGAAATCGGGACCGCAAATAATGAGGGATCGCTGGATTTAAGTTAAGTATTGTAACAGCAGTAAACAAAACAATACAATATATACTACAATACTACATAATACAACACTATATTTCATGTAGGATACCTAACAGAATTGGCCTTTAATTCGCAACCGGTCGTAACTACGTCAAGATGGTCGAGATCTTTAGAATAACTATGTCAAAGATAACTACTTAATACACTATATTTAACTACGTCACTCGCATTTAGCGTACGTTTATCTCTATAATCTACGCAAAAAGTGTGCTTACTCCTGTCATTTGGAATAATAATAAGTTTAATTAGGTAGTCTCACAATAAAGTTAACATTAATCGTTTATACTACATTTTAAAACATAAATTATTAATCCCATAGTTACCAGAGGTTCCCAAACTAGCCTGGGGGTATATGACGTGTTAATTCCAGACAGTTTTCTGAATTGTTATAATGCCATTTCTTTCTCTTTGTATAATGAGTAAAAGAAAGGCACTGATAGCAATTCAGAAAACTGGCTGGAATTAAGATGTCATAATACACGCCCTGAGCCTGTCTCTTGGAAAATCGTAATTATTTACTTACAGGCTAAATTAGGGTGACCATCTGTAATTACGTGCAAGCACTTGTGAGTGTGAGTGTGTGTGTGTGTGTATTGAATCGGTTGGTGAGTGTATGCATTTGTATGTGGAGTGTCCTGTGATTAATTAATTGGTATACGCATAGGCGTAGGTATAACTTTCCGAAGGGGGGTCCAGATTAAGACTTCAATTTGCCTAGTGTATACTGGGAGTGCGCACATGGATAGTTTCTGTTGAGATTGACCGCCGTGACCGAATATCGGTTAGGAGGGACATAACGTGTCATATGATGAGGAGGGCTGAGAGACTTTACCAGAAGAGTTATAAACATGCAACTGGACAAACATAAAGATAGAAAAAGACCTAAAGACCATTTTACATTTTGCAGTTGGTCTTGTTTTAAAAAGAAAAGTATGACCACTCACCAGGCCTGAGGCAGACAGAGATGCTCGAACGGGAACAAGTTCGGCATGAGGATGACCAGCTGCCACCAGTTGCTCCGGCACATGTCGCGCTCGCGCTTGACCACAGCATCCCACATGGGACCCGAGCCAAGGTGAGGGACCCAGGTCATCGCCAGGGCCATCACAACCAGCACCGCTGGCATTAACCTGTCCACAACGAGAGACGTACGATATACAAGGTATTCGGTCAATCTAACAAGTAAACGTTATAGCGTCATTGAAAATGTCGAATTAATTTTAAAATCCTCCATAAAAATGCACTAGCTATCTTTGAGTTTGGACTCTATTTTCACTTTTCACCAGGTCATTTGCTTGGCCTTCTATAAAATCATTGTGTGATTTTATGAAACCACGATGCAAGTGAAACTTTTTTTTCGGATCGTAAAAGTGTTGTTACGGATGGCGATGGCGATGTAAAAAAAAATTCACTTTAAAAAAAATTGGAATTTTCATCTTTTATATGACTATGTTAATATGGGTAGGTTTTGGTTTGATAGGGCATTGACGAAACAGCTTGTAGATCAAATTCAATAAGCTCGAATAACAAAACAAATCCTTTATTATCCGTGTTACTACCGACACGGTTAGCGCAGAGGTCGAGTGATAAATAAATAAATATTTTGTATGGCCTACAGAAATTTGTTCCAGTCTGGGCGTATGTGCATGTGATATTGTATATTTGTAACTACACCCACGACACAGGAGAAAATCCAAGTGTTTTTTATTTTAAAAAAATCCTTTTTTACGAGGTAGAAGGCTGCTGCGTACCATACCCTTTTTTTGTTCACAAAATTCATGAAAATTTAAGTCTCTTTCTGTTCACCGACTGATCTAAAATTTGGAATACATTTTTAATTTTGATAACAACACAATTAACTGTATGTTCAGTATTATTATAAATCCAAAATGGCCGTCACCGTTATGTTTGGCGGATTACATTTTTTAAATCACCTCTTAAATAACCTCAATATGGGTATTTAAGTTGATAGGTCAATGGTATCAAAAAAAAGGATATGACCGGTAGAATACAGTACAAGACGTAGTACAATCCAGTATTAGTACGTTTTATTTTTGCGTCTTATCAATGCCCTAGATTGTGACCTACCTCAATGTTTTAGCTTTTAATATGTACATACATTATCTGCATCGTCACTTTCTTTCGTTTGAATAAAACCGTTTTATCAAAAAAATGTACCTATTTTATTTTCAAGTTATTTTCAGAATACAATAGACTTGGTATAGCATTTACCGTTTAGACTCGTTAATGGTGAGATCTTATGTAGAGCCATGTTGATATTCAAGGTACCTTTAGATATGGTTCTGTATGGGTACCAGGTATTTCAAATAAAATAAACCCCTTTACAAAGCAATAATATATTTAAAAAGTATTAAGTCACAGTCAAATTAAAGTGAACATTTTGCGAAGTGCGCATTTTGTGAAATGCTCATTTTGAGAAATGCACATTATGAGAAGTGCCCCTTGTGAGAAATGCACACTCTGCGAAATGTACATTTTCAGGTGAGTGCTCATTTTGCGAAGTGCGCATTTTGTGAAATGCTCATTTTGAGAAATGCACATTATGAGAAGTGCCCCTTGTGAGAAATGCACATTCTGCGAAATGTACATTTTCAGGTGAGTGCTCATTTTGCGAAGTGCGCATTCTGCGTCAGACCCCTTTCATTATCCGTCAACAAACCAGACAAACCTCAACCACCGGTTGACGAGCGCCATGGGCACCGTCTTCAAGGAGAACTGGTGGGTCTCGGCGTGCGTCAGCATCTTGTAGGCCATCAGGAAACCGCCCATGACGAAGAATATCTGCACGATCACGCGCGCGTTGAACAGCAGGGCTTTGAAGAAGTCGTCGTATGACTGCAACAAGACGAGGGATCGTTAAGAGGAAATCGTACGGGGGCAATTCTCATCGTCACCTTCGTGGACAATTTTTTTATTGGCGTATTTAAACAAATATTTTAATAAATTAAATTATATATTTTTATGTTACTATTAAATTATATACATAATAATTTATTAAAATAGTTTCAATAAGCGAAAAAAAAATGTCCACGAAGGTGACGATGAGAATCGTGTCGATGAGAATTACCCACGTGGGAAGAAGACGAAGGATTATTAAGGGGAAATCGTACGGACCGTGTTACCGTACAAACCTAGTCCTCTGTTTCCATCCTGGATAATGACAATAGTTTTTGTATTTCTTAAACTACTGCAGCCACTATCAGCACGTTCCTATGTTTTCCTTTCCTGATTTAATTTTAATTATTAAAGGAGATCTAAACCTTTAAAAACCTAAAAATTGGCTGTTTTCTCGTGGTCCTACTAATTTCTCCTACTAGTGGGACCACGAGGAAGCCTAGTTCCTCGTGGTCCTACTGCAGTTGGCCAGATTTTCTGCTGTCTTCAAACTTACAAATATGCAGCGAATAAATTTGTCGAGACTATAAGAAAAAAATCGAAACATAGAGACACAGCCTGTTTTTAATTTTTAACGAAAAAGTAACTTAGTCGGTCTAGTTTTAGAGGAGATAACAGGGGAATACCTACGATACGTCTATTTTATGTACCTTTCATAGGTATATTCGGTCCGAGCTGCAGTTGTGTCTATCGCGCTCAACTCGCTTCTTCGGGCACAGCGCGACAGCAAAACATTTAACAAATACCTACTTTTGACCTCACGACCTTAGTGTGTCCTCATAATGGCCATTTTCAATCATTGGTGAACATTTATTTCGGATTTCGTTTCCCGTGGGCGGTTACTTTTATGCTCAGTTTGGCTGGTTATCAAGAAGTGGGAAATTCTATTGCGAAGACTTCACTAACCTTCAGCATCATATCTTAGGCGCTAGAAGACATCTCGCAGAAGGAGGCCGCGGAGAGTGAGCGGGGGAATGATCCTCAAGCCGCTCCCATCCGCCGTAGACGGACAGGCAGGCGAAGGCGGGCATTCGCTCAAGCGATGCCCGTCTAATAGCCGTGGAGGCCTGCGTGCACGGTTGGCCCCGTGCACGCCGCCGTAAGGCCCTCCGTCTGGGAATTGCCCTGGTGTTCTCGAGCAATCCCCCCTTAGCGATAGCCCGACCAGTGGGTAGGGCTTGCCCGGGAGCGTGGGTAGTGGAGTCGCAGTGTGGACCTTACCTAGCGCACTCATAAGGGCAGGGAGAACACCGGGGGGGTTTGAGTGGGTAGGCCTGGCACTCTGCCGGGAGAGCCCCACACACGCTCGCCGTCTACCAACGGCGGGTACGGTGCGGGTACGCATTTCCCCCCGAGAAAAATAAGGCGCCAGATGACAGTATTCCTAAGTGACTTTCTTTCACTGGTCCTACATCAACAGACTTATCATCTGCGCAGGAGATTTTATCATGCACGCTGTGCCTAAGACTGTTCAAATTCAAACACACACTTTCTCTCTCTTTTTCTCTCTATACCTCATACTCTAACTCAAAAATAGGCCTTTACCACTTATTGGCGTCAAAAAACATAAAAATCTGATTAATCAAGAATCTAATTAACTAACATATAATAATTATACCTATTTTTGTATGTACAAAATATGTATGTACATTGACCCTAACCATAATTAAGATGTATGCCGATACAAGTAAAATAAAAAGAAAAAGTTGACTTTACACATGTTCAGAAATTGGGGGAGCCTTCTTGAGAAAATCAGGCAAGAAATTCCTTCATCGTACTTTCAGAGAGTCTGATCTGAAGGTTAACTGATACGACCAGCCAGAGCGAAATCATGCGCAGGACTATCTGTTTAATGTGATCAAATCACAGAGAGAGTGATGCTTTTTATTTTTGGTCACCCATCAGAATCTTGACGATGGCGAACTTTGCTTAACTATAGCAATCGATGAGCGCTTACGCCACTTTGAAATCGAGCTCCTCAAAAGAATTTGGGGTCAATACCAACAATGTTTGAGTACAGAATTGTTGTTTCTATAGAGGCAAGTAAGTTCCTTAATGTTTGCTGATTTCGGGTATGTTTTACCTTATCGTCGCCTACTATCATATGAGCAGTGCCAAGGGCATTACGCTGCGAATATTTTTTAACATTCCAAAATCCAACATGTTTACCAGTGCACTTTGCATACATTACTCGAGTTATTTATTCCGTTGTTTTGTTGTTCATTTCCTAATAAACTGTGTCAAGGCTAGCAGTTCGCGAATGCAGCGACGTGTGACTGCAGTGTGCAATGGACGCTGTTATTTTATTTTCAATTCGGACCTTCCCTTCAAGTAGACACGTAACTTGAACCTAACAATTTCCCGAGTACAAACCTGCTTAACAGCTTAGTGTTGGGCATTTTATTAGTCGAAATTTTGATTGACTTATCGATATATTAAAAAATTACTACTGATATTTAAAATGAATGTCTATGAGTACGAAATGAGAGTATGTACTTCTTTTTCAATTAATTGCAGTCTATTTTTTATCTTAACCAAAAAGAGGTGGACCAAAATAGCTTTATTTATATTCGATAGAATTCATGATGTCACTACAATCTAATAACAAATAAAATATACTGGATTAAAGATTTATAATGCTCATAGTGTATTACAGTAATTGAAATTATTATAAGCACCGTTTAATGATAAAGGATGCCTATTAGCTGTTAATACGTAACTTAAATTGACGTATTTAACTATTAACTTGTGATCTTGTGGTCAAGCGAGACATTATCTTCTTTACGTAATTTGTACAACAATCTATAAGGTGTTTCAAAAAGCTGTGATTATAGTGAAAAAGATTCTTTAGACTATTAAACTAAAAATATGAATGTATCGACCATTACTGTTTTATTTGTTTGTTTATTTTGTTCGTGATTTCAGAATTGACTCAAACTCAAAAATCTTTATTCATATAGTCCTTTGCAGGCACTTATTGACGTCAAATAAAAACAAAATATAAATATGCAGAAGGCTAATCAAAAATCTAATTTTCCAAGATATTTTGTAATTAATTACTAATTCCTTGTATTACATACACCCCAACTATAATTAAGGTGTATGCAAATACAAGTAACAACAAAATGAAAAAAAAGTTAACTCTACACAGTATAAGCTGGTTAGTTCAATAAATATCGCCATTCTGTGACGTCCGCCATATTGGATATATAAACCCGTTATTTACTTAACGTGTTTCACTCGTCAAGCCCTTTCATTTGATAGCCGCTAGAGAGATTAACGTGGAAATGATAAATCGCCGTTTTGCGATTTTATTGGTTTTAAAATGACAGCATTTAGATAATCTTGTTCACGAACCAAACTCGCTGAGAAGTGGGTCTGTTACTTGAAATTTTCCATTACATGTCGAGACAGGTGTAATTTAATAAAAACGATCGATAACATGGTACTTCACGCAGTGCATCACTAAGGAAACGCCGAGTGAATATTAGTAAATAACATTTCATAACAGAGCAACGGCCTAACTGTTGCAATGCGATATTCAAGTGGCCATTAGGTTTTGCACTAAGCGTCAAATAATGGACGCGTCTTATCCCTTGAAACCCGAGTTGCTATTCGCAAATATATAGTTTTGGTTTTTGATTATACAGCAAAGGCAAAGGAGGTCGCCAATTTGTCCATTCCATACATTTTTGCCCATGTGTGTAAAAATGTAGAGAAAAACTGGAGGAATCAAAAAAAAATAATTGCCTTTATTTATTAAGAAAACTCTTAATAATAAATTAACAATAAAAGTTTAAATTACTCGATACGATTTTTATGATACTGTAACATTGAGTGTTCAATTGCGCTTAGTTCCGACTTCTGCAAACCTGTAGTGTTTACAATATATTTTATTTTGTTTTACACTGCGTATTGATGTATCATACAATTATATCAAAAACACAATAGGATGACAACAATAAAAAGTTAAAAAATAATAATATTGTAACTTGGAAAGAAACTGTTCCTGCGCAAGTAATAAAACGCCATGACTATCTTGACCAAATGTGTCACAAACAAAAGCTAGTAGAGGTAGTGGATGGACGATTCAAAAGGGCCTTCAAGTTAGTAAGAAACGACTAAAATTTAATGTAACTATACATTTGAGGATTGCAAGGGCCTATTATAGTTAGTTAATTGATTTACTGATAGCTGTCAAGTTGACATTGATAGACAGTTTTTTGAGTATCAAAGATTGATTGTTGTCTCAGAACAATGACTACAGCATATTCCTCTGAGATTGTTGTGGATAAAGTATATGTAATCTATCATGGTTGTAGGGTCAAAAAACGGCATATACAGGGTCCGCCATTCGAAGTGTTACCAATTGAAAATGATGTTATTTGGTTAATTGAAGTACGGTTTATCAAAAATTGTATCAAAATGCTAAAAAAAACATTTAATTATTAGACAATCGTTGTTATTGTTCGATATAGCCTCCTTTGGCACGGATGATGGCACAAAGTCTTCCGGCAAAGGCATTGCAGGCTGCACGCAGATGGGTTTGCGGTATTCTGTTCCATTCCCGACGGAGCGCTGCCTTCAGCGTGTCCACACTTTCATATCTTTTTGTTGACACCGCAGCCTCCAAAATGGACCATACCGAGAAGTCCATTGGATTCAAGTCTGGAGAGTAGGGAGGCCACTGTTTTGAAGAAATGAACCGAGGAACGTGGTTCTGTAAAAAAATTGTGTCAGGCGAGCTTTGTGGGACGGTGCTGAGTCTTGTTGAAACGTCCAGCTGTTCATACCGAATTGCTTACGTGCCCATGGTATGAGCGCATCATTTAACACCTTTTGCTGGTACACTTGCTGGTTGACTTTGACGCCCTTCTCGATAAACACGAGTGGAGAGCGACCATTTGCGGTCACTGCAGCCCAGACCATAACAGAAGCAGGCGCTTGCTTAAGAACGGCAACTCTATCTTCTAAATTCTCGTTGGACTTGTCCTGCAGCCAAACACGATGATTTTGTTTGTTTACATACTGTTAAACAGTAAACATTTTTTTATTAGAAATAACAATTTTTTCCATATCGCCACGTTCGAGCAAGGCTTTCAGTGCTCGAGCTCTTTGTAGTCGGACTGCCTTCTGCGCTGAAGTAAGATGCTGTACTTTTTGTATCTTGTAGGGCTTCAGTTTCAGTTCGTTTTTCAGTATGCGCCGAATACTTGAGTCGGATACCTTCAGACTTTTCGCCAATTTTGCAGCACTCTGGCGAGGATTTTTTTTTGAATTCGAGCCTTCACCTTTCGAACCATATCACGTGATGTTGCTGTTTTCGGATGACCGCCTCCATGCCGTTTAGCAATGCTCCCGGTTTGGTTATAACGCTTAAGGCGCTATATCGAAAATGAATCAAACAATGGGAGGCGTGGTCTATACGTAAACGCGGGGCGCCCCCCGTGCTCAAGCAGCTAGTCTTTATATCTATGTCAACAAAGTCGTGAATGCGTTGCGCCCGCATGCAATCAGATCGTTTAGAAATTATCGACGTAAGCGACAAAATACAAATTATTTTATGAAAAAATAACTATAATGATTAGAAAAAAATGCTTCTGTACGATTCTGGATACTGATGATGGCTACTTATTTAAGGAACTTTTTAATTAATACCTAACACTGTTTACTAGTAATCCTGAATATTCTTATTTTTAAGAGGTAATTTCAAAAATAAAAAGTATCGAGGCAAAATCTTTAAATCGCGTTTTCGGTTCTGCTCGTGACTAGCTAAAGATATGAAGAAACACATATTTGACTTTCAGATCTGTAAGATCTCTCAGTTACCTATGACATTACATTAAAAATAACCAATATTTTCGATATATCGCCTATGGTTCGATGCACTAACATTTTGTTCACACGTAAATGTCGGAGCTCCCGAACGATGACTGGTTGTGATTTTCCGGCCAAATGCAAAACTATCACAGCGATACGTTTAATATCTATTGCGAAAATTTATTATCAAATTCAAATTTGTTCCCGCTATTTTCGCCCACTTCAAAACAATGAAACAAACTGACGTTTTACCAAAATTTGGCGCGCTGTCATTATTATTTTGAAAATAGAAGCAGTGTGATGTTAGTAACAGTTCGAGTGACGGACCCTGTATATTCTTTCGAACAAAAAAGATTTTGAAAACAATTCAAATAACCCGGAATATATAGGGTTGGTTTATTCAGCGTATTAAAGAGTTTTTTTTCATAATAGTGTACCTCGGTACATCGATTGAGTATATTTTGGCGACCTCCTTTGGCAAACAAGCTCGCTGGTGGTAAGCAGCTACAGTCTCATAGAGGAGCGCATAGGTATGGCTTCTGTAAGTCTTGGGAATCTACAGCTTCTACATGTACATTGCCAACTAGCGACAAAAGTCAAAGTACGCAGTAATTTCACTGCCTCTCTTACCCTTCAAACCGGAACACAGCTATGCAGGCACTGCTACTTGGCAGCAGAAATATGTAAGATACAGGTACCTACGACTCTGGTATAGAGTCTCCCGCTGGTAAAGGGGTCTCATCTCATGCTCTTGATGATGAAGTGATGCATCTCTTGATCATAATGCGATGTGAATATATAATATTTATTACAACATTTATAAAATACTAGCTGTGCCCGCAAACTCTTATAAAAATACTAATATCGCTATTAAAAATCCAAGTCAGCAAAAAATCTGGGCGTTGTCTTTGATAGGAACTTGAACTGAAAGGATCATGTTAACGAAGTAAGTCGCAAAGTATTCTCTTTTCACATTCTCAAATCTATTCAGTACTTCCTTCCGGTTTAGACTAGAATTATACTGACTCAATCATTAATTCTTCCCATCTTGGATTATGCCGACGTCAGTTATCTAGACATCACGTAGGAACTGCTCAATAAAGTTGAAAGACTTCTTGTGCATGTTTGCATCGGCGGATTCATTTTTGGGTTACGTAAGGATCATGTTTCCCAATTCTATCCGGCTTCGAAGAAATTTACGCATCCTTTGTTTTCTTTTTCATATCTTAATAAACCCCACTTCTCCGTGTTACCTTCGTGAGCATTTTGAGTTTGCTCGTTCTCCTGACACTATTTGTAGATCACACCTTCGTACGCTGCTACAGCTTCCCTCCATTAACACAGAGTACTATAAGCGGTCCTTCATTGTCCATGCCGTCAGATTGTGGAACTCGCTGCCCCCTCACATTCGGGATATTCAAACTCTCCCGTTATTTAGAAGAGAAAATCGGTCTTGGTCTTGCAGTCTAGCGAGACTTGCTGCAAGACCGACACCACAACCGGCCTAATTGTAGCAAAATTAAGACCAAGACTGACCCATGCAAGATTTGAGCAAGAGTCTTCCTCAATTCTTGCATGGGTCAGCCTTGGTGTTGGTCTGGGACTCGGTCTTGCAGCAAGAGTCTCGCAAGACTGCAAGACCAAGTCTTTCTCGCAAGACTGCAAGATTGCAAGACCGATTTTGGAAACACTAGTGGGCGGCCTAGTCAACTTAGCCCCTTGGCATGTAACAGATTCCCCCGCTTCAAAAAACAGTCAAAACGCCGAGGAGTTAACCGCGCCATTGTTTTGTCGGAACACACAATGCTGGTAATATTGTTATTGTGGTGATAAAGTTAGGCAAAATAGTGGTAGAGGGGCGAACTCAGAAGCACTAGTTATTGTGGTGATAAATAGTTGGACCTGTATATAGCATAGCTGTGCCCGCGACTTCGTTCGCGTGGATGTCAGAAAATAACAACATGTCGTACATTTTTTTTCCCGTTTTTGCAACATTTCTTATTGATGCTCGGCTCCTATTAGTCGTAGCGTGATGTTATATAGCCTATAGTCTTCCTCGATAAATGGACTATCCAACACAATAAGAATTTTTTAATTTGAATCAGAAGTTCCTGAAAGAAACGCGTTTAACCCAACAAATTCTTCAGTATTATAATATTAGTAAGTAAGTAAGTATAGATTTGGTCGGACATTATTGCAAAATAATACGGGGACCAAAATACGGTGTGCTACAGCTGATCCTTGGGTTCAAAGTCGAGGGAAAGAGAGGCATGGTCGAAGAAAAATGTCTTGGTTAAGAAACATCCGCCAATGGACACGATTAAGTGGAATTGAGCAGCTCTTCGAGCTGGCAAGGGTTAGGGAGGAGTTGAATAGAGTGATAGCTAACGTCGGGGGAACGTGACATGGCACTCAAAAAAAAGAACACTGCAGAGGTCCAGCTAAAGATTATTTATTTATTTGTAATGATACACCATCAACAATATCGATTTACATCGTTTAATAAAAGTAATAAAAAAAACATAATCCTTTTCTTGCAGTCGGGTAATAGTCTCAGTTATTATAAGATTTGTATGTATGTATGTACCTAACGAATAAACTCAAAAACAACTGGACCGATTTCAAAAATTCTTTCCATCCATTAGAATGCTATCTTATCCCTGAAGGCTACAAAATTATTTTTCCTACGGGAAAATATAAAATTCCGACGGGAAAACAAAAACAATACGGGCGAAGCTGCGTAAAGTAAAGCTAGTACAATATATTAAGCTAGTACACGTGTATACAACATTAATATAAACAGAACAATTATAACAACAAAAAGTTGATTAAAAATGATTAGGTTATTTGTATGCAGATAAATCTAATAAAGGAAGCAGTCAACACACTTTTTTCGCACATGCGTTCGGGGTTATTAAGTACGTCAATGTCATGGGTATTTAGGTCTTTGTAAGTTCTCATACATAATTTATCATCAGCCTATATCATATCGTACCCGTAGTCGTAGTACATTAAATAAAAATTATTATTAAAGTTAAAATAATCATAGCGCTAATTCTAGAGTTCGTACATCATAATTATTATTATAAGCACTACGAATAATAAACGTCGGTTTGTGGTTGAATGGAGTTTATCGTAAAAAGTTACGATTGTTGATAATAAGCGAATTCTCAACGTATTAATTTTTTTGATTTAAAAATAAACAAAATCTTATGGAACATTGTAACTTTTACGTAGGTACTCATAACTATTGCATTTCGAATGAGATTGCCAATTGGAAATGGACCTTATCTGTTTACACACAAGTGACTGAATGGACAGATATTACACAACGCGGTAATTGGAGCGTTGCGCAGTGACCGGTTGGGTGAGATGCATGCGCCGGCGCATGTGGGGCCACTAAGTGAGAGGGAAGGTTAATTGTTTTATGGCGAGTTTCAGAATCGTTTTCTTATATGATTACTAATTAATTAATTTAATGTTAATTTTTAAACAATATTAATTGCGAATATTTAGTAAGCAAATTGCCTTAACAGAATAATGTAATGAATTTTACCAGCTGTGCTTTAGTTGCAGTTGTCAAATATTAAAAAGATCCAAATTTGTATAATGATAATTATGGGCAAATATGTATATTGCCATAAAAGTATCATCATTATCATTATCATCATTATCACAGCTCATATATGTCTCCACCGAGGGGCACGAGCCTACCCTAACTAGTTATGTTAGCGCGATTAGGCCTTAGTCAAACCACGCTGGCCCAGTAAAAGTATATGTTAACAAAATTAATAAATTCATCATCATCTAACATTACTAGGCATTTTCTCGCATTTTGACTTGTCTATCACCAAGTGTGAATTAGAATGCTAGAGCCCTGTTCGTTGGTCAGCTCTACAAAGCAGTTGAGGTCGATTTGGGCCCCTTTAGTGTTTTTGAGAATTCCATGCGCGACGATAGTAGATAGATAGAATAAAAAATAAAATTTGAGACACCCAATACATGGAAAATGTTTACAGTCACCAATTTTAAGGCCCCAAGGTTGACCGTGGTAGGAAAGTGAATTATGTAATGTCACAATCTCATATCGGAGTTATTCGGAAGTACCTGACTTAATAATGGAAATAGCAGATTGAGGAGATTCGATTTTGCCTTAGAAAAGGAATTACACATGTACAAGTATACATACGATGGTAATAAATCTTTAAAAATAACAATAAATCTTTGAAATGTCTGTACGCGCATAACTTTAGAACGACTGACAAAAATAAATAATCATTTCTTGTTGTGTTCATTTTTGTCAAGACAAGGTCTATATAAAAGGAAAGTTTTAAAAATTACACAAATAGGTTAAAAATTTGAATTTAAAAATTTTCAAATTAAAAGCGAGCAACTGACAAAATTTAAAGGATGCATTCAGTTGTTTTTTTTATTGTTTTCGAATTCTTCGTCTCATTCTTTTTTTTGTGTAAATAAAGCAGAATGGAGTGCTCTTTTTCTCACAAACAGGACGTCTGTGTTTACAATCATCATGCTTGCACCTTAGTTAATGAGCTCTTACAATAATAAATATAGGAATTAATAAGAAAAATGGGCGGATGTTATTATTTGTATGTTGGTAACGACCAGAGACTCTGGTCGCTAGCTTCCATAGACTGCATTAACACTCCAACCATTAAGCCATACGATTGTTGATGACTGTGAAAAATGTATAATATAATCCAAATTATAGACAGAATCTACTCTAATGCACCAATTGTGATAATAACTGCAAAATTAATTAAAGTTACTGCAGTTACCGCGTTTGTATCACGAAGCGAACATAGTAATGAATTAACGTCCGTAATTTAATCAATCATCATCATGATATCCGGCGTGAAATGTCTTCACGTGGACTTCATTGTTAACAATAAGAAAAATGTAAGTCTCAAAAATTCAAAAGAGACTAAGAGATCAATTGATTTAGTATCAATTTCAAAACACAAAGCTGGGAAAAGCAATTGGAGCTATTTCGGCACAAACTTTTCTCTTTTGAATTTTTATAGTAAAAGTCTCAATACTGACCTTTTCGATAAACTCGGGGTTGGCTGTGTAACCGTAGCCGATGAATATCATGGAGTGAAGGCCGAGGATCATCACCATTGTGTAAAATCTGGAAACAATAATCCATATAAATACGGGAGATATACTCGCGCACTACGTTGGGTACACGTACAGAATGATTAATATTTGTTGCAGCGGGAAATTTGCAGATTACTTAATGCAGTGTGATCATGATGTTGCAATCAACTCAGCAAATAAAAAAACTACCTTGAAACAGGTATTCGCTTATTTAGTTAAAGGATTACCTCGCGATCTTGGTGCTCCATACAAACTTTGAACCCCCGTTTTACTCCTTTAGGGGGTGAGTTTTGGAAAATCCTTTCTTAGCGCACGCTTACATCATAATAGCCACATGTGTGCCAAATTTCAGCTCAATCCGTTCAGTGGTTTGAGCTGTGCCTTGATAGATCAGTCAGTCAGTAACGGTCACCTTTTATATATACAGACAGAAGAGGAAGAATAAGATAAATAAATAAAAACGGACCGCTAAATAAGTGTTACGCACAATTCGAAAACGCCTGGACCGATTTATCTAATAATCTTTTTACAGTATTTGTTGGGTACCAGAGAAGGCTGTTGCAGAGAAAATTTTTAGAAAAAACGAACACCTTCAGTCTGGAATGGTATGATTTCATCAGTACCTCAGTTTAATCAATGAAATCTAATCTAGTTTATCCGCCTCTGTGCTCGAGAGGTTATATAAGACGGTTCGTATTGACTTTTTTGTATATATAACAAGGAAACTATTGGCCTTCATCTGACCTGATGGTAGTGACGATAAGCCCAAAGCTGGAAGCGAGTCTCACTAGCCCCCCTAGCACGACCACCAAAACACGACATGATAAAGCGGTTTATCGCGATGAATTGTCAAAATACAATAGGTTTTCATCGTGTTTTGACAGTTCACCGTGATAAATCGCTTTATCATATCGTGTTTTGATGGTCATGCTACGGAGGCTGGACTCCTATACAACTGAGGAACTGGATATCTTACCTTAAATGCTATTAACATTGCTATTATGTCACTTGAAGTCTAGGGATTGATTTTACAGGGGGCAGATGTTATTCTGCTTAGTTTGGTTAGTAGGAAGGCTTCTGAACCAGTTTGACTATCTCCTTAGCTTCCACCGTATCATCAAAGTTTTTCACCATAACAATAATGATAACATTAACTGTTAACATTATCATTAAATTGTTACAATTAGAGGTAAGATAGCTTACTCCATTTTCGGTCTCATTTTTACATACAGGTAAGATAAAGTCCAAGAACGTCCCCGTGGTGTTTTAGCAAATCAATTCTATATTAATAAAAATGAAGAAGACTGTGAGAATAATTTATTAATAAAACTAAGTAGTCCACCAAAAGCCGAATTTACTATCAATTCTTTTACCAGAGCGAGACTAGATTATTACACTCAAAGTAGGCAGTGGCTTGGCTATGTCCCTGATTTTGGCAAAGTCCATAAGCGGCGGTTACCACTTACCATTAGGTGGACCGTCTGCTTGTCTGCCCTAATAATAAAAAAGTGAGGATTCATCAAGGACATTCATGGGTCATTGACCGAGGGTTCACTTGGTAGATGACACAAGTTTTATGAAATCTGCCAAAACCACTAAATACCTTAGAGCTTGAAAGCATTTGAAGATGCCACCATCAGCGCTGCCACCATACTTTAGCGCCTTCCAGTTCTTCTGGACGCAGAAAGCCAGCATGTATCTGTTAGCTATCGAAATGATTAATGTAGAAAAAAACATAACATAAAGGGCTAGAAATACCATTATATCAAAACAAACGGTTTTACAAAAGGAATAGTAAAATAGGAACTAGACTCCCACACCATGTTTTAATATAAGGTCTGATTGTTTGAATGATATGATCTTTTTTTTACTCTACTATTATAAGACTTTATTTTTTACTAATGAGAACTACTATTATAAGACCATATTTTTTACCGATACAAGGCTGATGGCTGACTTTTCTGTCTTTGGAGTCTCTAACGAATTGCGGATTTTTTTATAGAAGGCCAAGCAAATGACCCCATTCCACCTGGTGGTAAGTGGAAGTAGAGTCCAAATGCAAAGATAGCTAGTGCGAAAGAGAGGTTAAACGCCGCACTAGCCACCCTCACCTTGCCGACCTGCAAGGTGCTTCTGCACGCCTCTTTTAAAGGACCCGGGATTATAGGAAGGAGGAAACACATGCGCTGGCGGAGAGTTCCATTTCTTAATCGTGCGACATAGAAATGAGTTACCGAATTTCTTGGTACACGTTTGAATGGTAGTCACAGTTAGACGGTGACAACGCAGGCCAGCACAGCACTTCTTAAATGAAAAGGAGAAGGTGGGATTAGTGAAAAAAGCTCTTTGGAGCACTCGCCGTAGTATAGACGATAGAACGCGCTAAGTGACGCGTTAACGTGTGCTCTTTGTATTCTTATTCGATTGCAACATATTAACAAAGTACGATATGTAAATCCACCAGACTTGTATGTTATATAATTTCTTATTTTTTACCAAATATGCTTACCATGTTGACCCTTGGTAGAGAACAAGAAATAGTAAGCTGAGCAGCCTAGGTTAATTAACAGGACTGATAAGATGATGGCTCCGATTACGTAGTCCAGAATATCGGGGGGCTTATAATCTCCCTGGGTCTTGCAATATCTCACAGACAACGAGTCCACCTGCCAAAAATAATTCGCTTATAAAAATTCGATGTAGTGTGAGTGTTATGATATGTATACCGGAGGGAGACTCTTTACCAGAGTCGTCTGCTTGGGTACCTCCGCCTTACCTATTTGTGCCGCAAAGCAGCAGTGCTTGCATTGCTGCGTTCCGCTTTGAAGGGTAAGATATGGCAGTGAAATTACTGGGTACCGTGACTTTACATCTTGTGTCACAAGTTGGCAACGTACATTGTGGTTCTTGTGTGGGTTGCAGTATTGCTGCGAATCTCACAAGAGCCACACGTATTATAGGTGATTGTTACCACTTATCATCAGGTGGGCTGTTTACTTGTTTGCCAACTTAGTTATATAAAAAATGTAATGGTATGCTGACGAATGGAACAAGAAAGCGTATTGCCGACCCTGCAGAAGAGTGAGATGAAGATAGTGTATTGATGGTTATGGTAAGTGACCATCTTATACAGGGTGGAAATGACAATAAATAAAACGCTCAATGTATGTACGTTAATATTAGTAACTTGATTGACCTTTGAATTGATTTTAACAGTATTAAGGTCATTTTGTATGCAGACTCCCACAGTCATTAAGAATTTACTGTATGGTTTGTTTATTATTGTAACATACGTCTCCATCTCATATAATATCCCTTTTAGTTCATCATCATCATCATCACCCTACATTATCAAACTGTTAGTAGGGTTGGCGCAATACGTTATCTAAGCACTGACATTCTTCGCAAGCACATACTCCTTCAGGCAATCCATCCATACTTTATTCGGTCTTTCTCAATTTCATCTCGATCTTTTTTATAATTTGATTTATGAATTTAAAATTATTTTAATTTATTTTTAATTTTATTTTGAAATTATATTAATTTATTTTTAATTTTTTTGTAATAATTTAATTTATTTTATGTTGTTATTTTAGTGCTAGATTTTCGTATTTGATTTAATTTGGCCTAATTTTGAATAAATAATTTTAGTTTTGATGATTGGTTGGACTGATTAATTTATACTTGTAAATTTATTAATATTAATGAAATGTAAAGTGAACTATCAGTTAGGTAATTATCAATATGAACCATGTCTGAAATAAATTGATCTTATTTAATTTTTTTAAACTTATGACCATCCACATTTACGCCCATGATTTCAACTGTGTTGATATTGGACTTTTCGAACCTTGATATAATTAAAACTTTCAGCAATATTATAAAAGACTTAGAGCCCACGATGCACACTGTCGTACCTGGCTTCATAGAAATTCATTTATCAGCTTTTGCGTAAGAGTTACACAGTAAATCATTAGTCAACGAGTAAGTAAACGAGCTACTAAATATATTGTATTAAGTTCTACTGATAGAACAGAATGGTAGAAATGTATTAAGTTTTTTGAATTTATCCCTACCAGCTTTCTTGTTTATTATTAGTAAGAGAGCTTTGTACAGAATTACCTGAAGTCCATACCCTTGATGAATGCTTGTATTGAAGCAACCCTTGAGTACAGCTGCTGTTTCGCTGCCAGCGTTAGCGTGAGTCAAGTTCAGACCACAAGCCTTGGAGCCACACACGCCGCGGTGGAGTTTGGAGTGCATGTAGTTCTTGTACGACAGAGTCGAGAAGTTCTGTGAAGAAATCGGCTTTTGCTTATTGAGTTTGATTTTTGGGATATAAGTAGGTACAGTGGCTTTGAATAAACCACTAGCGGATGCAGGGATAGGTTAATCTTCCCAAGCCACCCTAGGCACTTAAGTTCTTCCAAGACAATCTCCTTTTGGAGTAGGTAAATGTGAAACTTCTTACAGTAAAATTGACTCCGGTACCCAGGCACCTTGCCAGTGCCGATAAACGGACTAGGCTGTACCTGTAATCGTCAATGGCCCAGCACTGAGAGATTGTGGGTATTTTTCATACATCACTTTATTAAAATGCCAATATATTTCTTACAGCAGCGTTACGGCAAGTAACGACAAAGATGAAGAGGAATGCTTTACCTGGATGTTTCCAGCTTAAAGACCTGACTTTTGAAACATTATGCTTGGGAAGCCCTTGGCTTACATCTCACTTGATGGTTAGTGACGATTAGCCTGAATTTAGAAGCGAGCTTCACCTGTAGTCCTTATCAGCTGAGGAAGTGGCTGTCTTATCTAATAGTATTTGTCGGACCACAGCAATATGACATGGCGATAGAGAATCAGGTGGGTCCAGAAGACCTAACGCAAACAAAAGCAATACAATTATTGTAAGGTTTTACTATACCTTTATATATTGGTAGAGCGGTGTCTCATCCTCCATCAGAACCATATCTACTATGCAGTAGACCGCGCCAGGGTCCTTGAGGCATAGGTCGAAATCGTCCAGCTCCGATAGAGCTGGCATCGAGTAGTAATCAAATGCTGTCTCCTCATCTGGTTCTGCGAAAAAATAATGGGCGGTTACTCTGTTTGCTACTTATCGACCTAAGTTAGTATCATATATCGCCATTACAGTATAGTTCGAGACTGAAATGGGTGTGTTCACCCAAATTAAACACTAGATTAAATTTCGAATATGATGAAAGGAAAACATGGCTAATATTCCCAAAATATATTTGTGTTATTGATGACATTGGTTTTCCCGCCTTTTATTCAATATTTAAACGCTGTAATGCCATGGTATTTATATGTGATTTTTTAATATGTATTTGTGACTATTAAAACAGTTTCAAATATATAATACCTCCATAAATTTGAAAAAAGAAATTAGACATACCCATATTTGATTTGTTCATAAGGTTTTCGTCAAGTTTATTTATTAATTATTTGTGTCGATGTGTGGTTGTATAGGGTTTTTGTCATTGCTCAAAATAATACATTTTCACTTTTCGTGCTCGCAAAGTTCGTCTTTATGTCGTTTATAGGCTGTATAAAATGGCTTTTTATGTTCTAGACTCTAGAACATAAAAAACCATTTTATTCAGCCTAACATTTTACATTATGCTCTAGAATCTAGAGCATAAAGTAAAATGTTATTTTAGACAAAGATTCTTAGGCCCAACAGCCAATAACGCTCAATAAAACTTCACAGAATAACTTGCGATAATTTATGTATTTGTCTGTGTTTTCTACCTCTAAAGTCATTAACCAGATAAAAATAGTAACCGGTTATTATTAAATCGCATCGAATTATTTTTATTACTTGGCAGAATGAAATATATGTACCTAAGCCTGCGCCATGTAAACTTTAAAAAAAAAGTTTACTGGCGGGAATCGGCTATTATTTAAGTTCTTTAATTTTGTGTTGTTGTGTGTTGTGTTGTGTTACATATTTGAGTTTTATATAATTTTAATTAAATTTTCTTACCTTTGAAGTAATTGTTTAATTTTCTCGCAATCGAAGCGAAAAGCAGAGTGTAAAATACTGGCATAAACAAGTCATTGTACCCCCCAACTTACTATCCAACCCGAGCCTCAATCGTCTCGGGCTACAATGACTCATTTTATGCCCTTGTTGTACAATCTACTATTCTTATTGTTTTATATTTTTTTTACTCCTCTCTTTTATTTTTTACCCATCTGCGAGGAAAGGGTTATGTTTTTCGCGCGTATTTTTTTTTTTTTACATTTTGGGATAGCTAACAGCTTCTTAAAATAAAATTAACACCGGCTTATAATGTCTTAAAGCTATTGATAAGCTACCGCATATAGGTATCAAGAGTTTAGAATAAAATTGTGTAGTTTTGTGTAGTGCATATCTATTTGGCAGTTTTCGATAGTGCTCCAGTAATAGAATTGATTGAGTCGAAGTGGATGTCAATATTTGCGTCAGAATCGTTAACAGCTCTACAACTTCTTATTAGAAAGCTATTTTGTCTATAATTTGTACGCACAACGGGAATGCTGAATGGCTCATATCTGCTGCCGCGAGGTGCCCTACTAGGTATTTTGAAAGTAAGTTTTGTCAAAAGACCGGGACAGTCAACTAAGTTTCTTACAATTTTCAGTAGCATCACAATATCTGCAGTATTGCGTCTTAGAAATAGCGGCAATAAGTGAAATTTAGAACAACGGTCAGAATATGGTATTTTAGGAATTTTGAATTTAAAATTTAAAAAACGCGTGAATTTTTTTTCGAATTTTTTCAATACTGGTGATATGACAATCGTAGCGGGGGTTCCATATCTGGCTAGCGTACTCAAGGTGACTGCGGACATAAGTACAATAAAGAATCTTAATTGTTTTCATCTGCTGAAAGGGCTTGACCAAGCGCATAATGAACCCAAGTGAACGAGATGCCTTATTAGTACAATTTATAATATGTTTATCAAACAAGAGTTTAGAGTCTAAAATGACTCCTAAGTCTTTAGCTTCATGATGTTTGGATAGTTGAACGCTTTTAATAGTGTAATTAAAGTGAAACGGAATTAATTTACGGGTAAAACTTATAGAAAAGCATTTAGACACATTCAAATCGAGTTTATTTATACAACAATAGGTGTCTAAATTCATAAGGTCATGCTGAAGTTCGATCGCATCGTTCATGTTATTGACAACCTTAAAAATCTTCATGTCGTCAGCAAATAACAGATAATGCGAATGAGAAAAACACTGGCCTATGTCGTGAATAAATATAATAAAGAGTAAAGGACCAAGAAGGGACCCCCGCGGAACTCCAGATGGTATGTATGACCAAGAAGGCGTATATCCGTTGAGCACTACCGCTTGAGACCTTTTTTCGATCTATGAAGAAAACCATCTATAAAGGTCTCCTCTAATGCCCACCCTCAACAGCTTCAATAACAACATCTTATGATCTAGACGATCAAATGCCTTGGTATAATCAGTGTATATTGCATCTACTTGATTACCCTGGTCCATTTGATCAGTCAAGAATTCAGTGAAAACAGCCAGATTGGTCACTGTGGATCGCTTTTTCAAAAATCCATGCTGATGCGGGCTAAAACTTAACTTCAGACTGTTATATACTTGGTCATAGACTATTCTCTCTAGCACCTTGGCAAGCTGACATAGTTTGGAGATGGGCCTGTAGTTTTCCACTTCATCTTTGGGGCCTTTCTTATAAATTGGCGTTATAAAAGCCGATTTCCACATGCTGGGTATGATACCCTCCTTAAGCGATCTTGTGAATAAAATAGACACGGGATGACCCAGTTCATTGGCGCAGTTCACCAAAAATGATGCAGGTAGGTCATCTGGTCCGGCAGACTTACTTATATCCAGGGATTTCAGCAGTTTACACACTTCCTTAGGATCGATTTCTACAGAGGAAATACCACTGATAACTGATATATCTTTCAAACGGCATTTGAAAGATATATTACCTCATATATCTTTCAAACGGCCCAACGGATTTCTATGATTAAGATATCGTTAGATTTTAATAGCCTAAGTGATATTAAAAAAACTTAACATAGTGGCTGTGAGGTGCTATTATTAGAAGTGAAAAAAATATTTTTAAGAATACTGCAATATGGATTTCAAATTAAAGGGCTTAAAAAGGTAAGTATATCATGGCCGTCTTATATAAAAAAAGTAAAATAAAAAGTGTACCTACCAGTGTTAGGTATACTTTTACCTACCATACCGTACCATAGGTTTTGGTATTCGAGTTAAAAGAGTTTTTCGTATAATTGGCCGTTAATTAGTAAATAACACCCCACTTCTGTTTTTAAATTATTAAATACAGTTAACACAGACCACGACTTTCAAATCAAACAATAATCCTTTCAAAATCAACAATATATCGTAATCATTAAATTAAACAAGAACAATTTGTACTCGTATGTGAATGAACAACCTAGACTAATCAAATAATAAGAGAAACAATTCGTCAAGCTACTATTTATTAAGAGCACTGTGAAGTGCCAATTCATGGCTCCAGTATGCATTTTCAAAAATGCAGTTTGTTGCACACCGCTGAGTTTTATATCCGAGGCAAGTGCCTACATTTCTTATTGAAATATTGTTTCGGGTGATAACTGTTTTACCCCCCTAAATCTTTACGAAATTAGACACTTTTGGTCTCATTAGATTGAGTATACCTTAATCTATGTTTGTACGTTTTGCTTTTTTGTAATTCAGTATAATTTTCTTCTTCTTCTCTCCTTCTTCTTCTTCTTATACATACATATATGAAAATGAATCGCTGTGTGTTAGTCTCGCCAAAACTCTTTAATGGCTAGGCCGATTCTTACGTAATTTTCTGTGTGTGTTTGAATAGGTCCAGGGGCCCAATTCAGCTAATAAGTTACAGCCGAATCGAAACTAAACCGTTGCGATCGACCAATCAGAACGCCACCTTATCACGTCATCGAACAGTTGCATGGCAATTTACGCGCTATGATTGGTCGATCCCAACGGCTTAGTTTCGATTCGACCGTAACCTATTAGCAGAATTAGGCCACAGGAAGGTTTAAACGTACAGTTGGACTCGGTAGGTGGCGCTGTAATCGAGCAGGACAACGTCCGCCGGGCCCACTAGTAAATAAATAAACTTCGTTCAACATCAGCTGAAACGAAGGTCGAGTTACCCATTTGTAACACAAAAAACATTTGCCAATCAAAAGTGTTTCCTCCACATTTCAAGCGAATCAATATTTATTCCAAGCTTGCGTGTTTATATGCGTTTCTGTAACTTCCTTCGCATTGGGACATCTTTTGCGTTCTTCAAGCAAATCTGGCGTTTATGCACGCACATAATTGCCTCGGAAAAAATTGTACAGCATTTGTCGCAGGCTCCGTTTTGCCTGCACCAGCTATAATTGCTAACCTAGGTTAGATATTATAAGATGTTGACTCTAATGAGTGGTAGGTATTGCTGATTTTCCACGTAAAGGTCATTAGCGTATCCAATGCGGACACAGATTTAGGATTTTCCGTTACATAGTACTCCTTGTATCAGATCAGGGGTTCCCAACCTTTACCCTATGCGCCTCACCCAACATTATGCTAAAAGACTGCGCCCCCCTAAAGGCCGAAATGGGGAGTCAAAATAAGAAAATTAAACAAACGATGAATACTTTCGCGTGTTGAGTTTTATTCAAAAGTAGGTAATCAATTAAGAAACGTAAAACTTACAATTAAAAGAAAGCACTACACTTTTTAACCAATTGGTAAAGCCTTGGCTTTATGGTAGTCAGTGCACAGCGAAGATCATTTTCCTCAATATACTTTATACAGTTTAATTCTGGAGCCGCTCGCTGCGCTCCGCCTTGATTCATTTTACGCCCCCCCAAGTGGGGCGCGCCTCACTGGTTGGGAAACCCTGTATTAGATCAATGTCCTTTGGCGGATTTTCTTTCGATTGTTGTTATTCTATCGCTTTTTCTAGATGTATTAATTGTTTTATTGAATTCGTTCCTATTTATTGTTATTATTATAGCGTTGGTTTGAAGGGTGAGAGAGTCAGTGAAATTATTCGGCTCTTCCTAAGGATTAATATTTGCAAATCACACTGGAACTACATGTAGTGTAGGAACTACATGTAGGGCCTACACTACATGTAGTTCCTACACACTGTAGCCATCTTCTATCAGGTGGGCAGGAAGTTTGTTTACTAATTTTAGTTTGCTTACTAAAGAGATTTATTTAGAGAAATGAACATATTGACTTTAGCAGGGCAGTACATTTATGAAAATTTGATTTATGGCTATAAAAATTATAATACATTTGAAACCAATTTCCAACTTCACCATTTAAACACAAAAAATAAAAATAAACTTGCCGTTCCAACGTACAGGCTCCAAAAAACTAGAGGCTCATTTATGGGGAAATGTATAACTTTTTACAACAAAGTCCCACAAAGTGTAACTGACTTGCCTTTTGATAAGTTTAAAGCGCATGTAAAAAAGACTCTGATGAGTAAAGGATATTATAAAGTCAACGATTATTTACAAGATGCCAATGCCTGGTGTTAATTTGAAGAAATTATTAATTATAATAATGTAAATAATCGTGTTGTTGTGTATAACTATTCATTAAGTAGTATTGGCAACATTGTACTAAGAAGAGAACTGACAAATCTAAAGTTGTTATGGAAGTTGAGCTCAAATTTTTGCCTTGAGGTCAGCTTCCAATTGACGACTCTGTAACAATACAGGGAGAAAAAATAGCCCTTGCTGGTTTTCTTGCTGGTTCTTTCCAGTACAAGGTCTCCCGCCGTAGACTAGTGAACCATTGGCGTAACTTCCTTGATTTTCAAAAGAGATTTTAAAATCCAAGTTGAATAAAATATTTTGATTTTGGTTTTTTTTCTTTAAAATTTCCAGCCCTTACTGAGTAACTACAAAATTGGCGAGATAAATAGTAGATACCGATTGGAATCAAAAATTTTATTATATTAATTCAATTTTCTTCTCGACCGTAGTTGATTACAAAGACGATTGTTTGAGGTTATCCTAATATGTGGTTTCGTTTTTTGAAGTGTTTTTGTTTATTATTTTATCCATAAAGAGAGTTTCCTAGATATACAGACATGTTTGTTTAGTTTTCATTTGGTTTTCGGATACCGGCCTAAAATTACTATACGGTCGGACACCGATAACAAGCGCCTATCCGAGGGGCTTGTTATCAGCATCCGACCGTATTTATTTATTACAATGTACAAAACAGGTTACAGCCATTTGAGTAATAATTAAAATACTGATTTTGAATCCAGATAACAAGGTTGAATCCCAAAATATGTACATACTACTTTAACCATAATTGTGTAACAAAAGACCGTCTACAAAATTTACAACAATATAAAGTGAAAGAATATAACTATTATTACTTTAAAAAAATACAATTATTAACAAAATTCCCCACCGAGGGGCTCGAGCTTACCGTAGTTAGGGTGTTTATGCCACGCTGGCCCAGTGCGGATTGGTCGGGGTTCGATGTCAGACAATCTCCTTTTGGTGCACCTTGGGCAACCCGGCAGATTCTCTGCCTCGGGCTAATAGTCTGACGAGAGGACCCCCATAGAGGGGGGGGCGTGGGATGGCCGGGTTTAGCCCGGCGGGCCACTTTTTGTGGGCACCCGCTTCGTGCGGAGTAGGGCGAACTCTTCTTATGTTAAGAAGAGGTGAAGCCGATTCCGGCGGCTACCTCTGGTGGTAAGAAGGTTGAGGCGAGTTACTCGCCGTGGTGCTTCGCACCTGCCGGGGATGTCCCCGAACTTCGGCTCACCCGCGCGGCGATGGATCCAATGGGATCTGCCGTCGGGCAACCCGTTACCCGCACTGAGCGGGCCGGGGGACCGGCGCACTGGGCGTGGAAGACAACCAGAATAAAAAACCAGTTTCGGGGTGTAGAGTGGCGCAATTCTGCGTCGCTCCACAAAGCAGCAGAGTCAGGTGGTGAGTCCGGCAACGGACATGTCACGTTCAGGGGGTCAGCGGGAGCAAGGCCTGGCTGTACTCCCCTTCCCCTGCCTTGTGACGGACGGAGGAGCTGTGGGGGGTATTTTGTGGGTAGGCCCGAGCCAAATATGGTCTGGGGAGTCCCACATATCCTTTTATAGTGGTTTCAATTTTTTTAATGGGTTACTACATCGTAAAACGGAGCAAGAATAATAATTATCAGACTAAGTTTTTAGAAGCAACACTTATCACAACATGCTTTTGCTTAATAGGTGTGCTTGTGGGCATACCAGTCTAGTCTTCTGGTAGGGGGGGGGGGGGGGCTGCCGAGCATACCTGGCCTGGCGACGCCAGCGCAGTGAACTCAACGCTGCGCTGGGAAGTGGAGACCTCTCGCTGCCGAGCATGGTCGTGGCCATGCTCCGCGGCGAGGTGTAATGGGGGGCTGTCACCTCCTTTTGCGAGGACTTCATCTCGCAGAAGGAGGCCGCGGAGAGGGAGCGGGAGAATAATCCTCAAGCCGCTCCCATTCGCCGTAGGCGAACAGGCAGGCGAAGGCGGGACTTCGCTCAAGCGATGCCCTTCTAATGACCCTGCCGTGGAGGCCTGCATGCACGGTTGGCCCCGTGCACGCCGCCGTAAGGCCCTCCGTCTGGGGATTGCCCTGGTGTTCTCGGGCAATCCCCCCTTGGCGATAGCCCGACGAGGCGCATGGGTAGTGGACTAGCAGTGTGGACCTTATCTAGCGCGCCCATAAAGGCAAGGAGAGTACCACACACGCTCGCCGTCTACCCAACGGGTAAGGTGCGGTTACGCATTTCCCCCCGAGAAAAAAAAATTGAGGGGGGGGGGCTGCCAGGACCTGGCCTTTTTGTTTTCATTACCGTAGGAGCGTCAGCAAATGAACATGTATATGAAATATGAAAAACGAAAAACATAATTATTGGTACATGGCAGGATCGAACCACGGACTTCCCGATTAGAAGGTCAGTGCCGAGTCCACAGCGCCACCGTCGCTCAATGGGGGTAAGTTAACACCATATTATCTTAGATTCGACGCCTTATCATCTGTAACCGTCAGGTGAGATCAGGGCCAAGAGTTTCCATGTTCTGCATAAAAAAGAACGCAATTTTTCTTTTAAATACAATGAATTCAAACTCAAACTCAAAAATCTTAATTCAATGACCTTTATCTTTACTTATTGACGTCAAACAAAATACAAAAATCAAATTAAACAATCATAATTAAGTTGTATGCAAAAACAAGTATAATGAAAAAAAATTTTGACTCTACACCTGTTGGGAAATTGGGAGAGCCTGGTTGAGAAGAACAGGCAAGAAACTCTGAAGGTCTTATATTTTTTTTTCTCTATAGGGTCTTATATTATAATAAAAGTATTTCACAAATATGATTCTGAATTTATAAAAATAATATAGAAATGCCTGTCAGTGTAATTGGAAGGATTTACTTAAAAGGAATTAATTTATCCAATAATCACAAAGTGTTAAGTTCACTTTGAACGTCAATTATCACCTTTTTGTAAATTCCAAGCAGTTTTATATAAATAATCTAATCAGACACTTTGTAATATGAAATGAATCTATAAATAAAAAAGTCGTTGAACATCATCTCTTTGGTCGTTTGATGATCTGTCAAATGCAATCTGTGGTATAGCCATAACCGTTTGATAAGTTTGAAAAATGCTTTATTGAGCAAGATTTAAATTTTGATCTACAAAAATACAATTTTTTGAGCAACTGTATGAAAAACAATTTCAAGAATTACGCTCAGTTACAGCAACTAGTTAAGTAGGTAACGAATGAATTATACATGATAATAACACATTTGCATATTACCAAAATACTTTAGGTTGACATTGAACTTAGGGAATATGAAGTGGAGATGCCGAATAAATTTATTCTTTTAATACAAAACAACAAAGCGACTTGCATAAGCCATTGACGAGTTTATGTAACTCGAACAATGAACATTTTGATTTTTTTCTTATCTATGAACTAAATAAATATGACGTCGTTCAATTGCAAACTTTATGGTCTCACAAATACGTTGCTTACTCAAATTTGTGCTTTTGCGTGAAATTTGACAAAGCCTATGTTACTTCCTTATCCGTTGCAGCACTAAACGCTACATTTTTTTTTCAAAATCAAAGCACGTCAAAGCATGCTGATGTGAGCAGAGCAATGTTCCGATCTGATATGACCTATGATTTGTTGGATTTGTCTATGCCACGAATAGCAAAATAACTATTAAAATATAGGAAAATTCACGAAAAAAATACAGAAAAAATCAATGTGTGATTTTATGAAACCACGATGCAAGTGAAACTTTTTTCTGATCGTAGACATTTAATTGAAAACTTTTCGGAAAATTATTCGATTTAGGGTATTAAAATCGCGTTTTTAATCACAACTTAAATCTTTCTATTCTGAAAATAAAATTATACTAATTGCTGAAAATAAAACTAATTAAAGACGAAAAAAAACTAATAAAAAAAAACAAAAAAAACTATGAAAAAATAACGCTCTACACCAGGATCTAACCACTGCCACACAGACTTCAGCTAACGCATAGATATTATTTATGATCTCATATTTTCGTGTAATGCGACATGCGATAAAAAAGGAAATAAGGTTCACTTTAATTATAAAAAAAGAACATTTAAAAAATAGGTTTAAAACACGCGGTCTTCTGTAATTGACAGCTCACTTCACTAAAAACATGTGTCGTTTGTTCTGTAAAAGCATATTATAAAAGTTACCGGTTGATTGTTTGTATTACGTGTGTGTTAAACCTTATTGTGCGAGTATTATTATTAACAATGCCGCGATCAATATTTTTCTATTCATTTCGTTAAAGTTAACACGACATTCATTGACTGTTATGCGGTACCAAGAAGCAAAAATTTGCTTCGTGGGCGGTACAAAGTTCACCAGTGGGTCTAGACAAAAGCCACACGCTTATTCTTCTGCAGTCTTTCCGCAGAAAAAATGTATGAAGATGTTTATTAGCTTAGCTTTAAGAGTATTGTGAAGCTGTAAATTTTCATACAAAAAGCGATAACGCTTTTCTCTCTCTTTACATAGTCCAATTTTCATAATTTTTGGAAATGTTGTAGATATAACAAAGATCTAGATTTGTACGTTTTGATTTTGAAGTAATATTGCTCAGGATATGAATTATTTGCATCTAAATATCCATATTTTAGACTTAAAAACTACCTCGAGCACTTTTTTCTTTTTTGACTATATTATACTGAATTACATAAAAAGCAAAACGTACAAACATAGATTAAGGTATACTGAATCTAATTAGACTAAAAGTGTCTAATTTCGTGAAGGTTTAGGGGGGTAATACAGTTATCGCCTGAAACAATAATACAGTTATCGCCTGAAACAATATTTCAATAAGAAATGTAGGCACTTGCCTCGGACTTTCAACTCTAGCGGTGTGTAACAAACTTCATTTTTGAAAGTGCATACTCGAGCCATGAATTGGCACTTCACAATCATCTTAACTGCGTAAAAATAGCGTGAGGTTAGCATTTTACGTACACGACATGCTAGTAATAGCCCTACTGCTCGAGCTGTCCGCCTTCTCAACACTTTGTTGAGGTTCCGGATGCCGATATATTCCTCTGTCTGCGGAACGACTGCGAAAAAAATAGTGTGCTTCTTTTGTTTAGGCCCACAGGTCAGCTAAGTGTATTCAAATGAAAAACGGTCTCAGAAAACAAAACGCAGAACCTGCTCTATTTCGTTATCAGTATATAAACTACTGCTAACTATTGTCAGATTTTTAAATTGTTACGTTTGGACGTTTAATCAACTTTTAAAGTACTTCACCTGCTTTTGCAGCAGATTGATATTGTATTTCATTATTTAATTTTGAAAAGTTATCAAATTTGTTTCGTAAATAATATTTTCTTTTAAGTCATTGAGAAGTTGCTTAAATTGTTATTTCGATAAATCATGCCATAATAATTTTTAAATACTGGTATGGTATCCACAAGTTATAGACCATCAGGCGAAATTGTAGACAAACGCTCTCCTAGTAAATAGTAAAAACTCCTTTATTCGATCGAATAGTATTAATTAGAGTGTATGAAGGTATATATATTTATTATATTTCTTTATTTATATAAAATTAGTTTTACATAACTTGCCTTCCAAATTATTACACAAGCTGGTGATATATTACCTTACAAATCAATCAAGTAGTTACATAACTGAGTTAATTTTTTTTTAATAAAAACACATTACGGTTTTCAGTTTTTTTCCTTAACATGTGCTGTAAAATCAAATCAAATCAAATCAAATAAATTTATTTTGTTTCACAAATAAACATTATGAAAAAGACAATACAGGTACTTAAATCAAATAAAGTGAAACTAAAAAGGCCACCACTCAGCACTATGTTGCAGAATGCATAACACCTGCAACGCTGGTATTCTGTGGAAGCCTATACAAATGTATGTGTGCTGGCCAACAGACAATCATCTGTACAAAATTAATTGTAGGATAGGTAGATATTATAGTTTAAGCAATAGCATAACATATCAAAGTGTAAGTATTAGGAATAAATGATACATTGTGAAAAATATTCTATTGTGAAAAAACCCCATGAAACCACTAAGTCTTTTGACAGTTACGAAGGACACAGTCATCCGCTATGATCTATTTGTTGTTCAAGCAAAAACACTTTGAGTTTACTCCTAAAAGAATAAATAGAACTAAAACACTATATTATTTTCAATTCTTATTATTATTCATTTCAAATGTTATCAAATTTTAGTCATTTAGACACACACAAGAAATTCAATGGTGTATGTGAAGTCGACCAAACCGCACTGGGCCAGCGTGGTTGACTAAAGCCTAATGACCCTAACATAGGGTAGGCTCGAACCCCTCGGTGGGGACGTATATGAGCTGTGATGATGATGATGATGATGAGACACAATCTATGCATTCTTTACGCTAACCCAACGTGGGTTAACAAACACGTCAATCAATTGACGACCCCTAGCTTCCGCTTGTTTGTTACCTACTTGACTAGCTGTACCCGCGATTTCGTTCGCGTGTTTGTCCGAAACCCATCATTTAAATGCTTGATCATTATACAGGCTACAAAATTATTTTTCCTACGGGAAAATATAAAATTCCAACGGGAAAACAAAACAACGCGGGCGAAGCTGCGTAAAGTAAAGCTAGTAATAGTCTCAAGTCTAGGTAGTGATCAGCCCGCAGTTTTTTGCGTAACATGTCAAAGGAATTCACTTATGCCCGTAGCACACCTCCGCCGCGAAACTAACAAGGCGAAACCGCGTCGCATAGTCAGGAACAAAAAAAAAACGGCGAAGCGAACGCGGAGGTGTAGATGGCGTCTGAGCAGATTGGGCAGAACCGCGCGCGACAGAGACAGCGCCATAGTTAAATATCCGCGTTAGAGCAGGCCAGCTCGCCAGAGCTCGCGCGCCGTACAAACGACAACGTGGCAGAATCGTTTAGCGGTTTCGCTACTACAGTTCCGCGGCGGAGGTGTGCTACCGGCGTTAATACGCCAGCTCCTAATGAGTTAAGCGGGACGCAACGACTCGGCAGTTACGAAACAGTCTCCTTGTACAAAATACGGAACCCGTCATCGGTAATATTGCCTGCATCTCGCCAATAAGATGCAGTATTAAACGCATAAGGCTTACAAACTCCACTTTATTTATTTATTTTAATTCTTTATGTACAAAGGCGGACTTAATGCCTGAGGCATTTTCTGCCAGTCAACCTTCGGGTGATGCAGAGGAACAATGTGGTAGATGTACCGAAAAACCGAGATAGAGAAAAAAAAATATTTTGTTAATTATATAAATACAAAAAAACACATATTAACATATATAAAAAATCCTAATACATAAATAAAATATACTAATATTTGCCTGAATTTTCTATAGTGAAAAATTTATAACAGACTATAGCCTAAGTTTCATTGCTTAAAACTTTGCTCAAAGAAAAGCTTGCGCAATTTGTTTTTTAAAGCTAAGCTTGCTTGGGGAGCTTCTCACTTCTTGAGGAAGGGTATACCATAAAGGGATGCGATGTCAGACACCTCCACGTGGTGCAGCGGGCCGGGGGCCCGGCGCACTGAGCGTCGGACCGCGTGGAAGACAACCACAATAAAAAACCAATTTCGGGGTGTAGAGCGGCGCAATTCTGTGCCGCTCCACAAAGTAGCAGAGCCAGATGGGGAGGCCGGCAACGGACGTGTCACAGGCAGGGGGTCAGCGGGAATAAGGCCTGGCTGTTGTCCCCTTCCCCCTGTCCTGTGACGGACGGAGAGCTGCTGGGGTTTTTAGTGGGTAGGCCCGGGCTGTGTACGGTCTGGGGAGTCCCACATATCCTCGTGGTTTGGCTCGACCACGAGGAATGCGTCAATGCATTTTCCCCCCTCCCAAAAAAAGGGTATTCCATAAAAGAATAGACTGAACAAAAAAGGAAGAATGAAGAGTATCAGAATGGTGGAGGGGACATTTGAAGAGGCCATTAGAGGCAGAACGGACGGTCTCATTATGGGAGGTACATAAGTACTGAAAATGGGTACTGAGATGTAACGGGGTTATTAAGTCAATAGCAATGCGTTTCGGTTATACTTATAAGTATTTAGTAACAAAATCTTTATTTAACATACTCGTAGGCCTTTACAGGTTGTGGGGGCTGACGCTCGTGCAATCGAAAAAAGTTCTAATTCGGTTTTTTTCTCGAGCGGTAGTCACAGGTCGGCCAATCAGACCGCTAGACGTGTCGAGCTCCGCCATTATTTCAAGGAACGTCACTTGACTTTTCTTCAGCAGTAGGATCGGATTTTTTTTATTCTTTCTATGAAATAATTATTTATATTAGATAAATAAAACTCCAATAGAATAATTTAAATTTGAATAAATAAGTATTTTCAACTGTTTGTTCAGACAAAAAATGTAATACATTATACAATGGATGCAGTGAATATTTAATGTTATTGAAAATAAATAAAAAAATATACACGGTTATTTTTTTATCACCCTGGAAAATTTTAGGGACGCTTCAGGACACATCCAATATTATATAAAAAATAAAAAAAATGAAATAAAAAAATAAAAAAAAAATAAAAAAAATCTCTAAAAATGCTGCTCTCAACTAGTGCAGCATTTTTTGTATTTTTTAAAAAATTAATATAAAATTAAGGAGGGGGGTTATTTTTTTAATTTTTATTTAAATCATTCTAATACCATGTCGTGAAGCGTCCCTTAAATTTTCCAGGGTGATAAAAAAATAACCGTGTATATAAAAGAATAATTAAAAACAGTCTAAAATAAATTAAACCATACATCAAATTTGAAAATGGTGTTTCGACTACTCCCGAGCACTCGAAACAATACAAGCGACTTTCATAAAACAATGGCGGAGCTTAACATGTCCTGTGTTCTGATTGGCTGAACTCTGATTACCGCTCGAAAAAAAAATTCAAATTCGTTCTTTTTTGCGAATGATGCGCGAATCGTCACCCTGATAGACGTTATTACATCTAATTTGAAGGTGAACCTCCTCCGTGGTCTAGTGTTGATGGTGTGTTAATCTGGAGGTCCGGGGTTCGTTTCCCCGTTGGGGCAGAGCCACCACTCAATTTATATTTTTTCTTTATTACCACTTATATCCTACTAATATTATAAATGTGAAAGTGTGGATGTTTGGATGTTTGTTACTCAATCACGCCAAAACGGCTTAACGGATTTGGATGAAATTTGGCATGCATGTAGCCTTTGACATGGAAAAGAACATAGGCTACCTTTTATCCCGATTCCTTAAGTAGTTCCCGAGGGGAAATTGAAAATTGTTTACGAGCTAAGCCGCGGGCAGGCAGCTTTAAAATTTGGTATGCATGTCACCTATGCTATGGAAAAGGTCATTCAAAATTCAAATTCAAATTCAAATTGATTATTTTATCAACATACTGTACAAATATAGCTTAGTATCTAGGAGCTTCCTTTTAAGCTAGAAAAAGCCTGTATTAGGAAGCACCGCTCCTCCGTATCATTAAATATTAATAATAAAAATAGCTACCTTATTAACATGTATGAAAATGGATATTATTAGACTGAATTAGTTGTACGGGATGCCGGACCCGTACATTAAAGAGACGTTGTTGGATTGCGTGAAGAGGTTGTGCACTATGGACTGGGAACGTGAAATGAAGAAAGCACTTTGTACAGGGACTGTTTACCGGTATGAATACGAGTATAACTTTTATCTGTATGACGTCATTTAAATAAATTTCGGTAGTAGTTGATTTCAGTACAGAAATTATTTTTCTGTACTTAAATTTTTTTGTACTTTAATCATAATTGTACAGATATCATTTAACTCTTATTATTTAAAATACTGAAATAAAATCAAACCATAATGGGTGGGACGAGGGCGGTCCTTTACGTTAGTTCATCTTCACGTGTCTTCGTGCCTTTCACAATTTGTGTGGTTAATGACACGTATTTCTTGCTTTATTGGTTTGTATATACCGACGAGTACATAAAATTGCAATACAATTATATTTTTAAAATGGAGGAAGATAAACACCAGCGGTTAAAGGAGTGCATACGTCACGATTTTAATTGTTTAGGACAATGACGAGATATTGAGGAAAATGATAATGCTCATGAGTCTAGTTTTATACTTATAGAATACGCAGCTAAATGAAAATAAAAAGAATTTAGTATCTAGGTAATAATTTTATTTGGTTTAAAGTATCACAATGAACGTCAAAATATTAATATAAGTCGAACTTTTTAGACTTTTATAAACCTAATTGCTTTATTCAGATCTTAATAAAAGTTAATCGTGGTAGGATTGTCGTGTAGGATTGATTTTTTCTTATACATTAACAAATGTATAACAAAAAACCCGTTTACCTTGATTCTAAATAATATATATTATTATTATCATTTTATATTGAGATCTTATACAAATCATCCGTTATAACCAAAAAAACTAAACGTAGTCATTTCTTTCATTTCCATAATTAGAAAACTTACTAATTTTTTACTCAATATGATCCTCGTTTATAAAAGAATATGCAGTCATAACAACTGTGATATGATATGATCAAAATAATGGTAAACATAAGTACCGTTTTTGTGTATAGGTATATGTTATTTTTTGTAATATATTTTATCTTGTCTGCACATTCTACGCTGTTCGCATATTGCAAATAAAAATTATTTGTTATCTCAATATCCGATGCTTTCTTACTTTTTTAACCAGTTTCTAATTGGTTTCTCTTATCAGAGCACATGTATTTGATTGTGAACTTAATGAGCCTACATTTTGATTCTGTAAATTTATTACTCTGTTAGGAAATTAAGTACCTAGATTTTGTAGTCGCTTTTTTTTTTGCTTGTGTCATTTTTTTTCTTATTAACAGTTGTATTCTTCTTTGTATCTTTATATTGAATAGCTGCACTTTTTACTTTTAAATGATCCTTCTTTATTAACTAAGTTGTTATCCTAAGAATTACCCGCACCTTGCTCACTAGCAACTGCTTTTACTTTAACTGCTTTGAATGTTGATTGTTTTCCTTTTTTCGTTGTATGTTCCCCTAATAGAAAATGATCACTATTATACTTTGTTAACTACTTATAACACTTAATCTTATCCCACGCTAGGCGGGGTTAGTACGCTATTTTATTTTCTCCCACTAACTTCTGTTATTCGTCATACTTACATTTACTCCTTTTACTTCATATCATTCCATCCATTTCTTCACGCATTGTATTCATTTATTTTTTGGTCTCCTACCTGCACATCCATTTACGTTCATATTCACAATCTTCATTTACATGGCATTTTTACCTCCTCAACCCAAACCATCTTAACCACTCCTAATCTTTTCTATATTATATGCGTATTCGGCGCAACTTTCAAACTTCCTTTAATATCCTCATTTCGTACTTTATTTCTTGTCACCCCTATGTCCATCTTAGTATTCGCATTTCATTAACATGCACTCTTTTTTATCCTTCTTTTCCATTACTTACGTATAATAGTTACCTATCGTATAAATACATTCTAATAAATGAACTAGCTGAAGAAATTATTTATTTGTTGAATTCCCCTTTCACTTTTTGCGTTGCTCTTATATTGCGCGAGGGCTTTTTGCTGAATAATTTTCTTCTTTCTTTTTTAATTATTTCTGTCTCTTTTTTCTTTTTCTACAGTTAGCAATTCAGGATCATTTTTTCCTCAGGACAATAACTTATTGTTCTGAGATTTTTTATTTCTACGTACCGTCACCTTTAACATAGGTTTTCAAAATCAAATCAAAATATTCTTTATTCGAATATGACTTCATAGAAAGCTCTTTCGAATCGGTCATTTAAAATCATAATCCATTTGATACCAATTTCCAAATTCACCATTTAAACACAAGAAATAACAATAAACTTACCTTTCCGACGTACAGGCTTTAAAAACTAAATGCTCGTTTATGGGGAAATGTATAACTTTTTATAATAATATTCCATAAAGTGTTACTGATTTGCATTTCATAAGTTTAAAGCGCATGTAAAAATACTCATAAATTGAGCAAAGGTTATTAATTACTTATTATAAAGTCAACGATTATTAGGATGATGCTAATGCCTGGTGTTAATTTGTAGATATTATTAGTTTTATTGTTAAGAATTATTGTATATTAACTATTTATGTAAATAAATATTGCTGTGTGTGGTATTGATACACCCTTTTGTAAATGTTGGTACATTTCTGATGTAGCTGTTAAGTTCCTTGCGTCCATTCTTCTTATCAGCTAAAAGATGTCCTGAATGGGTATTCAGGATATCTTTGACTGTTGAATGGGTATTGAGGACTTTCTATACTAGTAGTGTTCCATATGACATGAAACTGTGAAAATAACTAAAGTAAATCAATCTTGCCGTTTCAACATCAGTAAGTTGTCTTGTTTTTTAATGCATTTGCTGCAGAACTAAATCTGTTTGCATAGGACTCAATATGTGGATCCCATTGCAACCTTGAATCTAGTGTAATACCCAAAAATTTGTAAAGTCGATTAATTCAACAACTTAATTATTCATTTCTACAATAGTATCCACTTTCCTTACATTTGGCAATGAGAACTTAATACATTTAGTTTTATTTGAGTTTAATGATAAATTGTTCATTGTGAACCAATGCAATACTCTAGAAAGAGTACTATTTACAACGTCAATATTTTCGTTTCCTCTGTCAATCTTAAATATTAAAGAAGTATCATCTGCAAATAGTACTGTATCGCAAAGATTATAAATGAAATGTGGGAGGTCATTTAATGTAAATTAGGAAAAGCAATGGTCCCAATATCGATTCCTGAGGCACACCCATAATTATAGGTGCAACAGCAGACTCAGTTTTATTAATAACAACTTCATCCCAAGAATTCAATATGTGGATCCCACTGCAATCTTGAATCTAGTGTAATACCTAAATATCGATCTAATTGTAGAATCGATGAATCCGACAGTTCGATTAATCATTTCCACAATAGTATCAACTTGTGTTGGCAATGAGAATTTAATACATTTAGTTTTATTTGAGTTTAATGATAAATTGTTCATAGTGAACCAGTGCAATACTTTAGAGAGAGAGTAATATTTACAACGTGAGTATTTCCGTTTTCTCTGTCAACCTTGCTCACTAGCTGTAACGAATAATATTAAAGAAGTATCTTCTGCAAATAGTGCTGTATCGCACACATTGTTAGTGAAATGTGGGAGGTCATTAATATAAATAAGAAGAGCAATGGTCCCAATATCGATCCTTGAGGCACGCGCATAATTATAGGTGCACCGGAAGACTCAGTTTTGTTAATATAACAACTTTCTGAACCCTATTAGACAAATAAAACTCAATAAGTCTAATTGCTTCTTCAGAGACACCATAATGCTTGAGCTTATTATAAGAGTTTGGTGACCAACGCAGTCAAAAGCCTTTGATAGGTCACAAAATATACCAATTACATCTTGTCTTGTCAATACCAGTTACACTCATTATAATATTGCCTTCCGTCTACAGTATACCGATTTGTACTAATTATTAAAATGTTATATTTGATCTTAAACAAATGCATTTACGAACTCTCATCATTATCCTCAAGATTTGTCATTACTATTCCACATAATGTCATTCTTCTCAATGCGCGTCATTATCCTGGCAGCCCAAATTCAGGACAATGACGTTAGGGAAAATGATGAAATCGCAAAAAACTTGACCTAATGTTTTACGCAAGTGGTATTTCAAAAAAAAATTATAATGTTAAATTATGTTCACAAAACTTCCATATTTTGCAATATGAAAAAGACTTACAATAGGACAGAATGAATATACACGGTGTTTCATAATAACCAATAAATATTTTATCGTTATCTAAAACTAATTATTAAATAGTTTTTCCCGTAATGTTATTCAACCCAAAACTTTCATGTATATCATAGTATCATCATCATGTCTATGATTTACATGAACATTTGGGTTGAATGACATTACGGGAAAACATAAATGACGTTTGTAATGAAAATTTTTGGAGAATTAATTTTAAAGGCTGCTTGCAAAAAACCAACGCTTTGTATCTTCACCAAAGCATGTGTCCGACTTTGGTGCGGGGAGGTCTGTTCACCCTGCCACAAGTTTCCTCCCCCCTCTCGTCTCTAACTCAACACTAAATTGAAAACAAACATTGTGCAGGACAATGACGCGCATTTTTGGAACACGAGTTTTTTCTTTATTGACTTAGCGGGTATTGGTAATTTTATCAAAAGTATTAAGCTTAATTAGTTATAATTACAGCACACAATAGCCAATAGCTCAAAGAATTCACCTTTTTTCATATTATCCAAATATAGTATGCATGAGCCGTGGCGACACGTGAAAAAATTGCAATTTTATTGGTTTTATTTTAACAACTTTTTTATTATTAATTTATTATAATCGAGGCTTAGAGGAACATTTTCGTTGATTATTTTACTATCAAAAAAAAAATTCTTTTAAAAAAATATACACACATTCTCGAGAAATTTTGAAAGACATGAATTTGGGGCCTTTCAAATATTGACCCTGTTATTCTAAGTGGTGGGATATAGATTTTTTTTGCATTTCATCCACGTTAAGTGAAAGCATGTAAAATCAAACACAGCCCAAGCATAGCTTCCGTTTTCAACGTCATTCATACCCATAATTTGTTCAATTTTCCGCAATTAAGGCGCTACATCGAAAATGAATCTATTACCTATTTTCCTATCTAGAGACGTCTATCTATCACTATTTAGTACATAAACACATAAGACAAACATAAATGGCAATTTGAAACTATAAAAATACAAATATATAAGGGATTTGAGCCGATCTACCTATACCTATTCATAAGACCTGCTAAAATGACTATAACTAATTAACAAACATTATACTATACAACTATTTTAATCATCAACTATCAAGGAGGACCTATCTACCTATCGAATAACACCGTAAAAACACATAAGGATACATACTGAAAGATACAAAACGGAATTCAAACTAAGGTGTCTATAGTAACAAAATCAGGTGTCTATAGTAACATTTATTATATTCATAATCAGTCCAAGGTATAACTATCGTAGTAACGCCTCCTCCCGCTACTAAATACGCGAATTTCAAAGACACCATTAAAAATATAAAAGAAAAATACACCTGGCAACTCCACCGTCACCATAGCTCATTCGTTTTTTCGCGCTCTACGCAGCTGACACATATTTTACATGTTGACGCTTTTCAAAGTGATTATCTAAATAAAACTAAAATCCAGATAGGTACGCAGTGATGAAAATGGAGAAAAGATGTCAAAAGTTGTTCGAAAGTAAAATGGTTATCTTAACATAAAGAAAATAACCCAAGATGTCGAAACAGTAAGTACCTACCTGTTTTGAAGATGCGTCGTAATTTTAATTTAGCTTGGCAAGAGGACCTAGATACAATTAATTTAGATAAAATTGTATAATAAGAAATATATTTTTAAAAACTGCCTGCTTTCCGTGGGAAAGCGTTGCCTATCAAGGCAAATGAATTAGATGATGTATCTAGGTACCTACTCGATTATGAACTCTATTCATTGGATATAGGCTAAAGCACAAATACCTTTATAGGAAATTATGGTATATACGAGTAGTTTATATTTATGACCAAGTTTACAAAGAATTGCATTGAAAAATATTTTTATTGAGGTTGCCTATGTCGATAAAGTTTCTTGAAAATTGCAAACTGTTAGATGGTCCATAACATAACATGGAAATTCCTAATATCCTTCTAAAACTTGAGATAAATTACTCGAAAAATTAAGTCAAAGGAAATGAGCTTTGCAATAGCTGTAATATCACAAGTATTGACTTCAATTTCCAAACAATCTTCTTAAAATATCTGAGTGATGTCTTTAGATTACAATGCAATAAGTTTACAATGTCAGTACAGCAGGATCAGAAGGAAACATGACTATGCTTTTATAAAAGACCTAATAGAAGCTATTAAAAGCAATAAGAGGGATGAATATTTGTACTCCAATAAAAATGTAAAATTATTTACAGTCATAGAAAGAATGATAAATATTCTAAAATATAAGCCATGTGCGCGCACTAGCAGCCTGTGTGCTGCAATAAGCAGCCTGTGTGCTGCAATAATTGCTAACAATATCCTCCTCGGAGAGGCTCATAGAGAGAGGGCCAACCTCAACTATCATTCAGGTCACGAATGAACATGCTCTGTTTTCAGCAGCCAGTCTCGAACTAATTATCCATAGACCCCATATTTTTACCCATCGTGGGAATAAATAACCGAGGTCAATTAATTTTAAAAGTGGATAAGAGACTATGTAATACATTTTGTTACTATTTTGAATCAACTTTATTATCCACTAGACAATAATAAATATTGTGAAATGGATAATTATACAAACAAATTAACAACTGCATAGGTAGCAGAAATGCTTGGCCCCATGCAAAGATTTCTAGAGTTTTACTATTCCTAAAAGGATGGTTCCATAGATTTATTTTAAAATAAAATAATGATTCCTTAAAATAAGTTGATAATAAGTTTATTGAAAATCTACACTTTCAAATGAAGATTTCATGTTATAGATTTGATTAAATTAATGCATGCACTATTTACATCCAAATTATTCATAACGAAGAAAATTGTTAGTTTTTATGTTTGAATAATTGTATGAATACAATTGCTTTTACCATGCGGGTTAAATACAGTACATACATACCTTAACCATTTGTCTCAAGTCAATTTCAGGTGTTTTTATATAAAAAAAAAGTGGTGTATTTTTATATTGTAATATATATATATACACGGTCCCTTAAATTTTCCAGGGTGATAAAAAAATAACCGTGTATATATATATATATATATATATTTATATTGTAATATATATATATATATTACAATATGGATTGAACTTCACTTTAGGTAAGTTCGTTTAATCCTATCATTGTAAGTTTAGCAATAGTGCCTCAGTTGCAGTATAATTAAGAGTCTTGAGCCAGTTAGTTATTAGTTTCTTTGCTTTAGCGTATTTTTTTGGGTAAATAGATAAAATTTTATTACTTTTATTGTATAGTTGAGTGGAACGTTTATCGTACTGAATACTCCCAAATGATGTATTAGTGTGAGGAACTATTGCTACAATGTACTTTATTTTATATATAATTTATTCTTTATTTTATAATATAAAGTACATGTCCTAATTACTTTAGGACATGTTCTTTATATTCCTTAATGATCTCTCAAATAGTTCCCGTGGGAAGATTAAAAATTGTTAACGAGCGAAGCTTTAGACCCAATTCTGAAGTCCACGCAGACGAAGTCGCAAGCAGAAGCTAGTACATCATAATTTTAATAATACCGTTATCCATATACATATACACCAACATAATATTCCATAATATTTCATTGAACGCAAGATGATATATTATGCTAATTCGCGAGGTGAGTTGCTCATGTCTTATGAGTAAAATTTACGCTGAGCTTATGACCTTTTTGTGCTGCTACAGCGCACATACATACTAATAGTATGGAAGCAGGTAAGTACGCGATACTGATTTCTATACTAATGTTATAAAGAGGAAAGATTTGATTGTTTGTTTGTATTGAATAGGCTTCGAAACTACTGAACTGATTTTGATGAAAGTTGGTATAGGGATAGTTCGAGACCAGGGGAAGGACATAGGGTAATTTTCCTATGGGAAAAAAAATCCCACGGGAAAACAAAATAACGCGGGTGAAGTCGCGAGCGGAAAGTTAGTATGTCATATTTTTGTATTTTTTTTCTCGTCCATTTCCTTACATACTTATTTGCTTATACTAAATTGTTATGTGTGTGTATCTGAAGACAAAATAAAGTTTCTATCTATCTATCTTTGATCTTACTTAATTTTATATATATTTTTTTTTTAATCCAAAAAATGCTGCACTAGTTGAGAGCAGCATTTTTTGAGATTTTTTTTATTTCATTTCTTTTATTTTTTATATAATATTGGATGTGTCCTGAAGCGTCCCTAAAATTTTCCAGGGTTATAAAAAATAACCCTGTATACGCTCGGGATTCTACTTTAAAACCCTTCGCTTCGCTCTGGACTCAAACAATCGCTCTCGTCCTTAATACATTATTTTGGTCCCTTGGGATACAATCTACTATTTTAACATGTATGTGCATTGCATACATCCTAAGATGTCTGAAAATGCAAGTAAAAGAAGTAATCGGCTATGTGTGAGTTGGACTCGCACACGGATTGGTTCCGCAAAAACTTGGCGGGAGAGCCTGGGTGAGCCGGCCTCCGAAACTCTCGAGAGAACTGTAGAGGCATTGCTCCCCGTACTCGAGCTATGGGTGGAAAGGAAACACGGGTCGCTCACGTACCATCTGGTGCAGGTCATTCAGTCATTTTCCTCACAGCGCAACAGTCTGGTGTCGTGTGTTGGCTCCGACCTATCTCTGCCATCTTTGATTTCGAAGATGGTCGAGAGTGAGAAGGCCTGGGACGCAGTAAACTCCTTCTGTGTGGAGGTCATTACACAGAAGGAGGTGGCAGAAAGGGCCAGAGAGGATGACCCATCGACAGACCCTTGCCGTCGGAGGAGATTGGGGCGAAGGAGGCGACAGTTCGCTCGCCTTCTTCCTCCTAACGGTGAACAGCGCGACCCGGGCCCGGGAAGCCCGAGTCCTGCCTTGCACAGGTCACCGCCTGTCGTTGATGCTCCTGATGCCCAGAAGCATCGCCGGCTTTCCCATTTTGGGGAGGTCAGAGGGGCTCTCCGTAAGCAAGCAGACGCTGACGAGGCTATGGAAGTATCTGAAAGGGTTTCCATGGCCTTGTCCGGCAGCGGGGCGTCCCTCACTGGCGTATCCTCTTCATCTAATGACGAGGAGGATGCGGCGGTGATGGGCGTCCTCGTGCCAAAGCGTTTGTGACGGGGCATCGTTGGGTTTTAATCGGTAGGTCGCGGTTTCTGGCTGGCATTCTGTCCCCATAGTGACCGCTGAGAGTCCGACATAACCCCGCGCTTTCCCAATCACGAGGTATGCGTAAAGCATTTCTCAACGTAAAAAAAAGGTTCTGCAAAAACTTATCTAAGCATATACGAGTAAGTTCCTAACTACGTACGGTCGGGTTCAGAAGTAGAGGGGCATTTTTTAGTACCATGTCACACCAACCATTACTTTTTAGTATGGTTACTGTTGACGACAGTTCGAAGTGCCGGGGACCCAGAACTAAGCAGCGGACGTCGGCTAGGCTTATGCGCGCCAAGTCCCCATGAATGAACCATATGCTAAATAAATTCGGCCCCTTTGGATTGGTCTGTGGGCGGGATGTCCCCCCGCGAACCAAGGGATAGTGTATAAATATAGGGCCGAATACTGATAAATTGTAGTCAGTTGTAGTCGGTCAGTGGAAGTCGTCTTGCAAGAAGTAAATAAAGCTCCAAAATCATCACAAAGAAACCAGCGTTTAACTCAAGTACCTACATACAGTCCACTCTCAACAGTTACTTACACCTATATTGCATCGTTAATAATTGGTGTGACATAGTACTAAAATGTTGATCTACTTTTGAGGGCTACTGTACATATTTCCGATTTTCAGATTGTTTTCCTTGACATGTGCTATAAGACCTTGCTTCTTGACAGGTTTCGTGATTGTAGATCAACGGGAAGTAACCTTTATTTAGATTTTGATTCCCCTGTCAAATGGCAATATAAATATTCAATAAATGTGTCGATGAAGGTGTCTTCCCCGACCTCATGAAAAATAGCAAGTTGATACCTCTATTTAAGTCTGGGAATAAAAATTACCCTTCAAATTATCGACCAACTTCGATTCTACCAGCTCTTAGTAAAATATTTGAAAAAATTATATCTAATCAGTTAACTGATCATTTCTCAATTAACAACATTTTACATATGAACCAATTTGGTTTTACCAAAGGTCGTTGCATTACTGATGCCGGTGTTGCACTTCTGAAACACATTTTTGTTGCTTGGGAGTGTAAACAAGATGTAAGTGGTATATTTTGTGACCTATCAAAAGCTTTTGATTGCGTTGGTCACCAAACTATTTTAAATAAACTCAAACATTATGGTGTCTCTGAAAAAGCAATGAGACTTATTGAGTCTTATTTATCCAATAGGGTTCAGAAAGTTGTTATTAACAAAACTGAGTCTGTTGGTGCACCTATAGTTATGAGCGTGCCACAGGGATCGATATTGGGACCCTTGCTTTTCTTAATTTATATTAATGACCTCCCACACTTCACTAAGAATCTGTGCGATACAGTACTATTTGCAGATGATACAGTACTTCTTTAATATTTAAGGTTGACAGAGGAAATGGAAATACTGACGTTGTAAATAGTACTCTCTCTAAAGTATTGCATTGGTTCACTATAAATAATTTATCTTTAAATTCACGTAAAACTAAATGTATTAAATTCTCATTGCCAAATGTAAGAAAGGTGGATACCATAGTGGAAATGAATAATGAAATTGTTGAATTCATCGACTTTACTAAATTTTTGGGTATAACACTAGATTCTAGATTGCAGTGGGATCCACATATTGAGTCCTTGGCTAACAGACTTAGTTCTGCAGCATATGCAGTTAAAAAAATAAGACAACTTACTGATGTTGAAACGGCAAGATTGATTTACTTTAGTTATTTTCATAGTGTCATGTCATATGGAATACTACTGTGCGGATCGGCTGCTAGTATTGAAAGTATTTTTGTACATCAAAAAAGAGCGGTTCGCGCTATTTATAATTTACGAGCAAGAGATTCTTAGAGGGACTTATTTAGAGAAATTAATATATTGACTTTAGCAGGACAGTACATTTATGAAAATTTGATTTATGTCTATAAAAATTATAATAAATTTGAAACCAATTTCCAAATTCACCATCTAAACACAAGATTCAAAAATAAACTTGCCGTTCCAAAATTCAGGCTTCAAAAAACTAGAGGCTCGTTTATGGGGAAATGTATAACTTTTTATAATAAGCTTCCACAAAGTGTTACTGACTTGCCTTTTCATAAGTTTAAAGCGCATGTAAAAAAGACTCTTATGAGTAAAGGATATTATAAAGTCAACGATTATTTGAATGATGCCAATGCCTGGTGTTAATTTTTCAGATAATGAATCGTGTTGTTATGTATAACTATTTGTTTAAACAAATATTATTTTTGGTAATAAGTAGTAAGAAGAGAACTAACACATCTAATCTTGTAATGGAAGTTGAGCTCAGACTTCTGCTGTGAGGTCAGCTTCCAATTGACGACTCTGTAACAATACAGGGAGAAAAAAATAGCTCTTGCTGGTTTTCTTGCTGGTTCTTTCCAGTACAAGGTCTCCCGCCGTAGACTTGTGAACCAATGGCGTAGCTGCTTTGACTTTCAAAAGAGATTGTAACAATCCAATTTGAATAAAAGATATTGAATTTGAATTGAATAAAATAAATAGTCATATCTTTTAATCGCGTTGACGTAGAGCTGAATGACCCGATTATTTGATACTAATATTATAAAGCTAAAGAGTTTGCTTGATTGTTTGTTCGCTTCATTGAACGCTCTTATCTCAGGAGCTACTGATTCAATTTGATTTTTTTTTGTGTTGGATAGTCCATTTATCGAAGAGGGATACAGGCTACGTAACATCACGCTACAACTAATAGGAGCTGAGCATCAAAAAAAACTGTTGCAAAAATGGGAAAAAATGTACGACGTTTTGCTATTTTTCGACATCCACGCGAACGAAGTTGCGAGCACAGCTAGTACCCGAGAAAAATGGAATTTATAGACAGATAGCCAGACGGATAATGAAGTCATCCTATGGCTACGGTTTCTCCTTTTGAGAGACGGAACCCTAAAAATTTTACTCTACATTTCTTCATAAACTGGAAGAGCCTTCGTGATCCGTTTATGTTATGGCGGGGTACTAACGAATTAACTATAGTGATCTGTCATTAATAGATTTAATCCTAGATTGAAACGAATCAAAAAAGAATTTTAAATTTTTGAATTTTTTTATACCCGACAAGAACTAGCGAAAATTAGGGTTTTTGGTTCTAGGTGGCATGGCCCTCGCGTCGGAGCTTAAAAAATGTAAAAATTAGAGTTCAGTTCTCATCATGTAGCGAAAAGCTGAAACTAGGTGGTCCGGGAGTTGAGATCTTGACGCAAGGGACAGATCGACAGACAGACGAATAGATAAGTACATGAATGTTAGCAAATAAAGTTTGGGTGACCCAAACTTTATTTGCTAACATTCATGGAAACTGGAACTGGAAAGGGTAATAAAATTTACACTAAAGGAAGTTAAAGTATTTTTATTACTCATACTCTGAAAGTAGGTCTGAAATTGCCTGAGGAGCGGGTTGAAAGTAATACTTTTCAGCCCTGGGAAGAATCACTTTCAACTGACAGCAGCTGTCAAATTTAAAAAAGAAACTATTTCTTTTTTTACATTTATATTGAACCATGTTCCGACTTTCTATACAGCCACTCAATTACAGCGCGGTGTAAAATTGAAATGAAATAATGTTAAGTATTTAGAGAATATATTTTTTAAAAGACTTTATTATAATTCATTTTCAACTATTTCTTTAAAATAACATAGATTTGGGAAAAATATTTACTATTCTTTAAATTATGAAAATGAAAATTAATAGCTGAATAGCTGGCCGGCCACAGAAAAAAAAACAAAATGAGCGGGAAAGGTGCGGGAAAGCGGCAATGCAATATTTTTTTTTCTTCTATTTGTGGAGTGTTGTTAATACTTCCGTATAGCAGAGATTTGTATTAACTATTAATTATATGTGTATAACATTGTGTTAATAATTAACACAATGAGTTCATGTGATTCAGGTATGGAGTTAACGTCTTATTTAATAAGAGAAAGCGGGCTAAAGCAGAAATTGTTGATTTATGTAAAATAAAATTTACACGTTTAATCTTTAGCTGATTCATCGTTTTGTTTTTACTTTCCTTGTATTCGTAATGAAAAGCACAGTGTTTACCTTGGGTTAAAGACTTATTTAGTCCCTCGAACTATGGGTGCCCTCGCTACGCTCGGGCGCCAAACACCGTCTCGGGACTAAATAAATTACTTTCACCCCTGGGGTAACAATGTACTATTCTCTTATGTTAAAAATTAAGTACTAGGAGCCTAGACAAGTGGCAATCGTTTTATAGCGAAACGATATCTAAATTCGGCATCGTCTTTGAGATAACGGAAACTAATTCTTAGCCTACGGAAGGATAAGTGATCGAATCGTTCGAATTGTTCCTTCTGTAAGAATACAACATATTGGTTATCTGAGTACTCAAAACTGAGAAATGAAAAAGATAATATGGTAAAATAAATGATTAAAATTAATAATTTCATTTCATATTAATAAACAATGAGTTGTTTTGAGTAACTCCTCTGGGGTTGCGGGTGTCCATCGGCGACGGTAATTACTTACCATCAGGTGATACGTCTGCTCGCTTGCCCCCTATCCCATAAAAAAAAAAAAGAGTAGTATACGAAAGTTACGAAAAAACAATTCACCATTTCATCGATTCGTTGCGAATCAATTTGTCTACCAACTTCCATATCGATGATTGTCATCGCTTCGCCGCGTTATTTAGCTATGGCATATGTCAATCCCATACGTTTTGTTCTTATCGAACTTTGGTGATGCCCAAAGTAGACTCCACCACGTCGGCGTTTCACCGAATAAGGATTTTTAGGTTGATTGCTGATGCCGCCACTACAATCAAAGAATTTCACTACTTACTTGGATCCGTTCGGTCTCCGTATGTAGCCGGTGGACTTCCTGAGCTAGCTCGAAGGAAGTCGCGGCTCCTGAAGTTCTGCTGTCTGACCGAACCGGATGGTACACTTGCCTATTAGGCCACCAATACCCGAACTCATTAACGAACACAAAAGCTTTGATACACTATTCCCCGACACTAAAGCTTTGCGGAACCTCGCACCAACAATCACTTGGTGCGCCGCGCAATACTATACTATTTGTTGGATAATTTATTGCGGCCCGGACATAACCTCTAACAATGTCATTCCGTATTCGACTCGACTCAACTGACATGTCACATGCGGCCGGCCGCCAAAAGGCTCTCACTGCACAGACTATAATGCAGTGTTGCCACTCGCTCTTCCTCGAGCGTAAACAAACTTCGTTATCGTTTTTGTAATGTCACTTTGTCTAGGCCATTGCTTAGTTAACCGTAAGGAAAGTTTTATAATTTGAAATATGTTTTTTTATACTGGTAGTTGTAGTGGTGATATTTTAATGCGTAATCATTTTATTGATTACTAGCTGTATCTATTAGTGAAAGTCCCGTCAAAATCGGTCCAGCCGTTCCAGAGATTAGCGGGAACAAACAGACAGACAGACATACAAAATTTGTTTTAAATTTTGTTTTTGTTATTGGTACCCGATATACATTCATACCCATTTAGTAAAAACTTGTTATATTGACATTACAAACAGACACTTCAATTTTATTTATTTGTATAGATATAGATAATACATATTGTTTTTTAAAATGCTTTAGAAGTATGAATGACGGTGAAATTCATATTATTAGCCACCATTATGAAGTACATTGCAATGTTACTCAAGTCAGTCTAACTGAAATTGAAGCCATATTAATCCAATTCCCAAGAAATTGAATTGATTTGTTGATTGAATTGATTGTTGAAACCATATATTAATCGAATTCTCAAGAAAGAAGATGACTCGATTAGCTTAACTCACTTAATCTGTTTGGGCTTATATACTTTTGCCTTGCCGGAAATGGAAGCAAAAGGGAAGTCCTTGAAGCCAGAACCGTAAAAGTTAATAAAAAAAGAAGCAAAAGGGAATAAATCGCGTAATAAAAATTTGAATTCCGAATCGCGTTCGGAAACAATTGACATTATTATCCGTGGTTCTAACACATCCGTGGTTGCATTTATTTATTAATACTTTTGAACTTTTATTCTTAAAAATGGAAAAAACCGCAGACGAATTATGGCAGTAGCATACGGTATCCCGATATTTAGATTTTCGTGCCTTAAATGTACATGAATCAAAGAATTCGTGTACATTTAAGACAGCATTATTCGGGCCTTATTCTGCTAGTGCTAACGCATTTATTGCGTGTCAATAACGCTTTAATGGCATTGCTTTTAAGCTAGGTATAGGTATTGTTGGTTTAACCGATAACTAACTAAAACCTTTGTCACTATTTAATTTTCAAGAAATTGTAGTACGTATAAATTTCACCGCGAAGTAACAATTTTTTTTACAAAAAAAGGTTACTTCAAAAACACAGTTTTATATTGAAGTTGGTGCCAAATTTTAACTAAGTACTTACATTCAAAAAGACAGCATAATCACTGGATAAATAGTCGTGGTAATGAATCATGTTTGCATAGAGATAGACTCTTCAAAAAATGGATAGACGACCCGCTCAATCTCAACTTAAAGCATGAATACAATAAAGTCAGAAATTATTCAAATAATCTTATACAAAAACAAAAACTCAAAATCTAAATCTCAAATAATGCATTGTAAAGACAATCCAAAACAGTTATTGCAGATATTAAATAGGATAACTGGCATAATTAAGCAATCGTTGGACGAAGTAATATTGACAGCGTTTAGCAGGCAGGGGCTTAGCGACAAACACATTGCTAATAATTTTGGACAGACCTTTAAAAATACTGTCCAAGCCATAACTCCAAAGTGCACATTACCCTAATTAAACAGAGATACCTACCTACGCTATTTCTCAAAATGTCTCTATGCATTTAGGCCCGCGACTGCAAAAGATGTTGATACTAGTAGTAGTAGTACTAAAAGTACCCGGTGTTGATGGCATCAGAGCAATAGACATAAAAAGAATAAATAAAAACATAAGCAATGTAATAGCTAATCTTATTAATACAAGTGTAACGAGTAATAAATATCAAATATCAAAAGCATTAAAAATAGGTATTGTAAGATATATAAAAAAATGTAGCAGACAAGATTATGCAAACTATAGGCCAATAACAATATTACCGAGCATAGATAAGATAGTTTCAGATAGCTTTCGACCGCATAAAAATACCACGCAACTACTTACTCGGTTTACTGATTCCATGTACTCGTATAAACATCTAGATGAAAAAAAAATCATAAATCATAGTTTTTATTGACTACAGTGAAGCATTTGATATGCTCAAACATTACATACTGCTAAAAAACCTAAAGGAGAGTGGTAGAAGAGGTAACCTACTAAAGTGGTGCTAAGATTACCTTAGGGATAGACAGTATGTTGTGAGGGTTCATGAAGCTGATAGTGACCCAATTACTGTTACAGAGGGAACGGCTCAAGGTTCAGTATTGGGTCCACTCCACTATCTTACGTACGTCAATAACATTTCTAAACTCATCAAAAAAGTGCGAAATCTACCCGTTCGCTGATGATACGTGTTTAGTAGCAGCTGCTAATACTGCTAAGGAAGCTCCTGCTATCTTACAGAATGAATTCGACATACTGGTGAAGTGGTCGCATGATGTAGGAATAGTATTAAACGCATCTAAAACCAAATTGATGTGTGTCAGCACAGGTCAAAATCAAGATCATAGCTTTCAACCTAACTTAGTAGCACATGAACACGATTGTTTACACAGGCATCTCAATAATACGGAACCGATTTTGCGTGATTGTAAAAGCATTGATGTTGTTCAGAAACGAATTTGTCTAGGCTTAGTAATCGACAACCGACTTGACTGGAAGGAACACATCAATCATGTTTGCAATAAGCTTATAGGCTTACTACTCGGCACTTGCCTTCCAATCGGGAGGTCGGGGTTCGAGAACGCTATGTACCAGCTAGCTTTCCGCTCACCCGCGTTATTTTTGTTTTTGTAGGAAAATTACCCTATGTCCTTCCCCTGGTCTCCAACTATCCCTATACCAACTTTCATCAAAATAGGTTCAGTAGTTTCGAAGCCTATTCAATACAAATAAACAAACAATCACATCTTTCCTCTTTATAATATTAGTATAGATTTGTCTGACGCTCCTACGGTAAAGGAAAACATCGTGAGGCAACCTGCATACAGCTGCGAAGAAATTCAATGGTGTATGTGAAGTCGACCAATCCGCACTGGGCCAGCGTGGTTGACTAAGGCCTAATCACCCTTACATAGGGTACGCTCGAGCCTCTCGGTGGGGACGTATATGAGCTGTGATGATAGAAGCTTACTTGCAAAGTTCACTATTATAAAATGGAAAATACCGTACCTTAATTTATTTCTGTTGTTTAGCTACGCAAGAACATATAACACCCACCTAGATAGGATTATACAACCTACAGCTTAGATTATTAAAGCAAGTAGCGCCTAAACAGATAAAAGTGAAATTCCAAAATAACTATCTGCCTGTTCATGATAAGGTCAATCAAAGCTTACTCATTGAAGAGTTTTTTAACATATATTCAACCACGCGACCTAATCCTAAATTAACATAACTAATCCTAAATTACCGCTACCTAGCTATAGTAATATGTACGGAAAAAGAAGATTAGCTTACATTATTCCAAATCTTATAAACCTGTTACCAGATACCTTGAAAAATTCAATACCCGAAAAAACATCAAAACTAAAATTAAACAAGATTTTTATGATAATATATTTTAATTAATACGTAAATCATACATAACGTACACTAACAGTATTAATTACTTGAAAGCTTTTATGTTGCAAATATGTTTGCAAAAAGTAATATAATATTTTTATATACCTACATAACGGCTCACTCACACAGAAAAGCTCGAAAGAGTTTATGTTGTTATTTTAAACATTAGTAAAAAAAAATATTGTTCTTATATTTTTTTAAGACTTTCCAGCTGATCATTGCTTGGAATCTAATGCTCTCATCTTGGCACCGACTTCAATATAAATGCACTGATGTTTGTTTGTATTCTTATATTATTTATGACTTTTTGGTGTTTTTGAAGTCGGTTTTATTTTTTGTAATTTTTCTAAAAATCTTTTTAGTTAATTTAAAATACCAAAACCCTCTCCTAAATGTATCAAATACTAACACCTTTAAATTTTCGCGTTGCTTAAAATTATTAAATATTTAATGGCAAACGTCGGAGCCGAATGAGGTACAAAACGCGTTCAATCCCGTAAAAATTTAGTATCAAACACTTTTCTGAAAACCGCATCGAAATTCATCCCGCCAAACGCGAGATAATCGCGGACGAACATACATGAACATACAGATCAAACTGAGAGCCTCCTTTTTTTCGAAGTCGGTAAAAGAAAACGCTTACCTCTGGTAACATTCTCGCTCAGGACGAATCCGAAACAGAGCACTAGGCACAACCACTGCATTTTACAAGACTCACTGAAGTATAGGGCCGGCGACGAGCGCCGCGAACCGTTTTGCAACAACGAGAGGGGACTGTTTCATTTGTTATTATACTTGGGAAATGTATGAAATACCGGTGTTTACCTTCGCGTTGAGCGCTCGGTACGCGAGGTATTCGCTGTGCGAGTTCGGTCGAAGTTAAAAAAAAATTTTACTCAATCAAAATTCAAAATCAAAAAATTCTTTATTCAACATAGGCCTTTACAGGCACTTATTGGCGTCGAAACAAAGCAAAACATACTAATTTAAAGGAAACATATTAACCTTGTATGTGTGTGTATACATTCTGAATATAATCAAGATGTCTACAGATACACGTAGGAATGAAAGAAATTATTTTACAAAAAATAAACACCGACTTCGAAAACACTGAAAAGTTAAAAATAATATTGGAATAGGTACATACAACATCACATTTCTATATTGAAGTTGGTGCCAAATTTTAAGACTTTCTATGAGATCAAGGTTTCGCTCGATTTTCATGGGATCCCATCATCAGATCGTAACTTTGGTGACCTTGGGACCACCTCAGGACTATACTCTAATACTCTATCGAAAACAAAAAGAATTTTGAAACAGTCCACAATTGGCGGCGTAATCGCGTAAAATTCTCACAAAAAAACACACGCATCGTATTGAGAACCTCCTCCTTTTTTGAAGTCGGTTAAAAAAGGTGTCCGCACCTGTTCGGAAATTGGGAGAGCCTTCTCGAGAAGAACAAGCAAGAAACTCGAAAGGTCTAATTTTTTATCTCCTCGTTTTATTCCTCATGGCTATAACACGTCAATGTTACACTCGTGTAACTTTACGAGCACGACTGTTCCGCGCGGCCGAAAAACTACTGCCCCCGTGGAGATTCGAACCTCGGACCTACCGATCAATAGTTTCTTAACCACTAGATCACGGAGGCGGCTAATAAATGTAATAGCAGTAATTAAGACTTTTATACAAAAAATTTACCTCAAAAACACCAAAAGTCATTAATAATATTAGAATTCATACAACATCACATTTTAATATTGAAGTCGGTGCCAAGCAATGATCTCACCTGGAAAGTCATATAAAATATAGAAACAATTAATGTATAGTTAGTTAAAATTTGGCACCAACTTCAATATAAAGTATTCAATATTTTCGATTTCGGTTTTATTTTTAGTAAAAAAATATATAATTCATTCTTTTTAGTACATTTAATTCAGGCGTCTTAGAATTAGACACAAGGAACAAACAAGGAACAACGAACAATTTACTGGAGGGAGACTCTGTACCAGGGTTGTCACAGGAGCCACATGTATCATAGGTGACTGTTACCACTTACCATCAGGTGGGCAGTTTGCTTGTTTGCCAACTTTCTACAATAAAAAAAAATAGAAAAACCAGAATCATTCAAAATAAAACGTCTTTCACTCCAAACAGTCATAAAAGAATTATTCCCGAACTCATAACAACCTTATTATTTAGGATTTTTCCACTATTAGCTAGTCTGAATTACTTGAAAGAATAAAACTACGCGTCAACAAGTTCCCATTATGTTCAAAGAACTATCCTCTAACTCCTAACCTATCAGAAACCTACCATCATCACCCAAGTATCATAATAAGATGACCACCAGATGCAAATACCTGAATATCTTCAGGAAAAACACGAAACACGTTGGACGCATGCAATGTAAGTGTTTCCCTCGATTTTAATGCGATGACATGGTGACGACGGGACCACGGCTTGAGAGTACTCTTTCGATTACAAAAAAAAATTTGGAAATCGACCCACAAATGGCCGAGTAATTGGTGAACATACATAAAAAAATAAATATACCGAACAAAGACCCTCCGCCTTTTTTGATGTCGGTTAAAAAGTTTCAAGAGTAAGAGAGACGGTGAAATTACCGGGTACCGTGAATCACTGTGACTTGAAATTTAAAAGTACTATATCGGGTTCCGGAAATTACCGGGTACCGTGAATCACTGTGACTTGAAATTTAAAAGTACTATATGGGGTACCGGAAATTACCGGGTACCGTGAATTACTGTGACTTGAAATTTTAAAAGTACTATATCGGGTACCGGAAATTACCGGGTACCGTGAATTACTGTGACTTGAAATTAAAAAGTACTTTATCGGGTCCTAGAGGTTGAATATTTGCAAATCTAACATCAACTTCATGTACTAAAGGCGTCTGTATATAGCTAGTTACCATCAGGTGGGCAGCCTGTGTGTATTTGCCAACAACTGAAAAATGCAAATGTTGCTGAAAACAATCAGGAGAGAAAAAATCGACCTTCACGATAGCAACAAGCAACAAATACGGAAGGTCTGATTTTAATCTGATAAACATGATAATTAATGTCGTTTTACTCTAGCCAGACTGTGTAATTCTCATAATTATTATAAGTATACGAGTAATGATAGTCAATTAATAATTAATGGCGTAATAAAAATAAAATTATTTTGACTCCATCCATGATCTGCTTATTGGCTACATGTACTTGTTCTGTTTAACATAACTCACATTTTTACACGTACTTTGTAAGTAAATTAATTTATAAACATAAAATCAGCCTAAAAATATTACTTAAATTTTATTTATTCTAAATTATAAACACCAACATATGACCAGCTGTAAGCCAGTTGGTCATATGTTACGGGACAAAGTTAGAAAGTGGAGCGGATAGGTCACAGAATGGTGCCCAATGGACGGCAGAGGAAGTCATGGAAGGCAACACACTGATGCGAAGATGAGCTCAAACTAACAGGTGGACCAAGTTGGAAAGGGGTTGCTCGAGATAGGCAGGAATGGAAATCGTTGGAAGAGGCCTCTGTCAGTATAGGAACGCCGAGTTAAGAGACATCCTGTAAAACTACTATGATTTTGTATGTTTACGAGCGAAATGACATGTATCTTAATTCGCAATAAAAAGCTTTAATTATTAGCTTTTAAGCTAGTAAATAATAATTCGCCCGCGTTATTTTTGTTTTCCAGTTGGAATTTTATATTTTCCCGTAGGAAATATAATTTTGTAGTTCATATTACTCAGGGATAATGTAGCATTCTAATGGTGAAAGAATTTTTTTTAAATCGGTTCAGTAGATTCGGAGCCTATTCAATACAAACACAAAAAAACAAATCTTTCCACTTTATAATATTAGTATATAGATAAACACAAACGCCGAGTGCGTTGAGGACTTAGCACTAGCCTTCTAATGGTTTAAGGCTCGATCCTGCCATGTACGAATATGTTTGTCGTTTTTCGAATTTCATATTATATTCATTTGCCCGACGTTCTTACGATGAAGGAAAACATCGTGAGGCAACCAGCATACATCTGCGAAGAAATTCAAAGGTCTGTGTATACGACGTCGACCAATCCGCACTGGGCCAGCGTGGTTTAAGGCCTAATCGCCCTAACATAACATGATAGGGTAGGCTCGTGCCCTTCGGTGGAGACGTAAATGAGCTGTGATGATGAATCAGGCGTAAGGTAGGCCATAGTTATGTTTATAAGAAATAATGTAGCTTACTACCAGTGAAAGAAATTTTAAAATCGGTTCATTTGTTCCAGAGATTACGTCCTACAAACAAACTTACAAATTTTCCTTCTTTATAATTAGTATAAATCATTATTTTTAATTTCAATGATAATAATAATACACTTTATTATTGATTTACTCAATCTGTCCAACGTTTTCGAATTTTGCGCTGTGCAACACATTTAGCGATCAATTTTTATTATAAACTACGAGTAGCTGACCCGGCGTACTTTGTATCGCCATGTTTTTTTAACTAAATTACTGAAATGTTTGTTTAAATATTTATGTTTATTGTAATTTTTATATTACACAAACCTTGTCCTAACAATAACGAATACATAAAACTAAGAATCATCCAATTTGGTCCAGTCGTTCGAAAGTTATAGGCGTACAACATACATTTCGAAGATCCATTTTTTATTTATATAGATAGACTAGCTGACCCGTCGAACTTCGTACCGCCATACTGGCTGAACAACTGAACATCACTTTGTCAGTGTCTTGCCAATATCTCTCACAGTCTTCTGTCTCATTCACTCACTCACTTTTCATCTTATGAGATTGAAAAAAATCTGTTAGATATTTTAAAATTTTGTTTTATACAAACATTCTCCTAACAGTAAGGATCACAAAGAACCATCCAATTTGTTGCAGCCGTTCGAAAGTTATGGGTGTACATACATTTCGAAGATCCATTTTTATTTATAAAGATAAGACGTGCCCGCGAACTACGTTTCACCATAATAAAGATTCTTCTTTTAGGTTGAACCAAATTGCATACAGTAAGCCAAATTTCATCAAAATCGTTTGAGTCATTTCGGAATTTATCTCTGACAAACAATCTCGTGACATGTGTATAAAGATTAGGATACGGTAAAACAGGTCAATACTAGAAAAAATATCAATGAACCAAATAAAAAAGATTATTACTACCCAAATATCACGGTCCAGTCGGCAAGCCTTAAACAGATTTATCACACGACAATAGAAACCTATTTGGCGTGTTTGCTTTAATTTTGCGCGATTTTTCGCAAGAGCTGCGCAAGCGCCGATCCGGACGATAGCACAGTGTGACGCAGCCGTTACGTCGCATGTTACTAAATATAACCTTTGCTCTAAGGGCGCTAGGTTTCACATTATTATTATTCAAATAGTTGGGTCTGTGGAAAAAATGTATGGGAATTAGAAAATTAATTTTACAATTTGGAATATGTATGCCTATGGAAGGTGTATGCAGGTTTCCTCACGATGTTTTTCTTCACCGTAGGAGCGCCAGATAAATGTACATATGAATTTCGTGAAATGAAAAACACATTGGTACACGGCAGGATCGATCGCGGGCCTCCCGATTCTACTCAAGGCACAGTCCAGTGCCGAGGCCACAGGCCACATCTGATTGCCGGAACACAACAATGCTGTTATTGTGGCGACGAACTTAGGCAAGATTGTGGTAGCTAGCCAGGTGGGTTCAGTAACCCTACCATCAATGAAACCGAGCGAAAAAATGTCTACCCCCATAGAGAAGTGAACCCCGGACATCTGGATCAATACCGGGTGGTCTCCGCCACTTAACCACGGAGGCGGCTAAAATTAGGAAACTAAATACTAAAATTAATAAAAAAAACGTATATTTTTAAATATAAACCTCGTACTTACTGCTGCTGTTCTTTTGCATCTCAAACAACATTTAAATCAATGCAAGAAAAATTTCAGCTCAGGCAGGACTCGAACTTGCGTCTTTTGTTTGACGTACTATTTGACGCTGTCATCGTTCAGGGCAACGAGCACTCAACCAACCCGAACGAAATGTCAACTTATTTCATTTTACATTGTTAAACTAAAGTGGACCCTATCTTCAGTTTGCTTTATAAAAGCTTGGCCAAAACCTTGGCAATGTCATACTTACAAAATCAATAAAAGTGTCCTACTTGCAAATACTTTGTAAAGCATAAATGATCTAAAATCATATGCTTTCTATAAGACATAAGACTCAAAATCACATGCTATGCACTCTAATAACGCTGCTTCACTAGCATTTATACTCCAAGTTGCAACCACATTTCAAAGGGCCCAAAGTTCAATCAGATAAAATGTTACGTCATCTCCTGCTCCGTTGGCGTCACTTATCAACCTGTGAGGAGCCACCAGGGAACCTCGTAAACTTGACACTGTCATTGTGAAGTGTCACTTTGACGAAAGTAGACCATGTTCGCCGAAGGTCACAATGCCACACTGATTGTTTTGTTCCCGCATTAAGTCACACGCGGGAGCGCGTTGCGGCTTATTGCTCAGTTGCACAGTAAAAAAAATAAAAGAAATAGATAAATGATCGGACGATAATACATACATAATCATACATACGTCTATTGATTGGGAGGTCCACAGTTCGATTCGCCGTTGTAGCAGAAGTTTTTTTTACTCGATTTGATTGGTGATAGGGCTTCTGAGCCTACCCAGAAGCGCAAGTAGCTCATGGCATTTATCTCACCTTTTTTTTTTATTGCAAAAAGTTGGCAAACAAGCAAACTGCCCACCTGATGGTAAGTGGTAACAGTTACCTATAGTACATGTGGCTCCTGTGAAATCCGCAGCAAAACTGAAACCCCCACAAGAATCACAGTGTACGTTGCCAACTTGTGACTTAGGATGTCAAGTCACGGTACCCAGTAATTTCAGTGCCATATCTTACCCTTCAAACCGGAACACAGCAATGCAAGCACTGCTGCTTTGCGGCAGAAATAGGTAAGACGGAGGTACCCAAGCACACGACCCTGGTACAGAGTCTCCCTCCGGTGAAACCTGATGGTAAGTGATTATAATGCCGAAGGTGGAACCGAGCTTCACCTGGACTCCTCAACGACTGAGAAACCTCTTATTGTCGTAACACAGCAATGCTCTTAACATTGTTCTTATGGTAAGACTGTTGTAGTTAGCCAGGCGGACTCAAAAGCCCTACCACCAACCAAACTGAGCGGAAAGATGTCTGCCTTCATGGAGAATCGAACCCCGGACTTTTCAATCAACATCGGCAGGCTTATTACGAAAAAAACAACCGATTGCTATTTGTACAATGGTCACGCGATCTACAAAGCATCTCTAAGTAGTCTCTGATCATCAACTATATTAAAAAGCGTTGACGTGCATCCTTAGTTCGTCAGTCGCTTGCATGTGGCGCTGTCGTAGCGCAATCCAACGTTTACGTAGTTGCGATTAATAAGCAATAATTGGGATGATGACTGAATTCTAATTTTTACGTCTCGTCATTAAATATTAAAATACCGTGGAAAAGATGCAGTCCTGTCAAATTAGAATTAAAATCGGCTTAGAAATACATTAGTCATAAGCATTTTAAGTTGTTAATTTGACGGCGATTAGACAGAGAGATCCGACATCAACCGTGACGTCATTGTTGAGTACGGCCATATAAACTCCTTGTAAATTGCCGTTTTGCTAGAAAGAGACGGAGAAAAATCTTTAACACCTTATATCTTGGTTGTTTTTATAGTTATTCAAAAACCGATTTTTTCTTTCTGTTTACTATATGAATGAGCTTCTATTAAAGCAAAAAAAAAATTTTTGTCATCTAGCCAATTGTACAATAGCACCGATTGCGCCTGTCTCTTAAGATCGACAATAAGCCTGCCGGTGGTCTCAGCAACCAGACCACGAAGGCGGTTGAAATGTAGTTCGCCTATTAATAAATGTCCTCCTAACCGATATTCGGTCACAGTGGCCTATCCCAACAGAGACCCGACCTCTGCGCAAAAGATATTATAGTGAACAGGTGACTGCGCAAACGCAAGTGCACTCTCTGTTCCTTCACTCGCCTAGTGCGACGGGACGGTTAATCGACACGACCGGGGCGAGGTCAGGCGCAGGACCCACTGTTTAACGTGCCTTCCGAAGCACGGAGGAGCTTGAGATGTTTTGTATTTTGGTCACCCATCATAGGACTGACCACAGCCAACGTTGTTTAAGGCGAGGTTTCCCAGGAAATCTACATGTGCACGGCGACTGCTTTATTGCAAGGAAATATAGTTGATAATTGCATAGCTTCTAATGTCGCTTATCGTGCGGTGACCGAACGGAAACATTACTTTTACACGTTTTAATCGATTTTTAGAAAACTGGGGTACAAAATAAAAATTTTCTTTTGCGATTTTCTAGATAATAAAAATACACGTCTATTGGTAAAACTTTTATGTCATTTATTGTTGTATTTCCTGATTCACAGCAGTTTTAAAATATTAAACAGAGTGATATTTGGATTTTTATTCTATCGAGTGAAATATTATTAATCATGTTTCTGTCTTTAACAATGTTTTGATAAAATGTTCAAAAATTATATATATGAATTTTAGAAATGTATGTTTAATATTTGTGTCGGTGCAGTAAATCGAAATTGTTGGAAAACGGGAAAGTAGCGCCTTAACGCAATCGTTCGCTGAGCGCACGCGCCAATGCGCCACCAAGCTCCTAAAACCTATTATTACCGAGAATGTAGTTCACCTATCGAACTACTAACTATGACGACATAAGCCTTTTTTTCTTAAAAAAATAATATCGCACTGTCAGCTTATCACTTAGACCAATCGTAACGGTTCCCTCCAAGGCCGAGCGCGAGAGGGAAACGGAACGAACGAAAGTGCGAGTGAAGAGAGATAGCGAATTCGAAAACAAGATTAACTGGCGTAAGCTCATTCATTGTGTTACGTCCGCTCGTTACTTAGAAAATTGTGCTGAAGTCATGGTGGAATATCAATACTATTTAACTACTGATCCCTGATGATAGCCCTGGATATAGGATGGTTTTTATTAGTTAGTTTATTCTATCCTAGCAATTTAGTCTTTAGGCCTCGTTTACGGAGGCGGCGCAACACGGGGCGTTGCGCGGCGCGGCCCGCACAGAATTCAAACATAATTATGGCGTTGTATGAGTGCGTTTACGGAGAAGCGATTTTACACTCCTTTGCTTGAAATGGCGCATTTTTACGGCCGAGCGTACATCGTATATTGCCATATGTTTGTATTTACGCGTGCGATTATTAGTGTCGCTTCACGCGCCGCCCCACCGTAAACAGAAAAAACGTCTGACGCGCCGCGAGACGCCACGCCACACGCGACGCGCGACGCCCCGCGTCTCCGTAAACGAGGCCTTAGGGTTCTGTGCCTCAAAGGGAAAAAAACGTAACCCTTATAGGATTATTCCGTTGTCTGTCTATCTGTTAATAAGACCTTTTTAACCGACTTCAAAAAAGGAGGAGGTTCTCAATTCGACGCGTATGTTTTTTTTTGTGTGTATGTTACGCGATTACGTCGCCAATTGTGGACAGATTTTCAAAATTCTTTTTGTACTCGATAAAGTATACTCCTAGAGTAGTCCCAAGGCCACCAAAGTCAGCATCTGATGATGGGATCCCATGAAAATCGTGGGAAACCCTAACTTAAATTGGGGTTTCTTTCACTAAAAAGATTTCATTCACTAAAAAGTTTAAAAATAAATAATATTTTTACAAAAAATAAAAACCGACTTCAAAAACACTGAAAAGTTAAAAATAATATAAGAATAGTACAGACAACATCACACTTCTATATTGAAGTCGGTGACAAATTTTGAGACTTTCTAGGAGATCATTGTTTGGCACCGACTTCTTATATTATTTTTAACTTTTTAGTGTTTTTGAAGTTGGTTTTTATTTTTTGTAAAATATTTTTTTCTGGTGAACGCGTAGTGAAACTGAAATTTATCTATACTAATAATATTATAAAGCTGAAGAGATTGTTTGATTGTTTGTTTGTTTGTTTGAACGCGTTAACCTAACGAAAACCTGATTACAATTAAAAAAATATTTTTGTGTTGGATAGTCCATTTATCGAGAAAGGCTATAGGCTAGATCATATTACGCTACGACTAATAGGAGTTGGGCATCAATGAAAAATTTTGCAAAAACGGGGAAAAAATGTACGACATGACGTGTTATTTTCCGACTTCCACGCGAACGAAGTAGCGGGCATAGCTAGATTTAGCTAGAAAAAATAAGGATAAGCCAGGTTTACCTTGCAAGATTTAACCCAAACCAACATGCATACATACATTGCAAGCTAAATAAAAGCTTGTAAAAATCATGACGCACTTTCAATTGACTGTACATCCTGGAAACAAAAGAGAAACTAGAAGAATAAGCGATGTAGTCATTTTGCGACCTAGTGATCAAACGGATGTAGTCAATCAAAAGATCTAGGCGAAATAATACCTAGTCATTTTTATAGTGTAGTGTAGTTTTAGTGCTATCTGGACAACCTGAACCCGACCCACCGGATCAGGCAGAAAGATTCTATCCCTATGGGGAATTGCTCCCTGGACCTCCATGTCAAACACTAAACCACGGAGGCGGTAAGAGAATTTCATTCAACATTTAACGCGGAATTTAATACTGTACTTACAACAGTTTTCATTACAATATTATTGCTAGTAAAAGGATAAGTAACAAGTAGGCGCCCCTAAGGTTCGGACTTAGTCAATCTTGGGCGAAGTTTTAATTCCTCTTTTTATACGGAACGGCCTTATCATGTGTCCGCTTAAGTTGTTAAGTCTCGAAGTTTGGCTAGTGATGTAGTGTATCCGTTCAGCGAGACTTCCCTTGGGGTACGGTAATACAGAGTAAATTACACCTCACAAAGAAAAGTGAAGGTTTCTTTTTACGATTTCAAATTCAAACTCAAAAATCTTATTCCATAATTATATAGACGTTTACGGGTACTGGTTCGTCAAAAAAAAACACAAAAAAATAATTTACCAAGAAACTGATTAAAAATATAATTAATTAGGATATTTAGCAATAAATTACCTAATCCTTGTATGTACAGTAGGCTCCCATTCAAGCTTTACATGTACACTACGAAAACCGCCGCTATTACGAGCGACATAAGAACGGTCCAAAGGGCAATCAGTACCTATAGCTTGATGAGTAGCTTACTGTACATACACCCTAACCATAATTTAGATGTATGCGAATGCAAGTAATAACAATATGCATAAAACTATTCTTATTTGTACAACTAAGTTGGCAAACAAGCACACCAGATGGTAAGTGGTAACAGTCACCTATAGTACATGTGGCTCCTGTGAGGTTCGCAGCAAAACTGCAATCCCCACACGAACCACAGTGTACGTTGCCAACGATGTAACACGGCACCCAGTAAATTCCCTCCAGTGGCAGTTGTTCGGTTGTTAGTCCGGTTAATCGGACAAGTGCCACTTTTTAGTTGCTCACTGTACCTGTGACAAGCTCTCGCTATTTTTTTAACCGACTTCAAAAAAGGAAGAGGTTCTCAATTATGTTTTTTTTTGTGTGTATGTTACGCGATTACTCCGCCAATTGTGAACCGATTTTCAAAATTATTTTTGTATTCGATAGAGTATACTCCTAGAGTGGTCCCAAGGTCCACCAAAGTCAGGATCTGATGATGGGATCCCATGAAAATCGAGGGAAACCCTAATTTAATACCAGCTCACGTTAATTAGGGTTTCTTTCACTAAAAAGATTTCATTCACTAAAAAGTTAAAAATAAAAAAAAAATTACAAAAAACAAAAACCGTCTTCAAAAACACTGAAAAGTTAAAAATAATATAAGAATAGGTATAGACATCACACTTCTCTATTGAAGTCGGTGACAAATTTTAAGACTTTCTAGGAGATTATCGTTTGTCATCTCCATATATTTTTTTCTGCAGAACGACAGCGAGAAAATAAGCATGTGTCTAAGGGGGCAGAGCCGTCTGCTTGGGTAAGTACATCAATCTTACCTATTTCTGCTGCATAGCAGCGGTGCTTGCATTGCTGTGTTCCGGTTTGAAGGGTAACACAGGCAGTGAAATCACTGGGTACCGTGACTTGACATCTTATGTCACAAGTTGGCAACGTACATTGGGGTCCTTGTAGGTGTTGTAGATTTGCAGGTCTTGCAGGAACCACGTGTACTATAGGTGACTGTAGCCACTTACGGGGTTTTTACAAAAAAAAAGCGAAGTAAACAACCGCTTTAAACTGAATATAAAGTTCCTGAAACTAAAATTTTAAAAAATCAAAGATATAAAATGCATAAAACTATGGAAAATATGTCAAAATATAACCGTCTGTAGCAAAAGCGGATCGTTTTTAGGGTTCCGTAGCCAAATGGCAAAAAACTGAACCCTTATAGATTCGTCATGTCTGTCCGTCCGTCCGTATGTCACAGCCACTTTTCTCCGAAACTATAAGAACTACACTGTTGAAACTTGGTAAGTAGATGTATTCTGTGAACCGCATTAAGATTTTCACCCAAAAATAGAAAAAAAGCAATAACTTTTGGGGGTTCCCCATACATAGAACTGAAACTCAATTTTTTTTCATCAAACCCATACGTAAGGGGTATCTATGGATAGGTCTTCAAAAATCATATTGAGGTTTCTAGTATCATTTTTTTGTAAACTGAATAGTTTGCGCAAGAGACATGTCCAAAGTGGTAAAATGTGTGTGTGGGGGACACTGTAACTTCTAAAATAAGAGAATGATAAAACTAAAATAAATATATGATGTACATTACCATGCAAACTTCCACCGGAAATTGGTTTGAACGAGATTTAGTAAGTAGTTTTTTTAATAAGTCATAAATCCTACGGAACCCTTCATGGGCGAGTCCGACTCGCGCTTGGCCGTTTATTTTTGAATATAGATCGGTTAGAAATCGGGCATAAGACGCATTCAATTGATTTCCGAACTGGAATTTAAAAAAGCAATTGATACATGGAGATGCCGCTAGGTGACAGAGGAAACCTAATTAAAAATCTCTTTAATAGACATTTATGTTATAAGCATTGACATAGTTACAAGGGATATATTCGAACGGATTTCTCCGAAAGATCCGTCGACGCCTATCCCTAGAAAGTAGTTTGAACTTGGGTAAGTCGGTTTAAGTCTCCGTCGAAGCTTGAGTCCAGCATTATCTACGGCTCTGAGGTATTAAAAGTTTGCCGTAAATGAGTTGGGCGCCGATCGTATGGTGTGCTTGCTTCACGCTTCACGAAGTCAATTTTTACGGTTCCGTACTTCAAAAGGAAAAAATGGAACGCTGATAGGATGACTGCGTTCTCCATCTGTCCGTCTGTGTGTATATCAAGACCTTTTTCTCAGGAATGTTTACAGGTATCAAAAGAAAATATATGTCGCAGTATTGAATCGGACTAACAGTAAAGTAATGGAGGAGTGTAGTTGATTTCCGTTTCCTTTTAAAACGTCAGGCTTGTGTTGCCTGGGTGGAATCATAGATGGCGTAACCACAGCGCTTTAACTCTCAATGTCAGGAGCGAGTGACATTTAATTGATAGCTGACATTGAAAGTTGACGTTGACAGCTGACGTTGACAGCTGTCGTTGTCAGTGTCGTTTGACAGCTGACGTTGACGGCTGGAGTTGTCAGTGTCAATGGATGACATATGACAGCTGGCGTGCGTTTTGACATTGGTTATGAGAAGACGATTGGTCATTGTCGTCTGAGTGTTGTTGGAGTACGCATGTGCTTTCGCCATCTTGAGATCACCACGTTTTAATCTTAGAGTATCTTTAGAATCATAGTTTGTTTAGTGTTGTAATTCATTATTGACAATAAATATTATGTATTCTATCGGTTGTGCATATTATTTCTACAAAATAAACCATGGAAGGGCAAGAAAATGATATTAACCTCCCGACATATATATTACGTACTCGTCCCTTTAGTTGTGAAAAAAAGTACTCGGATTTAAAGTTAATTGTGAAAAAATCAATCAAACATTAACGCGATCAAAATATATGACCGTTTATTGGGAAAAGTTTGAGTATCACAGATTGAAGGGATGTAAATCATTGCCTAGAATATAATAAGTAAGTAACTTGTTGACTTTGTGAATATTGGATAAATCGTATACTTGTTTTGTGGAGTTATTAAAACTGAAACACAAATAATAAAAAACAATAAACTACCCTAATAAATATTTTTAATGTACAAAATTAATCTAAAAGAACGTTGCCAATGCGTTAACGTTCCCAAAATGCTGGCAGCATTGCCACGTTGTGTGGCAAAGCTTATTCTTTGCCCTAAATAAAAGCCAGCATTTTGGTCACGTGTTGCTTCGACCAGACGTGCCGAAAGATCCTTATATAATCTATGGGTTCCCGGTCCCCATGGCCCAAGTGTTTCGACCCCAAAAGGCTCAAATATGTAACCACTAACATTTGCGCCTTTTGTTGAAGCTCTCAATTGATTCCACCGCCGCACCAGCCCTATTTTGAGTTCCAGGAAGGTGAGATGGCGTTAAGGTCTCGACACAAGAAGCGTCCCACACCAAAGGTCGACCCATCTTCCATGGAACAAGTGCCATCCCATCAGGTCTTTTACCATTGTCACCGTTTATTTATATCGCATATTTTGCGACTTCACGAGAGAATCAAAGCCTAGAAGGTACTTCCCGTTGACCTAGTATCAGTAAATTTGGCAAGAAGTAATGTAAAAATCTGAAAACGTAAATGTAAGAAGTTAGAACGCCAGACACACACACACATCTATACTCATGTACTCGTATACATAAAGTATAATCTGTCAGGAAAGGTTTGTATATAACAAATAAACTCAAAAACTACTGGACCAAATTCAAAAATTCATTCACCAGTAGAATGCCACATTATCACTGAATAACACAGGCTACAACATTTTTTTCCTACGGGAAAATATTAAATTCCCACGGGAGAACAAAAAAAACGCGGGCGAAGCTGCGTGAAGTAAAGTTAGTATTGATATAAACTATGTATTATTCTGATGGGTGACGCGAGAGAAAGAACTTTTTTATGTGGCGCTTAAAGGGTTGTATTGTAGGTCTCTCGCGAACTGAAGCAGGCGATTCATTCCACATCTTGGCAGCCTGTGCAGTATACGAGTATGTAAGACTTACCGAAGAACTTCGAATTGAATTTTGGAACGCTTAATATGTTGCTGGTAACGCGTGATCGCTAAGCAAGGGGATTTGGAGGGAGAATATGCAAACTGGGGACATTTAGGACTTCAAAGCAAGCCAGAAGGATATACATCTACAGTCACACTGCCACGCTTAATAAAACTACCTTTTTAAGTCTACACTAACTGTACATGAATGACGCGTTTTTGGCAAATAAAATATTATTTGATATCTAAGTTATACGCGTTTATAAAAACAGAAATAGCGGGTTTTAATAAATATATTGAAATGGTCTCTATGAGAAAGTTATAGAGCTCGTTTTCCTGATTTTCAAATGTTTATAATTCTATTCCGCAAAAATCGTACATAATGCGTTCTTCGTATTCGCGGCACCACACTAGACCATACTGGAGTGGGCACGGCCTACTTGCCCCACTATACAGGCCTGTGACGTTTGATACTATAGACATAGGATTTTCGATCTTAATCTAAGTTTGATATAATTTATTATAGATACGTGCGGAACTGATATTTCTAAATAAATATAATCCATTTATTTCTGGTACAGTATTAAATCACTTCGCATTGATTTTATGGCCCATATTAAACATTATTTTTTATTTACATTGTCATTTTTTATAAATAGTTTTTTATGACAGTTAAAATTCTTCAAGTCGATTATATTTAAAATATTTATAAAATAAGTAATTTAGTTGTAATCATTAAAAGTTCAAAGAAAAAAAAATTTTTACTTGTATAAATTTTACATATTTTCCGCACTTACATCAAAAGCTACTCTTTTTCTTTACGTCTCCCAAAAAACATCAGTTTGTCAGTTTACACCATAACTCAAATCGCCATTTTGTCAATACCATTCTGCGACTCGAGGTATTGCAACCCACAGACCTCACTTAAAGCCATGACAAATTATCCGATAGACCGCCCCGATAAATAACAAACCACGTTTAGGTTAATCCGTTCATCTGTAAACTGTATCTCCGGAACAACGATTGGATTGGCTAATTAGCAATTAGCGGCGAGCAGCCGGAGCGATATCTTGGTGCGAGCTTGGCGGTGCAGTCCACTGCGTCATGTGATGTGCGAGGTGGCAATTTTATTAGCGCCACGGCGGTGGGTAGCAGAACTAATAAAATTGCCATACAAACTCCTCGATTCGGATTTCGATTCGATTTTCGATTCTCCTGCGTGCTAGCCCCACTGGATCCGCAATGCTCGCGTAGATTTCACGCGTTCCATCCATTCTATAGGGGCGTTCCAGATAAGCACGAATTCGCAGCATTTTTAACATTTTTAGCATCAACGAGTTTCATTAGCTTTTGGTGTCAGCTTTTCGTGATAGTTGCTAGTTTCGTGTGCTCCATTTGAAATATTTGCCACGAAAAGTTAGCATCAAACACCCAGGCTAATAGATGGGTCCTCTGATACTGCTTTTTGACAGCTTTGAAATTTGTTATTTGCAAACTTTTTTCATGAATCAAAAAGGTTTTTTCAAAGGATTTAAAAAATAAATTGAAAGAAATGTACGATAGTTTTGGACGATTCTGATTTGTACTACCTATTTGAGATTTTAAGTTACTAAGGACTAATTAGGTGAGTAAATCAGTTCCTCGTTCATTTGTAACAATAAGGGCTAAAATTACAACAAAAATGTTAAAATTTCTTAAAAGAAACGCAAAACGAGGTTAACGTCAGATGTAAGCACCGGTAAAGTGGTGATACTTATATGGAACACACCTTATGATTTTATAATATCATCTAAGTAAATAATTTCTTTTCGAACGATTTTCCGACCTGTGGATATTGCCAAATTGACTTTTGCGTACGTTTCGTTAAAGGGTATTGAACAGCAATTAGGTATTAACAGTATAGCGTATTGAAAAGCGTATTTTATCTATCGAACTTAACTTTGACAACCACTTGCATGAAACTTGTCTCAATACCTATAATATCAATATGTCAAACTTTAATCGCCCATTCTTTCTGCAGATGCAGAGGAATCGTGTTTATAATGCCTGAACGACAAAATAGCATAAATTTTTTTCAAAAAATCTACAAAATAAAAAATGAACAAAGAACGGAAAACTGCATACCTACTTACTTAATAGCAATGGCGTGTCTAGAATAACCAATTATAGCATACGAGTATCTGCTTCCTGTAAAATTCGCAAATAATGCAACCCCTTTAAGGGCTAGAGTTCACGTTGCCAACTTGTAACAGAGGAAGGAATGTACCCTTCAAACCGGAACACAGTAAAATAAAGGTACTTGTGCAAACTTTAATACAGTCATAATCACACTCTGGTTATGTCGAGGTCTATGGTCAGAAGGATTTTTGAAATAAGAACAGGCCTGAAGGAACTCTGGAGGGAGAGGTCATCGGCGATGACCTCTCCCTCCAGAACGTGGTCCGTGCAATGCTGGAGGGAGAGGACGTGGGACGCGGTAAACTCCTTCTGCGTGGACGTGATGACGCAGAAGGAGTCGGCGGAGAGGGCCAGGTGGGAGGATCCCTTGGTCGATCCATGCCGCCGCAGAAGGCTAGGGCGAAGGAGGCGGAATTACGCCCGCCTTCTTCCTCCTGACGGCAACCAGCGGGGCCCTGGGTTTGGAAGCCCGGGTCCTGCATTGCACAGGTTGCCCCCAGTCGCTGATCCCCTGGATGCCCCGGGGGTTCACCGGCCTCCCCCTTTTGGGGGGGTGAGAGGGGCTCGCCCTAGGCGAGCAGACGCTGACGAGGTCGTGGATGTGTTCATCCGAGTTCCCATGACCTTGTCAGGATGAGGAGGATGCGACGGTAATGGACGTGTTCGCGCCAAGGCGTATGTGAGGGGCATCGGTGGGTTTTAGTCGGTAGGCCGCGGTTCCTGGCTGACACTTTATCCCCAGGGACCGCGGAGAGTCCGACATAACTCTGCGCCTTCCCAAGCGCGGGGTATGCGTCATGCATTTCACACCGTTAAAAAAAAAGGCCATCATACCTAGTAATGTCTCCGTGTCTTTAAATTACACAGCAGGCAGTTCTCAAGCCTAAATAGTAGTTAAAAACTTGCTCACCCATATTGTGCGACAGATGTTAGTAAAGATGTCGAACATCGAGTAATGTTTCATACGAAACGAGACAGGTAGCACCTGTCTCGATTTCACTGCAACAAGTTATCACAGAAGCTTTGCTTAGAAAACATATTCAGGCGCATTCTGTGGCGAGTTTAACAGCGATATAGTCTAAGAGCTCGTTAGCCTTCCGAATAACGTTAATTCAATAAATATTGATATTGCTGTGATAAATCAAGTGCATGAAATGTAAAGGGTTCTAAAAACTATCGATGAGACGAGACTTTGGCGGTCCTCACCGACTCGTATTATTGAAGTAGATTGGTGGGAAACTAGCAACAAACAAAAGGTTAATTAAGACTTTTCTCTGGCAGTGCACGAATCCAAAGTTGGTAGTAGGCTTGGTATTTTAAGAAACTAGCTCTCCGGTCGCGACTTTTATTTTTGTTTTCCCGTGGGAATTTTATATTTTCCAGTAGAAAAAAATAATTTTATAACCTATTATACATGGTTATTTTTTAATTAATACAAAAATTTTGTGTGCTTGTTCAGACAAGCAAACTGAACAACTTTCACTATGGCACCAACTTTGCCGTACCATCTGTTATCTTACTTCTTATCCTAAAACACTGTTAAATCAACAATACTGTTTGACGAGCTTTCCGAAGCCACCCATCTCTAATCTCACCGTGGTGATCGTTGCTTAAATTTAGCAATAGAATCGTGAACGTTACCGCCTCATTGAATTTCAAGCAACGTATATTAGAATGTCGCTGAGCTCCACCTGTTAATGTTTTCTATGGGCCAAATTGAAACAAACAAATTTCACTTGCGTCCGTGAAATGCAAATTAAGTTACCGCCTGCCAATAAAACTAATGAACTCACGTACACAGCCGATAGAAAAACGGCAACATTTCCCAAAAGGAAGTGAGCTGAATTCGTTTCTTTGAGTTTAAAATTACTGATTTAACTTGTACGGGGTGAAAATGGAGAGATTTCCCGCGGCGACGATCAATGGGACAATGTTGGGTCAACCGGCACCCCTGGGGTGTGCTTAAAGCGGGACGTTTATCGGTCTTTTTGGGGCAGGACGGATTGAAACGATTCCTGAAAAAGTATTAAGTATTGACAAAATATTTTTACATTTGAAGGTATTTGATTTTGTTCATCACTTTAAACTATACCTATATATTTTAAGTCTGTCACAGCACGGACACACAGGGTGGACATTTTGCATTATTGGAACTCTCATGTCTAACATCTTAAAGGAGAATGCCCATTTTTCATAGTAACCGCGGCCCATAGTGCCCACCTTCAAATTAGTATGCAAATAATAGTATATAATCGTATTAATAAGTAGGATAAATACTGATTCATAAAAAAGTTGCACTTTTTAAATAAAACAAGAATGTCATACTTATGTAGGTATTTATTGATATTTCTCATCAATTCCAGTCAATCAAGCTTATCATATTCTATTAAAACTTCATCCAGGAACTGTGCCGGTGGATAGATATTATCCTGATGACGTGCCCACCCCAAATACCATATAACCGACATGGCGTGGGCACAACAACCTACCGTCCGACGACCAACAATGCAGTTGCAGCAATATTGTTAGATTCCCGCTCGACCAGAATCATGTGCATTTATTAATATATAATATACCAATTAAATCTTACGACTTACATGCCTACTTGCAATTCTCACCGCTGCGACCAATATGCTTCTACTGCGATCACGGCATACTTCTACCCTATAAGAGCCATTAAAAAGTATGTGCTCCCCATAATATGACCGCGCTTGTTTTATTTGGTTGGCCACAAGCTATTAACATTAAATCGCTGTAACGTAGTAATGGGAATTGTCTTACATTTTCATTCACGTGCAATCAATCAATGTAACCACTATTTTATTTAATTATGTGTTATAATTTTTAACTAGTGATAATCAATCACTGTATAATGTATATCGTATAATGGAGGTATATAAGGAAGGCCTTTAAAATCGTAAACGCTTATTATGATATTTTTTTGTTATGGCAAGTCCGTGTCTTTATTACCGTCTGTCACTGTTTGGCAAGTTTAGCGATAATTTCCGTGTTTTTTAAATATTTATACTAAGCTTTCTCTAACTTGAAGGCAATCACTAATAGTACAAATAATTATGAATAAATATTATATGATTTTTAGACAGTACGGATATGTTGGGCACTCTTGGGCCGAAATTGGGCATTCCCCTTTAGAAAGGTTAAGAAGACTATCACTGAAAAATGAATAAAGAAAAAGTTTCGTCTCGGGTGGGACTTAAGTTCACGTCTCCAACATGCCCGAAAAATAGTAATGTCCTCTTAACCGATATTCTGTCATGACGGCCAATCTCAAAAGACTAGCCATCTGCGAATAAGATATTATAGTGCACAAGTGACTGCGCAAACGGAAGTGCACTCTCTGTTCCTTTACTCGCCTAGTCCGATGGGACAGTAAGCCGACACGACCGGGGCGAGATCAGGCGCAGGACCCACTGTTTATCGTGCCTTCCGAAACACGGAGGAGCTTGAGATGAACCTAATTTTGTCACCCATCATAGGTCTGACCACAGCGAACGTTGCTTAAACATCAAATCAAACTGATCGAAATGTAATCTATACTAATATTATAAAGAGGAAAGATTTGATTGTTTGTTTGTTTGTTTGTATTGAATAGGCTTCAAAACTACCGAACCGATTTTTATGAAAGTTGGTATAGGGATAGTTCGAGATCAGGGGAAAGACATAGGTTAATTTTCCTATGGGAAAAATAATAATTCCCACGGGAAAACAAAAATAACGCGGACGAAGTCGCGACCGGAAAGCTAGTATAATATATTTATTGAAACATTTAAAAATTAACATATAAAATCTGTTTAAAATCGCTGTTTTATAATCATGACAAATTATACGCTCTGGCAAATAATTGGTCATCTTACTTGAGATTTGAGAGAAATAGACTTCATCAATTATCAAGTTAGTTATGAAATGAAGTTGAATTTGCCATAGGTCCATTTCTTCAGACGACAAAGCTTTACATAATAAACCTAAACAAAAGAGACCTTCATTGACCGGCCTAAATTTAAGGAAAGCCCAATTAGAAACGTTTTTTTTATTTTGTACATATTCACGCGATTTGTGATTTTATTCTCATAACCTTTGTTGGAATTAGGCTAGTTTGAAATGTAAAGTAGATGTGTATTTCGCATGTACTAGAGCTTGTGTATTTTTTCGCGTGTTTTCTAAGCGTTTATAAGAGCCCTCACACCGTAAAATTTATTTTTTACTGATTTTATAATTGGTAAAGAATAATCTATTGAAAGTGTTATTCCACTTTTATCAAAATTATCATATGAAAGAGATGTTAGATGAATATATGAAAGGTTAATTTTTATCGACTCATATTATTATATCTATTTGAATATAGATTTTTTTGATATCTGAGCACGAAAATTAAAAAATAATCGGGACAGCTGAACAGAATATTGATTGGCAATCCCAAACCCAGATCAGAACTTCAAAAAGTCCAAGCCGTGCCCACCGAAATAAATTCAAGGTGTACCTCCGGGAAATACATCAAACGGTCGCATTTGTTTTCTGGGCGGAATTAATTTGCTTACGCCAAATAATCCCCTAAGACCGCGGGATAAGGGTTAACATCCCCTGAACATAAATCTCGTATAATTAAATAAGCATTGAATTATCGCCTGATAATTTATCTCCGTATTGAAACAACAGCTGTTGGGCCGATAGTTAATTAGAATGTCTAATTGATGGAGAATTTTCTGTTTCAATGGCGGGATTGTGAGTTGGGTATCAGGGAACGGGAGGATGACGGAGTATTGTGTATTTTGTTCAATGACACAGTTATTCCGTTGACGATTATTAATTGACTCTTAACTCCTACACTAAGTCTCCTACTATAAGCTATCGGGCCGTGCAGATAATATTTTTTTATATGAAAGTCACATTCCTCAATTTGTACAACCTCATCATCTTATCTATTTCTATATCATTGTGTATGATTATATGTATTGTCTGTATGTATGTTTAACTGTAAATATGTATGTATGATATCTGTAGGTATTGTATTGAAATACTTCTAAATGCTCAACGCTTTATGCAATTTTTTTCTAAAAAAAATATTTAAAGTTAAAGGTATAAAGTTAAAATGTTTTGTGCGTAATAGTTTTACATGCTGTGGTAGTATCTCTAAAATTATACCGATATCTATAATACTTTGAAGCATAACATAACTATGCTACTTTGATTTCATTAGAAATCATATTGTTTTTATGACGCTAAAGAAATAATTAAAAAACGGTATGTGTATAGTGTTTTAATTATTATGTATCATTTTGTTTTGGTTTATAATTTCGTATTTCCCACAATTACTCACTCTCAATTTGACACGACGTACTTATAGGTTAGCTGGAAGAAATCTTTGTTAGAGATAAATGCGCAATAATATTATGTACTCTAAAACTTTTTGACAAGAGTTAAGAGTTGTAACCAAACTGGGAGCTACTAATGAAAGTGTATTGTAGTAGATAAATCTTATTACTTGAAGATTCTCGGTATATTATTCGATGTTGGTTATTTGAACACACGGAAACGATTTTCAGAGACAAAAGCCAAAAATATCAAGCTGTGTTCCATACCACGGGAACCAAATTACAATAGTTATTTATGATACACCTGCAGAAAGTAGGTCTTTACCGAATAAGTGCAACAGTTTTCAGAAGCACGCATTCGGAAAGATCTTTTATGCTCACGTATCATACAACACACATAACATTGTTCAAAGCATAGGCGAGTAAATAAAAGAAAACTATTGGTAAAAAATGTTTCATGAAACAATAAAAATTAATTAGTAATTTAAAGTAAAATTAAGAACAATTATTTAAATTAAATGTACATGTTTTATCAGCTAATTTAATAGTTTGGCTTAGGTTCTTATTTTGATAGATTTCTTGGTTATTTATATTTCCAGTAAAAGTTGAGGGTTGCGGTTCAGTTACAGCAGCAAAAAATGAGGTAGGAGGAAGGACGTGGTTCATTCGAAATTATATTTTCATCTGAAGTAGAGGGACTGTTTTCTGTCAAATTCACTGATTGAGAAAAATTTAAAAAATACTTTACTGCACGCGTGAAATAAAGGAATTCCATAGTGTTTTACCGCACAGTCCTGTTAAGGGTGACTTTCGGTTAATAATCTATACACTAATAAGGACTACGAGCAATTGCATAGCCTTTTTATTTCAACATTCTTAGATAGAGATCTTTTTAGCTTATAAATTAAAATGGACATAGAATAATATAAATGCTGGGATCCGTAGAAGAACTAGAGGCACCGACATAGCCCAACGAATTGCAAACCTTCAGTCCATTTGAGTAACTGTTCCACTCACTCCGACAGGCATTTCTATATTTTTTTTTTATAAAAATGTTTGTGAATTATAATATTTGTAATGTTGACAATTTAAAAGAGGAGATAAAAAAAATACAAGACCTTCCGAGTTTCTTGCCTGTTCTTCTCGAGAAGGCTCTCCCAACTTCCGAACAGGTGTAGAGTCAACTTTTTTTTTCAATTTACTTTTACTTGTATTTGCATACATCTTAATAATGGTTGGGGTGTGTGTACATACAAGGATTAAATAATTAGTTAATTAGATTCTTGTTTGAAGATTTTTAATGTTTTGTTTGACGTCAATAAGTGCCTGTAAAGGTCTATATTCATCATCATCACAGCCCATATACGTCCCCACCGAGGGGCTCGAGCCTACCCTATATTAGGGTGATTAGGCCTTAGTCAACCACGCTGGCCCAGGTCTATATTGAATAAAGATTTTTGAGTTTGAGTGGCAGTTGTCAGGATACATTCTTGCAGGACTGACGGCCATTCGGGCGGAAAGGTCCTCGAATAACGGCCGTGTACCGGGAGACGCAGTGTTGGTAGACCCACCGCAAGGTGAACCGACGATCTGGTAAAGGCCGCGGGAAGGCGCTGGAAGAAGGATGCGCAGGCAAGACCGGTCGGTTTTTAGATACCTGGGAGAGGCCTATGTCCAACAGTGGGCGTCTCTTGGCTGAAATAATGATGACGATGATGAACATAAATGCCAACTTAAATTGCAACATACGATGAGTGCAAACTGGTAATAGAGTTTTAAAAAAATATTTTCTTTTACAAGAATGTTTGAGTATGTTTCCTTTGATTATAATTAGATAGATACCTACTCGTAGCTTCAATATTTAGGACTCTTTTCCTCCGTGGGTGTTGGTTTGACTCATCTTGTATGACTAAACTGCTAAAGGAAAACTCAAAACCCCTCGCTCCTGCCGGACTAAGAATCAAAGCCCTTTAAATGTTTTATCTGCTTGTTTTATAGTCAATAAATATCCGTAATGTCTTCCGTGTGGCCCGTATCTTAATCAGTGGGGATATTTATCGGTTCTTTTTATACAACAAGCGAACACGAGTACGGCCCATCTCGTGTTAAGTGGCTATGGTAGGTTATAAGCTTGATCCTAAATAGGCAAATGATTGAATGACCACGATGCGATGCGCTATAAAAACGTGTCTTGATAGATTGTGCATGATTTAAAGTATAATAAAAGCCAGCCTAGTGCGATTTGGATTAAAACCGGTGAAATTTGATCCATTTTCCGAGCAAGTTTAATGAAAAATAAACAAGTGTACTGCTGTTTTACTAAACTCCATCGTATTTTTTGATCCGTAGATAAAGCTTAAGAGCTAGACAATGGAACTTACATAAAAAAAAATTACAAAAAATAAAAACGAACTTCAAAAAAGTTAAAAATAATATAAGAATAGGCACAGACAACATCACACTTCTATATCGAAGTCGGTGCCAAACTATGATCCCCTAGAAAATCTTAAAATTTGTCACCGACTTCAATATAGAAGTGTGATGTTGGCAGTCGGTTTTTATTTTTTGTAAAATAATTTTTATTTGTAACTTTTTTTTAAAGTCGGCTAAATTTCCCTATCTCAAAAACTACTAAACCGATTTTGATGAAAATTGCTTTATTCCCTAAGTTGAACAATACCTAGTACAACAAAAAAGAATTACTTAAATCGGACTTTTAGTTCCGGAGATATGCGAACACAAACATAAAAACATTCATACATACACTTTTGAAATTTGGCACATTTGTTCAGACGCTGATATAGACTAACATATACGAAAACTGGGCAGTTCTGGAAATATTACATACATACGGGTCGAATTGATAACCTCCTTTTTTTTGAAGTCGGTTAAAAATAAAGCTGTAATATATGTGTGCGATGTAAGCTACCATATATCAGCCCGTCAGCTAAGTGACGGAAGTGAGAACAGCGACTGGGCTTATCTGTCTCGCTCCTTCCTACAGATGGGATGTAAGGAGTAAGCAATAGCGATTCGCTATAATAAAGAAATGACTGCGAATCGAAAAAGATCCTTCCATTCCTTTAGTTTATTGCGTTTATTTTTTAAGCATGGCTTTGCCATCACCGTGTTATAAGTAAATTCAACATTCATGTGTTTGCATGTTGAATTTACTTATAATCATTTTTTTATAAAATTAAGTTGGCAAACAAGCATACTACCACCTAAGGGTAAGTGGTAACAGTCACCTATAGTATGTACATGTGGCTCCTGTCAGATTCGCAGCAAATCTGCAACCCTCACAAGAACCACAGTGTTCGTTGCCAACTTGTGACATAAAATGTAATGTCACGGTACCCAGTAATTTTACTGCCATATCTTCAAACTGGAACACAGCAATGCAAGCATTACTGCTTTGCAGCAAAAATAGGTAAGACGGCAGTACCGAAGCAGACGACCCTGGTACAGAGTTTCCCTCCGGTAAATGCACCAGTCGAGCAAGACGTACATAAAACACAACAATTAAAATATTCTGGTTGTAACTATGAACGCCGAAATAATATTTATCGGGCATATAGGTTAGATATAAGATTGAATTAAAGGTCGGAAAGTATAAAGTTGTCACATCTAAGACCGGCACGGTCTTAGATATGACAACTTTATACTTACCGACTTAATAGACTTTAAACTGAAAACAAAAGCTTTCAAGTGACAACCATAATAATACAGATGGCTATGGAATTAACAAGAAAGAAATGAGAGCACTGAACGAAGCAACAAAGTACGCTTACGAGTATGTAGGGCTGTCGATTCTAATTAGGATCAAAATATAATTTATTTAGTTTGTATGAAAAAAGTATTTTGATTAGCCCCCATATTTTTCTATAGAATCTCCACTTCTGTTGGATACATTACCCTTAAATATTAATTCGATATTCCGGTACATCCCTTTTAGAGCAATAGGCGACCTTTTTACTATAGAGCAAACTCTACACAATTTTCTCCACTGATACACCACGATGAATAAAAGGAAGAATACAGAAGAGAAAAAATCGCGAAAGTCTAATGAACCATGAAAAATATTTTATTAATCTGCACTTATCAATACATATTATAAAACAAAGTACGTCACTGCATTTGTCTGTTTGTATGTTCGCGATAAATTTCATAAAATATAGACTAAATAATACTAATAAAGGTCCTTTTTACGTAGAACAAAACAATATTTTACAATCAAGTCGCTGAAAAATAGATTTATATGGATTACACAGACCAAATCTAAAAAGATACTAAAAATGGTGCACTAGGGAATTGTTGTTTTCCTTAAATCGTGAATAAAACTCGGAGAGTGCACAACTTTATCTGCTACGATTAACTCTAACAATTACTGAAGTAATCTTTTACTAAAACTATACTCCAAGTAGTAATATTATTTTACATTTACCTAAATCTAATTCATACTCGACGCAACAAGCTGATGCAAAAGATGTAGGCATATAAATATGCTCTGGGGCGTGAGTGGCGTCGTGAATTTGGCAATGGTCTTCTAATCAGGAAATCTGAGTTTCGATTCTGCTATGTACCAATGTGTTTTGCGTTTTTGGAATTTCATATATTTGTCCGACGCTCCTACGGCGAAGAAAAACATCGTGAGGCAACCTGCATACATCTGTGAAGAAGTTCAACTAACTTTTAAAGAAACATGGGGCAGCATAAAAGATCCTTTAGATCTCTCATGTTCGATAAGTAGGTCCTTATTACTCCCAAATGGGGCTTGTAGGTGACTAATTAGCGCTCTAGGGTAATAATATAGCTAGAAAAGCCCTAGGGCTGTAAGTAATTTATTGCAAGTATGGTTAGATGTACGCGAACTTTTTAAAATAGTGAATTGTTTTTTTTTATTACTTACCGCCCTAGGGCAAAGCTACATTATTACCCTAGAGCGCTAATTGGTAACCTACAAGCCCCATTTGGGGGTAATAAGGACCTAATTACCTCACAATCGAGATGTAAAGCAGAGTAGTTAGCTCGGGTGTAAGCACCAATTGCACCCTCGAAATATAGGCGCCCTCGCTGCGCTCGTGCGCCTAATTATCTCGGGCTGCAATTGATGCCTTACAGCCCTTAGCTACTAATCTACTATTAAAAGCTAGAAAAGCCCTGAGGCTGTAAGTAATTTATTGCCAGTATGATGGTTAGATGTACGCGAACTTTTTGAAATAGTGAAGTGTTTTTTTATTACTTACCGCCCTAGGGCTTTCCAAGCTACATTATTACCCTAGAGCGCTTATTGGTCACCTACAAGCCCCATTTGGGGGTAATAAGGACCTACTTACCTCACAATCGAGATGTAAAGCAGAGTAGTTAGCTCGGGTGTAAGCACCAATTGCACCCTCGAAATATAGGCGCACGAACGCAGCGAGGGTGCCTAATTATCTCGGGCTGCAATTGATGCCTTACAGCCCTTAGCTACTAATCTACTATAAGGGTCCAAGTGCAGGCCTCTAAACCTAGGTTCGAGCCCTCGGTAAGGACGTTATATGAGCTGTAGTGACATGCTTTACTAGGTATACGTGTGAGATAAAGTTAACAGCCAGAATAAAGAGAGATAAAGGTAGAGGTAGGAAGTAAGAGATAAAGTAAACAGCAATAATTAATTATTGCTGTTTACTTTATCTCTTACCGAATCACATCCACCTTCCACCTTACAGAATCAGCACTGTAACCAGGGCTAATAAATATGTTGAGATATCTGGTGCATAAGTTAGGCATTAGTTAGTCGTCAGAGTACAAAGAGGGATGTAAGTTTGTATATGGGAACTTTTATCCACGAGCTATAGGCTCTATTGGGTCATTACCTAAATATACAAGAATAATAAAAAGTACTTGGGATTTAGGGGGGTTTGTTTTAGTACTTTTCCAGAAAACCCATAAAGTTATTTACTGATAAAACCTCAGAAAATAACTTAATGTATAATTATAATTTATTTTATATATTTTTTATATTAAGATATATAATTTCATTTTTAAACTAGAATAGTCAACGAAATCGATTGAGTTACGCAACTTAGCTAAGATTTTGAGAGAAAAGTAGTCGTAAGTTTTAATGTAATAAGTAAAAATTTCAGAATAGATGAAAACGAAAACACAAAAGGGCACAGACCACGAGTCTGTGGAGAGTTAATTTAGGTAATAAACAAGGTAATATTTAAAATTCAAAAAATTCGAGGCCATCTACTCACTACGTCTATGAATTGTACCACACATACGAGGGGGGTACGTATTAATTTAAAGTTTTGCGTACTTCAGCATACATTTTATAACGTAATTATGGACCTAAAGTGACGTTGAAGTTCTAAGACTACACACGCTCGTCTTGACGTGTGACGCGGATTTTAACTGAACAAATGGAAATAAAATTAAGGGCAGGTATAATTATGTAATATTTGTGTAAAAGTGAGTTAAGGGGTGATATTAATTAATATTAGACGAGTAGTGAAAGTGTAGAGGCTAAAACTAGCGTTTGTTGCACGTGGTGCCACCAGTATTGCTACCAGTAGCACCACGGGCATAAAAAATTACCGTTGTGCCACCAAGCTATCCAGTAGCACCACGGGAAATATTTTTTATCCATAGTGCTAGTTAAGTAGTTTCTAAGATTTAGTTCATATTTTTTTTGTATAAAATAAAGCAATAGCTTAGGATTTTATACAAAAAAAAAATGAACTAAATCTTAGAAACTACTTAACTAGCACTATGGATAAAAAATATTTCCCGTGGTGCCACTGGATGGCTTGGTAGTATAACGGTATTTTTTTAATGCCCGTGGTGCCACTGGTAGCAATACTGGTGGCACCACGGGCAACAAACGAAAAATAGCACCTTGCAGTACCCAAGCCGACCTCATCAGTATGTGGAGTTTTTATACAACTAAGTTGGCAAACAAGTTAGCTGCCTACCCATTTATTTATTTATTTTATTTATGCTTCATGTACCTTGTGTACAAAGGTGGCCTTAAGTGGACTGTGAAGTGCCAATTCATAGCTCGAGTATGCACTTTCAAAAATGCAATTTGTTGCACACCGCTTAGAGTTGAAAGTCCGAGGCAAATGCCTACATTTCTTATTGAAACATTGTTTCGGGTAATAACGATTTCACCCCCCTAGACCTTTACGAAATTAGACACTTTTGGTCTCTGTATGGGTTGGGCCAAGTAAATGATGGTCCGAATAGACTCGAAAACAGTTTATTTTTGCAAAATAGGGGCACAGAAATTTACAATGAGGAGCGCGGTGTCACGGCGGAAGCGGTTAGCACGTAACTGATTTTTTGAATTCGTTGAGGTTCAAGTTCAAGCGCTCCCCCCGCGACCCCGCGCAGTTGCGCCATAAACAATAGGCAAAGACAACGGTTACACAAACACAGATAATATTATTAACTAACGAACGACACAGACATTAAAAAAATTAATATTTTTGCGTCGCCTACACACCCCACCCCAGTGCTGGCCTACCAGCACTCACCTTCCAATGGTACTGGGGCGACGCGCGCAACTGAACGCCTTAAGATATTCCCAGATTTAGTCTTAATGTCTATCATTCTAACGCGTCCATCTCTCCCGGGCAAAACCGAATGAACCACACCTTTCGGCCACATGTTCCTAGGGGAATCAGGATCCACAATGAGTACTAAGTCTCCTGCTCGCAAAGGCCTTGACTCCTGATTCCACTTCTGCCTAGGTAGTAAAGTGGGCAAAACCTCTCTTACCCAACGTCGCCAAAATATGTCTGCCAGCCGCTGCGAAATGCGCCACTGCTTCCGAAGGCAGAGGTCGGAGTCGTCATATGCTCCGAGAGAAGGAAGATGAGAAGCGGTGCCGACAAGAAAATGATTAGGCGTAAGTGACTCCGCGCTCCCTGGCTCCACAGACACGTGTGTTAGAGGACGGCTGTTCACCATCCCTTCCACCTCCGCTAATAAGGTGATAAGCACCTCCTCGCGGGGTGCCCGTTCCTTGAGCGTTACCTTCAGTGCAGTTTTAACACTGCGGATAAGGCGTTCCCATGCCCCACCCCAGTGAGGACTAGCAGGGGGTATAAATGACCAAGACGTCCCGTAATTTAACGACTCAGACTTCAATGAATCTACATCTAGGCCCTGAATAGATTTCTTTAATTCGGCATCAGCGCCTCTAAGGTTGGTGCCGTTATCCGAAAATAGGTAATTTGGCCATCCACGCTTCACTGCCATACGACGCAACGCCATAATTAACGAGCTCGATGTAAGCGAAGGAACTACCTCTATGTGCACTGCCCTTACAGTCATACAGGTAAAAAGAACCCCGTATCTCTTTTCCCTATGTCTACCTATGGTAACTTCCATCGGACCGAAAAGGTCCACTCCGCAGAAGGTGAATGGGCGCTGACCATGAGCGACGCGAGCCTCAGGGAGGTCACCCATCCTAGGTACTGCCGGGGTAGCCTTCCTCAGCCTGCATAACATACAGCGCGAGGCTACAGTTTTTACAGTGGGACGAAGTCTAATGATCCAGTATCGCTGTTTCAACTCATTAACTACAGTTTCCTGACTACCGTGAGCGAATTTCCTATGGTAATGCATAATAATTAATTTTGCTAAATGATGATGCCCATCTAATATTATAGGACCTTTTATTTCAGACGAGACACCCCTAGCAGCATCAGCGCGACTACCAACGCGAAGAATACCGTACCGGTCTAGGAACGGCGACAAGGTAAGTAATCTACTCTTTTTGTCTACGCACCTATTATTAATTATTGCGCTCAACTCGGAAGCAAATGAATGTGACTGAGCTTGCCGTATCAACAAACGTTCCGCCTGTTCAAATGTATCACCATCTTGGACATGGGTAAGTCTTCTGCATTTATTAATAAAGCTAAGGACAACGCATGTAGTTTTAAGTAAACGCAGCCAACTAGAAAATCGTTCTATGTCAGGCACAGGTAAGTCCATTGCTTTAACCTCAATAGTTGAAACAATTTCTACTTTGCAGAAATCTGTTTCAGTTGGTGATATATCTGCTGGCCATGACCCCTCTTGTTCACTGAGAAATGGCGGGCCGCATAGCCACTCCCTCTCAAGAACAGAAAAATCATATGACTCCCGAGTCCCCACATCTGCGACATTACTATATGTAGGTACATAATACCATTCGTCCGCACGCGTCAGCTCGTCTATTTCGCCTAAACGATGAGCGACGAAAACTTTATAATTACGCGAGCTGTTGCGAATCCAGTGCAACACAGTCGTTGAGTCGCACCAAAAATACCTACTTTTAGCTTGTATTCGATGCTCTTTTGCAATTGTGTCAGCCAAACGTGCAGCGAGTAGGGCGGCCTGCAGCTCCAACCTGGGTACAGACACATGTCTGACGGGAGCGACTCGGCATTTTGCGGCAATAAATGCTACGCGCACACCACTGTCGGTTTCCCATCGCCAATATGCTACCGCGCACATCGCTTTAGTTGACGCATCGCTAAATACATGTAGCTGTAGGTTTCTATAACTCGGCGCATGTTGTTGCACCGGCGAGCCTACCGCTAATGATGCGGGTCCGGCGGAGTCGCTTGCTCGAGAATCGACCTTATTATAGTAGCGAGGAAGCCGCAATTGGCTTACACTAGCCATATGACTCAGCCACAAACACCACCTGTTGTGTAATTCGTCGTTCAGATTATCATCCCATTTGATATTACAGTTCCATGTCTCCTGTAATAAAAGCTTACCAATTAATGTAAATGGTACAAGAAAACCGTAAATATCAAAAATTGACATAACGACGCGTAATACCTCTCTTTTCGTAGGCCGTTGCGTACCATCAAGCAATTGTTTTGGGATGTTTTTGAAGGACAAATCGAATGCCAATGTATCGTCCATTGGTTCCCAAATTAAACCCAGCGTCCGTTCGCCCACGTTTTGCTGGTCGAATTTGAACCTTACGGCCGCTGGACCGAGAGATTCTTGAGGAATGCTATCCAATAGTGCTCGGTTGTTGCTATTCCAATTACAAATATGAAAACCTCCCTGTTGATGAATAAATATTATGTCTTTGACCAACTTTAATGCTACGTCTATGTTCGGTATGCTGTCAATGTAATCATCGACATAATGCTGATTACAAATTGCATCAACAGCTAACGGCATACCAGTTCCACACTGATGCGCGTTTTTATTTTTTATATATTGCGCAATAAATGGAGAGCAATTGGCACCAAAAATTAATGACGTCATAACATATGTTTTAACAGGGTCGTCCGCTGAATCCCTCCAAAGAAACCTAAGCGCGTCCTGGTCCTCTGGCCTAATTTTTATGCGCAAAAACATATCCTTTATGTCACCAGTTACGGCTATAGGATTCTCACGGAACCGCAACATAATGCCTAAAAGGGACACTAGCAGGTCAGGGCCTTTCAGCAAAAAATCGTTTAGGGAGACGCCCTCAGATTTTGCAGCGGCATCGAACACTAAACGCAGTTTCTTTTTATTTACGTTATCAACTCCAAAATGCGGTAAGTACCAAGTTTTTGGTGACACAGTGGAAACATCCTGAAGCTCTTTGGCGAAATCATTTTGTAATAAATGTTTAATACGATCGGTGTACCTAAGCGCGTAGCCACTATTTGCCCTCATTTTCCTCTCGACACCACACAGCCTAGACATTGCTTGTGGAAATGACCGAGGCATGACAGCTTCGTCACTACGCCACGGTAGTCCCACTACCCAGCGCCCGTTGACCAGGGTGGCCGTACGGTCCAGGTGTTCGACCGCGCAGACGTCGTTGGCGTTCTGTCTCGGCTTTCCACTTACACCCATCGCCTCAAGTGAGAAAAAACTACATACCTCATCATGGATTTCTTGCATCTTTTTGTGCCCATCGGTACAGCAGGAGACTAACAGTGACGAGTAAAGTACAGGAGCCAAGGGAGACTGGGGCAGCCTACCGTGAACACACCAACCGAGCAGTGTCCGAGTTGCGCATGGTTCATTTGGTTTTCCAACAACAATATCTAGAGGTAAGAGTAAATGATTATTATCTTGACCTATTAATATTTCAGGTTTACACTTTTCATAGGTAAAACAATGTTTCATTTTTTCTAAATGAGCATAATTATTACAGTTTATGGTTGATAAATCTTGACATGGCAAACTAAGTTCCTTAACACTTCTGGCAAAAATATTAAACATATTGCTACTACAGGTACTATTTTTACTAGACAACTTTATGTTTACAACTTCTGATTCGCATACAACATCATTGCTGTTCCAGGCGCCGCTCACGCGCAGCTTCTCTTTCTCGCCGGCCACGCCCAGCCTTGCGGCGAGAGGGGCGCTTATCAATGACACAGTCGAGCCATCGTCGAGCAATGCAGTCGTATTATACGCGCCCTTAGGGCCATATACTGTGACGGGAATAACTTTCAACAAAACTTTGTAACTACTTACCTGTAAATGAGTTACCGTCTCCGCCCGAGTGACTAACTCCGGTGGCTCGACTGTGCACTGATCATTGACGTTTACAGAATGATTATTATTGGCTTTAGGAACATCAAAATGCAACAAACGGTGGTGAGCTAGGCCGCATTCGTTTTTGTCGCACATAGGCGCGGTACACAAACTACAATCGTGACTATACAACAGACACTTAAAACATATACCGTTACGCTTCACAAATGTCCACTTGTCCTTTCGCAACGATTTTTTGAACTTTTTACAGTTCGGCAACGAATGACACGACACACGACAAAATTTACATTTCTCGCTATCACTAGTAGCTTGCACTAACGCATTCTCTGATTGCAAATGCACTGTGTGTACGTTGCTATCACTCTCGTACTGCTTACGCCTGTACGTCTCATAACGGAGGTTCAGCAAGTTAACAGAAGATGCCGATGTCTTCGCCGCTTCCTCGCTCAGGAACTGGGACAGTGATACAAGTTTCGACTGCGTATTATTCGTATTAGCAGAATAATAGTCTGTCCATCTCGACAACAGCACAGTGGGCAGTTTCGACAATATATTTTTTGTCAAGTTTATGTCATGCAGGTACTCACTGCGACCAAGTGCGCTTACAGCAGCAATATAATTCTTTATCTTCACGGAAAATATTACAATATTTTTATGGTACTCACTAGGCAGTGGTTGCAATTTTTGTATTTCCCGTTCTATGTGGCATATGATGACATCTGGATTACCAAATTGTAGCTGCAGTGTAGACATCACCTCTTCGGCTGACGAACAAGTTACCAGGAGGGCTGTGACGGCTTCCTTGGCTGCTCCATGGAGACATTTTCTCAAACGCCACAGATTCTCCTTGGGGCTGAAGTTGCAAACGGCTGTGGACTCGTCAAATGCCTGCTTGAACTGCAGCCATTCCATTGGGTCCCCGGAAAAAATGGGGAGGTCCTTCGGTGTACTTAACCGACTAAGCATAGTGGTGCTTGGCTGGCCAGCGGCCGTTGAAATGGCGAGATCCTTCAGCGCAGTCGCCAGTTGTTGAACTACCAGTTCCGGGCCGGGGACAGCCACACTGTTGGCAGGTTCCCGCGGCGGGCACAGGCTGGCCTTATTTTGTTCAGAATCGTTGACCACCTGCGCTTGTAGCTCATGTTGACTGCGATCGATCCAATCTCCCACTTCACTCATGGTGCACCTTGAACTCGAGCGTGAACTGTATGATTTGATATCAGCTAAATCGGCTGCTAACCTTTTATCGATAAGCTCCTTGTCGATACGTGCCTTTTCTTCTGCTGCTTGCAGTTCGAGTTGCAGTCTGCGAGCGTGTGACGATGTCGACGACGCTTTCGATCTCGACCTTTTTGATGAAGGCACATTCATCGGCGACCGTTGTACACCTTCCACTTTAACTTCAGGCCCTTTTTCACCTGCAGTCTCCAGCGTTGCAGGGTCTCGCACTTGCACCTGCTGCTGCTTACGTACGGTACTGCGAGTACTTGGCATCTTACTTGGCGGCGTAAAAAACATGTAGGTTCAAAAATCTGGCTCGAAGACCACTTGTATGGGTTGGGCCAAGTAAATGATGGTCCGAATAGACTCGAAAACAGTTTATTTTTGCAAAATAGGGGCACAGAAATTTACAATGAGGAGCGCGGTGTCACGGCGGAAGCGGTTAGCACGTAACTGATTTTTTGAATTCGTTGAGGTTCAAGTTCAAGCGCTCCCCCCGCGACCCCGCGCAGTTGCGCCATAAACAATAGGCAAAGACAACGGTTACACAAACACAGATAATATTATTAACTAACGAACGACACAGACATTAAAAAAATTAATATTTTTGCGTCGCCTACAGTCTCATTAGATTCAGTATACTTTAGTCTATGTTTGTACGTTTTGCTTTTTTGTAATTCAGTATCATGTAGTCAAAAAAAGATAAAAGTGCTCCAGGTAGTTTTTAAGTCTAAGACACAGATTTAGAGTAGGCCTACTCTAAATCTGTGGTCTAAGATATATATTTAGATGCTAATAATTGGGCTAATAAATTTATATTCTGTGCAATAATACTTCAAAATAAAAACGTACAAACCTAGATCTTCATTATATCTACAGTATTTCCAAAAATTATGAAAATTGGACTATGTAAAGAGGGAGAAAAGCGTTATCGCTTTATGTATGAAAATTTACAGCTTCACAATCCTCTTGATGCCTAAGGCATTTTATACCAGTCGACCTACGAGCGGTGCAGAGAGCAAATGTGATAGATGTACCCAAAAACAAAATTAAAATGTCAAGTTACAGCACCCAGTGATTTCACTATCTGTCTCACCCTTTAAACCGGACCACAGCAATGCAAGTACTTCAGCTTAGCTGCAGTAATAGGTACCTAACTAAGATAGAAATACGCACAGACGATTCTAGGACCTACTGTCCCTCTGGTGAGACGTGCTGATGAACGGGCGAGGTTCCAGCGCTCCTCTCGCACTGGACTACAATGGTGGAATACTTACACAAATTGCCTTTTATGGTAGTGGCTTGCTCAGCAGTGTATTGTGGCTATTATAGTGAGAAGTCCAACTAGAAATATCTTCAACTCGCAGACTGCTGACAAAGGTTTTGTTGTCTTGAGGTTTACTAACCCTAAGAGCTGGTGGCCATTATTGAGTAGGCATATTTGATTGAGGCAGAGTCCACAGCGTCGGTGGCGCTGTGGACTCTGCACTTGCCTTCCAATCGGGGGGTCGGGGTTCGAGACCCGCCATGTACCAATGTGTTTTTCGTTTCGAATTTCATATGTACATTTGTCTGACGCTCCTACGGTGAAGGAAAACATCGTGAGGCAACCTGCATACATCTGCGAAGAAATTCAATGATGTATGTGAAGTCGACCAATCCGCACTGGGCCAGCGTGGTTGACTAAGGCCTAATCACCCTAACATAGGGTAGGCTCGAACCCCTCGGTGGGGACGTATATGAGCTGTGATGATGATTTGATTGACGCACGCTTTAAATAGGTAGTACTTCAGAGTCCACATTTTCGATTTCTATAGGTATATTTCTGTAACCAACTAACAAATCGGCCTGTAAATATTTTTTTTGCACAGTTTAGCTTTATCCCTAACTGGGACAAATTATATTTTTGACATACTTAATTACCTGTACTTCCACTCTGACCAACTAAACTAACCAACTGAAACGGCTCAACTATATTTTTTTCTCAACGATACAAAATTTTAGTTGGTCTGATAGGAATATTTTGTTAATTCAAATTTATCCTCATCCACACAACTTAGGAATGAAATAAAAATATTTCAAATCTGTTTTTCTGATTCATATAGCGAGTCCGTTTGCGATTTTCCGGAACAAAATGGTCGATGACGCATTTTCCCTATGATAAATCAATATAAATCACAATGTCATCGAAAGGCAATGAAATTGCCCTCTTACAAAAAAATAATGTGTATTAGTGATAACTAGTACCTTGTAGTGTTTATGATTAAGTAAATAAGAAGTGTCCAGCGTATAATGTGGCGTAAGCTAAACTTGATCGAACGTGGTCGGGAAATAAGAATGAGAGTCTGGCTTCCCGTGCGGGGGGGAAGCCCGTCGTACAACGAACAAGCTAGAACGTGTACACGCAGCTGATTGGTTTAGATCCCGGTGTTACTGGAGGGAGACTCTGTACCAGGGTCGTCTGCTTAGGTACCTCCGTCTTACCTATTTCTACCGTAAAGCTGCAGTGCTTGCATTGCTGTGTTCCGGTTTGAAGAGTGAGATATGGCAGTGAAATTACTGGGTACTGTGACTTTACATCTGGTGTCACAAGTTGGCAACGTACACTGTGGTTCTTGTGGGGGTTGCAGTTTTGCTGTGAATCTGACAAGACCCTCATGTAATATAGGTGACTGTTACCACTTACCATCAGGTGGGCAGTTTGCTTGTTTGCCAACTATCTGCAATAAAAAAAACGAAGGTCTAAAGGTGCAAACAAACTGGGCTTATGTGATGCCACGTATGTGATATTACGTCCATCAGAAGACATCGGTCTTAATAGAAAATGTATGAAAAATCATTATTTAGAACTACACTTAACTTACGTGACGTCGTTAAGGCGCATAGTAACGTCAATCATAAAAAATCACTGCAGAAAAAACCGATTCTCTTCATAAATATTGAATAAAAAAATCTTTAAAAAAGATATGTTATTATTCAACGCATTCTTTAGAGGATGGTCTTCTTAATTTTTTGATAAATTAATTAAAACTTGATTAAAATGTGACCCAAACATGCCTCGATTTTAAAACTGTAAACCTAATCGCTTCGTAAATATTAGGTTAAATCATATACTTTCAATTTCAATAAATAAAGTGAACAATATTCTAGGGGATGGTCTTTTTGGATTTTTCTTATTCGCCTTTATTAATTTTTTATTGAAATAATTCATCTTACGCGTAGAGGTTTGCTTAAATATTCCCCTCGCTCTCACTCATTCACTCCTATGTAATCAGTGCGGGACGATCGACGCAAGGTCATTGCGAGCACTATGCGCCTTAACGTGACCAATCACATAACGTGGCGTGGCATCACATAAGCCCAGTTTGTTTGCACCTTAAATCTGATTCATCTGTGTTTGGTTCAGGTGGCATCCTGATTACAATAACTATTCTATAAAATTTAGTGAGTATTAATTATGGAGCAGCTCGAGATGTGTTTCATATTTGGTCACCGATCTTGGACTTGACCATTCTTAACATTCGCAATCATAATGCATAACGCACGATACTCTGTGTACCCTTCAAAATATAAAAACAATAAATGTTAATTTAAATGTGAAAATTTGTGAAAATCACTGGAATCACATTTCTATGAGACTCCGCAGATTAACATCTAAATTTTTTATTCCTAAATTTTAACACGATCAAGACCTTTTTTCTACTACTCCAATTAACCATACTTTACCTGTCCTAGTAAGAATATGCACTTACTGAACTGACTTATGCTTCGAGATGGAATTACTTCTCGTTCCCCTAGTTAGCAAGTTTGTTAAAACGCCAACTTCGACGCTTCTTCAGCAGCCTTAAGTAGCCTGTAAGCTATCTTGGGATTATATGCGTATTCAAACAAGCTTGCAAAAGTTCCTCCTTTGCTTTTTGTAAGGTTTTAAATTGAGATTAAGCAGTTAACTTCCGGAGTTTGCGTTTTATTTAAGGGGCTTATGCTGTTCATTCATAGGAGCTTACCCGGCCATATTGCATTTGTTTACAACACGAGTCTCGTATATAGTTGTTCGCCCCGCGCACCGGAGGGTAGGTGGCAGTGCGAGCGCTGTTTCGTCGCGGCTTCCATACGAGGAGTCGCCGGCCGCTTCTTGACTTTCGAGTCGTAAGCACAGAATAAATAATAGTACTAAAGTACAGAAGAATCACTCTCGAAGAAAAGCCATGTTTAGGTATGAAAATTTACCTACTCTTACGACCTTCATCTGACTGCACGGGAAATTGTAATTTATTGCATGACGCCGAGCGTTCCAATTCCGTCACGCATCGCTGACTCGATACCGGTTTGGCGATAAGAGCGCAGGGTTCACACTCACCGATATGCAGTTATCGTTACAAAAATGACCTCAATTATTACGTGCGACGCGGCCAGCGTGCGAGCGGCAAGCTTTTGCCACATACCGCCCGGCCGGACCGCCCGGCCAAACGTACCTAAACTGCGGAGTGAAATCCCCCTGTCGTAAGTCAAGAAGCGGCCGGCGACTCCTCGTATGGAAGTTACGACTAGTGTCATTTGGATACGCGTGCGCGATACGAAAAGCTTATTGTGCGTATGCGACATCACCGTCGAGGGTGAAATTGGTGGCCTGAAAGGGCTTGTGTATTTGTGTTTGTTCCTACGGTCATTGGTCGATGGATTATTGACAGCAGCCTTTCAAGGAACTCGACCTCCTTCGAGAACAGGAGGTCCACCGGCTACATAGTGCTGATCCACCTGACCTGATTTGTTATGTACATTAGGGTGTCCCTTATATGGGTGAAAAAAAAATTTTTTTAGGTATCGAAATGCATACCCCCTATTTATTTTTAAACTACCCAGACCTACTTAAATACAAAATATTATCTTCCTATGTCAACATTAATCCGTGCCGACAGAACTCTGAAGATTTTGAAAATTGCCGTTTTCAACCCTTTCGATTATGTTCAGCTCAACCAATTGAAATACTTAAATTAAAAAAAAATATTTATTTAAAGAAGATAAAATTACAGATCAGGCAGGATATTTTTATTGAGGGTCTCTTTTTTACATTTTGGATACAGATTTCTATGCTCCTGAACACAGTGTAGCAAAAATTGCTTTTGCTCTTCCTTTGCAGTGATCAAACCATGAAAATCTTGCATAAGCTTTACAGCTCTTTAACTGCCCTTAAAGAAAGTTCTTTTTTTGCATCTTTAGATGCATGAAGAAAAGTGCTTTCATCTTCATCCCGTGTAAAAATGGGTCTCTGGAAGAAATTCTTATTAATTTTTTATCGAGAAAAGAAATTTGTGCTCTTGACAGACACAAAATCACTTAATGATTTTCTGCAACAATAAATAAGGCAGTATTTATTGAAAATACTATAAAAATAGTATTGTATTCCCACTTACCATACAAATAATCAGACATATCTTCTTCTGATGTAATGTATCTCTTCATAAAATCATACAAGTTCTCTCTTTGTAAATTCACTAAAATATTCATCTTGGTTTGTTCATTAACTTCATTGTCAAAGAATGATAAAACGGCAATTTCTTCTGACAAGCATAATCGATAATCGTCACGTACACTGATATTTTGCAGTTCTTAGTTATAAAATGTCAACAAGTCTTCTATTGTTGTATTACAAAAATGTCGTGCGACGATATCGGTGTATGTTTCAATGGCAGCAGGATTAATAGTTTTCCAGTTGTCTCTAAACTTTTTGAGCAGTGGAATATCAGGGCTACTTGTGACATGGTGGATTTTTGTTTCGGAAACACATTTTAAAAACAAGTTCGTAAACGTGATGGCGGCAAGCAAAGAGTAGTAATTCTCTGTCTAGTTATTGTACCAAAAGTACACATGCCCCTTTCAATCGTCCTGTATTAGACGCAGTTGTGTCACAGCACATTATTTGTACTTTGTCATGTTACAGTCATAAAGTGCCTTCAACACGGCTTTAGCTTGATACTGGCCGGAAGAGTACCCAAACTGGAGAGCAGTTTGGGTACAGCCAGAAGTTGTTCCTTTTCTCCAAATGAAATAAGAATGGGCAGGCGTTCTTCTTTAGGACTTCTGACGTCAAGTCCAGGTAATAATTGCCCATCCCAGTAAACGGTCACCATTTCAGGCATATTATTCTGAAAATTGGATTTTATAGATTCCGCTCTATCTTTTTGACTCTGTGTGCGAATGCGTTGAAAAAATCATCACAGCTAAGATCTAGTGTTTCTACTACAGCCTGAAGTATATAAACAGAATCCCTTATGCTTAATTGACATCTATATAAAGCTGCAACTAACTTAGGCGTGATAAAGTCTTTCCTTCCTCTTTTTGTAGTAGTTTCAGAACTTACCCTTTGAGAGGTGGATGGCACGGGTTACTCAAGGCTTTCATCAGAGCTGGTAAGTTGATCGTGATGTCCTTGCATTTGTATAGAATCTTGCGTAGTAAGAGATGCCGATAAACCTCCAAAACACATTTGCTCATATCTTTTTTTCTCTTCATTTAATTTTCTTTGTCTTGCCTTGCTTTCTTTTTGTCTATATCCGCTAAATACCCTGGACGCCCTGGTTCTTTTTATCACTTCCAAAGCATCAGCGTGTGCTACATCAAATAAATTAAATTTGTTTTTAAAGTCCTCCTCACGGCGCTTGTAAATATCTTGTATTTTTAAAAAAAAATCTGCAACTCCCTCTAAGTATGGTGAAGATCCACAAGTTCTTTTACACAGTTAGGTATAGCTCAGGTAAGGATTCTAGCTTTTTCCTAAAATATAATACACTTCCGAATGACGAGATTAGCGCTTTCACTAACAGTCAATTTAACTTCGCCTGTTATTTGATAATTTACGTCTCCAACTTAGAAAATACTTTTTTATTGCTTCTAAATTCCATTGCCATCTTTTAAATGTAAAACAATACGTGTTAATTGCGAAAATAATTAAGAACAAATGATAAATACCTCGAATATGCACCGCTACTGCAGCGCAACATGAATGAACATGATTCGATGCATGTCGGCACGGGTTATCGTACTCCAAATAAGGTAAAAATTTATTTCCGAGTGTTTTAGAGGCAAATGAACAAAATTAAGACCTATGCGTTAGAAAATTAAAATTTTTAAAAATAAGAGACACCCTAATGTACATATTTTATAAATCTAGGAAATATAGTCGAGTAAGCAGTATCTAAATCAGTGAAAGGCCAAATGTCTGCGTCGACTTTGGGCGCAGACAGCATTGCATTGGCTTAGAACGTTGGATTAATGTTATACTCAGTGACGTAACTATACCATCTGAGGCCCGTGGCAAATTCTTTGGATGGGGCCCTCTCAATAAAAAAAATCGACGTCTTTTTGTTTTGAGCGTGCTGAAATCTTAATGATTAGTTTGAATTTGTATAATATTTAAAAAAAAAAAAAAAACGTCGCCCCATACTAGGATTTTCTCCTGTGTCGTGGGTGCAGTTACAGACATAGAATATCACATGCACATACGCCCAGACCGGAACAAATTTCTGTAGGCCATACAATGAGGAGGATGAGGAGGATGAGGAGATATCTACATCTCTTTTATGTTGAGCAAGGTACTACAGTTGAACAGGTTCTAGCCCATCTTCATTCCATATGTGGTGCTGATGTCGGTACTGTGGAAGTCCTGAAATCACGAGGGCGATACGCATCATTTAAGCTTGGAGTACCGTCAAAGTGCGCTGAAAGTGTCATGTCGCCGACCAACTGGGCTGAAGATATATGTGTGAAGCCGTGGCGTCAGAACTTTCGTGGCAAAGAAAAAAGTGCGTGAGCGTGTCAATCCTAGAAGTAAATCCATAGAAATATGCTATCAAAATGTTCGGGGCTTGCGCTCGAAAACTCATATTTTTCGTGACAATGTGACTCAGTGTTGCTTTGACATTATTGCGTTGACTGAGACATTCCTGACGAGTTCTATATCAGACGGTGAGCTTTTCCCCTCGAACTACATTGTGGTGCGGAAGGATCGTTTGACTGACCGCGGGTGGGGAGGTGTTTTACTTGCAGTAAAGGACTGTTATTCGGTGCGAGAAATTACAGATATTGATGCTATGACGTCTGAAATGGAACTAGTTTGTACTATTTTAAGCTATAAAACGTTTAAAGTTCTATGTTGTGTTGTGTACTTGCCCCCTAATTATAAAGATGATCAATATTTGAATGTTCTTACTTGTTTAGAAAATGTAATTATGACTAACGCAAATCTGCATGTTTTAGTAGTAGGTGACTTTAATCTAAATTCTTTTTCCACCAACGTTAAATTTAATTTCGACATGTTTTGTGATATTTGTGGTCTAAAACAACATAGTAATGTACTTAACGTTCATCGCGGTATGTTAGATCTTGTGCTGAGCAACTTTGATCCAGATGGAATTAAAGTTTTCGCTGGTGCTGAATCGTTAGTGCCGATTGATAAATACCACCCTTCTTTAGAGATCACAGTCAAGTTCTCATATGGGACACCGGTCCCACCTCCGTCCTCGCCTCGGCCCACTCCAAACTCTGGTTCCAGCCATGACTGGAACTGGCGCAAGGCCGATTATCCAGGCCTATATGCGGCTGTGAATGAGCTGGATTGGTCAGACGTGCTTGCCACAAGTGATATGGACTTGGCTGTTGAACTATTTTACAGTAAACTTTACAGTTGTATTAGTCGGTTTGTGCCGCTTAAATGTCCATTTCCTGCACATACAAAATATATTTATCCGAGATGGTATACAAAGGAAATAATTAATAACATTGAACTGAAATATTTACATTTAAAACGATACAAAGCTGAAGGAAAAGAATTTAATAAAGAAATGTTCAAATATTATAGATGGCATGTCAAAAACTTAATTGACAATGCTTATATGCAGCACTTAAAACTGACACAAAAAAATATTATTGACGACCCAGTTCAATTCTGGGCATACGTTAAAGACAAGAAGAAGGACCGTAGACCTAAAGGTACTTATTTGCATTGTGGGGAGCAGGTAGTGGGTCAAGCCGCAGCTATGCTTTTGCTGAATATTTTAGCTCCGTTTTTTTGAATGAGGTGCCGCGACTAAATCACATGGGGGCTGCCCGTGCTGCGGATACGTGTGCCGATGCCACTTGTGTTTCTATCGAGCAGATCGATGAGAAAGATCTGAGAGAAGCAATAAGGCGCCTTAAGCTAAGATCGTCAAGTGGACCTGATGGTATCCCGGTATTTGTTGCAAAGGACTGCAGTTCTGCGTTTGTGACGCCACTTTTATATCTTTTTAATTTGGCCTTACAGCGCGCGGTGTATCCTGAGGCTTGGAAACTAACAAGAGTGACCCCGGTTCCCAAGGGTGACACTGGTAATGATATTTCAGGCATTAGACCGATCGCAGTTCTATCAGTGTTTGCTAAGATCTTTGAGACTATAGTGGGCTGCTTCATTAGCAAAGAAATTCAGAATTCTTTGCATGATTCCCAGCACGGTTTCCGTAAGGCTCGTTCTACTACATCCAATCTCGTGGCTCATGTGGACTATGTATATGCTGAAATGGACGCGGGTAGGCAGGTTGATACTGCCTATCTTGATTTTAAAAAAGCATTTGACTTAGTAGACAATGATGTTCTTTTGCAAAAGTTGGAAATAATAGGATTTACACCTAAACTCTTGGAATTTTTTTCTAGCTACCTACGGAATCGGCGTCAGTTCGTAAGGGTGGATGGTTTTGAGTCCGATGATTACTACACGAGATCTGGTGTAAGCCAAGGTAGTACCCTGGGACCAATGCTCTTTCTCATCTTTATTAATGATCTGCCAAATTGTATTAGTTCCTCGAAATGTCTTCTGTTTGCGGACGACCTTAAATTGTGTCTTGGAGTTGCTACTGACTCTGATTCTGAAGCTCTACAAGCAGATATTTGTGCTGTTTCTGAATTTCTGAATGGAGTAGGCTCAATCGTCTCGAATCGACGGGAATCGAACCCGCGACCCGTTGCGCAGTAGGTGATCACTCGACCTCTGCGCTAAACGTGTCGTCGAATATGGACTTTAGTTGTGTCTCACACTAACTGATTTTAAGTGGGCTTAAAAATATATAATTTTAAAGTACTTAGCTACAATTCCTTTTGAAAAATGTTAGGCCATTTCTTAGCTCGCGGCCTCTTGGGCCGGGGCCCTCTCGGGTCGGGGGCCCGTGGCATTTTGCCAGCCCTATCACCGTATAGTTACGCCACTGATTATACTAAACTGCCTAATGTAGTCAAATTCCATGATCGCAGCTCATATACGTCCGCACCGAGGGGCTCGAGCCTACCCTATGATAGGGTGATTAGGCGTTAGTCAACCACGCTGGCCCAGTGCGGATTGGTCGATTTCACATACACCACTGAATTTCTTCGCAGATGTATGCAGGTTGCCTCACGATGTTTTCCTTCACCGTAGGAGCGTCAAACAAATTTACATATCAAATTCGAAAAACGAAAACATATTGGTACATGGCAGTTTCAAACCCCGGACCTCCCGATTGGAAGGCAAGTGCCGAGTCCACAGCGCCACCGACGCTCCTTTCGCACAATTTCCTTATATCCTTACCAAACTATTCAAACTACACTGACCTTCAATAGTAAGTACTACACTTTTAAAATTAAAATTTTCCCTAAACAACAAAAGATAAAGGATTCAAACAAAAAACATTTTCAGCTCATTTCGTCAGGTTTCTCGGAAGTTATAGTTTTTTATACATTAGTCTTTTTAAAACTTGTTACTTTGAAAATATATTTCGCCTACTTTAAAAGTTATTGCAATTTTAAAAGTGTGGTACTTACTTTTGAAGGTCAGTGTATTTCCATACCAATTCATCTAAATTGGTTCAGCGATTATTGATTCTCTATACAAACTTCAACCACCCTTTTCACACCCTTAAATAATGATTTCTGAGATAAAAACTATCCTTTGTCCTTTCCCGGGACTTTATCAATCTCTATACAAAATTTTATCTAAATCGATTCAGCAGTTTAAGCGTGAAGAGGTACAGACAGACACTCTTTCGCATTTGCAATATAAATTTGTTACGGATGCTTGTTTTTCGTTAATCTCCTTTTTTTGATTTCGCACATTAGGAAATAATTGTGCTGTATCACATTAAATTTTAAAAATTATATTAAAGTGATGTTCATTCTTAGAGAAAAATCTAAATTCTGTACCTATTAAAGAGCCCTGAGCTAATACAGAAGAAAGCTCAATAGAAGCGCTCAGTTTCATCTCCATTGTAGCGGCATTAAGGACACACAATATTCATAAAATGTCTCCCTGGATGCGAGAGCAATAAAGTGCTATTGGAATTCTATCCGGCAGCGATATGTCGCCTGCATTATTTGGTTTTATTGGTCTGTCTCATATTAAATTGGAGGTATGTCGCTGAAAGCCGAAACATAGCAGAAGCATCTGAAGATGCAGAGGTTAAAGTAGTAGTTGTTTCATCATCATTCATCATCATTTCAGCCAAGAAACGGCCCACTGTTGGACATAGGCCACCACCAGGGATCTCCAAACTGATTGGTCCTGCGCCTCCGCATCCAGCGAGCGGCGTCCCACGACCTTCACCAGATCGTCTGTCCACCTTGTGGGGGGCATACCAATGCTGCGTCTCCCAGTACGCGGCCGCCACTCGAGAACCTTTCTGCCTCAACGGCCGTCAGTCCTGCGTGCTATGTGTCCTGCCCACTGCCACTAAAGGTTTGCAATTCTTTGGGCTATGTCGGTGACTCTAGTTCTACGGATCTCTTCATTTCTAATGCGATATCGTAGTGAAACCCCGAGCATAGCCCTCTCCATTGCCCTTTGAGTGACATTAAGCCTTCTGATGATATCCATCGTAAACAGCCACGTCTGTTATTCTCATTAATAATAATTTAGCCCAGAGACACTGTTGGACATCGGCCAAAGATCTCCTCACCGATCGGTCCTGCGTAGCTCGCATCCAGCGACTAGCCACGACCTTCATTAGATCATCGGTCTACATTGTGGGTGGGTCTATCAGTGCCTTTGGTACGCGGCTGTCATTCAGGAACCTTTCCGCCCCACTAGACGCCAGTCCTGCAAGATATGGGTTCTGCCCACTGTTGCTGACTCGCAATTCTTTGGGCTGGGTCAGTGACCTTGGTTCTCTTGCGGATCACGTCTTCTCTTATTCGAACACATTTCATCACTTTCTCAATTTTTATTGCACAATAATTATTGGAATGTTCTTTTGCAAATTATATCAAAATTAAAATAATGTTAATTCATGCCTCCTCACTGCCTCAATGCCTGCTTTAATCAGTGAATATTATGCTTAACTGTAACTTTCATTAGATCAGCATTTTTCTAAGATTGGCATTTATGGCCTGTTCTTTATAAATAATTTTTACCTGTCGGAAACACAATATGAATGTGTTTTATGAACTATGTTGTTTTAAATGATGGGATAGTCAATCGACCAAGTTTTTTTAGCATTTGAAGCTTAAATTTTACACACGAATCCCAATAAGATTCCAAATGATTGAATTCGTATCTGACGAAGCACTTGCCGGTGTAAATAAATCTCAATCTAGGGTATAATTGTTGGCGTCTGGAGTGTGCAATTTCGATTTATTATTTAAATATTTGACAATGCGATAGACGAAAGACTCTGCCTTCCATTTGAATATCAGTTAAATGGAGTCCTGGATGAATAGTGTTGAAAGGACTACGACTAGCTATTAAGAGCATTCTATTATAAAATCACTGTCATAGATTCAATAACAAATAACAATAAACTTGTCATTTTAATGTATAGCCTTTATAAAGCTAATGCTTTGTTGTTGGAGAAATGTGTAGCTCATTTTATAATAAGCTTCTGACATCAACTTGTTATTTTATAAATTTAAAGTTCACGTCAACGACTCATGAATTAAGGTTATTACAAAGTGAATGGTTATTAAAGTGATCGATCACACCCTTTATTAAACGAGGTGGAATTCTGTTGCGCACTGTACTTGCCAATAGCCAGTCGAGAGGTGTACGTAGTATAGTACTTTCCTGCTTAGTGAAGGTCATACCCACTAAATCAAGCCCAACGCCTATCTTGTCCATAGTCAGGGGGACCGGGGCTATTTAACCAAAACTCTCCGGACCACCGCGGTACAGCCCGGCCAGCTACGGGCCGGGTCTTAACGCCTATAGGGTTACTTCCCTGAACATAGGTGTAATACCCAGACAGGGGGCCTATAATCACGTGTATCAGGAGTCACCCTAGCGAGCAGGTCACAGCTAGGGCGGTCATAGAATGCGAGAGGCCGCATTCTACCGCCCAACCGTCTACGTCGGAGAGAAGCGATATTGGGATCATTTTCCCGCTCCCTTTCCGCTGCTTCCTTCTGCGTGATAATATTCTCGCAGATGGAGACGACAGTCTGCCATTTTTTCTTACCAGCCAGCATCTCACTAACGATGACTGACAGCGGGATGATAGGTCACCGCCGCCCAAAATCATGCGTAGCTCGCGACGTCTGGATCGCCACGTCGACCACTCCAACCCCCAATTCTACTAATAAGTTACAACCGATACGAAGCTGAACTGTTGCTTTCGACCAATCAGAACGCTACATTATCACGTCATCAAACATTCGGAAGTCAGTTTATGCGCTCCGATTGGATGATCGCTACGGTTCGGCTTCGTTTCGGCTGTAACTTATTAGTAGAATTGGGGGGTTGTACCGTGTTCTCGACCATATCGTCGGGAGTAGCGACGGGCGACTCGAGTTGATTTTCTTATCTAATTGACTCGGTCATTCATTACGGACTCGGACTACTACGGCGCATGGTGTCGCTACGCGTAACAGTGGGCGAGTCGAGTTGAATATCCCGGGCCCGGGCATATTCATATCGGTATTTTTGGATAAATAACGTAGTTTCGTTTTATTACAAAACACACAAACATAAATTCGACTTTGAATCGTCAGTCGGTCGAATCAACTTGTCCCGAGTCAGCCCGAGTTGCAACCCGGGTTAGAACTTTTTTTTATGTATGGATGGACTTATTATAACTTATTTCAACTCGAGTTCCCGAGTCACTGTAGTATTATATAATCTGTGCCCGAGTTGAAAAAATTGCGACTCGACCCATCACTAGTCGGGAGCGCCGCTGTGGTGACACTGCGGCGTTTCCTATAGTAGCTGACGCATTCATGTCCTGCACCATACGGTAGGAGAGGCTGCCCTGCCGGCGCCCAACCTCCTCTTTCAACACCGGACGAATCGCATCTGTCGCCTGTAGGCCGACAGCTGGGAAGGCGAGTGCCTCCTTCCATCGACACAGAGCCTCCCTTCTACGCCTGGTGCGAACCCGTCAAGTGATATCTAATGACGTGGAACAAGCTAGACTAAGTTACAGTATGGCATATTTTGTTACAACATAGTTTATTGTAAATGTTTATAAGATTTTTGTAGTGTATGTTAGAACATTTATTTCACGACACAATTTTTTATGATGATATCCGCGAGGGTTTTTGCTTAATTTGATTGGTGGTAGGGCTTTCGAGACAACCCGGCTAGCTACCACCGTCTTACGTGAGTTTGTCGCCATAATTACAACATTGATAACATTGCTATGTTCTGGCAAATTAGAGGTAAGATCGCCATTTCCTCAGCTGTTAAGGTGTCCATGAGAACCTGGCTTATCTTCTGCCTTATCGTCACTTACCATCAGGTGAGATGAAGGCCAAGAGTTTCCCCGTTGTGCGTAAAAAAAACTCATCTTCTATACAAATAAATAAAATTGAAGCGTCTGTGTGTAATGTCAAAATAATAAGTTTTTACTTAATGGGTATGAATGTATATCGGGTACCAATAACAAAAACACAATTAGAAAAAATGTCTGTCCGTCTGTCTGTCTGTTTGTTCCCGCGAATCTCCGGAACGGCTGGACAGATTTTAACGGGACTTTCACGAATAGATAGCTAATTATATAAGGTATAACATAGGCTAGTTTTTATCAAGATCGGTCCATCCGTTACTATTTCACGCAGACGAAGTCGCGGGCACGGCTAGTGCCAAATATTCCACGTGCTCGCGGGGTGACTGAATTACTCAATTCGATTAGCCCTGACCATTTACCAAACTTTCAGAAACCAGCCCACAATAAATTCTCACAAGGCGTATTTGTTGTAACAATCCGAACATAACGCGAAGGTATTCCTATTCATCGAAGGCCAATCACAGGGTGCTGGGGGCTTATTCTCGCACAATTCGTAAAAAAATCGAATTCGAGTTTTTTTCGAGCGGTAATTTACAGTTTAGCAAATTGGAACACAGGAAATGTCGAGCTCCGCAATTCCTTCCTTTCTGTCGTCTCGACTGCTCCCGGCTCAACAATATCTTGATATTGTTGAGAGTAATTTGTAAAATTTAACTTAGCGTTTTGTTTGTCCAAATAAACACTTAGAAATATTGTTTATTCAAATTAAAATTATATAATTGAAGGATTATTTATCTAAATTATATAGTTTCTCGAAATATAAAGAAGTTAAAATGGATCCTAATACACGAGACGCGCCAAGCGTCCCTTCAAAAAATGGCGGCGCTTGAGATGTCCAGTGCTCTGATTGGCTGAACTATGACTACCGTTCGAGAGAAAAATCGAATTCGATCATTTTTCGAATCCACGAGAATCAGCGCCCAGAACGAACAGTGATCCCAATACAAATGGCTTGATTATTGCCCCTAAATATAATTATGTACGGCAACCGCAAGGCAATTTCGTGTTTGTTACGATTGTAAGTATTCAGGGGAAGGTGGCCCATTACCGTTATCTGATATTTTCGGTGACCTTGTCCGGTAATTTTTACAGTTCGCTACAGGGCAATGTTACCCAGGAAATGAACTCTTCATGTTATTTATGTACACAATACAACGCGTTAAAATGTACTCTTTGACCACGAGGTCCCTATATGTATATATATCGTACTAGCTTTTGCCGGGACTTCGTCTGCTTGGAATTAGTAATTTGGGTAGCTTATTTTTTTTTATTCAATCTGCTAATATCCTTCCCCACAACTCAAACTATCTCGGTATATCTCCATACTGAATTTCACTTCTGCGGTTACTGTATCCACATATAAAATTCCACCTCTTTACGATTACCAAAGGATGGGTTTCTGCGATAAAATGACTATTTCCCCGGGACTGTAAATTATCTCTGTACCAAATTTCAACTGAATCGGTTCAGCGGTTTAAGCGTGAAGAGGTAACATACAGACAGACACACTTTCTCATTAATAATATAATTTATTTATTTATTCTTTATGTAAGAACCTAATTTTCGTACAAAGGCGGACTTAATGCTTGATGCATTTTCTTCCAGCCAACCTTAAGGTGGTAAACGGAAATGCGGTAGATGTACCGCATTTCCTTTTTCTGTAATCAGGAACAGCTAAATAAGAATAGCCATCGGACACCGCACTGTGCGGGGAGAATACACACGCCTGTCGACTAGCCATCGGACTCCGCACTGTGCGGAGAGGTGGTCGTTGCAAAGCTAAGTTGCAAAGACATGTCAAGATACATACGAAGGACGTTCAATAAATAGTGAGAATGAGGTGCAAACTCTTTGGAACCAAAAAAAGTAAATATTCATTTTAGATGTCATGTTTCATAGCAACATAAGGTGCAAAAAAAACTGAGCTTATGTGATGCCAAGTATGTGATGTTACGTGCATCAGAAGACATCGGTCTTAATAGAAGATGTGTGAAAAATCATTATTTAGAACTACACTTTTTTTTTATATTTTTTTATTAATATAATTATATCACCACAGACTCGTGGTCCGTGCCCTTTTAAGGCTGTATTTTCGTTTTGATCTTTTTCTTTTTTAAACTTAATAAGTCCGACTACTCTACTCTATATCTAGGGTGAGTTGCGCATCACCTAAAGTGTAACTATCCTACATGTTTATATATAATACACACACGCTTATACATCATATATATATATTTATGCTCATACATACCTATTATATTCCTATTACATTGTATACTTTACATATTACAGATTTTTGTTATTATTTATATTATGTTTTAACATACATTAATTATATATTACATTATATTTTAACATTAAAATATATTATATATGTTGTATTTTTATTATTATTTATTTTGTTTGTACAGCCGGCTCAAAAAGTAGACAAACATTTTAGTTCCATGTCACACCAACCATTAACAATGAAATATAGGTGTAACCATACTAAATAAATGAATAGTTGGTGTGACATGGCACCAAATTTGCTAAAAGATTGCTATCCACTCTCGGAGCCGGCTGTACATATTCGATATTTTTATACGTGTTCTTAACTATTAACTTAACTATGTCCATATGTTTTTTTTTTTTAACTTATTTCTTAGCCCAGGTTAATGCTAGAGGGACTACCGCAAGAGGGATTCGGGGTGAGGTGGTTCGTTTCCGCATCTAAGTCGCTGCGCATATCTGAGCTCTGACAGCCATTTTTTCATTGTAATCGACGACCTCATGATCCGTTGCCGTGCTAGAAAAGGCAACGAGGCGTCTAATGGCGTCATCCTCCTTCGGACAGAACTACACTTAGCTTACGTGAGGTCGTTAACGCAATCAATCACATAACATGGCGTCACATAAGCTCAGTTTGTTTGCACCTTTTCTGTTTATGACCTACACTATTAATGCCCCAATAGAAACAACGTAAGTTTTATTTTCAATACAACCGGGTTTGATTCCTGTTTTCTTTTTAAATTTATGTATGCAGTTTTTCTTGTCACTAAAATCGATGACATGGTTCCTAAGAATAGAATTTTGTCTGTCTTATTATTACAGACTTGTCCATGCTGACAGATCTAAATGCGCCACTCCGTATAAAAATATATCGGTGTTTGTTAGTCTCGCAAAAACTAAATAATGGTTTGAACGATTCTTACGAAATTTTCTCTGTGTGTTTGAATAGGTCCGGGGGCGGTTTATACGTGCAGTTAGATCCGACAGGTGGCGCTGTATTTGGTTGGGATAACGCCTGCCAGCTAGCTGTTAGAGCGTCGGTGGCGCTGTGGTTTCGGCACTTGCCTTCCAATCGGGGGGTCGGGGTTCGAGACCCGCCATGTACCAATGTGTTTTTCGTTTCGAATTTCATATGTACATTTGTCTGACGCTCCTACGGTGAAGGAAAACATCGTGAGGCAACCTGCATACATCTGCGAAGAAATTCAATGATGAATGTGAAGTCGACCAATCCGCACTGGGCCAGCGTGGTTGACTAAGGCCTAATCACCCTAACATAGGGTAGGCTCGAACCCCTCGGTGGGGACGTATATGAGCTGTGATGATGATGATGATGATGAACGCCTGCCAGCTGCACTAGTTTAAAATAAAATAACATTGAAAATCTATTACTCACCATTTTTGATTTGATTTCGATAAACAGTTGAATTGACCATAATTATCCTCTAGACTAGAGACATAGATGGTCTGGGCACGTCCTGGATAAGATCATCTAGAAGGTCTACCGTTTGGTGATTATATGATACGTTTATTTACCCTCTAGTTTACATATCGAGGTCGTTGATTGTTTGTTTGTTTTTATTGAATAGGCTTCGAAACCACTTAATCGATTTTGATGAAAGTTGGTATAGGAATAGTTCGAGACCAAGGGAAGGATATAGGGTAATTTTCCTACGGGAAAAATCTGACGGGAAAAGTTAGCTATAATGCAAACAAAGTTGTATACGGTCAGCTAGTTAATAATAAAGTAACAAAAATAAAAGACGCGATCAAAAAACAATAGTTTTAGAATCACAAATACACCGAGAGCTAAATTGTCGATATTTTCTATCCAGCACGATTGGAGAAAATTGCTCAGAACAGCTTTTCATCCGTAATTACGAGCCGAAGGAAGCGGCGTAGACAATTTTCTATATTAAACAATGTAGGCGTATCATTTCGCTGGATTTGCTGTGGAATTGGGAAATATACTCTTTGTATCAATCACGCTATTGTTGGAGCCATCGAGAGCGTCTCAATTTCCAGTAATCATCAATTAACCTTCCCACTCAAATCAATCTCGTTTCGATGCTTGACTGAGCCTTTATCGCAACTGTAAATCATTTCGCTTGATCTAGAGAAGCTGACATCGCAAACACTCGACAAATTTTTACGGTAGGTTTTACTATCGATTCTTGTTATATTATTGAGCTTCTAAAATATCGGAGTTAACAAAAAAATACACGCTATCTGCACTTTGGACGTGTACATTTGTGTAAACAAATGCACAGCCTGCAGGACGTCAAGCTTCACATTTGCGAGCGACAAAAAAATACATAATAAAAACAAGGCTGTGGATGGCATAACTTTAAGAGCTTAGAGTTTTTAACTATAAAATTCGACACATCAAAGAGGCTACTTCGATGATAAATATTTAACAAAAAAGAACTTGACTGTATATCTTAGCTATTGCCTTTCCTTTGCCTACTGAACTTAATATTTAAAGAAAAAATCGGTGATTCCAAACGATTTTTGATAGAAGTTTATGGCTGCGTGGTTCCTTTGCCTGTCCAAATTATACGACGAATATAACTACTACTGATAGAAGTTTTTACTGATTTTATACTGATTGATCCGGCATTACACCGAAGACATCCCGGACGTCAGCCTGTACGAGATTAGTGTGGCTCTTAAACAGGCACCGGGTGATGATGGAGTTACAGCTGGCACAGGGGTGTGGTGGCACTTTTCTTCAAAAAGGGCGACAGGGCCCAGTTGAAGAACTACAGACCCATGACGCTCCTGAGTCATGTATACAAGCTGTTCTCGAGAGTCATCACGAATCGTCTTGCGCGCAGGTTTGACGACTTCCGGAGCCGGATTCCGTAAAGGCTATAATACCATAGATCATATTCATACGCTGCGGCAGGTTATACAGAAGACCGAAGAGTATAATCTGCCACTTTGCTTGGCGTTTGTGGACTATGAGAAAGCCTTCGATTCTGTCGAGACCTGGGCCGTACTTAGGTCACTCCAGAGGTGCTAGGCTACCGGTATATCCAAGTGTTGAAGTCATTGTACGAAAACGCCACTATGTCAGTCCGCCTTCAGTACCAGAACTCGAAAACAATACGATTTCAGCGAGGTGTGAGACAGGGTGACGTTATATCGCCGAAGCTGTTCACAGCTGCACTGGAGGATGTATTTAAGCTTTTGGACTGGAGAGGACTCGGCATCAACATAAACGGCGAGTACATGACTCACCTCCGTTTTGCTGATGATATCGTGGTCATAACTGAGACCGTGGAAGATTTAGGCACAATGCTGGAAGACCTCTGTAGAGTTTCCCAATAAGTGAGTCTTAAAATGAACATGGACAAGACCAAAATCATGGTGAATTCCCGTGTAGCCACTCCTGTGAAGGTTGGCGGCTCTACACTGGAAGTTGTTGACGAATATGTTTACCTGGGACAAATAGTCCAGCTCGGTAAGACCAACTTCCAGAAAGAGGTAAATTGACGAATCCAACTCGGCTGGGCAGCGTTCGGGAAGCTACGCAGCATATTCTCGGCCAATCTACCGCAGTGTCTTAAGATGAAAGTCTTCAATTCGTGCGTGTTGCCAGTGATGACGTACGGAACTGAGACGTGGCCGTTTACAATGGGTCTCCTCAGAAGGCTTAATGTCACTCAAAGGGCAATGGAAAGGGCTGTGCTCGGGGTTTTCTCTACGCGATCGCATCATGAAGAGATCCGTAGAAGAACTAGAGTCGCCGACATAGCCCAAAGAATTGCAAACCTTAAGTGGCAGTGGGACACATAGCTCGCAGGACTGACGGCCGTTTGGGCGGAAAGGTCCTTGAGTGGCGGCCACGTACCGGGAGACGCAGCGTTGGTAGGCCCACACAAGGTGGACCGACGATCTGGTGAAGGTCGCGGGAAGCCGCTGGATGCGGGAGGCGCAGGACCGATTGGTTTGGAGATCCCTGGGGGAGGCCTATGTTCAGCAGTGGGCGTCTCTTGGCTGAAATGATGATGATGATGATAGAAGTTTTAGTTGACATTTTGGCGTTCCAAATTTAAATGTCATTATTACCCAAGGGAACTTCCATGCAACTTTAGCTCCCTTTGGATTTAATAGCTTACTTTAAATTGAGAATACTTGATAAATAATAAATACGTGCTCCAGATGCAGGTGATGTATAAAGTTTATAAAGCATCATGTCAGAGTTCAGTGTATCTTCATTTACTTATTATAAAATGTATCACCTGCCCCCTAACCATGATCACCCAAAACAATATTGAGACTGTGCTGAGAGCGGGATGGCGCTATACGCAGAAAGAGCGGTGTCTCTGTTTCAATTTTGTTTTAACTTTGCTATAAGCGATCATGGTAAGACCCCTGTTCTTGTATTACCTAACCTTTTAACTGTCATACCTGTATATTCTACATGCTGGCAGCATTGCCACGTTGGATGGTAATGCTTATTTGCTGACCAAAATATATACCAGCATTTCGGGAACGTGTCGCCTGAACTAAACGACATGATAAGTCTTTGTATAAAGAGTGGGCCCCTGGTCCCCACGGCCCAAGCGTCTCTACCGCAAAAGGCACAAATATATAACCACAATCAAGTCGCCTATATTTGTGCCTCTTGAGGCTTTCTGCTGATTCGGCTGCAGCACCAGGCCTAGCCTGAGTCGCCGGGAGATGTGGCGGCGCCAAAGTGTCGACGCAAGTTGCGTCCCACACCAAGGGCCGCCCCAATCTCCAGGGAACCAGTGTCATTCCGTCAGGTCTCTTACCATCGTCACGGCTCAGACCATTCGGTTCCAGAACTGCTGCGCAGTTAGCGGTGGTAAGAGCCCGACGGATGATATCATTGAGGCTGGCGTGGCGAGAAAATCTGCCTGCACTTTTCACGCAACTTAGGCCGTGGTGACCAAGTTGACTCACGGCGGAGCCACACTAGCAGAGATGAGGAGCACAACATGGTGCACCAAGGCGAAGAGACACTGCAACTCTAAAAGTAGCAGTATCCATCAAGGTGCCAGTGTTAGGCGATGGGAGGGCATGTAGCCACAAACCTGATTCCCATTCTACACTGGCTAAAAGACGGACGCAGTCTGCGGAGCTTGAGCACGTATTTAATAGCTTCTTCCGTACTTGCTCGCACAGCGGCTCGTCCCATAGACGCTGAGATGTTGGGTTGCTGGGGAAATCAGAGTTTGGGCAAGCCGAGTGCCATGCACTCCTAGCCTCGCTCATACTACTAATTTCAAAGTTGTTGACAATAGATGTAGAGAGAATTTTTTTGGACAAATTTTCGGTAGCATGAACGGAGGACAGGAATGCAGGGAGTGCCACATTAGAGATAGCTCTAATGCCCAAGCCCCCTCCTCGCACAGGAAGAGAAGCCTGTAACCAAGCTCGATCGTCTAAATGTATGTTTAAAATGGAAGCCAAAGTGATTTTTACGATGTTGTCTAAGTTTTGGAGCAACTGAGTGTGCTTCTAAAGCTGACAAGAGCGCAAAGTGTACGTAAATTTAGGGACAAAAAGACAATATTTGATGATAGTGAAAACCATGTGAGTATTAATTTTTGATAGACGATCGGAAGATTGCAAAAAAATTTTGAATTTTGCTATCTATGAAAGATGAGAACGCTTCGTCTAAGACAGGGGAGCCCAAGAGACTAAAGTGTGGATTTATCAATAATTTTGATAACGGGAGCCAGTTCTTTGAATTTACGAAGGACCTAATGTTTTGAGGGGCAGTCATCAAACAAAAACAATTCATACTTCGAAAAATTTAATTCGAGTCCTATACGCTGAAATTCCTTTATTATTAGAGTCAAGTCATTAAATACGGTGTCAGCATCTCCGCCAAACGTCCCGCCATCCAAATACGAAACATTAAGCTTAGATCGTAGACGTTGGACGACGGGATGTATGGCAAGACTAAAAATTGCTGGGCCAAGGGGATCTCCCTGCTGGCAACCTACTGCTGAAACAATTTCGTTACCAAAATATGTTAATTTTGTGGCCGTAACACTGCCAAAGAAAATAAGCCTTAGGAGGGCTCCTCTGTCCACAGAATTGAAGGCATTCCTCACATCCACCTTCAACAGCACATCTCCACACTTTTCAGTAATAAAAGTTCGTACCGAATGGACGGCGGCCTCGCATCCTCCTCGAGTGCCAAAGCCAAGCTGTATGGGAACAAAAAGGCTTTCTAATTTAGGTGCTATTTTTTGCAGCCAATTTTGACCGCTAGGCGACGATATACCACACTAAAGGCTAGATCGCTAAAGGCCTAATACCGTCGCCTTTTCTTTAAGCGCAAATAGATTTGCACCGTTAAGCAATTCCGTGATGTCTCTATTGACTCGCCCTGAAAGCATCAAAGAAACTAGGGCCGTCAAGTCTCTCAAGAGGGCACTACCGGCTTCGCCAGACCCATAGCGCCTAGCAGGACAGACATTAGATAAAATGTCCGAGATTATCATAAATATGAGTTTAAGAATTGTATGTTTTATATTTGTGGCGGTACGGTACCTAAATAGAAATTGTTCGTGTGCTGGAAAGTAGCGCCTTAACAAGTGGAATTAGGGTTACCAGATGAAAATCCGGAAAACAATTTGGTTTCCTTCGAGAAATCCTGAGACTTTGTCACAATATCGTTATTTTTCTTAAACGTAATTTACAAGTCATGTTTTTTTAATTAAGTGCACTGGGGATCTTAAGTGTTACACTCACCAGTCACACGGCGCATAATTAATTTTTATACATGAAGGATCGCAGAGCGGCCGAGACACCACGTTCTGTTGTTCACCCATCAACTCTCGGTCATCCATGGCAATATAGGAACACGGGGGCGCAAATAATAACACCAGAATATCACACCAACTTTATAACACTTGATTTAAGAATAAAACTTAAATAATAAACGAGGATCACAAAAATATTCTCGGATTTAGAGCAAATGGTTTTACGAGTGCGCACCGCGTTTCAACTTACAACAACTGACTGTCGCCCGCTCACTCGCAACTCCATTCGGGTAAACCTACCCGCTCTAAAATTACAAAACATAGACTATAACGAGAGAAGTAATATCGTCCAAACAGGTCAGGCAAAGGTGCAATCATACAGCCAGATCTTGAATTAGACTATATCGATTTTTATGATTAAAATAGTAAATGTCGCCAGATCTAAATTCTACATCTAATAATTCATCATTGAAAGAAATCGATTAAATTACTTGCGCGCCGTCACGGCCGTCCTGCATATTCACACGTCCTCGTGTGCCTCAATCTCTCCATTGCTTGTCAACAATAGAAACACCCAATAGTATTTACGCACTCACACAAATAAACAAACTCGGTCATTCTGACTACATCACTATAAACAGTGAGCAAAAGCTTACAGATTTTTAATTGTCATTAAGGTTATATTTGGCGCTACGACCATGAAGGTCACCGTGTGTCCCTGAAGTCTTTCTCTAGTGTAGCACTTTCTTCTATCGCCCGAGCCGCTTGCTCTCGGATCACATTTAGATTAATATCTTTGTCGTCTGTATCAAGGGTCATTAATTCCAAGGGTCTAGCAACTCTACCGATAAGAAGCTCGAGTGCACTTGCTTTAGTGGTGCGACTAACAGTACAATTAATAGCTAACTGGACTTCAGGCAAAGCTGCTTGCCATGATTTCTGATTACCTGTTTCAACTGCTGTTAGCATGTTTTTTAAGGTGGACATTACTCGCTCAACCTGCCCATTAGCGCGACTAGTACCAGTGGCAATCAAATGCAAGCTAATGTTATGCGCTTTACAGAAATCCCTAAACTCTTTACCTGCAAAACATCTACCTTGGTCTGCTACTATGCGTGTAGGTGATCCAAAAATGGAAACGCTAGATTTTAAAGCCTTAATAGCACTATTAGCATCAATGTTTAGAGTGTGATATAAGAGTACGTACTTTGTAAAAGCGTCAATGGAAACGAAAACGTATTCTTTGGTATCTCGTCTGCCACTGAGCTTGCCTGTAGCATCCATATGAATGGTATGCCATGGTATAGCAATTTTTGGAATTGGGTGGAGTTCGGCTTGAACCTTACCTGAATGTGACTTCGACATCCTACACGTAATGCAATTATTAACGAATTTTCTTACATACTTGTTCATGTTAGGAAACCAGTAATAACAAAAGGCTTTCTCCAATGTTTTCTCCCACCCCAAGTGCATAATGCTCTCATGAACGTGATTTATAATAGCCCATTGAAATGCCTTTGGAACAACTGGTAACTATACACTCCTTCTATTGCGGTCTATCTTTCGATGTAGAACACCACGTCTAATCTCATAGGTCTTAGACAATTCTTCAGTCAGTTCACTGGATTGTAACTTGGATATTATGGAATTTAACTCTTCGTCTTTTTGTTGCTCCGCCTGCAACCAATTTATTTATTTATTTGTAAGGTACACAGAACAGCTTACAGTCATAGCATTACATAATATTTACACATTATATTCAGATCTGTATCTAGACAGCAAGCCAAAATATGTGCACACAGCAGCTTACAGTGAAGAGTGGAACACACTCGTAATTCCATAGAGCATTTGATCAAATTAAGGCTGGGTTGCACCATATTACTTCAAATTTATATTTTGTCAAGTACCATTATTAAATTAAAAATATATTTTTTTAACAAAACTAGTACTATGGTGCACGCCACCCTGTACACACACATTATATTTGAGCTAGTTTATTTTAAAACCTTTACGTAGCAGAGTAGAGAGTTGATATAACACATCGTTTAAAATGAGTGAGCTTAGGGTTAAATATATCAATGTCACTATCTTTAGTTGATATATCATTGAATAGACGACACATTACAGGGGGTTAAAATAGGAAGTGTTGTTTTTAAAAGTTTCTAAAGCAAACGGCTTGGGAGCCCGGGACCTGTAATATGTGTTGATGTTTATGGACGCAAGAAGTGTTGGCGAATCCAAATAAGAGTGAAGAATCCTGTGTAATACTATTAGGTCATATTGCTTTCGTCGAGCTTCGAGGGTCTTCAGACCAAAATGGTTACATCTCTGGGTATAACTAGATAACGAGCGACTTAGATTAAAGCGAAAAGCTAAAACTCTCAAAAACTTTCTTTGTATTTTTTCTAAATTCTTTATGTGAATTGAATAGAAAGGTGACCAAATGCAACATCCATACTCAAGAATACTCCTCACAAGACAATAATAAATGGCGAGATAGCTATGGGGCTTCCTAAAACCTATCGTAGTTCTTGCTATGAAACCAAGCAAGCTATAACATCTATTTACAATGCTTTCATAATGAGGTCGGAAAGATAATTCTTCGTCGAAGAGAATCCCAAGATCTCTCACAACAGTGCGGCGTTCAAGAATCTTACCTGAAAGTTCATACTCAAAAAGTATCTTATTTCGTTTTTTTGTGAAACTTATAACAAAGCACTTGTCAATATTGAGAGTCATGTGATTATCGTGACACCAATTCGCTAGGATGTTAAGGTCGTTCTGTAAAATAAGACAATCGTTAACGGTTTGTACTCTTGCAAACACTTTCAAGTCGTCAGCGTACAAGAGGCACAGAGATGAAAGACGGTCAATTAGGTCATTTATAAATATTATAAAAAACAATGGTCCAAGATGCGAACCCTGTGGGACACCAGAGATCAGGCGGATTGGTGATGATGTGTAACCCCGAATCGCAACAAGTTGACTTCTTCTACTTAAGTAAGAACAGATCCACCGATACAAGTTTCCGTGTATGCCATAAAGAGATAATTTATGACACAATAAACGATGATCTACCCTATCAAAAGCCTTTGAAAAATCTGTATAAATTGAATCAACTTGACCCTGCGCAGAAAATACCTTACAAATGAATGATTTATATTCTAGAAGATTACTAACGGTGGATCTGTTCTTAACAAAACCATGTTGTTTTTCCGATAGATTACATTTGATGTGACTATACAGGTGATCGTACACTAAAGATTCAAATAGCTTAGGAATACATGACAGTATGCTGATGGGCCTATAATTCTCGCAGCGCGATCTGGACCCCGATTTATGAACAGGAATGACGTGTGCGGATTTCCAAAGCTTAGGGAAGACTCCATCCGTGAGAGATTTGTTAAATAGTATGGCGAGAGGAATGCTAAGCTCGTCCCCACAATTTTTAACAAAAAGAGGAGGAATTTTGTCTGGCCCAGCACTCTTATCTGCGTCCAACAGTTTAACTCTCTTTACAATATCCTCGCTGTCAATAATGATAGTAGAAATGGTGTTGGATGAAGTATCGTTTAAAAAGGGGTCACTATCGAGGTAGCTGTCACGGTCATTACTGTTATTAAAAACCGATCCGAAGTATTGAGAAAAAAGCTCACATACATTCTGAGGATTAGAGGACGTTTTGCCATCATACGTTACCATCTGTGGGATACTAACCTGACCCTTTTTGTTATTTACAAATTGCCAAAAAGCTTTTATGTCTTTGCCTAGGGTGTCTTCGACAGATTTAACGTAGGCCACATAACAGGATTTTATTAATGATTTGCATCTGGAGCGTAATACTGTGTATGTGTCCATGTCACGTGGATTACCGAACATTTTAAATTTTCTATGAAACTTTGCCTTCTGCGCTAAACAATTCCTAAGCGCATAACTATACCAGGCCGGGTACTTATTTGAATTATCTTTCCTTAATGGAATATGTTTTAATATAATTTTATTTATTTCTGTATAAAAAATATCTACACAAGCATCTACTCCTAACCCGGCAAAAAGATTCACCCAGTCAATATTACTTAAATCACTCCTAATTTTTTTTATAATCAGCTTTCTTATAATTCGGACGAAAAGAAGGACAAGCAGATAACTTCTCGACACATCTAGAGCAAGTAAATTCTACCAGGAGAGCCGGGTGATGTTGATCCAAGCTACTTAAGGCATCAGTGGCCTCAAACACCAACACTTTATTATTTGTCGACAGAATCAAATCCAACATACGTTTATTAATATTGGGAATATTATTAAATTGCATTAAGTTGCCAATAGACATAAGCTCAACTAGTAACTGGGCCCGTTGATCCAGGGGATTCTCAGGCCTAAACATAATATTATCATTTTCTGATGACTGACTCCAAGTAATACTATGTGTATTATAGTCTCCAACAAGCAGAAACTCACACTCTTCTTTAGAACTAATTATTATATCTTGACAGTGTTTATAAAAATCCTCAATCTCGTTATTTGACAGATAATTAGGTAAATAACAACAACATACATTGATGACTGGCCTATTTTTACGTTGTGGATAAATAGTCAACCAGACGACCTCCAACCCGGTCTCCCAAGCCGTCTGACGAACAACGTTCATACATTTTTTTGTGGCAATGACCACTCCACCACCGTCCGTTTTCCTAGAACACGTACTGCAGCGGTCTCGGCGAAATACATTATACCGTTCATCAAATATTTCACCATCGAATATGCTATTGTTAAAATTCGTTTCGGTAAAACATATGATATCAAAGTCAGAGTTCAAAGTGTTTACATAAATATCATTAAGTTTAGAGCGTATTCTATTGACATTTTGATAATACAATGTGATTTTATCCATAAAATTTTGCATTATGAGAAACCGAATAACCACACCAAATTAATAAAAAGATAAATCAATTAACAATGTTTTTTAAAAAATCAGAGTTCTTGACATGGATGGCATCACTACCGTTGTCTCTTCGTAAATAAACGCGACCATACCTCACCCAAACGTATTTGTATTTGTTGTCGCTGGCAAATTTCCTTACTTCCGCGTGAAGTTTCTTGCATTCTGATATTTTTGTCAAGAGTACTCGTTTTTGCTCTATTTTCTTGACAAACTTCGGAGTAAAGGATTTCTAGATAAGAAATCTACGTGGCCCATTTGTTTACCCTGGCGATATTCAATATCGAACTCAAATGATTGGAGAAAACACCACCATCTATGGACACGCGGAGTGAGATCTATTTTAGATTTGGATGCTTTAACTGCGTTGCAATCTGTAACGACGACAAACTTACGTCCTTGCAAGTAGTGGCGGAAATGTTTTACAGCATTTACAATAGCAAGTGTCTCCAATTCATATGAGTGATATTTAGACTCAGCGCTTGAAGTTCTACGGCTATAATACTCTACCACATGCAATTTTTTATCAACCCTTTGCATTAATATCGCACCATATCCTTCAGCACTGGCGTCTGTATACAATTCTATTTGTTGATTTGGATCAAAAATAATTAAAACCGGGTCCTCAGTCAATGTGTTGATAATGTCCTTTCGAATTTTTTCAAAAACCGGTGTCCAAATAATTTTACCTTTCCCAGAAGTCAATCTATAAAGAGGGGCAGTTCTTTGAGAGAAATTTTGTACAAATTGCCTAAAATATGAAGCTAGCCCTATAAATTGCCTAAGTTGAGTAACTGTTTGAGGTGGTGCGAGTTCAGTAAGAGCTTTGATTTTTCGTGGGTTTGGTCGTATTTCCCCTGCAGATACGTGGTACCCTAAGAACTCAACTTCCAATTTCAAAAAGGAGCATTTTTTTAAATTAAAGGATAATCCTGTATCCGTCAAAACTTTCAAAACCTGCTGTAAACGTTCAATACCCTCATTAACATCACGAGATGGAATAATTACGTCATCAATGTATACCACAGCAAATGACTCAGTTAGAGCCCCTAGAGCCTTGTTTATTGCGCGTTGATACACCGAAGGGGCATTTCGTAGACCAAATGGCATAGTCAAATATTCGAACTGTCCATCCGGCGTCACGAAAGCAGTACGCTCTATGGACTCTTCCTGGATAGGTATCTGGTGGTACCCACTAGCCATGTCAAGGGAGGTAAAATAATTGGCTCCCACCAAGCGCTGTATCTGATCAGAGATTAATGGAAGTGGGTATCGATCCGGTATTGTATTGCTATTCAATTCACGGTAGTCAACACAAAGACGGTCCGTTCCATCTTTTTTCTTTACAAGTAGGATTGGACTAGCAAAGGGCGAAGAACTTTCCCGAATGATACCTGCATCTAACAGATCTCGAATCTTGGAACGAACTACTTGTCTTTCTTCTGAACTTAGTCTATATGGTCGACGTTGTACGGTACGATTGGGGTCAACTAATCTAATCTCTAGCTTGCCTGTACTGACTCTACTAGATGGGGTACCTTCTACAAAGTAATCGCAATACTGTTTAAGCATTAAAAGTAATTTACCTCTTTGCCTACCTAAAACGTCACTGTCAATATTACAGAAATCTTTCACTTTAGTCCCTAAGTCACAAACCGATACAAGTCTAACCTTCTTTAACATAAATTGATTTTCAGAAATTTCTACTGAGAACCCCAAGGCAAGTAAGTCTCGACCTCTCATTATAGCAGTAGAAGGAATGCAATGGTCGGGTACAACATGAAATAACAACTGCACTGAACATCCATGTAATGATACTGTCGATAATATTTGAGTACTACAGTGTAAGCTAGACTGGCCTATACCTAATACATTATTACCATACTGTAATTTCGCTTGCCAGGAAATTAATCGGCTAAGCTTTCTTTGACCAGGGAGCATTCGGCACCGGAATCGAAACAAAATGAGAACGTCTCACCAAATTTAGTAGATAGCTGATTCATGGCTGGCTTGATGGTGCAGACATCCACTCGCCGCTCAACTCGGTTGTCTCCGGAAATCGCTTTCTTTGGGCAGTATGGTGCGATGTGACCTTGCTCGCCGCAGGAGAAGCAGGTAGTCGGCGTGGATGCCTTCCTCAGACCGCTTTCTTTCGTCTGTTGTGATGTGGTATTTCCTGAAAACTGGGGGCGAGGATTAGTCAGATTTTCGCGAGTATATTTCACACATTCATTGGCCATGTGGCCCAGTTTGCCGCAGCCATAACATCGCCTGTCACTCCTTGGTTTCTTAGGGTCACTAGGCACATTTAATTTATCCTGCATGGAATGGGCTCTTTTGCGATATGAAAATGCCATCAACTCCTGTTGTAGCTTAGTTCTAGTATCAATTTCTGTAGTAAAGGCAAGTCTCTGTAATCGTGGTTCAATTTTTACAGTATGCGCTATAGTGACAGCTAACGCAATTTTTTCAGTAGATAAATTTTGCCATTGACTTAATAGTGCGTAGATAGACAAACATTCCCCTTCTTTAGGTGTCTCATTAAACAGCCTGCATAAAGTAGCAGCAGGAGTTTCAACAGAATCAAATCGAGCGAGAAATAAACTCTCTAATTGGGACCAAGTTATCCCAGGAAATGAATTTTTAAGTGCTTTACTCATGGTTATAATCAGTTGACTACTAGAAAGCTGTTTTTCCTGCATGCACAAATCTACTGTATTACACCACGCGCGGGCATCGCAGTCATGAAGCTCTGGGTTATATTCAGGGAGATCGATTTTTGTTTCACTTGAACTCGGTTCTTTAATTGTACGAATTAATTCCATCATCTGATGTTGTTGCATTTCAAACAATAATTTCCAGCGATTAGTTTCATCGTTAATTAAAGAATTATCAATACTCTGACCTGTGGGCTCTCCTTGCGCTGTATCTGGGCATCCCACTTCTGATGAAGGATCGCCGAGCGGCCGAGACACCACGTTCTGTTGTTCACCCATCAACTCTCGGTCATCCATGGCAATATAGGAACACGGGGACGCAAATAATAACACCAGAATATCACACCAACTTTATAACACTTGATTTAAGAATAAAAATTAAATAATAAACGAGGATCACAAAAATATTCTCGGATTTAGAGCAAATGGTTTTACGAGTGCGCACCGCGTTTCAACTTACAACAACTGACTGTCGCCCGCTCACTCGCAACTCCATTCGGGTAAACCTACCCGCTCTAAAATTACAAAACATAGACTATAACGAGAGAAGTAATATCGTCCAAACAGGTCAGGCAAAGGTGCAATCATACAGCCAGATCTTGTATTAGACTATATCGATTTTTATGATTAAAATAGTCAATGTTGCCAGATCTAAATTCTACATCTAATAATTCATCATTGAAAGAAATCGATCAAATTACTTGCGCGCCGTCATACATATCAAGATATTTTTTTTGGTACATTTTTATTAAAAGATCTAGAAAATTTTCGAAATTGAAAATTATAAAAGTCCGCCGTAATCCCGAAAATAGACTAAAAATCCAGAGATCTCAGGACAAATTCTGAGATATGGTAACCCTAAAAGGAATCAGCCTTCTAATAGTTATTGACCAGACAGTTCCTCTAACCGCTGACGAACAATGAAGCCAAAATGACAGCGGAATTTCGACGATAAACACGAATTTGTTCACCCATTAAGGCAATGTGGCCCGGCCATTCCCAGCGACTCCCGAGCTAAGTTCCAGAGGTAATGTATTCAAAACAAGCCGCTCGCTGGGAAACGCTCAAATAGCCAAGATATTTTGCAGCGATAAAATTTCAGTTATACTCTTTTGGCGATATTTAGCGTAAAAGGTATATAACAGAGCTTCACTTAGCATTATTTTCCACTAGCTGTTGCCCGCGGCTTCGCCTGCGTGGAATTAAGTTATATCGCGAGTACTGCAGCGGACCTGAAAAGGATAATCATCATAATATGATTAATTTTTGGTAGTCATAGAATAGCCAACATTTTGACAATTCGTGTTTCAAATTCAAATTCAATATCCTTTATTCAATTGGGATTTTACAATCACTTTTGAACGTCAAAGAAGCTACGCCGTTGGTTCACAAGTCTACGGCGGGAGACCTTGTACTGGAAAGAACCAGCAAGGGCTATTTTTTTCTCCCTTTATTGTTACAGAGTCGTCAATTCGAAGCAGAACTCAAAGTAAAAGATTGTGTTCAACTTCCATTACAAGATTAGATGTGTCAGTGTACATTACACATTTAAATCTGGCAAACCACATTGAGTGCAGCAGATGTGTGACTGGGTACATATTCTATACTATAGTTTATGAATGGAGTCAACTTTTTTTTCATTCCAACTTGTACGAGTATTTGCAGACATCTTGAGTATATTAAGGATGTATGCACACACAAGATTAATATGTTACCTTTAACTTAGAATGATTTGCTTTATTTTGACGTCAATAAGATTTGGACATTACAGATCTACAATGTGTTAGTTAAAGCTTAACAACAATGTTAGCATTTTATTTGTAAGACGGATGTTATTCTAGAAATAAAGGAGTCAATTAATGTACAGTCCCATCGACTATTTCTTTCATAAGTAGGTAATGATTTTTTTCGTTTCCCCAATTAATAAGTTTGCCGAATGGAATAAGCGTTCGGTCAATAACAAAGGAATTTCCATGTTAAACATTCTCCGCCACCCCGAATGTTTACCGGAAGCTGTTTATGTTTTGAATACATTAACGCGACGTCGAGCTCCAATAATGCTGTAATAATCAGCCAATTTTCAGCATAACGCGGTGTGTCTCACACCGCGTTGAAGGCTAGGCGACGTTATATCACCGAAATTGTTCACAGCTGCGTTGGAGGATGTATTTAAGCTTTTGGACTGGAGAGGACTCGGCATGAACATAAACGGCGAGTACATGACTCACCTTCGATTTGCTGATGACATGCTAGTCATGGCTGCGACCGTGGAAGATCTAGACACAATGCTCTAAGACCTCTATAGACTTTCCTAAGAAGTGGGTCTTACAATTAACATGGATAAGACTAAAATAATGTCAAATTCCCATGCAGTACCCACTCTTGTGAATGTTGGAGGCTCTACACTGAAAGTTGCTGACGAATCGTCCAACTCGGTAAGTCCAACTTCCAGAAAGAGGTAAATCGACGAATTCAACCCTGCTGGGCGACGTAAAAATAAGTTTTCATAAAATCATACCCATTTTCTAATTCAATTTCTAATTGTGAACCGTCAAACAATACTTTGTATTCCACACAACCTTAGCAACACAGTGGCTTTGAAAATTAAATGTGTAAATGTCACGACAAAGGACGGCAACAACAAACGAGGCAGCTGGATGCTTTTGAAGCCACAATAAGTGGGTAATGCACCGTGAACCGCGTCTGTGGCTTCAAAAAATCGCGTTAGCCCGCCCGGGGCTCCGCGAGGCTCCGCGATCCTGCGGCTGTTTAAACTTTGACAATTTTCCCCCTTATCGAACCCGGAAAGCGGGCTCCGTTAAAACTTCAGAAATAAAGAGGTGGTTCGTTGGAAACAAATGGTCTTCACCACTCGAAATGTACAATACAAATTACGAATTTATTAATAGTAAGTAATAAGATGTATTTTATGCACATAATTATCTTCTTCTAATAATATATAAAACGGCTTGACAGATTTTTATGAAATTTTTAGTGTATATTCGGTAGGTTTGAGAATCGGTCGTAAACTATTTTTTATACCCTTTAGTAATGAGGGTGTTATTTTTTAATTAAATTGGCGAAACGTAGTTCGCGGGCACAGCTAGTCTAATATAAATATTAAGAGTAAAAAAACTTTATTAAAAAACAAGCTTTTATTTAAATGCCCTAAAAAGAATAAAATATTTTTTTCGTTTAAAACTTTTACTATCAACTTATAATATTATTACACAATATATCTGATAAGAAAGCTTGTCGCGAGATTTAAGGACCTACTCGTAAGTATTTAGTTGACTTGTTTATCTAGGTGTTCAGGTAAAATTCGCGACAAGCTTTTTTATCAGATACCTATATTGTGTAATAACATTATAAGTTGATAGTAAAAGTTTTAAACGAAAAAAATATTTTATTCTTTTTAGGGCATTTAAATAATAGCTTGTTTTTTTAAAAAAGTTTTTTTACTTTTAATTTATTTTATACTTTTTAGTCTTTCTTTAGACTTTTTTTTGTTTATATTTAAGGGTCATTCAAAAAAGTGATTTGTGCTATTTTAAACCATTTACTGAATCTACATTACTTAATTTTTTTTACATTATTTACACCTTTTCAAATTATTGTTACTCGTGACATGGTTCCCTCATGCCATCCAGACATCAGCGTAATCGAAGACCTTGCCTTGGATTAATTTCGCCAGAGCCTTGTTAGTTATTCGGCAGGATACACCACGAGCAGGTAAGGTTGGCTTGGTTACTAAAAGATGTTGATTTAGAACCCTTATATCCCAATGCAACCTGATCTAAAATACAGATTTCAAGTCCGTATTGTTAACTATTGAGAAGTTACGTCATTGAGAGTCGATCATGGGTGTACCATCAGGTTATTTCGATTATAATACTGCATTGCCATTAGAACTGTAGCCACGTGTAAAAAAATTTCAAGTCCATACTGTTAACTATTGAGGAGTTCTTTCGTTAGGAGCCGATCCTGAGTGTACCATCAGGTCATTTCAATCATAATACTGCATTGCCATTAGCACTGTAGCCACGTGTAAAATTTCAAGTCCGTACTGTTAACTATTGAGGAGTTCTTTCGTTGGGAACCGATCCTAGGTGCACCATCAAGTCATGCTGAACATTATAATGTATTGTCACGTGAATCAAACGCATGTACAAAAATTCAAGTCAATCGAATATCAGGAAGTTGTTTAAAATTGGTTAGCAAGATTTAAAAAAAATCATTACTTACATACGAACATGGCAAGGTAAATAAAAGCTTGTAAAAATAGCTTTCCGCTAGCGGCTTCGCCCGCATTATTATTGTTTACCTATGGGAATTTAGTATTTTTCTGTAGAAAAATATTTTTTTTTGCCTTTTATATAAAAGACTGTTGTTTATATTTAGGAGCTCGGATAATAAATTTCATAGAAATTGGAACAGATTTTAAATATTTTCCATAGAAACTTTCAACCCCTATTTTGCACCCTAAAGGGGTGAATTCCAATAAGCCATGAAACACGTGTTCAATTAAATGTTTTTTAAGAGCATGAATCTCAAGTTTTATCAAAATCGTTGCTTATTTATAAAAAACACATAAAAACTTGCATGCCCTATTTCATCCCTTCAGGGATAACATTTTTTTAAATCCATTCTTAGTGTGCGTCCGCATTTTGAATTAAAACATGTGCGTGCGTCTACAGATGGGAACTTCTCCTTTCATATACAAAAGAAGATTATAGTTGTTTAGGCTTGCCGTTGATGTCAGTCGGAGCATTGCCTATTGTATAAATGGTTACTTTTTTATTACCCAGGAAAATTTAAGGACAGTCGCTCGGACAGTCATCTATCTAATATGCTACAAAATTATTTTAGGGGAAAATATAAAATTCCCACGGGAAAACAATAATAACGCGAGCGAAGCCGCGAGCGGAAAGCTAGTGAGTGATGTAAGTTTGAGATTTTGAGAGGACATTGATTTTATACTGTAGGTGTCATTTGCCAAAGAATTTTTCGAAATTTAATTCTGAAGGGTGTCAATTAGGGGTTGAAAGTTTCCTTGGTTTTATGGAATTTGAGGAAAGGCCGTTTTTGAAGAAAGAAGCACCTAATTTTGTATTTAAGTTGATAATTAGAAATGAGTGATTGTTGCTTAAGCGTTTTGAAAATTTCCCCCTGAGAAATGTGAAACAGAGATTGAAATTTTGTTCTGTGTTTGTTGAGTAAGGCACTACCAATTACTTAACGCATTCTTTTATTAAAAGCGTTTGATATAGTTTGCATTATTTTTACCACAGGAATACGAAAATAATGCGGGCGAGGCTGCGGGCGGAGAGTTAGTTCCAAAGTTCATTTTTGTGTATTTTGAAACCAAATTCAGATTCAATATACTCCATCTAATATCCCACGCTTCACATTCCCAAGGTCGGCCGTAGATACTCGGTTTTCGGCAACGAGTAATGGCACTATAAAGACTAAACAAACAAAATTAAAGTGCACCCTTTTTCGGCCTCGGCGGCGAATGCCTCAGACGGAACGCAATCCCGTTTAATGGTGGAACTTTGCTCGTTAATGTCAAACAGCGATTGTTATGTGGGTTGGACAGTGCTGCGGGGAAGGATTGGAAGGTCTACGGAACTGATATTATAAGGTTTTGATGTAGCACTTTTAAAATTTCCTTCATTTTCCTCGCTCGCCGTTTCTTCACTCTGTTCTGAATTCTCTAGAAATTCTGTTTAACCGCTTCCAGGGTCTCACCATAATAGCTCATACACGTCTTCACCGAGAGGCTCGAGCCTACCCTAAGTTACGGTGTTTAGGCTTTCGTCAACCATGCTGGCCCAGTGCGGATCGGTCGACTTCACATACACCTTTGAATTTCTTCGCAGACGTATGCAGGTTGCCTCACGATGTTTTCCTTCACCGTAGGAGCACATATAGTACATATAAAATTGGAAAAACGAAAATCATATTGATACATAGCGATCTCGAACCCCGAACCTCCCGATTGGAAGGCAAGTGCCATTCGAGGCAAGGCAATGCCAAACAACTCGTTTACCATTAAAAAGTCTGCATTATCGAGAAGTAACTAATTAGACATCCAAATCCAATAACAGGTGTGAGACTAACGTAGAAAAGTGTAAGGGTATTACTGCTTTTTGTAAGTCTGTAAAAGCTAAGAGAGTCTACGCAAAACCAGCAACGCTTTTCATTTTGTTATGGCGCGCATTACCATATAAAGAAGAGATAATTGCCGCACAATTCTGGGTATATCGCACGAGATTACGCCGCAAACGCGATGTGAATATAAAAATGTATAACGCCACCCCCCACAGCCGTGCCGATCGCCAAATTTGAATTTAAAATCAGGTGTGACGAAGACGTGAGGGAGGCATGTTTTGCTTCGGATAATTTCCTGGTATACCTACCGCTATTTCGAGGAGCTCGTATGCGGGCAAGATTAATTTGTTCAAATAAAACAATGTTCTGTTATTTTTATTATTGTTTCTCTTTTATTCACCCCTTTGAGGGGGTATCTTCGACACAATTGTTATTTTTCTTTAAAATTTTTGATTACTCCTGTTTACAGGGTTTATTCTACACCAATAATTATTATTATTTACTAGCTGTGCCAGCGAACTACGTTTCGCCGTATATTTTTTACCCGTTTTTGCAACATTTGTCATTGATGCTCAGCTCCTATAAGTCGTAGCGTGATGTTATATAGCCTAAAGCCTTCCTCGATAAATGGACTATCCAACACAAAAATAATTTTTCAATTTGAATCAGTAGTTCCTGAGATTAGCGCGTTCAAGCAAACAAACAAACAAACTCTTCAGCTTTATAATATTAGTATAGTATAGATTTCAAAAAAATCTTAATTTTATGTTTTTTTAAATATAAATATGTATCAAAATAGTATAAAAATCTAAAATCTCTTATTATTATTGTTATTTAAACTGCTTTCATAAAGTTAAGTTTTTTATAATAAAAACACAGATAATACATAAACCTAGGGTTCCACTGGCAGCAGAGCAAGGCCCAAACTATTATTTCCTATTTATTATCAGAATCAATATTTACAATTAATATTTTAAAACATATGGTACCACTTAGCCTCTTGGGGTTTTTTTTATTGCAGAAAGTTGGCAAACAAGCAAACTGCCCACCTGATGGTAAGTGGTAACAGTTACCTATAATACATGTGGCTCTTGTGAGATTCGCAGCAAAACTGCAACCCCCACAAGAACCACAGTGTACGTTGCCAACTTGTGACACAAGATGTAAAGTCACAGTACCCAGTAATTTCACTGCCATATCTTACCCTTCAAACCGGAACACAGCAATGCAAGCACTGCAGCTTTGCGGCAGAAATAGGTAACACGGAGGTACCTAAGCAGACGACCCCGGTACAGAGTCTCCCTCCAGTGATCCTCCTCCTCCATGATATAGTACCTGAAAATCGTTATTACATTCCAATTTAGTTTTTTTATTCAACTAAAATGACCAACAAGCATACTGCCCACCTGATGGTAAGCGATAGCAGTCACATAGTGTGGTCCTTGTGAAATTCTTGTTTTACGCAATATGTAAGGTGTATGTAGATCGATAGATAGTAGAGGTTTATAAGCGTACCGAAAGACGTCTTTGACAAGTACCGCACGTTCCTTGATAAAGCCTCCGTTCACCGCTAGCAGGTGGTTACTACGATAGAAATGATGAGAGGCTATTCGCGGCTAATTGAGAACCACGGACCTGAAAAAGAGATGGACGGAGCGAAGCATGCAAATGACAGCAAATTTGTATGTGTACGTGTTCACGCTCGAGGAAGAGCGAGTGACAACACTGCATTATAGTCTGTGCAGTGTGAGCCTGTGGCGGCCGGCCGCATGTGACATGTCAGTCGAGTCGAATGTCATGACATTGAAATAGGTTACCGGGCGGCGCGTTTTCGAGAAATATAAATAATTGATTGTGTTTTGCGCGGCGCACCTAATATTGAGGTGCGAACGTCCGCTTTAAGTGTTGCAAAAGTTTTATCGTCGCGTGTGTGAGCCGTGGTGGCCTACTAGGCCTATGTAGTGCTCCGGTCTCCATCGGTGGATTGACAGCAGCCCTTCAGGAGCCGCGACTTCCTTCGAGCTAGCTCAGGAAGTCCACCGGCTACATACGGAGACCGAATCGGATAGAGGTAAGCCACAGTGTTTTCTAGGAGCTTGTATTCGGTTTCAAATCATTATTCGGCGAAACGCTGACGTGGTGGCGACTACTTTAGGCGCCACCAGTGCGTGTCTTGTTCGTTGAAATATGACAGCTTTTTGTCTTACCTGCCCTGCGAGCATGGACTTGTCGATCGACATAATATATCGATCGACAAAAGCATCTGTCCTTTTCACTCCTTAGTAATATCTGTCAAATTTATCGATTTTTGTCGAGTATGTCGATCTTAGGTGTCAAATTTTGTTTATCGAGAGTTCCATGCTCGCAGGGCTGGTACATCTTTGTGAGTGTAGTTCGTGTACAAACACATGAAATTGTCTTACCTTGCATGCTACACATTTGTTTAATGCCACACTACGTCCGTATTTTTTGTAGGTCCATGTTGAGAACTAACTAAAACACAAACTTTGAAAAGATCTATATCGACAATTTTTTCTCGAGATCGATTCAAAAAGCACTCGCGATCGACCGGTCGATTGCGATCGACTCTTTGAGCACCCCTGGCATAGAGTAAAGTCCATTCGCTTAGATACGGTCGCCTTTGTACTGCACCCGTTTGGCACGTGTCGGCTCTAGGATATCGCCGCGTAAGCAAAGGTTGCCGCGTGGGGCGCACACCCGCTAGTGAATATGGCAATTTACATCGAAGCCTGTAGTGAAAGGTTGTGTTTGTTGACTCTGTTACGTATACCGAAAATGTTTTTTCGTACTTGGGAGGATAGTGAAGTGCCCCAAGATGAAATTTTATGTGAACCAACAACAAAAAAAGACGTGTGTTTTGTAAAACTTGTAAACAAGTTATAATCAATGTCCATCGGAATTGTGTTTAAATCAATGTATCTGCACCTATCACAGACACTTCAAAAATAGTGGGGATACCATAACAAGAACTAACGTTAGATCAATATCAAAAAACGGGGCCATCAACACCAAAAAAATCGATATTTTAGTATGGATTCCGAACGTGATGATGTTCGATCTCTTATAATAAATACAGGTGGTAACGACTACGATACTACGAGTGATGAAGAATAGTGACTAATTTTACATTACTTACTCATACTTGTAGTGTACCTACTCATACTTTTTAATTAAAATTCTCTTTGCTACCTTACTTGTGTGTATTATTTATATTCGTAATTTATTACAATGACCACAATTGCGTGCGTGTGTACCGACACTATCTAAGTGAATGTACTTTAACAGACCCCTTAGACAAAAGCCAAGCCACACCATAGCTTTTCCGCTGTCGTTCCGCAGAAAAAATGTATGGATATGACGTTAACTTGTGACAACCTCATGCTATTATTTCCGCAGCTAATGTCATCTCCATACATTTTTCTGCATAAACGTCATGAAACGCGTAAGCGCCGTGCAAATCGTGGCACTTTCGACCTTCTATATTTTACCTAGCTTTACTTCACGCAGCTCCGCGCGCGTTGTTTTTGTTTTCCCGTGGGAATTTTATATTTTCCCGTAGGTAAAATAGTTTTGTAGCCTATGTTAATCAGAGATAATGTATCATTCTAATGGTGAAAGAATTTTTGAAATCGGTCCAGTAGTTTTTGAGTTTATTTGTTACATACAAACATAACAAATCTTTCCTCTTTATAGGAATAGTGAGGATAATGTAGATTGTTATTACTTTTTTGAATTGATTGAATATGGCATAGGGTACTTATCTGTAAAGATATGTATAAGTTAAGAGATAAAGTTAGTTAAAGCTTAAAACTAAGTAAGTAAGTATTTTATTTTTAAAAGGATTTAATTCAACAAACAAAGATGTCAGGTAGTGAACAATCGCCACTGTCGAATATTTCTTTCAAGACGCTGTGGCTACTGCCGCGCATTCTGCTCAACAATGACGCGGTCTTTCGCATTATAGCATCGAAGCTAGGGTTGCCAGGTTTCGAAAGCGATTTGGGATAGAAGCTTGTTAAAATCGGGATTATCACTTTCAAGTTTCGATAGCAAAAAAAAACTAGATGTGTACTTAAGAATGTAGATTTTAACTTTGATTCACCAATCGATCAAAACTGCTTTCTTCTGCTGGTTCTTTTTGGTTTTCTTCTTCCGTGTGGAAAGAAAAAGATATGTATTCATCTTTACTAGTCTCTACTTTAATATTATTTTTATCTACTATAATATTATAAAGAGGAAAGATTTGATTGTTTGTTTGTATTGAATAGGCTTCGAAACTGCTGAACCGATTTAGATGAAATTTGGTATAGACATAGTTTCAGTCCCAGAAAAGGACATGGGGAAGCATTTATCGCAGAAATCTCTCTTCCAAGGGGAGAAAAGGCAGGTGGAAGTTTGTATGGGGAGAGTTAATAACCGCTGAACCTATTTAGATGAAATTTGTATGGGGAGGATAAAGAATAGTTTTCATCCCCGAAATCATTCCTAAAGGGTGTAAAAAGGGTTTATGGCTTGCTTTATTATGGTCAAAAAGCAGAACTTTTGCGTCCCGATCATGGTGAAATCGGGACGTATCCATATACCCCTCAAAATCGGGACGTCCCTTCCAAATCGGGACTCCTTACAACCCTAATCGAAGCTATACACACCCGCTAATGCGAAAATCGCGGGCGCGCTTCAAAAACGCGGCAGCCCTTTCATATATGGCTTTTTTTACTATGCTTCCACATTCTCTCACACTTATTCAACTTCCTCAAATTGTTTCCTCCCTACTATAGAGAGGAAGGAAGTATGCGGCAACACTCATGTGTATTCGTTTATTACTGCTGAAATGTTTTACAGTTTTTTGATACAAACATGAACCCAACAGCAACAATACCAAATTCAAAATGACGTTTTAAGATTAAAAATTAAATTTAAATTTAGGGATAACGTCAATCTGAAATTTACAATAATGCAAAAAACATAAACTCATTCATATATTCATCGACTTCGTTCGCGTGGATGTCGGAAAATAACAGCATGTCGTACATTATTTTATTCCCGTTTTTGAAACATTTTTCATTGATGCTCAACTCCTATTAGTCATAGTATATATGATGCTATATAGCTTATAGCCTTTATAGATAAATGGACTATCCAACACATAAAGAATTATTCAATTTGAATCAGTAGTACCTGAGATTAGCGCGTTCAAACAAACAAACAATCGAACAAACTCTTCAGCTTTATAATATTAGTATAGATAAATATATAATATAAATATAGTGATTCTCGCGGATTATTAACGAAGACATGTCTGTCTTTCTGTTTTGTTGCATATCTTGCAATTTTTGAAGTGAGAACTTCTTTAGCGGCGTTGTACACTTTTTTGTAATGGGTAAAAAATGTTAAACTCGCGTCAGGACACGTGACCGTCAGGACACGTGACCCTGATCGAAAATTCGTAAGACCAATTAAAATTGAAATGGCCGCAGGAGCTGTCGAGGTGCGGTGAGGGGTCCACGTAAGCCGGCCGAGAACAATAGCGGCTGGCAAAAGTACTGGAAGTCACACGTCACTTGAGACAGTTTTAATCAATTTATTTACTTTGTTAGGAAAAATCTAAATTGTGCTTTTATTTGATTTTGTTGTAAATATTAATTAGGTAAGTTAGTATAAATTAAATATTATTTATTTGTTATAAAATTACGTTTTTAAGTAGTATATTAATGTCTGTTTTGATCATATTTTTAATTTAATTGTAAATATTTAGATTCATTATTACTAGTTATATAATTATGTACGCACAACGTTACAACAGGAAGTTGATTTTTCTGAGGGATAAACTTTTTAATGTAATATAAATTGTCATGTTTGTGTACGATAGCGCAATAAATAAATATTGTATTCTACCACATAAAAGATAGTACTTTTATTCTGATAATTAAAGCAATTCGTGCAAAATTATTCCATAACCATTCCAAAATATCCAAAACGCACAACGTTAATACTTAAGTTTTCACTTCTGCCGGCACTCCCGGAGTGCAACCCGTCAATTTTTTTACTAGGTACTACTAGGATTTACTTACGAGTACTACATTAGAATTTTCTCCTGTGTCGTGGGTGCAGTTACAAACATAGAATATAACATGCATATACACCCAGACCGGAACAAATTTCTGTAGGCCATACAAAACATTTGTCCCGTACGGGAATCGAACCCGCAGCCCGTTGCGCAGTAGGCGATCACTCGACCTCTGCGCTAACCGTGTCGTCAAATTTGAAATTCTACGATCGAGCGCCTGCGAATTCGATGTTGCCGCTTAGCCGCCGATGAGAGGTAAAGAGGTAAAGATGCTTCCCGCATCCAGCTGCGGCTTAGCGGCTGCTTTTCGCAACCTTCACCAGATTGCTCCGTCCACCTTGTGGACCACCTACCAACTACCAACGCTGCGTCTCCCGGTACGCGGCCGCCACTCAAGGACCGCCCGCCTCAATGACCAAAGTCTAAAGATCCCCCCTTTAACTTAACTTGCCTCATACATCTATACTAATTTTTTAAAGAGGAAAGATTTGATTGTTTGTTTGTTTGTATTGAATAGGCTTCGAAACTACTGAACCGATTTTGATGAAAGTTGGTATAGGGATAGCTCGAGACCAGGGGAAGGACATAGGGTAATTTTCCTACAGAAAAAATAAATCAATAATAACGCAGGCGAAGTCGCGAGCGGAAAGCTAGTAACTAATAAATAAATCATTATTTTATCTTCGGATCGAAGCTCAACTACTGTACAGCGGCTGTATATTGTGCAATTAGATAGTATCCATAATAATAATTTTCGTGGTTCATGTGGTGTTCATCTTTTATTTTTTTTAATATTATGTGTACTGTAAATTGTTTAGTTTTAATTGTATAAGTTATTTTTTATTTGTAGTATTTACATGAATAACACCACTGTGTACATATGTTGTGGGCTTGTGGGTCTTGTCCAGGATCCTTAGTATAAGCATTTGTTATATGTATTTGTGATTGTAACCTATTAAATAAAAAAAAACATGAAATATCAATAAAACATTAACGTCTAATCGGCTTTCTGTTATACATAAATATGTTCCTTAAATAATTTAATAAGCTTGTAATAATGGATAATTTTATAATTATAAAATTAATTTTCTTCCGAGGTAAGCTCTAGGGCGAACAATCTATGGGCGTGAAATAATCTCCTTTATTTTTTTTTATTATAGTAACTCGGCAATACACGCTACTGAAGTATCCCTAACAACTATACGTTACAAGTTATGATTCTTGTGTCACGACGGAACAATCTGGTATACCCTTAAGCAAATATTTTGCTATTTCAAAAGGAAAAGATGATTGACGACCATCAACCCTACTTATCCCTACAATTGAGGATTCTGTACAAATTGAACTGTTGGCGCTTTTACTGGACAAGACTTTGTGTCGTACGGTAAACTATCTTTTATACATTTACTTTTTTATATCGGTTGTCCATTTAGACCAATGATTCTTAACCTGTAGTCTGCGGACCACTGGTGGTCCCTGGAAGCAGCCGTAGTGGTCCGCGAAGCAATCCGAAAAATAATATTATAGTTGAAATAAAGAAACCCTTTTTCATATACTCTATATTGGGCTGGAGTTGGTGGTCCATGGCTAGACAGATATTTGTTGATCCCTCTACCTACACTAAAAGGTTAAGAACCACAGATTTAAACAATAAAGCTTGATTTTATTGTTTTAAGCTAAAAATTAAAACAATAAAATCCCTGGATCGCCTTGAATAATAAAAAAATCTGGAAATATTTAGATGAAACTAATTTATTTTGATTTATTAATGAGTATGCAAAGGAGTAATTAAATATACGGGCGAATTTGAATTACGGCTCCATACTCTTCAGAAAAGCAGCAGAAGTTGATGCGGAAACATTACTCATGTAGTGCTTGTATGTACTTACCTATATACTTCGTCATTCAGGATGGTTTTAATGACAAAAATTGTCGTCGTGGAGATGATGCGTTCCTAATAACAGTGCGAGATTTCAACTTGTGAGTCTACAGTGCGAGAGAAAAGTATCGTTACAGTGACTTAGAAATCGTTAATATGGATCTAGAAAAAAATCTGCATAGATTTTTTTGGATGTTGAAACGTAGCAATTAAAAGCGAGTAAAATTTTTCACTCTGTTAAGCACTAGCTGTGCCCGCGAACTAGACTTCAACGCGTTCTTAGTTACTTCTTTTATATTTTTCCCGTTTTAGCGACATTTTTCATCGATTCTCCTCTCCTATTGGTCGTAGCGTGATAGCGTATAGCCTTCCTTTGATAAATGGATTATCCGACACAAAAGTATTTTTTCAATTCGGACCAGAGGCCCTAGACAAATGCCACACGGTAACTTTTCGCAGTCGTTCCGCAGAAATAATGTATGGAAATGACATTAGCTTGCGACAATCAACCTGGCGTAATATCAACCTGGATTTTATTTAATTTATGGATTTTTTTATTTTATTTATTGACATTGACTTTGATTGACTTTGAGAATTTTATGAATGTGTATAATTTTTAATAATTGTTTTGTAGATTAAATTAAATTTTGACATGATTGTAAATTTGTAGATTGACTTATATACTTAGTATACTTGAATTTAACTTTAAAAAAATTGTAATGTAATTTTAATTTATTAATGTTGCTCACACCCACTATTTTATGTTTTTTCTTTTTATTATTTTCGAAATGTAAATGTTAAGTTTAACTTACCAATGTTGCTGTGTCCTTGCAGGGTTCATGTTTGAATCAACTTATATGTAAGACATCAAAAATGTACAACATGACAGCAATCATATAAATAAATAAATAAACAACCTCGCGCAATTTTTTCCGTAGCTAATGTCATCTCCATACGTTTTTCCTGAGGAACGACTGCAGAAAAGTTAGCGTGTGGCATTTGTCTATAGGGGGGCAGTAGTTCCCGAGATTAGCGCGTTCAACCAACCAAACAAACAATCAAACAAATTCATCAGCTTTATAATATTAGTAAGTATAGATTTAAAAAAAATGTTTAGTTACAAATCCCTATTACCTCCCTTAATACACTCAGGGGCAAATTTAGAGGAACGATAAAAATTCACTTCTAGTTTTGATAACGCTGTGTATTTCAGCATACGAAACCATATTTAGTTTTACCAGCTTTCTATAGCCATCGGATTAGCTACAAAAAAAAAAACATTCGACGCGGAAACCAGTTGTACGATTGTGACAAAAAAGACCACCATTAAAAGTTGCCGTTCTTCTCCAGGTCACAAATAGGGGAATTTTGTCATTATCCGTTATGGCCTTGGTCATGAATCCTGGATAACAATCAAACAAACGCATTAAAGGTCAACCACACATCGATATGATGTTGTAAAAGTAGCTTGAATCTATGTAAAAAGTGTAGTGTTCCTCTAAATTTGCCGCTGAGTGTACATGGACACACGGAGTTACAGTACCTACTTCAACATAACATGCATATTGGCTAACTTCGTGTTTCCAAAGATAACCGACACATCTAGGCAGTATTTATAATGATATAGCACTGCTCTTGTGATTTTTAATGATTTTTAGGGTTGATCTACCTTTTGTCAATTGTCCTTGATAAGTTAGACCAGCTATACTCAACCTGCGGCCTGTGGGCCGCATGTCCTCCGGGCCTATGCTGTTTGCCCATCTTAAGTTACGAAATCGTAAACCATCAGTGAAACTGTGGGCGCACCGAGTTAATACTATAGGTAACATAGATATCCCTGCCGGGGTGCGTTGCATTGAGTGCTGCCCAAGTGAGACCTTTTCTCTTTCATTTATCGTTAATTTTCAATCACGTTTTATATTAAGGTAGCGCCACCGTGCTACTCTTTAAGATATAGAGAATATGTCACTGAAATTGTGAGATAATGCGTGACTCGAGTCGAGTCTTGTCAGCCCATGCTACGCCTGCTGAAACTACTTTTTATCCTGAAACTTAATGAGTTCCCAAGGGATGCGTATAAAGAATTAAATGCAGGCAAAATCGCGGGCAACAGCTAGTGTAAATATATATCGTTGTTTACTGTATACATTTATGAACATATAATGTGACTTCGTTTATGAAGTCGAATCGTGATAAAAATCGTACCGCCGTCGTGTCTGAACCTTTAAAGGCCTTTTTGGAGTTAACCCTTCAACTACAAGCGTCCTTGCTTTGTATCCGAATTTTAAGCGAGTGCTTCTTCTCCGACCATTTTTGTGTAGTTTTTTTTTGAATCGTCGCGGGTCGAATTTTTATGACTGGATTAAATGTCAGAATCTCGGTTTGGAGACTTTATTGAGGACGTTTCATTTTCCTAGTTAAGGGTTTTCTTCGAAACAGGAAAAACGGAAAGGAAATGTTACTAGTGGTTATCGGAATAAAAATCTAAGTTCGTACTTTCTAATGAGTTGCGGAATTCTCAGGATACTGAGAATTAATTGGTGTCATATTATTTTTAACTTACGTTATATACATCTTGCATACGTTATCATCATAGAAAATGTTGAACAGCATCACGTTAAGTGATTTCGTTTTTTTAACGTTGACTTTAGTGTCATCTGATGATAACTATAAGGAAATGAGCAACCGGCAAGTTTCGAACAGGCCAATTGGGAAGAAGATTCTTCTTTGTCTTCGTCTGTTAACTGAATCGTTTTAATTCGAAAGTGTTTCATTTACGTTTTTCTGCGTCAAAATGTATTAATTTTCACATTTCTTATGAGGGATTTATCTAAAACGCTTGGCTTAAATACATTTTCACTTATTTCTAACAATTAGCTTAAGTAAGTACTTATATCAAAATTTCATGCTTCTAGCTTAAAAGATGGAATTCCATGTTTCAACCCCCTTTCCACTCCCTGAGGGCCGAATTTCGTAAATTAATGTTCTTAGCTGACATTATGTCTCATCCATAAACTCCGTTCATAGGTCAAATAGTTTTCGAGATTTCATGATTAATAAGTGAGTGGTGACATTTCGCTTTTATATGTATATAGGTATAGGTATAATAACAACGTGCTAATTAAACTACGCAAAACCGAATATAGTTTGTTAAGAATCAAGAGTAGAATCGATTCCACAAAAAAATATTTTACAAAAAATAAAAACCGACTTCAAAAACACTGAAAAGTTAAAAATAATCTATATACATATAATAAAACTGTAGAGGTCTCCGAAACGGCTGGACCGATTTCAATGAAATTTTGCATGGTGATAACTTATATCCCTGGTCCACATCTTAGATACTTTTTATTCCGGAAAATTAAAGGGTTCCCGTAGGATAGTTAAAAAACCATAGTAACTTGGACATCTTAGTACACACAACTTATGTACTTACCTTATGCTGATACTTTATATTACCGCTCGAATTAAGTATAAAACCTATAAAAATGACGGGATTCAGCTAGAAAGAAAATTGCTACGGAACCCTATTCAATGCGTGGCCTGACACACTTGGCCGGGTGAACTTGAACAGGTTTAGTAACCTGTGAAAATCTCAAAACGACCTTCTGGCTTTCCCAAATCGATTAAAAAACGAGATATTATTTTAATAATAAATATTTTTTAGTTCCATTCTACAATACAGAATCGTTCTCTAAAAATATGATAGATGGCGCTGTTCGTTTTTACAACGCGCTAACGGATTTTTTCTGCGAGTTTCTGCGAGTGACTTTTTACCCTATAAGTACTTTACGGCAAATTTTCAATAGATGGCGCTGTTAGATTTTTGAACGCGCTATTGAAATTAATCAAAAGGGGAAGATCTTATCTCTTTCGTGTATGGTGAACAAAATCAAATAAAAAATCATGAGAACTTATGGCTTTGCGAAAGAGCAATTTTGACTCCGCGAAATGAACAACCCGCAAGAATCAACTTGGATATACTCAACGATGTTCAAGGAGAAGTAGTTGAGTATACTTCTATCAACAGAGTAATGCAGCAAAATGACGCTACCAATTATTCCGTTGAACTTCTTAATTCTCTGAGCGCTCCTGGACTTCCAGCACACAAGATTAATTTAAAAACTGGTGTCCCAATTGTTTCGTTGAGAAATTTAAGTCCCCCAAAATTATGCAACGGGACAAGACTGAAAGTTACTTCTCTGCAGCGTAACATAATAGAAGCGGAGATTTTGGCGGGATGTGGCGTCGGTGAAAGAGTTTTTATACCACGAATTCCACTGATTCCCAATAATTACCCATTCCATTTCAAACGTGTACAGTTCCCGGTGAGTTTGTGTTATGCAATGACTATAAACAAATCCCAAGGGCAGACGCTACGTGTTGCCAGCGTGGACCTTAGCGTCGGCTGTTTCTCACACGGTCAGCTCTATGTGGCTTTCTCCCGTGTAAGTCAACCAAACAAACTGGTTGTTTATGTTCCGGACCAAACCACGTCGAACGTTGTCTATAAAGAGCCATATGGTACGGAACCCTTCGTGCACGAGTCCGACTCGCACTTGACCGGTTAGATAGATAGACATTTATTGCAATTCTCCATCACACACATGCGTTACAATCACAACAGACTCAACTATTGTGATACAGTGTATGGTCCATGTTTATTGGCTAGGTCCAGGCAGCTCATTCAGAGGGTTCAAAACTCATGTGCACGGTTTTGTTTCCATGTCCCACCTCGCGCTCATGTCACACCGTTCTTCAACTCAGCCAGCTTGCTCAAGATGGAAGCTCGTAGGAAGTTACATCTCACTTGCTTATTATTTGACGTAATTAACACACAGAAACCACGGTATCTATTTGACAAGTTGGCTTGGGCCTGGGAGCGGCGATGTTACTCGAAACGGGCCTGCACTTACATCTTCTCGACATCCAAACACCGGTCTATGGCTTTTCGCGGGTCCTTCAGGTTTGCCGCCTCTCGGTGTTGGAATGATCTCCCACCGCCACTGCGTGACCTGAAAACAAAGTATACACTTAAAAAACATCTCAAAAACTATTTATTAAATATACAAAAAGGTGAAACAAAGTAGTTTTCAGTGCTTACCGCAAACATTTTTCTACGACGCGTTTAAACGGGGTGGGGATCGTGTCCAACAACCGGGAAGGCGCGTATTTTGTCATCAAGGAACTTCATGTTCTTATCCTCAAACCACAGTGTATTCTCTCAAATACCTCCATCATTAAAATATCACACGGACTAAATTTGTACAATATTATAATATGACACACGCGGTGCGCGACAGACACAATAGCACAGAACACATACCCAGGGGACAATAGGTCCAACAAATAATGAATCACAGACTACTTAGATGTAATGAATATTGTATGAATGAATATTGCGCCATACGGCCAAGACAATTTTCAGTCGTTACTTTTTTTCTTTTTCTTTCCAAATTTTATTTATTTCCTTATTATGTTTTATTTTCTTATATTGTTTTTTAGTTGTCTGCCCTGGCTTTGCGGTACAAAACTTTTTTTTTCCCTGTCAGAATAACAGCGCTTCTTGGTCACCCCGCCCACCTGTGGGTGACCTGGAAGCATTTACGCTGAGGCAGGGTCCATTGTTGGCCTTGCACACTTTCCTACTATTTGTGTTTTTGTATTTTTTATTTTTTTTATTGATTATTTTTGCTTTCTTTCGTCCTGTTTTTATAGTATTTAGTGTGTGTATGGTCAATAAATGTTTCTTTCTTTCTTTCTTTCTTTCAACTTAAATAAAAATATAACAATAAATAGAGATACCTACATATACCGTGGCAGTATGTGTGTGCTGCAGAAGTGCAAAAGGTCATGGCTCAGTAATCGCTATCGTACACATCAAAAATGTATACAAAGCACTGATATTCTGCCATAACCTAAGGGTGGCAGTCAGAAAGCATAAAATGGGAGTAAATAAAAAATCGAGCTTTATACCTAGACTAGACCTAGAGGCGCTGTTTGGAATTTGGGCTATGTTTGTGTGTGTGTGTGTGTGTGTGGTAGCACTCATGTACACTCCAACCATGTACCCACCAGACCGCGAGCGAAACAAAGTTACAAAGTCTAGAATACAAAGTTTTATTTTTGCTGATTGTGTAGATCAAACGACCTCTGTGGCACAGTGGTTATTTATGGTACCGCAAGTGCCTTTTGCCTGCAGATATCCGGGTTCAATCACCGGCCAGGTTAAGTTGGAAAATAATCTGTGTCCAATTGTTCACATTTTATTTTTATCTACGATTACGCATTAATCCAAACTTTGTATTTTTGTTTTATTTATTTTTTTGCTGTATAACAGTTAACCGCGCGGTAAAATCAAATACACGCGGACGAAGTCGCGGGCAACAGCTAGTATAAGAATAAGTACAGACAACATCACACTTCTATATTGAAGTCAGTGACCAATTTTAAGACTTTCCAGGAGATAATCGTTTGTCAAAAAAAATGTATTTATAACTTTTTAGTGAATTTCTTTTTAGTGAAAGAAACCCTAAGGTGAGCTGGTATTTAATTAGGGTTTCGCTGGATTTTCAAGAGATCCCATCATCAGATCCTAACTTGGGTGACTTTGAAACCACTCTAGGAGTATACTCTATCGAATATACTCCTGGAGTGGTGGAATGTAATGTAATTAAAACATTGTTATTTTAATTAAGTTCTCATGTAAGTGGATGTGTAATTCTTAGTGAGAATAATAAATTTTCTTTAACCGCAATACAAAAAGATTTTTGAAAATCGGTCCACAATTGGCGGAGTAATCGCGTAACATGTCTTACGTCTAAAAATTTAAGGGTTTTCCTTGATTTTTATGGGATCACTTCATCAGATCCTAACTTTGGTGGCTATGGGACCACCTATTGAGTATACTCTATCGAATACAAAAAAAATAAAAATCGGTCTACAATTGGCGGCGTAATCGCCTAACATACACACAAAAAAAAAACATACGCATCAAATTGAGAACCTCTTTCTTTTTTGAAGTCGGTTAAAAATGGGTTCATTTTTTATCAAAAATTAAATTTTTATCTACGCCTCTTCTTTGTCTTTTTTTTGGGCGACTGGACGGCTCAGCGGCTACAGCGTATTCGCAGCGACTATAGAGAAATGCAACAGTACAGAAAAATTGACATATTTTCGAAAATAATCCGTGATCATTTTTATTTAAAATAAAAATGATCACGGATTATTTTCGATTTTCGAATTTATTCATAATAAAAATAGGTTGGCGTGTCTTAGGTTTTGCGCTACCTATTTAATTAACTTGTTGTATAGATACTGAAAAAGTTCGACTTCGTGTCTGTAGAATGCATTGACGTGGTTGTATCGTGTCAATGCGAAATTCGACAGACAAAGTCGCGGCGAGAAACTAGTCACAAGTGGCCAATAAAAGCGAATTCATTTTTTTATAATAAATTCCGGCAAACCCGTCCCTTTTACGAGCGTATATAAGTTTAACCACAAAACTCGGGCACTCCAGATAAAACAGTAAAAATTTAACTGGCGTCACCCAAAGGCGTTGAGGTTCAATAAAAACAGCGAGAAGTGCTCGAAAAGGGACAGCGGGGGCAAGGCAGAGTTGGGCGACGGATCGCGGGCCCTTATAACCCTTTAGTAAGTATTATTGACTCATGGGTAAATCAGATGACAGTATCTAGTGTGGAATAAGAGGCTTGGAAAACTGAACTAGCGATACATTTTTGTTGCTTAAGAGGTCTTCAGTTAAGGGCCGTTTTTCCATTTTCCTGTTTTCTTCCTGGAATCGAGTATTTTTTTTCTAAAAAGATCTATGCCCGCTATTTGGATGTTTCTGTTTTCCTTTTTTTTCTTTAGTTAATTATTAAAAAGCATTTGAACCTTTGATCATTCTAAAAATTAAAGATATCTAGACGGTTTTACTCACGAAATAATTATGTCGGTTACTGTTCTAATAGTTTCAGGTCCATGGGGGGTTCTTCAGAGAGAGGCGGAACGCGACCGCGACAACGAGGGTCCCCGATGGACCTGAAACTAGTCGGACAGTAACCGACATATTTCCTGAGTGAGGCCGTCTAGATATCTTTGATTATGTCTCACGATAGTTTAAATAAGGTCATTCCAGAAATTGGCCACATTTTCCGCTATATTCAAACTCCCGGTACGCTTGGTACATTACATTTGCCGAACAGTTAGATTTTTTTTTATTGCAACAAAGTTGGCAAACAAGCAAACTGCCCACCTGATGGTAAGTGGTAACAGTCACCTTATTATACATGTGGCTCCTGTGAGATTCGCAGCAAAACTGCAACCCCCACAAGAACCACAGTGTACGTTACCAACTCGTGACGTTAGATGTAAAGTCACGGTACCCAGTAATTTCACTGCCATATCTTACCCTTCAAACTGGAACACAGCAATGCAAGCACTGCTGCTTTGCGGCAGAAATAGGTAAGACGGCGGTACCGAAGCAGACGACCCTGGTACAGAGTCTCCTTGTATGTGAAGATGTCTGTAAATACAAGTTAAAGGAAGAAAAACCATGACTCTACAATTCCTCGAAAATTAGGAGAGTTTTCACGCGAAGAACAGGCAAGAAAATCGGAAGATCCACTTGTTTAACCGACTTCAAAAAAGGAGGAGGTTCTCAATTCGATGCCCATGTTTTTTTTGTGTAACCGCTTTTCAAAATTATTTTTGTATTCGATAGACTATACTCCAAGGGTGGTTCCGTGGTCACCAAAGTTTTGATCTGATGATGGGATCCCATAATAATCCAACGTGTTTTGTGTGTATGTTACGCGATTACTCCGCCAATTGTGAACCGAAAGTCAGGAGGATCTAATGATGGCATCCCATGAAAATCGAGGGAAACGCTAATTTACCAGCTCACCTTCCACCACCTAATTTACTCCACCTAATAAATTAATCCACCACCTAATTTAATACCAGCTCACCTGGCTGTTATCTTTCACTAAAAAAATTGCATTCACTAAAAAGTAAAAAAAAAATTACATAAAAAATAAAAACCGACTTCAAAAGCGCTGTAAAGTTAACAATAATATAAGAATAGGTACAGACAACATCACACTTCTATATTGAAGTCGGTGAAAAATTTTAATACTTTCTAGGAGATCATCGTTTGGCACCGACTTCAATATAGAAGTGTTATGTTGTCTGTACCTATTCATATATTATGTTTAATTTTTCAGTGTTTTTGAAGTCGGTTTTTATTTTTTGTAAAATATTTTTTATTGTCTCCACATTTGAATCGTTATTTGCAGAGGTAATTTTCGCCTTTTTCTCCACTGATTAATCAACTGCTTCACATGCACTGGGTCGCAAAAATACAAATGGAGAAAACATACACTTTGAATCAAAAACCATGTTACTATGTATATCTTTTCCCCGAAATGTAATAAAGATTGATTTGTATGTTTCACAGAAACATATCTCGCGAGGCACGGATAAGAATCACAATGTATATGTGTTCAGTAAACAAATCATTTTCATTAATGAGATGTACTTAATATTTTCAACATGAGCTCTTATAGGGATCCCTTTGAGGCTTAGACTCAGAATAAATTGTAGCGAATCCCTAAAAATACATAAAATATACTATGCCGTAAAACGAGGGGCTTCCATATGTCGGAACTCGCCTACATAATATTATTAGTTTGGGAACTCATAAATTTCGTAGGCTAAACAATTTATTTCCACTAAAACGAAGCTCGTGGCGAAATGATTTCCCCGAACTTAACCATTTCATGATCCAATTGATTTGATATTGATTTGATGTTATTTGTGCTCTAAGGCTTACTACACTTTATAAGATAAAGTCTTTTGATTTCTGAAAGACAGCAATGCTGCCAGCCTTACAGTGAGTTATAATACTTCGTCCCATTAATAGAATTAAGTTTTATAATCGCAAAAATCAAAAACTATTACATATCTGTTCTCAAATTAACGTAAGCTACAGATTGATTGATACGACTCATTCCGTGCGTGCAGCAACTCCTCCGAACCGGCTTGACCGATTTTTATTAATTTTTTGTGTAGATGTCATAGGTCGGAAAATAGATCGTGGGCTTTTTTTATACACCTAGGTGATAAGGGTTGCTCTCTACAAGTTTTTTGACAATAATTATGGCGAAACCTAGTTCGCGGGCACAGCTGGTTAGATAATAAAATACGAGTACGTCACATAGCGCGACACGCCGGGTGCGACTGCGCTACAAAGTAAATCTATTTACTTACGTGAATATTGTGACTTCGCTGTGTGACGTATTGACGTATCATCCTCTCGATTGCCATGCCACGGTGATAGTATATACTATTACCGATATTTTTCCATACAAACTTGCAACCCCTATTTCATCCCTTCAGGATTATTTTTTTTTAAATCCCTTCTTAGTGTGCGTTCGCATTTTGAATTAAAACAGCTGTCAAAATTTCACGTTTCTACCATAAGCGGATACGGCTGTGCGTGCGTGTATAGATGGGAAGTTCTCCTTTTATATATATCGATATATTGTACTTTTTGTATAGTGTGTTTAGTTTTTAATTATTTTATTGCTTTAAAAGGCAAACGAGCAGACGGCTCACCTCAAAATTACTTAGGTCTATACTTGCCTTAGTATAAGAACTTAATTATTGAGAAGGTTAAATAATAAAAAAAAGGTTTATTGTTTCTTTCCTTACAGTTTTTTCGGCGGTTAAATTTTTTTGTTGAAAATTTTTTATTTTATATTTTTTTGTGGCTATAATCTACTTATCAACTCGGCATTTAAATCTGTGAGTGAACAATAAATCACCCCTATTTTCACACCCTTAGGGAGGTATACCCTATCTAATAAAAAAGAATTATCAAAATCAGTCGACTCTGTAATAAGTTATGCGTGATAATACATCACCATCAGTGAGTAAAAAATCAATCATCCCCTGCTTTAGGGTTGGATTTATTTTTCCAAATTTATAATAAGACTACTCTCGGGGGTATTTCCAATAAAGAAATAATTATCAAAATCGGTTCATAAACGACCAAGTTATCCGCGAAGTCACATAAAAAAATATACGGTCGAATAGAGACGCCTCCTCCGTTCTTTCGTCGGTTAAAAATAAGCAATGAAAACGAACCGTGCCAGATGATACTGCTTCCAGGTAGTAGGGATGAACTGTACTGCGGTGTCGAGTGGTACGGTGAGATAAAGGTAACGTTGCTACTAAGTCGTACAGTTCCTCGGAGCACTCACCGTTAAAAAGTCGATAGAAGACACAGAGACTTCCGAAGTCCCTCCGTGACTCCAGCGACTCTAATGAGTCGAGCAGTTCAGAATCACCGATGATTAGAGTCGCTCTTTTTTTATTTCATTTTGCATAGGTTTAGTTTAGTAGACACTTTGGTGATTTGGTTATTGAATTGAAAGAATGAGCCAATAAGATGACTGCGTAATATACCGGCGATCAATCTAAATGGGTCAGTAGGGAGAAATCAGAAACTATGAGAGTTAGCGATATCTGTTCTTACGAACCATGGCATCGATTTTAGATTTAATATTAATATACAGGATATATATTATATACAGGAAATACAATTTATTAATCATAATCAAGTTATATGCCGTTATAACTGCTGCCTCGCGGAAACTCGGTGTCCTAAACAAGGTGCGTAGGTATTTTGCGCCGAACCAACTATGCTTGTTGTATAACACTCAGGTTAGGTCTTGCGTGGAATATTGCTCGCACCTTTGGGACGGCTCCGCTCAGTACCTCCTCGATACTCTGGACAGATTGCAGCGTCGCGCTATTCGAATAATTGGCGATGTAGAGGCAGCTAACACCCTCGAGCCTCTACAACTTCGTCGTGACATCGCCTCTCTTAGCGCCTTTTACCGAATGTTCCATGGGGAATGCTCTGAGGAGCTCTTTAACCTTATCCCTCCCTCTCCATTCCTTAACAGAAACACGCGTAAGGGCCTTCGGAGTCATCCTTACACTGTATCTTCCTTTTCACACCGTACCAAGAAATTCCAAGATTCCTTCTTCTGTCGTTCATCCCACACTTGGAATTCTCTACCTGCGCACGTGTTTCCTCCATCCTACAACATGGGTTCCTTCAAAAGAGGTGTGAAAAAGCATCTTTTAGGCCGGCAAGGGGCGGGCAGGTAGGATAGTGGATGTCGTACCTACTCTATCTGTCAACTCATTTGGGCCTCTTTCACCGCTTAACATCAGGCGGGAGGAGGTCATTTGCCGGGACTTACATAAAAAAAAATGCAAATACAATAAAAATAAAAATAATAGTTGACTCTACATTTAATATTCTAGCAAATAAACGATACTATAACTATTAGGTACTATTACACCTGTTCGGAGACGGAGAGCCTTTTCGAGAAGAACAGGCGAGAAACTCGGAAGGTCTAGTATTAGGTAGCTGATGAGTGCTATGGTTATGTTATGATTATGTCGATCTCCTTCAATAAGTCCCAATCCTAAGGACATGTTTAACTACGTTTTTAAATGAAAACAGCTTTTACGACGTGTTTTTTGTACATTTATAAACTGACTGACTTTATGTCTGACTGTTTATAATAGGGAATATGCATAAAATTTAAATTTGTATCAAATATTTTTTTCTAGATTCTTTATTGTCTTTTACATTATACTTAAAAGGTATTTTTTTATTTAATTGTTATTTAAACCCAAAAAATATTATATAAAAAGTGAAAATTATGGGAGAGAAATTCAAACTTAAAAACGCGCCACCATTACGGAATGTGACGTCAGTGGTCATTCACGTCAATGCCTCAATGGATTTATCGGCGTCGATATTCATGTGTTAGTAGTGTTTGTGAGAAAAATTATTTAAAACTGTATTTCTGTGTGATTACTTGTGTATATTATATTTGTAATCAATCTAGGACGATGACAGAAACTGGTTTTGTCAAAGCACAATCGGATAATCTAACGAAAATAGATGCATTTATTATGTCAGCATATTTTTCATCAAATCTCGATTTTACGAGCGCAGTGATCAAAGGACTGAAAACAGCAAGGTAATTTTTATGTTAAATGGTATATTTAATAACATTATGGTAAAATCCATAACATAGATTTTTATTCATAAATGTTTAAATAATACTTACAACAAAACATAACCTTTACTTAAGTACCTACATAACCAATTGTCATTAAAATTTTTCCTAAACTCCTAATTTACGTCTATATCATTATACTCGTAATTTACACGTGTCGCGAGCAACGAGCTACGCGATGAACATCAAACCTGGCAACCCTACTAGGAAGTAGCGTATCTATGGTGAGTAAATAAGATTTAATCTATAGTGGGTAAAGCAGATTTAGTGGGTAAAGCAGATCGTCTGTTACGGCCACGAGTCTAAATGATTATCACTGTTTCCGAGCAAGGCACAGTCCGAATTTTGCTTCCGTGACGTGATGAACAGTGAACGCGCTTGTGAAGTTACTTAGGCTCTTCCTACGAAGCAGGAAACCACGTGTGCTGGGTTCCCTAAAGCTGAGTATTCTCTATTTCGTATAACCTCTTTCTACAAAGCTAGATACCACGTGTGTAAGTTTCCCTAAAGCTGAGTGAGTAATTTCTATTTCCTATCATTTGCTTTCTGTATATCTTAATAATGCAGACTCATAGTGTAACATTACAGTCTTACCGCGTTGTCACAACCTAACAATAAAGACTCCTAGAACTATGGAATGCTTGTACCTATAACTTGACTATTGATGTATCTAATACTTGACAATACTGATGTGTGGCGGGACACTCCTGTGGTCGTAGTGTCCATGTGTGAATGTGCCTGACGAGGCCATGAGGACAAGGCTGTTTTGTCGGCACCCCTAGGGTCGAGGTGTCGACGGGTGCGTTAAGAGTGGGGGCCCATGGAATACGTCAGCCCTAGGTTGGCAATGCCGATAGCCTGACGAGGCTGTTTGTCGGTCTCCCCCTAGTCGCGGTGTCGACGGGTGCGTTAAGGGAAGGGGGCCCACTAGCCTGAGAAGGCTGATATGTCGGCACCCCTGGGGTCGAGGCGTCGACGGGTGCGTTAAGAGAGGGGGCCCATGGAATCGGCAGCCCTAGGGTGACTATTCCCAATAGCCTGACGAGGCTATTTGTCGGCCTCCCCCTAGACGAGGTGTCGACGGGTGCGTTAAGAGAGGGGGCCCATGAGATACGGCAGCCTGAAGGGCGTTAATGCCAAAAGCCTGATAAGACCGTTATGTGTCGGTACCCCTGTGGTCGTGGTACCGACGTGTCTGTGAGAGGAGTATAACTTATGTGACATGACTGACTGATTGAAACTTTATTAGACTCTTATAATTAACGTAGATCTTGCCATCCAGACTTTGACTAGTAGCCTTGATAACACTCCGAGATCATATCCCGAGATGCTCAGTGATAGCGGTGATATCATAGATCATTTAAAACTATAGGTGGTGAGCTGGAGTCCCGCAGGCGGGTCCTACTAATTATGCGAAGCAGAGGGGGCGGATTCGGGAGCCCAGAATTGGAGATGGAGGTAAGATTCAGACATCTTTATCTCTATCCATCGCAACGCATGTCATACACTTAATTTACTATACCATTGAGTTACATAACCTAGCAATGAGACATGTGTTCGCGACATGGTGGAGGTGCTGGGATCTTTGAATCTATGCCTAAATTCGTGTTAAAAAACAAAAAAAATATAGTCGATATTGTTCTTTGAGCTTTCGGGAAACAATAGAGAATTTTATACTACAGATATGAGGATGACAACGTAATTGTTGAATAAATAATAGTGTAGATATTTGTTATTTTATGTTAATTTCAGGTACAAAACTAGGTTAATATATAGTTCTTATAAGCTAAGGTATTTATTTTAGTTAAAACGTAAGAAGGAAACAACAAGAAAGTGATTTATAGTTAATTACGGACCGCAACTACAATAAGCCGATAAATTTCGTTGATCAATGAAGAGATCATCCGAGTTATAATTATTGATACTAAAAACATCAGCAAATATTTTTTGGAACAGCAACCCTATAGTGACGACCGGAATCAATTTAGAGTACGAATAATTTACTCAATTTCACCAAAAGGAGACGGATACTCGAGAAAATGCAAAAAATAAATATGAAAATTTTAATTATGTATTGTAATTACTTAAGGTAGATTAATAATATTTAAGCTATAATTACGTGGGTTTATGAGAGCGTTAACTGTAAGGGCGCTTGGTTTGTCATTCGTTGGTATTTTTACTGTCTAAATCATTTTAACACACCATGGGATGTTAGAATATATTTTGTATTCGTTTCATTAATTTAGTAATTAATAGGCTTGAATAGCGAATTAATTTAGTGATAATTATATTACTCGTTACTTTATTTAAATTTAATTTGATTACCTAGGAGATTACAAGGATATGAGCCTTACGCCCTTATACTAAAGATCATTTTACTATGACACAATTACGATTATTGGAAGCGGTTAATTTTGTTATGTTGGCGTTACTGACGGCTCATCGCGAATCCAGAGGTGTTATTTTCTAGAAGGTGGTCTGTCGCGATCGCTTATTATTTGCCGTCCATCCATCGCTCCCTTACAAAGGAATGTCGGCGGAGAGTATTGTGTTCACGGCGCAATGAATGTCGGATTGGGGGGAGCGATCGTAACCGAATTTTTTCTTGCTCGGTATCCCGCCAAGACGGACGATAGCTTAGCGTCGGTCGGCCATTTCCAGCCTTTCCTGAACTCTGCGAACAACTTAGACGAGATAAATTTTTGCTGCGGGGTAAGTTTTTTTAAATGATTTTACTAGTGAAACTTGTAGATTTCCATCCGATACAACAAACTATTTAAAGGTATTACGCAGGAGAACAAATAAAGTAATAAATACTAAAACTAACTATCACGCTATAAGTTCCTCCGGCCCATTGACTCAAACTCGTTGTTTTTCGGTTGCTATTCATCCTGCCTGTGAATAATTTGTCGAAATTAGACTACACTATTTAAGAGAAAGTTTCTCTCTTACCAATTTAGTTGTACGTCTCGTGTAACAAAATCTATTTGGTGCTTATAGACTGTTAGCCGCCACCTAGTCTACCTACTTCCTAACTAAGCCAGCGCGACGTCTGCCCGGTGTCATCTGAGGAGAGATCCCGTCTGCTTTATTGTAAGTACATGTTATTTGTCTAAAGTCTTCCAGCGTCGCTTTTCATGCGAGGATGTATCGTGCTGGTAGCGATTGCCTTAGAGGCCTTGCTCAGAGCTCCTTGTCATTTAAATGTTAGAATAATATCTTGCTAACTCAATGATTTCCGCGGTGTTATGTTATTGTGAGGTTCAGGAGCGCTTTAGCGAAAGAAGTAGTTTGGTTTCTGTATAACTGTGTAATAAGCTTACTTGACTTGTAGGAAAATTTAAATAAATTCCTACAAAGCTAATAATAAAGCTAATTGAATAATTCACTTGTATAGAAATTACAACGGAAAATACACTTACATAACTTAATTTCTTGAATACTACGTATTGATTGGCTACACAAGTTAATCCGTATATAGATTGGTATTATTAGCTTACTATAGTTTCACTAAGTATCATAATTGACTTTAACTTTATAATTAAATTAAGATTATTTCTTGCTATTGTCGAAGCGACAATATTTTGGTAAAGTAATAAGTAATATCTCTGACTAGGAATATTATATTCATATCAATGTTTTGTTGAAATCAGATTCAAGTGTGTGCTCAAGCGTATGAAAGATGAACGATTCATCTAGGAAATTAAACTTGCAATAATTTCATGGGTTGGTTATTGCATTAAACGTTGAGACTTATTTATATTGCCTACTTTTACAAAATTTAAAGATCTGTGTTGCTGTGTGCGATCATATTTCTATATTTGTGTTGACTTTTACAAACCCACTTACATCATGTTTGCCCATGCTTATGTCCATTGTGTTTATATGAACGTTTTATGTACATTTACAGCGGCTAGGTAACAGTGTTATTGATGTTAGTGCCTTATTCTCAACATCGTATAACTGAATAAAGTGAAACTTAAAATACTAATAAAATATAAGTCAAACTTAGTATTACTTAATTAATTACACTTCGACTTTAGTATGTGTAATACCTTGGTGATTTTCTTGAACTTTGACTCACTTTGAAACTATAGATTTCTTTGAGAATTATTACACTTCGGTAGTTCATATATAAGAGAATAGTGAACTGATATCGACACCTATTGACTATTTGATTTACGATAGAGTCAGTGTTTACATATAATGATGACTACTTAAGCTTATAACTCAAATTTCAATGAAAATAAACTGACTTTAGTGAACGATGATAAAATTATTTCATTGAAAGGAAAGTTTCCTTAGGTATATTTACAACGTAAGGACACTTTCGATCTATGATTACTTGGTCTCATTTGTTTTGACACATGAAAATTGCACAAATAATTTTAATAATTTAGATCTTTTAATTTAAAATTATATTCGGTGAGGACTATTGAGAAATTCTGCTAGTATTTAAATCATCTTATATTATTTTAATTATTAGGTTTTGATTTGAATGCATTAAATATTTGAACATTTAGTTGACTTTAAATTAATAAACAGATTTGTTTACACAAATATACAAAGAAATTTACTTTCATCATTTTAGACAGTGATTTACATAATTTTGATTTGACCAAACGATTATTGACCTGCCAGGAGCCGTCAGTTTGCGACCTCGACCCATTTAATGTTGAACCCTTAGATTTAAGTAATTGTAATGTGATATGAAATGATTATATGCCTGCAGCGCTATCGCAATAGATAATTACGCCTAATAATAAACACTTTGTATCTTGATTTATTTTCCCTGGGACATTGTACATTGAGCGATGCGCGATGTGGCATTACTATTTGTTGTATGTATATTACAGGTCTGTATCTACTTTGTTAATCAACATGGAGGAAAGCTTGAAGACTACACTCCGACTTACTGCTACACATTTAGAGCATCTATCAATTAAGGCGAGGGAGATAATAAATATAATACCAGGTCCCCCTACAGACGAACTTATCCTTCAAATGGAAATCGTCACATCAAAATTGGAGAGTACCTTGAATAGGATAAAGGCTGAAACAAATAACTATTATAAAATGGTTAACCAACCTGATGCTGACGAGATCTCCAGAATTTCTACCCTACAGTTGGAGGCTGAAGATAATCTATGTGAGCTGCAAGTGAGAGTCAAAAGAGCTCAAGCCACGTCAAAGGAAGCTGCTATGCCTGTTTCAGGGAAACTACCTAAGTTAAATTTACCGGAATACCACGGCGACATTTTGACTTGGCACCAGTTTTGGGATCAATTCGTCTCCTTGGTTGATAGTAGACGACTGAGTGATGTAGATAAATTCATGTACCTCAATTCCGCTGTTAAGGGAGAAGCCAAGAGGCTTATCGAAGGTCTGGGAACAACCAATAAGAACTATGCCATCGCGGTTAACACGCTGAAGGAAAGATATGGACGCGTAGAGCTAGTTAAGGATGCGCATTACTCTGCCCTCAGCAAGATCAAGCCTGCGGACAATTCTACTAACAGTTGCCGGAATGTTTTGAGTGAAATAGAAACCCATCTCAGAGTGTTAAGTTCTTTGGGTGAAGATGATACTCACAGCTACCTTCGGTTTATGATACTGGGAAAATTTCCTGAAGAGATAGTCTATGAACTAAAGAAAAGAGCCCAGGATGATTCAGTACCAGAAATACGAAAGGAGCTCGAAAAGCTGATATCTGCGAAAGAAGATGCCAGTCGATTCATTGCCCAAACGAGCGAAAGTACTTCAGGCAACTACACCACTGAGACACTGCATGTCAGTGAAAGACATAATAACCCTAGATTTGAAAGAAGAAAGGATAATGATAGATTTAAGAATAATAATTATGGACAGCGAAATCATTATGCTTCAATTTCAAGAAACCAGGGGTTAAAAAGAAAATTTGAAAATAATCGAGAGAGAACATTTCGAACGGAACCATCTGAAAAGAGGTTCAAGATCACATGCTTATTTTGTGGAGCTGAACATAATTCTGAGAAATGTAAGCAATATACTACAGTGATGGAGCGAAAATATAGGCTTGTAGCTCGATGTTACAGGTGCATGGAAAAGGGGCATCAAAGACGAATGTGTAAAACCAGGAAGCCCTGCACCCACTGTGGAAATATTTACCATCACTCATTTCTATGCCCCAAGGTTCTATCAGAGATGGCATCAGCAAGGACAACAGAAGCAAACACAAGCATGGCAGAAACATCTAAAGACGTTATACAAAGTAACGGAGCCTCGAGGCCTACCATTCCTTTGTGACTAGGCCACATAAATGATGTAAGACCTACCGTGATGCAGACAGCCATTGTAGAAGTAACTGCTGAAGGAAGTAACATCAGACATAAAGGAAGAGTACTGCTCGACGGAGGAAGCATGAGATCTTACATTACAAAGGATTTCGCGAGGAAATTCAGACTTGTGACCATAGAAGATAGTCATCTTACTATATTTATTTTTGGTAGCAATACACCTCAAGAAATAGACAGTCCCAAAGTCAAGGTCCAGATGATGACACAAACTGGTGAAATCGTTTCAATTAATGTCAACATTGTTCCTGTCATAGCAAGAAGCGTTCCATATGTAGGACCTGACCGTAGAGCATGGAATCCGGAATATAAGCTAGCTGATGATGGATCCTACGGTGACAGAGTAGACCTTTTGGTGGGAAATGACTACTATTTCTCCCTGTTATTGCCCGAAAAAATCGAATTAAAGAAAGATCTTTTCATGGTCAACACTAAATTTGGATGGATTTTCGGCGGGAAAACAGAAATAGAACCAGATAATAACCTGGAAATCATTACATATTGTCAGACCAATTTTGACATAGGCAGAAATAAACCTGATTTACCATTAGAGGACGTTAACCTTAAGGAATTATGGGAACTGGAAACAATTGGCATCTTTGACTCTCCGAAAGAGAGCAGAGAGGAAGAAGCCCTGCGTCACTTCAACGAGACAACTCGATATGAAGACGGTAGATACCAAGTCTCGTGGCCATGGGTAGAATACCCTCCGGACTTGGATCCTAACTTCGGTTTGGTACTAGGACGACTTGTGAGTTTAATAAGGCGACTAGACGCTGACACGTTGACTTCGTACAACCAACTAATTAAGGAACAAGAGGAAATGGGAATAATAGAAGTTGTACCGAAAAGGGAGATTGTCAGCCCTAGTCATCCCGTCCACTATCTACCACATCACTGTGTCAAACAGAAGAATAAACCTCCACGCATAGTATACGACGCGTCATCTAAAATCAAGGACAATAAGAGCCTTAATCAGTGTCTTTACTGTGGTCCCTTGATGCTGGAAGAATTAACAGGAATATTGTTGAAATTTAGATCTCACAACATAGGCATTTGTGCAGATGTAGAGAAAGCATTTCTACAATTAGGGTTACAAGACAAAGATCGTGACGTAACTAGATTCCTTTGGATCAAGGATCTGGACAAACCAGTAGAAAAGGATAATCTGATACATATGAGGTTCTGTAGAGTCCCATTTGGTGTGATTAGCAGCCCGTTCTTACTGAACGCTACAATTAAATATCACTTATCTAAGTCACGCTTAGAAATTGTACAACGTGTTGCTCAAGACATATACGTGGACAATATGGTGACCGGAACAAATACGGTAGAAGAGGCGATAGAATTGTATAACAATACAAAACAAGAGTTTCAACAAATGTCAATGAACTTGAGGGAGTGGAGTTCCAACTCACGTGACTTCATAGAGCAGGTTCCAGACAGCTGTCAGGATAGAATAGTTAAGGTACTCGGACTAGACTGGAACTTAGAATTAGACACACTTCACTTACGACTGAAGGAACGTGAGTACCCTAATACAAAGAGAGGAGTTCTACAATGCATCGCGTCAATTTACGACCCTTGTGGGTACGCAGCACCCTCTACACTATCTGCGAAGCTTCTTCTACAGGATTTGTGGAAACTTAAATTAAAATGGGATAACCCTTTAAAAGGAGATGAGGCGAAGAGATGGATTGACATACAAAAGGAACTTAAGAACTTGAAAGACACCTGTGTTCCCCGGTGCTGTGTAGAAAACCTTAGACAGAAGAGCTATTCCATCCATTGCTTCACAGATGCTTCTACTAAAGCATATGCAGCGGTTGTCTTCATAGTGCAGGGCAACCAGAGAAACTTCGTTATAGGAAAATCGAGATTAATTCCAATTAAGGATCAAGACAATCTGAAGATCCCAAAATTAGAGCTTATGGCATCTCTTATTGGTCATCGCTTAATCCAGTACGTTAAGAAATCACTACAAGGCGAAATAACTAAACAGATCCTCTGGACGGACAGTCAGATTGTAATAGGTTGGTACTACTCAGATAAGCTCCTAACACCGTTCGTATCAAGAAGAATACAGGAAATAAGAAGAAACAAAGAACTAGAAGTACGATATGTTCCAACTGACTTAAACCCAGCGGATGTGGCCACCAGACCGGCACAGCCAAGAGAGGAAATGGAGAAATGGTTGGCAGGACCCGAGTTCTTGTCAAAGGACCCAGCAGAATGGCCCGTCAGTCCGTCAAGTAACACTTCTCTTTTGGTTGGGGAGGGTCTGACGAGTACTCCGATGGAAGTAGAACTTAACGACAGTGAGATACAGGATGAAGTTGGTAGTTTAAATGGTGGATCTGAAGAAATGACACATAAAGACGACAGCTCAAGTAATGGTCCTAAAGAAGGAACACACGAAGATATCGGCATCGTATATACCAAGGTATCAGAGATCAAGAAAATCCAAGCTAAATACTTTCCCGAAGAACTGACAGGAAAAGAAACTAGCGTAAAAAGAAATCTAGGTCTCTTTTTAGATGAAGATGGTTTACTGAGGAGTAAGGGACGATTCCAATACGCTAATTGGACGTATGATAAAAGATATCCAATTTTACTACCTCCTAAGAGTTCATATACTGATAATATCATCATGAGAACTCATAATGATAATTATCACGTCGGAGCCGCCCACACACTCAGTATTATTCGACAAAACTTTTGGATACCTCAAGGGAAGAAGCGAGTTCTTAACGTCATAAATAAATGTAGTCAATGTATTAAACAACGGGGTGGACCGTTTAAACTACCACCTACACCAGCTTTGCCTCCTGAAAGGGTCAACTACACGGAACCTTTTACATTCACAGGGATAGATTATCTAGGCCCGATACTGGTTAAAACCCAATCAGGAACTGAGAAAAGATGGATTTGCCTATTTACCTGTCTTGCCGTACGCGCAGTACATCTGGAAGTCGTGAGAGATCTGACAGCAGAAGAAGGACTTCTCGCCCTAAGAAGATTCATAGCTACTAGGAACGTACCCACAGTAATAACATCTGACAATGCCACTAATTTTAAATTAATATCTGAAGTTATGACGCAACCCTATTGCATAGAAAAGAAAATTAAGTGGCGTTTCATCCCTCAATTAGCACCTTGGTTCGGGGGCTTCTACGAGAGACTTGTGGGTATGGTCAAAGTCTGCATGAAAACGACTCTACAGAAACATCTTCTTACGGACAACCAACTAAGTACCGTAGTAAAGGAAATTGAAGCTGTTGTCAACACTCGACCGCTTACATATGTCGATGAAGATGTGGAACATACACTTAGGCCTTCTGATTTCATCGCCATGGGAAGAACTATAGTAACAGACACCAGGAGTGATGGATCTTTACCTCTGGAAACACAGACGAAGAGCGATTTAGTACAGAGCTGGAAGAAAGGGATCAGTATACTGGAAGAGTTTAAAAGGATGTTCATAGATCGGTACCTTTTGAGCTTGAGAGAAAGGTATTCACATTCTCCTAAACAACCTAGGTGCACATCCAAGCTTCAACCATCGGAAGGCCAAGTAGTACAGATCAAATCTGATAACAAAAACAGACAAGACTGGAAGGTAGGGAAAATTATATCTCTTCAGAAGGGGAGCGACAATATGTGCCGTGTCGCCCATGTTAAGGTAGGGGATAAAGTATATACTCGTTCCTTAGCACAATTATATCCATTAGAAGTAGAGGATGTGACAAGCGAAGAAACTGCTGCATCGACTACGAATAAAGAAGACTCAAAAGGAGATCTCGAAGAGTCACAAAATGTAGATATCGATATTGAAGTCGATGAGATGAGCGATATGCCTTTTAATGATAAAGGGGACAAGGAAAATTTATATGGTACAGAAAGTATTAGTGAAGAATGTACTCCAGAGAGAGTCACCTCGCCTAATAATGTTGAGATAGACGATGGATCGAAAGATGACACCGGCGCATTTCTCCGACCGCGGCAGCCAAGGGATGCCGCCGTCAAAGCCCGAGAGAAGATCCGACAGTGGACGCAGTCCTTACCTTCTCTTCTGTCGGCCGTCGGGAGTGTCGCGAGCAACGAGCTACGCGATGAACATCAAACCTGGCAACCCTACTAGGAAGTAGCGTATCTATGGTGAGTAAATAAGATTTAATCTATAGTGGGTAAAGCAGATTTAGTGGGTAAAGCAGATCGTCTGTTACGGCCACGAGTCTAAATGATTATCACTGTTTCCGAGCAAGGCACAGTCCGAATTTTGCTTCCGTGACGTGATGAACAGTGAACGCGCTTGTGAAGTTACTTAGGCTCTTCCTACGAAGCAGGAAACCACGTGTGCTGGGTTCCCTAAAGCTGAGTATTCTCTATTTCGTATAACCTCTTTCTACAAAGCTAGATACCACGTGTGTAAGTTTCCCTAAAGCTGAGTGAGTAATTTCTATTTCCTATCATTTGCTTTCTGTATATCTTAATAATGCAGACTCATAGTGTAACATTACAGTCTTACCGCGTTGTCACAACCTAACAATAAAGACTCCTAGAACTATGGAATGCTTGTACCTATAACTTGACTATTGATGTATCTAATACTTGACAATACTGATGTGTGGCGGGACACTCCTGTGGTCGTAGTGTCCATGTGTGAATGTGCCTGACGAGGCCATGAGGACAAGGCTGTTTTGTCGGCACCCCTAGGGTCGAGGTGTCGACGGGTGCGTTAAGAGTGGGGGCCCATGGAATACGTCAGCCCTAGGTTGGCAATGCCGATAGCCTGACGAGGCTGTTTGTCGGTCTCCCCCTAGTCGCGGTGTCGACGGGTGCGTTAAGGGAAGGGGGCCCACTAGCCTGAGAAGGCTGATATGTCGGCACCCCTGGGGTCGAGGCGTCGACGGGTGCGTTAAGAGAGGGGGCCCATGGAATCGGCAGCCCTAGGGTGACTATTCCCAATAGCCTGACGAGGCTATTTGTCGGCCTCCCCCTAGACGAGGTGTCGACGGGTGCGTTAAGAGAGGGGGCCCATGAGATACGGCAGCCTGAAGGGCGTTAATGCCAAAAGCCTGATAAGACCGTTATGTGTCGGTACCCCTGTGGTCGTGGTACCGACGTGTCTGTGAGAGGAGTATAACTTATGTGACATGACTGACTGATTGAAACTTTATTAGACTCTTATAATTAACGTAGATCTTGCCATCCAGACTTTGACTTGTAGCCTTGATAACACTCCGAGATCATATCCCGAGATGCTCAGTGATAGCGGTGATATCATAGATCATTTAAAACTATAGGTGGTGAGCTGGAGTCCCGCAGGCGGGTCCTACTAATTATGCGAAGCAGAGGGGGCGGATTCGGGAGCCCAGAATTGGAGATGGAGGTAAGATTCAGACATCTTTATCTCTATCCATCGCAACGCATGTCATACACTTAATTTACTATACCATTGAGTTACATAACCTAGCAATGAGACATGTGTTCGCGACAACACGTAATATTATATTATTGAAGCTCACTCAAGTATGATATGTTTATATAATTTTTGTCAAATTGAAATAAATACTTACTATATTGCGATTTACATGAAAAATTTTCATTCAGTATTTAAGTGCTTGTTTGTTTCAGATCAGTGGCCCAATTCTGCTAATAAGTTATAGCCGAATCGAAACTGAAACTAACTTGCTAACTTTGTTGTAATAAAAAAATCAAAATTTCGTAAAACCACGATAGGAATAAGCAAGCTCTTTAGATAAGTTTTTAATGAACTTTTGTACAAGTTAGGTTAGTTTTAGACCGAATCATCTACTGCTCAATAGCTAATTCACACTAAGCTGTACATAAATATAGCACACGTTAAAATGATCTTTACAACAAAATACAACCGATAATGGAGATACATTTTCCCTTCTCATCATCTTACACCATTTTTTTCGTAATTTCGCATCGCGTGGAATACGAAAAGACACTTTAATACAGTTGCTCAAAAAGTAGTATATTGCATGCAGGGCTGTTTTGCGTCCGGGATGACCACCATTACGCACTAGTGCTTTTTCTTTACCAAATGTCAAATGTCTAGAATCTGACACACATTTTGCTTTTTTCTAGCATGCTAAGTTAAGATTGCGCTAAATAATCTGACTGGTCTACCAGATTTTGTATTATAAAAGCATGCCTAAAAGCAAAGCATAACAAAAAGCACGGCCGGACCTTGCTTTTAAAAACACGACAAGCAAAGCATAGCACGCATTTGCTTTGTCACTGCTGTGTACGTACGACGACATATTTGGCGCCATTTTTCTAAAATTTTATCTGCGTGATTATTAATTGTTGTTATTTGCTTAAAAGTTTAATCTATCAAATATATAAAATTCTCGTGTCACAGTGTTTGTTACCGAACTCCTCCGAAACGGCTTGACCGATCTTTATGAAATTTTTTGTGTATATTCAGTAGGTCTGAGAATAGGTCGTAAACTATTTTTTATTACGGCGAAACGTAAGTTCGCCGTTATTTGTAGTGAAAATACTATTATGGGGTGTATTATTAATATTGTTTTTGCACTGCGGTAGCATACAATACTTGTAAAAAGGTTTTTTAACTTCTTCCATGATTTGTATAACAATTAACTGAAATTAAGTCACGAAATAAGTATGTGGGCGCGCTAACGCTATAGTAAACAAACACGGGACCAATGACAACTAAAACCAATGACGTCATCAAAACGCGCGCAAAATGGTGGCGTTTGAACGGCTCAAATTTATTCGATGTTTTAAATTTCACTTTGAACAATAACTTGACTATTTTCAAGCCTATTTATATTTTTTTCTATGTTATAAAGATGTAATTGATTAGTTTATGAATTAAAAAAAATCATGCATATTCCCTATTAATGGTATTAGGCATTATTCTTCAAAAGTACATTACAAATTATTAATGAATGTATGACCTAACATTTGAATGTTAGTTAAGACTGCCTAACATGGCTGTATGAGCTTTATAAGTTGTCCTTTAAAAGCTCCCTTTGCTCTACCGAAATGTGTTTCTACGGAAGAAGTGAAATAAGATTTGTCACCGCGGAATTCCGTCTCCTTCTCGAGTCCTCTTACTGCAGGTGAAAAATCAGCCAGTCGTTTGTCGACGCCCGGCGCCCATACATCACCGGGCCCATTCTCGCCTAGCGCAAATTTTTATATAGTAATGTTCCTCGCCTCATGAATGGCAATTTTATTCTTAGTGAATCTCCGCCGCTAATGTTCTGGAGATAAACTGTATTTTATTTCTGTCGTCCCGCACTCCGGATTGCCTTTTTCAGTGTGATTTGTGGTGGAGACGACTCTCGCTTTTGGCTACGGGTTGAGCGACTTTAAAGTAAACTCAATGTTTGATCGAGGGTTCTGTACACGCTTTTACAAGTGTATTGGTTCCAGACTACATTTACGGTTTTCAGACTTTTCCTTAACATGTGCTATAAGACCTTGCTTCTCGTCAAATTTCATGATTAGGTCAACGAGAAGCATCCTGTAGGTTTTGATTCCCTTGTGATTTCACAAAATTTGCGAAAATATGCGACATAAGTGGTTATATCTTTTGATAGCGTTGACTCACAAGTTTGATTCTTTTACAGGTGACAGAGACCATAGACTCGAGTATTTGGTAATAATTTCAGTATGATACCTCTACGTGTTTCTGATAAAAAGGGTCTTGTCGGCCAGAGATACGGACAACGAAGTTAAGTCCTATTAGGTCCCCACGGAACCTCAAAAATTAATAATGATATAAGAAAAATTTCGAACCTGCGGTGGCCTACCTGTTGGTCATGGTGTTGACCAACAGGTAGGTCACCGTCGAGTTAGCAATTAAACGACACAACCCCATCGAGTTTGGGCTCGTTTGATTCATATTGACGAGTACTTTAACAAGATTGTTTTTAAAAATGTTTTTTTACTATTAATTAATTATTGAATGGTTTTGTTTAGCTTGCCCTGTTTGTTTATTTATTGGTTAAGGTCAAATCTTGCGAGTTAAATTTGACCCAGCTGCAAATGTCCGTTTGAGCAGTGGAATACACATTTAGTTCTGATGACAATGCAATTATGCATAAACTGGTATCTTCGTAAATCCAAAATGACCGCTGCAACAAAATGGCGGATTACATATTTTTGTACAAACCTCGCAATATGGGTGGGTATCAAATGAAGGGGCTTGATTTGCAGAATGCGGTATTTTATGAAAAAAAAATCAAATCCAAGAGGGCCGCTTCAAAAACATTGCAAAAACACGTAGGGCGCTTGAATTTTCTATCAATAGCACACCGCTCATATAATTATAAAATGCTATTTACATTTTTTTGTCTGATCAAATCCCTAGATTGATGAGGAGATTGGTGTAATGACTGGAACCTTTGACCTACTGAATTCATTATCTACAGCATTATTGTATTTATCTATATAAATAAAAATGGATTGCCGATTCACGATCACCCATCTCAACACGACCACCACCGACGCCCCTGCACCTCGCCGATCGCAGCGTTAATACACCATTCGCCGAAAACTTCATATTTCGTTACCGACTTTGCCACTCGGGTGTGTTAATTTGTAGCTGTCACCGCGTAATTTCACACTAGAGTTTCGCAGGCCGAGTTTAATCGTTCCCTTAAAACTTGCGACTCATGCAACATTAAACACGTTCGTGTCACGTAGGTACAGTCGGCAGCGAATAATGACAACGCCATGATTGTGCTTTCAAATATTCCAAAACAGCTACACATATGACACAAAGCTAATGAAGATCCGGAAACCAAGAACAAATATTTCATTGTTTTAATGGATTCCAGTAGGGAGTTAAAGAAATTTGAAAGAACCCTAGTCTAACCCTAGTCTGGTTGGTGGTAAGGATTCTGAAGTGTGCACGACGTCATTCTATGAAATATAAATATAATATTGTTTTTATTATAATTAATATTCTATTTTAATTTTAAATAAATATATGGAATGTAATCTGATACATCTTTAAACAATCTAATGTCAAGTCATTAAACGATGCCTGATTGCCTGACGATGATGTCTCAAAACCGGTCGCAATAACTTTAATATTTGATAATGACATCGATCAGACAAAAAACAAAGAATCAAGTGGAACTAGTGAAATTTGTGTTTTAGTAACAAGTTACTTCCATTCGATTTAAGTAGTAATACAGGTAACTTGATTGCCCTTGCCTACTAGTGCGGAGGTAAGCTGTTGTAAGAATGTCTGTTCTGTTTCATTCTTAACCGACTTCACAAAATGAGGAAAGTTCTCATATCGACTGTATGTTTGTTACGCAATAACTCCGCTAATTATGAACCGAACTCCAAAAGTCTTTTTGCATTTAATAGAGTATACTGCTGAGGTAGTCTCATTGTTACCAAGTCAGGATCTAGTGATGGAATCTTTGAGAAATCGAGGAAACCCTTAAATTTCATAGGCACGTCCATCTTGTTTCATATATTTTTCTGAACTGTTCAGGTATTTGCATTTGGTAATCATCATCGCAAGGATTTTTCTACCATGTCGAGCTGATGATGGAAGGAACCTCAAGTTTTAAGAGTTAGAGGTTACTTTTTTCAATATAATATGTACGTATTGAGCCTTGGTTGTAATCCTTAAAGTTGCTTCGTGGGCTGGTGTTATTGATTTTGGTGATATTAAGAAGGACACGGGAGGTTGTCTTGAGTATATTCTGGATGTATGCACATACAAGGTTAAAATGTTTTCTTTAAATTAGAATGTTTTGCTATGTTTTGACATCAATAAGTGCCTGTAAAGGCCTAAGTATGTTGAACAAAGATTTTTTGAATTTTGTATTTTGTACACACGTAATAAAACATCCACATTTAAGGCTTTGGCACAATGGTCGGGTATTGTGCGTGCGAAACACAAAACGGCCTAATCTATACGCTCATTCACGCGGCCGACTGTACGTACTTTGAAGTAATTTGTTTTTACTTGGCACGTGTTAATATCGCTCGTGTAACGAGGGTTTGCGGGGACTTTTTGTTCGGTTTCCGTTCAGCCGTGATAGCCGACGTGTTTTGGGGTGCGAGCTACGTCCAGACATGTTTGTGACCGAGCGTGGTTTGTTGCGAAAGTTATTTTGTTTATTTATAGGGTTTCGTATCTCAAAAACGAAACGGAACGAAAAAACGGAACCCTTATGGGATTCCTTTTTTGTTCGTCTGTCAGTCTGTTAGTCTCAGAGGCGGATCCAGAATGTGGTGTTGGGGGGCGAATTTTGAAAAGGTTCCTACTTGGAGCTAGGGTTCAAAGATAAAGTTTTTATTATCCTTATTTTTTACAAAATAAACCAAACGCGCCTTGTGCCGCTAAATGTTAGTCGGAATTATGCTGCTCTCTTGGGGCCGCCATGCCCGCCCCCCTGGATCCGCCAATGGCTTAGTCTATCACTTTATCTCTCTTTTTGTCTGTCCGTATGTCCGTCCGTCTGTCCGACTTTTTTCAGGGACAGCGTAGAGGTATCAAACTGAATTTTCACGAAATACTGGGGTTTACGGTCTCTTTCACGAAATACTCGGGTCTACGGTCTTTTTTCACGAAATACTCGGGTCTACGGTCTTTTTCAGCTGTGAAACAATCATACTGCATATTGTTGCATGTTGCATATTTTGGCAAATTTTCCGATTTCGCAAGGAAATCAAAACCTATGGGGTACCTAAGTGCTTCCCGTTGACCTAGAACAATGAAATTTGGCCAGAAGCAAGATCCTATAGCACACGTTAAGGGAACAATGTAAAAACCGCAAATATGTACATAGCAACTTATATACCTCGATAAGTTTGTACGGAAACCTTGGTGCGTGAGTCCAATTCGCTTTTTTATTACTTTAAGAATTCTTTTTAATTCGCGTCTATTTACACACAAAACTACCGTCTTAATATTTCCTTAACTTGTACTATAAGGCCTTGCTTCTTGTAAATTTCATGATGCTAGGTCAACGGGAAGTACCTACTCTACAGGTTTTGAATCTATTGCGAAATCGCAAAATTCTTAAATGAACAAAAAACAAACAATATATTCGCAGTGTGCAATGGTCCTTACTCATGGAACTGCACCCTTACTCGCGTGGTCATCGCACAATGGCAGCGGTAACTTATCCACTGATAGTTTGCAACTGACCTCTCGAGCGGTCAACCTTTTAGCGAAGATTATCCGTTCACCGAATAATTCCAACCCTATCCGGCTGTATTTAAGTAGCGTCTTCAACAAACCGCCAGCACCGATCGCTGAAGTAATTCATGGCAAGCGCTTATTGCACTTTTGCGGGATTGGAAACATTCAAGTCAGAATAGTGAGATACTCGATGTTTTAGTAACGCGTTAGTTTAAATCTGGTTGAATGTAATTATTTCTAAAAACGTTTTTAGGGTTTATTCATTTATAGGGCTCTGTACAATGGCGTCGATGGCGTAGTGCGTAAGAGGAAACACTGAGGTCGAGAAAATTCAAAAATAGGTATTTGTGAAATGTATTGTTGTGCGTCCGAACAACTGAACTACGGAGAAAAAAGTCTAGTATTGTTTCCCAGAATATTGAAGACGTAACTAGAAATTATAGTACTATACGTGACAAGTACTAACTATTTTCTCTTATACGCTGACGATCTAAAAATATATAAATCTATTGACAATGCTAATGATCATGACAGAATACAACAGGATCTGGATCGGTTCTCCCTCTATTGTACTGAAAATAAATTAAGTTTAAGCATAAACAAATGCAAAGTTATTAGCTTCACAAAAAAGAGAACTGTTAGTAAGTATCCATATAGACTGTAACATCCAATTAGAATCGGTAGACAATATCCGAGATCTTGGTGTTATTCTAGATACTAAATTACATCTTGAAAAACACGTTGATACCATTATTAAAAAAGCATATAAGATGTATGGGTTCGTCATGCGTAGTTGTGCTGCTTTTACTCGACCGTCAACATTTATTTATATTTACAAAAGTCTGATACGATCTCAATTGGAGTACGCTGTACCTGTATGGAATCCCCATTACAAAAAATACAAAGTTGCACTCGAGTCAGTTCAGAAAAAGTTCTTGCGTTGTATTCACTTTAAATTTTATCGCAGTCGATTATCTTATGTACAACTATTGAAGAAATTTAATTTATTAACTCTTGATAAAAGACGCCTCCAATAAGAAACTATGTTAATCTATGATATCTGTCACGGCAGATATGATTGTATTCCGCTTCAGAATAGGTTAAGATATAGGGTCCCCTTTCGTACTCACAGTCGTAATGTTCAAGGATTGTTCGCTATCAATCAATGTCGTACTAATGCTGGTAGGCGATCTCCTATGTTCCGCTTAACTAAATCTTTCAATACTTATTTTAGTCACTTGGATATGATTGCTATACAACCGAATAGTTTTAAGAAATCTGTCCTTCAAGAATTGCACACCATTGAATTGTAATTGTAACACTACACGATAATAAACAAGTTAGATTATTTAATAAAAAAAAAACTTTTTCTAATACAAGCTTTTATATCATCATAATATTGTAATATTGATTGCCACGCGATATACGAGTATATGCATGCAGGGTTTCAGCTCAATCGGAGACCGGGAAGTGGGTCAAATGTAACTTGTAAGATTTCATTACAGACACCGGGACAGGTGAAAGTAAATAAAAGCTTGTAAACAAGTAATATGAATATTTTTAATAGCATTGTTATGTGTTAAGAAACAGAAGCTTTACCTACTACTAAGTACTTTGCCCTTTGTTAATTGTTGTAAGTGATTTGTGGTTAACGGTGCTGGTGATGCATTTAGTACTATATTAAGTGTAACTGTTTTAAATATTATTGTACTGTATCACTGTTTGTTGACCTGAATAAAGTGAAAAAAAAAAAAAACTATTCATTTTGCAAATGATATGTTAAAAATCTAGTTTTTGATAATGTAAATATTATGATATATTGAACATAATTTCTTGTAGACCCCATGAGAAAATTTGTACTTCTAGTTAGTAATATATTAGTTCAGTTCATTCTGTACTTTGTTAACATAACTGACCAAGATTTGAAACAAACTAAAAAAATAGTTATATTACTAAGTAAAGATTACCAGAAATTTAGTCATCACAACAAATATTAGGATACTACACATCGAAAGTTTTGTAAAGATGACTTGAATATAGCAAGTACTTAACGTTATTTTGTGTTATATCTACTATTTTAGTTGTAGCTGCAATAAAATATAACATGGTTTTCACAAAATGTGTTGTAATAACAACAGATTTGTGTCAGTTTTTCTGGTTAACATAACCAGACATTATTGTATCCTTTGACTTTTGGCTTTGTTGGCGTTACTTTTGTTTTTAGCTCCTGGCTTTCTGAAAACGCATAGCTTGAGCCTTCATTCATGCCATATAATGGTTTTGAAGGTGCATCGAAAACCATTCGTAAGGCCCAGCAAGTACAACTAGACGTTTACAAAAGTCTGCAGATGCGAAAAACGAAATGCTATTAGAAATGTGTTAATTTAAATGAAACAATAAATTTATAAATTAAATATTTTGTTTTATTTTCATATAGGTGTTCTTGATTACATAATAAATCATCATCACATAAAGAATCATCAATAGTACTTCTTCTTAAGGTAGGTAAGTATGACAAGAAAAATTACAAAGGTTTTCTTGAGAACAAAAACAATAGCAACGTTATTAGTTTGTTTTACTTCATAACAGTATTTTTTCTCAATAAAATATAATGTTTCATATAATGAATGTTCAAAGATCACTTTCTGCTCATTGTCAGTAATACTAAGAACATAAATATTTTCAATTATCGCAAATTTTGGTAAGGAATCAACTTCTATATCCTTTTTACAGTAGCCCAATTGCAACTATAATAATTATACAAAGATGTGATATTCAATTTGCTTATTGTTATTTTTAACGTTATCATTTACGGATTTCTTATGAGCTGTTTTAATTGTGGTGCCAAAACTAAGATAGAAGAGATAAAATGGTCCGCTCACTCACATTCACACTACTTGTCACGAGTACGATCGACACATGAAATGACCGAATCAAAGCACGGTGCAAAGGGCGGCGGCGAGAGCACACGAAAATATTGTTTCCGTTACAAAATATCGATTGGATAAACAATATTTTGCTGTTCTTGTTAATTGTTATTTAAATGTATGTATTGTTAAATGTATCGTAGTTCATATCAGATTCATTACATTATTCTAAACCATTGCTTATGTTTATAAATGCTTTCTTATTGTTAGTGTCAACAATATGCGTTGTAATTCATAAAAACGTACGGTACAGACAACAATAAATTCTAGTAGATTGTACAAATAATCAAGTCGTGTACAATACCAAGTTAAGATTGTTATTTTTACTAAGGAATTTAATAACTGGTATTTTTTAAGCTGTCTTGTAAACTAGATTTATTTACCAGATTTTTTTAGTATTCGTAATAATGCGATTATTTATCTTTATAACTAGTTCTTATAAAGGCCACAGGTTTTTGTTTTCTTTCACTAGAATATTTTTTACAAATCGTTCTGGTAGTTTAGTAAATTATTTTTTTCTCCGTGTGAGCGCGATAGGGACAACTGCAGCTCGAACCGAAAATACCTATGAAAAGTACACGAAATATACGTTTCGTAGTCCCCTGTGTTTTTCTCCGCGAAAAATTGACCAATTTAATTACTTTTTGCGTTAAAAATTTTAAACAAAGCTTTCTCTGGGTTTCTATGTTTTGCTTTTTTTGTATAATCTCCTTCAATTTGTTTGCTGGACGTTTCAATACAGCAGAAAATTAGGTCGAATTTTTAGGTTTCTGAAGGTTTAAAATCTCGTAATAATTAACTTAATAAAAAAAGGAAAACATAGGAACATGCTTATAGTGGCCATTAATTTTATTGGAAAAAATAAAGCAACTAGTGCCATTATCCAGAAAGGAAACAGGGGACTACGTTTTGTATGAAAAAACGGACTGTACGATTTCCTCTTAATATAAGTATCGGTCGATCGACTATGATTAAAGGAAAGAAATCATTACATCTAACAGTACAGTTCGGGACATACGGTAATATTTATTGGACAGATTTGTTTCCTGTGATCGACTTCATCGATTGGTATCATAAAAATACAGGATTTTGATTTTACCAGGTTCGACTCCAGACCCCCTAGACAAATGCCACACGCTAACTTTTCCGCAGTCGTTCCTCAGAAAAAATGTATGAAGATGACATTAGCTGCGGAAAAAATAGCGTGAGGTTGTCGTAAGCTAATGTCATTTCCATACATTTTTTCTGTGGAATGACTGCGGAAAAGTTAGCGTGTGGCATTTGTCTAGAGCCTCAGGTTCAAACAGACGATTATTTAAAAATCTGTGAATGCAGTTTAGTTTGTTTTTAAAATCAAAATGAAGTCTTATTTTAGTAAAATTTTTCATCTGCGGTATTTAAGGCACTTTCCCTCCACGTGGCATCGCCATGGGATGCACTGTACACCACTAGATATGTTTTGAGAGAACCCTCTGTGCGCAATTCATGGAGTTATTAAAATCCATGATGCAATTCAACTCGTATTTGACCGGTTTTCGAACATAACCGATTGAAGTTTTCCCTTCTTTGTATTAATTATTTTAATGATCAGCAGACGTATTGTGGATCTTTCATCGTATGACGCGGTATACATTTTTAGATAAGGATGTCATGAAATGATTCATTTGGTATTACCGATCCCCAATGTTATCATTATAGTATACTTTCAATGATATCATCATGATATAATGAACGAATGATAAAAATCTGACCGAGAATCCTATTTTTCATTTTGCACAATGATATATCATTTGAAAATCATGAGATCGGTAATCGACCTTCTGATCTCGAATGTTATCATCACTATGGCATAGTTTCAATGATGTGATCATCCTGGTATAATGAATGAATGATCAAAAATCTGACCGAAAATCTTATGACATGTTTTGCACTATGATTTCATCATGATATCATTTGAAAACCACGAGCACAGAAAATGTAATAGTACTCCGTACCATGAGATCGGTAATAGGCCTGCGGTTCGATTTAAATTTTTCTTGACAAGAAACAAGTGACGTATTGTTGTATTGTTTAAGCGCCTGTTATGTTCTGATGTATATGCTGCTCACTGTACTCCCCCGATTCCTTACCAGAGCCGTTCAGCACAAGAAAAATACAAGACAGCTTAATTGTTTCTCCTGGCAAGCCTCCTGAATCCACAAACAGGTCTTCTCCCATATAATTACGAAAAAACTTCACTCCCTAATCAACCTCACGCCAACCATGAAACGGGGGTAGGAAATAACCTCATAAATATTAAAGACATTGGCTCAACAACATTTTACATTGTAATTGACATAGCATCTATTATTCATACAAAAGAAATGACATACATGCCCTTTTTCCCCTCAAAGGGGCCGCAGGTTGGTTTTGAACCATGCGAATACTTTTAGATACGGGATAGATTGCGCGTTCCCAGAGGGGATGTTTTTAAGCTGTGACCCTCATTAAAAGTCATTGTTGTCTGCCTTTTTAGCGTTCAAATACACAGTCCTCCTTCGTTTCAGGCGATTGTGATGTCAGCCAGAAAAACATTACGGTTTCGTTTTCGAAACGATAATTCGTAACGATGTTTATTAATATGTTGTTAGATCTCCCGCTAAAGGTTCTATGCATATACAGTAAGTATCCAAAAACGGGTGAACCCATATTCAGAATGAATATAATATCGGTTCTATGTATGTAATTTTTAAAACTCTTCAATAAAAAAATCAACATAAATTTTTAATCATTAATAAGAGTATTTTAAAAGTAACACAAATTGCTTTGTGCGCTTGCGGCCCCCCTCAACTCTTTTAATCCCTTATTTGGTCAATAATAGTTTTTTTTTAAATTGTAACTCCTTTTTTGGGTCGGGCTCCTGACACTAGATAGCATTAAGACTACACTACAGTAAAATAATAGCGTCATTGATGGTCGTAATTATTGTCGCTTTAAGGCGCTTAACACATTGCCGCCGCATCCCGCTGCGGTGCACGGAGGGACGTAAACCGCATGCGGCTGCAGCGGCACGGAACCGTGCCACCGTACAGTTTGCTCCGTAGCACCGTCCGGAGCTGCGATGCACGACGCACCGCATCACCGCATTATGGTGCATAACACATTGCACCGGACACCGCTACGGTGTGCGGTGCTGCGGTTTTTAATTTTGACTGGAGAATCTTAATTTGTATACAAAAACCGCAGGGTATAACACACTCGCACCGCATCACCTTGCGGTTGTGTGGCGCGCGCGACGGCACCGCACTCCCGGACGGTGACGCGGTGCGGTCCGCGGGGTATGCCACACTGTGCCGCAGTATCGTACGGATTTTTGCGTAGAAAGGACGTGCATACGCGTAATAGATCTCAACATAGATATGCGGTGATGCGGGGCGTCGTCGTGCACCGCAGCTCCGGACGGTGATACGGAGCAAACCGTACGGTGGCACGGTTCCGTGCCGCCGCAGCCGCATGCGGTTTTCGTCCCTCCGTACACCGCAGCGATGTCCGGTGCAATGTGTTATGCACCTATCTATGTCGAAATCTATTACGCGTATGCACGTCCTTTCTACGCAAAAATCCGTACGATACTACGGCACAGTGTGGCATACCCCGCGGACCGCACCGCATCACCGTCCGGGAGTGCGGTGCCGTCGCGCGAGGCCGCACAACCGCACGGGCATGCGGTGTAAGTGTGTTATACCCTGCGGTTTTTGTATAGAAATTAAGATTAAAAACCGCAGCGCCGCACACCGGATGCAATGTGTTATGCGCCTAAGTGTCGGTAAATGTAACTGTGCTAAGAGAGCATTTAGACACTATCTCGCCAGATGGTAAGCGCTAAAGCGATGTGGTCTATGATGTAGCACACTCTGAGCACGCTCTGAGCCCTGACCCGACGTTTGCTTTGCAGCTCTAAGTATCTTTTTAGCAAAAGTTTTAGTTTTAGCTACTTAGTTAAAATATAGCCAAGGAACCTAAATTTAAAAAGTAATAAGTGCACAAGTCACTAAGCTGGAGCAGGAAGTCAAATGTAAAACGCAATAAGTGCACAAATCACTAAGCTGGAGAATAAAAATCAAAACAAAAAATATAAATAGAGGCGGAGCTGATTCTTTCAGAGCTCGCTTGCTGTAAACATGTCCGTATATCGACGCTTAACATTATGGCGGAAGCAGCGTGCAACAGCCGATAAATAATCGTTCTATGGCTGGTAAATCGGTTCCTCTCCAGAGGAGGAGAAAATAGCCGTGCTACGTCACGCTAGCGGCGCTCGGAGAATGGTTTTCATTTTGGATTCTCTTCGTATAAAAAGTTTTCTAGTAAATAGCCGGATGGAAAGATAGAATCAAGACTGAAGCATTTTAATGTTATCGATTTATTTAGGGATTGTTTTGCCATAATTTACATTTTAATGGTATTGATTTAGGCGGTTTTTGCCATAATCTGCATTCAAATATTGTTGACTAGCTTTTGCCCGCAACTTCGTCCGCGTGGAAGTCCTTTATTATTGATTCCCTTTACGAATCCCCCCCTCCCCTTTACCAATACCAAATTTCATCTAAATCGGTTTAGCGGTTATTGATTCCCCATACAAACTTCCACCCCACTTTTCTACCCCTTAAGGAGTGATTTCTGCGATAAATGCTATCCTATGTCCTTTCTCAGGCTCTAGAGACTATCTGTGTACTAAATTTAATTTAAATCGGTTCAGTAGTTTTGGCGTGATAGCGCGACATACAGACAGACAGAGTTACTTTCGCATATAGTTAAATAAAGTAAATATATTTAGTAATATAGTATAATAGTATATAGTATGGATTTAGGGACTTTTTGCAGTAATCTACATTTTGATGTTATTGATCTAGGGAGATTTTGCTATAATCTGCATTTAAATATGGATGCGGGCTGAGTATTAAAAATCTAAATCTTTTTATTCCGTCAGTTAATGAAAAAAAATACCGGAGGGAAACTCTGTAGCAGGGTCACCTGCTTGGGTACCTCCGTCTTGCTTTGTTCCGGTTTGAAGGGTAAGATATGGCAGTGAAAATACTGGGTACTGTGACTTTACACTTTATGTCACAAGTTCGCAACGTACACCGTGGTTTTTGTGGGTTGCAGATTTGCTGCGAACCTCGAATGAGCCACGTGTCTAGAGGTGACGGTTACCACTTACCAACAGGCGGACAGTATGCTTGCTTGCCTACTCTGTTGTATAAAAAAAATATGGGGGGGGGGGGCGTATGGACCTACACAATTAGGTCCGTGGGGGGGACGGACAGACATATGTCATCATCATCATCATCACAGCTCATATACGTCTCCACCAAGTGGCTCGAGCCTACCCTATGTTAGGGTGATTAGGCCTTAGTTAACCACGCTGCTGGCCCAGTGCGGATTGGTCGACTTCACATACACCATTGAATTTCCTCGCGGATGTATGCAGGTTGCCTCACGATGTTTTCCTTCACCGTAGGAGCGTCAGATAAATGTACATATGAAATTCGAAAACGAAAAACACATTGGTACACGGCCGTCTCGAACCCGGACCTTCCGATTGAAAGGCAAGTGCCGAGTCCACAGCGTCACCGACGCTCCATGTGTAAGAAGCCGGAATTTGAGCTTTGATTTTAGAAATTTGAACTCGTCTTCTAAGAGATTCAGTCGATTAACCTCTCGGACACATAGGACTTGAGACTATGCGGTATAGTTTATTGATATTATTTACTTCAGTTGAAGAGCTAACGTCAACTAGTTTTGTATTCAGCAAGTTCAGTCGCGTTCTTCGTTGTGGCCGCGTCGAAGAGTTAAAGTTTTGCAGGAAGCGACTTCTGAGTATTTACATATAAATAGCCACTACTTTTTATACGCACAATCGTGAATTTCTTGACCTTCATCTCAGCTCCGCTTCCATGGTCTAGTTATTGAGATCACCGGGTGTTGACCGGGAGGTCCGAGGCTCGATTCCCCATGGGGGCGGATATTTCTGCTCGATTTGGTTGGTGGTAGCACTTCTGAGCCCGGCTGGCTAGCTACCACCGTCTTACCAAAAATTGGTCGCCACAATAACAACGTTATGAGTATTGTTCTGTTCCGACACTAAGATGTAAGATAGTCAGTACCTCAGTTAAGGTACTGGCTCTCAATTTTTTGTGCATATTTTGGTACGTTTGAGACTATATTTTAGGCCATTTTTTAAACCTAGGTGATCAGGGTGACCTCTCCGGATTTTTTGGCAATTATTATGGCAAAACCTAGTTTGCGGGCATTATTATGCCGAAACGTAGTTATTTATATTTAGGAGTTCTATCAGAGGGAATCTCGGTACTGAGATATTGGTATCTGTAACCTATAAAGCAGTGTTGCATGCATCGCTGTATCCCAGCTTCAAGGGTGACACAGGCAGTAAAATTACTGGGCACTTAACTTGACATCTTGTGCGGTCAAATCTACTGTAAGGGTTACAGATTTTCATATCTTCAGTAACCACAGTAACTTTCTGCGCGCGGATAGTACTAGAGGCGATCATATGTCGCTCGCATCAGACAGGCGTTTGTCATCTTTGTTGCATAGAAACAAAAGCTGTGCCGCTTCTAGTTGTTCTTATTCCGTGACATTCGCCCGCGATATGCCACCGCGGCGCGCCATAACTTCATCGCCTGCATTTTAATGTGCTTATAAATAAGAGTATAGCCTTCAAGTTCCAGCGCCGTCATATTTCGCTCTTATTCCTTTGAAAATAAAGTGAACGAATTGGCGAGATCGAACGGCACCGAGATACTGGCATCGAAATTTGTGTTTTCGACAGTCTCCGTTTTTTGCGTTCAGTACCTACCTACTTGCTAGTTTGTAAATTAATATTTCGTCGATTATTGGAGGTTGGCTTTTTTATGACATCCATGACTTATTTTACAGTTAGTTGATTTTGAAAACTATTTCACCTATCAACATGAAATTTAGCCGAATGGCAGTCTATGGATAGGAGAGGATAGGACTTAAAGGGGGTTAAAAGTTGTGTGAAAGTCCGTTTTTTTTGAAGCTTGAAATTTCGTAATTAGAAATCTGAATACGTGTTTGAGCGTTTTCGAGATTCTCCGCCCCCTCCCCTAGAAATGTAGGTAGAACTTTAAATTTTATGTTTTTTGAGAACGGCTGTATGACGTATTTCGATGGGACTTTCGCAGGAGCGTCGCAGTAGTGATGACACTGCGGCGTTTTCTAGCGAGAAGCGACCTTATGCAAGTAGTGACGTGTCAAGAACCTGCCCAAACCAGAATCTGTCCTTAAGGCGCATAGTAGGGTCAATCATAAAAAATCACTGCAGAAAAAACGGGTTCATAAATATTGAATAAAAAAATCTTTGAAAAAGATATGTTATTATTCAACGCACTCTTTAGAGGATGGTCTGTTTAATTTTTTGATAAATTAATTAAAACTCGGTTAAAATGTGACCCAAACATGCCTCGATTTGAAAACTTTAAACCTAATCGCGTCGTAAATATTAGGTCAAATCATATACTTTCGATTTCAGTAAATAAAGTGAACAGTATTCTAGCGGGTGGTCTTTTAAGATTTTTCTTATACGCCTTATAATAATTTTTTATTGAAATAATTCATCTTACGCGTAAAGGTTTGCTTGAATATTCCCCTCGCTCTCACTCACTCACTCCTATGTAATCAGTGCGGGACGATCGACGCAAGGTCATTGGGAGCACTATGCGCCCTAAGAGGAAATCGTACAGGCCGTTTTTCATACAAACGTAGTACCCTGGTGTTTCCTACCAGGGTAATGGCACTAGTTGCTCTATTTCTTTCTAATAAAATCAATGGCCACTATGAGCATGTTACTATATTGTCCTTTTTATATTAAGTTAATTATTAAAAGGAATTTTAAACCTTCAAAAACCTAAAAAATCGACCTAATTTTCTGCTGTATTCAAACGCCCAGCAAACAAATTGAACAAGATTATATGAAAAAAGCAAAACATAGAAACACATTAAAAGTCTTGCTTTAATTTTTAACGCACTAAGCAGGTAATTAAATCGGTCAATTTTTCGCGAAGAAAACAGGTGACTACGAAACGTATATTTCGTGTACTTTTCAAAGGTATTTTCGGTCCGAGCTACAGTTGTTCCTATCGCGCTCAGTTCAGTTGTTCGGGCACACAGCGCGACAGCAATACATTTTACAAATACCTATTTTTTAAATTCTCTCGACCTTGGTGTTTCCTCGCGACTGAAGTATCAATGTTCAGTCAGTACCTGCACCAAGCCGTAGGAGAGGCTGACGTCATCCTTTCCGCATTCCTTCAGGGTATTCATAGGTTCATGAATACCCTGAAGTTCACAAATCCATAGGTTTCAGTTCGACAGCTCCGATATACCATCTATGGATCTATCTGAGGATTTATTAGTTCTTGTTTATTTAGTTTTTAATTTTATATAATTTTATTTTTGATTTTCCGGAGGTGATCAGTTTCAAAAATGCAAATTTTTAATTGGCTACAAATTAAGTTAATTCATAATTCCTTTTTTTTTCGCATAATACATAGGTATAAACATATATTTTAAAATAATTAAGTACAGCCATGTCTTTATCCTAAGAACTATGGATTTTGTAATAAATTAATAAATAATTAGGTCCACATAATTAACCTAACCTATTGCATCATTAATCAAACGTAACTAATTTAATCATTCGCCGATAATTTCGCACATTTATTTTCAGGTTAAGCGAAAAATGGGACAACGATATCTCTGAATTGTTTTGACTATAAAATTATACGCGAAATAATTTAACGTCTGTTCAGCGTGAACAAATTAATGTGATGGTTGGATTTAACTACACGTTACAGCGTTGTTTCCAGTTTGTAAATATGTGATGGTGGTAACGCAACATTAATGCATTTTATATGTTAATAAAAGTAACAATATTATGTTTACATTGCTCTTTGTGTTTCATACTTTCGTCGGCTTGGGATATTAATTTATTGCAAACTAGTGAAGAGGCGAACAAATTGCGATTCTAGCTAACCCGTCCGCGGCTTAGCCATACATATACAGGGTTACTTTTTTATCACCCAGGAAAATTTAAGGGACGCTTCAAGACATGGTAGTAGAACGATTTAAATATGAATAAAAAAATAACTCACCTCCTTAATTTTATATTAATTTTCTAAAATATTAAAAAAATGCTGCACTAGTTGAGAGCAGCGTTTTTACTTTTTTTATTTTTTTACTTTAAAAAAATATTTCAATTTTTTTAATAATAATAATGGATGTGTTGTCAAGCGTCCTTTAAATTTTCCGGGGTGATAAAAAAATAACCGTGTATATATCCACGTTGATTAAGCCGCGGGCGGGTTAGCCTGTTAGAGTGTACCTATACAAAGCCTATAAAGTAGTTCATTAGTATGTGTTCTACTTAGGTATAATGTACATTTTTACTGGTGAAAGAATTTTCAAAATCGGTTCAGTAGTTCCAGAGGTTACTTCCCTCAAACAAAGTCACAAATTTTACCTCTTCAAAATATAAGTAGGTACCCATGGACGAAATACCTACTCGTAGACATTAAAGTACATCAAAACATCAAATCAAAGGGTATATTTGTAAATTATGTTAGTGTATGTTTGTGTAACTTTTGGTATTATTGGTTTATAACAAAAAAACTATAACCTATTTCCCTGCGTGGGGCTTGGTTGACTGGTAGAGACTGCTGCTTGTCGCTATGTCCACCAAGCGCACAAAATTGTTTGTAGAGTTAAAGTTTAAATATATAAAAAATGCAATAGAAAAGTCTTCAAAAGTAGGCTTTAACTGATTCATCATCGCCGACACTCAACTAGATATTAAGCTAGACATACAAGCAGGTTCATTTTATAACGCGAAAATACACTGAGAAAGGATTTTTGGAAATTCAGCCCCTAAGGGGTAAAATAGCATGCAGTATTTAAATTATGTGTATCAGCATTTCCATGAAATCATATAGTTTGATGTTTTAGTTACTGTTGCATGTCAAAAATGAAAATTAAAGCAAAGCAAAATTATTTGACTTTGTTGCACCAGAAATAAAATTATAGTTTTTGGAATAATAAAGCTTTTTAAAATTGTGCCTTTGATTATAGTAGACACTAATAATAATGTTGGACAAACGAAGCGTTTTTTAGAATCAGTAACAAAGCGTTTTTTACAATCAGTGACTATAGCAGTTATAGCTCCAAATTATTTGTCAATAACGAAAAAATTTTGAAGTAATAATAGTTATTTGTTATACATGAGTGCAAGTTGCTTTTTAACCGTGTGCTCAACTTTGATGACCGAGCACAGCGAGTGATTCAAAAATGAGAATCCTGAGCGTTAGCGAGGGAATCAAAAGAGCACAAGGTGAAAAATCTTTGCACTCGAGTGCAACACGTAACTTTTCATCCCCCCTCAGCGAGGAAATCACTAAATGTAAAATAAAACATTTACAATCACAAGATACTTTTATTTCAGTTTAGGTACATATTTACTACAACATTATGATAGGTAAGTATTACAGAAATATATTAGGTTGGGGAAAAAGTCTTTTCGCATTATAGTATGTATAAACTTGTAATAAAATCTCTTTGGCTATACTATTTGTATCTGGCTGGTTTTGGTATCATTGAAAGTTTAAATTTTAAAGAACATAATTCCAAATTCAAATTAGGAAAATGTGTGATTTTCATTTGTTTTTCGTACCGCCAAGGTGAGTGAATCTAATGAAGAAATTCGATACATTTTAAAATTTTACTACAAAAAAGGTAAAAATGCAACGCAAGCCGCGAAAAAAATTTGCGATGTTTATGGACCTAGTGCAGTGTCTGTGAGAGTAGCACAAATTTGGTTTAAGCGTTTTCAATCCGGAAATTTTGATGTCAAAGATGCACGTCGCTCTGGTCGCCCTATTACAGATAAAATGGATGCCATTTTTGAAAAAGTGGAGCAAGATCGGCATGTCAGTAGTTACGACGTAGCTGAAGAACTGGGAATTGACCACAAAACAGTTTTGGCGCATTTGAAAAAAACTGGGTACACAAAAAAGATCCGCCATTTGGGTACCTCACGAGCTCACTGAAAGAAACCTAATGAACCGTGTACTCATTTGTGATTCTTTATTACGACGTAATGAAACCGAACCATTTTTGAAGAAGCTGATAACTGGTGATGAAAAGTGGATCACGTACGACAAGAACGTGCGAAAAAGGTCGTGGTCAAAGGCCGGTCAGGCTTCACAGACTGTGGCGAAACCCGGGTTAACTCGCAACAAGGTGATGCTGTGTGTGTGGTGGGATTGGAAGGGCATTATTCATTATGAGCTGTTACCACCAGGCAGGACCATCGATTCTGAACTCTACTGCGAACAACTGATGAGATTAAAGCAAGAAGTTGAGAGAAAGCGGCTGGAATTAATCAACAGAAGGGGTGTGGTTTTTCATCATGATGACGCTAGACCTCACACATCTTTAGCCACTCAGCAAAAATTAAGAGTTTGGCTGGGAGGTGTTAATGCATCCGCCGTATAGTCCTGACCTTGCACCTTCAGATTTCCACCTGTTTCGGTCTCTTCAGAATTCTTTAGGCAGTGTCAGGTTAACATCACGAGAGGACTGCCAAAACCACTTGTCGCGGTATTTTGACCAGAAGTCCCAAAATTCCTATAGCAATGGGATCATGTCCCTACCTACAAGATGGCAAAAAGTTATCGAACAAAATGGTACCTACATACTTTAGTTAAATGTAAATAAACTATATTAAAAAATGTTTTGAATTTTCTTAAAAAATGCGAAGAAACTTTTTCCCCAACCTATTATATTATAAATAACAAATAATACGTTTTTTTTACTTGTTTTCAAGTTTTTTATTTACAACAATACGACGTCAAAACAAAATGGCGCGCGCAAAGCAAATTAAAATCAAAAGTACACCAAGAAGGTTCAGAGTCTGAGTTTTGACAAATTTTTAAAAAAGTAGTATGATGAATTCGGCACCATGGAGATAGAAGTAAATAGGTTTAATGATGTTTTGAAATCACTAACCTAGTGCACGCGATGTTCTAAATTCAAATTTACTTTAACCTCAAGCGGATAAAAACGGCTTTGGCGGTCAGATAGCGAATAGCAAAAATACTCTTTCCGAGATGGGGGGATGAAAAAACATTTGAGCCCTTGTTGCTGCAATATATGTCAACAAAAATATTTTACAAAAAATAAAAACCAACTTCAAAAACACTGAAAAGTAAAAAATAATATAGAACAGCCAAACGATGATCTCCTAGAAAGTCTTAAAATTTGTCACCGACTTCACTATAGAAATGTGATGTTGCCTTTATCTATTCTTATATTATTTTTTACTTTTCAGTGGTTTTGAAGTCGGTTTTTTGGTTTTTTGGTTTTTTTGTTAAATATTTTTAATTTTTAACTTTTTAGCGAATGAAATCTTTTTAGTGAAAGAAACCCTAATTTAATACCAGCTCACCGACGCCTCGATTTTCATGGGATCCCATCATCAGATCCTGACGTTGGTAACCTTGGGAACACCCCCAAAAGTATACTCCATCAAATACAAAAAGAATTTTGAAAATTGGTCCACAATAGGCTAGTTGACCCTTTTTTAAAGTAGGGCTTAAAATGTTTATAATTGTTGTATTAGACCATAGCACATGAATATTATTTTTTTCGATGGCTAAAAAGTGCAAAAAATCTATTTTAAATTAAGATTTTCAATTTTGGACCGAAAACACGGTCAGCCATGATAGTCTGTTGATTGATTGATTGATTGAACACTTTATTGCACACGAAACATACATAAACAGGACACGACAATACAAGAGACACAGTAACAATAGGCGGCCTTATTGCTAAGGTAGCAATTTCTACCAGGCAACCTTGGGGTCAAGGAAAGCTCTTGCTAAGGTAAGTGACGGGAATAGTGCTAAACAGTTCTAAGAAATAGTTAATATACGTTACGATTATAATTAACATCTAACAACAAAAAAGTCTGTCTGTTGATTATCTGTGGCATACGTCAAATGACGTCAGTCTTATAGTAAACAAAGCACCGAGGCGAAATAACCTCACAAAAACAATGCTTTCTATTAAAACTTACAAAATATAGTAAAACTGTATATGGAACGGGACAATAGAAGAGGAATATAGAATTACCTCTTCAAAGACTCCAGGAAAGCTGTGGATTAGACGTACCCAGTGATATAGACATGCGAAATATTTGGTTAACACTTGCTTTAAGAAATCCTGTAACTATCTACTGAAACTCGAATGTATTTTTGCGAAAATCACATTAATGTAAGTACTATAAATGAATAACTCAATCTGTGTAGATACCACACCCCGGACACTCCATACAACGTTCGCAAATCAATTACCTATTACTACTACTAAACAAATGACGTTCGTACACGCGCAAATGTGTGCGTGGAATCTAGTAGGGCTGAGTGTGCGGTTATTAATCGAAATGACGCGGGAAGTGCAGCGACTGCCTTCTCTTTCACCCGCATAGCGCTGTCTCTGTTATCGCCCGGCGCTTGCGTCTACTCGTCCGAGCGATCGCGCGCGCCCTTGTTTATGTGTCAGTGATGTCTACAACGAAGTGCCGGGTAGGAAGAGGTATTTGAAATGAGTGCGGGGAGGTGAGTGGCCGTTCTGTACGTAGTACTATTATCTATTCTGTGGTAGATACTTCAGTTTCAACTTAAACAAAAATCTAAACAACTTTTACTTGAATTTACTGAGTACATAATTAAAAATTTGTTGCTTTCAGAGGTTACTTAATGAGAACTATTTGTGTACTACCCTGTTCTCCTCTTGACAACGAGATTGATAAGGCAGTAAGTTGTGCAACATAATATAAAGCAGTGCATGCTCAGCCACAACATCAAAATGGGGCCCGTCAACTAGAACAACATTATGTCAACAAAATAACTCAAGTATTCATATACCAAAGCACCATAGAAGTAAATAGGTCCAGTTTGGTAAAACTGAAAGATGTTATATCTTCACTGATTAAACCTGCTGCCCACCACCAATCAACTGCAACATCTCCCAATAAATTGTCTGAAGTAAAGTGCTGCAAACCAACTATATCTGGCCAAACATTATTAAAAATTATTATTTCCAAGTGAGGAAAATTATGATAATGACATTTCATATACCTTCACTAGTTGGATCATTACTTAAGTCTTCTTCATCAAGCTATTACGTCGGACAACTGAAGACATATAAAAAGGAAAAATCACAATAACCAAAAATTTAATCTGGACAGTACTTTTATGTTTGATAAGGTACAAACCAAGAATATACATAGGGATACCTAAAGAACTTTATTTAATAGTTGATATATTATTTCTAAATAAATAAAGCTCTTGAGAAAACTTATGAAGAAAAGAAGGAAGAAAGTCAGTGAACTTTCACCTTTTATTAGATCTTTTAACCAAAAGCACAATAAAAAAAGTTACTTCTAGTGTTTCACCATAAGTATAAAAGGGTATTCATAGATTGCGAAGAAATGAAGTTCAAAAACCCAATGAAGTCATTTAACAAGCACTAACTTGGTCTGAGTATAAAAAAGCAAATACTATTGAATATTTATTAGCGTGACTACCTGATGGTTTAGTCAGCTTAATATATACAGGATATGAAAGCATTATTAGTGATAATAACTTACTAGAAGAAAGTAAATTTCAGAACAGCTTACCCAAGAATATGCAAGTTATCCATTTTAAGGCCGTATACAAATATATTAAATGTGATTGCTGTGTTGTCAGCCTGTGCTCTTCCTAATTTACAAGACCCTTCTTATTAAATAAATAATATTAAGAATTGTTTTCTTTACTTTATACATAACTAACATGTAAAGATGACATAACAATTTTTTGTACTACATTAGACATTATGTTCTTCACAAAAAAAAATGTTGCATGTTTATTTGACAATAATGACTTGTAAAGGTTTAAGTTGAATATTTTTTTTTTAATTTGAAATACATGTGTTTTATTTCTCCGTTACACCTTAAAAGATTTATAATATTTTATAGGTTTGTTGTTCATATTTATCATTGTTACTCAAATATATATGTTCCAAAAGTACAAATAGGTTTGAATAGAATTAGATCAAATTTATTAATTTGTCATATATTGCCTTAGGGTCGCAGGTAATAAAAGTCAAAATAATAGTAGTGATTTATTATGAAGTAATACTTTCATATAATTTAGGAAAAATGTAGTATAGTTTCCAAAATGGCACTATTTAATCAATAAGTTTTTTGACATACAGATTGTTAGAACAAATACCTATTATAGCTAATATTGTCACCTTTTGAGTGTTTTCAAAATGACTGCTAGCAACACAAAAGTATATAAGTTTTGCTTTAGCACAAAACATCTGCATCTATAATTGAGTTAAGCATACTGTTCACAGTTTTCCATCTTTGATAGTTAGCATTTTCTTCAGTAAAAGAGCATGACAATTTTGTATTAATCTAATTTTATGGATACCGTTTGTTGAACTGACTATTAGAGGGTATTAATCAGAAATGAATAGGTCACATTTTCAAATTTCAACCCAAATCTTTATCTTTCAACTTTTATCCACATTTCATTATAGGTGTCTGCAAGATTTCCCACCAAAAATCTTCCCAACAAAAGAACCATCATGTGTTTTGCACTGGCTGACTTCATAGCACATGGAAGCTGTTATTCTTCATAACGAAGCTCGAACTAAAGAGCACTTCTGTATTGATGATTCCTGGTTTAGTTTTCTATGCACTTTATTCTTTCTTCATTGAAGAGGTCTTTAATTTTTTTAAGAAATATGTCACAATCTGTGTCTGTGAATGTATATATATTTTTCCTCCCAGTCATTTTCTTCATGCTTGACAAATGAACAACTGCCAATCTTTCTCTTTTTATGTTCATTTACAAATTCTTGCAGTACTACACTGGTATTTGACACATGATCCTGATGTTTTCTTTTGAACATTTCTCTTGAAGTAAATACTTTTAGTGTTTATTTGACTTTTGAGAGATAGGATTCTATCCAATAGCGTTCAACTGCTGTACAAAATAGCTCCTCACTGTGATGGTGCAACCACACCAAAAATGCATGTTTGCAACTCTCTTCTGCCGCGTGACAATCTTGAAAAGTACACTTGTAACCTGTTCTTCATTATAACAGTATTGAAACTGTACTTTTATTGTTTAGAGCGATACACAAAGAATCTCCTGACCATCAATCTGTCGATTTTCGGAAGATTTGTACTATCTGCTTTCACAAATCCAACATCAATGGTTGACTTTGCTATCAATACAAATAATTTACGATATTTACACATATAATAATGGAGATTTGGACGATTTTTTGCCAGTTTTAGGAAAGAATAGAGCAAATCGACGAGTTGTTGAATCAAATTTGACACTTCTTTGTTTACTATATGAGTGACGTCACGGCCCTGACCACAGGATATCAAAGCGTTTACGCCGTGAGATAAAAAAAGATTATTTCTAGCAGTTTCAAATTAAAATTTTACAGTAATCCTTCATTGTTATTTATTAAAATCGGTATATTGTGGAACCTTATGCCAAATACTGTTAGAAATAAACAATATTTTAATAAATTTTGATATGAGTTAACTACCCTATTGGCGGAGTAATCGCGTAACATACACACAAAACACGTTGGACACACCTTAAAATTTAAGGGTTTTCCTCAATTTTCATGGGATCCTATCATCAGATCCTAACTTTAGTGACCATGGAACCACCCTTGGAGTATACTCTATCGAATACAAAAAGAATTTTGAAAATCGGTCCACAATTGGCGGCGTAATCGCGTAACATACACACAAAAAAAACATACGCATCGAATTGAGAACCTCCTCCTTTTTTGAAGTCGGTTAAAACTGGTCACAAATACCTATATGCTGTTGTAGCTCCAAGACACAACTAACTCACGCGGTGGTGCGGACAACAGAGTCTTGTCCCAAAAACCGTTAAAAAGGTAGGTAATAAAAAAACCACAAAGGCACTCGCGCCATCTAGCAGTACATTTAAATATTTTCGCCGCTGTCTTTGTTTCCCAAAACGAAGGCACGGTTTACAGACAATTTGGCATCATTAAGATATTTATGCTTTTAGCCGACGTAACCTTTAAGGTGTATGGCATAATAAAGAATAAAAAAAACAATATATTTTTGCAGTTTCGTAACTTGTGATTTTGTTGCACCGAAGGTGCCCTATCAAGATCAGAAAATATTTCCTGTTTTATTGAAAAACGTGCCACGCATTTTGTTTTCACGCACAATTCTAGAGATTATGTGTAATTGATGGCAATAATTTACTATGGTTTTAAAAAAAATGATATAACTGATTTTCAATCTAGCATTTATTTATTCACCTTTATTGGGGACACAAATAGTTACTATTACAAACATAGATATAATAACATCATTACTATACATAAACTACAGAAGTATCCAGAGACAATTAACACTTTCGATTCAATAAGCTTACTCTTGAGGCAAGTCCGATCGATCGACTTTAAGATTGTGATTTTTCATACACTTATATTGCAACATTGACTCCGAATTGGACCCGTATAGAGCGGATTCTGAGTGCACCGAACTCAGTATTATATGTATAATTTTCTCTGGATAAAGTTGCAATTTGGCGCTAGTGTTGCTACTCAAGCGTACGAAAAATCTTAATCCCAATGTCGATAGATCGAAATTGGTTCGAGAGTAAGCAGGGATTACATTGAAACAAAGAAACGACAAAACCACGATACAAGTGAAACTTTTTTCGGATCGTAGGCATTTAACTGAAAATTTTCGGAAAATTATTCGATTTAAGGGTATTGAAATCGCGTTTAAAATCTTAATCTTTCTCTTCTATAAAAAAAATTATGAATAAATAATAAATTAATAAAAAACAAGAAGTAATTAAACAAATTGAACAAATTAATAAAATAAACAAAAATGCAATCATTACAACAACAAAAAAACTAATTTATGAAAAGAAAAACAGCTGTGCTCTCCACCAGGATCGAACCACTGCCAAACTGATTTAAATTCAAAGATCTAACGCATTAGAGCAATCCTGTCTTATAAAGATGTAAAAAAATTCACTTTAATAAGTAAAAATGATAGATTACTTACAAACAAACAATTATGTTCTATACGACACAAAAAAGGCATTCCTTTTAAAATGAACTCGAGACAAATACTTACTTCTTGCTATTTTTGATATGAATAAATTAATTATTGCTATGAAGGTGTTTATTGCAACAAAAAAAAGTTGCTCAGAGACAAAAAGTGGGTTAAATGGGAAAGTTTCACAATCGATCCAAGTTAAAATAGAGTAATCCTGTCTTATAAAGATGTAAAAAAATTCACTTTACTAAGTAAAAATGATAGATTACTTACAAACAAACAATTATGATCTATACGACACAAAAAAGGCATTCCTTTTAAAATGAACTCGAGACAAATACTTACTTCTTGCTATTTTTGATATGAATAAATTAATTATTGCTATGAAGGTGTTTATTGCAACAAAAAAAAGTTGCTCAGAGACAAAAAGTGGGTTAAATGGGAAAGTTTCACAATCGATCCAAGTTGAAATACGGGCTCCCGAAGTTATGACAGCCTCTGTTTTCCCGCTAATGCGCGGGCATTTGAATATTTTCGGTTTCGGTCTAATTTGAATATTTCTGACAGGTGACGACTTCCGATATCGGTGTTTAGTTTTTTCCGGCCTTTTCTCTCCCCCCCCCCTCACCCCCCAAATATTTTGAAGGGCGGATGATTTATTAATATTCGGGGATTTGGACTGTTTATTGTGGTGTCAGCATCAGTTTTGGGGCGATGTTGAACAGATCTGTATTTTCGCTGCTCATTTTTGAGTTCGAAAAAGATGAGATAGGCCAGCGTTGTTGGTGACCTGAATTGGGGTATTAATAGAAGTCGTGGCTCAACAAAATACCGGTGCTTTTTCTTTAAAATATTTCGTGACAGTTTTGCTTAAACGGCGTGTTGTTTTGGGAAACAGCTGGGGTAATGGGCGAATCTAGTTACCACAGGCGGTACACGGAACCTGTTTTATGAACCATTAAGTTTGTTACTAAATCAATTTCAGCTCGGTTATTTTTAGTGTGCGTTGTTCCTAAAAATACATTTTTTTCAAAAACTTTTATTGAAATGTTCTGTAAAGAGGAATATAAACTTTAAATTAATTAAAACCATCAATTTATTACGCCACAAATTTTTTTATGATCATATAAATGCTTGTTGCGAGATCTACGTATTTTATAAAAACATACCTATTTGTTTTTTTCTTAGAATTACCTTTAACACTACCAAGTTTAATAGGTCGGTATTATATTTAAATAGTTAATAGTTTTATATGTCAAAGCCAAGATTACATCGATTACGATATTAAAAGATTATCAATTGAATACATGAAAATTTAAAATTTGGTTGATGGTATTACACGAAAAATAGTTATTTGTTATACATGAGTGCATAGTTGCTTTTTAACCGCGTACTCAACTTTGATGATCGAGCAAGCGAAGGATTCAAAAAATTAGAATCCTGAGTGTTGGCGAGGGAATCAAAAGAGCACAAGGTGAAAAATCTTTGCACTCGAGTGCAACACGTAACTTTTCATTGCCCCTCAGCGAGGAAATAAACAAAAGAACACCAAGGAGGTTCAGAGTCTGAGTTTTTAACAAATTTAAAAAGTTGTATGATAAATTCAGCACCATGGAGATAGAAGTAAATAGGTTTAATGATGTTTTGAAATCACATACCTAGTGCACGCGATGTTCTAAACTCAAATTTACTTTAACCTCAAGCGGATAAAAACGGCTTTGGCGGTCAGATATCGAATAGCAAAAATACTCTTTCCGAGATGGGGGGATGAAAAAGTATTTTATTTTAATTGTGTGCGAAAAATATAATAAATGAAAAATTCAATACACTTGCAATTTGTAAACTTGTCTAAGCAGCTCTTGCTCTCTGCAGATCCCACTTCAGATCCCTTCTTAGTGTCCCGGCCTGTAATTCCAATTTCCTTTCCTATTAATTTATGGCTCATTCAGTCAGACTTTGGAATTCGCTTCCACGTGACATACGTGACTGTCAAACCATCTGTTCCTTCAAGCGGAGTACTATCTGATATAAGGGAATACTATCTGTCCATGTCCTAATTATAGTGTGTAATAAGTAATATAGTAATGCTCTACTATTAGGATTTCTAATTTTTAGGGTTCCGTACCTTAAAAGGAAAAACGGAACCCTTATAGGATCACTTTGTTGTCGGTCCGTCTGTCTGTCTGTCACGACCATTTTACTTAGGAACGCGTGTAGGTATCAAGCTGAAATTTATACCAAATACTCAGGTCTACTGTCCCTTAGAGCTGTGAAAAAATCAAACCTCTAAGCCAACGCAATCAAAAGATACAGCCGTTTATGCCGCAAATTTCTGAAAATTTTCGACACTCGCAAGGGAATCAAAACCTACAGGGTCATCATCATCATCATCATCTCGGCCGCACGACGCCCACTGCTGGGCATAGGCCTCCCCCATAGATCTCCACAACGATCGGTCCTGTGCTGCCCGCATCCAGCGGCAGCTGGACGCCTCTATATTTAAGTCGGTGTCAAGCGATGATCTCCTAGAAAGTCTTAACATTTGGCACCGACTTCAAAATAGACGCGTGATGTTATCTGTACCTATTCTTACATTATTTTTAACTTTTCAGTGTTTTTGAAGTCGGTTTTTATTTTTTCTATAATATTTTTTATTTTTATCTTTAAAGTGAATTTAATCGACCACCCTTCCACCATCAGCTCGGTTCACGACTACCAGACGCAAATAATTGAATAAATTCGGAAATAACATGAGACACGTTCGACGTACCTATCAAATTTAAGGGTTTCCCTCAATTTTCATAAGATCCCATCATAAGATCCTGACTTTGGTGACCTTGGGACCACCCCAGGAGTATACTCTATCGAATACAAAAAGAATTTTGAAAATCGGTCTACAACTGACGGAGTAATCGCGTCACATACACACAAAACACGTTGGACACACCTAAAACTTTAAGGGTTTCCCTCGATTTTTATGGGATCCAATCGTCGGATCCTAACTTTGGTGACCATGTGACCACCCTTGGAGTATCTTCTATTAATATAAAAAGAATCATCAAAATCGGTTCATAAACGACGAAGCTATCCGCGAACAAACATAAAAAAGCATATATACGGTCGAATTGAGAAACCTCCTTCTTTTTCGAAGTCGGTTAAAAAGGGGTCATTATCGGTGTCAATGGTGTCAAATACACCGACATCAACGCGAAAGCACGCGTGGCTCATCTGCAGCGGATCACCAAGGCTGCCGTGGCACGTGTCCCCAAAACATGCATCACATTTTCCTTGTTTTCGTCGCGAGTTCTTCGACTTTGATGTGAGACAGTGATGTCTCGATTGAAGTGGAGTTACGTTGTTTTGTCTTCGCATTCTTTTCCCCGTATAACTGCTCCGTGTGAATGGGGATATAATTTGTCTTGTAAAGAAAAGATCATTAGGTCGTATTGTTGACTGAGATGTGCTGCCTTATTTTTTTGTATTATATTATATTTTTTATACAACAGGAATGAGGCCGCAAGTGGAGTAGAGCAGCTATACTCAGCCTGCGGCCCGCCGGGCCATTGTGATTGGCCCATCTTAAGTTACAAAATTGTTGATCATCAGAGAAACGTGGGCATGCTGAGACAATAAAATAGGTAACTATATAACGCGGGGTGCGTTTCATCGCGCGTTGCATGAGCGAAATTTTCTTTTTTTCATTAATAAAGTACATACATCGTTAATTTGGAATGACGTTTTAAAAAGGTTGAGTACCGCTGGAGTTGAGAATCAAAATGGCTATATTACCCCTAAGTTCGTTCGTAATTGTGTTGTTATATTAATATAACAACACAATAAAATAAAATGGTATTCATGCTCATGCAAAGGTATTTAGCAGTTTGCGTTAACGTACCGACGTAGATAAAATACATTTTTTAACCGACTTCAAAAAAGAAGGAGGTTCTCAATTCGATGCGTTTGTTTTTTTTTTGTGTGTGATTACTCCGCCAATCGTCGACCGATTTCGAATACAAAATTATTTTTGTATTCGATAGAGTATACTCCTGGGGTGGTCCCAAGGTCACCAAAGTCAGGATCTGATGATGGGATCTCATGAAAATCGAGGGAAACCCTTAAATTTTATATGTACTTCCAACGTGTTACAGGTTTTTTTCCGAAGCTATTCACGTATTTGCATTTGGTAGTCATGAATCGAGCTGATAATAGAAGGATCCTTAACTTTTAGACGTTAGAGGTTAGTTTTTTAAATACAATAGGCACGTATTATGAAGTAGATATATAAAAAATATTGAATTCACTAAAAAGATCTTATGCACCAAAAGAAGAAAAAAAATACATTAAAAATATAAAAACCGACTTCAAAATCACTGAAAAGTTAAAAATAATATAGGATAGGTACAGACGACATCACATTAATTTGTATATTGAAGTCGGTGCCAAATGATGGTCACATCAGAAAACCAAAGCCACAGCACATTCTGAGATGTGACCTATTATTCCACAATGCACCACAGAACAGTAATGAAGTGTACGTCATAAAATTGTATTTTTGTTATTAATATCTCATTGCTCTGTTTTTATGTCCTTTAATCATTTTGTTTTTTATTGTATAATTAGTACTTTGAATTGGGATGATGACTGAATTCAAATTTTTACGTCTCGTCATTAAATATTAAAATACCATAGAAAAAGACGCAGTCCTGTGAAATTAGAATTAAAATCGGCTTAGAAATACCTTAGATACAAGCATTTTAAATTGTTAATTTGAAGGCGATTAGACAGCGAGATCCGACATCAACTGTGACGTCATTGTTGAGTACGGCCATATTGACTCCTTGTAAATTGCCGTTTTGCTAGAAAGAGATGGAGAAAAATCTTTAATACCTTATATCTCGGTTGTTTTTATAATTATTCGAAAACCGATTTTTTCTTTCTGTTTATTATATGAATGAGCTTCTATTAAAGCAAAAAAATTTTCTTTAGTCATCTAGCCAATTGTTGTGCCTATTTGTGCTTTTGTGGAATAAATATTTTGAAACTTGAAACTAATAAAAAAATTAAGAAATCTTTATATATCCACAATGTCTTCCTCATTAGGTAGTGGGTTGCACGTTGTATAATATTTATTACTTATGACATAATAATGTGTCCAATTCTTAATATTATATTAGTAATGCAATGGACATAAATAACATATTACCATAATGGTTAAGTTATACATTTATTGATTTTACGAAAAACAAAAAATACATTAAATAAGATTCACCAAGTTTTTTTTTATATTTTTTCTTTTACCAATTAAATACTGGTATTATCCGCTATTATATTCACATTCGTTTATATGTGTGCATTGTGAGCCTAAGTAAGTATGGCCATCTGCCATTCGCCTTTGTCACCTTCTTCAATAGAGAAATGTGATGTTGCCTGTACCTATTCTTATATTATTTTAACTTTTCAGTGATTTTGAAGTTGGTTTTTATATTTAGTAAAAAAAATTTAGGACTTCTTCTTATTAGTGGTATACTCCTGACGGAGTGGTTGTGGTTAACGGATCATGTACTACATTAGTAGCGGCTTCTGCGATACTTTTCCATCTCTCTCCATTTGTGGCACTGCGTGTACACTACACGCAGTGCCACAAATGGAGAGTCAGGGTACTACTACTTGGGTCGGGAGGCTTGGTCCCAAAAGCCCCCTTGGAATTAATTATTAAAATTGAGGCGTCATTCGGGACTACAAATGTTTGTGGTCCCGAATGACGCCTCAATATTATTACCACAAATATTATTTAAAAAATTTTTGTGAAATATAATATTGTAATGTTGGCATTTTAAAAGAGGAGACAAAAAAAAATTCAAGACCTTCCAAGACCTTCAAGTTTCTTGCCTGTTCTTCTCGAGAAGGCTCTCCCAATTTCCGAACAGGTGTAGAGTAAATTTTTTTTTCATTTGACTTGTTTTTGCACACATCTTAATAATGATTGGGGTGTGTGTACATACAAGGATTAAATAATTTAGTTAATTAGATTCTTGGTTGAACATTTTTATGTTTTTTTTGACGTCAATAAGTGCCTGTAAAGGTCTATATTGAATAAAGATTTTTGAGTTTGAGTTTACAACTGTGGCCCGAGCGCCATCTTGAAATATATATATATATATATATATTTTAAGTGGTTCAATGGGACCACGAATATGGAGACAGTTTCTATCGTTATTTTTTATGTCGGGAAAGTACAGTCAAGAAAAACCACTGCTGTTATAAAATATCTTAATGAGGTCTATCCATCCTGTGGGTGATCGGCCGCGAGAACGTATTGATCTTCTACTCTCCCCTGTACCACTTCTTGTGAGTTCTTATAGCGAGTGTTACTGAGAAATGTAAGAAAATTCTTAAGGTAAGGTAAGGCAGAGCTAAAGAGGATTATATAAAAGATAAATTATATAAAAACAAACATTTTAAATACAAGCTTATAGTACTCGTCAATACGAATCAAACGAGCCCAAACTCGACAGGGTTGTGTCATTTTATTGCGGAGTTCCTATGGCCAATTTCCAGCTCCAGCATTAGATCAGCCCCACGTCATCATAATATTGCATTGTCACGCGATATACATATACATGCAAAATTTCAGCTCAATCGGAAACAAACCGGGGAGTGGGTCAAATTTAACTTGTAGGATTTCATTACAGACACCGGGACAGGTGAAAGTAAATGTAAAAACTTGTAATAAAATAAGGAAAGAATATGTTTACTAAGACAGTTTGAGATTCAAAGTGGTTTGTGAAGTTTTAAAAGTGTGTAAGTGAAGTGAAATTCAAAACGCGAAGTGTTTATCGTGTTAATTGCGAGTTTAATTTCCAGCAGCAGGCCTATGCTAATGGCGGGTCACGCCTCAAATTATGCATATGCATAAATTATGACATGTCAACTCGTGCGTAACAAGTTGTAGGTGGCGTGGAAAACTGTGATATCGTTCACAATTGCTAAACGCTAGGTATCGTTAAATTGTTACATTTTACAAGTTTTCAGATTAGATAGATAGATAAATTCGTTTGTTATATTAGTAGATTGTTTAAAGGTCGATTTTTCTATGCAAATTGCAAGGTAAGTTAATATCTATTTTGTATACAAGGCTACTTCTTAAGCAGGAGCCAAATTTTGTGTGCTTGTTCAGACAAGCAATCTCAACAACTTTTACTATGATGAATTATGAAATCGCGAAAAAACTCCACTGAACCTAAATGTATTGAACATATGATTTTTTTGCGATTTCAAGATTGGTCCCATAGTAAAAGACGTTCTCACACACAATTTGGCTACTGTTCAAAAAGTAACCCTGTATTGAGTGACATTGACCGCGAAATATAGACCTTACCAGAAAGAAAAGCGGTGCTTGTATTGTTGCATTCCGGTTTGAAGAGTATGGACCTACAACCAGGTCCCTGTGTATGGGTAAGAAAGGCAATTAAATTATGTACTAGGTACTGCAACGTAATATAGTAAACGTAACTACTGATTTAATATTATAAGTCATCCTCTCTCCTACTTTTGCTGTGCCCGACAGGGTCCACAATGTACTTAATTTATTTGTAATACCAAAAAATACCATTGTGGAAAGCAAAATAAATGAAATGAAATGAAATAGTTATGCTGAACTTTCGATCATTAAAAGTCAGTAACAATAATACACATATCCAGTATTATCAACAATAAGGAATCAAATGTGTGACAAAAATCGCAAAGAATGCAACGTGACAAGCAACAAAGGGAACTGCGACTTATTTTAGGCGCGTTCCACATAAGTACAGATTTGCAGTGTATTCAACATCATCGCGATTCATTAGTTTTTCATAAGGTAAATGCTCTTAGGTTTTTGACAATCGTCAGAGCATGCTTGCTTAGGTGGAAAACAGGGTTTTATATTCTATGCGATCTGTCAACCTTTTGTTATTGCAAAAAACTGCTTTATAATTTGAAATGATGAAATGTAATCACAATGTAATATATTTTATTATTTATTAGAAATAAATAATTAAAATGTAATGAAAGAAATAATGCATAACGTTGAAAAAGGTATTATTGTAGCTACAACGAAAAAATGCATAAATATGTAGTTGTCATTTTGTTACAGGAATTGCATGTCTTTAATTTTTTGCCGAATATAACCGTAGCTTCTATTTGTTTTATATTATACTGAAAAATCATGTTTTGATAAAATATATTTAATTAGAAATACGGCTTTATTAGTCATCAACCTTGATAGTGGGGCAAAATTGGGTATCCTCCTTTAAGCATTGCCGTACTTATAAAAACGTCAGTGTGCAGATGTCGTGAGTGTCGTATGTCGAGAAAATGAAAATTCTGAAGATCAAGCTGAGCTGAGCCTCGGCGGTCATCCCGTGACCACGACCTGATGCAATCCGGCCGAAGCGTCGGGATTCGGGAAGCAGTAAATTAATATAGTTATTATTTACCGCGATATAGACCCAATTCTATTGTATTTAAGATACTTATTACGTTAAGAATCTCATTATATAATGATAGAATATACGAGTACTACAGAAGAAAGGTAAAACAACTTTTTGTCTACGCAAAAATCCGACTAGTGGTTCGTAAGTTAAACAGTTGAGCCAAACGATCCCAATCCCCTAAGCTCAGGCGATTAAGAGAAATGACACTTCTAAATACAGGAAGGTGCTACCCTCGAGGTTAATGATGGATGCTCCAGACAAATTAGTATTCGGAAACACACCTTCAAAACGCTCTGTTATACAAGCGAAAGCTTACTTAGAATGCATTACTTATGAGGCTTGCTTAAGTTAACTAACGCTGCCCGTGCTTAAGTGGATGCTGAGTTACACAGGGATTTAAACGCGGCAGGGCATGAATTAACGAAAAATGGGACGGCCCCTGTTAAAAGACAGGTTTAATGTTGCGGGGAAAAGGCGCGTGGACGAGTAGTGTTGTGGGCTTAACGTTTTTAAAGTCTGTGTTGCAGATTATTCCGGTGTAGATGTAATCAGTGTTGCGTAAAGTATCGGATCAGCGATCACAGTGACCAGTCTAAACAGAGACTCAGCTACAAGAGAGATTACATGTAGGTGGATGCGCAAGATGTAGGTACGCTCTGTTCTCTGTTCCAAATTCAAAAATCTTCATTTAACTAAAGCTTTTTCAGACACAATATTGACGTCGAAAACAAAACAATATTCTAATTAGAAAAAAGGTAAATTATTTAACCTTGTATATTAATACATCCTTAACATTATTAAGAGGTATGCAAATACAAGCAGGAGAGAGAGAAAAGGTGACTTTACCCCTGCTCGGAAATTGGGAAAGCCTTCTCGGGATGAACAGGCAAGAAACTCGGAAGGTCTAATTTTGGTCTCCACTTTTGAATTGCCATTAACAATACTGTTTATCGTTTCACATTATTATGAAAATAATTATTAAAAGACTAGCTTTTACTGGAATCGAACGCCGATTCGCTAGATCAATACAGGGTGGTTTCACCAATAGACCACGGAGGCAGTACTACTAAAATAAATATTATTGTCAATACACAGTAGATATTAATGGCTTTTGTATTGAATACAAAATAAACATTAAAACAATTATCAAAGATAAGAAAGAATTTAGGTTTTTTATATATCCTTGCCTCTACGTACACCTACATGTACAGTTCATCTCTATTACCTGAAGGAAGCAATATCGTCCAGCATGGTTTATTTTCAGCTCTCATTCTTGCATCGTAAGTAAAGATGGACCCAACTTTGGAATGAAATTCCTGCTGATGTGTTTCCTGAGTGCTATAATTTGTAATTTTTCAAGCCAGGTTTATGGAGAGTATTACGCTACAATGTAGGCAGTAGCCTGGCTTTGTCCCTGATGTTGGCAAAGTTCATGGGCGGCGGTTACCATACTCACCATCAGGTGGACCGTTTGCTCGTCTGCCTTTTACAGCAATCATAACAGCTCATATACGTCTCCACCGAGGAGCTCGAGCCTTCCCTAAGTTAGGGTGTTTAGGCCTTAGTCAATCACGCGACTTCCTTCAACCTTTGAATTTCATTGCAGATGTATGCACATGCAGGTTGCCTCACGATGTTTTCCTTCATCGTGAGAGCATAGGATAAATGTACATATGAAATTCGAAAAACAAAAAACACATTGGTACATGGCAGGATCGAACCGCAGACGTCCCGATTAGAAGATTGGCGCCACCGACGGCGACGCTCCTAAAAAATAACACGTGGGTAAGTAAATATTCTCGGGGCCAGAGAAAGTATACTCATGGCTATAATTTCGAAAAATCTTTACAATATTAACAGCCTCCATGGTTGAGTGGTGTGGATGGCTGATATTCGGGGATTGATTCCGTCTGCTGATCCAAAATTTTTGACACATAAGCCAACTTTTTAGAGACTGTAGAACCGATTCAAACATCACTTTCAGGTGTTCTTATTCTTCTGACTCAGTTAAGTGCTCAATTGGTATAATGTTATCAATTTCTCAATTCGTGCATCTTATCATGAAAAAACATTAGATTAGATACGAGCATAGCTTCGCAATTAAAAGGTAAACAGACTTGAGCGGAAAACTGAGCATTGAATTAGGAGTTCACGCTTTTATCAATAGATCCAATCTGCTATTAACGTTACAAAAACAAAATGTAGACGGAAAATCAACTAAAAAGTATTTTTCCAAACTCGCTAAACACTTTCACAGTTACATTCAAAAGATTGATTGCCTGGGAATAAAAACCTCAAGCGAAAAAGGTTCCCTACACCTGCACAAAAGCTTTGTAATTCCCGCCTACTTACAACACAAAGGGCAGGTGTCACAAACATTTTAATTTTCAATTCGCGCGATCATAAATCACTTGGCGCGACTTAAAACCGAAAATTTGCATGTTATTCCGAGCATATTTTCTAAATTCACCTCGTGTGTTCAATTTCGTTGATTTAAATTTTGCGCACGCGTTATCCCCGCCAAATTTAAGGGAAATATACAACGCCAGGGGTGGGTAACAGTTCGCCTGTACGTGCCCATGTTTCCGTGTACATTTATCATTGTGACGGTGACAACCCTGTCTTGGCCTATGGAGATCCGGTGCGAAATTTAAAGTGGATATTTCGTCAACGATGAGAATTGATTAAGTCTCTTGTACAGTCGCTTTAAGACTTAAATTGCGAAAGCTTGAGGTAGTTAAGCGTGATTCATTTTGAGATATAAACGTAGCTTGCTATAAGTAAGGACGTCACCAGCTCTACATTACCTAACAATTTAGATTAAATAATTATATAAAAACATGAAGGGGGATAATACAGTACAAAATTTAGAAAATAACACTAAATGGTTTTCATTTACAAACAAAATGTTGATCTGCCAAGTAAACCTCTAGGTTCAACAATAAAATAAAGATTAAGTTAAAAATAAAGACTTGCCTTGTTGATCTTAAAAATCATAATTATGACAAAATATGACATACAACTCAATTGTATTTTTATTGAAACGTTAATTATGTTTGTATCGAAATAATTTAAATTACCAGAATATCATTGTTTTGTATTATTAAATAAATTATGATTAATTTGTAACTGAGCTGTTGACGTTAATTCACTTTGTTCGTTTAAAACAAAATGAAAGCGTTAATCGCAGCACCACCGTGATCAAAGGAAATACGATCACCATTATACCCACTTTCATTGCCTTAAAATTCTGAGCCTCAAAAATGATATCTAAGTACAGAGAAATCTTGCCCACGTATAGGTAACGTAAATTATTCGTGTGTTTTGCACTTACAAATATTTTTTTAACGACATTGAAGCTGTAGGTCACATTTCACCTGATGGTCAGTGACGATTTTTACTACTTCTAGCTTCATCTGGCTATATTACCTTTTCATCACTATAGCTCATATATATCCCTACCGAGGGGCTAGAGCCTATCTTAAGTTAGGGTGTTTAGGCCTTAGTCAACCATGGTGGCCCTAGGTGGATTGGTCGACTTCACGTACACCTTTGAACTTAATCGCAGATGTATGCAGGTTGCGTCACGGTGTTTTCCTTCACCGTAGGAGCGTCGAACAAATGTACAGCCGGCTTCAAAAGTAGATAAACATTTTAGTACCATGTCACACCAACTATTAACAATGCAATATAGGTGTATAAATATACTAAAAAATACTAAATAAAAGGAATAGTTGGTGTGACATGGTAAAAATGCTTATCTATTTTTGAAGCCGGTGTACATGAAGTTCGAAAAACGAAAAAAACATGGCAGGAGCGAACCTCGGATCTCCCGATCATAAAGTCAGTGCCGAGTCCACAGTATCACCGATGCTGCCTTTTGGTTGTTGCAGCACACTCAGGCTATTAATATTGTAATCATCATAACAGCTCATATACGACCCCACCGAGGGGCTCAAGCCTACCCTAAGTCAGGGTGTTAAAGCCTTAGTCAACCACGCTGGCCCAGTGCGGATTGGTCGACTTCACGTACACCTTTGAACTTAATCGTAGATGTATGCAGGTTGCCTGACGATGTTTTTCTTCACCGTAGGAGCGTCGGGCAAATGTACACATGAAGTTCGAAAAACGAAAAATACATACTAGTAACGAACCCCGGATCCCCGATTATAAGGCCAGTGCTAATTCCTTATCAGTATCACCGATGCTCTACCTTTTAGTTGTTGGGGCACACTCAGGATATTAACATTGTTATGTTGGCGGTAAACTTGAGTGGTAACTAGCCAGCGGGTTAAGAAGCCGACCACCAACCAAATCTATCAAACACGGCCTAAATGGAGAATACCACCAACCAAATCTATCAAACACGGCCTAAATGGAGAATACCACCAACCAAATCTATCGGACACGGCCTAAACGGAAAACCCAAACTTCATCAGAGATATTTCAATATTTTCCAAAGGTATTGTATCCTAGAATCAGAAATCAATTAATATTGACAATCAAAGGGAACCTACTGCAGTAACCTTGCAGTAAAGCAGATTACTTATCCGAGCTTCAAATCCACAATCAAATCGCCTCTCTATTGCAGCAGCGATGCATCTCTATACGTTAAGCATTTACCGAGCACTGACTGTTACCTGACTGGATTAAATAAAGATGTCCACGTGTACCGAATGTAGAGAAAGCGTTCAGAGAAAAATGAGCTTTAATGGTTAGAGGATAAGAGTGCTTTTTAGAAATGTTCAGTCTTTACTATGTGAAGGGAATGGATGAAGTCTACGAATTGGTCATAAAAAATATTTGAAATAAATGAAATTAGTTAAAATTTGGATCTTTCCTTTAAGGTCAGGCCATGCAACGAAATCATCTTTTTCAAAAGGTTTGATAATTGTATTTCAAAATGATTGATTGTTGCAAAAATATTTTGACGTGATAGGTATTTTGAATTATTTTGACGTGAGTGCGTCAAAGAATGTGGAATTCTGGTGTCCTTGTTTGTAAGCATCTTCACGTTGTACTTTCAGCCGAAATACAGGTTTTTCCTAGTTCGCTTGATGGATAGCTGGGCATGACATATTATTTTATAGAACACAGTTGGCAAGCAGGAAGGCTTACATCTGATGGTAACCATGTAGCTTCTGTAAGTTTTTTTCAAATATAGAAGAAGCCCATAGGAGCATATATGGACTGTGGACTGTGGACTCGGCACTGACCTTCTAATTAGAAGGTCTAGGTGTTTGTTTGTCATTTTTCAAACTTCATACGTACATTTGTCCGACGCTCCAACGGCGAAGGAAAACATCGTGAGGCAACCTGCATACATCTGAAGCGGTTCATAGGTGAATGTGAAGTCGACCAATCCGCATTGGGCCAGCGTGGTTGACTAAAGCCTAAATGCCCTAACATAGTGTAGACCTAAGTCCCTCTCTGGGGACATAATATGAGCTGTGATGAAAGAGCCCAATGTACTCGTAGGTACTTTGCCAACTTGTGATTTGAGATGTGAAGTCACATTCCCCAGTAATTTTACTTCCTGTCTCACTTTTCAAACCAGAACACAGCAACGCAAGCATCCCTGCATGGCGGCAGATATACCTAGGTAAGATAGAGAGATAGATGTACCCTTTAAGTCTCACTCTGGTATATATACGGTTATTTTTTTATCACCCTGGAAAATTTTAGGGACGCTTCAGGACACATTCAATATAATATAAAAAATTTAAAAAATGAATTTAAAAAATTAAAAAAATATAAAAAAAAATTTAAAAATCTCTAAAAATGCTGCTCTCAACTAGTGCAGCATTTTTTTGTATTTTTAAAAAAAATAATATAAAATTAAGTAAGCGAGTTATTTTTTTATTTATATTTAAATCATTCTAATACCATGTCGTGAAGCGTCCCTTAAATTTTCCAGGTTGATAAAAAAATAACCGTGTATAAGTATCCTAGCTTGTATATAGCGGATAAATAATTATATTATTACATTTTGTCAGCTGAGGTTGTTAAATCTGAAGGTCAAAGTTATCCATCACTACATTACCTGTCACCAAAAGGGTGTCCGGATAGTTATCAGCCGTAAGGTAGCAAACCTTTGTAGTACAAGGTCCTCTTGGTGTATTTGTATTGATACGGTTACTGGGAGTCAAGTGATAGGCCAGAATGACATGAATACAATTTTAGTGATGTTTGCTCGCGTGATAAAGAAGGCGGGTGTTCTCGGGAGTGCGCCTAGTTAAAGGTTTTGGGTAAATTAAACTACGATCGCGCACTGAAGTTAGAGTCCTTTTCACTGGCCAGTGGAAATAAGGAACTGAAAGGGCTGTACGTTCTCAAATGAGCGAATCCTTCGCCGGCTTGGATATAATGATCTCCGTGCGAAATCGACATATTGAAATGGTTGCTAAGAAAACATGTACTTGTAAAAGTTGTAAGCTGTAACTGCAACCATTGTATAAGAAATGGCTGATAAGATATTATTGTTATTATCTTAATATATATTGGTATAACTCACTCGCCCGCTTGTCTAGTGCACCCTGCACTTACGTCATGAGCTCATGTTACGCGACGGGTGAGATTATTCCGCTAAGCGCTAGACTTAGTGCGTGAGTTGGTGAAGAACGGCCCCCCAGGCCATCAACATAGCTGCAAAGCAGGTATGCGAGGAACGGTGGGCGAGGCGGCCTCCCTGATGGCGGGGAGGGCCGTTAAGTCCTGGGCATCATCACGGGCGCAGACAGCCGAACAGCTGGCACCCGGGACTGTGGAGCCATCGCTCCATAAACTCCAAGCCTCCGGAAGATGAAGCAGGCGCTCCTACGCCTGGAAGGTGCGCACGGCACTTTGCGGTGCGCGTTGAAGAAGATTCCTCCAAAATTCTCCAATTGCACACGCGATTTCTAGTTTGCACTACATTGCTAAAATTGCTTCACATCGACATTAATCTTATAGATCTAAAATTAATATATGCTACATATATTTTAATTAGGCAAATTCGTGTCCCGCTGAATTGTCAGACCGAGACGCTCGATAGGAAAAGAAAGATCTCGTGCGTCGTAAAAAGGTTGTGTCCAATGTGTCAAGTGAGGTTTCGGCGGGCTGTCAAGTCTGGCGTTGCTGTACGTTCTCAAGTGAGCGAATCATTGATAATGGAGCGAATCCTTCGTCGGCTTGGATATAATGATCTCCGTGCGAAATCGACATATTGAAATGGTTGCTAAGAAAACATGTACTTGTAAAAGTTGTAAGCTGTAACTGCAACCATTGTATAAGAAATGGCTGATAAAATATTATTGTTATTATCTTAATATATATTGGTATCTATAACTCACTCGCCTGCTTGTCTAGTCACATACATAGAAGTCCTTAAATCATCCACACCATCCAAAGAAATTAATAAGAAAATTCTAAGTGCTATTCGAGTTGATAATGCCGTTCAAGCAGCTCTGGGAACGTGTTCTGTGTTCACGCGTCGTCCCGCTACGCCCCATGAATATTCAGGTCGCTGGGACAGAAGCTACTCTCTAAGTCCGTTATTAAAATTTTAAGTAAGTCGCTGTTCAATTCTGCGTGCTGTCATCAACGTTACCAAAGCATGCGTACTGTCGCTGCGTTGTACAGCTTCGAGGTAAAAACTTTCATTGTAGACTTAGAGAGTAGCCCTTGAGCTCCTCATGAAACAGAAATCGGCTGTTGGTGAATAAGTTTTATCCTTGCTGTTACAGTTAATAGGTTTAACCGTCTTGGTGGTGTTGTGGTTAAGACCGCCCGGTATAGATCTGGTTGCCGAATTTCGGTTACCACGGGGGCAGGAATTTTTTACAAGAATGTAATCTCGCAGAAAGAGGCAGTGGGAAAATGAACCTCACGCTGCTCCTCTCGGACGCAGGCGATTGGGCGGTAGAATGCGGTCGTATGCAGTCCACTTTCCATGACTATCCTCGTCTGGGGATTACCCAAATATTTAGGGTATTCCTCCACAGGTGTTAAGACCCGAACCGTAGCTGGTCGGGCTGTTCTGGGGTAATCCGGATAATTGTACTTTCCCAGTCCCCGGATCACCTCGAATATGGACATGATGGACATCGGAGTTAGTTTAATGGGTATGCTCAGGATACTGTGGGGTGGAATTCAGCCCGCAGCCACCCACGCGTGTCGAATAGCTATTGACAGGTACGGTGCGCAAAAGCATTCACCGCTTTAAAAATGGACTCCTCCAATAACATTTCATCATTACAGCTCATATATGTCCTCACCGAGGGACTCGAGCCTACCCTAAGTTTGAATGCTTAGTCAACCACGCTGGCCCAGTGCGGATTGGTCGACTTCACATACTCCTTTGAATTTCTTCTCAGATGTATGCAGGTGGCTTCACGATGTTTTCCTTCACCGTAAAAGCGTACAGGATCAGTGGTAGAAACGAGCCGCGGACTTCCCGTTTAGAAGACCAGTGCCGAGCCCACAGCGCCTCCGATGTAAAATTTCTTACGAGATCACAAATGTTGAGGTTTTAATCTGCTTATCCTTTAAAACTATCTCACCCCAAAAAATCAAAAACGCAAACAAAGAAACAGTAGACACCACGAACACCACGAAATAATTTTAATTTCATCCACAAACTTAGATAGGGAAGTTTTATAACGCGGAAACTCCAAACTTAAAACACTCCCCGCATTCAAATCCGCCATACCGGGGACTCGCGCTAACTTTTCAATTAATCTTATCTTGAAACCGAAACGTGGCCCAAATAAATTTTGCAACATCCTTCCCGATCCGGCCGATGAAACTGTTTTGGTGGCCTGTTTTAATTGAATTCGCTACGCTCGCTCGCGGGGATGCTCTCTACGGGTCATCCCACCAAGCTACAGATTTTCTTTATACCAGTGGGGGATTACTCTTTTTTTACTTATGACAGGGATGCTCTTGACATTCATGTCACCTGATGGTAAGTGACGATGTAGCAAGCTATATCTGGACTTGTCATCAACTGAGGAGCTGGCCATTGACGTATACCGGGTGTAACGGAATACCGCAATAATATTTAAGGTTGTTGATTAACAAAAAAAATGTTTTATGACTATTCTTTGTATTTTTATTATATGCCTACTTTCGATTTAATACGCTGAACTGTTAAGCGTATTAAATCGAAAGTAGGCATATAATAAAAATACAAAGAATAGTCATAAAACATTTTTTTTTGTTAATCAACAACCTTAAATATTATTGCGGTATTCCGTTACACCCGGTATATAACCGGACCCGCTGTCCGGTCAAAGAAATTCGTCACTCAACTGGTGCCAATTGGCACCCAAGCTTAGTCGATCGTGGGAGATCGTGATAGGTAGCCGAGCTGCCGTGAAGATTGTGTCGCGAATTTTGCGTAAAATATGTCTTAAAGCTTTAATGTAACAATTGAAAACGATGTTGTTAGTACGTGTGAAATTATCTTAATTAGAACAAATGAAAATGGTTTCCGAATTGCGATCTACGCTCGACAGCCACCTTATGTCCTTAGTTTTGCTGTCTTTTTTACTCTCATACGAGTGAGCGAGTACGCTACTATCCACGCCTCGCCCAGCGCTGCCCCGCGTTGTGACACAATTTTTGTTCGCAACAGCTTGTCTAGGTTATATATGTCAATGGGACTGGCTATAACAAACTTTTTACATTGTCATTATCGCGGCAAACTTAGGTAAGTGGTGGTAGCTACTGCAGATCAAAACTAGGTGGTCACAATCATCAGACCACGGAGGCGGTAAAAAGGCTGGACGCAGAGGAAGGCCCAGGCGTTTGGTAGTTAAAACCTCATTGTGTTAAAACGCTGTGATTATGGTTACCGTTACCATTTCCCGGTAAATTACTGTAAAATTAGTTTCCGGTATATAGTTCTATCTATACTTACTTACTTAATATTATAAAGCTGAAGAGTTTGTTTGATTGTTTGTTTGTTTGGTTGATTGAACAAACAAACAAACGTTTGTTTGTTTGAACGCGGTAATCTCTGGAACTACTGGTCCAAATCAAAAAAATATTTTTGTGTTGGATAGTCCATTTATCGAGAAAAGCTTTAGGCTATTTAATATCACGCTACGGCCAATAGGAGAGGAGAATCTATGAAAAATGTTGCTAAAACGGGAAAAATATAAAAGATATAACTAAGAACGCGTTGAAGACTTTTATAAGGCGAAACGTAGTTCGCGGGCACAACTAGTAACCAATTATAATCGATGTGCCTCGAACCAGAATCTGATGGTAAATGTAGAGGTGAAAATACTTTAACAAAAATTATTAGAGTAGTAATTTTAAAAAAATAATTGAACCTCTTTTTTTAATCTATAAATTATTAGTGATCTGTAGTAGTTTTATATTAATAAAGAAAAAAGCTTTGTTTTTATTGCGGTAAATTCAACTCGTACCATCAGATTCTGGTACACCCATACATACCATGCATAACGGTACGTATGTTATTATGTCTCAATTTTTAAAATACTAACTGGTAGTGTGGTTCTCTCCACATCAGTTGGTTCATACGTTCCTTTGCCACCGTGTTTGTATAAAAAAAAAATATAAATCAAAAATGGGAGCTCCTAATGACTGCCGCACAAACGAATAACTACCAGTGCTGGGGACTCAGTGAACTCGTAACGATTACGGGCATCGTGTTGCAACTGAGAATAATTAAAACTTGGATCTGCGCCAATAATGAAGGCGGGCGGGAGTTTCATCTGAAATATGGCTTAGATATACAACGTATTTACGTATGGCTTAGATGTAACGTCTGGAAATCCTTTTTTAGTATTATGATGATGAAGCAATCACACGAAGATAATACAGATTGTCGCTAAGTATTTGTGGTTACTAACTGACCAACCAAATGGAAAAGTTGCGTGGTTGGGAATATTATCCTCTGATCAATTGGGTGGACAACTCGGTGGTCGGTTCGGAACGACCTGTGTGTTAAGAGATACGTGTGATTTAACAATTACTAATTAAAAATTATTTCAGGATCAAGTCCAGAAAATAAGAATTTAATTAGAAATCAGCTAGAGGTTTTAGTCGATAGAACTCGTTATTCAAACGGTCTCAAAACCGAGTTTCAAATTTCATGGCTTAACGCAGTTTGAAAATTAAGCTGACGACTTTATTCGGACAAAACCTCTTATACGAGTTTTTTACAGCTCCATTTGATATCATTTTGATCTCAGATTCAAGATTTTTTATTTCGTTAAATTTGTTTCGTATAATGATTTTTGAGTAATTTTACATTTAACACATTAAGGCTCGTATTAATAGTCGCATCTCAAGTGCAAGCTCGAACTTAAGCTGTTATTTTTGACAGATGTGCCATACATTAAACGTCAGAACTGCTACTCAAGATCGAGCTTTTACTTGAGATGCGACTATTAATACGAGCCTTAGTCACGTTGTGACAAACAACACAATAACATTTATTAATTAATAAAAAAATAAGTATATTAATTAATAGTAATCATTAAAGATATAGTAAGTAATCATTAAAGATATAGTAAGATCTTGTATTGATCATGTGTGGGTGCAATCTCAAGCATCAATCACTTCATATGTGTTAACTTGTAAATTGTCTGATCATTATCTAATTGGTGTGCAACTTGCATATGTTCAGAGTAGCACTGAAAATAATGAGCAGTGCAAAAATGACTGTATGTTACTAAACAACAAACTGATAGAACAAAAATTAAGGGAATACCCGTGGCAGGATCTACTGAACTGTAAGTGTCCTTTATTGCTTTATGAAAAAATGTGTACTGTGTTTGGCAACATTTATGATAATTCAACAGTAACTTATAAGTCTAGGAACACAAGAAAATCCAAACCATGGATTACCAAAGACCTAAGAGACATGATAAAACATAGGGATAAATTATTCCGATACTGGAAAAATAAACCTAATGATATGAATAAACGCCTAGAATATACCAAATTCAGAAACAATGTAAACAAATGCATAAATGCTGCCAAAAACAAACATAGACAAAAGGAAATACTAAATTGTAAGAATAATATGAGAAAAATATGGGCTAAAATAAATAGTTGGACAGGTAAAAGAAAATTAAGTATTGATGAAACAATAGTAAAATATTTAGGAAAAACGGGTTCATTAATAAATATTTGTAACAACTTTTCAACTACTTTTACTGAGGAAATTATTAAGATTAAACATAATTGTAATCAAAAGTTTCTAAAAAGAACTGAATATGTAAAAAGCAGTGAGTTGTCTATGAGATATAAAAAAGCCTTGCCAATAGACATGGAAAAAATCATAAACGGCTTGAGCTGCGAGAAGGCTCCTGGGTCCGATAGAATAAGAGCTAGGGACGTGAAATATATCAAAACAGTAATTAGTCCTGTTATTGCATTGTTTATAAATATGTGTGTAGAGAAGGGTGAATACCCTCTGCAGCTTAAGACTGCTTTGATTAGACCGATATACAAACAGGGCTCACATGGTGACTATACCAATTATAGGCCGATTGCTATATTGTCGGTCATTAATAAAATAGTTGAAAAATATATAGTTGGGCAAATAAGTAGTTTTGTGGAAAAATACAATGTTTTAGATTGTGCCCAACATGGTTTTAGACGTGGGCTCAGCACTGCAACGGCGCTATCGCAACTCACAGATGCTGTTAACAGCAGTCTGGATGAGAAGAAACAGGTGGTGGTGGTCTACATAGACTTCAAAAAAGCTTTTGATACGCTAGACCACCATCAGCTGCTGCAAGCCATGAAGGAGTGTGGTATTGAGGGCCCGGTGAACAGGTGGCTACAGGCCTACCTGTCCGGCCGTACCATCCGGACTGCGGTTGGCGGTGTGAGGGGCGATGGCGCTGATGTAAGGTGTGGGGTCCCCACGGGATCAGTGTTTGGCCCAGTAGGTTATATATTACATGTAAATAGCATGTGTAATGTTATTAAAAAATGTCAAGTGTATATGTATGCAGACGATACATGTTTGCTATATGCAGACAGAGACCTTAAAATTATTGAAGCTGTTATACAACAGGATTTAAACAATATAACTAAGTGGGCCCATGATAATGGAATTATTATCAATATGAAAAAGACAAAGTGTATGCACATGCACTCGCCATACAATAAATCAGCGAATATCACTCCTCATATAATAGGACACGACTATGATTGTATGCATAACAGTTATGTCTCATGCTGTTGTAGTGAACTTGAGGTGGTTGAGGAATACAAGTACTTAGGTTTAACAATTAATACCTCTTTCACATGGAAAACCCATATAGAACTTTTAAGTGAAAAACTTAGAACAGTGCTTGTAAAATTCAGGCATCTAGGCTTCTGTGTAAATAAGGCCACTTTATATACTGTGTACTATGCACTAGTAGACTCAATGGTTTCTTATGGACTAAATAGTTATGGACGTACATTCAAAACTTATTTAGACAAAATTAAAGCACTACAAGTCAGATTTCTAAAAATGTTAGTAAGCCAAAAAGTAAAAAATAAATGTAAACCAAACTATGATACACTTTTTTTAGAATGTAAAATACTGCCAGTCCATGAGAAGTTATTGTTGTCAATTGCAACAGAGCACTTTGAGTGTGATGATTGTATAAAACCTATGTTCAAACCTCGGGCAAACAGACGTGGTGTGACACTATTCATACCTGATACTAAGAATTATTATGGGAAAAGAACTAGTAAATATTTGGTACCAACTATTTATAACAAACTACCTCCTAATGTAAAAGAGAATTGTAATTCAAAAGCATCATTCAAAAACAAATGTAAACAGTTTTTTTTAGAGAAACTTGAATCAGAAATGTAAGTGTGAACCTCTGTATCCTGACTGTCAGTCAATCAATATTCATGATTCCCATTTTATGCTACTATGTAGTATTATTAGTGTGCTCTCCTTATAAGCGCAATGTGATATAAAAAAAGGGAGCTACATTACTGCCAACAAACTGCTGTGCAGTTTGGCAGACTGTATTAAATGTAACACGTTGTTTAATGGTATAATAAACATTTTATTATTATTATTATATTATTATTATTATTAAATAAACTTAAACGCCTAGCAATTAAGTCTAGCACCTTAGGGTGATATGTACAACTTGGACATATCACCCTAAGGTGCTAGGTTGTACTTGTACAGCACAAGTCCCATCGCTCGTTGAAGAACATGTCGTATTTTTCTATTCAAACACAACAACCAATTAAACTTTTGAAACGCAATTTGAATTGCAAATAAAATGTCCGAGATCAGAGTGATCGAAACGTAAACAGCCCGCTTACCACGAACGCTTAAAACAGTATAAGGCAGCTTCGAGTGCGAGATGGGGCTACACGCTCCAATAGCAGTGTTCCTGTCTCAATATTGTTTTATTCTTGCCCTAAGCGCTCATAGTAAGGATCCTTGATAGGGGACTTTTTTTAGGGACATAAATCACTTGCGGGCTTTAAAAGTAAAATCTTTTGGTTGTTTACAGCACTGCCTCTTGACTGCGCGCTAAGTTCTGATTGAAAAAATTGAAGGCTTTAGCGGCATACGAATTACTCGCGCAGTTCTGTACGTGGATTACCAGCTTCCTCCACGAACGTAGAATTCGCGTTGTCGTTGACGGCTGCGCTTCGTGGTTCGCGGCAGTGAACGCTGGAGTTCCGCAAGGTTCCGTTCTATCACCAACATTTTTTCTTCTGCATATCAATGACATGCTTTCCTTAGGAGCTATACATTGCTATGCAGACGACGGTACAGTGCATGGGGGATATCACGGAAGCTCAGGGGCTGCTCGTGGTGATATTGGTAGGGAGAGGCAGAATCTTATCATTGAGCTCAACAGGACGCTGGACCTCGTCTCCAAAAGGGGTTCCAACAATCTTGTTGAGTTCAATGCTAAGAAAACACAGGTGTGCGCGTTCTCGGCGAAAAGGTCACCTTTCCTCCCCCTTCCTTCTCTTCAGGGCACAACCCTTCACACACAGATCAACATCACCTTGCTCGAAATGAACATTCGCTGCGATCTGAACCCCAGAGATATAATATCGTCATAACTACTGCCTCACGGAAACTGGGTATCCTGAACAAGATACGTAGGTATTTTGCGCCGGACCAACTATGCTTGTTGTATAAAACTCAGGTTAGGTCTTGCGTGGAATATTGCTCGTACCTTTGTGACGGCTCCGCTCAGTACTTCCTCGATGCTCTGGACAGATTGCAGCGTCGCGCTATTCGCATAATTGGCGATGTAGAGGCTCGAACCCTCTCGAGCCTCTACAACTTGACATCGCCTCTCTTAGCGCCTTTTACCGAATGTTCCATGGGGAATTCTCTGAGGAGCTCTTTAACCTTATCCCTCCCTCGTCATTTCTTAACAGAACCCCGCGTTAGGGTCTTCGGAAGCATCCGTACACTGTATCCTCCTTTTCACACGGTATCAAGAAATTCCAAGATTCCTCCTTCTGTCGTTCATCCCACACTTGGAATTCTCTACCTGCGCACGTGTTTCCTCCATCCTACAACATGGGTTCTTTCAAAAGAGGCGTGAAAAAGCATCTTCTGGGCCGGCAAGGGGCGGGCAGGTAGGATAGTGGATGTTATTCCTACTCTATCTGTCAACTCATTTGGGTCTCTTTCACCGCTTAACATCAGGCAGGAGGAGGTTATTTGCCGGGCCCTCCATAAAAAAATGTTATCCCATTCTAAAATGACGGCGTCTTGAAGCTCTTGGAGAGTGGTAGAAGCAGGATCTCGGGTCCGCACTCGCCGTTTCAGCTCGTCCCAAAGATGCTCCATAGGGTTTCAGTCTGGACTTCGAGCTGGCCATTGCATAACAGGGATCCCAACGTCTTGCAAGTAGTCCCTTACAATTTACGCGGTGTGACAGCGGGCGTTATCATGCATTAACATGAACCCACTGCTAACAAACCCCGCATAGGGGACCACATGCTATTCCAGGATCTCTGTTATGTATCTGGGAGCAGTAAAAGACCCCTGCCCGCGAGCACCTCCGGTCCGAGAAACGCAGACGAGATTGATTTTCCCTTCGATTTACATGCCGCCCATGCAGGAACCACCTCCGTATTCCACTGTTTCTTAACTATACAGGTTTGTGCGAATCATTCTTCCTGCCTCCTGTATACGTCTTCTACGCCTATCGTTGCAGAAAAGACACCCTCATCTTATCCGAGAAGAGCACAGCCCTCCATTGCTCTATTGTCCAATCCACGTGGTCACGGGCAAATCGCAATCGGTCTCTCCTATGCTTTGCAGCCAATTTTAACCCTGTAGCAGCTCTATGGGCAGCAATTTTCTTCTCCTATAACCCTCTTCTAATCATGGAGACGCTCAGAGAAGTTCTACGTACTGATCGGAGCTGTTTATTGTACTTTAACAACATTGGAGAATCGATTGCGTAATGAAGTAGAGACAATGAAATGATCGTCTCTTTCGGATGTACATCGCTGCCTGCCAGATCCACATCTTCGGATATAGTCACCACTCTCTTAGAAGCGCTGGAAACCCCGTTGAACCATAAAACGGCTCAAATTCAGTTGTCGAGCAACATCACACTGTCGCTGACTGTCGCATCAATGATTGCAGCAGTGCAATTACTTGAGCGGCTTCATCTTCAGTGGTATCCATTTTCAGAGTACTTTTTCTTGCTGGAGCTGTGCACGTGTGTTCTCTTCAAAGTCTGGATGACGAATGACTCACATGTAATTTTTTTTTCGGCAAACGCAGTTTGCCAACCACTATGCGGAGTGGAGGTGGAGAATCTTCATGCCGGACTCTTACCGGCTAAACTCCACCTTATGCCTTTAACCATACGGTCATCAAGGCTTCATCGGATGGCGACCGCCCCTCGAGAGAGGAGGTGGCGCAGCGCTGCCCTAGTCTAACTAGGGCAAATGCGCTCGAAGTCGATCGGGGACCAGAGTGGGCCGATCGATCGTATCTGATAAAAGGGGTGTGTAGTGCTGCTCTAGGCTAGCTAGAGCATATGCGCATGAAGTGATCGGGAACCTAAAATTAGGGCCGATCGTGACTGGTAATGATTAATTCGAGCGTAAAGAAGGTAGCTCAGCAATCATGATTGGGATGACGGCGCTGATGCCGCCATTTGCCGGCATAGGGTGTCGGGTGGGTCGAATAGGACGTGTTTGGGTCTGCGGTAATAATGCCGCCAGGGTGGAGGGGAGACATATGCCACCGCCCCTTGATGAGGAGGTTGGGGTGCTCTTCTGCGGCTTTAGAGAACCGCTCAGAGCAAGATTTGAGGTGTTGCTGTATCGTTGGCAACTCGAGATCCCTATGGAGGTCGGCGTTTCTGACGTACCACGAGGCGTATGTGACTCTGCGGCAAAACTCACATGTCACCTTGATCGGCCGTTTTATACCCTTCTAGGGTGGTGCAAGTAATGAGTCCTGTAATGCGTATTTTAATAAAAGTTTTTTAACGGCTCGTGTCCTCAATAATTGTGTTATTTATAAAATATAACTGTTGTTAATCTAAAGAGAGAAATGTGGGATGGGAACGTATACGCAAGATAGCAAAGCAATTAAGAAAATATCCAAAAACTTTATTCGGCGTCGAGTAATTCCAAAAACCCGTATTGGAAATTCAACTTCATTTTTCACGTGGCTAATTTTCAGTTTTTTAGTCAACAAAAATGTATTTTTATTGCTGATATTGTGAATTTACTTTATACGCACCATTTGCCAGAGTATTTTAAACATAGAACAATGATTTGAAAACTCTCACATTCATTTAACCTTAGATTTTTTCAAAGGCAAACGGATTCAGACCATACAGCTCTTGTCAGCAGTAGTTCAAATAAAAATATATTGAAAGAGAGTGCTGTAGCCGTTTTATTCAATTCTTGAAAATGATATTTAGTCTATATGTATAGCATTTATCTACAATAGCTAGTGTTCTTGATATTTAAACGTTTGCAATGTTTCATTCGGTATAACATTTTTTTGTATAATAATGTCCAATGGCATGGCCATTAAGGATGAAGGGAGCACTATTTTCCATGACAACAATTAGCCGGCATTAGTGGCAGGTACAGTCGCCGTCAGAAGCGATGGGCCCTTAAGACCTTTAATGAGAAAGTCGTTAGATGAGCGCGTGACTTGATTTCCATGCCCAAGCCACGGAACTAGCAAGCTCTGGAAGTTTGCAACTTATTTATTTAACAACTTTAAATTAAGAAAACTCGCTGGTTAGCGAGACGGTCGTAAGTTAATGAAGGCGAGTTGTTCCCCGCATACTGAAATAAGATGCAAAAAAGCTTGACTTATAAAGGGTTTCAATCAAACCACAGACATTAAGAGAAAACGTCAAGATACCATTATTTCGGTCCCTTCACTGTTAAGGAGTTTTTGCAGCTCAAATAGCACAATTTTGTATTTTTATAAATTCCGATTGATGTCAACAATACTTTTCTTTTGGACGACATCATCATCATCATTTCAGCCAAGAGACGCCCACATTGGACATAGGCCTCCCCTACTGATCAGTCCTGCGCATCCAGCGGCTTTAACAGATCATCGTCGTCGGCCTACCCTGTGGGGGACCTTCCAACACTGCGTCTCCCTGAATGCGGCCGCCACTCGAGGACCTTTCCGCCCCAACGGCCGTCAGTCCTACGAGCGATGTGTCCTGCCCACTGCCAATTCTTTGGGCTATGTCGGTAACTCTAGTTCTTCTACGGATCTCATCAATTCTGATGTGATCACATAGAGAAACCCCGAGCATAGCCCTCTCCATTGCCCCTTGAGTGACTTTGAGCCTTCCTATGAGACCCATTGTAAGCGGCCACATCTTAGTTCCGTACGTCATCACTGGCAACACCCACGAACTGTATCGTCTTGAGACACTGCGGCTGACTATGGAAATGCTCACTCGGTTCGTCTCAGCCGGCGGGAAGGTATTGAAGTAGCAGTTAAAGTTAGCAGAAAGGATATAGGCTTCGTTTTGTCCCGAAGTTTAAGAAGAACTCGTGCGCGCCGTTTTGCTAAAAATAATGTAAATCCAAAATGCTTACATCAAAACGTCGGGTTACGCGCACTGCATTAAATATTCTTTTACTAAAAGGTCTAGGACGTGTATAACGGCGCAAGGTCAATTTGATTTTTTATGGCGCAAGGTCAATTTGTTTTTACCAAGTACTTTGAAATTTTCTTACACTGTAGCCATGAGATTAAAAAATACAAAATACCTAGGCTCAGTATACCTTTACATTATCACAGAACCTTAAAGAAAATATTACGACAAAATCAGTTTTTTAAAGGTTTTTATACTATTTGCTATTCAAGTAGTCATGAAACTAAAAATATTCAGAATACCTAGACTTATGATATCTTTTTGGAATCTAGAATAGCTCAGCAAGTTGTCAAGATGATAGGCACGATGAGCGTCCTACATTTTTTACACTGCAGCTGATCAAACATAAAAGAAAATTAATTTCATTTTAAATTTTCTTTGTTTTAATTTTCTTAAACACTTTACGCCAGTTTGTTAAATTTAAGTCTTTGTTTTTGATAGCTGAACTATCGCTTGTGAAATGGAAAAAACGAAATCAAAATACCTCTCCATTTGTAGAAATGGTACTATAAAAACTAATCGCTCTTGGAAATTTTCGAAAAATCAAAAACAATAAATATCTCTGAAACCGTGATATTTTCACTAAGGTCAAAATTTGTGGTATGGGAGACCATGATGAAGTCTATCTATAGTTACACGTTTATCCATTGTTTAAGGGACACACCTGTATATAGATATTTGAAGAAAATTCAAATACACAAATATTTAAATGTGCGTACCTACTTGTGTAAATGAAAGACACGAATATAAGCTTTCGGCTTTGAAGATCTTTTTGCCGCTTCCATATCCTAGCGATCACAGTAATGATGGTGATTTAAGCTGCGACTATCCCCTGAACTGATTACTTACATTTGTCTCCTTGTTTATCTGACTTGGGACTTCCACGCCTAATGTTCAGCAATATACCGGGAGAATGAGAAAAAATTGTATCTGCAAAGAACTCCGACTTAATTATTTAGTAGATGGCGTACTGTGAAGAGATAAAGAATCTCTACACTCCTATTCCATTGAAGTTTGATATTTTTTTTCAAAAAATAAAACCGACTTCAAAAACATCAAAAAGTCATAAATTATATAAGAATACATACAACGTCACAGTTTTTAATTGAAGTTGGTGCCAAATTTTATGTAATTTATATTGTTCTTATATTTTTAAGACTTTCCAGGTGAACATAGCTTGGCACCGACTGCAATATAAAGCTGTGATGTTGTATGTATTATTTTATTATATAAGACTTTTTGGTGATTTTGAAGTCGGTTTTATTTCTTGTAAAAACATTATTTTTTAATCTTTTTAGTGCTTATTAGAATTAGAGCCAAGGCAAAAATTACAATAACTAAAAATAAAACGCCTTTCGCTCTAAACAGGATTGAAGGAATTATTCCCAAGCTCTTTATCTACCAGAAACCTTCCGTCATTAGTTCAGTAACATAAAATGTTGACTACCAGATGCAAATACTTGCATATATTCGGAAAAGACATGAAACACGTTGTACGTGTCTATGAAATTCAAGGGTTTCCCCTGATTTCCCTGGGGTCCCATCATTAGACCATGACTTGGTGACAATGGGACCACCTTCGGAGTATACTCTTCCGATTACAAAAAGAATTTTGAAAATAGGCCCACAATCGGAGTAATCGGTGAACATACATAAAATAACAGGCCAAGTGCGAGTCGGACTCGCCCATGAAGGGTTCCGTACGATTTATGACGTATTAAAAAAACTACTTACTAGATCTCGTTCAAACCAATTTTCGATGGAAGTTTACATGGTAATGTACATCATATATTTTTTTTAGTTTTATCATTCGCTTATTTTAGAAGTTACAGGGGGGACACACACATTTTACCACTTTGGAAGTGTCTCTCGCGTAAACTATTCGGTTTAGAAAAAAATGATATTAGAAACCTCAATATATTTTTTGAAGACCTATCCATAGATACCCCACACGTATGGGTTTGATGAATACATTTTTTTTGGGTTTCAGTTCTATGTATGGAGAACCCCCAAAATTTATTGCTTTTTTTCTATTTTTGTGTGAAAATCTTAATGCGGTTCACAGAATACATCTACTGACGAAGTTTCAACAGTGTAGTTTTTATAGTTTCGGAGAAAAGTGGCTGTGACATACGGACGGACAGACAGACAGACAGACATGACGAATCTCTAAGGGTTCCCATTTTTGCCATTTGGCTACGGAACCTTAAAAATAGACAGTCGAACATAAAACCTCCTCCTTTTTCGAAGTCGGTTAAAAAACTAAACAATTTTTTCAAGAGATTTTCAACAAAATGTAATCAATATCTAAAGGTACTATTGATTGCATCTAATCGCTTGCTTCAATCAGTCACTCGAACATCACAATCTTGATTACAATCTTTTAAATGGAGTTACACAAACACATCCACGTCCCTTTGGCATAGTGATAGAGAGAGATTACTGAATTCCAATTACTTCCATCTAAAAAACTCGGACTCGGACTCCGCACTAAGGGTTCAGTACCAACTTATCTATGTATATTAATTAGCTCCTATACATTTTTAAGGTTTACAGATATTTTTATTAACATGTGCTATAAGACCTTGTTTCTTGCCAAGGGAGAAGGGGCGAAAGTGGTCTCAAAACCACTAACTTCCTCACAATTTGAAAAACGAAACTGACGATAAAAAGTTTTTTAGAACTCTTAAACAATTGTTGACAGAAAAAGCATAGTATAGTCTAAATATCTACTTAAATGATAAACTATGACAAACATTGCCATTTATTTTATTTAATTTAATTGCTCACTTATAAAATTTGACATTCTTTTAATACTATTGACATCAAAGTAAAGTAAAATAATCTATAAATTATTAATAATGATACCTATTAAATAAATATTTACTTAAATGATAAATTATGACAAACATTGACATTTATTTAATTTAATTGCTCTCTTATAAAATTTGACATTCTTTTAGTACCATTGACATCAAAACAAAGTAAAATAATTTATAAATTATTAATAATGATACCTATTAAATATATTTACATAAATGATAAACTAAATACCTAATACCTATTAAATATTTTTTGACTAAATACATATACCGGGTGTAAGTGAACATGCAACCCAAACTGAGTCAGATGATAGTACTAGTGATACTTAACACTACTACATAGAAAAAAACTTAAAAAAAAATAGATTTTTTGTCAATTTTTTTTCGCATTTTTCTAACAGCATTGTGTAAACACAAGATCATAAAACGATATTTTAAAGTTTCAAAACAAAAGAACGATTTTTTAAGAAACGCGCAATGTAAGTTAAACCGTAGAATAAGACTCGTCAAGCCGTCCGATCAAAGGCACGCTACACTACAACAGCTGAGCCGAGCCTACGCGGCCGCCCGCCCGACGCCGAGGTCATGACCTCACGCGAACCCACAGCTGATTCGGCCTAGCATCTAGCATCGAACGACGCCCGCGCATTTTAGCTTAAAAAAACCTACGCCTATGTACCTATCCTTACAAACAGCTTACATACGGTGGAACACACATTGTCATGTTAGCTACATAACCATTTTTAAATCTGGCTTAAATGAGGCTAGCAATAAGTAGCACCTAACAAAGCATCAATTGTTATTAAATTTGTGGCAATTTTGCCAATCGGCTAATAGCCCGCAGTCGATTTAATCAATTAAACGGCATCAAGTAATTTTCTTCCAATTGCATTCTATAAATTACGTAAGATAGGGTGGGTATTTAGGTATTAAACCTAGGTCGCAACTTTAGCATACCTACAATTCATAGTTTTTAAATCGATTGTGGGTGGGTGTCGTGTCACACTTACACCCAAAGGACCTAAGACATTGACGTAGTGTAATAGTTCTTTCAATCATAGAAAATGTTTCGATATAAAATCGAATCGCATGGCATTAAAGCAGTCTCGTCTTTATCAAAATTCAATTAAATTCTTTTTATTTTAAGAGAAAACTACATCTAACTTGATCTAACCAGAGATTTAAATCTCTGCATCTAACTAATAAAACGGCACATAGGTATACTTACGCAAAGGTAATAATAGTAGGTATTCGACGTCTCGTCGGCGGCAAAGCTACATACAGCAGCTACTTAGGAATCGAACACAGAGTACGGATAGTTTTAGATGGATGCTTAATGAGTACCTAATAAAAAGAGTCTGGTCCACCGAGTGTGCTCGGTGGTCTGGCCATCAGTCAATTTGTTTCTTTAGGAAAGATTGCGTGCGTAGGTAGTTTTAGATTGAAATAATTCGCTTCACTTATCTTTGCATACATAGTATGGAAGTAGAGAAATAAAAATAAATATCAGTGGGTAAATTAATAACACACCCAGCAATTCAATTTTCAATAAAATCTTAAGAATGTTAATATCGGTTGCTTTTTGTTTACAACGTGCAGAAAAATGTATCAATAAGCCCATTTGTTGCCTTAAAATGCGTATTCTGTTACTATCTTGTATCTGTACTACGGCTGAAGAGAGGCGGCGAGCGACTTTGCGGCGGCGGCGGCGCAGCCACACAGTTTACAAAGCGAGCCGAAAGCCTAGATTACGAGGCGGCTCGCTTTATACCTTTTCAACTTTTCATTCTTTTCGGTTTCTAAATTCAGTGCGTTACGAACTTCGAGCGAATGCACGTGCGCGGTTCATATTCGCAATTACGATAGCTGTATTGTTAATTTTATTCCTTCTCAAGCCTGTGTGTTAAGTGTGTGTGTTTGTGTGTGTGTGTGTGTTTAGTGATTAAGTGTATTTAATTTAAATTAGCAAAATGCCCAATTACGGCTACACTGCTCGTGAATACGGAGCAATGTTAATGTGCCTTGGTGAAGCTAGGGGCAACGCTTCTCGTGCCTTAAGGATTTACCGCAATAGGTATCCACATCTTCGGCACCCTACTCATGGCCGAATAATTACTGCGGCATATCAACGTGTCCTGGAAAACCAACCCATAGCCCCGGTAGTAGCTTCTGGGAGTGGTGGCGGACCACCATTGGAATCGAGGACCGAAAACCGCGTGATGAACATTATTCGCCAGAATCCTCGCCTAGGTACACGCTCAGTTGCGAGGCTAATGCGGCGTGGGGGAGGACCAACAATCTCTCATTGGACAGTGCACAAAATTTTAAAGCGGAGAAGAATGCGACCGTATAAAATACACAAGGTGCAAGCATTGCAAGTAGGAGATCGTGATCGTCGTGTAACGTTTTGTCGATGGCTACTTGACCAACAAGTGCGGGAGCCCGGGTTCGTGCAACACGTCGTTTGGACAGATGAATCCACATTCACGCGAAACGGGCTATGGAATCGCAGGAATGCACACGTGTGGGCTGAAACCAACCCATACGTTACACAGCAAACCGGGCATCAAACTCGGTGGTCTGTAAACGTATGGGCTGGTATTTTTAGAAATAAAATTCTTGGCCCCGTATTTTTGCCGCAACGTCTCGACGGATCGCGATATTTAGAATTTATTAACCAGCAACTAGTCGACATGCTGGATGAAATGTCGCTGGCCGAATATCGCAGAGCATGGTTCCAGCACGATGGTGCTCCGCCGCATGTTATACGACCTGTTCGAGACCGTTTGAGTGAACTGTTTGCCCATCGATGGATTGGAAGGTTAGGACCGCAAGCCTGGCCACCTCGCTCTCCTGACTTAACCCCATTGGACTTTTTTTTATGGGGCTATGTTAAAGAAAGGGTTTTTGATCGTGAATGTGATAGTGCAGAGGAGATGCGATCTCGCATTATAAGAGTGTTCGACGGGCTCCGTACGGACTGCGCCGAGGACAGCACGCTGATGCCGCGCCTCCACGAAGACATGCTGCGACGGGCTCGTGTTTGCGTGCAGTTGGATGGAGCGCAATTTGAACCACACCTCATAAGAAGAAATTCTTAAAAAGGTAGGTGACTTTTATAGTCATTTTCAAATAGGATAATTAGGGTACTGTGTCTACGATTGACCAGGCGATTATTTTTTGAGCCGAACGCCGGCCGCGGCCGTTTATTTCGCGCGGTGCGTGTTTAGTTGTTAGTAACGGCGAGAGCGAGTTTTTCGGATATTGTATTACATTGCGCGTTGGCAAATTATGAAATCTTGGAATATTTGATTTAAAAAAAATTGTGTATGGCATAAAATTTACATTATTATAGTAGATAACATAGCCTTAGTTTGGATCGCATGTTCCCTTACACCCTGTATTTAATAAATAGCATATAGACATTATAAATACATTCTTATGATATAATAAATTACTAACACTAAAACTAAGAAATTAATTAAAGATAGCCTACGTGACTTGTACCTAATTCACACTGAAAGGGTAAAAATACAAGAACATTTTGTTTAGATTATGGAAAAATCTACCCTCTCCTTAGCTCATCATTTATATTGCTGTGCCCATCAGGGTCCATAATTGTGCCTATACTATAACTACTTAAGAACCCATGTAAAAATTATGGTATGCAATAAAACATTTGAATTTGAATTTGAAACCTGCACTAATGAAACTTAACGGAAATGAAAGTTCAAACTTACCTTATGATTTTGGGGAATGTCTTTTAGATTCTATCCCGGGGTTATTGTGCTATGGTCATGTGTATCCTAACTATAAAAATAATATTATTTTATGTTTAAAGTTCATTTTGTTTTGAGACGGTCACTCTATTTTTGCATTTCATTTAGAACCCAATGCTCCTTCTACTTCTCTTACGTATCCTTCCTACCCTTCTCCCCTGTAAATGGCCACCGGTAGGTATGCGTATGCGCAATTGGGCTAGGTTGCACATTAGGTGGGGGAGCGCCCTCTCCCGCAGGAGGTGGCGCGCTAAGGAACCTGGCGCAGAGGGAGGCTCTGCGTCAATGGACGGAGACGCTCTCCCACCTAGCTGCCGCCAATTTATAGTGCTAGGCTCCGACACTTCAAAATTTTGTCCCTCGCTTCTCGGCGCATAGTTCAGGAATTACTATGCCTCTATAAAGTTATTTATTCTGACTGAGATTGACTCGCCCTCACTTGTTTCCCTATTTAATTTCAGCACTGGATTTAAAGCTCAAAATTCTACACCTAGAATATTATCCTCCAGGTCTATAGGAATAAAACGTCATTTTACAATCTATTTGTCAAAATGTGTCAATTATATAACGTCTCTGTATTAGAAAATCTGTCTCTGAATTTAGAAAACAAGTTTTAAAATTTATTTCAGTTCACGATTAGGTTAATCTTGTTAACTACACTCAACTTTATTACTTACTGTTTTCAAAGTTACTAACATTAAGCTAAATATGAGGTAAATTAATGTAAATCACTAACATAACTTTCTTAACATTTCATTATATCCAACTCATACTGTGCTTACATGTTTAGAGTTATAGTCTAGAATTCTAGACCTTCGTTTTTGTACACAGTAATATACCTATTTTGTAACTGTAATTTGTTTTGCAAGCCTTAAATAAATAAACTCAAGAGATGCACTACAATCCGGGCCTCGCGTAACCAAAAGAGGTTGAGAAATCCGCAATTTTACAAAGAGGTCTCGCATGCGATGTAGATTTACTTTCCTCTCAAGGGAATGGTTTCTCAATACGAATATCATCCGGCACCAAAATATTATATGCCATCGCGAACATTGAAGGACCACTTCAAATATTACTTTTCCAGAACACAGTTTTGTTAAAAGCGTCTTGCATTATAGAACATTCAATTTCGCTCTAGCATTTAAGAAAATTATTTATTAACTTAAAATATAATATTTAAATCAACGTATTAATAAATATTATCTACTTAAATCGGTATTTTACCTATAGTTATGAAATCACTTAGAAGATTTTTTTTGGAAATTCGATCCGTCTTTTTGCTGTTGCATTTAAACAATACACTAACAAACTGTGGATAAATCAATGATGTTCATACAGCTTAGATTATAGTACAAATAAAACCGGCCAAGCGAGAGTCGGACTCGCCCATGAAGGGTTCCGTACGATTTATGACGTATTAAAAAAACTACTTACTAGATCTCGTTCAAACCAATTTTCGATGGAAGTTTACATGGTAATGTACAGCATATATTTTTTTTAGTTTTATCATTCGCTTATTTTAGAAGTTACAGGGAGGGCACACATTTTAGCACTTTGGAAGTGTCTCTCGCGCAAACTATTCGGTTTAGAAAAAAAATGATATTAGAAACCTTAATATAATTTTTGAAGACCTATCCATAGATATCCCACACGTATGGGATTGATGAAAAATTTTTTTTGGTTTTCAGTTCTATGTATGGAGAACCCCCAAAATTTATTGCTTTTTTTCTATTTTTGTGTGAAAATCTTAATGCGGTTCACAGAATACATCTACTTACCAAGTTTCAACAGTGTAGTTCTTATAGTTTCGGATAAAAGTGGCTGTGACATACGGACGGACAGACAGACAGACAGACAGACATGACGAATCTAAAAGGGTTCCGTTTTTTGCCATTTGGCTACGGAACCCTAAAAAGGTGTTACTAGAGAGAAAAAGCTCCGGAATATTACGTGTTTCGCTTAGTGGCAGATTTCGCTGTGTCATAGAGTCCCTTTTAATAATATTATAGATAGTTGTACTTTAACTATGTACTTATACTATACATTTTTTGTTGCCTTCATGTAGCTTTATTTCAATGCACCTCCTTTTTTTGAATATTTTTGGGTATTTATCGATATTCATTTGATCTTTTATCTCAATAACATTTAGTATCGTCGCATCGCGTGGTATCTATGCTATTGGTTATGGATGGGTGACGAAAAACCCATATTCGCTTGAAAGGGCGAAGGTAGACACATTCCTGGATCCTGGCTGGCCCTTTTTAATTTTATTTTATTTTATCTCCTATTACAATTAGTTGGATAGAGGCGGACCTAATGCCAAAGGCATTACCTACCAGTCAACCCATTTGTCCCAATGTAGTATGTACACACGTTGTCATGCTGTTCTCCATCGTCATAATGTTGTACATATTTGAATGTTCTGTGATATGTGTGTATATTTTAAAGCAAAAACTTTTCAGCTATCTATCCATCCGCATTCTACCATTAGCCAAAACGCAGACACGTAATATGGGAATAGTGTGTAAAGTTAAACTAACAAATAATGTTTTAGATTCATCAGAGAGACAGCGCGTGAAAACAGTTTCTGATAACAGTAATTACTCCCGTTCGCCGCGATAAGATAGGGCTGTCATAATGAAAAAATTTAAATGAAAATGGTACCTATTTTTTTCAGTTTCAGTAAAACCATTTTCTGTGAAATAATAACTTGAATTCACTTACCACATAGTTATAAATAAATTAAATAATTGAGTCAATTTATGTAAAAAAACTATGTACTATGAAGTTGACTTATTCAACCTAAAAAGGAACCTTATCTAATATACAATATATATCATAAAATTCAAAAATTTTAAATTGAAATGTTTTATTCATGCAGCCTGTACGTTGTAGGACGCCTGTACACCTATACATATATGCTATTATCACCACAAACAATATAACAGATATTTATATTTTTTGATATTAGACAATAATTCAATATAATGAGCACAAAGTCAAAGTTTAATTAACTTGCTGTCCAACGCACAAAAAAAACTACAGGCTCGTTTATGGAGAAATGTTTAACTTTTTATATCAAAGTTTTACAAAGAGTTACTGGCTTGCTTTTTCGTAAGTTTTCATGGCACATGTAAAAAAAGACTCCTAATATAATAAAGTTTATTATAAAGTCAACGACTATTTGAATAATGCCAAAGCTCGATGTTATTTTTGTATATCACTCGTTAAAATGTAAAGAAAAATAATATGATGTATAATAATGACAAAATTTATTGCAAGTATCGATATTTCTGAAAAAGCTGAAAATTTTTTTGGGGCCGGTTGCCTACTCTGCTAAAATACGTCGTGAGTAGGATGCGATAGGTAAAAGAAATTGGTCGATCCAAAAGATCTTTTCCAGGTCATATTTTAATAATTTGATTTTGATAATATCTTAGTAGAATAGGACGCTAATTGAACAATGCCCAAGAAGAAACATTTTTTTGGAGTAACCACCTGCTAAAGTAAAATTTTTATCAACGAAATCGACATAACGAACACAAAAATGTTCAGTGGCAGTTCTTATATAAAAAGGCGGATGCGGTTGCATATCTTCTGATGCCAAACCGTCCAGCCAACAAGACTATCCTCAAGATCTAAGGCGTACCCATCACACTAAACTATAACCCATTTCTTTCCATTTATTGTCATTTACTGTGGCAATCCAAGAACGGGAGAAAAACTCTGAGTTGACAACCCTACGCAGAGCCAAAGATAAATGGCGACTGGCAATTCGTATGAAAGGCTCGCGCCGCGTCAGCCCGCATTCAAACTTCGTCGAAAAACTGGATTAATCCGCCATCGGCTTTGCTTCGCCTACACTGGTGTAACGCTAAGTGTATTTCCGATAAGTATTTTACTGAATAAGTAACAAGAAGGCGCTCAGAAATAAGGCGTTTATGAAAACGCAGAATCTTTTGCGCTACTTTGCTAACTGCGCGTTGGAGATCAGCTGTGGATTCAAGTCAGAAGCTCTTATTCTTCGTCTGTAAACAAAAATAATAATAGTAATAATACGTTTATTATTCTTCTCTACGTGGCTGAACTAAGCGTATAAAGCCTGTATCTCAGGCCACCAGAGCTCTCTCCACATATACATTTGTCTGACGCTCCTACGGCGAAGGAAAACATCGTGAGGCAACCTGCATGCATACATCTGCGAATAAATTCAATGGTGACAATTATTTCTTCAGGGATTTCGTACCAAAGTACTTGGAACATTATTTGTTAATTTTCGTCCAAAGAAACATCAAAGAAAAATCGGTATTTATTAATAAATAAAAATATTTATTAAAACGTGCAACGGACGCTGTCTATTGTCGCCCCAAACCGCTCTGGCTGTCACGCAGATACGAGATTCGTAGCGCGCGAGCGCGCGTACAATGCGTAGTACTTTTAGCAGTTGTTTTTAAAAAAAATTAATTAATGATCTGAATACGTAGACGAGGACTTCGTTATGGGTCTTTTTACACTCTGTATAATAAATAAATAAATATAGCAACTATAAGCGCTCTTTCGCACTAGCGGCTAACCGCTGGGGCGGTTTATAGCGCGGCTAGATTCCAATATGCAACCGCTACGCTATTAAGTGCGTACGGTCACAAACGGTTGCATAACTTGCATAATAATATTGAATTCAAATACGAGTTAGCAAAGCGGCTAGCCGCGTTGTTAGCCACCCCAGCGGTTAGCCACTAGTGCGTCAGAGCGCTTAGGTGCTTGTAGATACTCGTACTTATCGTCATGTTAGTCCGTTTGTTAGCCTGTTTTACGTAAAGCTCAAACTGTTACTGTCTCAAACATAACAATACAGTCAAATACATACAACACCCATTTCAGAGCAAAGACATCAAATTCTGACTGAACTCGCTAACTGTTATTTCATGAACTCCGTGAGTACTCGACAAGCAAAAGGAGAATTTAACTCGCAAATTAAACTCGGAATACCCGAATTAATCTAACTTCCAATGAAACCTTTAATACGTTTTGTAAATGTTTGATAGAATTAGTATGCTATTGCAAGCGGCAAATTTGTAACGGAACTGTATTATTTTGTCTTGAGTATCATAGCTGATGACAACACGTCTGATGGTGAGGGTGATGCTGTTTTGTCTTTTATAATTTTGCATGACAATGTGAAAAAGACTCTTATGGAAAAAGGTTTTAAGATTAGACTCAGGCACGCTCCGTACTTTGTCGTATCATCTTCGACTGCCGCAATCAGAATGTAAGAGTCCCTCTAGCTCCTAGAAGTAAAAGCAACTGAAATGTCAGTTGCTTCGATCATGAACTAGGTACCCACTTTTTACAATATTTTTCTATTAGTTACCTCAATACCTAAAGATCTTTTGTGTTGCCATTTATGTAAAATTAATACTAGTGAGTTATTTTATTGGAACACCTCAGATTAAGAATTATTTATTAAATAACATTAATGAGTAGTCTCGATTTAATAACAATAACTTAAAATTTTGGAAAATCATGACAAAGACTATTAGAAAATCAATGGAATCTATATTGTGATTCGGTATCTGTCAATTGACTTATCCCGGTCGTTGTTGGTGCTTAATAAAGGCGCTAGCTGGATACAAAGATCAGATATGTATTATTATTATTTATTATACACTTTATTGCTAATAAATAATAATGTATGTATGTCTTCTTTAAGATTAACTTTGAAGGCGAACTTGAGGTTGTTAGAGTAAGCTGTCCTGGTCAATGGTACCCGTCTGCAATCTCGTTTGCTTAGTGCATGGGTACCTCCGTCTTATCTATTTCTGCCGCAAAGCAGCAGTGCTTGCATTGCTGTGTTCCGGTTTGAAGGGCAAGATATGGCACTGAAATTACTGGGTACCGTGACTTTACATCTTAAGTCACAAGTTGGTAACGTACACTGTGGTTCTTGTGGGGGTTGCAGCTTTGTTGCGTATCTCACAGGAACCACATGTATTATAGGTGACTGTTACCACTTACCATCAGGTGGGCAGTTTGCTTGGGGTGCGGTGTCAGACTACCTCCTCGTGGTGCACCCTGGGCAACCCGGCAGTTATCTGCCGCGGGCCAAGAGTCTGACAGCTGCCCCCATGGAGGGGGGCGTGGCATGGCCGAGTTCAACCCGGCGGGCCAGTTCTTGCGGCCAAACGAGGAAGAGTCGCTCTCGGCACGCCTCCGCCTTATTGGAGATGGCAAGATGATGCGACAGATGCTAGTATTTCAGCCTAGTACCTGTGTTGCGGGACCATCGGTGGTCCAGAGGCCTTCGGGCGTGGTATGGCAGGCAGTATGCTTGCGAGCGCTGCACGATGTAGTGTCCTTGAGACACTGAGGAGCTTCAGCTCGTGGGCGCGACGGGGATCTCTGTGTGACAGGACCACGTCGGGCAACCCGTTACCCCGCACTGAGCGGGGCCGGTGGTCCGGCGCACTGAGCGTCGGGCCGCGTGGAAGAAAACCACACCAAAAATTACCCCAACCCCAAGGTGATGGTAACGTGCTGAAGGGGTGCATGGCCAGAGGGAGTTTGGTCCCAAGCGACCAATATAGGGAGCTCACCCTTCAAAGCAGTTATGGATTTTGGACAACAGAAACAAATACCCCAGGGGGTGCCAATCCCCCCCGTAGGACCGCGCAAGGCGGCTGCAGGCAGCCGGTCGTATCTGGGGCCGGGCGTTCCAAAATCCGCCTTCGATACTCTTCAATGCGAACCCGTTAAGAGCGGGCCACCGTCGTTATCCGGGCCGGCGGTTGGAAATGTAACCGAGGCGTTAAGTGGGAGTGAGAGAGGCGCAGTGGGCGCGAGTAGTGGCGCAGTGGGCGCAAGTGGTGGCGCAGTTGGCGCACAAAGAGGAGCGAGTGCAGACGGCGCTCCGAATTCAGACGTGTCGGTCAGCAGCGTGAGGACCGGGCAATCTGGAGCTGGAAGGCAGCGGCGAGGAGCCCGTAAGCGTGCTCTCACAGAGCAGAGTACAGGAGGTGGATCCGGTAGCGACTCGTCGGACTGCGATAGCACGCTTGATTGTGGTATATCGTTGACTCCTAAAAGAAAAAAGGGCAAGGGTCGTGCGCCTAAGACCGGCAAATATATGGGCTTGGCCCAATCGAGGGCACTATATAAAAAGCTCAAAGAGAAGGAGGTGGAGCTACAAGCCGAGCAAGAACTTGCTGAGTCGGAGAGACTGGCTGTTGCAGAGGACACAGAGTCTGCGGAAGGGCAGAAGGACACAACAACACTGAAAGAGAAAATCTCTGCCGCCGCGGACATGGTATCAGCCGTGGTAAAAAAATCGAGGAATTTAAAAGGTACCATGCAGAAGCAGCTCAACCTTGCCGTTCAAACTATAAAGGAAACGGTGGAGCTGCTGGCTGAGCGTAATATTAACGAGGAGACGGCACTGCTCAGGGCCGACAACGAGCTCCGAAAAGAGATGACGGAAATGCGCGCTGCAATGAGCTCTACACAGGCGCAACGGTCTACAGAGGCTGAGGTCAACACGAAGACTGCAGCAGCTTCTTCCCGGGCAGTGAAACCGAACCGAGTAGCCCAATTCCCTGCCCCGTCGAATGAGGATATCATGACTGCCAACATCATCCGGCAAATAGGGGACATTATCAACGCCCGTTTTGCGGGCATCGAGGACCGCCTGCTTCCTTCACAACGTCTCCGTCCGCCACTAGCGGCGGATCGTCAAAGGGCGAAATCTACGGCCAAGGCGGCTGCATCCAAGCCGGTCTCGGGGCATGCTGGGACACCTGCACCTGTTCCGGCCACATCGAATACTCAGCCTGAGTCCTTCGGACTCGATGATGACACAGCTGGCTGGCAGAGTGTCCTACGGCAAGGCGGCCAAAAGTGCCCGTGTAAAGAACCTTGGGGCAAAAGGGACCAACATTCCAAAGAGCTCTGGAGCAGGACGCTCTCGCAAAATGCGAGTTCCAAACTCAGCGGCGGTCGTGGTTTCCCTCGATTCTAATGTAGCAGAGGGTCTCAGCTATGCCCAGGTCATAGCCAAAGCCAGGCAGAACATCAACCTGGCTGAGATTGGCATCCAAGCGCCCAATATGAACATGCGCAAAACCTCAGCTGGCGCATGGATAATTGAGGTGTCGGGAGAAACCAAGGGCGAAAAGGCCGACCAACTGGCCAGTAGACTCAAAAGTGCCCTAGGAGAGTCAGTCCGTGTCACCAGACCGATAAAGACGGCCGAGCTGAGAATATCTTACCTGGATGACTGGGTAACAAAGGAGGACATTGCCGCTGCCATAGCTGCCAAGGGTCCGTGCCCGGCAGATGCTATAAGAGTGGGCAACATCAACCCTGGCCCAGGAGGTATGGGTATGGTGTGGGTTCGGTGTCCAGTGGAGGCGGCGAAAGCTATTTCCAAAAAGCGGCTTCTTGTCGGGTGGAGTTCGGCACGCGTGCGTATTCTGGACTCCCGTCCGAGAAAGTGTTTCCGGTGCCTCGAAACTGGGCACATGCGACACAACTGCCCAGTCGAGTTCGACCGTAGCGAACTCTGTTTCCGCTGCGGAAAGCCCGGACACAAATCGGCAACTTGCACAGCTGAGCCTCATTGTGTCGTCTGCGCTCAAGCAAAACGCCCTGCTGGACATTTATTGGGAGGGAAAAGTTGTCGAGCCCCGCCACGTAAAGGCAGAATGGTTGCCAGAGCTGGGACTATTGCGACGGAGGTGCGCGCTACCGCACAGGAAGTACCGATGGACCAATAATAGACATAAGTTCGCCCATACACGTTCTTCAGGCGAACATAAATCACTGCGCCGCTGCACAGAACATCATGTTGCAGAACATGGCAGCATGGTCCATTGAGGTGAGTAGCCGAACCTTACACCGTACCACGAAGTGCCAACTGGGTGTCGGACCTGGATGATATGGTAGCTGTCGTTCGGTCGAGTGACCCGTCAGGCGCCCCACTCGCAGTCATCCAGAGAGGCCGGGGCTTCGTTGTGACCAGGTGGCGAGAAACAGCCCTCATAGGCGTCTATTTCTCCCGAAACAGGCCTATAGAAGAGTATGAGGCCTTCATGGTCAGACTGGGAGCTGCCATCCAACAAGTAGCCCCGTTGCCAGTAATCGTTCTCGGAGACTTTAATGCCCACTCAACATCCTGGGGTTCTCCAAGCACCGATCGAAGAGGCGAATTAGCCGAAGACTGGGCAGGCATGTACGATCTTATCCTCCTGAACGTGGGTTCTGTTCCCACTTTTGAGCGCCCACAAGGTCGGTCCATTGTGGATATCTCGTTCGCCTCCCCGCCCATTGCAAGCCGAGTACGAGATTGGCGAGTGCTTGCTGATGAAGAAGACTTGTCCGACCACCGATACGTGACATTTAACATCGCTCTCCCTGGAATTAGTGCTGGTCGCAGTATTGAATCCAGATTCCCACGGTGGTCGTTGACTCGTTTCAACAAGGACGCCGCCGTCGAAGCGGCAATGATACAGGCGTGGTTGGTCGACTCAACTCCGGAGCTCGAAGTGGACGAAGCGGCAAATGGATTTCGTGGGGCATTAACCAACATCTGCGATTCCGCAATGCCCCGTGCCAGACGGCCTCCACCAAACACTACCATCTATTGGTGGTCGCAAGATCTGGAAAACCTCCAAAAGGAGTGCAGGCGAGCCAAGAAATCCATAGCCCGATATCGGCGGCGGAGATCCTGAGACGAGGAGTTTGAAGGACGACTGGTAGAGGCCTATCTTGCTGTTCGAAAGACCTTTCGGAAGGCTATTATGAAAGCAAGAGAGCTTGCGTGGGCCGAACTCCTCGAGGGCTTGAACAAGGAACCATGGGGCCGCCCATATCGCATGGTTCGTAACCGTTTGCGAAGCCGAGGACCCCCCGTCACTGAGTCACTGGATCCCCAGTTACTTAAGACGACAGTGGCAACCTTGTTCCCTGATCAAGAGGCCTTTAACCCGCCAATGACGAGCTTTAGTCGCGACTCTAACGACGACGAGGATGCCCTCCCAGTGTCTGATGTTGAGTTCGCCGCTGCAATACACAGGCTGAGGGGCAAGAAGACTGCCCCAGGCCCCGATGGTGTGCCAGCGAAAGTCCTCGCTCTAGCCCTCAGCGAAATGGGTGATGCCTTTAGACGCCTTCTGAACACGTGCCTCTCCACCGGACGGTTTCCCAAAGTATGGAAAGTGGGAAGGCTTGTTCTCCTGAAGAAGGAAGGACGCCCGGAAAACTCCCCATCGGCGTATCACCCTATTGTGCTACTCGACGAGGCAGGAAAGGTTTTCGAAAAGATCTTGGCCTCTCGAATATGTCAACATCTCAGCACGGTAGGTCCCGATCTGGCCGACCAACAGTACGGCTTCAGGGAGGGCCGTTCTACGGTGGACGCCATATTAAAAGTAAAGGAGCTGTCTGAGGGCATCACCGATGGAGGCGGAGTGGCGTTGGCAGTGTCCTTGGACATCAAGAATGCCTTCAACACGCTCCCATTCAGCTGCATCATGGCGGCATTACAATACCACCAAGTGCCGTCATACGTACAAAATGTTATCGCCGACTATCTACGGGAGCGTGTTGTCGTGTATGAGGGTCGTGACGGTCAGCTCGGAAGGCGAACAATGAGTAGGGGGGTTCCTCAGGGTTCTGTGCTGGGCCCACTTTTATGGAATATTGGATATGACTGGGTGCTCAGGGGTGCGCTATTAGGCGGACTGTACGTTGTTTGCTACGCCGATGACACCTTAGTTATCGCGCGGGGTGACACGTACAGAGAAGCAGCTACACTGGCGACAGTGGGGACTGCCCACGTGGTGGCAAGAATTCGAGCTCTGGGTCTTCGAGTGGCTCTAGAAAAGACGGAGGCCGTCTGCTTCCATAGACCCAGGATGCGCCCTCCTTCTGACGCCCACATCATAGTCGAGGGAGTCAATATCAGAATCGAGGCCCAGCTCAACTATCTGGGTCTCATATTGGATAGCGGGTGGACATTCGCCCAGCACTTTAGGCGCATGGGCCCAAGACTGGTTGGTGCGGCATCAGCTCTTGGTCGTCTGCTTCCCAACGTCGGTGGACCAGAAGCCACATGCCGCAAGCTTTTTGCGGGGGTGGTAGCCTCCATGGCTTTATACGGGGCTCCTGTCTGGGTACACGCCCTCAGCAGAATTAACCGACAGCTTCTGCGATGGCCACAACGTATCGTGGCCATACGTATAATAAGGGGATATCGCACGATCTCTTTTGAGGCAGCGTGTGCGATTGCCGGTACCCCCCCGTGGGTGCTGGAGGCTGAGGTGATGGCCGCGGTGTACGATAGAAGATGTGAGGCACGCGATAGTGGGCAGAGGCTCTGCCCCGAAGAAATTGCTCGATGGCGGAACAATGCCTTTGGAGTCATTGTTGAAAAGTGGAAGGAGACTCTGCGCAATCCGTCGGCTGGCCACTGGGCCATTGAGGCAATCCAGCCGGTATTAGAAGGATGGGTTGAGCGAAGGTCGGGCTCACTTACCTATCGTCTAGTGCAGGTCTTGTCTGGGCATGGTTGCTTCGACAAGTACCTACACCAAATCGCCAGGAGGGAAGTGAGCCCGATCTGCAATGCTTGCGGGAGTGCGGAAGACACCGCGCTGCACACACTGTGCGATTGCCCAGCCTGGACCGAGGAGAGGGAGCTTCTCCGGGCTGTGGTTGGCGACGACGTAGCTCTCCCAACTGTCATCAGGGAGATGCTGGCACACAGACGATCGTGGCAGGCGATGGTCGACTTCTGCGAATCTGTTGTCGCGCAGAAGGAGACAGCCGAACGCAGGAGGGAGGAGGATCCTCTCGCAGATGAGAGGAGGCGTCGGAGGATAGGGCGACGAAGAAGGTTGTTCCACCAGACTTCGCTGCCCTAGTGGGAGCCAGCGGGTAGTTGTCCGTGGGGTGACGGCTGCCTGCATTGCACAGGTTCCTGCGACGTTGGGAGTGCTCTGTGGGGTGTTCCGGACCCCCCATGCCTCTGACGGAAGAGAACGATGTGCCTGTGGGCGAACGCCGGGCGGGGTATGCCGGGGATAAATGCACCAGCGTGCAACTCCCCCTTCCTTGCCTACCTGGCGAGCTGCTGAACCCCGGGGTGGTTTAGTTGGTAGGTCGGCGAGTCACCTTCTCGCCGGAGTCCAACATAACCCTGTATCCCCCAGTGCAGGGTATCCATGAGGATTCCCCCCGAAATCAAAAAAAAAAAAAAAAGGTGGGCAGTTTGCTTGTTTGCCAACTTAATTGCAATAAAATAAAAGTTACTATGTGTGTACCAATTACAAGTATTTAGCAACTTTTTCAATGAATGATAGCTATTATAACCTTCGCTTTATCGAAAGATCATTTGCAGACCACGTCCGAAGGAAGCGTCTGAGTTCCGGGTTACTTGTCAACTTAACGACGTTATCGATTTTTGAAATACCATGTCAATTTGTTAAGTAAATTGAAAAATCAAACTGCTAAATACAAAAACTTTGGTGATAAAACCTTCCAACAGTTAATTTAGAAATTCCAACACAGGGAAATTGTTTTCGCGGATGCCTCAACAAATTTCCTGAAACTTAAAAGTCTGGGAGCAAGCGATACATAAATACCGAATTAGATGGGTTTAGACCGAAGCGCTTCTTATCGGGACCATCTTAAAACCAATTTAAACTTTGCTCCCACAAAGAGTTGCTCGTTACGCGGTCGAGATCTCGAAACGTTGCCGGGAAAACTATGACGCATATTTATGTACACGAATTTCAGAAAAGGGTAACATAGATTAAGAAACGTACAGAATGAACTTTAATGGCCAATTTCATTAACCTCGTCTTAGCTAAGACAATCCTAAGAAGAATGCTGCCACTTCTTGTCTTTGGTGAAAAGAATGTGGCAGCATGCCACATAAGATAGTCTTAACCTTAAACAAGGTTAATGCAATTGGCCATTAGTGAGCTTATACACGGCACCAATTTTGAAATCTGACCACTTATTATGGTTGCCCGGCGCAAAATGCTAGTTTAGCAATAAGGTCGCCTTTTGTGTTTATGTTCCTGTTATCTATGTCTATACTGATATTATCAATTCCTACTACCTTCACAAAAAATGAAACCCGAAGCAAATAACGTGACATACTCAAAAAAATGAACCTATTCCAAACATGAAATATTACAGTGTGCGGTGACAAAGCGCGACTGAGAAAGGAGTTCAATCAATTTCCCTGTACTGTTTAAAAAATGTATTAGTTCAATGAATTTTTTTGTGAATGAAGTGGGAAACAGGCGCCTTGGCAGTAATATAGATTCGTACGCCGTGACGGCAAACGTCGTAACGATGCCGTGCCCTGATGATCCCTCTACGCCACCGCTCTCGACTCCCAAACAAAGGCAATGAAACATTATATCTGGAGTTTCATTGTAAAAGGAAATCGACCCTGGATTTATATTTAGTGAAAATTTTTAGGTGAGCATCCTCTGCTCGGGAACGAATCGGCATCTGCTAGCATGGAGTTATAAAGCAACAAGACCAACAACCAATCTACAAAATACTTGATTTTTCCGCCAAACACCAGCGACAATCGATTATCCATCAGCAGACAATCCGTAGGGTATTGGTGTAACGTCAAGTGACGCCTCCATGCTCAGCCACTAGAGCACGGAGGTGGCCAGTCGTTAGTACTAAACTGACATTCTGTACGGTTTCTTACTCATTCGAAAGGGGTGCGCTCACGAAATTGGGTCAACATCATTAACATCAGTCAACAGTTTGTGATTGTGGTTGTATTTCCAGACTACAGACTAAACAGATAGCCGCTGGTGTAATCATCTGTCTGGTCTAGTAGTAACCTGCACTTCTACTCCCATACCATGACCGCTTAAAACATTATTAAAACCACAGCCAGGACTACGGCACGTCGCGCAATGGGGCGAGATAAGTAATCTGAGTAGCTCGCCGGGATTTATTCGTCAACTGACAAGTGTAAAACTCGCGGCGGCGCGCGAGTTGGTACCTACCGATTTTACTTGTGTTTTTGTCATCAACTCGCTCGATCCTCAAAATCTGATGTATTTATGTAGTCACCTACAAAAACGTTTTAACAAATTTACTCTAGCTACCTACTTTAAACACATTTACAGATTTCATACGACTTGAGTTAAAATAATACAAAATATAGTTTTTGATAGACTTAAATGAATTTGTCTAAATGTCGAAAAAAGAATCGATAAAGAGGTTTTTCACTCTGGAATCACAAAGAGTGTAAGCACAGGTCATAAAAGTGAAATCGGAAGGTGCTAACTCACGTGCAGTCGCGAGTTTAACACTGACGAACAAGTCCTCGCCAGCGCGGCGATCCGTTCTGTACAGCCCCCCTAGACAAGACGTTTTTCGATAATCGCTAACGCAATCCCTAGAAGGAAAATGTATACGATTTCACTTTCACATAAGCTGTCGCTTAGCTTTCGAGCGCAATTGTCAAATCTTATACATTGTCCATTTAGCGATTGCGTTAGCGATTATCGAAAGGCATCTTGTCTAGGGGGTCAGGGCTCAGCCGAGCACACCCTGTTGGTGTGCCCGGTCTGGCGACGCCAGCGCAGTGAACTTAACGCTGCGCTGGGAGGCGGAGACCTCTCGCTACCGAGCATGGTCGTGGCCATGCTCCGGGGCGAGGCGGAATGGGGGGCTGTCGCCTCCTTTTGCGATGACGTCATCTCGCAGAAGGAGGCCGCGGAGAGGGAGCGGGAGAATGATCCTCAAGCCGCTCCCATCCGCCGTAGACGGACAGGCAGGCGAAGGCGGGCATTCGCACAAGCGATGCCCGTCTAATGACCCTGCCGTGGAGGCCTGCGTGCACGGTCGGCCCCGTGCACGCCGCCGTTAGGCCCTCCGTCTGGGGATTGCCCGTGTGTTCTCGGGCAATCCTCCCTTGGCGATAGCCCGACCAGCTATTGGTCGGGCTTGCCCGGGCGCGTGGGTAGTGGAGTCGCAGTGTGGACCTTACCTAGCGCGCCCATAAGTGCAGGGAGAACACCGGGGGGTTTTAGTGGGTAGACCTGGCACTCTGCCGGGAGAGCCCCATACACGCTCGCCGTCTAGCCAACGGCGGGTACGGTGCGGTTACGCATTTCCCCCCGAGAAAAAAAAAAAAAAGGGGGTCAGGGCTGTCGCACGCAAAATAACGCGCACGTACAAACACTTCCCACAACTCCCGCGCGAACGAAGCGCGGAAATAGGTAAAATGGTACGCATAGGCGACTTTAGTACTGAGAAAGTTGAAGAATAATTAATTTACATGGTGACAACTTTATTGTATCTTTGTTGTTTTGACAATAGTTTCAAAAGAATGTGATAAAAGATTAAAGTTCTGGGTAATTCTTCATGATATATTATGAGGGGATCGGATAAATTCACATGGTGTTAAGAAGAGTATAATAGCTGTAGGCTCCTTTGAGAATCTGAAAAAAAATAAAATCACTTCAGATAAAGTTCCAGATGTGCATATTATATATGGTTTCCGTATAAAATCTGTCAGGATCCAAACCAGCTCCATCTGCAGGCGGAAAACCCTGTTGATCAATGGACAAGGCTTTGGTGCTCCACCAACTCTCACTGAGTGGGTGTAAACATAGCCAGTATTCCTTAGTGGAGACTACACTAATAACCCAGTGGCTCATGTTATTAAATAGTCACCTATTAGGCGTGTGCCTAAGATAAGAAAATGTATGTGGTGGTGTTAGGTTAGGTTAGTACGATGGTTCAAAGTAAGATCAAAGTGATGAAATCACCTATATCTAAAAAACTCCACCCGTATTGGACTTCTGTCTACCAGAATAAATGGAGACAAATTGCCAATTAAAGAGATTCCACTGATTATATAAGAGAGAAAGAAAGAAGTTATAAAAGCTTACAATGAAAAACCTTACGTTAATGCAAGTGGTCATAGTAAGCTCCGTGAAGGGTCCTGCTGTGAACACCATAGGTTGATGGAATTGGGCTGTTAGAATATACAGCATCTTCCTCTGAGACACGCTACGTTTCCACCAGACGCTTTCGTAAGGACCCAAACTGAGGCAGTGACTCTGAAAGAGCATTATCTCGGTTTATTATCAAACCATTACCAGTATCAAATACGCTGTGGTCCGTTAATATAAAAAACGTGGTCAAAATATAAAAACATGTAGAACCCTATCGTATTTTGGAAGGCACGTTAAATAGTACGACCTGCACTTGACTTGGTTGTGTGGGTGAGTCGTCCCATCAGACCCCATATCGCAGGCCTTAAGGAAAATCATAGAAGTGAGCTTGTTCCATAACCTGAACGAACATATAATATTTTTTGAAAAGCTTAGGGTACGTTAATACCAGATTCCGAAGTATATGTGAGGGGGTCCAGCGACATAGTAGTTGGCATGATGTTGAAGAATTCCCTTAAAAAAATCCCGTTTTTCGAACACAAACTTGTATATCTTCTGCTGCAGGTTTGCAAATTGCAAAAGAGAAAGACACTTACCGCATAATACACTCCTGTGCTATGCCAGCAGTATATGAATAGCTGTACAATTCCAAACACAAGATATTCGGCTGCCATAAATTGCTGCATCATGTTTGTTTCGTTCTGTAAATTGAAATCAATTCTCTAATCTAAAATATTTTTATAAAACTTTTTATGTTGCACTTTTTGCATTTTATTCACTGTGACAAGCAGATCAGATGGGAGTAGAGCCAAATGAGTTCAGAAGCTCTATCAGTGACCAAACCAATCAGAAAAACTTTTGTACACCATTTACTGTAGTTGTCGATATAAGTTGATGCCCAAATTTGTTCCAGTGGTCCCAGAGCTGGGATAAAATGTAAATAAAAATATAAATAAAATTAACAATTTTAGTGAGATTTGATAGTCGATTGATCGTGCTAGAGCAAAACTTAAAATAAAAATATTTTTCCTATTGAAATTAGTGATTTGCGAAACCATTTTAATTTTATTTTTGACTGGAAAGGGCAATTCTCCCGTTTGGTCCCGTTTGGTTCAGTAGGCACACAAATAGTTATGAAATAGTTTGAATGTCACACATAAGATTATCACAAAGTAGATCAGGTTTGCCTTATACGCTGTCGTGTGGACTTAAGTTATCATACATATTGAGAAATATACCGTTATTTGATAGGCTGTCACGCAAAGCATTACCGAGCACACAAACATGTATAGAAGCATGTTTGGCGACAAGCACGAATCCAAAACTCTTACGCATCTGAAACAAAAGCATTAGAAATCTTGTATTATTCTGACAGACCAATTTAAGCTCTTACATAAGTCCTTTCAAAATTCTCAATAAAGTTAATGGAGATTTTTTAGAATGTAAAACGCACGCAGCGGAAGGAACAGTGTAAACGATTTCCAATTTTATCTTGAGACTTTGGAATTCCAACGTGAACAATGCTCGCCCCAACCAACCCTGAACCAGCACCCGAACATAATTTAACATTTTCGTACGCCAGATACAGATCGCATATTGTTTCAAACGAAATACACGTGTGAATTTCTAAATTAACAGCCGAAAAGTCAATCTAACTTGAACACTTAATTTTGAGATAAATTCAACCCCAAAGTTGTTTACGACCCCGCGCGTGGTTAAAGGACGCGGAGATATTACTTCTAATGCTATTTTCACTTATACGATACGAGGAAATCGTGGCAAGTTTACTATGGCTGGTCGTAACTGTAAATGATGGATTAAAGTTTATATTTGTGACCGTTGTGGTAAAATTAAATTAAATATCATTGATCAGCAGTCTTATGAAATATATGAAACAAATTTTCATTTTTTAAAGTTTTGTTTTCTGATTAATTTTGCTTGTCAGATCCAAATCCTTAAATAGACAATAGCCACTTATTACGAAAAGGTTAAGCGTATGAAATAGTGTAAAAATAATAAAATCGTACTTACTTGATAAGCTGAATGTGTCTTTTATGGCAATTTCTCAACTTTTCAATTGCTTCATTGTCTGGTACCGGTGATTGATCAGTACCAAACATTCTTGTGCAATCAAATCTAAGTATTTCCAATTCTGCTTTCAAGAAAGTCATTACGACGAACACATTGCAATCGTAGGCTGTGATCCAACCAGCTCCATATGTGGTTCCGAAAATTTCAATCACACAGGCAACTGCATATCCAGGCATTGTATTTTTGTCGAAAGGCATCCATGACCTTACCACGTGCATATAAACATCGCTGCCATTTTTGACATTAAGCCTGTAAGTTGGCGAGGAGATATATTTGAAGAAGGGCTGGCAAATAACTAAGACAGTGGTTGTAAACAACAAAAACACATAGCTGAATGTGATTTTGCGACTGTATCTGGTGTAGTTGTTAATGATTTCAAGCCTTTTAGGATCCTTGTTTGTAGCCCGGCAGGCGATATCAGCTTTAGTAACATAATTGATAATTCTCCACCAATCCTTTTGCCAAATTAAAAAGGTGAAGATTTTACAGAGGCTTATTGTGCCTAACATAGTAATTTTGAGGTTAAGAAGAACGAGATCTAAGTCATCTTTTATGGACCAAATGTCCAAGTACGTTGTGCCGATGAATATGACCAGAAACAAATGGATGAAAATATATGTTCTTCTGGAGCAAATATTTTCCGGAAGTAAGAGTCCCCAGAACTGTAAAATCTTTATGTTTGGCCCAAGTAACGGTCGTTCAGGGTCTTCGAATTTTTTCAGAAATTCAAACATTATACTCATAATATGTTTTGTTTTATGAACGGATTTGCAAGAAATAAACGCAGGAATTCCAACATAATTCAATGGTATTGAGATTCATTAATAATTCAATCCATATGAATATCCACTACATTTTTTTATACAATAAAGTTGGTAAGCCAGCAGGCCGCCCATAATATGTAAGATTTGCAAATATAAAACCACTACAAATACCCTCATGTATTTCGCGAACTTGTTACATAAAATATAGTCATCGTACCCAGTAATTTAACTGCCTGTCTAATCCTAGAAACCGGAACATAGCAATGCATGCACCGCTGCTTAGTGGCAAAAAAGTAAGACAGAGGTGCCCTCAGAAACACTAGCACCGTCTCCCTTGGGTATTTCTCTTAGCTTCTAATGACTAGTTTTACGATGCTCAGTTAGGAAAGAGCTCTTCTTGCAAAGTATGTCAAAATTTTGAGTTCTATGATGCAGGATTGGAGCTCAGCTCATCATAAATCGCATCATCATTCCAGATTTGGAATAAACAAGAATCAATATTTGCACCCTTTTCAATGAATTTATAACAAGAAAATATTATTAAGTGTTGCCACAATAAGACGAGCATTCGAGTTTGACCCAGAGGCCTTACCATGATTGCTTGGAGTAAATATTGAAACAGAGGCACCGCTATTATTGCGTATACAAAGCACCATGTTGCTGTCAAACTTTCTTATTACTTCTTACTCACTTACTTCTGCGGCACTTCAACTCTCTGTGGGTCTTGACCTCCTTCACATATTAACGCCACTCCCTCCGATCCGTGGTTTTCTTTCTCCAGCTGGTGAAGCGTCCCATGGCCCTCAGGTCTTACTCGCCGTATTCGAACCTTCTTCTCTTCGGTATTCCGTGTGGTCTTGTCTGCTGCGGCCTCCAATGCGTCATCACCTTGGGTGCCCCATGTTCTTCTATCCTCTTTACGTGGCCGACCCACCTGAGGCATTGCGGCTTCATATATCGCACTATCATTTCGGTATGTCGCTGTCGCTGTGGTTAAATAGTGTTATATTAGTACATTACGATATAAGTGCGTTATGGTGGTTATAACTCACGAGGCGGAATTTCCGCAGAGCCGAAGGCGAGGGAGTAATAGAGCCAAGTGTGTATAATCAATATACACCTTTGAATTTCTTCTCAGATGTATGCAGTTTGCCTCACGATGTTCTCCTTCACCGTAAGAGCGTCAGATAAATGTACATATTATGAAATTCGTAAAACGAAAAACATATTAATACATAGTGGTCTCAAACCCCGGACCTCCCGATTGGAAGGCAAGTGACGAGTCCACAGCGCCACGAACGCTCTAAAACAACACAATTTTTGGATTAAATAAAACAAATCATTGTTAATTTGAAGACAAAACTAAATAATAGTATGAAAATTATTGTTTGAAAAATCAATGTGGTTCATTGATGTTTTTTATATTACCTCTTGCTTAAAAAATATTACTTTACTGCCGCGGCCGGCAAGTGCAGCATTGCTGGACTCTGTGATGCGTACCTCGGCTATAAGACACGCGTGTATTATGAGCTGCTTTATGTATCTAAAACCGGTGAAATTAAATCCACTTTACGAGTGAGTGTGTTGAAAAACAATTTGTTTTGAAGAATTTGGATGTAAAGTGTACGCCGTGTATTTATTTGTACTTTGATTAATCTCTGAAGCTCTACTGACGTCTAGTTGTTGTTGAAGGTTGCACAATTCAATAAATCAAGCAAATTTTTTCGTCAAAATAATGTTCTCAATCTTATTAACGGTTTTGGAGATATGCGTGGACAAATATAGATACATCTATGAAATTTTGTTGGCTTGGAAGCTCTAACAGATAAATCATATTGTGAATATTTTTAGTTACATCACTAAAATATACGCATGATATTGTGGAGCTCCTATTATAAAAGACTTTATAAATACATCTTTATGTGTAATATTGTATGACTGAGTCCCACACTAAGCATAACTACTTAATTGTTACAAATCTGCAACGTGCAATTATAAGGTGACACTAATTACTATTCTTGATATTTAGCGCGATAATTATGCTATAACACCTTTCTATAGTGTAATTATGCAAATAATTTCATTGTATTAGATTTCACACATAGATCAATTTACTGTATCTAGGGGCGTAACTCGGCACTGGCCTTCTAATCGGGAGATCCGGGGTTCGATTCTGCAATGTACCTACCAATGTGTTTTTCGCTTTTCGAATTCAATATGTACATTATTTTGTCCGACGCTCCTACGGTGAAGGAAAACATCGTGAGCAACCTGCATACATCTGCGAAGAAATTCAAAGGTGTATGTGAAGTCGACCAATCCGCACTGGGCCAGCGTGGTTGCCTAAGGCCTAGACCCCCTAACTTAGGGTAGGCTCGAGCTCCTCGGTGGGGCCGTATATGAGCTGTTATGATGTGTTTCCTCTTGGTCCAAAATTCAACTGTGCTTGCGCTGTAATTACTGTCATGTTGAGAGCTACCGTAAAAGATGGAGAGTCACACGATAAAAGGGGGAAATCTTACCATCATCACTTAAACCCATATATGTTCACTGCTGGACAAATTCCCTAGACAAGGAGATAACACGTCTCACGCTGGCGAGAAGGGATTTGAACGACATCCAAGTACAGAAAGGGGAGGATGATTTGGATGAAATTTGGCGAATTATATTTTTTTATTAAATTCGTTCGTTCTTGGTTCTGTTGTAGCAGTTGCTACTAGAGATTCTGTTTTGATTACGGTAGGGTTGTCATTAATATTTTTTGTGAATAAAACAATATCATATTTCGTTTAGTTTTTAATAAGCACATTTGTTATATTTTCTCTGTTATATTTATAAACAAAATTAAATTTAAGTACTGTCTACGTCACAAACATTTTTCAAAATCGCTGATCTACAAGCCTATATACCTCATATTAGGTTTTGAAAACTTTATTTGTGCTGGTTTCATAAACTGAGGCTCATATTCATAAATGCATGTCTAAGTTGAGATTATTCTTAAGATCCAGTTTTGACATTTGATGAATGGAATGTCCATGTATGAAATTATCTGTCAAAAACAACATTTTATGATCGATCATATTGTGTCTATTATGATACAATGCTTGCATCCCTATTATTTCTGCTCAGACTAACAAAATATACAGAAAGCCTTTTATGACTTTATTTATTTAGCGCAATAACTCGTTTCCGGTAACCCTCGATTGAAGTGTAGGCATGGCGACGTTGGCTACGCGCCATATTGGCACTGGACTTATATGAAATTGTCCTTAGACTGAATGTAAATATTTATAGAGGCGGCTCATTAATAAGCAGTGAGAGAAAATTAACTACCCACTGAGTGTATCTGCTGAATAAAAGTAGAATATTTAATAAATAATAAAGGTCGTTTTGTCTGTGACCATTTTGGCGCCGTAAGGCTTGGCTACCGGTTAAATTTTCAAACCGTTATCATAAACCTACTTGGAGCAAAACCCTGTTCATCACAGTTTCGTTCCAGTTGACCGTTTTTAACCTGTTCTTGCAAGAGTTTTTGCTTAAAGGTTTTTATCAATAAACCGGTTTGGAGTAATAAAAACCGGTTGTACGAACGCCAGATTGATACTCTTTAGCGTTATTCAGTGCCTACTTCACTTCTCCACAATTTGAATAAGTTGTTTTCGTCGTAATCAAAGTTTGTACCTATATATTATATTGTTTCACTTTCTACCTAACTTAAATACTTACAAATGATAGGAGGTTTTAAATCCATTACGCAAACCAGACGTCATACGTACATACGTTCATCCGTACAGCGCGGCCGTACGCGTCTTCAAGTCAATAACACGATACAATGTCGATTAAACCGACTTATTTAGGTTATAGAAAAGTTCTTCTTGAGAAAAGATCGAAGCAAAACCGAAATAAATCGATATTAACCGGTATATTTTAAACCAGTTGTAATACGGCGACGACGGTTAGTGTTCCACCGATAAGTCATATGTCTAAGGAGGCTCTTGCTGAAATTTATGTAACAAAGCTAGCATAGAAGATTGTATACAAAAGTGTAAAACCTTTCCATAAGGTATCACATGAAGTATTAACATTTTATTCCAAAACCACCTGAGGATTTTTCTGAAATCGACAGAAGCCTCAATGCCAATGAAAACGCTTCCTGGAAACTGTAAAATCCGATGTGATATTTGCACATATCGCGTCTTGCACATTACAACATCAGCAGGTCAATTATGGATCTTTCATCGTATGACATGGTATAAAATTGTGAAAAAGAAGTCATGAAATGCTGCATTTTGTATTACCGATCTCCAATGATATCGTCACTATGGCATAATTACAATGATGTCATCATTAAATAATGAACAAATGATCAAAAATCTGACCGGAAATCGTATTTTTCGTTTTGCACTATGATATCATATAATATCATTTGCAAAACCATGAGATCGGCAATAGGCCCTCTGAACATTTTACGTCGCCAGCACCTTTTGCGATTTGCACATAATGCTACGGTTTGAATGCCAACAATGCTGGAGCAACGGCAAATGTATGTACATATGAAATTAAAAAAACGAAAAACACATTACTGCATAGTAGGGCCACCAACGCTCCTCATTCAAACACGATGTGATAAAAAAAAATCGATATGAACTGTCAAAATATACCGGGTGTAACTGAAGACCCCAATAACATTTAAGGGGCATATAAGTTAGATACTAAATGGACCTTCGGTGCTTGTCTGAGCCCTAGAACCCCGATACTTTCAGAGTTATTTAATTTTAAACTGAAAGCAAAAACTTTCAAGTGACAACCATAATCAGCTCTTAACACAAAATAAATTTAAACACAAAATGACACATGACAGATGTGAGCGTAGTATTCCTCGTACACTTACGTAGGGCTTTCGGCACTTAATACTAAAAAATAATTTATTTAGTTTGTAATGACGTGAGCGTAGTATTCCTCGTACGCTTACGTAGGGCTGTCGGTACTTAATACTAAAAAATAATTTATTTACTTTGTATGGGAAAAAAGTAGGTTTATTAGCTCTAATATTTTTCCTACAGAATCTCTACTTCTGATGGATACATACCCTTAAATGTTATTGGGGTGTTCAGTTACAGCCTGTATAGGGTATTTTATTTATTTATTTAAACTTTCGTACAGCATAAATAAAGTGTACAGGGGCGGACTTAATGCCTGAGGCATTCTCTACCAGTCAACCCGTAAAATGTGAGAAAAATTTTGTTGACGGTGTACGAATTGGAAAAAAATAATAACTAAAAAAACATGACACAACAAGTAACAACATACTAAATAAAGATAAATACTAAGTACAAAAATATATAAATATTATAAACATAAATATAGATATATAAATATATAACAAACTGATAATCATATCATCTTGTTGTCATACCTATTTAGACAGATTCCAGAAAATGTGTCCGTACTAGACGTTTAAATGATGCCTTACTACGAACCGACCTCAAAGTTTGAGGCAGTTTATTCCATAGACGAGTGGCGGAAAGGGTAAATGAGTCCGAGACAAACCCGGATCGATGGGCTGGGATTTCAAGAGCACGTCTGACAGCAGAGCGTAGGCTAAACGCATGGGCACCACCAAGCGTCTGAAACTTTATCTTTAAATAATTGGGAGCATTCGGATCGTTAATAATGCTGAAAAGCTGGGAAATGACTCTCAGGTCCCTACGCTGACGAATAGGCAACCATTTGAGCTTATTGCGAAACATGGAAATGTGGTCATATTTACGAAGACTGAAAATAAAACGAATGCAATTATTAAGCATACGATCCAATTTGTCGAGAAGGTCTTGGTTAACGTTGGTACAACACACATCAGCATAGTCGATGATAGGAAGTACTAGGGTTTGGACGAGGAGAGCCTTGGTACTGGGAGGAAGGAAATTCTTGAGCCTGTAAAATGAACGCAGAGAACCTCTTACCCTATTACATACGCTATTGATATGCGCGTTCCAGGACAACGAATTGTCAATAAGCAAACCCAAGTTCTTAACAATGGGCTCGAATGGGATTACTATGCTATTAAATTGGACAGGATCGATTAAACTTGTATCAATCTTCGCCAATTGACGCGAACTGCCAACAATGATGGCTTGACATTTACTGGGGTTTACGGTCACTCCGTATTTCGTGGACCAATCATTGATATTAGCCAAGTTGTGATTGATGGTAGAAATGGCATTATCAATTTCGGTTACTGAGGTGCTATAATACAGTTGAAGATCGTCTGCGTACAGATGGTAAGAGCAACTGAAGGATCTGGTGAGAGAATTAATAAAGAGAGAAAAAAGAAGAGGTGAAAGAATTCCGCCTTGAGGTACGCCTGCAGTGAGATCACACCATTCAGATATAGTACGATCAACACGCACGGCCTGCCGGCGCCCTCGAAGATAAGAGGAAAACCAGGAACAGGCAGAGGCAGAGATGCCAAGGTTGGACATGATGGCGAGGAGGATATCATGGTCGACGGTATTAAATGCGTTGGAAAAGTCAATGAGAACCAATACAGTGACCATTGATTGCTCCATCCCATCACGCATGTCATCTATAACCTTAATCAAAGCAGTAGTTGTGCTATGTCCCGGCCTAAACCCCGATTGGAACGGACTGAGAAGGTTATTAGAGAAAATAAAAGAGGCAAGCTGCTTATGAACCACGGCCTCTAGTATTTTGGATAGAAAGGGGAGGATTGAGATGGGCCTGTAGTGGTTCAAGGAAGTAGGGTTTGGAATTTTGGGAAGAGGAATAGTGTAGGCATTACGCCAGAGAGCGGGGAATGTACCGGTAGACAGAGAATGGTTCACGATGGTAGTCAGCGGCACAATAATGCACTCCAATATAGACATTAACATGGTGCGGCTGATTTCATCACAACCAACTGCCTTGGATTTAATTGAACGAAAGATTTTTGACACCTCTACCTCTGTAACAGGAACGAAGGAGAATTCCTTGGAATGGGGAGGAGGGGTGCTAGAAATATTAGAGATAGTTGTAAGTTTGGTGTGGAGAGGTACACTAAGTGTATTAGAAAAATGATGGTTTAACTCCTCTAAAGGAAAACCGGGATGATCAGAAAGGGAGGTAGCATTTTTGCCAAAACCGAGTGAATTTAAAAATTTCCAAGCATCTCCAGCATTTACATTGAGCACATTTTCATGAATATAGCGGCGTTTAGCGACTCTCACCATCTGATTACAACGATTCCGTGCCAGCCTGTAAGCTTCCCAGTATATGTCTGTACGATGACGCTTAAATGCACGGAAAGCTTTGTTCCGTCTCCGCATGGCCGTACGAATATCATCTGATATCCATGACGCAGGTGGTCGCTTGACTCTGACATCCATAATAGGTGCATGATGGTTAAATAATTTAAGCACTTCCGAGTTTAAGGTGGAAATCATATCATCAACCGATGTAGCAGTGTGTAGCGGAGACCAGTCGATACTTCTTGCATCAATTATAAGTTGGTCTGCGTCCATTCTGGCTAGATTTCTCATTGGTATCAATTTGACAGGAATTTTTGGTGGTTTGACCTTGTAAGAAATATAGAGAAGATCATGTCGGGAAAAGCCAGGAGCAGGAAGTTGACCATGGTCAATAACATGAATAGGAGAGGATGTAATGATGTGATCGATCCAAGTGTCAGGAGAGGAAATATTGTGGTGGGTGGGATCTAAGGGAAGGAGTTCAAAGTTTGAGCAGTCAATTAATGAACAAAACTTACGGGAACTAATAGAATTACACATAAGATCTGTATTGAAATCACCCATAATTATGTGATGTGCGTAGTCCGAGGCAACCAAGTCGAAGACAGATTCTAAGTCTGAAAAGTAGTTAATGGAGGGAGGGCAGTAAACTACCCCGAGTACGAGTTTGGTGCCCCTGAGATCAATCTCCAAGATTAAATATTCCGCGCAACCGTGACGTGAAGATGAAGGGTATAATGGCTACCTTGAAATTTTATCGACATTATTAATATTAGCAATGTCCAAAATAACAATACCAATATCCAAAACTTACTCAAAACTTGAAGATAACTAAAAATCCAACTTTTTTAACGTATACATGATGTTATCGTATTTTGGTTGTCATGGTAGGGGGGCAGCAGCCTCAATGCAACACAGTATCACAGTTTCGAGGGTGCCAGGGGGTTGTAGCTAACATTGAACCCTATTAACGTTATAAACAGAAATATTTGTTAATGCGTAATCCCTGTTAGACATCGTAAAACTATTATACAGAATTTGATGAAAATCGGCATTTAAATAGCTTTATTCTCAATTAAACACAATATCCTTACTTTCTGCTTGAATTAAAGGGACTCATTGATCATGCTCATTGACTGTGCTTTTTGTTGATTTCCTAATATAACCGGATAACTGTTTCCTTTAGTCGTTGTGTTTAGTTATTTCGTTGTCTATCTCTCGTCTTTTTACCCTCAATTCTTCCTTGCTTATAAGATTGATGTATTATGTGACGTATCTTAGTATTTTCTATGAGACCGGGAATTCGTAGGATAAAACTAAAAAGAAACAAGCTTGCTATACTATATTTATTTGTACATCCATTATCACGGAGACTTTAAAATATTAAAGTTATACTTATTCTTTTCGTACACTCTGTATGAGTTGTCGTCTAAAGATCACGTTTCTGAAAACGGTCTGATGATTCTTGAATTTCCACTCAAATTGATAAGTCTAGTTTTGTGATCGACTGAGCAGTGTATAGAAGCTGTAGGCCCCTTTCATTATCTGAAAAAGAATAATACTAGATTGAGGTCAATGTCTTTATAGACGAGGCATCGACATTATGCTACTCGAAATGAATATCTGTGCCCTATATATGTAGCGGCACATTTTAGGTCTAGCTATCTACCAGCGTCTCATCTATGTCTGTTAATTAATTAATATTGTTAAGAAGATAACTATAGTTCGACTATTATACAGCCAACATAGACAATACTGCTGTAATTAAAGATTCACCTTCACCCAAGTGATCTTAAACTCAAATGATACGAGGTCCAGGATTTACTGCTGCTGCTGCTGAATAAAACTGAAAGAATTGTGGATTTGTCAGCTACTATACACAGAGGTGGGCGTAGATTCCCCACAAAAAAGACTGCATTAAGTCGTCTCTCCCTAATTATAAGGACGCAGGTACGCTGGTACGCTGGGCACCCCACCAATCCGTAACTACGGATTGGTGGGGCACCCTAGTTCGGAGAAATACAACGGGAACAGGTTAAGTTTACTTGGTTTCCATTCGATTTTCATTGAATCTCATTCAGAATCGTAAAAGAAAGCAAAATAATTTTACGTTTATTATACACCGTGAAATTTGAATTACCCAATGAATTTAAATATCGTATAAATAAAAAATAGTGAAAAAAACAGTCATAAACAGAAAACTAGCTACACCCCATACAGAAGTCTTGATTTATTGCATTTACAAAATATCCTATAAAAGGCGCATATTTGTATACAACATCATCTCGTAGTACGTTCCGATCGTTTGTTTATCTATTAATAGCATGCTATCTATTAATAGCATGCTATCTCAATTGCGCGGCGAATGATTACCAAGTTTTTTCCTTTATACTTTTCCGGGCTTAGGACCGGCAAAATTTCCTTATTGCAATAAATTAATCATACTCGCACTGTGAGATACTTTGGCTCGGATAATGAGAAAGTAAAAGCACAAAATGGACTGTATAATGAAAAACGATGATGAACAAATAATTGCTATGTAATAAGATGATCGATTCTTGTGCTCCAAGGAGGACAGTATGAAGTCACCATCAACCTAATGCCACATCAGCCAGCAGCAACCACCACCTTGTCTGTTCCAGGCACTGCAATCCTTGTTTGTAAGCACAACACAACAATCACTTGTAGAACGAAATCGCTAATTAGGGTTCAACAATATGACGCAACACTGAGCCAGTGGATTATTGCACTATCCTCCAAATAAACACAAGAATCGGACACGCACCATAAGCGCATATAGCGAATATTGAAAAGCCATAGTGCAAAATCAATCGCGTACTACGCTCCCGCGCCGCACTGCCTGCCAGCTAATTTGCGTTTTGGCACAGAATAAATTATAATAATAATTTTTATAATAATAATATTAATAAATAAATATAGAATAAATAATAGTACTAAAGTACAGAAGGATCACTCTCGAAGAATAGCCAAGTTTAGGTATGAAAATTTACCTACTCTTACGACCTTCTTCTGACTGCACAGGAAATTGAAATTTATTGCATGACACGAGTGTTCCTATTCCGTTACGCGTCGCTGACCCGATACCGATTTGGCGATAAGAGCGCAAGGTTCCCACTCACCGATATGCAGTTATCGTTACAAAAATGACCTCAATTATTACATGCGACGCGGCCAGCATGCGAGCCGAGCGGCAAGCTTTTGCCACATACCGTCCGGTCGGTCCACCGGCCAAACGTACCTAAACTGCGGAGTGAAACCCCCCTGGTTGCGGGTACTCACTATAGCTGTTCGCGAAATACTGAGGTCACGGCCGATGGCCAATGGGGTGAAGTACGAACGGATTAAAGCATTGTTGCCAACTTTTTTGCTGCCGACAAAGAGGCCAATAGCTACTCGTATCTGTGTAAGGAAAGTGATCTGTTTCATTCATAGATAAAATTCCTCTAAGGAATTGCACAATTATTGAGATAGCTTGTCGAAATAATTATTTAACGAAAATAATTTGTATTTTTCTTGTCAGAAATAAAAACTAAATCGTTGCCTGAATACCCTAGTAATTTTTTTCCTGTACTTCAATATTCACGGTGTATAGTGCAGAAATTGCTAGGATGCACACTACCAAAACGAATGTTAGGTTAGGAACTTTGGTTACTTAACATTTTCACATTTAGACAATATATATAAAGAGAAACGTGCTTTTATTAAATGTAAATGACGTTTGTCAGACTTTAATTGCAGAAATTAAAGGTCCAAAATTTATAGAGAAAAATTTCTGTAAATTGTGAATTTGTATTCCATTGTTTATGAATAAGCTGTTTCCTAGTGAAATAATAATCTGTCGACGACGTACAGTTATAAATGTAGTAACCGTCACGGTAGTAAATGATCCAGCAGTGAAGATCACGGCCTGGCTGTATTGAGCAGTCAGGATGTATAAGTTCTTCCTATGAATGATGCTATGCTTCCACCATAGGCTCTCGTAAGGTCCACGGCTTAAATAGAGGCTCTGGAATTGAAAAGTGTGGAATATTCTAAAAACATTCAGACATATAAGGTACAGAATGCCGACCCTATAGAATTTACTAATTGTATGTTTTGTTGCAAAAGACATTAAGTATCAATAATAAAAACTACTCATAAACATATTGGTTGCAAGTTTTAATTTTATGTAAATTTAGTAGCTAATAATTAGAAATTAATTAAAAAATTAAGCCTGTACAAATCAAAAAACTAACATAAAAAGAGATTCAAAAAGTAAAATGAAGGTTATCAAGTATCCTGGAAAAGCATTATGTGTTAGATTTATTATCACCTTATCATCTCCTATAATATAATTACTTACAGCATCATTGACACCAGTGCAGTGCCAGCAATAAATGAAGAGTTGGGATACCACCAAAAACAAATATTCAGCTTTACTCAAGCGCTGCAATATTTTCGTCTCATTCTGGAATTAATGTATATTTAGCAGAATAACATTATAATTTATCTAGTCATGAACTTAGTAACAATATACTCTCTGCTGATGAAAATTGACATCCCCAAATAGTTTAAATGAGAGATTACTAGAAAACAACAATTATGTAGTGATTACGACGATTTACACTTAAATAGTGAACCTAAAAATTATAGAGGAAATTACGCCAATATAAATAAAGTTTTAAGTACAAATAATAATACCGTTATTTCAAAGGCACATACACATAGTACCAGTGAACAGATAATCATAATATACAGAAGCATGTGCATTGATAAACAGGAATTGAGATCGCGTACGTATCTGGAACATAGAAATGAGCCCCAAGTAAAGGAATCGAATTCAGTCTTTGATAAAAGTTTAGATACCTAATACCAACTTCATCATGTCCACATGTCGCTTATGCAGATTCTTAAATCTTTCATTAATAACCTCATCTTTTGCCGGATCTCTCTCTGTACCAAACAAATTTGCACAATCCAATCTTAAAATTTTAATTTCAGCCTTGAAAAATGTTAGGGTAGAGAATACTATGCAATCGTACGCAGCGAGCCAGCTTCCACCAAAAATGGCTCCAAATATTTGTATTATATATGCGTACGCGTATCCAGGCATTTCTTTTTTGTTGAAGGGCAACCATGCACTCATGACAAATGTAAGTTCGGCTTCATCATTATTTTTTGAGGCATAATATTTATATATCGGTTCACCGATAAAAAAGACAGTGGTTAAGCCCACCATAAAGTAGTAACAGAAAGACAATCTTCTCGAGTAATTGGTGGATTCAGATACAATCCTCATTTTTTCAGGATCATCACTGGTTCGATTAAAATTATCAGTTCTAGTAACATAATCAATGATTCCCAACCATTTCTTTTGCATAAATAATAATGTGATACATCTGAATGCGACAATGTTTGTACACATGGACGTTTTGAGATTGTTAGCAAGTTTATTTATGTCATCTTTGACGAACCAAATTTCTATAGAGAGTGTGAGATAATAGCAAATCGTCAAGATGTGCAGACAGATGAAAAACATCTTCATGTGTACATTTTTCGGGAGAATAAGACCCAGGATCTGCAATACCTTGACGTTAATACCAAGCAGAGGTCTTTTGTGATCTATTAGTAGTGATGACAAAGACATTGTCAAGCTTTTCAGTTCCAACGGTGAATAAAAAAATATGACGCTGTGTCATATATTTTATAGAGTCGTCATGTTCTTAATATGTAATTATCACTCGTTCGAAAATAATTGAATTGTCTACAGGTAGTGTTGTCTTAACTCGCTACTCGTAAGAAAGAAGCAAAAGTATAAAAGCTGTTATTTATAAAGATATATCTGACATGCCATATAAATGATATAAATTCTTAATAAATTTATGCATTTTCTCTAAAATGCTGAATAAATTGAAAAATATATAAAATCCTTATTCATTTTTCAATTTATTTTGATATAAACTCTGCAAGTAAAGTTATCTCACGATTGAATAGTCTGCACACATTTTATAATTGTCAAAGTTAACAAACGGGATAAGTGCGTATTGTTTTGTTGCTCCGGGCAGCAATAAAGTAACTTCTTGTTTAAAGTCAGGGAATAATTGAAATTCAATTAACTCCTTAACACATTTCAGCTGATTCTATTGTCTAAGTTTTAATCGTCATTATTTTTAACAGACTTCAAAAAAGGAGGTTCTCAATTCGTATGTTTTTTATGTGTGTATGTTACGCGATTACGCCGCCAATTGTGGCCCGATTTTCAAAATTCTTTTTGTATTCGATAGAGTATTCTCCTGGGGTGGTCCCAAGGGTACCAAAGTCAGGATCTAATGATGGGATCTCATGAAAATCGAGGAACACCCTCAAGTTTTATAGTTACGTCCAACGTGTTTCATGTTTATTCCGAAACTAGTCACGCATTTGCATCTGATAGTCATGAACCGAGTTGATGATGGAAGGAAACCTAACTTCTGGACTTGACCTGACCTGACCTTGCACCATGATGAAAAAAATACAAGAGTTTCCCTTCACTATCAGGTTGTTTCCCTAGTGATTATATGTTCTTTTGTGGTGGTGTTTTACTTACATGACTAATTATAAGCATAATTATATAATTAACACCTAAAATGACGTGTTTCTTGTTTATTCGAAGTAGTAGGTATATATTTAATTATCGGCCTCGAAATTCGGAATGGAGATTCTTTTATTGACAATTGTTGAGAAAATATTTCATCATTAACTAGTTTGATTTCAAACAAAGTTGTTCATAAATGGTATGTACAGCCGGATTCAAAAGTAGATAAGCAATTTTAGCAGATTTAGTACCATGTCACACCAACTATTCCTTTTATTTAGTATGGTCACACATATATTGCATTGTTAATAGTTGTGACATGGTACTAAAATATTTATCTACTTTTGAAGCCGGCTGTACTTACTCAGTCTTTATGTATCTGTTCACTCTTGCCTTGGATAGGCCTAAAGGTATTATATTCTACAGAGAACGCATGAGCTGTAAGTTTATTGCACTATTTCTCAGGTTCGTTAATGATTTTTAAGCGCTTTCTGCGAAAAGTTTAGACATCGACATAGAAGTCGGAACACATATCTAGTGGATTCGCGGTGATAATAATAATACAACCATCATCATCATCAGCTATGACTGCCCACATTCCGTCTTGAAGAGGCCGTTCGTTATTCCAACATGCTTCCTGCCCACTGCCACTAATAGGTGCACCCACAGCTCACTACATATTTACTGAAAACCAAACGTGTAATTTTTTTTTACTTGAGTTATAAAAAGTTACCATTATTGCTTCAGACTCCTCTTCGATTTTTTTAGGGTGCTCGGGCGCGCTGGTAGTTGTAGTCGCAGTGTGGACCTTACCATGCGCGCCTATAAGGGCAGGAAGAACACCGGGGGGTTTTAGTGGGTCGGCCTGGCACTCTGCCGGGAGAGGGGTGAGTCCCACAAACGCCCGCCGTCTAGCCAACGGCGGGTACGGTGCGGTTGCACATTTCCCGCCAAAAAAGGATCCTTTAGCTCAAAGGGAAAAACTTTCTTTCACTTTCTTATCGGTCTGTAGAGAAAGGACAAAGAGAAAGGACCGACTTTTTTTCTCGGCAACGCGTAGAAATATTTCAAGTACTCGGGTATATGGTCTTCTTCAGATGTGAAAAAATCACACTAATAAGTCAACATAATCAAATCTACACGGTACTTTCGTTAACCTAGAATTATGAAATTTGGCAAAAGCGAGTCTTATAGTACATAATATTAAGGAAAAAATCTGAAAACCGTTAATATGTACTCGTACATACTACATTGTTAAGAACTTATAGACTTAGATAAGTTTGTACGGGACCTTGGCACGTGGCTCCAACTCGCACTTGGCTGGTTTTTTATAAATTTCGGTTGGAACAATAGGGCAATTTACAAATTTCGCTTGACAGCCTAACCCGATAATTGTGGAGCGTTGATTAAATCAAGCAAACAGAGGAGCATTGCTCTTAATTTTGGCATGCGAAGTACACACACTTGCAGGCTGTAGTTAGATGCATGTTTGAAAGAAAGAATGTAGTTAGATGTATGTTTGAAAGAAAGAAAGAACAAATTTTGGCATGCGAAGTACACACACTCGCCAGGATGTAGTTAGATGCATGTTGAAAGAAAGAAAGAAAGAAAAACGATTTATTTTAACATCACACGACAGCACACAATCAACATACATAACACAAAGGTAATAAAAATAAAATAACAACATGGGACAAATATATATTACAGTATAAGTAGCTGTGCTGGAGATGCGCTGCGCTGGAGGATGTATTTAAGCTTTTGGACTGGAGAGGACTCGGCATCAACATAAACGGCGAGTACCTACATGACCCAACTTCGTTTTGCCGATGATATCGTAGTCATGGCTGAGACCGTGGAAAATCTAGGCACAATGCTCGAAGACCTCTGTAGAGTTTCCCAACAAGTGGGTCTTAAAATGAACATGGACAAGACCAAAATCATGGTGAATTCCCATGTGGTACCCACTCCTGTGAAGGTTGGCGGCTCTACACTGGAAGTTTTTGACGAATATGTTTACCTGGGACAAATTGTCCAGCTCGGTAAGTCCAGAAAGAGGTAAATCGACGAATCCAACTCGGCTGGGCAGCGTTCGGGAAGCTACGCATACTGCGTAGCTTCGAATTAGGAATATTCTCGGCCAATCTACCGCAGTGTCTCAAGACGAAAGTCTTCAATTCGTGCGTGTTGCCAGTGATGACGTACGGAACAGAGACGTGACCGGCCACGTACCGGGAGAAGCAGCGTTGGTAGGCCCCCACAAGGTGGACCGACGATCTGGTGAAGGTTGCGGGAAGCTGCTGGATGCGGGAGGCGCAGGACCGATCGGTTTGGAGATCCCTGGGGGAGGCCTATGTCCAGCAGTGGGCGTCTCTTGGCTGAAATAATGATGATGATGATAAGCAGGTAGCAGAGCAATCTGCACTGATATTCTGCAGAACGCAGTGGTGACATCAGGTGACCTCAAAAATGAAATAAAGGCATATCGAAAAAAAGAACAAATAAAAAATTGTACCAAAATTTGTGAGTATTTTTCAGCTGTTTAACCGCCTCCGTGGTCGTGTGGTTGAGATCCCCTGGAATTGATCTAGAGGTACGGGGTTCCCCATGGGGGCAGAGTTATCACCGTCTGATGTCGCCGAGTTATCCTCTGGTGAGATGAAGGCCAAGACAAGAGCATATTTGTTCTGTGTTTAAAACAATATTTTACAAAAAATAAAAACCGACTTCAAAAACACTGAAAAGCTATAAATAATAATATAGGAATAGGTACAGAGAGCATCACACTTCTATTTTGAAGTCGGTGCCAAAATTAAATATTTTAAGACTTTCTAGGAGATCATCGTTTGTAAAATATTTTTTATTTTTATCTTTTTAGTGGATGGAAATATTTTAGTGAATTAATTAACTTTAATTGAGGTCCAAGGTCAGGTCAAGTCCAAAAGTTAAGGATCCTTCCATCATCAGCTCGGTTCATGACTACCAGACGCAAATACGTGAATAACTTCGGAGCAAACAACACGTTGGACGTACCCATAAAATTTAAGGGTTTCCCTCGATTTTCATGAGATCCTATCATCATATCCTAACTTTGCTAACCTAGGGACCACCCCATGAGTATACTCTATCGAATACAAAAATAATTTTGAAAATCGGTACACAACTGACGGCGTAATCGCATAACATACACACAAAAAACAACATACGGGTCGAATTGATAACCTCCTCCTTTTTGAAGTCTATGGTAAGAACACATGCACAGCCGGGTTCAAAAGGAGACAAGCATTTTTAAGCATTTTATTACCATGTCACACCAACTATTCCTTTTATTTAGTACGGTTACACCTCTACTGCATTGTTAAAATTGGTGTGATACGGTAGTAAAATTTTTATCAACTTTTGAAGCCGGCTGTACGTATCAGAAGTGCTATTCTAAGTCCACAGACAAAGTTTTGAATATCGCCTTTCATTCATTTCTGCGTGCTGCCATCAACGTCGCCAAAGATACAGTGAGCACATGAAAAAACCTTACAAAGTTTCGCTTACAATAGATAACAAGTTTACGACGCCTCGCCGAGGAGGCCCCAAAAGTTGGCGTCGCGAGATAGTGTTACGGTACCCATTTGCCAGAGATAAGATCGATTTTGATGTATCGGCCACTAAACGGGTTACCGAGGAAATATCGACATGTGCGGTGACAATTTCCACACAAGCTGAAAGCATATGTGTTGAGTAGGTAAAGTGTAATGGTGGGCATGTTTCTTTTATACTACTAAGTTGGCAAACAGGCATACTGCCCGCCTGATGGTAAGTGGTAAGAGTCACCAAAATACATGTGGTTCTTGTGAGATTCGAAGTAAATCTGCAACCCCAACACGAGCCACATCTCTTTTGTACGTTTTTTTTTCATTCCTACTTGTATTTGCAGGCATCTTGAGCATATTCAGGATGTATGCACATACAAGGTTAATATGATTTCTTTTAATTAGATTGTTTTGCTTTGTTTTGACGTCAATAAGTGCCTGTAAAGGCCTATGTTGAATAAAGATTTTTGAATTTGAAAAATATGAGACGACCCTGGTACAGAGTCCAGCACTTATTGCCTTTTGGGTGACTTGGAATCTTCTTATGAAGCTTATTGTAGGCTCAACGTTTTGGTCCTATATGCTGTCACTGGCAACACGCACGAATTGAGGAATTTTGTCTTGAGGTACAGCGGCAGATGGGCCAAGAATATGTTGCGTAGCTGAACGCTCCCAAGCCGAGTTTGATTCGTCAATTTTTCGGAAGTTTGGACTTACCGATGTTTCAATAACTCTATTTATTCTCTTGTCCTTTTTAACCGACTTTAAAAAAGGAGGAGGTTCTCAATTCGATGCGTATGTTTTTTTTCTGTGTGTATGTTACGCGATTACGCCGCCAGTTGTGGACCGATTTTCAAAATTCTTTTTGTGTTTAATAGAGTATACTCCAAGAGTGGTTTCGTGGTCACCAAAGTCAGGATCTGATGATGGGATCCCATGAAAATCGAGGAAAACCCTTAAATTTTAAGGTGTTTCCAACGTGTTTTGTGTGTATGTTACGCGATTACGCCGCCAGTTGTGGACCGATTTTCAAAATTCTTTTTGTATTCGATAGAGTATACTCCTAAGATGGTCCCAAGGTCACCAAAGTCAGGATCTGATGATGGGATCCCATGAAAATCGAGGGAAACGCTAATACGCGGGAAAGGCTAATATTAAATTAGGGTTTCTTTCACTAAAAAGATTTCATTCACTAAAAAGTTAAAAATAAAAAATATTTTACAAAAAATAAAAACCGACTTCAAAAACACTGAAAAGTTAAAAATAATATAAGAATAGGTAGAGACATCACACTTCTATATTGAAGTCGGTGCCAAATTTTAAGACTTTCTAGGAGATCATCGTTTGGCACCGACCTCAATATAGAAGTGTGATGTCTGTACCTATTCTTATATTATTTTTAACTTCTCAGTGTTTTTGAAGTCGGTTTTTTTTTTACAAAGCAGGTTGCAAACAGTCATACAGCCCAGCCTAGCCGGTATAAAATAGATACTCTATGAACACCTTATACTGTACTAGTAAAACTTATTGCAGCATGTTTTACATTCTTGTTATCTAGCAAAACACTGTTTGTATTTATGCTTCTCTAGTCTAGCTCATATGAATCAAAACGTCTCCATATAACAGCGGATAATGAATGAACCGGTGCACCTTGAAATATGAATGGGTCACTACTTTTTCCATTTCCGGGACCAGATAACGTACTGCCCGTTTATTTTGTGCGAATTGAAACCTAAAGCTCTGGGGGGTTCGACGTAAAGTTGTGTGTAGAAAAGAAATAGATAAGTCGTTGTATACTACAGGCATTTCTGGCCAGGAGCCAGCGGACAAAATCTGAAACTAAACCAAGTATTTTAACCTAAATTATTTGAGCCTACAATAATTTCGCACACTAAACTATCGGCGTGGAAATATAGCAGATAAAATACAATCAACTTGAAGCCGTGTCAACTTTTAAAAAGCACACATTTCTTTTAAGGTCACTTAACTTACGTAGGTACTACATTACTTGAAAATTCTAACTTGTGGTCAATTTCATTATAAACGCTACCTTGACTACTTATACCTATAATCAGCTAGGATGGAAGTACAGTAGGTATTCATTATCATCATTACAGCCGAGAGTATGCTGGACATAGGCCAGAAATCTTAAACAAATGATCTATACAGCGTGCTTCACCAGATTGTCGATCCATTTTGTGGTACGCTGTCACTAAGAGTTCCTTTCCGTCCCGTTTTTAGGATATATTATATACTAAGAAGTCAATAATTAATTTTAAAAAATCTAATTTTATTACAATTTTCATTAGTTTCTCACTAATGGTAGAGAGTGTGAGTATACAGGCTGTCCCAGAAGCCGACGTCAAGCCGAAAGCAGGCGGTAAACTAACTCATATATGTTATCAGAAAAAAAAAATCTAAGTCACCTATTTAAAAAAAATCTAACATTTAAAAAAATCGATATAATTTACACCCTGTGACGGTTTTTTCACTCTTGTTGCTACAAATCTTGACTTTTTTAAACATTTTCTTTTGTTTTGTAATCCTGAATAATGTTTCTGTATACTCTAATCTAAAATTTAAAGCCAGCTGCTCCAAATTAGAAGAATATGCCATTTTTATCTAAATTAAATATTCAAAATTAATTTTTTGCATAGATTTAACAAGCTGTACTGAAAAAAAAATGTACTATGCGAGTTTGGCAAGTAACTGCAAAAGTTGGCGCATTCAATAAGGATTCCAAAATAGTATGATACTTGGTAGATAATTTCTACGATTGCAGACAATATTTTTTTTCCAAAAACAGGCAGTTTTGAACAAATTTTTCTTACGTAGGTACTTAAAATTTATTCTAATGTACCCATGGTTTGCTTTAAGGCCGTAACTTTAACATTCTAGTTTGAGTGAGACCTGGAGAGTCATTTTACGAAGTGTGAGAGAGACAGATAGTGAAATAAATTAAATACACAAAAATTGTTTAACATAATTTATTTAAATGTCAAGATTTACAACAGGTGTTCAAACTGTCTTCCTTCAGCTCTAATGCAGGCTCGACATCTTCTTAAAAAAGATCGGGCTATCAAGCGGGCGAATCTTCCATAATTAACAAAATCATTTGCTTCTATTATGCTTTGCCGTAGGTCAGTCACAGTTTCGATTGGCTTTGCGTAAACTTTTTCTTTCACCGCTCCCCAGTAAAATAAATCTAATGGATTTAAATCTGGGGAAAGGGCTGGCCACGAGATAGTACCAGATCGTCCTATCCATCTGCCTGGGTATTCCTCATCGAGATATTCTCTTACTGAGCTGGCATAGTGAGCTGGGCAACCATCTTCTTGTTGTTCCACATATCTCTTAGAATGTTAAGTGGCACATCTTCCAGTATATTTGGTAAATCATTTTGTAAAAAATGTAGATAAACTTCACCAGTCAAGGCGTCTGGCAGCTCAAAAGGACCTATTATTTGTCCATTTAAAATTCCGGTCCACATATTCACTTTAAATCGATATTGTGATCTATCTTGCCTCATCAAATGAGGATTTTCGATATGCCACTCGTGTAAGTTGTGTAGGTTCATGTAACCATTTTTTTTTAAATGTCGACTCATCTGACCACAATATTTTTGAAGAATCGCAGATCTTCTTTGTGTTTTTGTAGCATTGTTTGACAAAAAGCAACACGGGGTCGATGGTCCCGGGGTAGTAGAGTTTGTACTCGCTGTACGTGGTACGGGTGTAGCTGATTTCTTTGCAAAATCCGATGGGCTGTACTTTTGGGTACTCCTGTGCTTCTCTCTATTCCACGTACAGAAATACTCCGATCTTCTTCGACAATGTCTAGTACAACGTCCTCGTAAGGGGGACGAAATCTTCTTTCACTATGTACTTGGTTCGGCAGTCGGCCCTCTGAGAAGAGTAATCGGAGCACATTTGTAAAGACTCAATGATCCGGAAAACGAGCTGCATTTGGGTACCTCTCACGATAAAGTCTAGCTGCAGCGTTGGCATTGCATCTACATTCCCCATAAATTAAATGCATGTTGGCGTATTCTTGTGTCGTGTACGCAGACATGGTGGCACTACACAATTACACAATCAACGATAAGTAGTCCGGAGCAAAGCAAAGGTCGTCGGTAGAGAAACTAAACAGTCCGAATCCAAATCACAAGCAATCAAGTCCAATAAACAAAGCAGAAAGTGGTAAGCACGAAATCAACACGAACGAATACAAAAAGATGATAAGCGAAGGAGCGAAACGTACTGATGTGTATTATTTGTGCGTTAGCGAATAATTGGCGTCACTATCTGTCTCGCTCATACTTCGAATCTCTCCGTCTCTGTCACGTTAGCGTCACTATCTGTCTCTCTCTCACTTCGTAAAATGACTCTCCCGGTCTCACTCAAACTAGAATGTTAAAGTTACAGCCTTAAAGCAAACCATGGGTACATTAGAATAAATTTTAAGTACGTAAGTAAAATTTGTTCAAAACTGCCTGTTTTTGGAAAAAAAAATTGTCTGCAATCGTAGAAATTATCTACCAAGTATCATACCATTTTGGAATCCTTATTGAATGCGCCAACTTTTGCAGTTACTTGCCAAACTCGCATAGTACATTTTTTTTCAGTACAGCTTGTTAAAACTATGCGAAATATTAATTTTGAATATTTAATTTAGCTAAAAATGGCATATTCTTCTAATTTGGAGCAGCTGGCTTTAAATTTTAGATTAGAGTATACAGAAACATTATTCAAGATTACAAAACAAAAGAAAATGTTTAGAAAAGTCAAGAATTGTAGCAACAACAGTGAAAAAACCGTCACAGGGTGTAAATTTTATCAATTTTTTTAATGCAAGATTTTTTTTTATATTTTTCTCATAACATATATGAGTTAGTCTACCGCCTGCTTTCGGCTTGATGTCGGCTTCTCTACTCTAGCTCACGTAACTTCAGTTCAGCAAGGAATAAAGACTGCGTGGCTGAACTGTCCATCGACTGCATGGCCGCATGTCCTTAGTGGAACAAAAATGTCGACTTACTTAGTTTTCATCAGAAAAGAAATTTGTTCACTTAAAAGTACAAAAATTAAAGTAAAGGTATCAAAAATATTTTTACAATAATGAGCAAATTTTTGTCTTGTTAGAAGGTGGATGTGTTATTATTATACTTATTAATACATATGATATTTTTGACTTGTAAAAACTTCCCTGAAATCCAAAAGTTTATACTATCAATGAGTTTACTCACATTCAGAAGTTATCTAAACTAATTTTAGCTGATATTTTTAAACCAACAACTGGATACTAAGCTGACAACGATAATGTTTTGTTAAAGTGATGAAAAACAAGATTTCGATAAATTTATTATTCTTGAACCCTAGAAAGATAGTCTGCGTAAAATTGACGCATGCAATTTCGAAGTTTTGCTCTCTCGCTTTATATAGCGCGAATTCGCCGCTATGCGTTTCGGACATCTCACTGAGCACGCCGATCTTGCGTGAGGCACACCTGTTGCTAGGGTAAGTATTACCATTTTCGAAATATAACGACTCCGTGAGTCAAAATGACGCATGATTATCTCTTACATTACTTTAATGATTATTATCTAAATAATTATGCAGGTGCAAAATATAGATATAAGAAGGATAATTAGTATTAGAGTAATCTGCGCTGTGCCTCTACCATGTACCTATTCTGGCACCAGGCAGTGGTGCTGGCATTGTAATGTTCCGGTTTGAAGGACAAGACAGGCAATGAAAGTAGGTACTGGGTAATTTGACTTGACCCCTTATGTCACAAGTTTGCTAGGTACCTACGTCGATGCACAAGCCTGTTGGTGTGCCCGGCCTGGCGACGCCAGCGCAGTGAACTCAACGCTGCACTGGGAGGTGGAGACCTCTCGCTGCCGAGCATGGTCGTGACCATGCTTCGCGGCGAGGTGGAATGGGGGGCTGTGGCCTCCTTTTGCGAGGACGTCATCTCGCAGAAGGAGGCCGCTGAGAGGGAGCGGGAGAATGATCTTCAAGCCGCTCCCATCCGCCTCAGACAAACAGGCAGGCGAAGGCGGGCATTCGCTCAAGCGATGCTGGCCCCGTGCACGCCGCTGTAAGGCTCTCCGTCTCCGGTCCGAAAACACCAGAGCAATCCCCCCCTGGCGATAGCCCGACCAGTTCGTCGGACTTGCCCGGGCGCGCGGGTAGTGGAGTCGCAGTGTGGACCTTACCTAGCGCGCCCATAAGGGCAGGGAGAACACCAGGGGCTTAGTGGGTAGGCCTGGCGCTCTGCCGGGAGACACACGTTCGCCGTCTAGCCAACGGCGGGTACGGTGCGGTTACGCATTTCCCTCAGAGAAAAAAAAAGGTACCTACGTCGAAATGTTTGTGGTGGTTGTTGATTTTCAAATGTTGCAGAAACCACATGTACTGGTCTGTAGTCGATCAGCTGTGTAGCTAGGGCAAAGTTTTTTGGTTGCAGTCTTTAAATTAGTCTGACAAATGCTATATTCTACATCTATTAGGCAGTCGTCCCACCGACGGCGAGAAAACGACTAACTATTGACTATTTTCTCGCTCAAAAAACGTACCATAGATATACATTCCGTGTAAACAAAACAGATGCATAATGTAAATAGTTGATCGCTGAGTATTCATACTGCCGGAGAGGACTCACTCCACTAGTTCGTCGCTGAGCGACAAGAGCTATCAAAGATAGTACTCGCTTAGCGATACTAACTATTGGAACTACACACTCGCTTTCCGCTGCTCGCCAGACGCCAACTCGCTTCTAATTCTAGCCTTACTGGCTTCTCGTTTATTGTCGGCGGTGAGACAACTGCCTTAGAGCTAGCGCACATTACATTTTTTTATTGAGCGGTAATTTTGTCGCAGAAACTCAATGTTATGGGTTTATAGCTTAGAATGCGACAAAAATGTATTGACGATTTTTAAATTGTGATTTGTAACATTTCGCCGCGATCGTGACGTGACCTGATTGTGGCAAAAGTAACTTGTTAATATTTTCAAATTCGATTTGAGGTCAAACAATTCTAAGCGATTTGTGAAATGTTTGAATCTGAATTGTTTGTATTTTAAATAAAATTTTTATATATACGAGATTTCAGCTATGAGAGGATAAATCCAGTATTTTCTCCCTTCTGAAGTGACCAAACGAGACTAGCAACTTTCATAATAACCATGTATTTTTTTTCACGCAGTGCGCGCAGAGCGTATTCTATGATATTTTACAGCTAGATTTTAAAATCTGTCGTAAAAAAATGAATCGAGTTACAGATAAAAGCACGCAACTCCCTGTAAATTGTGAAAAATCCCTGTTAGTCCACAAACGTGATCCAACTCCAGCAAAGCTTAAGAAAAGTCTCGAAAAACTTATCCGAAGTTTTTTGACTGGCTGTTTGTGCTAATCTCCGGAGCGGCGAAGCCGATTGGCAATTTGTCACGAAACTTTACGGGCGGGTAGATAGCAATGACAGGACTGATCTAGATTATTCTTATCCTGAATTCTCTGGAGCAAAAATCGAACCTGGCTGAGAGAAAGTTGGAAACAAGTTAGAGGCTAGTATTACAATGCTAATAATAACAAGACTTGGCCGTGCGGTGACGGGTGGGGGGGATATATGTGACACCGCTCCATTTTTTCTGCTGATGTCGCAAGAGAATTTACCACAATCACACGTTCGTGAAGCCCAATTAGTCTCCCTATGGAAGAGACGTGTGCCCATCAGTAGATCGTATATAAGTTGCCGGTATAAAACACACCTTAATTTTATTTCATTCCTATATTTTTTTTATTTTGCCCCTTGGAGTTTTTGTTGTGATTTGGTCTGGCAATTTTGAAATTGGATCATTACCGGGATAATGGTAGGATAATCCACTCAGAGTTGGACCTAACTTACGTTGTACCCATATTAAACTTATTCTCCTGGTAGTAGGTAAACATGTTTCAAGGGAATGTTTAGGGTATGTTATTGACTTGCAGTTACTTCTTATCTCTATGCCCTCAGCCTCTTCATCAACCAGGGTAATGGCGGAAAATCAGTGTTGTTTGATGGGTTTAGAGCAAAATATCCTCACTGAACCTTGGTCCTTTGGGCCCGTGTATTGCAACACACGGGCGCATTTGTATTTTTTTTATTCTTGTTTCTTATTCCACTCGTCTTGTTATCCACTGTATCATGATTTTGTTAATATCATATTTGCTAATAAACGTTTTATCTATCTATCTTATCGCAAGTTTTTTGTGTAACGTTAGTTACACAAAACATAGTGTACGAAATATACAGGGTGACAGGACAAGTCGACGTGTTCCTTGAAAGGGGTTATAGTACAGGTCATAAGCAACAAAAAAAGCCCAATTAACCAGGGGTCAAAAACAGTTGGTTATCGAGCTACGACGGTTTTGAAATTTTTGAGATTTTTTCCGACTTGTTACCAAAAAAAAAAAAAAACTACACCATTTACAACGACTAATGGATTAATTGCGGAAAGATGAAAAATGGGCAGTTAAATTAATTAAAATTAATGTCAAAAACTTGACAAATTGACAACAATTTTAATTTAAATTAACTGCCCATTTTTTAAAACCGTCGTAGCTCGATAACCAACTGTTTTTGACCCCTGGTTAATTGGGCTTTTTTTGTTGCTTATGACCTGTACTATAACCCCTTTCAAGCAATACGTCGACTTTTCCTGTCAAAGGAGTAAGAAGGTATGCTCTACCTGAAGATTATTTTGTTCTAGTAGGCAAGAGGAGTCAATAAAGTTGTTACTATTTTTGTATATAAATACGGTGTCCATGTCCATACCTATCTTTTGGAGAGGCAAGTTTATATAGTTAGGCTGAGCTATGACTACCCTGATGGTGATCAGCAGTACGACAATCTAATAACTTCAAGAATTTATTTTGTAATTTCTCTATGCGAGACATATTATGTCTGCAATTGTAGATTCCACATTACACAGGGAAACTCCAGATGGCTACGTGTAAATAAATAATATAAAATATTACATTTGATTTAGATCCGACGACTCAACAGAAGTGAAATGCTTTAGTTGGAATTGACTCACTGAATCAACAACTTGCATAACGAATGCAGTGGGAATATAAATGTTAGCTTTAATAAATTCCCCTGGGGGCTATGCAATCTCTTTGCGGGCAGTAATTACGTGTACTTTAACCTCCATAGATGAATTTGTATTACACTCCGCAGCCAAATTTTCGTTTGTATCGCATTCGCTGTCGTTAAATGCAATGGAAATGCTATAGAATATATCAACATTGTCCACAGAGTGCTATGCAAAGGACTTACGCTCCACATTTGTTGGTCCTTCGAGCCGGATTGTTAATACAAACTTATTTGTAGAAAACACTCTGTATTCTGATACACTGTACCCTGTGTATATAGTGCTATATACATTGTGACTGACGCGGCTGATAAAAATGAGAATTCACGGCAATGTAGTTTATTTGTTTCGAGACAACGTTAGCACATTCAGTAGATGAATCTAAAGCGAATTTCAATTTTGAAATAAATACCGGGTTATTTTTCCATCACGGGCCAAATTTTGTATGCTTGTTTAGACAAGCAAAATGAACAACTTTTAGTATGGGACCAAACTCGAAATCACGAAAAAAAAATTCAGCTGTTCCATACATTTAGGTTCAGTGGATGTTGAACATTTGTATGGAACAGCTAATGTTTTTTCGCGATTTCGAGATTGGTTCCATAGTAAAAGATCTTCATTTTGCTTGTCTGAACAAGCACACAAAATTTGGCTCCTGCTGGAAAAATAACCCGGTATACAAAACATTTGGTTAGGTACCGTTGAAATATTTTTTTTTATAATCCATCTACCCAAGATGAAAACAATGAATTACCTTAAAGTATACACACATAAGAGCGTCGGTGGCGCAGTGGACTCGGCACTTGCCTTCCAATCGGGGGGTCGGGGTTCGAGACCCGCCATGTACCAATGTGTTTTTCGTTTCGAATTTCATATGTACATTTTTCTGACGCTCCTACGGTGAAGGAAAACATCGTGAGGCAACCTGCATACATCTGCGAAGAAATTCAATGATGTATGTGAAGTCGACCAATCCGCACTGGGCCAGCGTGGTTGATTAAGGCCTAATCACCCTAATATAGGGTAGGCTCGAGCCCCTCGGTGGGGACGTATATGGGCTGTGATGATGATGACACACACAATATAAAAATATATTCTGTACCCACCAGAAACTTTGTGCTCCTTCTTCTGCTATATTTTTCTTCTATCATTAAACCGACCGCCTCCGTGGTCTAGTGGTGGAGACCACCGGGTGTTGATCGGGAAAGCCGGGGTTCAATTCCCCATGGAGGCAGAAGTTTTCTGCTCGGTATGGTTGGTGGTAGGGCTTCTGAACCTGACAGGCTGGCTACCCCTACCACCGTCTTACCTAAGTATGTCGCCATAATAACAATGTTAATAACATTGTTGGGTTTCTGCAGTTAGAGGTAAGATAGCCAGTTCCTCTATTGTTGAGAAGTCCAGGTGAAGCTCGCTTCCACCTTCAGCCTTATCCTCACACATACACATACACACAGCCACACACACACACACATATACATACACGCACGCACATGCGCACGCACATGCGCACGCACACACCCACGCACACATGATAGACAACAGCATGAAATTTTCTATTTTAAAAAATGTCTAGTTAACTTTTTTTTAATTCAGTAATAAAATTGCGTCACCCATTTTATTGCGTTATTAGGTAGGTACTTTTATTTTTTATTCTTTATTTTGGAACTTTCATTGATGTCAATTATAGATATATTAAACTAATTATTTACATAATCTGTGAATACTGAACGATAGTTATTTATAGAGACAGGAATGTAATTTTTTGCAGCGATTGCTAAACCATGAATTTGCGAAGTAGGCTAGAATTGAAATATGACCGTCGCAAGTGATGCTAATACAATGTGAATGTGCTAAATAGCATTAAATGCATTCTTTAATTATTAATTTTGAATATGCTAAAGTTGTTATGACACTTCATGCATATTTTTGACTTCATCGTGAGTTTCCTAGAGTCGTAATGGCATTTCATACATCTTCACACGCGAACGGCTGAGCTGTAACGCGGGATATCGCGTGCCAATCTGCCTCCACTCCTGTCACTTTACGGCGACCTGTCGCGGCTCGTAAAAATTCATGTCCCTCTAACGCAGTAAAAGCCAGCGCCGAGAGAGCTTTTACACCGAGGTGCGATCAATCAATTTGCAAAACCACTTTCGAGCTTCGATTTGGCATCAATACATATTTTATATTCAATACTTCGGGTTGTGCAATTAGAATTTATGTTTGCGAGTCTTCGGATGATCCGTTTTGAATTTGTCGGTGCGTTCGCTTCAAACTTTTCGAGCTTTTAATTTCACATTAGCTTTTAATCACGAGACGAGGCGAGGCGTGAATTTTAAATCACGTCGGAGATCGTAAACTATCGTGGAAGCCAGATTTACGACAAACTTGACTTGGTTTAATCAAATCTTTATGTTCTAGTTATTGCCTCTCCTGGATTTTTTAAATGCTACGCAGGTTTACAGTGGATATGATTAAAACACTCACGAACATATATTTTATTTGGATCAAAAAGTCCACAGATCTTACACAGATATATTTAAAGGCTTTACATCTAATCGTCATCATCATCATAACAGCTCATATACGTTTCCACCGAAGGGCTCGAGCCTAGTCAACCACGCTGGCCCAGTGTGGATTGGTCGACTTCACATACCTTCTCAGACGTGTGCAGGTTGCCTCACGATGTTTTCCGATGTACGTACATATGATATTCGAAAATCCAAAAACACATTGGAAGATGGCGGACCAATCTTTTACTTTGGGTTCTGCTTCCAATTGACGACTCTGTAACAATACAGGGAGAAAAAAATAGCCTTTGCTGGTTTTCTTGCTGGTTCTTTCCAGTACAAAGTCTCCCGCCGTAGACTTGTGAACCAATGGCGTAGCTTTTTTGACGTTCAAAAGTGATTGTAAAATCCCAATTGAATAAAGGATATTGAATTTGAATTTGGACCTCCGAATAACATTATGCACCAAACAAAATCAATGAACTCTTTATAAATAAAATAGCCTCCAAAGTTAACTAGATTCTTTTAAACTAGACTTCTCAAAAACTGAAGAAGTGGCTATCTTACCGCCAATTGTCCGAACAGACACATTGTTGTTGTGGTGCCAAACTTGGGAAAAACGACCAATCGACAACTAAACCCAGTAGAAAGACTTCTATCTCCATTGCGAATCGGACCCCGGACCCCCAAATCAATACCAGAGTCTTAGCTTCTAGACCACGGAGGTCTAGGAGAAGGGCACACTACGTACCTATTATGCCATTAAACGTAACACACGCATATTATGTGACTTCAAGCCTTCTGGAGAGTCTGGAAAACGACTTTGTTTCAGCTCTCGCTTATAACCCCCGTTTTCCATTTAATCGTCACCATTTTGTCACGCTAACATCAAATGTTAACTATGTTTTGCGTTTCTTCCAAGAAATGTTAATATTTTTACCGCACTATTTTTTTACAAAGGGAAGTTAACCTAAACTTTTTCTTTCTTTCTTTCTAAACATCAAGATATTGTTTAAATGGAACGCATTATGTTAACATACTATGCTAGCCCTGCTAGCGTCAAAAGGTAATGAAACGCGATGATGCTAAAAATGTTGAAAATGCTGCGAATCTGCGCTCAAATGGAACGCGCCTTACGTCATATCGTGATATCGAACCACCTACAAACGCAAAGCAAACTCCGTGCAATTAAAAGGATAGCCAGCACTTGCTATCGCCGGAGGACTCACTGGTGTGGTAAAATTACATTTAGTTTCCGCTGATCTTAAAGATTTTACTTTCTCTCATGTCCCGAGAAAGAACTTCACCACATAATGTGTCGATCAGCACAGAGAAAATACATAATATTGCTCCATCTTCTATTGCTTCTACATAGCTTACCTCTTAACTTTACAACCTTTTTACTCGCAGCAGACTTTCTGGTTTTAAACTTTTACAGTTTACGGGCAGCTAACATTACGACAATCATTACTTTTCAGCTTATCAAGCTCTTGTTTACGACATTTTGATTGAAAAGGGGTGGGCTTAAGGGTTTCACTAAACATTTTAAGAGAGATATGAAGTTGGTTGATTAAACAATTTCTTTACGGCCGTGGATTGTCGACGCAGTATAAATCTACGGCGGTAAATTAAGGGAAGTGAAAATAATTCTTTTCGGCGCCTTTGTTACAATTAACTGAAACGTTAGAGCTAGGAAAATTTAGTGTATAAAATGCTAATGTTGTTAAAAAATCGTTTGTGCGCTCCGTGTTCTAGTATTCGTGAATGGAGTGTGCTCAGAGGCTGAATTAGCTGATTCCCCCTTCTCCTTTTTACTATCGAGAATTTAGACGCACGGCTGGTTACCATCCTCACCTGGTTCATATTCCCGCTGGTCGCACAAAGCGCTACACGTCGTCTTTAATGGTGTGCAGAGCCAAAGTGTGGAATTCTCTGCCGGCGTTTATATTCCGGAGTTCATACTACCCGGAAATCTTCAGCGCAGGGTGAATAGATATTTTCTGGGTAAACTCGTCCCACCATAGATCTCATCCTTGCCTCAAGAAAGGATTGTGAACAAGAGTAAAAAAATGACGTCGTAAAAGGTCGCGAAATCGCGAGACTTCTTGAAAATTTTAGAAAGGCGTCGAATGTTCTACAACGTTCCCGAATTTACTGGAAAGTTCTGGAACCTAACAGAAAAGTATAGAATGTTCTGGATCTTTTTGAACTTAGGAGGAAATTTCGAAAAGCCGTATAAAGCGACCGTTATTACGCCTGGAGTTGGACACAGTAAGCTGGAGTGACAATAACTGGCTGGGAAATTTGAAGTGTAGGGTGTTTAAGTTGGGCTATACTGCGTAATTTAGAGTGTAGCATTTTAAGTGGGTTAGAGGGTTTGTCCTCGAGGGTGTATCGGGCATAATAAACTTTTCTTTCGTAGAAGTTTTTTGAAATTTATTTATTTATTTAGGACAACCAACAAGACATACACTCAAACATACACTTAAAAATCTTAATACATAAAGCTGAGCGCTGTCTTCATGCATCAACAAGGGTGGAGATATATCAAAGAGTAAGCAAAAAAAAACAATAGAACAGCATAGGACAACCGAAAGACGAAAAAGGTGTTCCAACTTTCTGGTGATAAATTCAAAGATGTGTGAAAGCTTTCAAAATGTGATGTTTGAACTTGTGGAGGCTGCTGGAAAAAATATCAATATCCTTCCCGCCAAACAAAGTGTTATATTGATATTGCAACCTATTTAATGTGTGGTAATAGGTAATAACTAACTTAACATGCATAGAAATTGAGCAACCGCTTATTATGAGACAAGGCATTGGGCAACAGTCAATGTGTTAACTAAATAAACTGTATTTCACAATACACACAATTATTTATAAGTCCTTCCTGAACATTTATACGCTGGCACGGGGTAAAGTAATTGGAACGTAATCGTATTTCATCTTTTATTCTCCACATAACCCTAAATCTTCCATAATAGCTCTAGCAGCATTACCTGGCAGTGGGAAGTGTGTAAAAGATGATCAGTGTACGGAGTGCGAGTTTTATCGAGCTCTACTCGATCGTACGCATCGAACGCGTTAACGCGAATTTGTATGGAATTAGAGCAGCGCCATCTAGTAGCTGCTATGGAATGAGACAGCTTCATCTAGTGGCTACTAGATGGCACTGCTCTAATTCCATACAAATTCGCGTTAACGCGTTCGATGCGTACGATCGAGTAGAGCAGCGCCATCTAGTAGCTGCTATGGAATGAGACAGCTTCATCTAGTGACTACTAGATGGCGCTGCTGTAATTCCATACAAATTCGCGTTCGATGCGCACGATCGAGTAGAGCTCGATAAAACTCGCACTAGGCACACATCTCGAACCAGCAATGTGAGTTTGTTAAGATTTTGTAAAGTATTTTTTTTCCTTTATTGTACAAAACGTTTGAATACATTTTCTACAGAGGAGATGTCATATCGACGAAAACCTATAAGGTTTTTGAGTCGAATGACGAGTTCGTTCACATTGTCATATTAACTGCTCTGCTTTAGTCAACTGCTCAGAAAATTACAATGTGGGTCATTTTCTAATAGATACTTTTTTACAGAACGTATAGCTTTATGTAGACTAGCTTTCCGCTCGCGGCTTCCCCGCTTTATTATTGTTTTCCCATGGGATTTTTTCCCGTAGCTAAAATAATTTTTTAGCCTGTTATATAGCTCGGATAATAACTTTCATTGAAACTGGAGCAGATTTTAAATATTTTCAATAGAAACTTTCAACCCCTATTTTGCACCCTAAGGGAGTGAATTCCAATAAACCACGTGTTCAATTAAATATTTTTAAGAGCATGAATCTCAAGTTTTATCAAAATTGTTGCTAATTTAAAAAAAAAATCCATACAAACTTGCAACCCCTATTTCATCCCTTTAGGGTTATTTTTTTTTAATTCGTTCTTAGTATGCGTTACTGCATCTTTTATATTTATTCAAAAGGTGAAGGTTTTTGTACTCTTCCTTTAGGGTTGCTATTTTGATTTTGTTAAATACAGACAACCTCGCAATATTTGTAAATTATTGTTCGCTTATTTGTAAATTATACATTTTGTTAACATAAGTAATGTACGTTTATATTTTTATAAATTTATATTTATAATATAATTTTATTATGGCTTATGTGTAAGTAACATTAAGATAATCTTTTTGAAACATTGCTTATGAAATAAAATATTTTTTTACAGAAATTCTTGCTTGATATATACTCATGCTACTTATAGATTGTACTTCTAAACTTGTTTTCTTTTTGTTAAAGTTGATTATAAATTGATTAAGCTTATGCATATAAAAAAGGAATTTCAACTCATTCAGGTATTAAGTCCAGGCTTAATTTAAGAATTAGGTTCAGGTTTTTTGAGTCGAAAGTTTTGAAAAGTATTCAAAGTTTTGAAAAGTATTCCTAACCTAACCTAACCTAACTCTGGACCAGAGTTAGGTTTTCCCTCTATGCGTTTCATTACATAGGTCCCGGTGCGTATTTGCGTACACTCATTAAGGGTAATTACACTAAGGGTAATTTCAATTACCAGGCCACAGTAGATATTAAAGAAATACTTCAATAACTATCGATAATGGTAAAGTTAACTTCTGCGAATTGATAATCATTATTTTAAAATCTCGAGGAATTTTATATGCTGCTCTCCGAATATCTTTGAATTTTTTGACGTATTTAGGTATGGCATATATTATGTACTAGCTATACCCGCGACTTTATTCGCTCGAATGTCGGAAAATAACAACATCATGATGCTATACAGCCTATAGCCTTCCTCAATTAATGGATGATCCAACACAAAAATATTTTTTTAATTTGAGTCACTCGTTCCTGCGATTAGCGCGTTGAATCAACCAAACAAACAAACTCTTCAGCTTTATAATATTAGTAAGTAAGTATAGATTTTCATTATCATTCGCAACACGCGATTACCAAGTAATGCTATATACGAAAACATCTACAGATTTCTTAATATCTGGATTAAATCCGCTATCTATGGCTAAGCTGTCATTAATTTAAAACTCTGTGAGCTTTGGAGCCTTTGAATAATGTTTTCTTATCCAACACGCAGCGGACGTTAAAATTTAAAATGAAGTGAAACAAAAAGCAAGATATAAATGTGCTCGCGATGACAATGCAGGTAACAATGGTGGAATTCCTTTGAAATTCTTGCAAACATCAAAGTGTGGATGGAAATTCGACCCAGCGGCGAAGGGCACGGCGACGGAATGCTAATAATGTCGACATACTTTTACCTGTTTCTGTTTTTTTCTTTGCTCTTTATTTGTCACAGACTGCTGGAATATAAACTAGGTTTATGAAGTTGACGTTTATTAGAAACTACCTACACAGCCCGGGTTACTTGACACGACATAATTTGACAAGTGAATTTTTATTCACAAGGACTAAGCTAATGGTGAGTCTAATGGTGAGTACTGATAATAGTGAAGCAAGCTATAGCAGTATAGCAAATTCCTTAATGACAGAGGAACTCTAGCCAGAGGGAAACTCTGTACCTCTGTAACCTCAGCTTTACCTCTACCTTAGCTAGTTACGTCGCAAAGGTTCAATCTTCCTGGAAGGAATCTTGACAACCTTACCGAAAACAAATGTCACATCTTACCGAAAACAAATGTCACATAAGTGACTGTAATCCATTAAGTTCACTTCTAATGTGATTTAGGTGGTTAGCATATAGTTTAAACCTGTCAATGAAGTAATATTAACTGTGTTATACCTTCTTATATTGTTTACTAAAAAACCGGCCAAGTGCGTGTCGGGCCACGCGCAGTGTAGGGTTCTGTAGCTGCAAATGCCAACTTTGAGTTTACACTCACACCTCACAGTTTAAGGACTAAAATCATCTAAAAACGAGCCCATATAGGACGATGGTAACTGAAGAAAGAGTTATAAAATCCTACTTCACAAGAGAAATTAGCAAAGTACTAATTTTCAATGAAATTTTACTTTTCCGAGTACATTTTATAAGTTGGTCGTCTATAACTTTTTAACCGACTTCAAAAAAGGAGGTTATCAATTCGGTTGTATTTTTTTTATGTTTGTTACCTCATAACTCCGTCATTTTTAAACCGATTTCCAAAATTCTTTTTGTATTTGATAGAGTATACTGCAAGGGTGGTCCCATGGTCACCAAAGTCAGGATCAGATGATGGGATCCCATAGAAAATCGAGGAAAACACTAATTTAGGGTTTCTTTCACTAAAAAGATTTCATTCACTAAAAAGTTTTAAATATTTTTTTTTACAAAAAATAGAACCGACTTCAAAAACACTGAAAACTTAAAAATAATCTTCTTCTATATTGAAGTCGGTGACAAATTTTAACACTTTCTAGGAGATCATCGTTTGGCGCCGACTTCAATATAGAAGAAGATTATTTTTAAGTTTTCACTGTTTTTGAAGTCGGTTCTATTTTTTGTAAAAAAATTTTTAGTTTATACATACTTAGTACTAAACTCTGATAGTTTTCCTTTCTGAGTGATCAATCCAAATGGGTCAGTAGGGAGAAGTCAGAAACTAGGAGAGAAAGCGAAATCTGTTCCTAGGAACCATGCCGTCGATTTTAGATGTTATAAGTTCTGCAAGTTTTTCGTTGTTATTGTTGATGATGTGAATCATAAGTCACAAGAAACACATTTTTAATGGAACCTTGTTTAAATAATTGAAAAAAAAAAACTTGTAAATAAGATAATTAATTCATTTGAGTATTTTTAAATATTAAATAAATTGGCTCGCCCGCTGAACGAATATATTCTAATTTTAAATAAACGCAATTTCTAATGCATAATATCGATGCAGATAAGATATGCATAAGTGGAATCTTCAGATAAATTATTCGATTGAATCCATCATCAAGAAAAACAACGAAAAAACTTGCAGAATTTATAACATTTTTAACATAGATTTTGACCAGGTTCGATTCCCGTTTATGTATGAGAGTTAAATAAAATTTGAATGCCATTATTATTATTAAATCTAAAATCGACGCCATGGTCCCTAAGAACAGATTTCGCTATCTCTCATAGTTTCTTATTTCCCCCTACTGACCCATTTAGATTGATCACCGGTATATATTACTTGTAATTTTTTCATGTGTTCATAGTAACCGTTTAGCAGATAGAGAGGGGGACACTTACCTTTAACAAAAATTTGCACTTCAAAACCATATATTTCAGAAACGGATAGTTAGTCGAGAAAAAAAAATTACTCCCATTTTATTTGTATGGGAGCTACCCTAAAATAATTTTTTTTCAATATTTTTTTCTACCCCTTTTTTGGCATGATTATACATACCCATACCAAATTACAGCTTTCTAGTACTAATAGTCGCTGAATAAAACCGCGGACAGACAGACAGACATGGCGAAACTATAAGGGTTCCTTGTTTTTTACGGAACCCTAAAAATTAGGGAAATCTATTTACTGGGCGCGTGAGTAAATCGCGCGCGCGGGTATCGCGTTGTGGACCCTACTTTACTAAGTATACAATACCCTACTACCTTTAATAAGGGCGTTTATGTTAACGCGTGTTTTGATCGTAATAGAACGTAAAATCCAACGTTATTCACTGACATCTGAACATGCACATCAGGTGGTTAGCTCACCACCGAGCACACTTAGTGGGGCCCCACGGTACCGGTACCCAGCCTGGGTGACCCCAGTGCGTTGCATTAGTCTTTGCTTAGGTCCCAATAGAGCCCCTGCACTAGCCACCATCGTAAGGAAGATGGCGATCAGCGTGGCGTTGCCGCCTAGATAAATATCGCCGAGATTACATCTTCACAAGAGGGGAGGGGACGCGGGAGAAGCGCCTCCTCGGCGCACTACTCGGCTTGAGGCAGTGAGTTGGTAGATCGCGTGCCTACGAAGGAATTCTGGGGGTTGTCGCCTAGATTTATTATTATTTTTATTGCTACTAAGTTGGCAAACAAGCAAACTGCCTACCTGATGGTAAGTGGTAACAGTCACCTATAATACTGTGAAATTCGCAGTAAAACTGAAACCCTTACATAGGGCCGCAGTGTACGTTGCCAACTTGTGACTTAAGATGTGAAGTCACGGTACCCAGTAATTTCAGTGCCATATCTTACCCTTCAAGCCGCAACACAGCAATGCAAGCACTGCTGCTTTGCGGCAGAAATAGGTATCGCATAACATCTTCACAGAAGGCTGCGAAGCGGACGTGAGAAGAGCACCTCCATGTCGTACTGCTCGGCCGTAGGCAGCGCAGCCGCACGCAGCAACGACCAGTGGCCGAATGCGACCAGGGTCGACCAGGTACCATGATCGCTTATAGCAAGGTTAAAACAATATTGAAACAGAGACACCGCTCTTGCTGCGTATAGCGCCATCCCGCTCTCAGCGCGGTTTTAATATTGTTTTAGCCGATCATGGTTAGGGGGCAGGTTAACTATAGAATCATATGAAGGTCACGCGTTTGGTCGCAGCGATCAAAGGAAGGCCACAATAGGCCGTCACGACTGGTCGTGGTCGTGCCCGTCTACTGTGTCCCTTGGCAGTCGGAACGGTGACATCTGAGTGGAATATATGGGGCTCTGACAACATTTTCCAGTCTGTTTTCAAGCTGGGACTTCACCACAAGGGTAACAACTTGTCTGATGGTCACAAAAATGTTTTTACCTGGTGACCCCTAGGCAAAGTCCAGTTTGTTCCCAGCTTACAGTCAATCGAAATTTTACCTATTGGATCTCCATTATTTGGGAACGACGTGTATCATTCTCGATGCAAAATGATAAGCGATCATGCTACAATTTACGTCAATTTATGTTTAAGAAATTTATTGATCTTATTGACTATCATTGAACTAATACGACATCTATACCAGGGTTCAGATAAAGCCGTACCTTCAAACTTTGCAGAAAATTCTAGTCCGCCGAAAGATCTAATCTTCGACTTTTAGTTCAGATGTGATGATCATGATGTGTGAGGCAAGAAGCCACACTCACACAAAAACAGCTGTCATTTATTTGAAGAAGTAATGAAAATATCAAATAGAATCCGTAAATAGATTGATTTCAATAAGTTTGTCCAAATTCGATCGGGAAAATAAGTAATGTCCCCAGTGAATAATGCTTATTATAAAGTTTCAAATTTCTAGAAATTGGCATACTCATTACTACTCAGTAAACGCAATGTACTTGAAACCAATCCAGGAATGCTTTCGTAATCATAAAATCTCAGTAAAATTGCCACAAAATGAAACCACCGTCATTGAAACTTCTAAAACTAACAAAAGATTCAACGTAGAAAGTTACTAATGGATTCAAACTTGAAACCCAATGAGAAATTCCACGTGTAACTTCCTGAGGTATTGAGCGAATTCTCAGAGATAGTCCATACAACAGGTGGTTTGAACTAAGTAGGACTGGAAGCGACAGAAACATTTTACACTAGAACCATTGTTGCAGCCAGTAAATAGTCTTTCAGTGTCACAAAACTTTAGAGGGTCGGAGGTGCTTTGAAATTCTTGCTAAATCGGCTAGACGCTATCTACGATTTCTTGGACTTAGACCACCAATTGTGTTGTGAATTATTAGCCTTTTAAATAAAAATTATTAGTGTCCTATTATGGACTGAAAGAGTTTTTTTTAAGAAGCAAGTTATACAAAAGGGCGCATTTTTATACAACTAAGGTAAAATAGGCTGTCCACTTGATTCTAATTAGCTACAGTCGCCTACAGTACACTAAGCAACACGCCAGACTGTACGGTCAGCTTCAGAAGTAGATGGACATTTTAGTACCATATCATAACAACTATTTCTTTTCTTTAGTATGGTTACACATAGATTGCTTTGGTTAATAATTGGTATGACATGGTACTAAAATGATCATCTACCTTTAGGGCCAACTGAATGGCCTTGAGACCGCCCTTATGTCGCTCGTGATAGCGACGGCTTTCGTAATGCAAATGTTAAGCTTTACGTGCTGCTGACTGTACATAAAGGTCCTGTCAGACTCGCAAATCTACATCCTCTACAAGGACGCTAATGTACATTGCCAACTTGTGACATAAGATGTCAAGTCACAGTACCCAGTCATTTCATTGCCTCAAACTGACACGTAGTAAAGCAACTAGGTACTTACTTCTTTGCGGTAGCAATACACAGGATTGAGGCACCTATGCAGACGACTCTGGTACAAACAAAGTTTCTGTCTGATAAACTACCGCTTTCCAAAGAACTTAAATTCATTTAAAACTAGCTGTGCCTGCGAACTACATTTCGCCTTAATTTATTTTATCCCGACATCTTCAACAAAAATCGTTAATGTACACAGAAATAAATACAAAAACTTAACAAATTATATAAACTTTCCTCGAGAATCACGCTATCGAGTGGTGAAAACCGCTTGAAAATCGGTGCAGTAGTTTTTGAGTTTATCGCGAACAGACAGACAGACAGACGCGGCGGGGGACTTTGTTTTATAATATGTAAGGACGTGATGTCTGTAGCTTGAATGAATGAATACGAGATTCTCATTCTTTGTATGTTACAGCTCAAGGTCAAATCATATTTCAAAGCAAAATATTTTAGTTTAATTAACACATTAATGTTGCTGATGAAAAGGGTATTTAGGCCGACAGACATATGTTAGCTGAAGGGTTGAGCCATAAACAAACAATATAAATACGCAAACCTCAATCCCACGCCAAGTATGTGGGACAATACGTTATGCAAAAAATATAAAATTAGAAAGTATTCATTTGGGGGAGATCAAACACAATTATTAAGAAATAAATGACGCTCTTCAAGGACCGCATTATATGCTTATTGTAAACTTTATAAATCTGCAGTTGTGGTTACAGTAAGTTACCATCAGGTGAACAGTTTGCTCCTTTGCCGATTATATTATATAAAAATGGAATCAAAATTCTAAACAGCAGTATGATATTTGAAGAAAATACCAGTAGGTGTATATTGGGCATTCTAAAACAGTTTTCATCAAAACACCGCAAACGAACGGAGTGAGATTTGAGCTACGCTTCGCTGCGCTCTAGCTCCGCTACGCTCCGCAAATCTCACTGCGTTCGTTTACGGTGATTTGATGAAAACAGTTTGAGATTGCCCAATATACATTATACAGGGTTAAATTATTCATACCATTAAATTGTAATTTTTGATAAATAAAGAGTTATGCGAGTATATTGAATCACCATATTTGTTTTCATTAATAAAACGCAGAAATTTTTGTTAAAAATATTTTTTTATTATAAAGCAAGTAACAAATATCATCATAGCTAAACTAGAACAATACTTTAAATACAAATTTTCATTCAAGTACAATTTACTGAAGTCATAAATTACATGTGCTTAAGTACCACTTTTTTATGAATAAAACATTCCTTAGAGCGCACTCTTTTTTATGAGTTATACAATTGAAGTTAGCTCCACCGTTAGCATAACTATTGCGCAATGTTGCAAAATTAGGACAACCTTTGCCTTCAACATTTATCAAAAAGCAGTCAGAACACAAATCTTTAATCCATTTTTGCTTTTCAACACCTTTCATTATTATGGTTTGGTCCTTTAAAATTGGAATAATTAATCTCTTAAATTCTCTGAAATCTATATTGCCTTGACTCCAGTATATTCCTCTGTTGCGTTCAATCCAATTGACTGCTCTTTTTTCTTCGGCAGATAATTTTAGATACGAATATGGAGGTTTTATTAAAAAGACTTGCGTAAACTCTTTTGTGGCTAACGCAAATTCCTTAATAATAAAATTATTTTTGCAGTCTTTGAATCCTTGAACATCAACAAAAAGTATCGAACTCTTATCAGCACTCATTGTTTCGTTGTATTCCACTGTTTAACATAAAGTTGAAGTTTGTTCTTTCAAATACCTTTTGATTGCACTTTATTTAGTTAAGATATTTTCTTCACAATATTGCTCAGAGGTTTGTACTCAAAAATGCAGTCATTTAAAATCAAGCAATATGCTGCTGTCTGATCCGGGATTTCTTGGTCTGTTTCAATCTCCACTCTGACATCGATTGATTCCTTTATCATTTCTTGTTGGTGAGAACAATCAATAACAAATAATGGGGCAACGTCTCTGAATTCCTTCAAGCTCATCAACGGCTCTGGTCGCCGTCCATGATAAGACTGTTGGAATCTTGCATATTGTTCGTATAATAAATTAAATTTATCCTCTGAGAAACTGACATTCAATCCTTCATAAGGGTAATACGATGAATTTAAATATACTTTTACATCTCGTACATTGCAGTGATCGAACTCTGCCATTGACATTTCCGCATTGTGTTTGCGATTGGTTTGCAAGGCTATAATAACGAATCTTGGTTTCTCTATCTGTGACGAAGTTTTGATAGACCAAGTGTGTTTACGTGTCTTCGGTAATAATGGATATTCATACAAATCCCAATTTCGAAATGCTAGTGTAATAGGCCTGTCCTTTTCTAGATGTTTCAACAAATTGATTCTTTCACGATCTGATACTTTAACGTGCGGAACTCGCCAAACAACTTTGCTAATAGTTATATCTTCGACCACCTCTCCGACATTTAATTTCAAAGCATTGAGATTCGTATTGCTTCTTAATAGCACCAATTCATGTTTGGAGTTAATTATAACTTTTTCATAATCTTCTGCAAAACCTAAAATTTTCTTCAACGGCACAGAAGCCGAAAAAATTCCTCCGTTAAGATTGTTTGTACCAGAAGTTGACCATCCCCATACACGTGAGCATTTAGATTCATTATCATTTAACGAGAGGTACGATTTTATTGTTGTAGTTATGCCAGCATTTTTTATTTTGTCTATTTCTATTCCGTTTAACTCATATCGAATATCTTGAAATAAATATAGTATTGGATTGTTGATAAAATACACATTTGATATTTTTTCTTTAGTCGAACTATTATAAACATTGGCTTTACCCTCAATATACAAAGTGCTGAGTGAGGGTAACAGACATAGATCTTGTTGATTAATAGGTATTCTTATTTCATCATTCTTGTTGAAACTTGTTACGTACGGTTTATAAGAATGATATTCGAAACTTTCAATACTATTGTCGTATGATGTTGATTGAGATATATTTAAAATATTCATTTTAACAAGCCAATCAACTTCAAAAATTCCTTATTGTTTTTGGTGAGCTTCTTTTTTATGTGAAGCGGTGTGCTTTTATGAGGTGATCTTCTAGTACTAACTTGAATGCAAGCTGTGTCATGATTTCTATTGAAATTTATCATTTTTACGAAAATGTAGATACAGTTGTACTTCTTCGTCTCGTAAATTGATTTGTTTATTCTCGGCGTCTAATAATTGTATAGTTATTGCACTTATAGAACTTTTATTTACAGGAAAATATATTAGATTTTTCGGCACTTCAATGATCCGATAACCAGGTGGTACGTTAGGAACAAACTCGTGAATAATATGACTTGCAGATCCGTTCACGAATGACCCACTAACTACGTCGCATTCGATGCGCACAATGGTTGTTGGCAATATACTGACAGGATACAGAGATTCGGTCCTTTTTAATGCCTTTATTGTTTCTCCACCAAAACCTAAAATCCTTCCAAGTGAGTCACTTTTGTTGAAATGAACATCTTTAGTACAAAAAATTGTAGTTTTTAAAGTATTATTATTACAAGTTAATTTTAACATTGCATTTCTAATGTATGTCTTTAAATAATCACAGATATCTTGAAGTTCATAAGCTCCTTCAGGTATTTCGATTACTTCGTTATCGTCATAGTAGAATTTATTATTTCTTTTATCTATGTTGGGTATAGAATTAAATGTTGAAAAATACAACAATCCACACTCATAGTATCCACTTAATTCCAAAGTAGGTGAGTAGTTTGTTATCAGAGAGGATCCTTTTCCAGTTATAGACACAGTGAAAGACATTTTACTACTGATAAAGAATTTTATTTCAAGCTTTATATAAATGTGTTTTCCAATACTCCTTTAAAAATTTTATACAAAGGTGGCCGCAATTAACAGAGTCAAATGTTTGATATTGCTCATAGTTATAATTTAAAGAAACATTTCTTAAGTAATCAAGTAGTTCTAACGGAGGTTTCAGATTACCAAAACTATCAAAATATTCAGCATACTTATTTTCTTTCACGTAGGCTACCCAATGTGTTCCAATGTTATTTGAAGTATCTAAATTTATAATACCGCATTCTATCTTCCTAGGTTTTGAGGGCAACGTATCCCTCATGAAAACACCACGAAAAAATGGAATATCACTAGCATGTTCTAATATATCCCAATTAGTTAATGCCCGCCTAGGTAGCCGCTTTATTAGTTTTTTGAGGGTTTCAAATATAGACCTGCACCCTTTTTATAAGGTCTAATATATAATCCTTTTCCGAGAGCAACCGCCTCCATCATCTTATTATGTCGTTCCGATTCTTGAAGAGCTTTTTGAGCTGCTTTTGAATCATTAACCGCTTTTGCTATGCCAGCTGCTCCACCAGCCAGTGAACCTAAAGCTGATAATCCCGCGAAAATAGGAATTAACGGTAACAGTCCTCCACATTTTGGAATAGGAATACAACGAGGTAAACTCATTTTATTTTTATTTCTAAATAGTTTTTTTGCAGCGGCGACCGCATATTTAATAGTAGAATTTGTGTCTTTAGATTTTATTTTTTTTAATTTAGATTTGAGTTTTTTCACAGCCGTCATAAACGACCGAGCACCTGCACCAGCTCTTAATTTGGCTTTCATAGCATTTTTTACTATCCATGAAGCAATTTTTTCTTTCTTTCCAGCGTCTTTTGATTTCAATCTTCTTTGAGCCATATTTAATAGATCTAGATCAGCTTTGTGCCTTACGTTAGCGTCGTTGTTTATGTAAGCAATATCGTGGTGCATACAAGCGTTATCCAATTTATTAATTCCTCGCTGACCCTTAAGTAATCGTTTCTGAAGCTTTGTGCCGGGTCCGCAATATTGGTAGCCCGGTAAATGTAACTCAAACGGAATCTTATTTATTAAGCTGTTTATGATACCACTTCCTTTCTTCATTGATAAACAAAAAGTGAATCAATAATGATATCTTGAGCTATTTTATATCATAAAACCAATTTATTCTTATCAACCCAACTATTTTCGCTATTACTTAATCCTAACCATTTTACAAACAATTTGTTTCCTTTTCTTTTTATAACCTTTTCAATGAGGTATAGGTCTGGAAACTTAGTTTTTTGTAACTCGTATGCATAAAATGAGCCGAGGATTCTTTGATTGCGTCTGTCCTCTATTTGATAAGTTGTTGGGTTAGTGTGATTAACTTTTACTATACGAAATATTTCGGTGGACCAGTTTGGCGTATAGCCTTTGTAAAAATCTGCTTTATATCTACTTATGCGAACATAATCACCAACACGAAATGTATATCCCCGACTTGTTTTATTCTTTTGAGAATTCATAATATAACCTTTGACTATAAGCTCATTTACTTTGTTAACTTCTACAGGCTTAAATTTTGTTATTCTATGCAAAGTGTTATTGTAGTGTTCTACAACGTCCTTTAAAATATTTTTATACCATTGGTAATTTCCGTTCAAACTAAATAGTTTGTAAAGGTGAGATTTAATTGTTCTTATAACTCTTTCTACTATAGATGCTTTTTTAATAGAATATGTTGAATAATGATTAATATTATACTTTTTCATTAATTGTTTAAAATTATCATTGTAGAATTCTGTGCCTAAATCAGTTTGTAAATTTTTAGGTTTTCGTAATGATGTAGTTAAAATACTTTGCATTGCATCTGTAACATAATTTTTCGCTTTTGATTTTAAAGGTCTGATCCATACATATTTTGATAAAGTGTCAATTACGATAAGAATATATTTATACCCTTTATTAAACTGTGAATATTTTTGCAAATCTATGAGGTCGGCTTGCCATAAATCATCTATTCCTTTTATGATCGTACATCGCCGGGAAAAATTCCTTCTTGCTGCTTTGTGAAGCTCATTCACTATGTCTTGTTTGCTCATTATTATCTGGTTTCTCTTGAAGCATGTGATCAATTTCTGTCCTTGTGTAAAACAAGGTGGCTAGCTTATTAAGTATTGAACTTTCAAAATCATTTAAACGAATATTTACATCACTTAAAATATTAGTTCTTAGTTCGTGTGTCTTTTCATCCACGTAAGCTTTATTGGCGGCTTCGTCATCATTGCCTGGCGATATAAGCCCTTTTAATCTTGATGATTTTAAATCATATTCACCTGTTTCTGACTTCACTAATGTATCGTTGAGATTTCCAATATATTCCTCTAATCGTAAACGTTTATGAACGTGATGACCAAATTTATCTACATTCATTTCCGTATCTATGCGGTGTTTGCTGTATAACTATTGATCAGTTTTTTAAAATTAGGTTCCTTATATTTGGTGTTTTTAATGATGCCTGCTTCGTACAGCTCTTCTATAATCGCAATAATTTCATTATCTAAGCCGGTATTGCCAGCATCACGAGATGCAAACAGTAATTTCAATCGATCTACTAATTCATTTGGATCATCCCAATAAACGTAATCTATATCTTTCTTTACACTTTTTAAAAGATTTATTCCTTTTCCTACCGTAAGACTTTCTGTGCTGTCATACTTATTTCTAGAGAACTTAAACAGTGGTTTAATAATATGCATGTACTTAAACCCTTTGTTACTATTAATTGGCTTGCGTGGATCACAATTACGCCTATGTGTATTCGTTTCTATTAGAAGCTCTTTATAATTTTGCAAATCTTCATCTGTGATAACATCCAAATTTGGTGTCTTTTCAAATAGTAATTCTTTTAATCCAAGAGTTTTGTTTAAACTTCGATTTCCAATTTTTATAATTTTTCCGTCGTCGAAAACACGTGTTTGGCCGAGCATAAGTTTTCCTCGTTCATTTTTTATTCCAAAAGGGATATTTGCGTCGGGTGAAGCACACCACGATAAACTATTAAGTGAAACATTTGGTGATGATTGAAAGGACTTAAAGGAAGCATCACTCATATTATTGTTGTCAGAAGGTGATACGACAAGGGTTTTTTCGGAATTAAATTTTTTATAGAACTGTTGTTCCTCTTCTTCATTAAAATCGTCATCAGAAAAATTTGTTGCCTCGCTGTCATTATGTTTATTTTTTTTTATTGTATAATGTTCAAACTCATCCTCATCTTCATGAGAAATTTCATTGTTCTTAATGGCTATTTGTTTCAGTGGATCGGTTATAGGTTTGAATATGGATTCCAGAGTGGCATCATTTGTATTTTTCATATCCTTTATCATTTCAACCTTTCTTTTTACAGCAGCTGCAGCTTTTACAATTTGTTTTTTAAGTTGCTTTTCCATTTTGACAAGGATTCCGTTCAATGCAAAATCCAGAGTAATAGTGATTGTGTATTGATGAAACAATAACTTATGTATATTAATCTACTACTACAAAAGTATCGAATGCCATCCTATAACATCCTTTATTTCTTTCGCAGTCTTTATTGATCACAACATAATTAAATGGTTTATTCCAAATAGTTGAGCACATTTCACGGAACTGAGACCACGACATATCTGAACCTACATGCTCATCGTAAACGTGTTTTAAATTTACATCGTCTTGTTTAAATAAAATAATGAGGTTAGAATTGTCCCTTATAAGTTGTTTAGGTACTTTACTGTATGTTTGGTTAATGTAAAAACAATCAATATTCTTATGTCGACCCATAGCAAAATAATCCCGAATGCTATTTTGGTTTTCACAAGCTACGTCGTCGAATATTATAATGGAGTTTGGCAAAGCTTCGTGTGGGCTTATGATATCATTATTATGGTTATATTTACTATAAGATATGTCTGCAACTAAATCTAATACTTTTTCTAAGAACACATATTTTGGTTGGTATAATGATTTAGAATATACATATAAGTTACGAAAACGTGCACCATTCTCATGTAATAACAAACCTATTACTAAGTTTGTCTTGCCGCAATTTGATGGTCCACAAACAATACATCGTATAGTGCTCGGCAATAAGTTGCCATGTCGCTTTGCTTCACATAATGATGCAGGACAGATATTATAATCTAATTTTAACGTTTCCTTTTATTTGAGGAACTTCATAGCAACTTGTCCGTTTTGATTCGTGGCTTTGAACAAAATGGATATAACACTTTGCGTTCGTAATAATAAGAGAACTAGCAGTATATTTACTTGTAAGTGCACTCACTCCACCATATAGACTAAGCATTCGACGGCGGTAACAATAGCAAGGAGTAGAAGAATTTGGATACTGTTACCACTCATTATATTAAGTTATTGGACGTGTCTAGAACACACAATGTTAAAGCATCGAGAAGAATGGAGAGAGAAGAAAGAGCTCTCACCCCTCTCGAATCGTGCAATAAAAAATGATATGAGTAAGGAATCGATGCTTAAAAGTAAACATTGTTTAATTACTTGCATCCCTACTTTAACAAAGTAATACACTGCGTTCTTTAATAAATAAAACTATATTTTTAATTTTATTACCATTATTTTAAACTATGTATTTGAATTCTAATAAATTTTATCTTAGATTTATTTATAGAGGTAATTCTGAATGAATGTTTTTCAAAATATTTGATTACATTATAGAGGTGTTAAAATAAAAACAAATATTTTCATACAAGTCTTTTTATTTTTAAATAATATTTATTGAAAACAATACAAGACTTAAACTAACATAACTATTTAAAATAACATAAGTCTTAGTTAGTAAAATTTATAAGCATTACTATAATTTTTCAGAAGAATAATGTTGTTGAAATAATGTATCTCCGTGAGTGTACACGTAACTAAAGATAGTAGGTACGCATCTAGCACATTAGAGAATTTTAATATACATCTACAAATGTTTTAGGTCAGCAATAGTTATTTAAAAACTATAACTGTAACCACATATTTTCTTAGAGATATTAGTTATAATATTTTCTGCTTGATCCATTATTGGATCAATATGCTCGGTTACCACATATTGTGTTTTTATTAATGGATCATTGCTGGTTGATTCCAGATCTAATATTTCTAATTTAATTAATCGCCGCCCTTTAGTAGGTATTGTTTTAATTAAATAAGAAGGTTCGTTCCCCTTCGTATTCTGCAGTAACTTGCTTCTCCTCTTCATGGGCTTCTTTTTATTAAAAAGACTTTTAACCACCTTGGCATGCAGCGGTGAATCTTTAGCATTCCAATGTGGAAATTCTTCAGAGAAGCCCTCCAACATATCTTGCGCATTTTGCTCAAAGCAAGGAGGATAATCTTCTGTTGCCTCCTTGCTTATGAGTAGCGACTGCGAGATTTCTTGGGTATTCTGAAATTTAATTTATTATGCAACAAAAATAATTTCACATCGAAGAAATGATTGATATAGTGGCGGAGGTAGAAGAGTATATCTAGGATCCACAAGGAGGCTGACTATCTTATACGGAACCGATAGAATATGAGAATCACGATAACAGCATCACAACCATAAGGTTTTAACAACAACATTATCTTCCAACTAAATCAAATATACAAATAAACATTAACTAGTGATCTAACCACTACACAAGAAAAGAGTTTGAAGAAAAATAATTTATACGACTTACCATGATGTATTTGGGTGACCGTAGTTGTCACTTGATTAATTATGTGTGAAACAAATTTTAAAAACATTCGACTTTAATAGCTATTTATAGTGTAAATATAATGCTGACATAACAACAAAGCATTCGCACGGAATCGCAATTGGACAAATTACTAATGAACTATAAGTTGGAATACCTAAATCAGCAATAACATGTCCCAACCAGTTTCGAATTGTTCATTGCGTGTGCTATTTTATTAATAGTTTTATATTTTATGGATTATGAAATAAAAAAAAACATGGTAGCTGGTTTATAACGTTATATATTTTCATCGTTACAATACAACATTAAGTATTTGATTAAAACTAGGTAATTAATTTACCTATTTACCATTAAAAAACAATGTATAATACTATTAAACAAATAACTGATGGATAACAATATTAAAATTAAATAACTTTACAATATAAAGTGCCGTGTCGGTACATACTATACAATTTCATGTATGTTTTTATTCTATTAACTTATTCATTACTTAAGCCATATAATAAATAAATAAATAGATGATGGGGTAACATATTTCTCAACTTACAATTTGATTCATGATTACCATTAAAATAATAATAAACTATACAATACGGTGCTTCTAAAGAAAAACTAATGATATTAAACTAAACTATCCCAGTGACCCCATGATAAAGTAGAAATTTTGTTTTTTAATATGATACGTTTATCGTCATTACCTGACAAAGCTATTTTGTTCTGTTCTTGAGTAAATATTTCGTGCTTAAGAGATTTAAATATGATATTTTTTTTCTTCAAAAATGTATTTTCATTTAATACCTTGTAATAATCTTTATATTGTACATCTTTTAATACTTGCTTCTGTATGCCTTTTGCTTTTTTTAATTCATCTTCTGCCGTTTTAATACAGTATAACTTGGACCTTAATCCTACAAACTTCGAAATCAAACTTCCTCCTAGCTCATCTTTAAAGAGACCTGGCACCTTTTTGTTCCAACTAGGAATGTCGTATACGTTATTTACAGAATAATTACTAGTGTCGAAATAGGGAAGAAAATTTGATTTTAAATCAGCATAAAAATCTTTACTTTCTATTGAATACAAAAAACTATCAGTATCCGTATAACAAAGTTTTAACTTTTCCTTATAAAAAGGCTTCATAATAGAATAATGAAAATCAAACATGTGACTCTTAGATATTTCCAAAACGGAAAAACCAATGTATATAGGTTTATCCAAAGTGATTGTTTCAGGCTTCATTTGAATGGCTACCAAGTTTTCAGTGAAAATTGTAACACTGTGAAAATTTGGTCGAGCTATCATTTGCTCTGCACAGAAACTTTTCTTTGTTTTGTTACTATCATCATTCCACTTATTGACTAATTTCACATTAACCCTCTTTTCTGTGTCTTCTAACGTCTTGCCAAATATACTGTTGTTAAGAAGTTTGAAGAAATCTTGTTCAAATGTAGATTTAGCTTTTTTTCGTAATTCAGTATTCATGTCAATATACTGCTTTAAATAAGGACTCTGATTAAATTGAATAACTCTATGTATTTTTTTTAACAACAAACCATGTTTTATACATGTTTGCAGATGAGCAAAATATATGACATAGAAATATTTATCGTATAAATTTGGAATCAATTTTGAAGTTTTAGAACCTGGCGGAGTAAATTTTTGAGCACAGAATGGAAAATCGTTATTATCATTATGCAAATGTTCGGGGTATTCTAAATCTACTTCTAGTATATAACCAGTGTCTCCGTTAGTTGGCACATTTATAAAATCTATTCCAGCGATTTCGAAGTCATTCAATAACTTAAAATTGGAATGAGGCAAATAAGCACACATTGCATATCCATAGAGATTATTACAATTGATATAAATTAGAAAGTTATTACTTTTTCTTGGATCGTAAGTTTTTAAATACTTGTTATTGGCTTTTGAATACCTTGTCGAACATAAACATATTCCACCGCGAATACCTTTTTGAATCATTCTTATTATTTCCAGGTCGTGTATTAATTCTAATTTAACATCTGTTTTTAATAGCATGGCATCAAAACTGAGACTCGGTGCTGTAACATAAAAGGCTGGATCTAATTTATAATTCATCTTACATGTCTGGCGAAAACTTTCAAAAACGTCAGCTAATAAAAGAACATCTGACTTAAGATACAAGTCTGTGTATTCACCGAGATTCGATAATTCAAACGTTTGCCAGACTTTTTTTGCACGATCATAATCTATTTTAGATATATTACTATTGCGTAATTTGCTGAAAAAGAACTCCTGAGGCGGAAGTACTTTTTCTTCGTATGAACTCCAAGTAGTCATGTATTCATATGGATACACCCCTTTTCGTTTTATTAAAGCAAAATGCTCACGAGAAGGAAAATAACGCCGCAGATGTTTAAAGTCGTCATTTTTTAAGTTTGCGACAAGTTTCTCTAGACTTGTGCCTAAAAATTTAAAAGAATCAACAAATCGAACAGGTATGATATCTTTATCATTAATTTGAAAAAATTTTGTAAAAGATATGTAGTTTTCCTTATTTTTTGCTATTACTTGTATTTTTCCTGATAGTTTTCCCAACTGTCGTATAAAAAGATGACTGTCATAACCCGCTAAATTATGAAAAAATATAGGAACAAACTTAGGCAAACAATATCTAATATTGCAATAAGAATGAGCTGCACCACGATACCGTCCTGTAAGATGGCAATGATCTTTAACTTTATCGTCAAACAATATTTTATCACAAAGAAAACAATTTGTAGCCCGAGCAAAGTTCGCTTTGTCTTCATTTGTTAAACAAATAGCCACTGGCGACTGCAAAACGTTATAAATATCGGTTATATCCAATAATAGACTTTCTAAAAACTTTTCTACACAGGCTGGACCTCGATAAGATACATATTTATTACGCGACTTATCATAAGAACACACAACGTAATAAGCAAATGCTGATGGTACGTGTTTTTGCAATATCTTTGTACAGCCTGATCCAGAATCGAGTTCAGTTGGTTTTAATAATGATTCAAAATCTGCGTATAAGACGAAGGGCATGTCATGCATTCGCTCGTAATGATTAAATTGAATTCGTGTTCCATCACCGGGTAATATTGTCGATACACCACCACAAACATGAGCTTTCAGTTTATCATTACTATCAAAGAATATCATACAATCCTCGCATAAATATATTTTAGAATGATGTTTAGTTAATTGAAGACGAAGTAATTTAGATAAATCTTTAATAAGACAGTAATGGGTGCGTTTTCTGTTTTCCAGGAAAAGCATATTAATGTGATGATCTTTGCGAATCTCGCTTTTGTATAAAGGTCCAACAATGTTACCATTCTTTTGAATGCCGTAAATATTAATACTTATGCGAGGATTATTCTTTTCAAAAACTTTGATGTCCGCAAACCCAACTGGAAAAATCATATTTTTGATATTGAGTACATTTTTAAAGTGTGGGTAAGCTGACGTTCGATGTGCGTTTCTGTTTATAGGAAATAGTGCTGCCATGACACACCATAAAAAACAATAATTATCAGAATTTTGAATGTTGATACATGCTCGTTTACATTTTATGGACTTTGGTAATTCTATAAAACTGGAGCCTCTTAACGGGTTATATTTGTTTATATTTACTTCTAGATATAGGCTTTGTAAATAGGCCCACCCACTATCTCTTTCTTCAAATTCTTCAATTTTTTTACAAATTAAGTGAATAATTTTTGAAAACATATCTTCAAAATTGAAGTTTTGATGCAAGATGAAGTTTTCCGTTGCAAATGACTTTATTGAAATCGAATCATACTTACTAAGCAGAAAGAATTCACAGAAAAGTTCAAAATTAGCTTTAACATTAGTGTGAGCTTGAATTTTCGCTATGAGCAATAGGCGTACGCGAGAGCGCAAGTGCCATAAAAACTCGGCGGGCGGGCGAACACGCGCACTATCATGACCCTCATCTTGATATCGAACACGGTACGATGCTATACGATTACGAAAAGCGCTATGAACTTTTTCAACCCCCTCACTATCAACGACCGAACTGTTGTTCTTATGTAAAATACTTTTCAAATGTGCAGAGAAAACTTTGTTATTTACGGATACGTCACAAACTGAACAGAAAGTAGACCTCGACATTATGATTTGGACAGTACAAATTCTCAAAGTTAAAGTAATAAAGGCTTAAGTATGTAAGTACCTAATCTTTGAGTTTGCTAACGATAAACAATAAGTAAACCAGCTAAAACATAATTTACGCAGAGAGAAACAAAAGAGAACCTATTTTTTAACTTTATCTTTATAAAATATCCCCTCTGTGGTAAACTTTGCCTTAGCTAATTTTACAAAATTTTTTAATGCGTAAAATTCTGGAGATTCTGCTTCGCCTTGCAAGCGTACCCAAACGATAGCGCGCTCGCACCGGTCAAGGCCGCTGAGATTAGATACCTCCTTCTGGTTGTAGAGGCGTAGCTCCACTAGCAAGTCGCCGTCGAGCTGTGCAGTCCGACGCGTTACACCACCAGGTACTCGGCGTGTCAGGATACTGGTGGTCTTGTTTGGCAGGTTTGGCGGCCGCGAAACCTCGCTGTCCGACTCTGAGTCGAACAACCACTCAGAAGTATTGGACGACGATGTATTCTTCACTTCTGCACTCTTCGCCTTCGATAGGCACTTTATCGCCTTGCTTCTCTTCTTTGGACTAGGGAGATAGAAAAAGGATACACGATTATTGTACACATTAAACACTTGAAATTTAGATATATGTAAATATAGCAATAAAAGTACCTGATGTCTTCGTCGTCGGTATCAAAGAAAAGGTCAGATTCACAGCTCTTCTTGGCTGACCTTTTGTTTTGCTTGCTATCCGACCTGAAAATAGTAAATGTCATATTAGTATTAAGAGTGGTTACAAGAAAACGAGTTGAAGCTTCACATCTTCAATTCATAAGATAAAAAAAATATCATCATCATCAGTCAATCAGCATGCCACTGCTGGGCTTGATGGTCCCTCGTGAAGACAGCACTTGGAGAGGTCACGTCATATACAGCCTGGTCCAACGGCTCAATTTGTTGAAGCATGAAGATGATCAACCACTTATAGACAATTAAAGAATAGATATAACGTATAGCAATAAAGTATAAAAACTTACGAACATTTTTCAGCTGTCTTGGTCTTGAGATTTTTTGATGAGGAGGTACTGAAGCACTGTTAGTGGTCAGAGATAGCACTGGAGTGTACTGTGACTACAGTTTTTCCGGATTTTATATAAGAAAAGTGCAATGCAAGTAATAATTTTACTGAGGTTCTCAACCTATACCTTATCTTTATAATCATTTTTATTTAACATGACTAATCTAAAAAAGAATGCTCATTAATTTTTATATTGTTAAATAAGTAAGTAATATTATAAAATATTATATATATAATCATAAAATTATTAATTTCCGTCCAAATCATATCCACACAAAATATTTATAAGAAAACAAATATGCATTCACGAATATGATGTCTATACGTTATCGAGAATCCTAATGCATTCACTTCCACTTCCATGGTCAGTGTTCGTTTTTCAAACACTAAAGAACTGACACTTTATTTAGAGAAAATATTTTTTTTTTCGTGATTTTTTTATCACACCGCGCGTTTTAGGCAAAGGAGACGCGAAGCGCTCTGGGTACTATGGTACCCGGGACGTGTGAGTGGAGCAGTTCTCAGGTCTGCAACAAAATTTTTGATCCGCAGTTGCGTATGATCCAAAAACGGTCCGATCATCGGCTGAACTTCGTCAGCTATATAAAAAAAAAGTTCTTACGTAGCAAGAAAGAAACAAAACGACGAACTGACGCAATTACGTGTATTGGATTTTTATTTTCGAGGTAGTAGTAGATCGTTATTCAGCATCACAACATCTAAGAGAAGATTATAGTTTGGTAGTTTACTTTCAAAAAGTCGGTTCCATACTCGAAATATAAAACTTAATAACGTTTTGCACCTCTGACTTTCATGATATTTAGCAAAATTTGATATTTACCCATAATTCTACCAATGTGCAATATGACGCGGAAATAATCAGCAAATTAATTGTTTGTCGTTTATTTCCACAAACTTGCAATACAATACTGTGCATATACAGCAAAATAGTTGGTAACCGTTTAATTCTGCTGATGCAGAAATCTCGTGTAAGGCTGCATGCTCCAAATTTTTTTTCATTTCGGGTTTATTATATTTATTTAAATTATACATGTACATACATATTTACAATTACTAACGAATATTATCTCCAAATTAAAAAGTCTTCTTTATAATAACGGATGCGATTTCTAATTTTCATTTTTCGATACTACTATTTAAAACAGATAAACAATAGGTATATCGTTCTATTAGGCGAACCGAATGTATTTATAGCATAACGATATTGATACGACATGAGGACAGAACCATAGAAGTTTATGAAAATTATTGTAATAATACATAGGTGGTATTCATCGGCAGCATCTCATACACGTTCCCACCGCACTACCCTATTTAATTAGGATGTTAAGACCTTAGTCAGCCAAGGTAGGTAGTTAAAATGTTCTTAGTATTTTTTATATTTTCATTTTTTAAATTATTGGAATATTTATTTTCTATTTTTTATTCGTGTGATGACTGGAACACATCTTTCAGGGATTAGCCCGCCCTTTTAAATATTTTGTAAAAATCAACAATTTTATACTTTGTTTTATAATAAAGAATATATTTAATTGAAGTAATTTAATTAACAAATAAAAGTATTAACGTGTGAAAGAAGCCTTATTATTTGAGTAAGCACTCGTAACTGGATATATGAATAATGTGCAATAAATTTATTGCTGATAAATGAATTTCGTGGGAATGCTTTGAAACTGTATGGCAGGCAGAGTGTAGAACGGTACTTATCCGAGAGTTGAGTCCTGAAGCTACGAAACCTCAACCTGTTTAATTTCTGTTGTTATTGCACTGCTACCTAGTTGAATGCCTTAATATTCTGAGATAGAAAACCTTGAAAATGTGTCTAGTAAATCGCAATCAATCAAAAGTATACTGTTTACAGTCAAACAACACAACACAATAGAAACATTATGAAATGAAATGAAATAAAAAATCTTCTTTTCCATTTAACCCTATATAATGTATATTGGGCAATCTTAAACTGTTTTCATCAAATCACCGTAAACGAACGCAGTGAGATTTGCGGAGCTAGAGCGCAGCGAAGCGTAGCTCAAATCTCACTGCGTTCGTTTGCGGTGTTTTGATGAAAACTGTTTTAGAATGCCCAATATACACCTACTTAGGTAAGACGGAGGTATCCATGCAGACGACCCAATACGCAGATCCAACCCACGAAGACGGCATTCGTGCAAGCGATGCCCATGTGACCCTGCCGTGAAGGTCTACGTGCACGGTTGGCCCCGTGTACGCCGCCGTAAAGCTCCTCCATCTGGGGGAATGTCCTGCTGTTCCCGGATAATCCCCCCTTGGCGATAACTCGACCACTGGTTGAGCTTGCCCGGGCGCATGGGTAGCGCGTCATGGACCCTAACAGGCGCACTTGTGGGTGCGCAAGGAGAACACCGGGGGGTTTTAATGGGTACGGTGCGGCCACGTAGGGGGATATCCCCTAAACAAGTAAAATTATTGAAAAAAACTTTTTTTTAATACAAGCTTTTATATTATAATATTGCATTGTCACGCGATATGCATATGCATGCAAAATTTCAGCTCAATCGGAGACCAGGAAGTGGGTCAAATTAAACTTGCAAGATTTCATTACAGACACCGGACAGGTGAAAGTAAATAAAAGCTTGTAAAATAGTATATTGTTACCCTAGGGGTGAAAGTAACTTATTTAGTCCCGAGACGGGGTTTGGCGCACGAGCGTAGCGAGGGCGCCTATAGTTCAAGGGACTAAATAAGTCTTTAACCCGAGGTAAACACTGTGCTTTTCATTACGATTACAAAGAAATAAAAAATAAAAATATGAATTGGCTAAAAAAAATAAGTGAATTTTATTTTAAAAAATCAACAACTTCCGATTTAGCCTCTTCCCTTATGAAATCAGGTGTTCAATCCATATTTGAATCAGATGAACTCAAATCTCTGCTATACGGAGTATAAACAATACTCCATAACTCGACAAAACAAGTGAAGATCGGATTGCCGCTTTTTCGCCCATTTTGTTTTTTTTTCTGTGACCGGACAGCTATTCAACCATTATTTTTCATTTTCACCATTGAAGAAGTGATAAATATTTTGCAGAAATCTATGTTATTTTAAAGAAATAGTTGAAAATAAATTATAATAAAGTCATTTAAAAAATATATTCTTCAATTAATACTTAACATGTTTCAATAGAAATGTGAAAATAGAACTAGTTTCGTTTTTTATAAATTGACAACTGTCAGTTGAAAGCGATTCTCCCTAGGGCTGAAAAGTGTTATTTTCAACCCGCTCCTCAGGCAACTTCAGACCTACTTTCAGAGTATGAGTAATGAAAAAGCATTTACAGTCACTTATGTCACTTATGATGTCAAAACAAAGGAAAATATGATTCGAAGGAAGGAAACCAATATACATTGTATGTGCAGACATCCTGAACATAATCTCTGCAAACAAGTAGGAAAGAAAAAAACATGAAAGAACCTTCTCGAAAAAAAAGGCAAGAGACTTGGAAATTCTAAATTTTTATCATTTAATTTGCCTTTTTCAATATTGTTTTTTTTTTGTCACATTGTCATAATAATTATATCACGCGTTCCCAAGGGGACTCATTAAAATTTAGGTTAAAAAGTAACCCATGATCTTCCTAATTTAATTGAAATTGGATCAGCAGTCTAAATCAGCGTGAAAGCGTAACAGACAGACGCACAGACAGATTTACTTTCGCATTTATAATATTAGTAGGGATATTCTCCTACAATTTTCCCGGTCGACTATAAATAATAGATGAAAAAAATTAAGATGCCCATTTTTTGCAAACTTAACTCGCATGGGAGCAGAGGCCGTTAGAAAAATAATTTTCATCATTTTTACATGATAATAAATGTTGACAGGTGTAATCTAGACAGAGGGCAGCGGGCAGGCGAATTTGTACTGTACGTGCACATCATATAGTACATTTCGCAACGCTTACACAAAAATTATTGTGTTTTCACAATGAAACTCTTAAATCTCCTCGAATTTATCTCTCTTGAGTAAAGCTGTACTCGCATCCTTGAGATTTATATTACTCGTTAAATAACGATTATTCTGGCCTTATCATAAATCAAAATGTGTTTTATTTAAATGTGCTCTCTGGACTGTCTAATGGATTTAAAGTTGTAGTAGGTAAGTCAGGATGAGTTATACATAGTTTACGGAATGAAAAATTCTTTACAATTTATCTGATAAATTTAAGCTTTATCTATGATTGTTTTCTCTTCTCTTTTTATTTTAAAATAATAATAGATTTTTCTTTGAGATTACTTCAGCTAATGAAGATTACGTGGACCAAAGACAGCTTTTGTTTGTTAGCACAAAACTATGATTTAGAATATATAGGTATTATTATTCGGAAATACTATTTACTAACTTCTCTATCACCTATTAATAGCCACAATTAATCACAGAATATCTTAAAATATTATATTTCAAGATCTTTGAGGTGTTTTCTTTCTGTTTTAAACCGATCAAGTTCTACAACATCATTCTTTATAATCACTTTACATTATTACAAAAAGCAAGATACGTCATCCATCATCAAATCATAATCTAAGCGCCTCTTTAATAGTGTACCTTATATTTTAGATTAGACCTCTACATCAGAAGATCTTTAAATCTTTATGACCTTTCCGTAAAGCACACAACCGGTTATGTGCTCGATGCGTAAAGTAGATGTGATAGAATACAATCCTGTGGGATACCCTTCCCGGAGCAGAATAGCATTAGGAGTCGCCATAATACTAACAATCAAAACATTAACAAAAATATTGAGTCTTCGCGAAAACCTTCGGTTATTATTACTTGAAAATTTCCAACAATACTTCGAAATTGCTTCTAAGAACTGTTTTATGAAGGTCGAGTTATGAAAATTGTGTGTTTGTTAAATTTTTATGGCGTTCCGACAAACGATTCTGATTTTCTTTTATGGACGAACGAAACGTATCCACAGAGAGGCGGTTTATTGCTGGCTCCTTATCGGACAATGGTGAATCGGGACAATAAAATACTTCGGATTTCATCGACATCGGAGGGAATTCATTGACGACTTCATAAAATAAATTTGCCCGTTTAAATTTTGGAAATCCTTAAAATATTGTCATTTTGAATGGACTCTTAAATTTTCTACTCGAGCAATATTGCTGGTTAGTTCAGTGATAAAAATTAAAGCGTAAACGTTTTCCTAACGCTCCTGCGTTGGGTAACATTCGCGTTTTTATTCGCGATTAAGGAAGATATTATATATAGCTTATTTTCAAATAAAATCTACCTGAAATAAAATAAAACTTTTTACATCTATTATTTGAAACACAATAATTAACATGTAGGTAGTTTGCTTACGTGATCGACCAAGCATAGACTGAGACGCCCTATTATTTGAAGAGTAATGATTAACATTTAGTTTGCTTACATAGCTAGCCCCCGTAATGATATTGGGTAAGACTGACTTAGATTTAGAAACCCCATCACTAACCATTTTGATCAAAGAAATTTTCTAGCACCGTCGAGGATCAAACCTCAAACCGCTAGATCTGAAACAGATGGTTTCAAATCTTTAACCATATAAACCATAACTAACAGTCAGTAGTTTCTGCCAATATACCTAGTGACCTGTAATAAATCATAATGAAAACAAAATATGAAGGCCATCACCATCCACCGATGTGACTTAATAAACACATTAAGTTCTTCAAACAAAAACAAATTCGTTGAAGAAATGCAAACAATACCAATAGTATAATTAGCGGTTCCCATGATAAATGTTATGATCTGCATAGTCAACAAAGATCCGGTGTACATAATTAAAACTTGCTAAATAATGGCGCAAGTCAAAAAAGATGGCGGGCAGTATTATTTGGCGTGGAACGTAAGTATTAGAATGCACACTCGTGAATTTAAAAAAAAATCGACACTTTAATAGCGTCACTTTCAGCGACTTCAGAGCCCGCTTGGCTAGCTACCACCATCTTACCTGAGTTTGTCGCCACAATAACAATGTTGATAGCATGTGTTCCGACAATCACAGGTAAGATAGCCAGTTCCTCAGCTGTTGTCCTGTCCAGGTGAAGCTTGCTTCCACCCACCTTTAGCCTTGTCGTCACTAACCGCCAGGTGAGATGAAGACGATGAGTTTTTTGGACCATCCCCATTTTTTATAAAAAATACTGTATAATGATACGGTCATACTATCACGATAACACATTCTGTGTCTTGTTAACTCAAGCCATGCAGTGTCTCATATTGTAAATCATTCAGACAAACGACACGCGATAATATTCACTGAAAATAGCTTTCTATGTATAGTTTCTTCAAAAAGTTAAAATAGTTTCTTGGACTGGTTGTATTGATATAATTGTATAAGGAAGTTTTTAACATACAGAGCAGTAAAGCTCTTGGCCTTCATCTCACCTGTTGGTAAGTGGCGATAAGGCCGAATGTGAAAGTAAGCTTCACCTGGACTCCTCAACATCTGAGCGACTAACTATCTTGGGGAAACTCAAACCCCGGAACTCCCAATCAACAAACGGTGGTCTCAACCACTAGACCACGAAGGCGGTTAGACTTACTTACCTTAAGTTACTTACCTACTTATTGCAGAAATCAAAGAAAATTTGAAGTAATGTGTGTTTTCTATTTGCTTTATTTGATATCCAATAATAACCCACATTAAGAGATCACTTTCACGAGATGCAGTCACGGTAATCATCTTCTATTCGAATAACATTGAATCACAGCCTAAAACTAAAACTATTTTCAAAACGCTAACGCTTATTACTTATGTGATGCTAAATTAGGGAGGCGCGTCCTAACACCACATTAAATGAGACCTCTCAGTAAATATATTATAAGAGAGCGTAAAACAATCCCTTATTATTTTTGTTTAACATATCCTGTTGTTAGTTAGTGTTTTTGTTTTCAACAAGTATAATTAGACAGACAAAAAGAATTTTTCAATTTGCATCTTCAACCAAACAAACAATCAAACAAACTCTTCAGCTTTATAATATTATAAATAATATATATTATATATATATATACTAGCTTTCCGCTCGCGACTTCGACCGCGTTATTTTTGTTTTCCCGTGGGATTTTTTGTCTCGTAAGAAAATTACTCTGGTCTGGGACTATTCTTTTTTTTAGGAGGGAAAATCCTTCTTACGGATTCGACAAGGGGCCGACTGACGAGGACACCCCAAGGATATGCCGGATTCGGGTAGAAGACCCCATACCGGCTAAAAACCCTCCAGATACTTCTACCTCCGTAGAGACACAATCGGGATCGGCGTTAGCCATTCCCCGATTGTGGGACTATCCCTATACCAACTTTCATCAAAATCGGTTCTGTAGTTTCGAAGCCTATTCAATACAAACAAACAAACAATCAAATCTTTCCTCTTTATAATATTAGTATAGATTATTATAGATTTATACAAGGTTTTAGTGATTGACTGACTTAGGTATTAGCGTAAAGCCCCAACTACTGGAGCTAGGAGCTTGAAATTCAGTGCAGGGTTTCTTAGGCTTTTGTAGGCGTCCAGTAAGGAAGGATTTTTCAAAATTACCATAGGAAGTTGAGAAAACCCCATCCAAAATTAAGGACATACGGTGTTGAGTTTTATTAAAGTGAAACGGAGTTCGCAAGCAAAGCTAGACGTTTCATGAGGTTCAATACCATCAATATTCTCGATAAATTTTCTTAAACGTCGTCACTCCGTTAGTAGGCTCTGACGATACCTAAAGAGATAAAGGTCGCGGCGACACATGAATTTGTAATGATAATCCCAATGCTGTATTGCAAAAAGATCCCCCAACGATCGTTATCATGGTCACTGGCGAATGCTAACAAACCCCACATAGTTCGACCCTCTCATTACACACATCAAACGCCGCCTAAAGACAATTTTCCGCTTTTAAGCAGCCCAGCGCGTTCCGATATCAGGATTACAGAAATTCAGCGGTTGACACTAACAAGGGTCCAATGTTCCGCGCCGTCGCCATGTAAATGACCTCCCAGACTGTTCTTATGCCCTAGTACTTGGATGTGTTCGACGGAAAAAAGGACAAGCCAAATTAAGTTGAATTTTTAACCAGCCCCCCTCGTGAGTGAGGTTGTGTTCCCATTTTAATGTTTGGGTCTCTTCGTGCCTTTATATCTAAAGTAAAAGCTGTGCATGCATACCTACATCATGACATAAATATACCGAGTAGAAAATATATGGTAATTGTAGTGAAAGTACCTATTTATAAAAAATACTAAAAAGAAACAATCCTATCTTTTTTGCACACAACACGCAAGCTTGCACACAGCTTGCCATTCTTGATGAGATCTTCTTCTTGACTCCTCGACAACTGAGGAATTTTGTATCTCACTTCTAACTCTAAGAACACACTAACATTAAGTATGACCATTGTTTTAATGGCGACAAACTAAGGTGAGATGGTGGTAGTTAGCCAGAGAGTCTCAGAAGTCAACCAAATCATGAAGACAAACTTCCATCCAACGGGAATCTAATCCCGAACCTCCATTTTCTGCCACCCAACTTCTCTGAATCTGAGAATCATGAGTCATAGTTGTTTCTTGTAACCTCTCTAGGTGTACCTCACCTAACTTCACCACTTGAATCCATGGCAAACGGACAACAAAAGATGATTAATTGTATGGGTCTCAAAATAATTTAAATTACCTACTAATTTCAATACAAAATTGAAACAAAACCTAATACCGAACATGATCACGAACTGGAATCCGGGGCTCCTTCCTAAAAATCTCTTAAAGGATATGCAAATTATGCGTTTAGAATGCTTTCTCTTAAGTTATGACTTACAATCTGTACAGTAAATAATACTAAGGTTACGGTAAGTACCTAATATAATTTTTTTTTTTTTTTTTTTTTTTTTTTTTTTAAACGTAGCCCCACACTAGGATTTTCTCCTGTGTCGTGGGTGCAGTTACAAACATAGAATATCACATGCACATACGCCCAGACCGGAACAAATTTCTGTAGGCCATACAAAACATTTGTCCCGTACGGGAATCGAACCCGCGACCCGTTGCGCAGTAGGTGATCACTCGACCTCTGCGCTAAACGTGTCGTCAATTAACAATTATAGAATTATTTATAATAAAAAATAACCACACAAATTGGTGTGATCATATAATGAGTAGTTTTTAGCGAACGATATGATCCTGACGCATTCTTATTCATTAATTCACCTCAGCCAATATGCCTTTTATGCGTCCTTCACAGGGTCATGAAGCAGCATCAGATCGTCTGATGAAGATAAGGATGCACAGCGAGCAGGCGAGGACTGGATTCTTTGAATTTTGTTTGGAACTCGCTAGATCCCTTTACGTTATCAATTAGGGATAAGGCAAGCAATCCTTCTTAGGCATACACCAATCGGCTTCACAATAAGACTGCAGTTTATATTATAGTTGTGATGGCAAGCCTAAATTAATTCTAGATGCAAGCATATAAACACCTTGTTTGGGGCGCAATATTAAATGTTACAATTTGGCACCTTGCATGTCAGAAGCTCTTAATGATTAGGTACGAGTATATAGGACACTGTTTGGAGCAGACAATTTTCAGAGATAAAAGTACTTTTTTCTTGCTCAGTTTTGACATGAGTAGTAACTATTTGTTCCTGAAGTTTTTTCAAGTTTAATTCAAGATTTTTCAAGTTTAATTCAATTCTCATAGAAAATTCTTTGACAAACACATTACCATTCAATGAAATGCCACGATATATTTAGATCCGATAAAAAACATCTCCTATCACACATGGCAATTTAAGATTTACGGTGTCATTTTTGGATTCTAACCCGTCCGTGAATAAACGTTCGCCAATTGTAAACGGTTAACCGGTCGAACGCGTCGATACCCGGATTACCGGAATTCAGCGATTGACATTAACAAGGGTCAGATGTGCCGCGCCACCGCTCCAGTCACCGGTTGGACCGACTTGTGATCTCATACGGTATTTCATTTGTGATGTGCGGTAGTTCCGTGTCTACTGAATCCTAATTTTATTTGTGTATTCCAACTGACAGAGCTCAATGTTTCTCCCTGAGGTATGCCTTATGTTCACAGTGCTTAGTATAAGGCTTGTGTTGAACGAGTGATTATTTTTATTTGGATTTAAGATGATGTTTTTGTGATAATGTTTCAATGGTACTGTAGAAGAACTTGGGATAATAGTGAATTCTGCTAGGATCCAAGACGTCGATCTTAATGAGGCTTCCGTTAAATAACTTTTTTGCGAGGTGCAATTTCCTTACCCAACCCTATTGTGTTCCCTATGCAAATTGGTGTGTGTGTGTTTGTGTACGTGTGTGAGTGTATGTGTGTCGAAACTCACTCGGTGCTTTAGGTTCTTAAGGCGCATAGTAACGTCATTCATAAAAAATCACTGCAGAAAAAACCGATTCTCTTCATAAATATTGAATAAAAAAATCTTTAAAAAAGATATGTTATTATTCAACGCATTCCTTAGAGGATGGTCTTCTTAATTTTTTGATAAATTAATTAAAACTTGGTTAAAATGTGACCCAAACATGCCTCGATTTTAAAACTGTAAACCTAATCGCTTCGTAAATATTAGGTTAAATCACATACTTTCGATTTCAATAAATAAAGTGAACAATATTCTAGGGGATGGTCTTTTTAGATTTTTCTTATTCGCCTTTATGAATTTTTAATTGAAATAATTCATCTTACGCGTAAAGGTTTGCTTAAATATTCCCCTCGCTCTCACTCACTCACTCCTATGTAATCAGTGCAGGACGAACGACGCAAGGTCATTGGGAGCACTATGCGCCTTAAGTCTTAGAACACCCATTAAGCTTCTCCTATTAGCAATTTGTCTTTCATGAGAATTATCCGGAATCGAATAATCAAATTCCGAATATCTCAAGCTCGATTAAAAAAATCTGAAAATAACGCTTAAAACGCATAATTTTTTTGGCTACCCAATCTGTCCCCATAACTATAGAATTTTTAATATGATTACATAATTTGTACAGTGGGAATATTTGAAACAGTTCATACGGAATTCAACCTACCGTTTCAATGTGCGTGTACATAGTTTAAAGCTTGAGCATCTTAACTGGACTACTGACTAAAACTATTTTGAAATTATTTTTAAAATAGTTGTTTCATTAAAAGTACGAGTATGTTCCTATAACTGGCTTATGTATCAATGACACGTTAAGCTAATGGCATGCAAGTTATGCCGTTGTAATAATGTTTATAAAATAAAAAAATATAAATAAAAAACATAATATCACTCTTGATACAAATAGCCTACAAATCATCCCTCGTCATGTCGTCATTAGTCTCGGAATAGGTGGTCTATTTTGGATTCTTAGAATACTAGTCCGTTGCGATAATGATTTGGGCTCCATAAAATGTTGTTCCGTTAACAGTAAAACTAAAATACACTTGAAAAAAAGATTACAGAAATAAGTTGTCAGATACATTTTATCATCTTTATTGAGTTGTTCAATCCCATATTTTTCGTGACCCCAATATGTCTACTTTAACATGTTCCTTCGTCACTTGAGCCATCAGTATTAAAGTGACGAAACGGGACAGAAATATCTCTAGCTCATTCCACGAACTCCAACAAGATCGACAGCGCAAAAAACTCTACGCAACGCCTACCAGATTGTTTGCCCTGAAACCTAAAACAATATATTTTATTTACGGCCTAGAGCCCAGCAGAACCAACCGCCGTCTAATCCGACGTTATCCTGAGAAAAAGGTGGGATTTATAAGATAAAACATGGCCCGTAAAGCTGACAAAATTATTGTCGGACTACCAGCTGGGGCGTTGCGTGGATGATACGTTATTAAAATTAGATATTACAGAGCACAATTGTTTTCTGGGTGACTGTGTTCGAGTTCATTTGATGCTACCTACTTCCCATAAATTATTAGGTCTGTTTAAAACAAAGGCAAAAACTACAATGGTATTAGTAGGTGTATATTGGGCATTCTAAAACAGTTTTCATCAAAACACCGCAAACGAACGCAGTGAGATTTGAGCTACGCTTCGCTGCGCTCTAGCTCCGCAAATCTCACTGCGTTCGTTTACGGTGATTTGATGAAAACAGTTTAAGATTGCCCAATATACATTATATAGGGTTAAATGGAAAAGAAGATTTTTTATTTCATTTCATTTCATAATGTTTCTATTGTGTTGTGTTGTTTGACTGTAAACAGTATACTTTTGATTGATTGCGATTTACTAGACACATTTTCAAGGTTTTCTATCTCAGAATATTAAGGCATTCAACTAGGTAGCAGTGCAATAACAACAGAAATTAAACAGGTTGAGGTTTCGTAGCTTCAGGACTCAACTCTCGGATAAGTACCGTTCTACACTCTGCCTGCCATACAGTTTCAAAGCATTCCCACGAAATTCATTTATCAGCAATAAATTTATTGCACATTATTCATATATCCAGTTACGAGTGCTTACTCAAATAATAAGGCTTCTTTCACACGTTAATACTTTTATTTGTTAATTAAATTACTTCAATTAAATATATTCTTTATTATAAAACAAAGTATAAAATTGTTGATTTTTACAAAATATTTAAAAGGGCGGGCTAATCCCTGAAAGATGTGTTCCAGTCATCACACGAATAAAAAATAGAAAATAAATATTCCAATAATTTAAAAAATGAAAATATAAAAAATACTAAGAACATTTTAACTACCTACCTTGGCTGACTAAGGTCTTAACATCCTAATTAAATAGGGTAGTGCGGTGGGAACGTGTATGAGATGCTGCCGATGAATACCACCTATGTATTATTACAATAATTTTCATAAACTTCTATGGTTCTGTCCTCATGTCGTATCAATATCGTTATGCTATAAATACATTCGGTTCGCCTAATAGAACGATATACCTATTGTTTATCTGTTTTAAATAGTAGTATCGAAAAATGAAAATTAGAAATCGCATCCGTTATTATAAAGAAGACTTTTTAATTTGGAGATAATATTCGTTAGTAATTGTAAATATGTATGTACATGTATAATTTAAATAAATATAATAAACCCGAAATGAAAAAAAATTTGGAGCATGCAGCCTTACACGAGATTTCTGCATCAGCAGAATTAAACGGTTACCAACTATTTTGCTGTATGCACAGTATTATATTGCAAGTTTGTGGAAATAAACGACAAACAATTAATTTGCTGATTATTTCCGCGTCATATTGCACATTGGTAGAATTATGGGTAAATATCAAATTTTGCTAAATATCATGAAAGTCAGAGGTGCAAAACGTTATTAAGTTTTATATTTCGAGTATGGAACCGACTTTTTGAAAGTAAACTACCAAACTATAATCTTCTCTTAGATGTTGTGATGCTGAATAACGATCTACTACTACCTCGAAAATAAAAATCCAATACACGTAATTGCGTCAGTTCGTCGTTTTGTTTCTTTCTTGCTACGTAAGAACTTTTTTTTTATATAGCTGACGAAGTTCAGCCGATGATCGGACCGTTTTTGGATCATACGCAACTGCGGATCAAAAATTTTGTTGCAGACCTGAGAACTGCTCCACTCACACGTCCCGGGTACCATAGTACCCAGAGCGTTTCGCGTCTCCTTTGCCTAAAACGCGCGGTGTGATAAAAAAATCACGAAAAAAAAAAATATTTTCTCTAAATAAAGTGTCAGTTCTTTAGTGTTTGAAAAACGAACACTGACCATGGAAGTGGAAGTGAATGCATTAGGATTCTCGATAACGTATAGACATCATATTCGTGAATGCATATTTGTTTTCTTATAAATATTTTGTGTGGATATGATTTGGACGGAAATTAATAATTTTATGATTATATATATAATATTTTATAATATTACTTACTTATTTAACAATATAAAAATTAATGAGCATTCTTTTTTAGATTAGTCATGTTAAATAAAAATGATTATAAAGATAAGGTATAGGTTGAGAACCTCAGTAAAATTATTACTTGCATTGCACTTTTCTTATATAAAATCCGGAAAAACTGTAGTCACAGTACACTCCAGTGCTATCTCTGACCACTAACAGTGCTTCAGTACCTCCTCATCAAAAAATCTCAAGACCAAGACAGCTGAAAAATGTTCGTAAGTTTTTATACTTTATTGCTATACGTTATATCTATTCTTTAATTGTCTATAAGTGGTTGATCATCTTCATGCTTCAACAAATTGAGCCGTTGGACCAGGCTGTATATGACGTGACCTCTCCAAGTGCTGTCTTCACGAGGGACCATCAAGCCCAGCAGTGGCATGCTGATTGACTGATGATGATGATATTTTTTTTATCTTATGAATTGAAGATGTGAAGCTTCAACTCGTTTTCTTGTAACCACTCTTAATACTAATATGACATTTACTATTTTCAGGTCGGATAGCAAGCAAAACAAAAGGTCAGCCAAGAAGAGCTGTGAATCTGACCTTTTCTTTGATACCGACGACGAAGACATCAGGTACTTTTATTGCTATATTTACATATATCTAAATTTCAAGTGTTTAATGTGTACAATAATCGTGTATCCTTTTTCTATCTCCCTAGTCCAAAGAAGAGAAGCAAGGCGATAAAGTGCCTATCGAAGGCGAAGAGTGCAGAAGTGAAGAATACATCGTCGTCCAATACTTCTGAGTGGTTGTTCGACTCAGAGTCGGACAGCGAGGTTTCGCGGCCGCCAAACCTGCCAAACAAGACCACCAGTATCCTGACACGCCGAGTACCTGGTGGTGTAACGCGTCGGACTGCACAGCTCGACGGCGACTTGCTAGTGGAGCTACGCCTCTACAACCAGAAGGAGGTATCTAATCTCAGCGGCCTTGACCGGTGCGAGCGCGCTATCGTTTGGGTACGCTTGCAAGGCGAAGCAGAATCTCCAGAATTTTACGCATTAAAAAATTTTGTAAAATTAGCTAAGGCAAAGTTTACCACAGAGGGGATATTTTATAAAGATAAAGTTAAAAAATAGGTTCTCTTTTGTTTCTCTCTGCGTAAATTATGTTTTAGCTGGTTTACTTATTGTTTATCGTTAGCAAACTCAAAGATTAGGTACTTACATACTTAAGCCTTTATTACTTTAACTTTGAGAATTTGTACTGTCCAAATCATAATGTCGAGGTCTACTTTCTGTTCAGTTTGTGACGTATCCGTAAATAACAAAGTTTTCTCTGCACATTTGAAAAGTATTTTACATAAGAACAACAGTTCGGTCGTTGATAGTGAGGGGGTTGAAAAAGTTCATAGCGCTTTTCGTAATCGTATAGCATCGTACCGTGTTCGATATCAAGATGAGGGTCATGATAGTGCGCGTGTTCGCCCGCCCGCCGAGTTTTTATGGCACTTGCGCTCTCGCGTACGCCTATTGCTCATAGCGAAAATTCAAGCTCACACTAATGTTAAAGCTAATTTTGAACTTTTCTGTGAATTCTTTCTGCTTAGTAAGTATGATTCGATTTCAATAAAGTCATTTGCAACGGAAAACTTCATCTTGCATCAAAACTTCAATTTTGAAGATATGTTTTCAAAAATTATTCACTTAATTTGTAAAAAAATTGAAGAATTTGAAGAAAGAGATAGTGGGTGGGCCTATTTACAAAGCCTATATCTAGAAGTAAATATAAACAAATATAACCCGTTAAGAGGCTCCAGTTTTATAGAATTACCAAAGTCCATAAAATGTAAACGAGCATGTATCAACATTCAAAATTCTGATAATTATTGTTTTTTATGGTGTGTCATGGCAGCACTATTTCCTATAAACAGAAACGCACATCGAACGTCAGCTTACCCACACTTTAAAAATGTACTCAATATCAAAAATATGATTTTTCCAGTTGGGTTTGCGGACATCAAAGTTTTTGAAAAGAATAATCCTCGCATAAGTATTAATATTTACGGCATTCAAAAGAATGGTAACATTGTTGGACCTTTATACAAAAGCGAGATTCGCAAAGATCATCACATTAATATGCTTTTCCTGGAAAACAGAAAACGCACCCATTACTGTCTTATTAAAGATTTATCTAAATTACTTCGTCTTCAATTAACTAAACATCATTCTAAAATATATTTATGCGAGGATTGTATGATATTCTTTGATAGTAATGATAAACTGAAAGCTCATGTTTGTGGTGGTGTATCGACAATATTACCCGGTGATGGAACACGAATTCAATTTAATCATTACGAGCGAATGCATGACATGCCCTTCGTCTTATACGCAGATTTTGAATCATTATTAAAACCAACTGAACTCGATTCTGGATCAGGCTGTACAAAGATATTGCAAAAACACGTACCATCAGCATTTGCTTATTACGTTGTGTGTTCTTATGATAAGTCGCGTAATAAATATGTATCTTATCGAGGTCCAGCCTGTGTAGAAAAGTTTTTAGAAAGTCTATTATTGGATATAACCGATATTTATAACGTTTTGCAGTCGCCAGTGGCTATTTGTTTAACAAATGAAGACAAAGCGAACTTTGCTCGGGCTACAAATTGTTTTCTTTGTGATAAAATATTGTTTGACGATAAAGTTAAAGATCATTGCCATCTTACAGGACGGTATCGTGGTGCAGCTCATTCTTATTGCAATATTAGATATTGTTTGCCTAAGTTTGTTCCTATATTTTTTCATAATTTAGCGGGTTATGACAGTCATCTTTTTATACGACAGTTGGGAAAACTATCAGGAAAAATACAAGTAATAGTGTTTGGTAAAGCGGAATGAAACACCGACTTGAGTGATTCCAATACTTATTTTATTGCACTTCACATATAAGGATTAAGTTGCACTATTTTAATTAGGTTAATCTTAGTTATAATCACAGTAATTTATTAAAACAATGTGCGAGGCTGTGCTCCGTGCACCGACACAAACGGAAGAGAGGGAGCGAGCGAGAAGGCAAGATAATGTGTGAAAGAGATGGGATTTAGTATTCAGATACTAAACATACTCGCACCTTATTTTAAAGTAAAGGCTATAATGGTAAGTATACAAACATGATGATATTAAACAACTCTTAGTTTTAATAACAAGGTAAGTACTGTAGTTCTATTAATTTAAGCTGTAGAATTTAATATTGAAAGTTTTAATTTTCTATAATTACAGTTACATTTACATTAGCAAAGGCAAGTCTTTTAGTTTACATATTTACTACATATATTTATATTTTTAGTTTGTGCAAATGCAAGGTATAATTGACAAATTAGGTTGACATTTACAATTAATAGCTTATGTAGCATTTAACATATTATGTATTCAAATAAGTAGATATTTAGATTCACTATTCCTTAGTTTTATATAATTAATAATGTTTATTAACTAAATACAATAATTAGTATTTTTTAAAGAAACAATAAAGTTTGTTTAGAACCACTTGAGTAAATTTAATTTTATAATTAGAAAAGTATTTTTTATGACTATGGTTATAACTAATACAGTTATATTTATTAAGAAAGAAACAATTAGAAAATAATGTTAATTACATAACTAGCACAAAATAACTATTATAGTTTTTAAGAACAATTAGAAAATTTTCCTTACATAACTAACACAGTATAAACCATTAGTTACACTTATTCACTTAGGAACTTCAATATTCGAGGAACAATTTGGTAACAAAATTAATTTATGAATAGGTCTAGAAAATTCGCCCTTAGAAGTACGAACAACAGCTGATCTAACTAAGCCATCGGATTTATTTTTATGAGTAAAAATAACTCTGCCCAGGGGCCAAAATGTGGGGGGTGTATTCTCATCTTTAATTATTATAAGATCACCAGGTTTTAAATTATCTTGTACTTGTAACCATTTATTTCTAGTCTGTAGCTCTGATAAATAATTAAAATAAAATTGTTTCCAAAATTTTTGTTTCATTTGCATTATCCTTTGGTAAATGTTAAGTCTAGATTCTTTTAAGTCTAATACACTAGGTTCAGGTAGATCAGTTAGGGCTGTACCTATAATAAAATGACCAGGAGTTAAACAATTTAAGTCATAAGGTAAGTCTGTTAGTGGATATAAGGGCCTCGAGTTGAGAATGCTTTCAATTTGAGTTAATACAGTATACAAAAATTCGTAAGTTAACTTAGAGCTAAATAAATGTTTCTTAAGTAAGGATTTTACGGATTTTATACCAGCTTCGTATATTCCACCCATGTGGCTAGCTAGAGGAACTGTAAACTTATATTCTATACAATTTAAAGTTGCATAGTCAATTATATCACTATAAGAACTTTTATTTCTAAACATGTTATACAAATCATGCAGTTCAGTTTTTGAACCTTTAAAATTAGTTCCATTATCTGTATATAAACAAGTAGGTATGCCTCTCTTAGAGACAAACCTTTTTAAGGCACAAATAAATGATTTGGATGACATATCAGTCACCAATTCAAGGTGAATGGCACGGGTAGACAGACACACAAATAAACATATGTACCCCTTTGAATACTTGCAATTTCTAACCATTGAACTTCTGATAGAAATGGCACCACTAAAATCAATGCCTACATGAGTGAAAGCACGTGTTAGGTTCACTCTAGGTGCTGGAAGACTTGCCATCTGCTGACCACAGACTTTACCATGGTATCTGATGCATCTAACACATGAGTGAATGCATTTTTTCACCTCACATCTGCCATTTATGGGCCAATATTTTAGTCTAATGTTGTATAGAGTACTTTGTATGCCTGCATGTAGTAATTTGATATGATAATGTTGTATAATTATAGATGTTATGTGATCTTTAGCAGGAAGTATAATAGGGTGAGCCTGATTGTATGGTATGTTTGAGTTTTGTATACGTCCTCCTACTCTTAGTATGTTTAAGTTATCTAAGAAAGGATTCAATTTTCTAAGCGGGCTGGACTTATATGTGTATGACTTCAACTTAAATGAGCTAATCTGTTGAGTATGATTGTCACTGACTGAATGTGTTTGTGTGTCTTGAGAATTATTTGAATGAGCGGACTGTATTTCATGAATTTCCTTTGAAAATGAGTTATACTGACATATTCTAATTACAAAGTTATGGGCTTGTTTAAGCTCATCCATAGATAGGTATGAAGTTTGTTTATTAATTTTATTTTTTATATTATGTACAAATCTAAACAAATAGGCAGTAGACCTGATTAACCTTGTAAAGTTAGAATATCCAGAAAAATGTTCATAAAAGAAATTATAATTTATATGAATTGTTGCAGAGGTGGTAGTTAACATAGTACTCTGATTAGGCAATGTTTCTTTTATTTGACTTTGAGTATATTGAGTGTCCTCAATCAACTGTGGAGTTTGTATGGGCCATGAGGTGATATCATCACATAACCATGATGGTCCCTGCCACCATAAGGTGCATGACTGTAAGATATTAGGCATGACTCCACGGGTGATCAAGTCAGCTGGATTTTGTTTGGTATTTATATAATACCAGTCATTACTTTTGGTGGTGTCTATGATTTGTGTGAGACGGTGTGTAACATAAGTGTCAAGTTTATACTTGTATGGTGATTTTATCCAGTTGAGTACAATGGATGAGTCTGTAAAGAGATAAATTTGATTAACTACTATGATACCTTTTGATGAAGCAATAAATCTATTTGTTAGTTGAGCCAAAAGAAGTGACCCACTTAATTCCAATCTAGGGATTGATTGTTGCCTTTTAATAGGTGATACTCTAGACTTTGCTGTAACCAAAGTACAAGTAGATTTTTTGTTAGGATAAGTAGCCCGTAGATATAAGCAAGCACCATAGGCTTTAATTGATGCATCACAAAATCCTATTAAAATGATATTGTTTGAATGATCTGAAAAACAATATCTCGGTATTTGAATATTTTTTAGGTAAACTAATTGTATAATGAAATTCTGCCACGAATTTTGTATCTCTTGTGAAACAAGACAGTCCCAATTGGTATTTTGTTTCCATATATCTTGCATTAAAATTTTAGCTATTATAGTCACAGGTGCTAAGACTCCTAATGGGTCAAAAATTTGAGCAATCTGAGATAAAATATTTCTCTTTGTGCAAGGCACATTAGCAAGGGTTGGAATAGAGATATGAAGTGTATCTTCAGTAGGCTGCCATTTCATGCCTAGGGTTTTCACTGAATTTGGCAGTGAGAAGTTGCAATGTTGTTGTGTTAAAATATTAATATCTATATTGTTATGTGAACTTTGAGAGTGTATGTGTTTGAATGATGAATCTATGTTTGATATATAAGCATATAATTCTGAATAATTAGATGTCCACTTGTGTAATTTTAATCCTGCTTTGCTCAACAAATCAATAAGTTCTGAGCACAATTGAAAGAGTGTTTCCTTTGACATTTCACCACACAAGTAGTCATCCATATAGGAATTATTTATTATACATTTAGCGGCTAATCTGTGTGAGTTTGCATATGTATTAGCTAAGTGTAATAATGTACGACATGCTAAATATGGTGCACACTTGGTGCCATAAGTAACTGTATCTAATTCAATACACTGAAGTTTGTCTGTAGGAGTATCTCTCCATAATATTCTTTGAAGTTTAGTTTGGTGAGGATTTATAAGAATACCTCGAAACATTTTAACTATATCACACGAAAAGGCATATTTATATAATCTAAATCTGATAATGATTTCAAATAAATCATTATATATGTTCGGACCTTCATATAGTATATCATTAAGTGATACTCCGGAGGATGTTTTGGCACTGGCATTGAATACAGTGCGTAACTTAGTTGTGACATTTTCAGGTTTTAGGATAGCAAAGTGTGGCATGTAGTATGTATTTTGTTCTGTAGGTGAAAAACTTTGAATGTAATGAGCATGACCAAGATTTATAAATTCATGTATGAATGCCTTATATTGGCTTTGTAATCCTGAATCTTTTTTCATTCTGGTTTCAAGTTGTAGTAAAGATTTATATGCAATATTAAATGAATTACCTAACTCTTTGATTCTATTCAACTGTATAGGTAAGTTAACTATGTATTGTCCATACTTATTTTGAGTAGTAGTGGAGTTGAAAAGCTCTTCACAGTATTTATCAGCTGGTGAAAGAATTTTTACCTTAGAAATAGGCTCCTCCTGCTCCCAGAACGCTTGTAATATTTTATCTGTAGAGTTAGAGGTGACAAACATGCTACTATGTGTACTTAGCAGTGTAGGTGGAGAGTAGTGCATGCTGTCCATGGCAACTGAACCAGATACAACCCACCCAAAGGCAGTGTCTATAAGATATGGCAGTTCTGGACCAAGCTTCACACGTTCCGAATGTAATATAGCATAAAATAGTTCAGCACCAATGAGTAGATCAATTGTACTTGGGATATAAAATGTAGGATCAGCAAGTGTTTGTGCTTGTTTGTATGGAATAGGCCAAGCATGAGAATGTATATATGTATGTGGTAGTGGTGCAGTTATGTTGTCCATAATTATCAAAGGAATATTGGCAGAGTAATTATTGTATCGAGATGAAATAATAGCATTTGCACTTACATGTACTGATTTTTGGCTGTTGCCAATACCTTGTATGAGGCAACCAGAGTTCGTTAGTTTAAGCTGCAGCAGCGTAGCAAGTCTATGGGTAGCGACATTCACTTCACTCCCAGCATCCAGTAGAGCACGAGCATTCACCCACTTTCCTGATGAGCTTTGTATTCGTATGATAGCTGTGGAAAGCAAAATTTGTTTGTTAGTATTACTGGACACTAGCACAGTGGAAGGATGGTTATGAGTTATATCGAGTGACGACTGTGTACAGTCAAGTTGAGATGTAAGCGGTTTTTGTTTGTGTAATGTAGTGCTATTTTGTATTGACATGTGAGGTTGCTCCGTTGTGGTAGAAGCAGGCAGTGTGGAGTGTGCTCCTTGAGGTTTATCCTGTAGTGTAGAAATATAACTAACCTGGGGGTTGTGTTTGTCCATATGTATAGATGTGTGGTGTCTACCATGACATTTTAGACACTTATATTTTGAGCATTTATGCTTAGCTTCGTACGGCTGTAAACAGTTATAACACAATGATTTAGCTTTGACAAGCTGTACACGATTAGCAACAGGTAGTTCCAAGTATTGTGGACACTTGTGCAACATATGTTTATTTTGACATAACATACAAGATATGTCAGGCTGTGCTGATGTTACATGAGAAGTTTTAACATTAAATTTTTCATTACTTTTGTTATCGTTTAATAATTCAAAAGCTGTTCGTCTTAAATTCAAAAATTCTAACAATTCATTCAATGATGCAATAGTATTCTCTTTTCTATTTATTTCCCATGCAGCACGTAAAGAGTTATCTAACTTTTGACAAATTAAATATACAAGCAGAGCATCCCAGCTATCAACAGGTAAATTTATAGATTTCAGTGAGTCTAAGCTCTGTTGTAATGTTACTAAAAAGTCTTTCAAATTGTATTTTGTAATTAAATTAAAACCTAATATGGCTTTTAGATGATAGTTAACTACAATAGATTTATTCTCATACCTTTTAGACAGAATATCCAAGGCTTTTTGATAATTTTCATCGGTAATTAGTAGCGACGAGATAAGACCAGCGGCTTCTCCAGCAAGTGCAGACTTCAAATATTGCATTTTATTGACCACTGGTAAATCTGCATTATCCACTGACGCGTAAAATATGTTCTTAAATGTTGGCCACTGTCTGATATCGCCGTCAAATTTAGGTAATTCTAGTTGTGGTAACTTAACACGTGGCTTCCTCGACGTGGAGTCGTGAATGGTTGTGGAGTTTTGATCAATGTATAAATTCGCTGATTGACGTCGTTGTACATTAGTTAGTTCGTCTATTTTAGCTTTCGTTGAATAATATCTATCTTCAAAGGTTTCTCGTTCGAGATCATGAGCCGCTTGACGATTGGGCTCAATGTCCGCCATTTCAATTTTTAGCTGTATTTCCTCAAACCTGTTGGCTATAGAGTTAATTTCTATTTTCCTGACCTGTAGGTCGTGAATGCTATTAGCATCTGGGCTGTAGCCGTTGACAAAGTTAGTAATTCTTGTTAGTCTCCCTTTGATTGCGCTTCTTTGCGTTTTTAGGGCGTCGAGATCCATTTTGTTGTAAAGTTGTAGTAACGTTGTAGTAACGTTGTAGTTTGTAGAAATATACACACACTGATTTGTGTAGCGTTAGCGTATAGCGTCCGCTTTATTTTTCACGTCTTTGTAGCTATGTAAATAGCGAAATGCACGCACAGAATTGAAAAATTTTAGTAAGACAATAATGGCTGCTGCTCTGACTCGGCGAGAGAGCGGTGCGTACGCGTCGAAGAGCGAGCGAACGAAATCCGGTGTACCGGGGCGACCTCTGTTGTGCGCGTGAAGTATCGCAGCGTTGATGATAAAGCAGTCTTCGAACGACTCAATGATTGGCTATTACTTGCGCTGTGTTCACTCACTGTGCGATGTTGTTTGCTAGCTCCGTTGGTGTCGCTAGGCTCGTTCCGTTGCGTCGTCGGTAAAACAGTCGCTTTACATCACCTTTCTCTTTTTGTATTTGGCGCTGTGTTCGGCGCGTTCTTCCCGCACAGGAGAAAAAATGGCGTCTTGAATGTCGGCGACGATGGACCAAATTATGTTTGGTAAAGCGGAATGAAACACCGACTTGAGTGATTCCAATACTTATTTTATTGCACTTCACATATAAGGATTAAGTTGCACTATTTTAATTAGGTTAATCTTAGTTATAATCACAGTAATTTATTAAAACAATGTGCGAGGCTGTGCTCCGTGCACCGACACAAACGGAAGAGAGGGAGCGAGCGAGAAGGCAAGATAATGTGTGAAAGAGATGGGATTTAGTATTCAGATACTAAACAAATAGCAAAAAATAAGGAAAACTACATATCTTTTACAAAATTTTTTCAAATTAATGATAAAGATATCATACCTGTTCGATTTGTTGATTCTTTTAAATTTTTAGGCACAAGTCTAGAGAAACTTGTCGCAAACTTAAAAAATGACGACTTTAAACATCTGCGGCGTTATTTTCCTTCTCGTGAGCATTTTGCTTTAATAAAACGAAAAGGGGTGTATCCATATGAATACATGACTACTTGGAGTTCATACGAAGAAAAAGTACTTCCGCCTCAGGAGTTCTTTTTCAGCAAATTACGCAATAGTAATATATCTAAAATAGATTATGATCATGCAAAAAAAGTCTGGCAAACGTTTGAATTATCGAATCTCGGTGAATACACAGACTTGTATCTTAAGTCAGATGTTCTTTTATTAGCTGACGTTTTTGAAAGTTTTCGCCAGACATGTAAGATGAATTATAAATTAGATCCAGCCTTTTATGTTACAGCACCGAGTCTCAGTTTTGATGCCATGCTATTAAAAACAGATGTTAAATTAGAATTAATACACGACCTGGAAATAATAAGAATGATTCAAAAAGGTATTCGCGGTGGAATATGTTTATGTTCGACAAGGTATTCAAAAGCCAATAACAAGTATTTAAAAACTTACGATCCAAGAAAAAGTAATAACTTTCTAATTTATATCGATTGTAATAATCTCTATGGATATGCAATGTGTGCTTATTTGCCTCATTCCAATTTTAAGTTATTGAATGACTTCGAAATCGCTGGAATAGATTTTATAAATGTGCCAACTAACGGAGACACTGGTTATATACTAGAAGTAGATTTAGAATACCCCGAACATTTGCATAATGATCATAACGATTTTCCATTCTGTGCTCAAAAATTTACTCCGCCAGGTTCTAAAACTTCAAAATTGATTCCAAATTTATACGATAAATATTTCTATGTCATACATTTTGCTCATCTGCAAACATGTATAAAACATGGTTTGTTGTTAAAAAAAATACATAGAGTTATTCAATTTAATCAGAGTCCTTATTTAAAGCAGTATATTGACATGAATACTGAATTACGAAAAAAAGCTAAATCTACATTTGAACAAGATTTCTTCAAACTTCTTAACAACAGTATATTTGGCAAGACGTTAGAAGACACAGAAAAGAGGGTTAATGTGAAATTAGTCAATAAGTGGAATGATGATAGTAACAAAACAAAGAAAAGTTTCTGTGCAGAGCAAATGATAGCTCGACCAAATTTTCACAGTGTTACAATTTTCACTGAAAACTTGGTAGCCATTCAAATGAAGCCTGAAACAATCACTTTGGATAAACCTATATACATTGGTTTTTCCGTTTTGGAAATATCTAAGAGTCACATGTTTGATTTTCATTATTCTATTATGAAGCCTTTTTATAAGGAAAAGTTAAAACTTTGTTATACGGATACTGATAGTTTTTTGTATTCAATAGAAAGTAAAGATTTTTATGCTGATTTAAAATCAAATTTTCTTCCCTATTTCGACACTAGTAATTATTCTGTAAATAACGTATACGACATTCCTAGTTGGAACAAAAAGGTGCCAGGTCTCTTTAAAGATGAGCTAGGAGGAAGTTTGATTTCGAAGTTTGTAGGATTAAGGTCCAAGTTATACTGTATTAAAACGGCAGAAGATGAATTAAAAAAAGCAAAAGGCATACAGAAGCAAGAATTAAAAGATGTACAATATAAAGATTATTACAAGGTATTAAATGAAAATACATTTTTGAAGAAAAAAAATATCATATTTAAATCTCTTAAGCACGAAATATTTACTCAAGAACAGAACAAAATAGCTTTGTCAGGTAATGACGATAAACGTATCATATTAAAAAACAAAATTTCTACTTTATCATGGGGTCACTGGGATAGTTTAGTTTAATATCATTAGTTTTTCTTTAGAAGCACCGTATTGTATAGTTTATTATTATTTTAATGGTAATCATGAATCAAATTGTAAGTTGAGAAATATGTTACCCCATCATCTATTTATTTATTTATTATATGGCTTAAGTAATGAATAAGTTAATAGAATAAAAACATACATGAAATTGTATAGTATGTACCGACACGGCACTTTATATTGTAAAGTTATTTAATTTTAATATTGTTATCCATCAGTTATTTGTTTAATAGTATTATACATTGTTTTTTAATGGTAAATAGGTAAATTAATTACCTAGTTTTAATCAAATACTTAATGTTGTATTGTAACGATGAAAATATATAACGTTATAAACCAGCTACCATGTTTTTTTTTATTTCATAATCCATAAAATATAAAACTATTAATAAAATAGCACACGCAATGAACAATTCGAAACTGGTTGGGACATGTTATTGCTGATTTAGGTATTCCAACTTATAGTTCATTAGTAATTTGTCCAATTGCGATTCCGTGCGAATGCTTTGTTGTTATGTCAGCATTATATTTACACTATAAATAGCTATTAAAGTCGAATGTTTTTAAAATTTGTTTCACACATAATTAATCAAGTGACAACTACGGTCACCCAAATACATCATGGTAAGTCGTATAAATTATTTTTCTTCAAACTCTTTTCTTGTGTAGTGGTTAGATCACTAGTTAATGTTTATTTGTATATTTGATTTAGTTGGAAGATAATGTTGTTGTTAAAACCTTATGGTTGTGATGCTGTTATCGTGATTCTCATATTCTATCGGTTCCGTATAAGATAGTCAGCCTCCTTGTGGATCCTAGATATACTCTTCTACCTCCGCCACTATATCAATCATTTCTTCGATGTGAAATTATTTTTGTTGCATAATAAATTAAATTTCAGAATACCCAAGAAATCTCGCAGTCGCTACTCATAAGCAAGGAGGCAACAGAAGATTATCCTCCTTGCTTTGAGCAAAATGCGCAAGATATGTTGGAGGGCTTCTCTGAAGAATTTCCACATTGGAATGCTAAAGATTCACCGCTGCATGCCAAGGTGGTTAAAAGTCTTTTTAATAAAAAGAAGCCCATGAAGAGGAGAAGCAAGTTACTGCAGAATACGAAGGGGAACGAACCTTCTTATTTAATTAAAACAATACCTACTAAAGGGCGGCGATTAATTAAATTAGAAATATTAGATCTGGAATCAACCAGCAATGATCCATTAATAAAAACACAATATGTGGTAACCGAGCATATTGATCCAATAATGGATCAAGCAGAAAATATTATAACTAATATCTCTAAGAAAATATGTGGTTACAGTTATAGTTTTTAAATAACTATTGCTGACCTAAAACATTTGTAGATGTATATTAAAATTCTCTAATGTGCTAGATGCGTACCTACTATCTTTAGTTACGTGTACACTCACGGAGATACATTATTTCAACAACATTATTCTTCTGAAAAATTATAGTAATGCTTATAAATTTTACTAACTAAGACTTATGTTATTTTAAATAGTTATGTTAGTTTAAGTCTTGTATTGTTTTCAATAAATATTATTTAAAAATAAAAAGACTTGTATGAAAATATTTGTTTTTATTTTAACACCTCTATAATGTAATCAAATATTTTGAAAAACATTCATTCAGAATTACCTCTATAAATAAATCTAAGATAAAATTTATTAGAATTCAAATACATAGTTTAAAATAATGGTAATAAAATTAAAAATATAGTTTTATTTATTAAAGAACGCAGTGTATTACTTTGTTAAAGTAGGGATGCAAGTAATTAAACAATGTTTACTTTTAAGCATCGATTCCTTACTCATATCATTTTTTATTGCACGATTCGAGAGGGGTGAGAGCTCTTTCTTCTCTCTCCATTCTTCTCGATGCTTTAACATTGTGTGTTCTAGACACGTCCAATAACTTAATATAATGAGTGGTAACAGTATCCAAATTCTTCTACTCCTTGCTATTGTTACCGCCGTCGAATGCTTAGTCTATATGGTGGAGTGAGTGCACTTACAAGTAAATATACTGCTAGTTCTCTTATTATTACGAACGCAAAGTGTTATATCCATTTTGTTCAAAGCCACGAATCAAAACGGACAAGTTGCTATGAAGTTCCTCAAATAAAAGGAAACGTTAAAATTAGATTATAATATCTGTCCTGCATCATTATGTGAAGCAAAGCGACATGGCAACTTATTGCCGAGCACTATACGATGTATTGTTTGTGGACCATCAAATTGCGGCAAGACAAACTTAGTAATAGGTTTGTTATTACATGAGAATGGTGCACGTTTTCGTAACTTATATGTATATTCTAAATCATTATACCAACCAAAATATGTGTTCTTAGAAAAAGTATTAGATTTAGTTGCAGACATATCTTATAGTAAATATAACCATAATAATGATATCATAAGCCCACACGAAGCTTTGCCAAACTCCATTATAATATTCGACGACGTAGCTTGTGAAAACCAAAATAGCATTCGGGATTATTTTGCTATGGGTCGACATAAGAATATTGATTGTTTTTACATTAACCAAACATACAGTAAAGTACCTAAACAACTTATAAGGGACAATTCTAACCTCATTATTTTATTTAAACAAGACGATGTAAATTTAAAACACGTTTACGATGAGCATGTAGGTTCAGATATGTCGTGGTCTCAGTTCCGTGAAATGTGCTCAACTATTTGGAATAAACCATTTAATTATGTTGTGATCAATAAAGACTGCGAAAGAAATAAAGGATGTTATAGGATGGCATTCGATACTTTTGTAGTAGTAGATTAATATACATAAGTTATTGTTTCATCAATACACAATCACTATTACTCTGGATTTTGCATTGAACGGAATCCTTGTCAAAATGGAAAAGCAACTTAAAAAACAAATTGTAAAAGCTGCAGCTGCTGTAAAAAGAAAGGTTGAAATGATAAAGGATATGAAAAATACAAATGATGCCACTCTGGAATCCATATTCAAACCTATAACCGATCCACTGAAACAAATAGCCATTAAGAACAATGAAATTTCTCATGAAGATGAGGATGAGTTTGAACATTATACAATAAAAAAAAATAAACATAATGACAGCGAGGCAACAAATTTTTCTGATGACGATTTTAATGAAGAAGAGGAACAACAGTTCTATAAAAAATTTAATTCCGAAAAAACCCTTGTCGTATCACCTTCTGACAACAATAATATGAGTGATGCTTCCTTTAAGTCCTTTCAATCATCACCAAATGTTTCACTTAATAGTTTATCGTGGTGTGCTTCACCCGACGCAAATATCCCTTTTGGAATAAAAAATGAACGAGGAAAACTTATGCTCGGCCAAACACGTGTTTTCGACGACGGAAAAATTATAAAAATTGGAAATCGAAGTTTAAACAAAACTCTTGGATTAAAAGAATTACTATTTGAAAAGACACCAAATTTGGATGTTATCACAGATGAAGATTTGCAAAATTATAAAGAGCTTCTAATAGAAACGAATACACATAGGCGTAATTGTGATCCACGCAAGCCAATTAATAGTAACAAAGGGTTTAAGTACATGCATATTATTAAACCACTGTTTAAGTTCTCTAGAAATAAGTATGACAGCACAGAAAGTCTTACGGTAGGAAAAGGAATAAATCTTTTAAAAAGTGTAAAGAAAGATATAGATTACGTTTATTGGGATGATCCAAATGAATTAGTAGATCGATTGAAATTACTGTTTGCATCTCGTGATGCTGGCAATACCGGCTTAGATAATGAAATTATTGCGATTATAGAAGAGCTGTACGAAGCAGGCATCATTAAAAACACCAAATATAAGGAACCTAATTTTAAAAAACTGATCAATAGTTATACAGCAAACACCGCATAGATACGGAAATGAATGTAGATAAATTTGGTCATCACGTTCATAAACGTTTACGATTAGAGGAATATATTGGAAATCTCAACGATACATTAGTGAAGTCAGAAACAGGTGAATATGATTTAAAATCATCAAGATTAAAAGGGCTTATATCGCCAGGCAATGATGACGAAGCCGCCAATAAAGCTTACGTGGATGAAAAGACACACGAACTAAGAACTAATATTTTAAGTGATGTAAATATTCGTTTAAATGATTTTGAAAGTTCAATACTTAATAAGCTAGCCACCTTGTTTTACACAAGGACAGAAATTGATCACATGCTTCAAGAGAAACCAGATAATAATGAGCAAACAAGACATAGTGAATGAGCTTCACAAAGCAGCAAGAAGGAATTTTTCCCGGCGATGTACGATCATAAAAGGAATAGATGATTTATGGCAAGCCGACCTCATAGATTTGCAAAAATATTCACAGTTTAATAAAGGGTATAAATATATTCTTATCGTAATTGACACTTTATCAAAATATGTATGGATCAGACCTTTAAAATCAAAAGCGAAAAATTATGTTACAGATGCAATGCAAAGTATTTTAACTACATCATTACGAAAACCTAAAAATTTACAAACTGATTTAGGCACAGAATTCTACAATGATAATTTTAAACAATTAATGAAAAAGTATAATATTAATCATTATTCAACATATTCTATTAAAAAAGCATCTATAGTAGAAAGAGTTATAAGAACAATTAAATCTCACCTTTACAAACTATTTAGTTTGAACGGAAATTACCAATGGTATAAAAATATTTTAAAGGACGTTGTAGAACACTACAATAACACTTTGCATAGAATAACAAAATTTAAGCCTGTGGAAGTTAACAAAGTAAATGAGCTTATAGTCAAAGGTTATATTATGAATTCTCAAAAGAATAAAACAAGTCGGGGATATACATTTCGTGTTGGTGATTATGTTCGCATAAGTAGATATAAAGCAGATTTTTACAAAGGCTATACGCCAAACTGGTCCACCGAAATATTTCGTATAGTAAAAGTTAATCACACTAACCCAACAACTTATCAAATAGAGGACAGACGCAATCAAAGAATCCTCGGCTCATTTTATGCATACGAGTTACAAAAAACTAAGTTTCCAGACCTATACCTCATTGAAAAGGTTATAAAAAGAAAAGGAAACAAATTGTTTGTAAAATGGTTAGGATTAAGTAATAGCGAAAATAGTTGGGTTGATAAGAATAAATTGGTTTTATGATATAAAATAGCTCAAGATATCATTATTGATTCACTTTTTGTTTATCAATGAAGAAAGGAAGTGGTATCATAAACAGCTTAATAAATAAGATTCCGTTTGAGTTACATTTACCGGGCTACCAATATTGCGAACCCGGCACAAAGCTTCAGAAACGATTACTTAAGGGTCAGCGAGGAATTAATAAATTGGATAACGCTTGTATGCACCACGATATTGCTTACATAAACAACGACGCTAACGTAAGGCACAAAGCTGATCTAGATCTATTAAATATGGCTCAAAGAAGATTGAAATCAAAAGACGCTGGAAAGAAAGAAAAAATTGCTTCATGGATAGTAAAAAATGCTATGAAAGCCAAATTAAGAGCTGGTGCAGGTGCTCGGTCATTTATGACGGCTGTGAAAAAACTCAAATCTAAATTAAAAAAAATAAAATCTAAAGACACAAATTCTACTATTAAATATGCGGTCGCCGCTGCAAAAAAACTATTTAGAAATAAAAATAAAATGAGTTTACCTCGTTGTATTCCTATTCCAAAATGTGGAGGACTGTTACCGTTAATTCCTATTTTCGCGGGATTATCAGCTTTAGGTTCACTGGCTGGTGGAGCAGCTGGCATAGCAAAAGCGGTTAATGATTCAAAAGCAGCTCAAAAAGCTCTTCAAGAATCGGAACGACATAATAAGATGATGGAGGCGGTTGCTCTCGGAAAAGGATTATATATTAGACCTTATAAAAAGGGTACAGGTCTATATTTGAAACCCTCAAAAAACTAATAAAGCGGCTACCTAGGCGGGCATTAACTAATTGGGATATATTAGAACATGCTAGTGATATTCCATTTTTTCGTGGTGTTTTCATGAGGGATACGTTGCCCTCAAAACCTAGGAAGATAGAATGCGGTATTATAAATTTAGATACTTCAAATAACATTGGAACACATTGGGTAGCCTACGTGAAAGAAAATAAGTATGCTGAATATTTTGATAGTTTTGGTAATCTGAAACCTCCGTTAGAACTACTTGATTACTTAAGAAATGTTTCTTTAAATTATAACTATGAGCAATATCAAACATTTGACTCTGTTAATTGCGGCCACCTTTGTATAAAATTTTTAAAGGAGTATTGGAAAACACATTTATATAAAGCTTGAAATAAAATTCTTTATCAGTAGTAAAATGTCTTTCACTGTGTCTATAACTGGAAAAGGATCCTCTCTGATAACAAACTACTCACCTACTTTGGAATTAAGTGGATACTATGAGTGTGGATTGTTGTATTTTTCAACATTTAATTCTATACCCAACATAGATAAAAGAAATAATAAATTCTACTATGACGATAACGAAGTAATCGAAATACCTGAAGGAGCTTATGAACTTCAAGATATCTGTGATTATTTAAAGACATACATTAGAAATGCAATGTTAAAATTAACTTGTAATAATAATACTTTAAAAACTACAATTTTTTGTACTAAAGATGTTCATTTCAACAAAAGTGACTCACTTGGAAGGATTTTAGGTTTTGGTGGAGAAACAATAAAGGCATTAAAAAGGACCGAATCTCTGTATCCTGTCAGTATATTGCCAACAACCATTGTGCGCATCGAATGCGACGTAGTTAGTGGGTCATTCGTGAACGGATCTGCAAGTCATATTATTCACGAGTTTGTTCCTAACGTACCACCTGGTTATCGGATCATTGAAGTGCCGAAAAATCTAATATATTTTCCTGTAAATAAAAGTTCTATAAGTGCAATAACTATACAATTATTAGACGCCGAGAATAAACAAATCAATTTACGAGACGAAGAAGTACAACTGTATCTACATTTTCGTAAAAATGATAAATTTCAATAGAAATCATGACACAGCTTGCATTCAAGTTAGTACTAGAAGATCACCTCATAAAAGCACACCGCTTCACATAAAAAAGAAGCTCACCAAAAACAATAAGGAATTTTTGAAGTTGATTGGCTTGTTAAAATGAATATTTTAAATATATCTCAATCAACATCATACGACAATAGTATTGAAAGTTTCGAATATCATTCTTATAAACCGTACGTAACAAGTTTCAACAAGAATGATGAAATAAGAATACCTATTAATCAACAAGATCTATGTCTGTTACCCTCACTCAGCACTTTGTATATTGAGGGTAAAGCCAATGTTTATAATAGTTCGACTAAAGAAAAAATATCAAATGTGTATTTTATCAACAATCCAATACTATATTTATTTCAAGATATTCGATATGAGTTAAACGGAATAGAAATAGACAAAATAAAAAATGCTGGCATAACTACAACAATAAAATCGTACCTCTCGTTAAATGATAATGAATCTAAATGCTCACGTGTATGGGGATGGTCAACTTCTGGTACAAACAATCTTAACGGAGGAATTTTTTCGGCTTCTGTGCCGTTGAAGAAAATTTTAGGTTTTGCAGAAGATTATGAAAAAGTTATAATTAACTCCAAACATGAATTGGTGCTATTAAGAAGCAATACGAATCTCAATGCTTTGAAATTAAATGTCGGAGAGGTGGTCGAAGATATAACTATTAGCAAAGTTGTTTGGCGAGTTCCGCACGTTAAAGTATCAGATCGTGAAAGAATCAATTTGTTGAAACATCTAGAAAAGGACAGGCCTATTACACTAGCATTTCGAAATTGGGATTTGTATGAATATCCATTATTACCGAAGACACGTAAACACACTTGGTCTATCAAAACTTCGTCACAGATAGAGAAACCAAGATTCGTTATTATAGCCTTGCAAACCAATCGCAAACACAATGCGGAAATGTCAATGGCAGAGTTCGATCACTGCAATGTACGAGATGTAAAAGTATATTTAAATTCATCGTATTACCCTTATGAAGGATTGAATGTCAGTTTCTCAGAGGATAAATTTAATTTATTATACGAACAATATGCAAGATTCCAACAGTCTTATCATGGACGGCGACCAGAGCCGTTGATGAGCTTGAAGGAATTCAGAGACGTTGCCCCATTATTTGTTATTGATTGTTCTCACCAACAAGAAATGATAAAGGGATCAATCGATGTCAGAGTGGAGATTGAAACAGACCAAGAAATCCCGGATCAGACAGCAGCATATTGCTTGATTTTAAATGACTGCATTTTTGAGTACAAACCTCTGAGCAATATTGTGAAGAAAATATCTTAACTAAATAAAGTGCAATCAAAAGGTATTTGAAAGAACAAACTTCAACTTTATGTTAAACAGTGGAATACAACGAAACAATGAGTGCTGATAAGAGTTCGATACTTTTTGTTGATGTTCAAGGATTCAAAGACTGCAAAAATAATTTTATTATTAAGGAATTTGCGTTAGCCACAAAAGAGTTTACGCAAGTCTTTTTAATAAAACCTCCATATTCGTATCTAAAATTATCTGCCGAAGAAAAAAGAGCAGTCAATTGGATTGAACGCAACAGAGGAATATACTGGAGTCAAGGCAATATAGATTTCAGAGAATTTAAGAGATTAATTATTCCAATTTTAAAGGACCAAACCATAATAATGAAAGGTGTTGAAAAGCAAAAATGGATTAAAGATTTGTGTTCTGACTGCTTTTTGATAAATGTTGAAGGCAAAGGTTGTCCTAATTTTGCAACATTGCGCAATAGTTATGCTAACGGTGGAGCTAACTTCAATTGTATAACTCATAAAATAGAGTGCGCTCTAAGGAATGTTTTATTCATAAAAAAGTGGTACTTAAGCACATGTAATTTATGACTTCAGTAAATTGTACTTGAATGAAAATTTGTATTTAAAGTATTGTTCTAGTTTAGCTATGATGATATTTGTTACTTGCTTTATAATAAAAAAATATTTTTAACAAAAATTTCTGCGTTTTATTAATGAAAACAAATATGGTGATTCAATATACTCGCATAACTCTTTATTTATCAAAAATTACAATTTAATGGTATGAATAATTTAACCCTGTATAATGTATATTGGGCAATCTCAAACTGTTTTCATCAAATCACCGTAAACGAACGCAGTGAGATTTGCGGAGCGTAGCGGAGCTAGAGCGCAGCGAAGCGTAGCTCAAATCTCACTCCGTTCGTTTGCGGTGTTTTGATGAAAACTGTTTTAGAATGCCCAATATACACCTACTTACCTATTTCTGCCGCAAAGCAGCAGAGATTGCATTGCTGTGTTCCGGTTTGAAGGGTAAGATATGGCAGTGAAATTACTGGGTACCGTGACTTTACATCTGATGTCACAAGCTGGCAACGTACACTGTGATTCTTGAAGGGGTTGCAGATTTGCTGCGAATCTCACAAGAACCACATGTACAGGTGACTGTTACCACTTACCATCAGATGGGTAGTATGCTTGTTTGTCAACTTAGTAGCAATAAAAAAAATGCCCTCCTTCTCCAAAATTAAAAAATGTTTATTTACCATAGGCCTTTACAGGCACTTATTGACGTCAAAACAAAGCAAAACATTGTTATTTAAAGGAAACATATTAATCTTGTATGTGCATACATCCTGAATATACTCAAGATGTCTGCAAATACAAATAGGAATGAAAAAAAAAGACTCTACAACATAAGGACAATAAAGATTGTCAGAATGTAAAATTTTTGGTAACCGAACCCAAATATAACTGAATTCCAGCAGACAAAGTCGCGTGCAACAGTTTTTTTTTTGTATAATTCAATAGCTGTTCTCTTTTGCGACGTTGTTGAAATTTAATCAAAGTGAAAAAACAAGGACCACCCGATGAACAAGAGCGCCTTGAACTGTGAACTGCGATCAACTTATGTGTAATTGCCAGTAGTTCAAATTATTTATTTCCTTCATTGTATATAGAGGGTAGTCGAAGCGACAGTACTTAATTATGCTGCTCCGTATTTAAAATCTAATTAGAAATATAATTATCCATAACAGACAATTGAAATTAAAATTTATTCATCAATTTACCGTTTTCGTTACTCAGTTAATAGTAAATTGAATTACGATAATAATTTATACAATCCAGTATTCAAAATGTTCATAGTATTAAAAATATCGATACCTTTACCAGAACTCCCCGTATCTCTACCATATATCAAAAGAAATTTTGAAACGTACCTACAAGGTCCATAAATGAAAGATATGAGTTTTAGGCTAATAAAAGAAAACAGAGTTATAATAACGATACTTACAGTATGCACAAGGTAGTGTTGCGATGCCCAGACTGAAGTTTTCATTCGACATTTTCCCGTAAATGATAGATCTGTAAAATATTTTACGTTATTATGCATAACGGTACAAATATACATCCTTGATTGCAATAGCAACCGATATCAATAACGTGCCCACTGAACCACGAAGGGACTCGTGATCACAAAGCTTTAGTCACCCATCGAGAGTCTAACCATGGCGAAGGTTGCTTTGTTTTCAATATCGTAATCAAAGCGTTCGAAGCAATACGCCAACGAGCATTATTAGCGCATCCTAATTAGTTTCCGTATCTCACATCATATCCAGATGTTAGGGCACTCGATACATCTGTTTGTTTAAATTGAATTCACTTCAAATATATTCAATTAATAATACAAGCCCCAGAGCGGATTCTTGATTTCGAAAGTTGTTGATGCGTCTTTTTTACACGCGACTTGGAAGCTCTTTGACCTTTATCTCACATGATGGTAAAAGTGTTAATAAGGCCGAAAATGGAGGCAAACTTCACCTGGACTCCTGAACAACTGAGGAACTGGCTATCTTACCTCTTATTGTGGGAACACAATAATGCTATTAAAATTGTTATTATGGAGACAAACTTAGGTAAGTCGGTGGTAGCTAACCAGGCGGGAACAGATGCCTTAACACCAATCAAACTATGCAGAAAAATATCTGCTCTAATGGTTAATCGAACCTCGGACTTCCGATCAATACCCGGTGGTCTCAACCACTTAACCACGGAGGTGGTTAAAATATCGAGCACGGTGTGACGATAAATCAGTTGCGTAACCGATTCTTATCAAGTAAATTTTCAATACTTCTGACCAAGAGCCGTGTTTTTGAAACAATAGAATTCAAATTCGCATTCGAAATCATAAGATTCGCATACGAAATTCCCAAATTCACTATTTTTGAATATTCATTCCGTGAATTCTGCAACGAGTGGTCCAACCCACTCGTTTTTCATTTCTACTAGTAGAATATGCGCAACGTATTAAACGTTCCGTTTTACATGCGATTCATCGCTGATTTTTTAAATTAATGAGTTATTACCATGTTATTGCGCACCGGATTCAATTTTTTCTGCGTGTAATGGTTTCTAATGTAGAATTTGTTTTCAATGACAATACCGAATTCGAGTGATTCAAAAATCTTCAAAATTGGAAACAGTAGAAAATAATTTCGCATGTGATTGGTATTCGTGTTCGAATTTAAGATTCATTTCTAATGATTCAAAATTGCGTCTCCAAATCCTAAATCGTCAAGGTTGGTGTAACGAGCTGTAAATGTCATGAACACTGACGTATAACGTCAACGGTCATGAATTGATTCCGTCCATTTTTATGCAGGCAAAGGAGTAAAAAAGTCAGCTATCCCTCAATTCCGCCGTAACCCTAATAACTTCCTTCTTTTTATGGCTCAACTTGAGGGAGTTTCTCAATAGCTTTTACCTGCTTTCAGATTATATTGGACATTTTAACATTTAAACTTTGTTGAAATTGACAAAATTATTAGAAGAAGAAAGTTTTTAAGTGAGTTTCTGATTTTTTGGGAAGTGATAGAAAGGCGGAAATCACGCCACCTGCACGATTACGCCCTATTATACAGGATTAATTTTAAAATGTCTGCAGCCTCGCAGGATTAGATAGCTAACATCATTTACTACAACGTTTGTTTTGCGAGTTTTAAGATAACTCAATAAATTTAGCAAAAATCTATTTTCAAGTTTTTATTGCACTGTTGTAACATTGATAAGTCTATTTAAGATGCGGAAGATTTTGGCACACAAGAACGCGCGACGCGCGCGCATCAAAGTCGCCCGCTGGCGGCCGTAGAAAGTAGGTCAAGTTCAAAGGTGTTAGCGACGCCCCGCCCCCATACAGCGTAATTCGCACAAGTTTGTTTACGTAGTTCTGGTGATGTGCGTAGAGTTACAAACATTCTAGAAGTATATTAAATTAATATTTATTTTTGTATGAAAGTAAAATCTAACGAATTATCCAAAGTCATAGAACAAACGTTGCTATTTATGATGTTAGCTATCTAATCCTGCCAGGTTGCAGGTGTTTTACAATTAACCTTGTATATCTCGTGCAAACACAGAAAAATAAACTTTTTTTTTGCTCGATCACCTGGTTCTGGGTGCGATCCTTCAAAGAAACCTCATAGCTCATTCCATAGCTCGCTGACCGACCTTAAGCTGATGGACTAGCCCCACCGTTAGCGGCCACGTCTCTGCGCCGTAAGTACTCGTAGGTAGGACACACTGATCATAAACTAACATAACGATACAGTCGGCTTCAAAAGTAGATAAACATTTCAGTGCCATATGTCATATCAACTATTAACAATGTACTAAAGGCGATCATAGTAAGGCCCATCATGGTCTTATTGCTACCTGCATCCACCTCATCATCACAGCTCATATACGTCCCCACTGAGGGGACGAGCTTACCCTAATTAGTTAGGGCGATTAGGCCTTAGTCAAACCACACTGGCCCAGTGCGGATTGGTTGACTTCACACACTTACACCTTTGAATTACTTGGCATGTGTATGCAGGTTTCCTCACGATGTTTTCCTTCACCGTAGGAGCGTCAGATAAATGTACATATGAAATTCGTGAAACTAAAAACACATTGACATGGCAGGATCGATCGCGGGCCTCCCGATTTCTACTCGGAGCACAATCCACCTATGTACACTAAACTACTCTGGAGACTCTTTGTCCATCAGTCACCGTAATTAAAGTCTGCTACGATTACTTACAGAGTCGCTGCCGAGTCTTTTAAACACAAGCTCATGATATAATGTATAGCATGTACCTACATATATAAATAGAAATAAAAAATTTCAACATATAAGTATGAAACTGAAAAATTCTGTGTGAAGAATATATATTTATTTATTTTTTTATTTATTTGTTTATAACAAAATCCACAGCTCTTGGAGTAAATAAATTGTGTACAGATCAAGCTAAAAACTTACAGTCAGTTACGGATTTACATTCAAAACAATATCCTTCGAGTGATTAGAAGTAAGATTAAAACTTAAGTAATATATCGTAATAAATTCTATCGTAATCGTACTAAAAAGTCTGTGTGACATATTATAGCCTGTTTCACGAACACAATTATGCCGGAGTGAGAAACTTTCAACCCTTGTGAAATAAATTGGAGGTTACGCTTTGTGTTAAAAAATGGTTTGAAGGATTAAATTTCAACCCAATTCTCCCTCATGTTTCGCGATAACACATTCAGACAGGCATTTGTAATCATTATCATGTTACGCAGATCACCAACAAAAGTATTCGGATAAAACAAATTGAATAAATTAGTCCCAGAATTACAAATCATAAGCGTGATAAAAATTTCGCAACCATCAAACGAGTTGGATACTCACCATTCACATAACACACATTCGCGAAATAATTAATTCCCACCCGCACGCTTTATAGCCCGTGTTGCGACGCGACCGTAATGCTAACATTCGGTTTTTTCCTTCGAAAACATGACACGTATTAATTTTAACATCGCCTGAATATCGGCTCGGCTCTCCACGTAAGCTCTGCAAACGTTCAGCTTTTCAAAATCTGCAGCTGTTCCGCAGCATGGCGTGAGTAAATTAGAACGAATCGTCAATTGACTGGTTTCAATCGCACGCAGTATGTCGTGCAAAGGGATTTAAATATAATAAATTATGCTGATTTTAGTGTGACCCAAGCTTTGTGTGTTTGCTTATGTCATCATCTTTCTGTACGTTTTTCTGTTTTCTGTCTATTCCCTCGAGATCGCAGCCTCAGGGCCACTTTTTACTAGATACTAGGGTATGATTTGTAGTTTTGCCCGTTTTAAAAACTCCAACCCTAGGGTAATGCCATCTGGTGTATCGACATCGGGTTGCCGTTAGTGAACGGGGGGGACGATCCGCTCCTGAGGAAGTGGAGCGGATTCGTACCCAGGCACAGAGGGAGGCTCTGCGTCGATGGGGTGAGGCACTCACCTCCCCAGCTGCCGGCCACCGGACGATCGACGCGATTCGTCCGGTGTTGGAGGAGTGGGTTGGGCGCCGGCAGGGCAGCCTCACGTTCCGCATGGTGCAGGTACTGACCGGGCATGGCTGCTTCGGTCATCACCTGCATCGAGTCGCGCGTCAGGAGGAAACGCCGCGGTGTCACCACTGCGACGTACCCGTCGAAGTGGTGACACCCCTGTCACCACTTACCACTGACCGCAACGTACCCGTCGTTGGGTAGACGGCGAATATGTGTGGGGCTCTCCGCGCAGAGCGCTGGATATACCCACTAAAATCACTCGGTGTTCTTCGTACCCTTTTGGACGCGTGTGGTAGGGTCCACAATGCGATACCACTACCCACGCGCCCGGGCTAGCCGGGTCTCACGAGACCCATCGTAAGTGGTCAAGACCCATCAAGGTCACTTACAGGGCAATGGAGAGGGCCACGCTTAGGGTCGCTCACCGCGATATCATCAGAAATTATGCGATCCGTAGAAGAACCACAATCACCGACATAGCCCGAAGATGCAAATTTAAAGTCGCAGTGAGCAGGACACGTAGTTCACAGAACTGACGACTATTGGGGTGGAGAGGTCCTTGAGTGGCGGCCGCGTATCGGGGGACGCAATGTTGGTACCCAAAACGTGAACCGACGATCTAGTGTTGCGGGAAAACGCTGGCTGTAGGAGGCGCAGGAACGATCGGATAGGAAATCTGTAAGGGGGACCTATGTCTTACAGTGGGCGTCTCTTGGCTAAAATGATAATGATAATATTTCTAACCCTTTTGGGGCTTCGAATCGAGTCCACGGTGGTCAACTCCTCTCTCTAATCAAAAACCTAAACGCAGGATAAGGAACAACTATCGAATTTGATGCTTTAAAACTATTATTATTAATAAATATTAAACTCTTATATGATTGGATGCTTTTGGGGTCATACTGGGGTTATACTCTCATCAATCAATCAATCACATTAAAGAGGGAGATAAAAGATATTGCTGCAATGTGTTTAACACCTGGGGCTTTATTCTGCTAGCGTTAATGCATTTGTGGCGTGTTAATAACGCTTCAATAGCATCGCTTTTTGAGACAGTTATTGTTGGTTAACCGAATACTAACTAAAACATTTGTCACTATTGACTTATCAAGAATTTGTAGTACAAATAAATTGTAGCAGAAAATGCGCATAAAAGCGACAAAAGCAGTTTTATTGAAACGCTATCACGACGCGACAACGACGTTAAGATTAGCGGAATTAGGCCCCTGATAGCAAGTTGAATAACAACCGAACAACTACACTCCAAGCGTTTGAACCTTAAATTACTTGAGCCTTTAAGCATCACCATCACAACTCATATACGTCCCCACCGAGGGGCTCGAGCCTACCCTATGTTAGGGTGATTAGGCTTTAGTCAACCACGCTGACCCAGTGCGGATTGGTCGACTTCACATACACGTTTGAATTTCTTCGAAGATGTATGCAGGTCCTTCACCGTAGGAGCATCGACAAATGTACATTTGAAATTCGAAAAACGAAAAACACATATGCCGGGACCGAACTACGAACCTCCAGATTAGAAAGCCAGTGCCGAGTACACAGCGCCAACGACAGCATCATTCCCTAATAACACACATTCTTATATCATACATTTACGAATAACAAGTAATGAGCCCGTAGTAGATTTACACAAACACCAATTAAACATTTATTTTCCGTGCCGGAAAATGTAATTCAAACAGAAACATTTTACACTGTAATGGAATCCTCAAATGACATAATTAAATAAGTGGAGTTCGGCTCCACAAAAATCCTATTTAGACATTTCTATCGAGAGGGCAACATAAATTCTTACTTCAAACAGCCTTTACGGTGATAAATCAGTAATTTGGGAGAATCTTTTATTTAAGTATATCCTCTTGTTTATTTCAGATCGTGTATTAGTCGGTCGCGAAGGACGTTCGGATGAATTATTTAGTATTGATGTATAAAATAATTTGATTTTCCTAATAAAAATAGGGATTTGCACGTTCTGGATTTTTTAAGGGTTCTTTTGAAATTGATGTTCCAATTGGGATTCTGTTAGAGTCTGTGTTTGAGAACTGTATAATATTTGAGTAAAGTGAGGATTATTATCTGGCGTTAGTATTTTTGATGTTTTTTTTTTCAAATAGATGCAGTACACAACAAATAATAAGCACTTATAGATAAAGGGCAATGGAGAGGGCTTTGCTCGGGGTTTCTCTACGTGATGACATCAAAAATGGTGAGATCCGTAGAACTAGAGTCATTAAATCGACATAGCCTAAAGAATTGCAAACCTTAAGTGGCAGTGGGCAGGACACGTCGCTCGTAGGACTGACGGCCGTTGGGGCGGAAAGGCCGTCGAGTGGCGGCCGCGTACCGGGAGATGCAGCGTTGTTAGCTCAAGAACGGCAGGACCGATTTTAATAAGCTATGATTTGCCGGATTCGTCTCGCTCGCTCGAATAGCAGAATAAATATTAAAATATCGGAAAATTCACAGGAAAAAATTACACATTAAAAAAAATTAGGTTAAAAGCTCCGTGGGCTTCCTTCAATTGAAAGTTCACTTCACCTCAAATACCTAATTATGTCTGTTATTTGTTTTGAAACTATTACAATTGTTAGGTGGTAAGAAGGTCGCCAGGTCAGTTAAATAAAAGACTAGCTTCCCGCTGGCAGCTTCGCCCGCGTTATTTTTATTTTCCCGTGGGAATTTTATATTTTCTCGTAGAAAAGAAAAATGTATTCGTTCTTCATCAGCGATAATTTAAGATTCTAAATGTGAAAGAATTTTTCAAATCAATCAAGTAGTTTTGGAAACTATTCAATGCAAAAAAACAAACAAATCTTTCCTCTGTATTGTATAATATTATATTATAGTGCAGACAAACGTTACTGAGTGATCTATTAACACACAGCTCAAATCACAGAATGGATTGCGCAGATAGTTTTTATGATGTAGGCATCCGCAAAGAAAGCATTTTTCAAAATTCACCCGCAAAGGGGATAAAACAGGGGTCCAAAGTTTGCATGGAAAAAGATTTAGAAGAATTTTTATGCGAAACTTCACAGAAGTACAAGTACATTTCCTGCAGGTGGACACTTAAAGAAATATCCCCAACACCATAATAGTTAATGTATTTTATGGATTGTATTTAGTGGATATGTTTTATCATATTTAAAAATTATATTTTGAAGATGTAATATTTATCTTAATCAATATTTTTACATACAAATAAGATATACTTAATTATTTTTAATTTTGCTTTATTAGTGTTTATGTTTATGTTTTATTAGTTCATATATTTTATTATCAAAATATATGTTAAGGTTAAATATTTTTAAATGTTAAATAGGTTTCAGTGATTTAAACTTTCCAACCCATCCAACCCATCGGTTGCCTGTTAGAGATTGCTGATTTTTATTTTTTTTAAAAACGTCGATCCACACTATGATTTTCTCCTGTGTCGTGGGTGCAGTTACAAACATAGAATATCACATGCATCTACGCCTAGACCGGAACAAATTTCTGTAGGCCATACAAAATATTTGTCCCGTACGGGAATCGAACCCGCGATCCGTTGCGCAGTAGGTGATCACTCGACCTCTGCGCTAACCGTAATTATAAAATTATTTTCAATGGTAGCTTTAGGTATTTATTGTAGAATTTAACTAGGTAAGCATTTTATTTGTCTGAATGGACCTTCGTTATAGTAGTTGTCGACTAGAACCATAATGCGACCATTGGCATTTTATAAGATAACAGTATACACTTCCAAAAATTTTAATATTTGAATATCACCAGCAAAACCCTAACATAGAAATTGAGTAACATCGTCCGCCATTTTTTTTCTTTTTACGACCCAAAACTTCTGTTGGCGTTTCTATTCGTCGTCAAAGGTGCGTCGGGGTTTTCATTTAGCGGCGCACACAGCTTCGGATGCAAGCCTTTTGGTCTCGTGAAAACCGGCAGCTTCAAAGCTTACATTCAATGTCTCAGCCCCGCGTTGTTACCCAATTAAAATCTAGTGCCGCTTGGAGTGTGAGCAAATTGGCGTTTTTAAATTGTATGACGTCTGTATTCGTGGAAACGCCAGCAGCTAACGTTTTTAAGTGAGATCAGTGAGCGCTTTCATTTGTAATTGGGAAAATTCCCTTTTCAGTAAATTGCGAAATCAAATTGTGATGTTGTACATCGGGTGGGTGTTCGTCGACTTTTTTAACAAGGTTTTATTGAACTTCCGATCTTGCAAGTTGAATTTGACGCACTTGCCAGTTTCCGATTGAGTTGAACTTTGGAACGCACCGCCTACTTCTGACGCCAATGAAATTACGCATAATTAGTATCGTTGTAAATCCAATATGGCCGTTGCAATAAAATGGCGGGTTACATATTTTTGTTAAAGCCCCAAAATGGTTATCAAATGAAAGGGTGCGCCTTGTAAAATAAAGTACACTTTAAAAAAAATTCAAATCCAATATGGCTGCCGTCACAAAATGGCGGATTACATATTTTTGTACAGCCCCCACAATATGGGCATCCAATAACAAGCATTTACTTTAAAAAATTGATGTATTTTATTCAATTTAGAGTTTATTTCATACATCTTAGAGCATTTAAATAAAAACTTGTTTTGGAAAAAAATTTTGTACTATTTATGGAATTTGAAAAAGATTAGGTCTTAAAAGACCAGACCAGTCTTAAATGAAGACTCAGATGGATTTCAAACGATAATGGATAAATAACTATATGGAAGTCAGCATCATCCAAACTCTTATAATTCTGTTTGTTATTGTATTGGTTTTTTTATACACACAATAGCAAAGCTCTTGGTCCGAATTAAGTGAAGATGAGGCTGAAGAAGGAAGCAAGCTTCACCTGGACTCCTCAACAATAAGAAACTGGTTATCGCCCAGTTATCGGAACACAATAATGTTATTCTCATAATTACTATTGCGACACTCTTAGGAAAGACTCCTGTACAAGCAAACTAACATCGTAACTCCATATTAGAAACAGGTGGTCTTAACTATTAGAGTACGGAGGAGAATGCTATTGAATTTTTTGTTACGAAGACATCTTTGTATAAGATGGTGATTGATAAACCCACCAGAAGGATCGAAGATGAAGAATGAGTAAAGATTGATAGATTAGAGAGAAATAGATGTCTGTTGAATTATTATTTAGCTTAGGACGCAATCACGTCAACTTTCCATAAACTACAATTAGTATGTTCAGAGTGCAGTTCTATTGCCATTAAAAAAGATCTTGTGTGGAACATTTTCACAGAAACAGTTGATACTTACGTCACTTGACGCATGTCATCCCCCACAACATCTTTCTTATCATCTAGAATGGTTACGAAAAACTTTTGCTCTGCAATATTGTCTGTCGCACCGGTTTTCTGTATATTGCATGGAAACTAACAGTTAATGCTGACAGTTGGTAACATTGTCGAACATGACGGTTGTGGTTTATAAATCGATAAATCGTTGCTTAATGTTGGCTCTCCACCGAAAAAACTTGTAAAATTTTTATTTGGTGCGACACGGCTTTCGATTAACTTTAGTTGATAACGACGTGTTGTAAAGAAAAGTTGACTAATTTTATTCGGTGGGGAGCAAATTTTATACATTTGATTAGTGCAGCGTGTGTTCTCTCCACTGCACTAGTCATCTTCGCATTTGGACTCCACTTGCATTTACCAACAGGTAGAATGGAGTCATGTGGTAGGGCTACTATAAATAAATCAAAATAAAATAATGGACATGACGCCTTACAAAAAATCATTCTCCTAATCTGACGCTTTTGTTTTTATTCAATAATTTCTTAGAATAAAATCTCCACTCCCCAAAAGGATCGTCGATAAATCTGAAACAAAAATATCCATTAAATTAAATGTACCTATGCGATGATCTCTTAATGGAATTACAAGTGGTCTCTGATCCTTTCGATCCGTCGAAAAGTTTTCAAATTAAAATATGCCTAAGCGATTTTGGTCTCCGAGAATTTTCCTGCCTGCAAAGTAAACAGCAGGAAACCATATTAAAGTGTACTGAAGTTATTAATATAAAGCGGGGTGTTAATCAGTTTTCGGAAATCGTGCAGGAGAAAAGAATACATAATGCGATTGGTTCTCCACAGAGGATCATTGCTGGTGTGAGTTCGTGTAACTTCAACTGGTGGATGCTGGATAATCTCACGATATCTCATTTACCTCGTGATAGTCGAAATATCGTGTTCGGCGTTAAACGGTCATTGCTGTGGAGTCATGCGAGAGGCGTTTGTATAGATTTACACAGCAATCGATATTTCAATTACTAATCATTTATGAGGCCGCCTTCTTGCCTAACTCATCATAACAGCTCATATACGTCCCCACCGAGGGGCTCGAGCCTATTTTAAATTAGGGTTTTTAGCCCTTTTTTTCGAGGGGAAATGCGCATCCGCACCGTACCCACCGTTAGCTAGACGGCGAGCGTGTAACCCGGCATAGTGCCAGGCCTATCCACTAAAACCCCTCGGTGTTCTTCCTGCCCTTATGGGCGCGCTAGGTAAGTGCGACACTGCGACTCTATTACCCACGCGTCCAGGCAAGCCCGACCACCCGGTTGGGCTCTCGTCAAGGGAGGATTGCCCGAGAACACCTTGGAGTTCTCTTCGACTCTAAGCTTCATTTAGACAAGCACATTGAAGGGATAGTCAGCAAAGCCTACCAAATGTTTGGGTTTATAATGCGCTCTACTAAAGATTTTAAAAATTATAAATCATATTTGCATTTGTACAAGTCGCTGGTTAGATCACAATTAGAGTACGCGGTACCTATCTGGAATCCGTTTTACAATAAATACACCAAGCAAATTGAGAACGTCCAACGTAAGTTTCTGCGATCCATGCACTATAGATGCTACAAGACTTATCTCCCATATTCCCAGTTACTCACACAATACCACATGGTGACTCTTGAATCTAGACGCAGACTCCTAGAAGCAACGATGTTGTACAACATTGTGCATTGCAAATTTGACTGTCCACAGTTAACCAATGATCTTTATTACATAGTTCCGAGATCGGCAAACGTAAGAAATGTGCAACGGTTGTTTTTTACTAGTATAAGCCGAACTAACGCAGGCAAGCGCTCACCATTACGGCGTATTGTCAACATGTTTGAAGACTGTTTTAAGGAAGTGGATATATTTGCTCACTCTAAGTATAAATTCAGGAGTACCTTATTGTCAAAAATATAGATATAGGATATGTGTTGTTGTTGATTAATATATAGGAATCTCGTGTCGCAGTGTTTGTTATCGGACTCCTCCGAAACGTCTTGATCAATTTTTTTTGAGATTTTTTGGGTATTTTTGGTGGGCACGTTTGGGCGGGCACGGCTAGTTTTATATAGCATCATTAATATAGTTCACATTTTAGATTTAAGACACTATTTATAAGTTCCAATTATTAATCTACATGCTAATATGTGGATAAAGCTGTTGGTTTCAATATTATTATATGTAAAAGATTATCTTAGAATAAGACTTTATATTGTAACTGTTTTTTATCCCAAATAAAAAAAAAAAAACACCAGGGTAATCCCCAGACGGATGGGAAGGCCATCCGTGCGGCGTGCACGGGGCCAACCGTGCACGCAGGCCACACGGCATGGTCATCGGACAGGCATTGCTTGAGCGAATGCCCGCCTTCTCCTGCCTATCCGTCTGCGGCGGATGGGAGCGGCCTGAGGATCTACCTCCCGCTCCCTCTCCGCAGCCTCCTTATAATAATAATAATAATAATACATTTATTTGCCAGAATATGGTTAGTAGGTTGTTACAGTTATATTTCCCGACATATTCTATCGAATGTTCGATGTGCAAATGTTAAAATTATTGGTTAAATTATACATTTAATATATGCAGATATTTTGTTTTTCATGAGCATGGATATCTTATTATTTTGATAGAAGCTTACATATAAATGCGGGACGACATCTTCGCAGAACTGAAATACTGTATTCTTGCAAATAAATTTATTATTATTATTAGAAGAAGGCGACAGCCCTCCATTCCGCTACGCCGTGGAGCATGGCCACGACCATGCTCGGCAGCGAAAGGTCTCCGCCTCCCAGCGCAGCGCTGCGCTGGCGTCGCCAAGCCAACAGGGTGTGCTCGGCCGTGTCGTCGGGAGCGTCACAGTGATGACACTGCGACGTTTCCTCCCGACGTGCAACTCGGTGCAGGTAGCGACCGAAACAACCATGTCCGGTCAGTACCTGCACCATGCGGAATGAGAGGCTGCCTTACCGGCGCCCAACCCACTCCTCCAACACCGAACGGATCGCCTCGATCGTCCGGTGACCGGCAGCTGGGCAGACGAGTGCCTCAACCCACCGGCGCAGAGCCTCCCTCTGCGCCAGGTCGGTTTTTAGGCCTGGCCTACTTTAACTTAGGGTGGTAATTATAAAATATTAATTGTTCCTTAAGAAGTCTTTTCATTGAAATACCTAAAAGTTTGTTACAGCCTTAGTAAACCACGCTGGCCCAGTGCGGATCGGTCTACTTTGAATTTCTTCGCAGATGTATGTAGGTTGTCTCATAATGTTTTCCTTCGCCGTAGGAGCGCAAGACAAAGGCACATGAAATTCGAAAACGAAAAAGACATTGGTGCATGGCGGTCTCGAACCCCGGACCTCCCGATAGGAAGGCAAGTAGTCCACAGCGCTACCGACGCACTCACTCAGCTCCAGTTGAAATAAGCACTCTCAGATAAGTAATGTAATGATTGTCACAGTTTTGTATTAATATCCGTCATGTGATTATTAAGTATCTTTTTACCTAATAAAAACTTGAGACGGCATGTTGATTTGAAATGTCGCGTGACGTCACGCCTCTCAACATTTTGTGGCACGGTGTAACGTAGTAACCTCCGCTCCGTAGCTGTGAATTGCTTTATCTCACGTTGTGTGGTAGCGAGCCCCGCTTCGTAACTTTTTACTTTTCCTCCAACTACTCATTAATTTTACTCTTAATCGCTGGAAAGGCAACATTAAGTAATACATTACTACCCTGAGAAACTTGAGGGCAGTAATGTTGTATAAAATTTGATTAATGACCTGTTCAACATTACTTTTTTTTCTAATCTATTAAGAAGTCACAACAAGATTCATACGAAGTGTAGGCATTTTTGCAAAGAGGTTTGAGTGGCTGTATAAGATGCCATATAAATACTACATATGCGCAAAACAAGTTTTATTTACTCGCACAATATAAAGCATACAACACAGTATAAAGCCAATGCTATTAAAAAAAGAGAGACTTCAATGGCGACGGTAAGCTTTTATCGCTTTATCTCACGTTATGTCGTAGCAAGCCCTGCTCCGTAGCTTTAAATCGCTATTCTACGTTGTGTCGTAGCGATTTAAAGTTACAAAGCGAGGCTGCTTTGTAACTTTAAATCGCTATAACTCACGTTGTGTCGTAGCGAGCCTTGCTCCGTAGCTTTTAATCACTTTATCTCACGTTGCCTCATAGCGAACTTCGCTCCGTAACTTTATACTACTTTATTTCACGTTATATCGTTGCTAGCCCCGCTTCGTATCTTTAAATTGCTTTATGTCACGTTGTGTCGTAGCGAGCACCACATCGTAACTTTAAATTACTTTATCTCATGTTGTGTCATAGCGAGCCCTGCTTCGTTACTTTAAAATACTTTATCTCACGCTGTGTCGTAGCGAGCCTCACTCCGTAGCTTTAAATCGCTACATCTCACGTTGTGTTTGATCACACCCCGGGCACTCCATACAACGTTCGCAAATCAATTACCTATTACTACTACTTAAACAAATGACGTTCGTACACGCGCAAATGTGTGCGTGGAATCTAGTAGGGCTGAGTGAGCGGTTATCAATCGAAATGACGCGGGAAGTACAGCCACTGCCTTCTCTTTCACCCGCATAGCGCTGTCTCTGTTATCGCCCGGCGCTCGCGTCTACTCGTCCGAGCGATCGCGCGCGCCCTTGTTTACGTGTCAGTGATGTCTACAGCGAAGTGCCGGGTAGGACGAGGTATTTGAAATGAGTGCGGGGAGGTGAGTGGCCGTTCTGTACGTAGTACTATTATCTATTCTGTGGTTTGATCGAGCCCCGCTTCGTTAGTTTAAATTACTTTATCCCAAATTGTGTCGTAGCAAGCCCCGCTCCGTAGCTTTAAATCGCTATATATCTCACGTTGCGTCGTAGCGAGCCCCGCTTCGTCAGTTTAAATTACTTTTCAACACACTTCCTCATAAAGTGGCTCTAATCCCATGGCAATTAGGCACATAATGACACCTATAATCAAACTGTGACTTTTTCATTACTATTATTCACGAGTGAGTAATAGTTTTTTTTAATATTATTAGTTGAGTTACGCTTACACTTGCGCTAAAATGCTATCCGCGAAAAGCCCAAAAAAAAGAAACCTCATTTTTTAGTCTATGGCCGATGCGCGCGCATAGGAAAACTGATTAATTTTTCCCGCCTTTACGAAATTTATTAGTCTATGGCCGATGCGCGCGCATAGGAAAACTGATTAATTTTTCCCGCCATTACGAAACATTTTTCACAACTCGTCTCGTTTTCTCTTTTTTAAGTTATTTAGTTAGTTATTAATTAAGATGTCTGCAAATACAATTTATGAAGAAAATGATTTATGTTGTACACCGCCCGATATAAGATGTGAAGCCCAGAACGTTATGGAAAGTTTACTACCAGAAAACTCAAAGGAAAAATATCTATTAGCGTACCAAAATTTCATACAATGGCACAGCAACAAGAATACGCAGTCTTTTTCAGAAAATGTGTTCATGGCGTACTCTAAAGAATTATCTTCTAAGTACAAACCTAGCTCTTTGTGGTGTATTTACTCAATGTTAAAAAGTACAGTCCGAACAAAGAATGGAGTGGACTTAAAAACATACTCGAATTTGTCAGCTTATCTAAAGAGACTATCTGATAGATTTAGAAGCAAAAAATCAAAGGTTTTATCATCTGATGATATTGAAAAATTTATTAAAGATGCTCCAGCTAACCAATATTTGGCTACAAAGGTTAGTTAAATTAATTTTAATTAAATATTTAATAGCAGCTTGTGTTGTGTGTTGACCTTAATTATTGTTTCTTTTGTTTCAGGTTGCTTTAATATTTGGTGTAACTGGTGCCTGTAGGATGCAAGAATTAACAAATATAACTGTAAAAGATATAGAGAACCATGGCCAGATGCTTTTAGTGAAGATACCTATCACGAAAAATAAAATACCTAGGTCATTCACCATACACGGTCCATTCTATGATATTGTTAAGAAGTATGAAAGTTTGCGTTCGCCAAAAACAAAAAATGACCGTTTCTTTCTAAATTACCAGAATGGTAAATGTACCTGTCAGCCTATAGGTATAAACAAATTTGGTTCTATGCCTAAAGAAATCGCTAAGTTTTTGGGTTTAGTAGATGCTGAGAGGTACACTGGACATAGTTTCAGAAGAACTTCAGCTACATTGCTGGCAAATTCAGGAGCTGATATAATGACTTTGAAGCGACATGGCGGGTGGCGATCTAGCAATGTAGCAGAATCATACGTAGAAGATTCCATACAAAACAAGAAGGAAATTTGTGCAAAAATCACAAAAAGAATTAAACTTGATTCTGAGACGCATCCTACTGGCGAAATACCAAGTACGTCCAATGATTGGATTTCACCTACCTACACGAATAATGAACCATCACAAATAACAATAGAACATGAAAGTATTTCAATAAATAATCTATCTGATGAGACCGCTATGTCATCAAAAATAGTTAATTATAATTTTACTAACTGCACATTTACTAATTGTTTCTCTAAGTAAACTTTTTATCTACTATGTAAAATGGTTTTTTATTTAAGTATTGTTTTATTCAGAAGTATGTTGAAAAACGTTGTATGATACACGTGTGTATTGATGGTTACCGTCCTCAGCTTCTTAAGACCCTCGCCTGACGGCTCGGGCCTCAATGCGCCTCAGCGGTAATCACCAACATTACACACTTGTACCATAATGTACTATTATCTCACATTGTGTCGTAGCGAGCCCCGCTCCGTAGCTTTAAATCGCTATATATCTCACGTTGCGTCGTAGCGAGCCCCGCTTCGTTAGTTTAAATTACTTTATCTCACGTTGTGTCGTAGCGAGCCCCGCTCCGTAGCTTTAAATCGCTATATATCTCACGTTGCGTCGTAAGAGCCCCGCTTCGTCAGTTTAAATTACTTTATCTCACATTGTGTCGTAGCGAGCCCCGCTCCGTAGCTTTAAATCGCTATATATCTCACGTTGCGTCGTAGCGAGCCCCGCTTCGTTAGTTTAAATTACTTTATCTCACGTTGTGTCGTAGCGAGCCCCGCTCCGTAGCTTTAAATCGCTATATATCTCACGTTGCGTCGTAGCGAGCCCCGCTTCGTTAGTTTAAATTACTTTATCTCACGTTGTGTCGTAGCGAGCCCCGCTCCGTAGCTTTAAATCGCTTTATCTTACGTTGTGTCGTAGCGAACCCCGCACCGCATCTTTAAATCGCTTCATCTCAGTAGTTGTAGGGTTCGATATTTTTTCGTCCATCTATCGTATGTCGCATTACACAAAAACATCAGATCTTTAATTTTACTGTCATACTCCTAAATAGGTCAAATGGTATATGCGTTAGATCTTCAATTTCAAATCTGTGTGGCAGTGATTCGATGCTGGTGTAGAGCGTTGTTTATTTTTTCATATTTTTTATTACTTGTTTATTTATTACCTAATTTGGTTTTTTTATTAAGTGTTTTTTTTATTTATAATTTTCTGTACAATAAATCCCTAAAAAGCTTGAATTGTTCATAACAAAGTGTTATCAGATACAAATAAAAAAAGACAATCCCGAACTTTCTACGTGGCGTTATTAGTGTTGGTTGGTTTCAATTAATTAATTAATTAACACCATTCTCAATAGAGAAAATTTCATAATTTAATCAAAATGGATCCATTTCGTTCGTTCGTGTTCTAGGCAGGGAGAAAAAGTTTTAACAACCAAAAAAATGTTTTAATCAGATGCAAATATACGTTGACAGCGTAACGAATAAAGTTTATCCTGGACAGTTCTGACTTCGAAATAGAGACACAGAAATTCAACAGAGGTAGCCCACACAGCGGACATAACGCTACCCAATAATCAATAGTTGATTTAGTTGTGCGAGTGCAAGTATTATTAACTACACCTCATTCTGCGTAAATGCCTTTACCCACAGCGCTCGATCTGCAGGCCAATTATGGATCTTTCATGGTATGACATGGTATAAATTTGAGAAAAAAAAGTCATGAAATGCTGCATTTCGTATTACCGATCTCCAGTGATATCATCACTATGGCATAATTTCAATGATGTCATCATTAAATAATGAACAAATTATCCAAAATCTGACCGGAAATCACATTTTTGTCTTGCACTATGATATCATTTGCAAAACCATGAGATCGGTAATAGGCCCCTTTGATCAGCCGATACGTTCTGAGCGCATGCGATCACTGTAACCTATGGCGGCTCGTGTATGCGTCCCCACTGCCTACGATAGACTGCAGCGTTCAATCGGCGGCGTGCGATCTATGGTTACCGGAGGGAGTCATGTGTCAGGGTCATGTGCATGGATAACTCCGTCTTACCTATTCCTGCCGCAAAGCAGCAGTGCTTGCATTGCTGTGTTCCGGTTTGGCATATGGCATTGAAATCACTGGGTACCGTGACTTTACATCTTAAGTCACAAGTTGGCAACGTACACTGTGGTACCTGTGAGGGTTGCAGTTTTGCTGCGAATCTCACAGGAGCCACATGTATTATAAGTGACTGTTACCACTTACCATCAGGTGGGCAGTTTGCTTATTTGCCAACGTATTTGCAATAAAAATGCGGTATTGTCGCCTGCGGTATTTCCGGACCGATACGACCTTCAAACTTTCAAAAAAAGAGCGTATTCCTTCCTCAAAGGCCGGCAACGCACTTGTAACTCCTCTGGGGTTGCGGGTGTCCATGGGCGACGGTAATCACTTACCATCAGGTGATACGTCTGCTCGTTTGCCCCCTATATCATAAAAAAAAAGTTTCATACAAAAACCCGTGTCGCGAAGCGGAAGGCTTCGTACAAAAAAAAGGGTGGAAGAAGCTAGAAAGAAAACAAGGTATTAGAATAAACACGGTATATTTACAAAGAACACAATATAGATCAAGGGAGGATATAGATTAGGAGGGCACGGCAGATCTTACTTAACTAACTTAACCTAAATAACAATAACTATGTACAATGTAGAAAGGTCTAGCCTGGCCAGGGTAGGACGAGGAGGCGGATAGATGGCCGGAGCAGGAACAGGCTCAGCAACCCAGCAGTCAGGTAGGCAGCACAGGAGCGTCCCAAAGACGCTCTGTAGGCAGACGGCTCAGGAACACCCGGTGGCAGCGGTGTGTAGATACGAGGGCCAGAGCACCTCCAACGGCGCTCCTCAGGATAGGCGGCAGCAGGGACCCGTAGAAGACGCGTAGGAGTGGTCAGGTAGGCAGCAGGTACACGTAGCAGGCGCGGTGGAGACGCGTGAAGGAACCGGCACGAAGTGATATAATCACGGAGGCCTGGCGGTGGTGGTTAGGTTCCAAGCCGGTGTAAGGAGCTTAGCTACTCCTTAGCCGTTTGCGTTCAATACCAGAGCTGGTAGTAGACTGGCTTCCTAATGACCCTGGTCCGCTTTTATACTGGCCATAACAATAGACAACTATATAGCTGTCAAGCGAAAGATTTTTGAACAATAACATAATTATATGACATTTGTCAGTCACGTAGGCATTGAGCTACAATATTGAGATCAAATGTCGGACGCTAACAATTATAATAAGAAAATATAGAAAAATACAATAAAGGACTAATAAATATTACAAATATTTATCGCTTGTGAATAATAGCGTTATACAAAGTGAAGTTCAAACAAATAATCAGTTAGTGCTTTACAAACATTCGTGAATCAATAAGTGCTACAAGAATTTGTGTATATTTACAAGATCGACATGTGAAAAGACAAGGTAATAATATTATATTTTCCTACCTAGTTACAATAAAGAATTAGTAGGCTTAAATGTAGTTAGTGTAGAGTATGAGAGTTTTATCTTTTATTTAAATTTATGAAGTGAACATTTTATTCGTAAGTCTCGCGACTTTCCGTCAGCGCGAAGCAACCTGACACCCGCTATTTCGTACTGTATGTCACAGCGTACCGTATATCAATAACAGAAATAAAAAAAATCAAAACAAAAGCAAAAAAAATACCGTCACGAAAAAATAATGGACGCGGTATAAAAATCGTCCAACCATTCACGGTGCATGCGACGAACAAGTTTGTTGTTGACTCGTTAACGGGACTAGAGCGTATGCGATGTGGACACACAGCTTTCAAGGATGGGCGATCAGATTCATCACGTCCACTCCCTGAAAAGTTAGGCAGACGTGTATTGATTTATTGAACCCTCATATTATTATGTCGCCCTTTCTTATTTCCCATGTAGAACGGGTCGAGCCTACTGCCAATTTTCAGGCACTAATTCCAGACTACGAACTACACCCAGGGACACGTTTAGAGAAACGATAAAAATTCACTTCTAGTTTTGATAACGCTGTGTATTTCAGCATACGAAACCATATTTAGTTTTACTAGATTTCTAGCCATCGGATTCACTACAAAAAACATTCATCGAGGAAACCAGTTATACGATTGTGATAAAAAAGACCACCATTAAAAGTTACCGCTCTTCTCCAGGTCACTTTTGTCATTATTCGTTATGGCCTTTGGTCATGAATCCTGGATAACAATCAAACAAACGCATTAAATGATATTATATTTATTAAAAAATAATATAGTTCATATCTTATATTGTTTTGATGTACACATACATTATTATTTGATTTCGAAGACGCATAAGTGCGATAACCATATTACCGAATCGTCCACCGCAGGATCACTGTTTTAGTCAAGAAAATCATAAAATTTGTTATGATTGGGCATCATATTTATATAATCCTAAAGATAATTAAATATTCTTGCAGAAATCAGCCTTTTTTGTAATGTAATAAGTCCAGCTCACATAATATATATCTGTAATTTTTATGTTGAGGTCTGAATTTTGTAAACATTTTATGCATAATTATAATTTGTGATGTATATTTTTATTACAGATGTACGGAAAGAGAGTTTTCAGTGTTGATGAGTTGAAGGAATTGTCAGATGAAGAGTTGAGGGAGTCGTGGAAGCTCACTGATGAACAGGCTGAAAATTCAGACGTGGGAGGTGATGACGATGCTGAAGTTGAGTTACCACTTTCAGTCACCAAAAATATAATAATTAAAATTGTTAATGTGACTGTTATTGGTACCAAATTAATTTAGCTATGATTATAAATATTTTGTAAGTTGATTATTATAGTTAACTTGATCTCATTATTACTGATTATTCCTATAAGGGTTATAATATCTTAGTTGTAGTTGTAGCCATTTTTTTTGAAGTCACATTAAAAAAGTGTTCAATTATTTTTATAATAAAATTATGTGATAAATATTAATAATAAAATTAAGTATACCAAAAGTAATTATTTTATTTTCTGAGTCCTAACTCAATGTGGTGCATGATTGTGGTGTAGGTTACAGCGAATGCTCTGCGGTCGATATAAAGACCGGGCAAGAGGGCTTAGAATGAGCGGGCAGCCTGGGATGCCGCTTCCAACTTTTGTCAGGAAGTTATGGAAGCGAAGGAGCGAAGCGAGCGTGAACGCGAGCTCGATCCCCTCGCTAGTGCGAGGAGGCGTCGGAGGGTAGGGCGGCGAAGGAGAGGTTACAACGCTCTTATTCCGCCATCCTAGTGGGAGTCGGCGGGCGACGCGGATGGGTACCGCGTCGCCTGCATTGCACTCGACCCCTGCGACGGTGGGGGCAGTTAGGGAACACTAACTGCTCCCATGCCTCTGGCGGAGAGGGTAGCCCGACTTACGTGTGCTCAGCACTCTGCGCATGCACGCAGTCGCCCAATTATGGCCGGAGAGGTGTTCCCGTGGGGTTTAGTGGGTAGCCGCGGCACTCTGTCGTGGAGTCCCACACACCCTTGCCCCTACCCGGGGGCTTGGACGGTGCGTCAAAGCATTCCCCACGTTAAAAAAAAGAGGGCTTAGAATGGACGCCGGTCATATGGTTGACCGCCTTTTTTTAGCACAAACAAAAGCCATGTCATGTTTTTACACATCAAATTTTCTTTCATTATGCCAATTCTACCCAACTCTCAAAAACTAGATTAATTAAGCAAAAAATATAATTTGCCCTATAAAGGGTTACCCTTTATAGGTCAAGTTGCAAAATCGGTCGATATAGCGACCACTTTTATCCCTGTACATTTAAGGACTAAAGTCCTAATTGGTAGCTGTACAGTGAGCTTTTTATTTTCTTTTTCATTAAACCATGAATGCTTAAAGTTCTCTAAAACGACCGATGGACCATAAATGACAATAGTAACAATTTCTGAACGCATCGAAATACCGGTCGAATTATAGACCATTGCCCGTTAGGGGAAAAAAACTGTCAGATGTGAGATGTCAACGGTTTTCGTCAATGTTTTGTTACAAATTCTGAAAATAAAGAAGAAATTGTAAGTTTTAAAGGTCAATCACACATCGATATGATGTTGTAAAAGTAGCTTGAATCTATGTAAAAAGTGTAGTGTTCCTCTAAATTTGTCCTTGAGTGTGTTTATGACGCTTTTTATTTGTGCGTATAAACCTTTCCTGGACCTATTCAAAAATTGGTCAATCCGCTTAAAAGTATTTGCGAGGCTAACACACAGCGATTCATTTTCATATATAAGAAGTAGATTCGGTAAATTAGGTTCATAGGTATATACTTACCTTAGAAAGTAACATACTAAATCATTAGTGAGTTTGTTTGTTTGTTACGCTTTCACGCCTAAACCACTGAACTAACTTTAATAATGTTTGGTATAGAAATAACTTAGGCCATGGGAATAACGTAAGCTTCTTTTTATTCTTATTATTCTCGAATTTTAATGAGTTCCCTAGGGACGCAGACGATGTCGCGGGTAGCAGCTACTATAATTATATTAATTTTGTTAATGTTAAACATGGATATTAACTACGTTAGTAAAAATATGAAGTTGCATTTGTGGTGTAGTCCCTTTCTCTAAGGCTTTATTGTGTGGTCAGAATTGAATGTGTGTATTACCAGAGGGTAGAACCTCAGAAATAGGTAATGGGTTCACCTCAATCTTACCTATTCCTGCTGTCAAGCAGCGATATTTGGATTACTGTGTTTAACCATTCGTTCTTTGCCTTCACAATCGCTATCCACTGCCAAATCTTTGTAACAGCGGTTTCGCAGTAACCCTTTAATATGAATCCATTACTACAAAATAATATCAATTTTCAAGTAGTCACTTAAATTTACATAATTTTTTTATCAGTCACCGCTATAATTATATTTCAACACTCAATGTATCATATTTATTTAATGTGAACCCTAATAAAGTTTTTCATAAATCTACATGTTAACATACACTGTCACAATGAAGAAATACTGTCATAATGTATTCTTTGAAGACTCAAGAAAGATTATATCTTTGAAATCTGTTTCAAAAAAGGCTTTAAAATTGTTTAGAGAGTTTGCACGAATATTTCAACCTTTTGTCATAGTATTCATATTTAGAACGTTTTGTATAATTTTAAATAAATACTTGGATAATAACACGTTTTTAATCTATAAATAAAATTGTCTTAAGAAATCTACACTTACTTAAAAACCTCCCTCGAACTATATACATAGTTGTGTCCTTATTGCTGTGTAAATAAATATGATACATTGAGTGTAATATAGAAATTATCGAGGTTATTGATTATATATTTACGACATCGTCCTTTGTCTGTTTTCACGAAATTTTTATGTATTCGGCAGCACAAAGTCATCTTTTTGAAATCACCATAGAATATAAATCAGTCAACGCACGGAATTAAAAAAATCGAATATTGGGTCTTAATCTGACAATCCGAGTTTATTATCTGTTCTTCTAGAGGCTCTCCCAATATCCGAACAGGTGTAGAGTCAACTGTTTTTTGTTCCTTTTACGTGCATACATGTTAATTAAACTTAGTAGGTGCATACAAGGGTAAAGTAATTAATTGTATATATTTATCTCAATTAAATTTTCAGTTAGATTCTTGGTTGATTAGTCTTTTTTGTTTTATTTCACGTCAATAAGTGCCGAATAAAGATTTTTGAGTTTGAGCTTGAATATTTATGTTTTCGGAACGATTCGACACTGAGTCAGCCAACGCCGAAGTAATTGAGCGCAACAAGGCCTCAATCGTTCTAATTGGCGATTTTCTGTACACATACATCCTTTTTATGAGCCCTGAGAAATAGGGTTCTCACTATACATCGATGCATCGAAAACATCGATATGTATCATTCTATATATCGAATCAGTCCGATTAATCACTCACTGTAGATATTTTACATTGTGTTGATGTATTTCATTTAATGTATCAAATACATGTTTTTTGTAGGTACCAGACAAAATTACTACTCAATGATGCAAATCAAAAACATACATATAATACATAGTTTCCGAATTTAGTCACTTTCAAACTGACGTAACTTTTGATGTGTGTTGCTCCAAATTCCAGGATATCGTCTACAAAATTAACTGATTTGCTGTTAAATCAGGGCGGGAACTTCGATTGATTTCGTGATGTGGCCGACAATCCATACGCACACATTTTAAGGGCGCATCAAACTCACGAATATTTTTAACGAACATTCCCACAAAAACTCGTGAAACCTGCGTGACTACTCTGCCATTTCATCGCAGCTTGCGGGCTGAGTAGGTCGCTTAATTGACATCATTAACGTGTTCAACGTGTCGTCGCTTGGTGAATCCGTTTTGCCTAGATCTGAAGAGCTGCAGCATACTCGGGTCCTGTTTTGATATTATTAATTGTTATAATCAATTGGATTCGGTGTTTAAATTGTGGATTGTGAGAACCAATTGGATTAGGTGTTCAAATTGTAGATTGTTATAACCAATTAGATCCGGTTTTAAAATTATGGCAGAAGACGTACCGTGGGTTCCGTGCAGACTTATCCAAGTATGTAGTTCGTAACTACTTACAGTTTTCAAATTATATACGTGCTGTAAATTTGTGAAATTAATATGTAAGAAAGAAAGAAAGAAAGGAAAATTCATTTTATTATAACTCCACACGACAGTAAACAATTAACATAAGAACATAAGACATGACAATTAACGTATACAACACACAAACTGTGTAACGTCATGCGATGTCAAAATTGCGTCAGCTCAGCTTAAGGAGCAAGCAGGGCAAGCTGCACTGGTTTTCTGCTGAACGCAGTAGTGACATAAGGTATCCAATTAGAAATAGCGCATATAGCGACACATATTTTAGAAATATATTGACACAAAATATGACAGATCTCTCTTCACCCTACAACACAGATCAGGTGCTAGTTATTCCGTAACAGAATAAAATACTAGTTACTCCATAACAGATTAGGTACTAGTTACATGCGAGACCATATGTACATTCAAGCGTAATTTCGGAACTCAGCGAGTCCCAGATAATTGTAGGTAGGCCCCACTCCCTGCAGTAGATTTCAAATCCTTTTCACCGGGTCAAAAGAGCAAGGTATTTCTGCTGCCCTCTCTATATTCTGTAATATAGGTAGGCGTATCTTTTAAATATACAAATAGCTACTATAATGTTGAAATGAAATAATTTTATTTCGTAAAAGCAGGGTTTCTCAAAGTGGGGTCCACGGACCCCTTAGGGACCCATAGCATGTGTATCAGGGGTCCGCAGTACGTTAGTCTGTAAACATATTTACTAGGAAAGTGTGTAGTAAACTCGACGTAAACATGAAATGCGCCTTGCCTTGTCGAAGACAAACCCACAGAATTAAACGTTTTCATTGAGGCCAAACAGCAGCACCCTTCTCATTATCTTAGTAGTTAGTGTAATTAAAGTATTTTTTATTAATATTAATAAGACCTTTATCATTTCCAAAAATATTTTGCCAGGGTTCATGGAATTGTTTAAATTGTGAATGTGATCCGTGACTGCAAAAAGTTTATGAAACCCTGGTATAAAGTATGCACCTGAACCTGAAACGACAAAATTAATTCATTAAAATTTCATCAAAATCTGCCACTCGCTCGGATTGCTCAACATATTTCAAATTCTAATGTAATGGAAAAAAGGTAAGTTAACAAAAAACACAGTCTCTCATAGAACCGGGCAGATTTCATCCATGAATTATTATCGTTTATTTGTAGTGAGGTTTAGAATGCAATATTTGTTCAACGATTGAAATTATTGATAGGTAAATTTGGAATATCGATTAAGAATCTTCGTGTGAAAGTGAATACACAATAAATTTAACGAGTTCTCTACTCTGTAAAGCCTCGTAGAATAACAAGCTCGATTACTTTTTGTTTTGAGTTTTTAACTATTTTTGACAAATTGAATACAAATCAATGAATTAATTATTTCGATATTTACAAGTGTACTAACCGTGCGGTTAAAGAATGGGATTAGAAATGGCGGCGAAATGTATACACTTCTCGCTCGCACACTATTAGACGGAAATAGTGTGCGAGCGAGAAGTGTATACATGCCATTTCTAATCCCATTCTTTAACCGCACGAGTTGTATAGGTATGCTTCTCATACCCACTAAACTTAAATATTCTTAATTCTGTCTTTTAAATAAAAGACAGTATTATGTACACCAGTAAAAAAAGTACTCGTGCAAACAAAAGACAGTATTAATAATAGTAGCTTTCATTTCGGTTACACTGCAACCGAAATGAAAGCTACTATTTTTTATTAAGAAACTACTATAAAGTTATTCGGTGTAACTTACAGCGAATATTCTAAGTACTACTTACACAAAATTCTTCACTCCTAAGCGGATGGAGTCATTTGAATGGACTCAGCACACGTCCTGCAAATTAATTTTCCCCTGCATAGTTTGGAATGCAAGGGAAACATCGCCAGAAGTGTTCCCACTGTGTTCCAATTAATTCCCGGCCGAAGTTTGTGTACAATGCACTGACCACTTCGCGTGAGCAAAACGACTAGTAGACACTAGTATTATGTAATCTGTGACGACGCGACAGGGGACGTTTCGTGTTACTTTGTGTTTTATCAATGAAATGCTCTAACATCAGTTCTAGCAAAAATTCTAGAACATTCAGTAAAGAATAGGCTTGAGTGGATCTTGGAAAACAGGGGCATAATCTCCTCCTCACAATTTGGCTTTCGCAAAGGGATGGGTACTACTGACAGCCTAAGCATATTTATTACAGATGTTCGCCTTGCCTTTTCCCGAGGAGAACATCTTGTGGGAGTATTTTTGGACATATCCTCGGCATATGATAACGTCCTTCTTCCAGTGCTCAGGCAGACAATGCATCAGCTGAGTTTACCTGTGAAGTTGATCAACGTTGTAATTAACTTATTTACGGCCAGGACTATTTCCTGCCGAACACAGGACTCCATACTTACCACAAGAATGATCTGGAAGGGGCTACCTCAGGGATCTGTTATTAGCCCACTGTTGTATAACTTGTACACTTACGACCTAGACAAGTCAGTAGACTCCTTTTGCGAAATCCTACAATATGCTGATGACATTGCATTGTATTATCCTTCCAATGACATATCAGAATGTTCCGTCCAACTAAACACAGCTCTTCGCTATCTGAACCAATGGCTCGTTGACCATGGTCTTACTTTATCAACATCCAAGTCTTCCGTTGTAGTGTTTTCCCGGAAAAGACTTATTCCTGACATCACCATAGCCATTGATGATGAATTTCTACATGTCGAGGACTGTGTTAAATTTTTAGGATTACAGCTGGACTCCAGATTAACTGGTATACAACACCTAAACTACATCAAAACTAAATGCGAAAGAAATTTTAATACTCTCCGCGCTGTTTCTGGTGTATGGTGGGGAGCACACCCCTATTGCCAAAAACTTCTCTATAACGCCATAATCCGCAGCCACTTTGATTATGGTTGCTTCCTTTGGGAACCCTGCAACAAGTTGGCCCTGAACTCCCTTAATAAAATCCAAGCAAAAGCACTTCGTATAATATGTGGAGCTATGAAGTCCTCCCCGATTAACGCCATGCAGGTAGAGTGCGTAGAACCCCCACTTCATTTACGCCGCCAGCTCCTTGCGGACAACTTCTTGTGCAAGGTTATCCAAAGGACCAACCACCCGTTACTATCTCGCCTCCACCATCTCCTGGGCTTAGTAGAGACAGCAAAGTTCTGGATCCACAAGGTAACCCCTTGCCTTATCAAAAGTTTTAAAAAACTCTCTGCTGGGCCATCCCTATACACCTTTCCTAATAACCCTCTTTTCATGTTTGGCTATGAAACTTTAGTATTCATACCTAACGTATTCCTGGATACTGAACTGAATAAAGACTCACCGGAAGCAAACATCGCCTTTAGACTAATGGTCGAAAATAACAATTGGGCAGACAGGCTGCTTATATACACTGATGCCTCGAAATTAACACAGGAGGGTAATGTAATGAGGGTAATAATGTGTGGATCCCTAGCCTGAAAATCGTCCTTAGTTTCAAATGCCCCTCTGAAACCACAGTGTTTACAGGAGAATTCATTGCTCTCTACGAAGCTGTTGCATTTATTGAATCACATGGATTCAGTAAGTTTGTGATTTTTAGTGACTCTCGGAGTGTACTTCAAGACCTTTTGAAATTCCCCCTTCGCTCTAAGAACACCTCTTATCTATCCCTAAAGACCAGGGAATTGCTGTATCGATGTCACTCACAGGACAAAGATGTTTCTATCGTTTGGGTCCCTGGACACTGTGGTATCACGGGGAATGAAAATGCTGATGCATGCGCTAAACAGGCCACAGCTTTAGGAAGCCCCACCTATAACCAATGCTTCTCTCAGGATATTCGGGTAACCTTAAAAGAAGATATTACTAGGCAGTGGCAACAGGAATGGACACACTCTTGTACCCTTAAAGGAAAATTTTATGGGAGCATTCAGAGGGATATTCCTACTAAGCCATGGTTCTTTAATTACAGATCTGCCAATAAATTAACCACATCTACCATTATTAGGCTACGCCTTGGACATGTCTGTTCTCCAGTTTTTCTGGCTAAAATTCACATCAGAGACCACTCCATATGTGAATGCGGCTTTGAGGAAGGCACCGCGGATCATATTTTCTTTAATTGTTCGAGACATCAAACCTCTTTGTACGACCTCCTTCCTGAATCTATTCCTCGCCCATCAAATATGAATTTCCTCCTAACTCAAATCAATACCCCTTTCCTGAATATCCTCTTTAAATATATAGAGAAATACCAAATAAAGCTATAATTTTCCTCCTACAAAATTATCCTAGGCATTAGGTACATCTCAACTCATACCTACACCCTCCTTTAACTTCTCACCTACAACCCTTAATTTTAGCCGCTACTAACAATATTTTAATGTTATATTTTAATGTTCGCTTTGCATTGTCCACAGGTAGCCCAACCGGCTAAGTAGCTATCACACCGCTAAACTTCCTAATTTATATCCGTGTTTTCGCTTCCCACTCGAAATTGGCGAAATTGTCAAATCTGACAGAAGCCACTTTACCTAAAAATTGAATTGAATTGAATGAAGTCGGTGATGTGATACTGGCCGGTGTTTTAAGTTAATCGTGTACACAGTGTGTCTGCGTGTACACAGAGAAGTTCAAACAAAAAAATCGAATAATTCTTTTACCAAAGGGTTAAGTTGACTAGTGAGCCCAGTTGGGTATGTGGTAGTACCCGGGTTCACCAGAGGTGATTTCACCATACCCGGTTAAACCTCTTGGAAGCTCTTCACCCTATGGGGGGCATGTTCGGAGTTAGGAAGGCCCAACGAACTGCTCTAAGGGCCAAATAAAAAACATCTTTGCTGCGTTAAAACGGCAATCAATTTTTTTTTGTATTTATATACGTGGTAAAAGTGATGGACCTACCTTTTTTTAGGCCCGTGGGTAAAAAATTAAGCAAAATCTTAAAAAATTATTCAAATTTCGAACATTATTTATCACGCTTTTATTTTGTTCTTAAATTTATTAGTGGCCTATACTTTTTATTAAGGAGATTTTACAAAAAAGTTTGTCTTGGTGGTTTAGTCTTAGACTTTGTTGATTAGTGTATAATTAATTTTATGTGTTGGCGACTCGCTCTCTTATAAATGAAGCGGCGATAGTTACTGTGTGCTCTCAGTAAAAATTACGATTGAATTAATTTTCGTCCCTTTTCTGCCTCCTTGACGACCCTAAAATAGGCAGTTTACTTGTTTGCCAACTTACCTAATTGTGTAAAAAAAAATCTTTTGTACAACGCCACAAAGCTGATCTTCAACTAATTATATAATTATTTTAGGACAATAATTTCAGAGCGAGGAAACAGTATCTAATGAAATCTAACATTATTGTATTGTAGCGGAAATTGTGTAAACTAATTTCGACTCGGAGTATTCCGGGAATATTCAATAACGGGCCAATCTAAGAATCTGTTTGAGTGTTTGCATTGTTCTATCCTCTGATTTGCTCGGATATTAATTTGATTTTGTGATGGTCTCGGCATTGAGCTCAGTACGCCCCCTGGCCATAGGTTTCTCCCAATAAGTAGAAGTTTCCGATATCTCACAGCACGCTAATTTAGTGCGAGTTGGTAGAATTCGAAAGGCATTTTGCTTCATTGGAGCAGCTGAAGTTGCCTTCTCTCTCTCTCTCTCTCTCTCTCTGGTGTCTCTCCACTACACTGCAGATTGGGCGTCGGCTCTGGGAACTTCTCCCGCTCTTGCGCTATGCGGAAAAGCTCTTCGACGTCGGCATTAAATAGTCCACTCCTGGGGTGTTACGTAGCCATGATTTTCTTTTACGTCCATCGCGCAGCTTAACTTCAACTTGGTCCATCATTATTAATTGGAGAAGGTTGTATTTCTTATGTCGCAGCACGTGACGGAGGTACGCCATCTTTCTCTTTTTGATGGTTTGAAATATTTCTTGGGTTTTACCGACACGAAGCAGTACTTCTATATTCGCGACTTTTTGGGTCCAGCTGATGCGTAGCATTCTACGATGATCTTAAAAGCTTCCAGGAAATTTTACGTGTTAGCTTTGAGAGTCCATGTTTCACAACCGTACAATACCTTACCCGTACCGAAGTTGATTTGGACCTCGTTAAATAGATTATGCAATTCTATGCCGCAGCCGCCGTCACATGCGCCCCGTCAGCATTTCATGCACATCGGCATTCGACGATGTATGTTTTGTAAACACGTCTTTGTTAACCCTTAATTAGGTGCATGGGGTGTCTTACACCTCAAAGCAAGTTTCCAGGCTTACAACGTTTAAAAACTCAGGTTAGCTAGAGTACGTCAAACAATTGTTACGTTTAGCATTCAGTCGCGAGAATCGTTCAGCGGACCTAAAAAGGCCGCATCGCAGAATCATAATACGAATCATATTATGATTCATATTATGAATAGAGTGCAATTCATCATAAGCAGTTATTATATTTATTTGACAGCTTTGTATGAATATACGTAAAATGGCCCACAAATTAGGCATTGCTAAAGTCTCAATTGGGGCCATTTTACGAATATTCACACAAAGCTGTCAAATAGAATTTGCTTATGATGAGTTGCACTCAATTCATAATATGAATCATAATATGATTCGTATTATGATTCTGGGATGCGGCCTTTTTAGGTCCGCAGTTGTGCACTTGGGCACGCAGGTCATAAAAACCAAGACTGCTCTCATTACCCTAAAATGTGCGCAGCGACTGAGTACGTTGATTTTTCTACCTTAGTGGTATAAAAAAGGTGCACAAAGGTGCTTTTGTTTCTCAACTTGCTCACAATAGATTCTATCAAAATAGCTATTTAAGAAAAATAAGATAGTAACAAAAAGGAACATTAAAGCAAGCACAACAAACAAGGCTAATGTAGTTCTTTCAAACTCCTATTCTTGCTTCACTGTATTTCAGTGAAAGAAAATTAATAAAAGGTCATTCCTCCTGTCTCTGTTGTTGTTTGCGTTTTGTGGGATTCAACACTGTCAGTACAATTTAAATATTTATTTTGTAAAGGTATTAAGAAATGTTTTGCTTGGGTGGTGTCCGAAGTTCGCGCTCGTACTTATAGCGGACAATCTTTGAACTTTCCTTAAGCATTTTTTAAGGAACGTTCACATGAGTACGAACTATGTGGACCAAAACTATGTACGGGTCGGCCTTTCCACCTAAAATTGCAGAAATATATTTAGTTTTTTTTTTCGTTTTCTTACATATTTAAGATAGATAAATTCTTCATTGCACACATACAAGACAGATACAGTAATACAAGAAAACTACTAAAACTAATGTGGGAATCTGAACCTAGTCAGATCAAGTTCCATCGAAGTACGTTCGAGCAGAGTAACGTGTGAATATAAACTTTAATTAGACGTTTGAACGTCGTGGGAAGCAGCTAGGGGAAATCAGCAGTGGGAAGCGGCTACTAGATGCATGAAACGTTGGACGGATAGGTCAGAGATTTAAATCGTTATACCGGCTCCAGACTCACGCGAGAAGTCTCGCCGAGAACTTGCGCGAGAACCGAGAAGCTATCCACACTCAGCGATCTTCTCATTTACATTCTCGGTCGTGATCCGGAATGGACGACAGTGCTAGCTACTGCCTTGGTATTGTGTGCGTTATTTCGTTAACACGAAAATTAAAAATAATATTAATAAAAAATGGCTCAAACGATGGTGGTTATTGACAAAGTACTTTTTTATTAAAAAACCTTTTGCTTCCCACAAAATAATGTGTGAAAATATTATTTAAACTTTAACTCTGTTTCATTTTTCCACATTTTTTACTCGTATGTCTAAAATTACTGAACTATAAAGACTAACGAAATATCTCAAAACAATTAAAATCTTCATGAATTTAAATTATTTTCTTAATATTTATCACACATTATTTTGTTAAGCACAGATGAAAGACTATGTTAAATGAAAGAGTATACAATAACTGTGAAGTTATCTAAATGATACTGATATGCATCAGACACCACAAAGTATTTTTTTTTATAGAATAATTGGCACGAGATAACGTGCGATCTACGCCACGGTCGCAGTCGCACTGAGAACAAACGAGAGTGTGATAGTGTTCTCTTTTCTCGCCCGAGAAACCCTTTGAAGCGGGCAAAAAAACCGACACCGATCGGAGAACAGGCGAGCCCGAGAACGAGAAGCCGAGAAACCCATCACATTCACGCTTCTCGGGTGTTCTCGGGGGTTCTCGGCGTGAGTCTGGAGGCACCTTTAGATGCGCCCTTCCCATACATAAGGCGCTCGACAATGTGTCAACGTTGGGAAGAGTGAGCTCACTCATCCCGTCGTAGTCTGTGGCAGAAAGCACCGAGGGTTGGACGTCAAATGCATTTTTTCTTTTCCCTAATTTCAAGTGTAAAATAATAAAATATGCCTTCCTGTGCCTTTAGAAAGTGTTTTAATAACTCGAGGAATACCGACAAACCTAAGGGAATTACATTTTATGCGTAACTACCTATTTATTAATTATTTTCATTATTTTCCAAATAAATCACTAACTTAATTTGGCGTCCGGTACGTGTTTGTACGAGCGAGACTGAACAATACGTGCGTGAGCGAGATCGATATACGTGTCATTGTTTTGTCGTTTAAACCTAATTAGTTTGACCCCTTGCATAATACACCTTTAGCGATTTTAGGTGTCAAAGTTTTATGGCGCGTCGCGTTGTTGTGTGAATTTGTTATGTAACGCACACAGACATAAAATGTAGTCACTTTTTGGAAGCGCAGGGCGCATCTTACGATTTAAATCACTGGGATAGGTAGGTTTGGAGATCCTTTGGGGAGGGGCGATGGTGTATTATATTCATACTTTTGTTTCCAATAAATAACTCAAAGCTCTAGGAAGCAGACAATCGAGTGAAAATTCGAACTCTTAACACCATCCTCAGTTTAGTTGTTTCGTGTTTTGTCTTATTTTGACATATGACAGCCGACATGTGCGGAAACAAGACAAAACACGGAGTAACTAATCCTAGGATGATCCAAGGAGTAACTTTTTTTAATAAGCCCGTAAATGTCTAATGTGTTTCGTTCCCTCCAAACTTTGGCTTTCGCAGTACAGATTAAAAAAGCTTTTTTCGCCGTAAAGCGCCACTGTCTAGACGCCAATTAATCTTAGTCATTTTGGAAACTGTAATTCGATTTTATACTGAACTGGGATCATACTCCAAAGTTGGCGGATTACTTTCGTAATGAGCGAGTGGCGTTGCTTAAGTGACTTATTGTCCGAAGTCTTAAGTAAAAACTTGCGATTTCAAGTCTTTGTTTGACTTCTAAGATGTTTTCTTGGTGTTGTGTATAAGGGCGTTATTCCATTTATCAAAGATCTTTGTCCACTATACATTTGATCAAAGAAATTTGATGGCTTCATCAAACGTGTTGGCAACACTGATATTTGTATACGGGGAAACTTTCATCACAATATAATTAAATGTCGAGTCATTTATACGTTAACAATGCCTGTACGAATGTCTGTCCTCGATCTGTAATTCTCTAAGCATGAGATGCTTCCATGCGGCTAAGAGCCATGGATCTATTTTTTGTTATGATTTTTTATTAATAACTGAATAACAATCGCAGCACATAAACTTGCTCCGCGTCCCTCCATGTTCTTATATCAAAATTAAAATATTTTATTAAACTTGGATTTTACAATCTCTTTTGAAAGTCAAGGAAGCTTTTTTTTTTGGGAGGGGGGTAAATGCCTTTACGCATTCCTCGTGGTCGAGCCAAACCACGCGGATATGTGGTGGGACTCCCCAGACCGTACCCGGCCCGGGCCTACCCACTAAAAACCCCCCCAGCAGCTCCTCCGTCCGTCACAAGACAGAGGGAAGGGGACAACAGCCAGGCCTTATTCCCGCTGACCCCCTGCCCGTGACATGTCCGTTGCCGGACTCTCCGCCTGGCTCAGCTACTTTGTGGAGCGGCACAGAATTGCGCCGCTCTACACCCCGGTTGGTTTTTTATTGTGGTTGTCTTCCACGCGGCCCGACGCTCAGTGCGCCGGGCCCCCGGCCCGCTCAGTGCGGGTAACGGGTTGCCCGATGGCAGATCCCACTGGATCCACCGCCGCGCGGGTGAGCCGAAGCTCGGGGAAATCTCCAACAGGCGCGAAGCGCCATGGCGAGAAACTCGCCTCGACCCTATAGGAAGCTACGCCAATGGTTCACAAGTCTACGGCGGGAGACCTTGCACTGGAAAGAAACAGCAAGAAAACCAGCAAGGGCTATTTTTTTCCCTGTATTGTTACAGAGTCGTCGATTGGAAGCTGACCTCAAAGCAAAAATTTGAGCTCAACTTCCATAACAAATTTAGAGTTGTCAGTTCTCTTATTAGTGCGTCGTTGCCAATACTAGGTACTTAATGAATAGTTATACACAACAACACGATTATTTACATTTTTATAGCTAACAATTTCTTCAATATTACGGAGGGAGACTCTGTACCAGGGTCGTGTACCTCCGTCTTACCCATTTCTGCCGCAAAGCAGCAGTGCTTGCATTGCTGTGTTCCGGTTTGAAGGGTAAGATATGGCAGTGAAATCACTGGGTACCGTGAATTTACATCTTAAGTCACAAATTTGCAACGTACACTGCGGTTCTTGTGGGGGTTGTAGTTTTGCTGCGAATCTCACAGGAGCCACATGTATTATAAGGTTACTGTTACCACCTACCATCACGGGGGCAGTTTGCTTATTTGCCAACTTAATTGCAATAAAAAAGAAACTACGCAAAATCTTGGACAAAGATATATAGGTCAAGTGGAATGGGCATCCGTCAAAGAAATTTGATCAAATATTTTAAATTGAAATCGGACAAAGATATTTGGTAAACGGAATACCTACCACCCTAAGGATTTTATGTTTGGGTCGGTAAGATTTGTTACCTTTTAGAAATAGATATGATGTCGATGCATATTTAATATAGTGAGTGTTTATTGTAGCGTTTTTATGACACATTTTTGCACTTTTTTACACAGATAATAGGGAAGCCTTTTGAATTCATCTGGTCTGATGGTAAGACGTGACGTCCATTCACCTTGCCTCCCACAAATCAAATATACATATATCTTATTTCTTTATTCAAGTATATTTTAATAGAAACTGATTTACTTAAAATTTATATTTACTGATAACAGTTACAAATACATATTTGGTTACTTAATAGTCTGTGTACGTACATATTCAAAATTTGCACATAAATACCATTATAGAGCACTTAAATACGTGCGTGAAAAAAGGGCGGGAAAGCTAATGTCATCGAACATAAATATAATATATGTTTGGAATATAAGCCTTGTTTTACTTTATGCGTATTCGAAATGAAAAAGAGTGTTTAATTCGATTTAACATACACATTATAGTCTCCGACTATATCTCGACTGTAATTGGTACTGGTTCAGCTTTATAAAACAATCGAGTAACAATAGATTTTTCCGCCCGCTTATTTGTGTTACGATAAAGTCAAACTTTCTGACCCGTTCTTAGGTAAGTATTGTACAGGTATAGTAAAAAGTTTATATTATATAAGACAATATACCATACCATTATTTTCATATACGAGTTAAGTAAAGCTCTCACATGAAAAGCTATGAGTTTCAAACGTATTTTCATTAATGTCTATTATCACACTATTGCCACAGTTTCACACACGGTAATTAATGCTTCTTGTTCTCGACACAGCTCAAATCCAGTATATATCGTTAAAATATTAACAAACCTGCAAAATTTCAATTACACCTAATTACTTCGGATGGAAACCAACAAAGCATTATCAATGTCCGTGAATAAACCCATTATGAATGACATTTTGTTTCGTGGAACCGAGGGGTGGACGGAAATAAAATTATTACCAGCCCTATTACTAGCATAACTCAATGTCTAATAATGGCCATATTGATTTCACAGTACATGACATACATTGCCGCGCCAATGTAAGACAGTGATTACTGTCTTCTTATAAGCGAGCGATGGACGTAAATTAAATGACAAATCAAAAGCGATCACAATACATTTCTAGTTTCAGAATACATGTTCGTGTAATAAGCAATCATTTCTTGACATCGACAAAATGACCGTTCTAGGGAACTTCGCGACGAATGCATGCATATTTAAAGTTCTGTAATCAAGCAGAGTTTTGACAATTACCATTTGACTAGCTTTCCGCCCGCAGTCTGACCTAGTTTTTTTAAATTAATTCTATATTATTGCAAGTTAAAAGAGATCCAGACTCAAGACGAAAGTCTTCAATTCGTGCGTGTCGCCAGTGATGACATACGGAACTGAATCGTGGTCGCTTATAATGGATCGTCTTATAATGGAAGGTCGCGGGAAGCCGCTGGATGCAGGAGGCGCAGGACCGATCGGTATGGAGATCCTTGGGGGAGGCCTATGTCCAACAGTGGGCGTCTCTTGGCTGATATGATGACGATAATGAGACTATAAAGTAGAAGCTTTTTACACACATCAGGAAAGCTCTCGGCTTTCATCCCACCTGATGGTAACTGACGATAAATCCGAAGGTGAAAGCGAACTTCACGTGGACTCCCCAACAACTGAGGGACTGGCTATCTTACCTCTCATTGTGGGAACACAAAGTTATTAACATTGTTATTATGGCGACGAACTTAGATAAGGCGGTGGTAGCTAGCCAGGCGGGCTCAGAAGCGCTACCACCAATCAAACCAAGCAGAAAAACGTTTGCCCCTATGGGAAATCAATCCCTGGACCTTCAGATCACTTCTGGGAGGCCTCAACCACTAGACCATGGAGCCTTCGAAGAAAGTACCATTCAGGTACGTGAAAGCTTGTTCAAATATAACGCTAAATATAATTAATGGTGTCAGATGTTATTTTTCGAAAGTCAATTACTAATTGGAAAGGAGTAGGTAGAGTCCGTTTCATGAAAGAAGTCCCTCGGAAATAAACGGAACTAGCTTGTAAAAAGGGATACAATACCGCTGAATGCCATTATGCATTGGTTAGATAAGGCTAGTATGAATCCGTCACGCACCTGTCTTGACGCATAATAACGCCGCATCTGGAGGACTTCCTTCGTGAAACGGACTATGTTTATCAAAACTTCCGACAAAAAATGTCGGTAGTTGGTGCTAACTACGCAGGCCAATGACACCACCCACCCTTCCTCAATCGACAAAGGAATATCACTAATTAGCACCATACCAACATCCAAATACATAGATTCGACGCGTTTCGCCACTCCACGTGGCATCCTCAGGATGCTGTCGCCTTTACAATTAACTCCTTTACAATTAACGCCAAATACTTTCTTTGGAGATGAATTTTCAATAATCTGCCCTAAGGGGATGGCTACAATGACTATGTTTGCAAAACTTTAGTGCAAACGATCAGGCGATTTGAGCTACGTCTTGATAGGTCATTCCCGTTTTCCTTATACAGAGTGTAATGAAACCGCTTCCAAAAAAAGAACACAATTCTACTTGTGAAACTGAACAACTTGTGTGTTGAATATTCCCCGAGAAAGGTCTTAGTTCTCCTTGATTTATGCTATTTCCCTTGTGCTAAAGAGTATGGATAGGAACAGCGTAAGATATAAGCCAAGGCCAAATTTAGACCACGTGCGTAAAAAGACTGGTTATCTCTTAAACTCGAAGGATGAAGATTTTAAATCACAGCAAGAAGGTGGCACTATTATACGTCGAAGGAAACTAAGGCACGGTAGTTAGGGGAAATATTAACTAATTATTATTAATATAGAGCACGTATTATTAATTATGATCATGTCATATTAATTAAGACCACGTTTGTAAAAAAAACTGGCAATGTTTTAAAATCAAAGGACGAAAATTTTAAAATACATGTTTAATAATGTGGCATTAAATATATTTTCATTTTCACGAAGAAGGTGGCACTATTTTATGTCAAAGGAAACTAAGGCCCGGAAGATAAGGCGAATATTTCAGACGAAGACAAATTCGGTGCAAACTTTCCAGTTTGAATTTCCATTTGCGCAGTAGGTAGGTATGTCATGAATTTGAATACCTAAGCACAGTAAAAATACTACAGTAGAGTATTTTTTTAAGCCGTTTTATTTAGCCTGCCCTGTTTGTTGCTTTTGATGTTATTCAACAACAATAACATCAACAGCAACAAATCTAGTAATTTCAGTAAACTGTTAACCGATTGATCTGAAATTTGTATGTTCAGTATCGTTGTAAATCCAATATGGCCGCCACCACAAAAGTGCGAACTACATTTTTTCAACTCCCGCAATATTTATATGAAAGAAAAGCCCTTTTTTTCCAGGGGAAATGCGCAACCGCACCATACTCGTCGCTGGCTAGACGGCGGGCGTGTGGGGCTGGCCCGGCAGAGTGCCAGGCCGACCCACTAAAACCCTCCGGTGTTCTCCGTGCCCTTATGGGCGCGCATGGTAAGGTCCACACTGCGACTACCACTACCAGCGCGCCCGGGCAAGCCCGACTAGGATGGTCGGGCTATCGCCAAGGAGGGATTGCCCGAGAACACCAGGGCAATCCCCAGACGGAGGGCCTTACGGCGGCGTGCACGGGGCCAACCGCGCACGCAGTCCTCCACGGCAGGGTCAATAGACGGGCATCGCTTGTGCGCCCGCCTTCGCCTGCAAAATGGAAAGCCCTAGCAAAACAATAATAAACATTTGAAAATAAAAAATAAGTATTTTTTTTACATTATCTCTCTCACCATCATTTTCATTTTCCATAAAAACCTTTTACTTATTTTTATTACATATTTTTATGTAGCGATTCTCACGAGCTCTAATTCTCTTTGATAGTGTTATATTGTACTGGCTGTGCCCGCGAACTTCGTTTCGCCTTACGATAGATTTCCGTCATATTTTTCCCGTGGGAAATATATTACTCACGAAAGATGTAGCTTTCTAATGGTGAAAGAATTTTTAAAATCGGGCCAGTAGTTATCGATTTTTCCCATAGGAAAGAAATATTTTCCCGCGGTAAAAATTATAATATATTCTATAACCATCAGGGACAATGTAGCATTCTAATGGTAAAAGAGTTTCTCAATTCGAACCAGTAGTTTCTGAGATTTGCGCTTACCAATACATTTTGCGATTCATTTTTATTACACGCTTTTTTATTTATTTACACGCTTTTTATTGAGTTGCTCTGTCTGTTGGTTTCTTTGTCACGATCAAATCTTGCAATCGATTTTTCGACCACTTCTATTGCTCCAATTGAGCTCAAATTTTTTCTACATATGTACTCCCGGTGACAATACAATATTTTGGCATATTGGAATCACAAAAATGCTTAGTTATAGTACAATTAAATAAAAACTAATTTTATATGGGAGGAAATCCAATGTCAATGATGTCAATTTTTATTTTGTTATTTGTTAGACTAAAAAGTAGTAAATAAAAAAACGTTAAAAAACCTTTTTAAAAAACACCCTTTTACCAAAAAGACTAAAAACCAAAAAGTTGAAAATAAAATAAGATCACACTTTTAGCAAATCAGGATTTTAAAAATTTTCTTGAGACAACTAGAAATGTTACAAAAAATTTCTCAAAATTTTAGCGATGTAGTACAAGAACACAATGACTCTAAAAGCGTGGGGCGTAATTTAAAGGATGTATTCCTTAGTTCAACTAAGTTTGTAAGCATTAGATGTGTAAAATGTAAAAGCCCCACGCTTTTAGAGTCATTGTGTTCTTGTACTACATCGCTAAAATTTTGAGAAAATTTTTGTGTTACATTTCTAGTTGTCTCAAGAAAATTTTTAAAATCCTGATTTGCTAAAAGTGTGATCTTATTTTATTTTCAACTTTTTGGTTTTTAGTCTTTTTGGTAAAAGCGTGTTTTTTAAAAAGTTTTTTTTAACTTTTTTTTTATATATTAAGATTGATTGTAAAATGAACTAGTTATTTTTCATTCTATGGCATGGTTTGAATGCAGAAAACGATTTGTGTGATTTCAGTGTTTCTCCATGCAGTCCATGCAATCCTCAAGTCACTATTTTTCCTGTTTCAGGTTTTGAAAGAACCTATGTAATTTATATTATAATTTTCTCTAAATTATCCCTCTACATGTAAGAAAATTCACTAAAATTCGTTCCGTGATAACGCGTAAAAATTTAACAGATAGAGAGTAATTCGTTAGCATTTATAATTTCAGGAGTTAATTTAAAAAACTGCCCTTTGAATGATGAATGAAACTGCCGTTTGATAATTTCTCATTGCTCATACATTTCTGTTTGAGGGCATTTTGTATTGCATTCCGGGAAGAATTTTTTTATCACAAAAAAAATATCTTAATTGCAGAAAAAAGGGTAGTCGGTTGACACGAATCGACCAATATCGTATTTAATTCATCGTTATTTACATGAAAAGCATTATGGTCTATTATAAATTAAATTTTCTTACTAACGAACATTACATACTGTGTCCATGGCGTAAAATACTGAAATTGAAAGACGACTCAGATTTTGCTGTGTACTTTGTCAAGAAATATTTCAGTACATATTTTACAAAGAAATTACTGTTAAATTCTCAGATCTCGTCATTTTTATATAGTACTTAAAAAAAATTCATTATTTTATATAAACGTGCCAATTCAAATCCAATGGCAGAGGGCTTAAAAATTTAAATTATAACTTAGCAACAATTTCACTTGTAGAGCCAATATTACCCTTATTTCTGTTAATTATTACAGATCATCATCCAGCTTTTTTTTTATTGCTGAAAGTAGCAAACGAGCAGACGGCCCACCTGATGGTAAGCGGTATCCGTCGCTCATGGACTACTTCGCTAATATCAGAGACATAGCTAGGTCGCTGCTTACTTTGAGTATAATGCTCTCTTAATGTTACTCTTGAATAGGGGCATGTTCTCATTTTTCTCCAAAACGGAAACGCGCACAATTTTTTTATTTCGCGCACATTTATAGCAAAATACGCTCTAATTGTTCATGAAACTTAATTTAGCCTAGGACACAATTTCCTGCTGGAGGAACGCATACGCGTTGGGGAGAGAACCGAGCCTTGTGGGACCCCAGCATTATGAACTTTGTTGAACTAAGGTTGATGGCGGGTTTGAAGTTAATTGAGCATTCTCAAAGAAAAATTAAAATTAATAGTAAAAATAGATTTTTACAAGCTTTTATTTTAATGCCCTTAAAAGTGTAAAATAAACATTAATTTATTAATAACGTGATACATTTTTATGATAATATAAAAACTTGTCGCAAGAATGTAGATAAACAATAATACAATACCTATTTAACTTGATCTTGATAATGGTAATTCTAAGAAAAAATGTTTGTTTCTATAAAATAGCCTAAATCTTGAGACAAGCTTTTATATTTTCATAAAAAATGTATCATGTAATTAATTAAATTTTATTTTCCTATTTGAAATTAAAATAAAAGCTTGTTTTTAAAAATCCTTTTCTTTGAGCGTCGGTGGCGCTGTGGACTCTGCAATTGCCTTCCAATCGGAAGGTTCGAAACCGCCATGTACCAATGTGTACATGTACCAAACCGAAAAGGTTTCGTGCATTTGTCTGACGCTCCCACAGTGAAGGTAAACATCGTGAGGCAACCTGCATACATGCGCGAAGAAATTCAAAGGTGTATGTGATGTGATTTTTTTCATTTTGTGATGGCAGCCATCTTGTTTTTTTTTATTTTCACTGTATTTTACAAGTCAAGCATTTTAATTTGATACCCATATTGCGGGGGTTGTACAAAAATATTTATATTTCATATATATTGTATATAATATTTGCAAATCTTACATGAAAATCATCATCTCATCCACATCATTCAGGGGAAGTTTATTGGGAAGAGAAGTGCTGGCAGGAGGCGGCACTTAGGTAGAGCCTGCGGGACTGTTTCGCCTGCAGTAACACCTCACTAATCAGTACAGTAGCTTCGAAAATTAAAATTTCCCTGATATTGAAACTCCGATAGGAGATGAACAAAGAAAAGAAGAGAGGAACCGCGTGTACTGTAGGCGTCTGAAGCTACTTACTATCAGGTTGGCAACCTGTATTTTTGCCAACGTTTTGTAATTTTTTAACATACGACAGGGAAGATTGGACTTTATCTCACCTGATGATATGTGAAGATAAGGCCGAAGGTGGAAGCGAGCTTCACCTGGACTCCACAACAGTTGCGGAACTGGCTATTTTACCCCTAATTGTCGGAACATAATAATGCTATTATGGTATGCGGCGATGTTTATGTGTTGGTTTGTTGCTTGGTTGCGGCTTATAAATCCAAATCAGAACACAGTTCGCTTCTTCACCATTTACTTTAACTCACAATTTAATCAGAAGGATATACAGGAATAGATTACTATAAAATATACTGAAAACGTATCGATAATTTCGCAATAACAATGTAAGGCATCCGCGTCGCATAGGCGGTTGTCACTGACTGCGCGGGAGCTGACTTTCTCGACCCACGTTGACGTCACACACAAACGGTACAGAGGCCCTAGACAAATGCCACACGCTAACATTTCCGCAGTCGTTCCGCAGAAAAAATGTAGGGATATGACATTACCTTACGACAAACTCACGCTATTTTTTCCGTAGCTAATGTCATAATCCATACATTTTTCTGAGGAACGACTGCAGAAAAGTTAGCGTGTGGCATTTGTCTAGGGGGGCAGTTCCGCGTTCTCATTACACCTTTGTTTCGGAACCACACTCATCCGTCACGACATATATGGTAAGTATTCGATGTAATTTTTATTTATATTTATTTAAGTAAGTATTTAATTAGTAATTTAAGAACTTTATAGATTTTAGTATTCAGTATAATATTTATAATTTATGTATATATGTATGTAGTACTTGTGAGTTTATGTAAGTATGTGTATGTAAATATTATTTTAATAATAAAATATGTGATTATTATAGGTTAGTATATAATATAACATGTGTAGATGTAAAGGTGTCCCCACACTATTAACATTGTTATTATGGCGACAAACTTAGGTAAGCGGTGCTAGCTAATCGGATTCAGCAGCCCTACTACCAACCAAACTGAGCAGAAAACCTTATGCCTGCATGGGGAATTGAACCCCGCACCTCCCGATCAACACGCTGTGGTCTCAACCACTAGACCACGGAGGCGGTGTAGAGAAAAACGAGATACGGCGAGATGTAATTGAACGCTTTCGGAAATTTAATAAAGTTCCGAGCATGAAGTTCGAACTGGTCAGAGTAACCATTTGTTACCCTTAATCCTACTGTATAGTCCTACTGGTATTGTATTGTATTGTAGTGGGCTCCCTTCTCCGCATTTAGACTCTTATTCGGTCCATTATGGGTGTCGGATGGCCGGTTATTCTAAACAGCCCAGCTCCTTCCAGAAGCACAGAAGTCTCCTGGGACGTTCACAGGCTTCTAGGAGTAACCTCGGATTGCCAAGGATTTCTCCCCTTTGTGTGGCTACTCCCATGCATTCCAGGATTACATGGACAGCTGATTCTTCAGCGTCTAGACATCCTCTGCACAAGAGACTGTCAAGTTACGCCTAGTAGATGTAAATGTTTGTTGAGTGTGTTGTGTCCTGTTAGAGAGCCTACCACTATTCTTAGTTCTAGTCGGTTTAAGTAGAACAGTCTAGTCCTACTGGTAGTACCACGAATATTTTATTTCGGCTTTGAAGCGAGTTATAATAACACTTGTTTGACTTCCATTTGTCGCTAAAATTGTTATAAACGACGGCTTCGATGTTATGAAGAAAGACTATTTATTCTCACTAGAGTTACGTAGTGCTATTATATATTCTGTGCTAGAGTTTGAAAAAAGAAGGAAAAATTTCTTTGGCGCTAACAAATAATGAATGTTATTTTATTGGTTTCAATGGAGCAGTTTAATAACCACACAAAACTATTGTTTCGACAGCTTCTAGTAGATACAGGACATTTATTTTGATTTTATGTACTTATATTTTTTTAAACAAAATGCAAAGTCACTAATATAAAACCACTTCTTTTAGGCAATATCAAAAATAATTTAAATATAGTTAGAAAGGAACTATGATCGCATATCCTCGGTAATTATACGTTATACTACAGTTATAGTTCCGAAGAAGGCAATCGATTGGCTAATAATCATGGGAAGTCGGCCATGTGGCAACATCGTTCCTAGAATTAGCAACAAAGTACTTAATTCTTCTTTTTAAAGCATGATTTATTTAAAACTCAACCTGGTTCGTGCCTTTAATACTTATTAAAAATAATGTTAAATAAAATATTAATGCTAATGTATGTTATTGTAATGTTATGTTGTAATGTTTGTGTGTATGTGTGTGTGTGAAAAAAAACTTCATTAATTCATTCTAGTATTAACCTTTCGAATCAACAATATTTTTTCTAAATACCTTAAAATTTAATACATTGTCTATTTTGTAACACAGTTGTAAAGTATTTATTATATACATTATTGCGCACAACATCTAAATATAAACATAGTTATAAATTGCGTTATAAAGGCGGACTTATCTCTATTAAAGATTTCTTCCAGTCGACCTTACAGGTGTGATGGAAATTAAATAAGTAAAAGGAAAAATCAAAGTACACAAGTGAGATATTAGATTATTAGTAATACATTTGTATAACTACAATAAACACAACATACACACATATAAACATACAAATATACAAACATACATATATACACTATAATATACAGATGATGACAATGCGATTTATGACATGATGACAATGATCAAGTATTTATTTTTCTAACAAAATATTAACGATTTGAAAGTCTCTGTTCGCCGTAATCAAAGTATTTCTTACAATGTCAAAAATCACACCAAGCACAAAACTGAGATTCAAACGAAACGCCTCAAGCGCGATTCTTTTACAGCTCGACTCCTCAACCATTAGGAAATCTCTGGTGTTTTTGTATTAAAAATATTATCCAATATCTAAATTCAGCTCGAAGGGCCGGCTATCATTTGGGCGCTCGAGTGCTGAGATATCTGCGCTAAAATGATCATAAACTGTCTTCAATATCCCTTAGGGACGGGAAAAATTGTTCCATCTGGCAACATTTGGACGCAAACGATAAATTATCGGGCAAATATTGGACCTATCGCCTACGTAATAAGGCCCTCGTCATGTAGCCGACCGCAAAGCTAACTTTGCTAATGCACAGATATAATCTGAAATCGATACAGGGCTGGCCACTATGTATATTTATACGTGAGGTTTTGTCCTTTCATTGATCACTTTGTGATCTTTTTGTGTTTTTTACTCATTCATTGTTTAAAATCGAGTTGTGAAACGTCGAATCGTATTCAATCAATATAACGAGTTGATAGAAATTTAGATTTTATTTTTGCGTCTGATCAATGCCCTAGATTGATGAGGAGTGTGGTATAATAATGACTGGGACCTTCCTAATTATATTTAAGATTTTAGTACATTATCTACGTCATGTATTATCTTTATCTATACCTATCTTCTGTTCTCTATAAAGAAAAATGGATCGCCAAATGTGTTGCTTAATGCAAAACTCGAGAATGGATGGACCGATTCGGATTATTTTTTTTATTTTTTTTTTGTTAAGATACAAGTAAGATTCTTATGGAGAGAAAAATCATAAAAATTGCGGGGAACAGCAACACTTTTTTTCCCCATAAACTTTTGACAGAATCAAGTCTGTCCGGGTAGCTAGTCATCTCTATATATAATAAAATCGTAGGGGTACAAAAATCTGTAATTGCGAAATATTAAGAAAAAAAATACATAGGTCGCCTTAAAATCATTAGCAGAACACGATAGAATAGTTTTTAAAAAAATTGTTTGTTTGTTGGTTTGTTTGTTTGTTTGTTTGTTTGTTTGTTTGTTTGTTTGTCTGTTTGTCCGGAAAGATCTCCGAAACTACTGGACAGAATTTGATATGGCTTACACCACAATGCTTAGAATTTTCCGGAAGAACATTTAGGCATAATTTCGTTGTTTAAATTCACTTTTTATTTTTAGCGAAAAAATACCATATAAAATTTTGGCTTAAAAATTGGCTTTAGGTAGAAAAACAACATGGCGCACGTGAAATTATTTTGACAAGTCTGTTACATAGTACAGAGAGAAGGTATTTTCTTCTACGAAGGAAAGGCAATGGAACTATGCCATACAGCCTGATCTTAAGAAATTGGATTTCGAAAATTAAGGCAGGAATGAAGTGTTTCACATACTACAAATAAAATTTAATATTTTCTGTTAATGGCTGTGCCCAACTGGATTTCGCCAACCAAATTGTCTTTTTCTTATGTCGTACCGTGGTGGTAAGGCAAAAAGATCAAGCTATACAACCAATGTATAAAGCATTTTTTATGATAATACTTATCGAGTGACCATAAAATTTGTAGATTGATTTAATTCTTGACTAATTTTCACAAAATCGGTACAATTTTTGAAATATTTGAAATGTTGAAAAATTAAGATACTCTTTTCAAGGTATTTTGAAAGGTGTTATATGTTTTTACATTAGGACTAAGGAATCAAACTCTTTCATCCATTTAAAACTATTATAAGTAATAGATTAATATTGATAATTAAAAAAAATATCTGACTGCAATGTTCTGGGTTACGCGTAGAGGGACGGGACGGGACTCTTGATCCTAATGTTTAAAATGACGGATCACATTTTTTTGGATCCACCCAAGGAACATGGATATCGAACGAAGAACCTAAAGAGTAGAACACATTGAATCTAGCCACGTTGACTTAATTTGACATGACTGCCGATAAAGTTCGTTTCTAAACCCAGCGATATGCATATCAAATGAAAGGCCTTGATGAGTAGAGCACTATGAACATAGGAAAATCGCCCAAAATTCAACATGGCCGCCGCTCAAATAAAACGGATAAAAGTTTGTTTCCAAACCCAGCAATATAGGTATCAAATGAAAGGCATTGATGAGTAGAGCACTATGAACCTAGCAACATTGACATAAATTCAACATGGCCGCCGCTCAAAAAAGGTGGATAAAAGTTAGTTTCCAAACCTAGCAATATGGGTATCAAATGAAAGGCATTGATGAGTAGAGCACTATGAGCCTAGCAACATTGACATAAATTCAACATGGCCGCCGCTCAAAAAAGGTGGATAAAAGTTAGTTTCCAAACCTAGCAATATGGGTATCAAATGAAAGGCCTTGAAGAGTAGAGCATTATGAACTAAGGAAAATTGCCGTAAATTAAACATGGCCGCCGCTCAAAAAATGGATAAAAGTTCCTTTTCAAACCCAGCAATATGGGTATCAAATAAAAGGCTTTGATAAGTAGAGCACTATGAACCTAGCAACATTGACATAAATTCAACATGGCCGCCGCTCAAAAAAGATAGATAAAAGTTCGTTTCCAAACCTAGCAATATGGGTATAAAATGAAAGGCCTTGAAGAGTAGAGCATTAGGAACCTAGCAAAATCGACCTAAATACAACATGGCCGCCGCTCAAAAAAAAAGGATAAAAGTTCGTTTCCAAACCTAGCAATATGGGTATCAAATGAAAAGCCTAAAAGAGTAGAGCATTATGAACTTAGGAAAATTGCTATAAATTCAACATGGCCGCCGCTCAAAAAATGGATAATAGTTCGTTTCCAAACCCAGCAATATGGGTCTCAAATGAAAGGCCTTGATGAGTAGAGCACTATGAACCTAGCAACATTTATATAAATTCAACATGGCCGCCACTCAAAAAAGGTGGATAAAAGTTAGTTTGCAAACCTAGCAATATGTGTATCAAATGAAAGGCCTTGAAGAGTAGAGCATTAGGTAGCTACGAAAATCTACCTAAATTCAACATGGCCGCCGCTCAAAAAAAGGATAAATGTTCGTTTTCAAACCGAGCAATGTGGGTACCAAATGAAAGGCCTTGATGAGTAGAGCACTATGAACCTAGCAACACATAAATAAATTCAACATGGCCGCCGCTCAATAAAGGTGGATAAAAGTTCGTTTTCTAATCTAGCAATATAGGTATCAAATGAAAGGTCTTCAAGAGTAGAGCACTATGGACCTAGCAATATTGACGTAAATTCGACATGGCCACCGCTCAAAAAAGGTGGATAAAAGTTCGTTTCCAAACCTAGCAATATAGGTATCAAATGAAAGGCCTTGAAGAGTAGAGCACTATGAACCTAGGAAAATAGCACAAAATTCAATATGGCCGCTGCTCAAAAAAAAACTGATAAAAGTTCGTTTCTAAGCCCAGCAATATGGGTATCATATGAAAGGCCTTGATCAGTAGAGCACTATGAATGTAGCAACATTGACATAAATTCAACATGGCCGCCGCTCAAAAAAGACGGATAACAGTTGCTTTTCAAACCCAGCAATAGGGGTATTAAATGAAAGTAGGCCCTGAAGGGTACCTAGAGCAGCCATGCTCTAGGTACATGGTGTGTTCCGCGGAACCACACTACCATTATAAGGGGTTCCGCAATAATTTAGAAAAATCAAAACACCCTCTCTGGTCGTACTTTAATTATGCTTATTAATAAAGAATACACTTTTAAAAACTATTGTTTTATTTTAGGGTTCCGTCAAGTATTTCGCTTTCCAAAAGGGTTCCGTCACCAAAAAAGTTTGAGAACCGCTTCGGGGCCTATTGGATGTTCGATGTTTGATGTTACCTGTGTTTAGTGTCCTTCGAGACCGTGATAATGCAACGATCGTGAACTAACTAACGATAACTCCAAGTTTGTGTGTTGGATGTTAGTCATCACGGCGAGTTTGCTAACCGAACTATGCCAGCAACACTATATCGCACAGTACACGTTACAAAAACGGAAGTCTCCATACATTTTAAGGCTAACCGCATAAATACGTTTTTTCGCATTCGTTTTCTGAATGCGGGCATCCGAATGCATCAAATCTATACAAAATACTCATTGACTGCCGCACACGTTCGTTTTTATTACGAACGGAACACGTTCTGTACGTACGTTTAGGTAGAATGGTAGAAATCCCGAATGAGAAGAAACGAACGTCTGCGGTACGTTCACGAAACTCTGTGTCTGTATTCCGTAATCGGATATCGAATACGAAAAACGTATTTGTACAGTAACCCCCCATTCATGCTATACATTAACTCTACGAAAACCGCCAGTATTACGAGCGACATAAGAACGGTTCAAAGGTCAAACAGTATAGCTTGACAAGGAGTTTACTGTACGACCAGTCAAAATTGGCCAAGTTGTCATATCCAAAAAATATATTTTGTTGGTGTTACCAACACCCATTATAAAATCTAAACTTATTCGTATACAGTTCTAATTTATTAAAAATTGTTTATTTTAATTCGAAACATGAATACGATAAAGATTATTCTTGCAACTGTGTAGTTCTTTCTACTGAAGAAGAATTTATTAATATCAATAATGTCTCCAAAACAATAATAATACTTAGTGTTTATAGTAATATGTAATGTATTTAATTTTGTGGACTGTTAGAAAAAGAGCATACGAACCCACGAAAATTGTCCTAATTTCGAAATGGCCGATGCTCAAGAAAGGCAGAATAAAGTTGAATCATTATGGAGTAAAATGGAGGAAAAAACTAAACACTGTGTTGTATTTTGATGGCGAAACGTAGTTCGCGGGCACAGCTAGTCTATATAAATAAAAAAGGATCTTCGAAATGTATAACTTTCGAACGACTGCACCAAATTGGATAATTCTTTATTTTATGTATTTGTTATTGTTAAGACAAGGTTTGTGTAATATAAAAATTACAATAATTTAGTTAAAAAGCATGGCGATACAAAGTACGCCGGGTCAGCTAGTTTTCAATAAAATTGTTTCACTGATCTATTTTACCTATTTTAGTTTTTATTTTAATACTTGTTATGATACTTTTTGATGTACTGTATTTTACTTGCCAAGCTCTTCCATTTGATACTCATATTGAGAAGTTGAAAGAAAAATGTAAAAATAATAAAAATTAATCATTAACATTTTTAAAACTACATACCACAAATGATTATGACAATCAATTTGAAATGATTGAACGCTTAATAAGAAAAACATATTCAAAACAATAAACTTTCTTATTTAATTTTGGTGACGTCACCTTTGTAAACATTTATAATTATTAATTCTAATAAGATAAAATGATTAATCATATCAAGCTTTGCGACTTGCCAAAAAAGTGATCAAGTTCTTAATAAAATCCACAAACATCATAGTGACATTAAAAAGTAATCTTACTACGGCCAACCAACTATACTTTATTACTGTAATCATGCACCTTTGTGCGCTCGTATATAAATAAGTTGCATGAATGAAGGTAACACATTCTTGATACATATTATCATATTTTTTTTCAGTGTATTGCCATGAAAACTAAAGGGGCACTGTACTGTACCTAATTTAAAGCCAAACGGTCAACAGGAAGAGGGTTAAATTTAATTTTCCAAATTTGACCTAACAAACAGGGTATTAAGCTATATTTTTCTTTTTATAATATAATTATATCACCACAGACTCGTGGTCCGTGCCCTTTTAAGGCTGTATTTTCGTTTTGATCTTTTTCTTTTTTAAACTTAATAAGTCCGACTACTCTACTCTATATCTAGGGTGAGTTGCGCATCACCTAAAGTGTAACTATCCTACATGTTTATATATAATACACACACGCTTATACATCATATATATATTTATGCTCATACATACCTATTATATTCCTATTACATTGTATACTTTACATATTACAGATTTTTGTTATTATTTATATTATGTTTTAACATACATTAATTATATATTACATTATATATTATATTTTAACATTAAAATATATTATATATGTTGTATTTTTATTATTATTAATTTTGTTTGTACAGCCGGCTCAAAAAGTAGACAAACATTTTAGTTCCATGTCACACCAACCATTAACAATGAAATATAGGTGTAACCATACTAAATATATGAATAGTTGGTGTGACATGGCACCAAATTTGCTAAAAGATTGCTATCCACTCTCGGAGCCGGCTGTGCATATTCGATATTTTTATACGTGTTCTTAACTATTAACTTAACTATGTCCATATGTTTTTTTTTTATATTTTTAACTTATTTCTTAGCCCAGGTTAATGCTAGAGGGACTACCGCAAGAGGGATTCGGGGTGAGGTGGTTCGTTTCCGCATCTAAGTCGCTGCGCATATCTGAGCTCTGACAGCCATTTTTTCATTGTAATCGACGACCTCATGATCCGTTGCCGTGCTAGAAAAGGCAACGAGGCGTCTAATGGCGTCATCCTCCTTCAGCTCCCGGTAGTAATAGGTGCAGGTCACCGTGTGCCTTGTTATGGCGACCACCGCATGAGGAACGCTGTCGTGAACTGGATTCTTTGGTTCCGCTCCTCTGAGCACAACCACGTGGTCGTACGTTAGCCCCTGAGCTTCATGGATCGTGAGCAGCCTAGACTTAACTCCAGTGCCAAATCCATCCCTCTTGTGCACTTCTTTCTCATCTTGAGTGAAGGTCAGGAAGAGAGTATTGGGGTCGCACTTTCTTAGTCTCGCTCCCGAAGCCATTCCGCATGTTAAGGACCTCAGTAGTTGCCGAGATGTGTGAATACCCTCATAAATATCTTGGAGGGCGTACACCACATCCATCGGGCTTCGGTGTGTACAGAGGAGCTTTTCGGTAATGGACGTAATGGCGGCAGGACTTTCGTAACGCATTTCGAATAGGTCGTTTCTGTCGATGAAGGGGATTTGGTTACTATCAGCCATGAGAACCAGTTCCTTTGCCCCGGTCAGCCTTGATGCCATAACTATGGCTCCAAAATGGACCATGAGAGCCTCATCTACCAAAAGGCGTTTTGAAGCTCTCGCCCCATTGATCAGGACCGAGGCAATTGTTCTTATTTTCCCCTTTGCGACCGCCCCTAGACGACTCGTCACTTCGTCCGACAGTTCCTTTGCCGTTTCGAGTGTGCTGGTGATGATCAAGTCTTCCTTAATTTGGAAGTTCTTAAGGAGCCATGTGGTCTTCCCACACCCCGGCACCCCGTCCACCCACCTGATTGCCAACTTACCCCATGGCTCTGAGATCCACGTTCCAGTTACGTTTTTCGCCGTTTCCAGAATCCGGTTCTCCAGCATGAAGCGAGTGCACTTAGCAATCACCACTATTGGGTCATCGACTGGTGCATAGAATGTGAGGGCTCCTCTTTGTTCTGTCGCTTCTTGATCCACCAGCACCATTCCCGACGTGCCACTGTACGCCGCCATCTGTCCCTCAGTTATGGGGTGATTCCCCGCCAGCACCGTCCCGGAGTTGTTGTCGTAGACCACAGCCCTCGCCCCGTCTAGAAGCTCTCGCAGCAACACTCGGGCGTTTGCTTGAAATGTTTCAATTATCCTGCTGCAGGTGGTGTGTTTTACATTAAGCTATATTAAATAGTTTAATTACCTGAATTGCAAAAAGCCCTTAAATGTTTTATAGGGCAAGTTTAATAAAACCATTGAAATACCTTTCCACGCAATATCATCGTAGAAACTTGCAAATTTTTGGAACTAGTTTTTTACAGCTTAAATGGATGCATTGCTTAATTCATTTGTGTTCACATCAGGAGTAGAATGAGTGAGATTAACGTTGGATTCTCGACCATTTGCTAACGAGATTTCAACATTACCATGACTTATATCCGGCAAAAACCACACTTCGGCACGGAACAAGCTAGCTAGACTAACGAATTTGTTTATCTAATCAACAGTGCCTGAATGAATAATGCGATTCTGGAAGTGGTTCAGTTAATTACTTAACTTACATTGCAATATGTGAAGGCATATTAGAGCAGGAATTTATTTTTCATTTTTTTTTTATTTTGTAGAAGGGATTTTACATGAGCACGATATCAATAAACTTTGTATCGAGTCGTGGTTTCAGGCAACTCTTCGCCCACCAGCATTTCAATTTCTTCGCAGATTTATGCAGGATGCCTCACGATGTTTTCCTTCGGCGTAGGAGCGTCGGACAAATTTACATAATATATGAAATTCGAAAAACGAAAAATTCATTGGTATTTGGCTGAATCGAACCTTGGACTTCCCGATTAGAAGGCCAGTACCGAGCCCCAGCGCCACCGACGCTGACAGTAGACATGGGAGCTGTGTTACATCGAAGATTTTGCATTTATCAAAGAAGTCTACCAATGACACGTAAAATTTAAATTGCTCTGCCCGCAGCCTTTAAAATAAAAAACACTGAAATGTTTAAAATAATATAAGAATAAGCACAGACAACATCACACTTCTATATTGAAGTCGGTGCCAAACGATAATCCCCTAGAAAGTCTTAAAATGTGTCACCGACTTAAATATAGAAGTGTGATGTTGTCTGTACCTATTCTTATATTATTTTAAACTTTACAGTGTTTTTAAAGTCGGTTTTTATTTTTTGTAAAACATTTTTTTTTTAAACTTTTTAGTGAATTAAATCTTTTTAGTGAAAGGAATTTTCCCTCGATTTTCATGAGATCCCATCATCAGATCCTGACTTTAGTGATCTTGGGACCACCCCTGGACCACACACAAAACACGTTGGACACCTAAAACTTTAAGGGTTTCCCTCGATTTTTATGGGATCCTAACTTTGGTGACCTTGGAGTATCCTCTATCGAATACAAAAAGAATCATCAAAATCTGTTCATAAACGAGGAAGTTATCCGCGAACAAACATAAAAAAATTAAAAAAAGCAGTCGGTTAAAATATGTTGGGGTGTCTGAGATTCGGCGCTAATTTAATAGCACGTTGTATATTAAGGTAGTAGGATATGGCACAAACTCTTCTTCTAAATGAAGGCTGTGGATCTAACAAATAAGCTATCGATATAGTTAGTAAAGCATAATCCAATATTTATTATCCAATCCAATATTATGTGTTGAGAACTACAAGTCTATATGGATCACTAATATCTCTCACCACAATTGAGGCAGAACGTTAGCATACCTCAACATGGATTACGTGAGCTTGATGTAATCATAGTTCGTCGCCCCTACACCTCGGGGCTAGTAATAGTACAGTGCCGGTTTAATTTAAATTGAATGCTTAGATAGTTGTCGTATCCAAACACTGTATGTCGTGTGCTAGCTAAAAAATATTTTACAAAAAATAAAAACCGACTTCAAAAACACTGAAAAGTTAAAAATAATATAAGAATAGGGACAGACAACATCACACTTCTATATTGAAGTCGGTGCCAAACGATGATCTCCTAGAAAGTCTTAAAATTTGTCACCGACTTCAATATAGACGTGTGATGTTGTCTGTACCTATTCTTATATTATTTTTAACTTTTCAGTGTTTTTGAAGTCGGTTTTTATTCTTTGTAATTTTTTTTTATTTTTAACTTTTTAGTGAAAGAAACCCTAATTAAATACCAGCTCACCTTCGGTGAGCGGGTATTTAATTAGGGTTTCCCTCGATTTCATGGAATCCCATCATCAGATCCTGACTTTGGTGACCATGGGATTAACCTTGGAGTATACTCTATCGACTACAAAAAGAATTTTGAAAATCGGCCCACAATTGGCGGCGTAATCGCGTAACATACACACAAGAAAAAAAAAACATACGCATCGAATTGAGAACCTCCTCCTCCTTTGAAGTCGGTTAAAAATGGTTCGGATGGTTACCCTGTTTTGTGTTGGAGTTCCCAATTCATTGTAATTTAATCCTTACTTCCCGGTTTTTAAGATCTATAGTAGGCAATGTGATGCAGTTTAAAAATTAATTTGTTTTGTGAAAATAGTGATATTCATTCAGTTAGAACTAGACAAAAGATATTAGTTTTACCAAATACCAAGCTCCAAAAATCCATAATTCTTTTAGAGGCCTGTGTATACGTTTCTACAGTAATATCCCAAGTTGTATACAAGAACATAGCTTAAACAAATTTAAAGTTGCAATCAAAGATGTACTTATTAAAAAAGCATATTATAAAGTGTCTGATTATAAGACGGACAAAAAAGCTTGGTTTTAAACTCCCAATTTTAATATTCAACAATACATATATTGCATTTTGTTATAATTAAACGTACAGTGAGAGCAATTTATAAGCTAAGCTCACGCACTTCTATCAGATATAGGTTCAAAGAGATTGGTATTATCAAATATTATTTGGATGATAAAACTATTTGGACATGAGGTTACCTCTACACTTTCTTTTGATTGATACAACAATAAAGTCTTTATCTTATATAATGTGTACTGACACATCTAATCTTGTAATGGAAGTTAAGCTCAAACTTTTGCTTTGAGGTCAGCAAAAATTTTGTTGAAAAATTGACGACTGTAACAAAACAGAGAGAAAGAAAAATAGCCCTTGCTGGTTTTCTTGCTGGTTCTTTCCAGTACAAGGTCTCCCGCCGTAGACTTGGGAACCATTGGCGTAGCTTCTGTGACGTACAAAAGTGATTATGTAATAATTAAATTTGAATAAACGATATTGAATTTGAGTTTAGTAAAAATTTCATGGTTAAGTTTCATTTTGAGATATCGAAAGGTTGGGCTTGGCGTTTATCGCTCTAAAACATTTGAATATTTATTTATCAGACAAATGTGTCCATTGGGTTAGTAAAATAAAACAACACTTATTACAAAACGATTCTCAGTAATGAATCTAGTTTTAAAACTAGTTGTAAGATGAGATTAAATTTTTGAATGTTTCTTGAAACGAGTTTCATTGATCGTTGTTCATCTGAGTAATTGCTTATTATAGAAGTGCATTATAAGCTCAAGTAAAGACTTGATCTATAATTACTTAAGTATGGCCGAAACCACTCTTGAGAAAATAAATTCATTTATGTTACCAAATACAGTTGATATTTACGCCACAATCTGATGCTGGGCGAGTGTCCAGCTGTGGGCTGGTGCTGGATGAGTGTGTCCATCAATGGGGCTGGTGCTGGGAAAGATTTCCAGCAGTGGGACGGTGCTGGTCAAGATTGTCCAGCAGTGGGATGGTGGACAAGATTCCCAGCAGTGGACTTGTGCTGGGCAAAATTGTTCAGCTGTGGGCTGGTGTTCGGCATGATACCCAGCAGTAGGATGGCGCTGGACAAGATTGTCCAGCGGTGGACTGGAGCTGGGTATGAGTAGTCAGCAGTGGGCTGGTGCTGGGCATGATTCCTAACAGTGGGATTGTGCTGGACAAGATTGTCCAGCAATGGGCTGGTGCTGGGCAAGATAGTTTAGCAGTGGGCTGGTGCTGGGCATTGGATTGTGCTGGATAAGATTGTCCAGCAGTGGGCTGGTGCTGGGCAAGATTCCCAGCAGTGGGCTGGCGCTAGGCAAGATAGTTCAGCAGTATGTTGGTGCTGGGAAAGATTGTCAAGCAGTGGTCTGGTGCTGAGTAAATGTGCTAGCTAGCAGCTATGTTAGCCGACGAATATGCCGAGGCCGCAGAAACGACGTTATAAAATAAAATATCAAACATAATTGAAATCGCACCTTTGTTCTTGAATATAGTTTCAGCTGATCGACACCTAAAACGCCACCTATAATCAGATGAACACTCAAGTAGTGATCTCCACTCAAAACTAGCTTTGCGTGATTGGAGTTCAAACGCTGCTTGAGTTGCGTTCTGTAATACGGGTACACTCGTAGGTATCTATAGTCAAGTCAAAGTAATTACTTAAGTAAAAGTCGTCACTTAAGTTGTGATTATGGAATGTAACATATTAGTCGTTTGAATCGCTCTACGTATTTGACCTGTCCCCTAAGCATGATCGCTTAAAACAATATTAAAACCGCGCTGAGAGCGGGGATGGCGCTATGGCAATAAGTGCCTGTAAAATTCCAAATACAAATTCAAAAATCTTTATTCAACATAGGCCATGTTGAATAAAGATTTTTGAATTTGAAATTGAATTTTTTTTAGTCATTGAATGGAATATTGTGATGAGATAGAACTGATCTAATGCTGTTGATATGTCGTTTAAGGAACTAAATGGTATCGTATCTTAATGGTAATGGTATAGTTAACGAGAGTTAAAGTATGATAATCGTCAGCACGAACTCACTTTTGACATGTAACTATTTTATTTGACATCTAGCTATCGTAGCGTAATATCTCTCACCGAGTATTTTACAATGAGAAAACTATCGTTACGTTACGAGCTCACGATAGTCTTAGGATAGTGTTTCTAGCTGTCCATTTAATATCTCAATCGTTATCGGATAGTAGGTAAATACGATTACTATACTATAAAGAGAGTGGTTCATGCTAGGGGTACAGAAATAGCAGCAGGTGTGACAAATGAAAGTCGTTTCATATGACTTTTCGTGAAATGTCGCATGCCTTACCAGTTTACCGTGCAAAATATTTTCATTATAGCGTTGAACCCATTAATTAAACACTATAATATATACAACGATATATAATGATGTTAATGATATATTTAAATAATAGAGTCGAAAATAATAATCTCGAAAGTGTACCAATTTATAATTCGCGCGCTAACGAATTCCAGGAAAACGCACCAGTTTCAGATATGTCGTGACATACATTATTTTCGATTTTTACCTTAAGTTTGAGAATCAACACAAAAAAGGGTTACAAACATTCGGTCCCTAAGACCGAAAGCGCGTTTATGTGTTACAAAAATGAGTGTGGGTATAGGAAGGTTGACTAAGATCTACTGACAATCGAGGTAGATTGATAAACGCTTATTCGCCATTATGCGCGTGGGGTACGCCTGCTGCAGGTAACACAAAATTGAGGTATCCGCGCAGACAAACTTGGTACAGAGTCTCCGTGATAGTGACGCATTGAAACAAACTCCACCTTTTAAGCAAATGCTGCCAGTTACAAACTTTTGTTATCTTTCGGTTTCCAAAGACACTTCCTTGTTTATTTCGCTTCCGGCATTCCGCTTTTGTTCCGAGAAGACTAATTCACGAGTCCCTACTTACTTCAGTTCGCGGGGAGAATTGTTACAATTTCTCAAAATTGCTCTTTCTCAGAAAAGTGTGAAAAGTACGCAAACTGAGAGAATAAAAATATCGGGATCCTGGCATTTTCAGGCTTCATATTTAAGGATGTCATTATTGGAATTTCGTCAGAGCGGGTAAGAGTATTATGTTATCTGTGGCTCAGTGGCCCGGTTGGTCAAGGTGTCATATTGATGACGCGGGTTCAAATCCTCCCGAGTTAAAATTTTTATGTCGATTAATAGGCTAGATGACTAAAAAAAAATATTTGCTCATTCAAAAGAAGCTCATTCATATAATAAACAGAAATAAAAAATCGGTTTTCGAATAACTATGAAAACAACCAAGATATAAGGTATTAAAGATTTTCTCCATCTCTTTCTAGCAAAACGGCAATTTACAAGGAGTTTATATGGCCATACTCAACAATGACGTCACGGTTGATGTCGGTCTCTGTCTAATCGCCTTCAAATTAACAACTTAAAATGCTTGTATCTAATGTATTTCTAAACCGATTTTAATTCTGATTTCACAGGACTGCATCTTTTTCCATGGTATTTTAATATTTAATGACGAGACGTAAAAATTAGAATTCAGTCATCTTCCCAATTATAAACGCTTTATATAAATTCATTCATTTATAATATTCTTTATAAACGCTTAATATTATTTTGGGTTTATAAAGAACACAAAAACGCAAAGTCAGAGATATAAAAAAATCTATAGCACTTTTATTAATAGCATCAAAGATTTAACTCATAATGTCTTGCCTGTTCTCATGAAGGCTCTCCCAATTTCCGAGCAGGTGTAGAGTCAACACATTTCCTTATTTGTATTTGCGGTTAGTTTGATTATGTTATTAAGTGCCGTATCTATCGATATACGGTAAATCATTCGGAGTCATCGCACAAATATTAGAAATTATTGGATTACTTGTACTAATTTTATTTTTGGTAATGAATTTCAAAGATAGTTTAATTATATAATTGAATAAAATAATAAGGGCAGAATAATTGCCTTATGCTATCTAGTAAGATTAGTTTTAAATTTCGTATTATATGACATTTTCAGCGCTTTATTTTGAATACCTTGAAGTAACATAAGGTGTGAAAGTCATGTCGGACAAACGTGATGTCGGTCAAAAGTTATGTTGCTCAAAAGTGCGTCGGTCAAAAGTCATGTCTGACAAATGTGGTGTCGGTCAAAAGTTATGTCGCTCATACCTGTGTCGGGTAACGGTTTGTCGGAAAACTGTTCCACACTCGTGTAATATAATAGTAACGTTGCTAAAAAGAAATCCATGTTGCAAAGTTGCAAACATGATGCGCGATAACATTGCCTAGCTGCCATTAATTATTTGCATCAATTCTCCCGCCCTGGAATCGAAAAGAAATCCACGAGTCTACCCTCGCGTCAATCCAACTGCCAATTGGTAAATCCCGGGTTAAAATTAAAAAAACTCAAACGTCACTGATAGACGGCCGAGTTATAAAATTTGGAACCGACAGCGATGTGGCGACAACAGAAAAAACTCTCTCCTGATTTTTGGCAGAGTAACACCAGAGAAAGGTTTAAGTGGCTTTTAGAAGATCCGATCATTAAGGTGGGCGTGGGCCCTAGCTAGATGGCGCTGCTTATAACTGCCCAATCACAGTGTGGACATGAGCGTCGCAACGAAGACTTGAACGGAATTTATTTAACTATGCCATGGTAAATCTATATCTTAGTGTCTAGCGTAAGGCATAAATTCTTTCAAATGTGTAACAGACAATAACACACAACCTGAAAGTAGTTTGTTACAAATATGCAAATGAATCAATTTCAATAATAATTAGTTTTGTCTTAAATAAATTAAAATTCTATTAGCTCTTTAGTCAAACAAACACATAGCACGGCAGTCTACGCATTATTTGGGGTAGCCGAGTGGAGCGTGACGTGTGAATGACTAAAGAGCTAATAGAATTTTAATTTATTTAAGACAAAACTACCTACATAAAACTATTCCTAACGCCTGTCATTGCATTATGTATCATATTCGTTTGTTTAGAATGTTGAACTCAAAAGGTGACTATGATTAAATTAAATTGAAATATTTGAAAATAGGTATTTCTCTTTTTTAATTAATAATTGAAATTGATTCAGATGTAAATTCCAACCAAACTACATTTAGCGCGTGCGTCATTTCTGTTACAACTTGTATATTTACTTCTTTACTAATTAACTAATAAACTTATTACACTTTACTAATAAACTAACTAATTACTCCTTTAATCTACTAATTCATTTTACAGCGTCTGAACAGTTACGCGTTTTGTCTCTTTCATTCTTACGTCGAATCAGTCCATTACAGAGAGAGATTAACCTGGGGGGTTGTTGTCTAAGAAAAAATCTTTTTTTTATTGCTACTAAGTTGGCAAACAAGCAAACTGCCCACCTGATGGTAAGTGGTAACAGTTACACCTATAATACATGTGGCTCCTGTGACTTTCGCAGTAAAACTGCAACCCCCACAAGGGCCACAGTGTACGTTGCCAACTTGTGACTTAAGATGTGAAGTCACGGTACCTAGTAATTTCAGTGCCATATCTTACCCTTCAAACCGGAACATAGCAACGCAAGCACTGCTGCTTTGCGGCAGAAATAGGTAAGACGGAGGTACCCAAGCGCGCGACCCTGGTACAGAGTCTCCCTCCGGACTATCACTATCTATCTATCTATCACGATCGCTTTGAAATGACTAGTCATTGCTCCTTTCAAACAAGACTTTGTGTCGCCTGTCTGATAAAAAATAGTAATGGATGCACATTGACTGTCAAAATTGAAAGCGATCACGATAGATTTTTCTTACACAATCAAGGGGCTGCTTGTAACTGTTCAGGCGAATAAATTTTTATTACTAAGAGTGTTCTTAAAAATCGAGAGATTTAAGAACTAATTAGTAAGAGGAAAAACAGTGTCACAACATATATTTAAATCCGTCATCACATGGACAAAAAAATAATTGACAAAATCTATATAAATAAAAATCAATATATGTATGTATATTATGTTTGTCCTCTATGCATTCCGAAACCATTTATCAAATTGTAATGAAACTTTCTGGGAACGCCCGTAAGGGTTCCTAGCAAAAAAAATGGCATTTACGTGGCATTGCAACGCGAGCCGGGTACAGCTAGTATTTAATTTAAAAAAATAGTTGCTGACTATTAATGACATATGCAACTAAGTGCACAAAAAATGGAGCCTTTTAAACATTCCGCCAGTGTATTTGGGTCGACCATTTGTCTCAGTTTAGGAGTGTCTCCCATTTTTCATCACGCCATTGTGCTTGGAGTGTTCGCTTAAAATGTCTCTTTATGGAGAGTGACTGGATTTTTAACTTTCAGTAGTTCACTGGAACAGTGTTAAAGTTTTTCAGTTAGGTGACAAGAGTTTTTCAGTATGAATATTTGTCTTTTTCGTATCTTTGCCTTGTACTAATAACCTATATAATGTATTTTATATCAGTTTTAGTTACGACATTACATTATATGTATAATGTGACATGAAAATTGATGGCGTTGCTCTGAAAATAGATTTTTATTTAACATTTTACAAAAAAAAAAACTCCCTTGGTTCCCTTGTTAATTCGCAAAATGCGTCATATCTTTGACTTAAAACAATATTTTGATTTTGACAACTGCAAGACACCATTTATCTTTATTACAGAATACTTATAAAACAAAGTCGCTCCCGCTGTCTGTACGTTTAGATCTTGCAAACTACGCAACGGATTTTAATGCAGTTTTCAGCAATAGTTTATTAGTGCTACAAGACGATAGTTTATACGTATAACTAGTGACTCGCCCCGGCTTCGCACGGGTAATGGTTTAAAATAAATTATCCACGCTGGCAAAGCCGCTAGCGGGTCACTAGTATAACATAATGTTTAGTTTGATGTCTCTACGTGTTCCTGAAAAAAGGCCTTGATAGACAGATGGACACACGAACAACAAAGTGATCATGATATGGACCTTTTCCCTTTGAGGTACGGAACCCTAAAAATCAAGTGACATAAATACTCACTTCACATACACCTTTGAATTTCTTCGCAGATGTATGCAGGTTGCCTCACGATGTTTTCCTTCACCGTAGGTGCACCAGACAAATGTACATATAAAATTTGGAAACGAAAAACACATTGGTATATGGCGGTCTCGAACCCCGGACCTCCCGGTTGGAAGGCAAGTACCGCGCACAGCGCCACCACCACTTTCACCGACATAATAATCATTTACTTATATAAACCTTTTGTTACTTACCTTTTATACAAACTAATATTGTTTAACCGTAAGTGAAATTAGTACAAGAGCAATTGAACAATATTTAATATTTTTTAATTCTTTTCAGTTTTATCATATACTTTAGTATTCTGGGATATCAACAGATTAAATTAAAAATACATAAACATTCGCAAGTAATAAACATTGGGAAACAAAAGTTAAAGACAATTTACAGAATTCTATACAAAACAAACATAATATATAAACTGTTAAACAATAGGCTAAGAACGAATTACAAAACAAATACCTACTTATATCAAAAATGCTTTGTATATCTGTCTGTAACGCTTTCACGCCCAAGCCGCTGAACTATTTTAAAGAATTTTGGGAAAGGAATAGCTAAGCCCTAAGAAAGGAAGCTAGGTACTTATTATCCCGAACTAATGAGTTCCCTACCTGTGATATAACTGAATTCCACCAGGGAAAGTCGCGAGCAATAGCCAGCATATCATAAACACAAAACATAACACAACCTAAACACTGAACATAAAAATATTTTACAGAAAATAAAAACCGACTTCAAATACACTGAAAAGTTAAGAATAGGTACAGACAACATCGCACTTCTATATTGAAGTCGGTGCCAAACGATGATCTCCTAGAAAGTCTTAAAATTTGTCACCGACTACAATATAAAAGTGAAGTGTGATGTTTTCTGTACCTATTCTTATATTATTTTTAACTTTTCAGTGTTTTTGAAATCGGTTTTTATTTTTTGTAGCATATTTTTTATTTTTAACTTTTTAGTAAATTAAATCTTTTTAGTGAAAGAAACCCTAATTTAATACCAGCTATTTATTAGCGATCCTGACTTTAGTGACCTTGGGACCACCCTAGGAGTATACTCTATCGAATACAAAAATAATTTTGAAAATCGGTCCACAATTGGTGGAGTAATCACGTAACATACACACAAAAAAAATACGCATCGAATTGAGAACCTCCTCCTTTTTTGAAGTCGGTTAAAAATCTCGCAACCCACTAATCAGTCCCGGGACTGCATCGCGGGATTTCTACACAGCTGCCTGAACAGCCGTACAAAAATAGCCCGCATTTGTTGATCCTCGCTTACAGTGGTGCAAATGCAACGGGGCCTTAGCGTTTGTCGGATGCCCGGGATTTATTGCGCCCCGAAATCCCGTAATCGCAGACGCTGGACATGTACGTGACTGGAATCCGGGCCCGGCTCCCTGTTCATACGTCGTAATGAGCGCCGGGGTTGGTTTATCCGAATGGTAAGAGCACGCCGAACAGTTGAGTAGTAGTCTTAAATCGTCGTTTGCTCGGTACGAGTGTTTATTGTGTGAGAAAACCAACATAATATTTGTATTTGTACAGGCTTATTTAAAATGTTTAATATTTGCTCTACAATATTATGTGAAACATAGATAGCTAGGTAAATGGGCTCAGAAGCTCTATCACCAATCAAACCACGTAGAATAACTTCCGCCTCCACGAGGAATCGAACGCTGGACCTCCAGATAAATATAGGGTGGTCTCACCCACCCAGGAGCGTCTCGGTGGCGCTGTGGACTTGGTACTTGCCTTCCAATCGGGAGGTCCGGGGCTCGAAACCGCTATGTACCAATGTGTTTTTCATTTTTCGAATTTCATACTGGACATTTGTCTGACGCTCCCACGATGAAGGAAAACATCGTGAGGCAACCTGCATACATCTACGAAGAATTTCGAAGGTGTATGTGAAGTCGACCAATCCGCACTGGGTCAGTGTGGTTGACTAAGGCCTAACTAACTTAGGGTAGCCTCGAGCCCCACGGTGGGGACGTATATGAGCTGTCATGATAATGGTCTCACCCATAGACTATGTAGGCTCTCAAAAGATGTTAGAAGATCAAAGTTCCCTTTTTCCCCTTTTTGGTAAATTGTTTAAAATTGAGAAAACCCTAAGACAACCCAACTTAGTTTCATGGTAAGAGAATTATATAAAATAAAAAGAAATAGGTACTAAAACATTTTTCCCTATTTTAACACTGCAAAGTTTAAATCACATCGCTCAATAAGGTGTTACACAGCGCATCGCAGCTTTCAGAATAAATCATAATGTAAATAAAGGTTCCTGAATAAGCTTATTAATTATTACAAACAAGATTGCTGCAAACAAAAGGCGCGCTCGGAGTTTTTGTTTTAGTTAACAAAAGTAAGTTCGCTGTTTTGATTTAGCATTAACATTTCACGAAGATAAAGAAGTTGAAGGTACACAAGTGTTTTTATGAAGCAACGAGACAAAAGAACGCATGAAAAATTATTATTTTTTAGTTGGCATCGAAAGTCCCGAAAATTATTGTTTAATAGTTACTGTGAGTATTTATAACAGTTCGAGAACATAAGTAGTTATTAATGATTGAAACATGACTAATTCATAATATTATTTGGTAAGATATTTGATGTTTTTGATAATGCAGTGTTAGTAGAACCAGCCAGAACCAGCTCACAAGGTGAACTATATTCAGCAGTGGGCGTCTCTTGGCTGAATCGAAATACAAACAGAAGAGAGAAAATAAAGAAGGAATTGTATTTCATTTCAACAATATTAACGACTAAAATCTGAAAAACATCCACAAACAAGAAAACTGTAGGTACGTGAGTACATAGTTTGCGATACATTACATCTTAAGTTACACAGCCAGCAACTTGAGTCAACAAAGCCAGAGCTCAAATAAGAAATGTCTGAAGAGGCGAAGATAAAACGCGATATAGAGGCTGCAGTTCACACATTTGCACGCAAATGTTATTTCTCAGCGGAACTTTCGACAGGATAGTTGCCGTGTAATGCCTTGAGCTAACCAAGAATGCGCCGAGGAGTGGATGCGGCGAAAACAAGAAAATGAGACTCCTTGTAACTATCCGTGCGAGTTTCATATGAAACTCGGGGAGACGAAGTTTGGTCGGAGACCTCGTGAAATTTAAATTTGTTGGGATGATACAAACGTCTTGATCGGTGCAAGTTGGGAAACGTTAACTTGCTGTGGGCACTCCAAAGCTTTGCGAAGTTGAGTAGATCAATTTTATTTAATGGATTTTGGGAATTTTCTGTCAGCTGCAAAGTAATTGTGATAGATAATTGTTTTTGAATAATTTCAATTAATCACAAGTTAGGAATTGCTGACTTTCTGTTGGTGTTCCAAAGTTTTTCAAAGTTAAGTAGCTCAATAATTGTCAGTATTTAATGGATTTAGGAATCACCCCGGTGAGCGTCGTTGGCGCTGCGGCCTCGGCACTGGACTGTGCTTTGCTCCGAGTAGAATCGCGAGGCCCGCGATCGATCCTGCCATATGTACCAATGTATTTTTCATTTCAGGAATTTCATTACATTTATCTGACGCTCCTGCGGTGAAGGAAAACATCGTGAGAAAACCTGTATTCATCTGCGGAGTAGTTCAAAGGTGTATGTGAAGTCAACCAATCCGCACTGGGCCAGCGTGGTTTGACTAAGGTCTAATCGCCTTAACTAGTTAGGGTAGGCTGGTGAACCTCGGTGGGGACGTATATTAACTGTGATGATGATCATGATGATGAAGAGGAATCATCTGTTACTTGCAAACTAATTGTGATAGGTCAGTTAATCACATGTTAGGAGCTGTTGCCTTAATGTTGGCGCTATAAAGCTATTCAATAGCTTTTCATGTAGCCCAATATTTACTATAGCAGTTAATGAATTTAGGAATTGTCTGTTACTTGCAAAGTAATTGTGAAAAATAAGTGTTTTTAATAAGTTGAGATAATCGCAAGTTAGGAATTGTAAACCTGCTGTTGGCTGTTGGCAGCTTTTGAAAGTTATGTAGCTCATTTTTTTAGTGTCACGAGTAAACTAATTGTCAGGTAAGTATTTTCAATAAGTTCAGATGATCACATCATATGGTGTTTGTTAGCAAAATCAAATGTGAGTTTGTATGTAAGGTTTTTATGAAAGTTAGATACATTAGAAACTTTAATGAATGTTTCTTGAAATGCTATAATTCGGAATTGTAAAGATAATTGAAAAAGATATCATGACGAAAAATCGAAACATATTTTCACTAGCAGTACGCCGCCTTAAGAGCTCTTAATTTGTAAGCAGGAGTGCTTGCATTGCTGTGTTCCAGTTTGAAGGGTAAGATATGGCAGTGAGTTTACACAAATTTATTATAGTGACATAACATTACAACAATGAACAATTTCTGAATCGAATGTTGAAAGTTCACAGAAAACATTAAATTAACAAGAACCGAAGCTGGCTTATCGTGAGCTATAGAATGATTTTGGCAACGCACCAAATAGCTGACCAGTTTCCGGCAGAAGTGATATGAATTGTATTTATTGGATACGCGATCTCTGAACAGAGAAATGTGTCATTTAATTGATCTACGCTTACAATACCACCACAGCTTAGAGGGCGCCACAGCGATGCGTATGTATTGCAGATTTACAAACTTAGTGTAAGATACGTGAATGAAACACAGCGATCGGATGCTAACTGTTTACTATTGGATTAGTCAACCTTATAAGTATGTGACATTATTAATGAAGGTAGCTATGAATATATTACACATCTTCCCCCCACAAATAAGCTATTAATTATAACAAAGTAAACAAGTACCAATAATAACTAGGCTAATACAAAATAATCAAGGAAACCAATTAATGTTAATCTTAGTACTGACAGCGAAACAATAATTGCCTCAGGTATTAATTTGTCAGGATTTTTACAAAAATTTTAGATACACCACTACAACTATAAAAATAGGTAAGATAAGGTATTATATAATGGAAAATTAAACCTTTACTTATACTAATTAAAAATATAATAAGTATTGTTTCGGCCAACATGATTGAGCTTATACTAACTATAAAAATAAATTTTATAAGGGAATATATGGTTACATATACATATTTTACAAAAAATATTAGGTATATCGTTATAACGTACACTTGAACCAAAAAAAGAAAAGGCTTTTATGGAGTATTTTTTTTTTTTTTTAACTATCCATTTCCATTTTTTTACGTTCTCTCAAATAAGCTCGCCGAGCACGCTCAGAGGCGTTGGGCGGCAGGGCCTCTGCCCTTAACGGAGAAGGCTGTGGCGATGGTTCCGCCTGCTCGCTATCGTCCACACTCGCATTAGTAAACTGTAGTGTCGGACTGGATGGTATTGAACCGGACGAACACAGTGTGTCCTCCTTATTTATACTTTCACTCTTTGCTAGATTTAAATTTGCCTCATTGGCAGCACTATCATCTATCACTGAAAACCTACTACGTCTTAGTGGTAATAATTGATCACTGTGTCTTCGACTTACTGTGCCGTTTTGCAGACAGACTTTGTAAGATACAGGACCTGTTTTTTCAAGAATTTGTCCTGGTATCCATTTATCATTATTATTGTGCGCATATTCTCTTACTAAGACATCACAACCAATTTCAAATCTCCTCTCGGAACCTCTTGCCGAGTTGATTTGTTTACTCTGCACATCCTGCACTCTTTCAAATGTATTGGGGCGCAGGGCCTCCAATCGGCTGCGCAGTCGCCGTCCCAACAAGGCCACGGCCGGGGCTACACCGGTAGTTGAGTGTTCGCAATTACGGTAACTCAACAAAAATTTACTCAAACTACCAGATAAATCTTTCCCCTCTTGCAACGCCTTTTTTAAAGTCTTCTTGATTGTCTTTACAGAATTTTCAGCTGCACCGTTTCCTTGTGGTCTGTACGGTGAAGACGTAGAATGACGTATTAAGTTTTTACTACAAAATTCTTTAAATTCGTAACTTTGAAAAGGGGGGCCATTATCCGTCACTAACTGTCGTGGTAAACCAAACTTAGAAAATAGACTTCTAAAATACTTTATAGTATCATGGGCTGATATGCTTCTAATCTCATCAGCTTCAAGCCATTTCGAGTGTGCGTCCACTACCACGATATAGTATTTACCCTTAAACTGTGCAAAATCGGCATGAAGGCGCTGCCACGGGGCAGCAGGAAACTCCCAGGGATGTAACGAGTGGCGCGGCGGGGCATCGCGCACGCTGCGGCACGCGTCACAGGCTTGACATAACGATTCAATGTCTTTATCAATAGCTGGCCAGTAAACATAATTTCGTGCAATGGATTTCATTTTCACGACTCCTAAGTGCCCTTCATGAATCTCTAATAATATTTTTCTTTGTAAAACCGGGGGTATAACGACTCTGTATTTGTATAAAATGCAACCCTGGTCAATATATAATTCCATTCTACGATAGTAAAAAGCCTTTTCATCGTCCACCATGCATTTATCTGGCCATCCAAACATTATGTACCCGTAAATACGAGCTAAAATCTTATCACTCTTAGTTTCGTGTGCGATATCTTTATAACTAACCGGCAAAGTTTCGTCTGTAAAAAAGAAATAGTGATAGTCTTGTTTTTTAGTGACGTCAACGATATTTGACGATTCGCCATTATGCGCGTGGGGTACGCCTGCTGCAGGTAACACAAAATTGAGGTATCCGCGCAGACAAACTTGGTACAGAGTCTCCGTGATAGTGACGCATTGAAACAAACTCCACCTTTTAAGCAAATGCTGCCAGTTACAAACTTTTGTTATCTTTCGGTTTCCAAAGACACTTCCTTGTTTATTTCGCTTCCGGCATTCCGCTTTTGTTCCGAGAAGACTAATTCACGAGTCCCTACTTACTTCAGTTCGCGGGGAGAATTGTTACAATTTCTCAAAATTGCTCTTTCTCAGAAAAGTGTGAAAAGTACGCAAACTGAGAGAATAAAAATATCGGGATCCTGGCATTTTCAGGCTTCATATTTAAGGATGTCATTATTGGAATTTCGTCAGAGCGGGTAAGAGTATTATGTTATCTGTGGCTCAGTGGCCCGGTTGGTCAAGGTGTCATATTGATGACGCGGGTTCAAATCCTCCCGAGTTAAAATTTTTATGTCGATTAATAGGCTAGATGACTAAAAAAAAATATTTGCTCATTCAAAAGAAGCTCATTCATATAATAAACAGAAATAAAAAATCGGTTTTCGAATAACTATGAAAACAACCAAGATATAAGGTATTAAAGATTTTCTCCATCTCTTTCTAGCAAAACGGCAATTTACAAGGAGTTTATATGGCCATACTCAACAATGACGTCACGGTTGATGTCGGTCTCTGTCTAATCGCCTTCAAATTAACAACTTAAAATGCTTGTATCTAATGTATTTCTAAACCGATTTTAATTCTGATTTCACAGGACTGCATCTTTTTCCATGGTATTTTAATATTTAATGACGAGACGTAAAAATTAGAATTCAGTCATCTTCCCAATTATAAACGCTTTATATAAATTCATTCATTTATAATATTCTTTATAAACGCTTAATATTATTTTGGGTTTATAAAGAACACAAAAACGCAAAGTCAGAGATATAAAAAAATCTATAGCACTTTTATTAATAGCATCAAAGATTTAACTCATAATGTCTTGCCTGTTCTCATGAAGGCTCTCCCAATTTCCGAGCAGGTGTAGAGTCAACACATTTCCTTATTTGTATTTGCGGTTAGTTTGATTATGTTATTAAGTGCCGTATCTATCGATATACGGTAAATCATTCGGAGTCATCGCACAAATATTAGAAATTATTGGATTACTTGTACTAATTTTATTTTTGGTAATGAATTTCAAAGATAGTTTAATTATATAATTGAATAAAATAATAAGGGCAGAATAATTGCCTTATGCTATCTAGTAAGATTAGTTTTAAATTTCGTATTATATGACATTTTCAGCGCTTTATTTTGAATACCTTGAAGTAACATAAGGTGTGAAAGTCATGTCGGACAAACGTGATGTCGGTCAAAAGTTATGTTGCTCAAAAGTGCGTCGGTCAAAAGTCATGTCTGACAAATGTGGTGTCGGTCAAAAGTTATGTCGCTCATACCTGTGTCGGGTAACGGTTTGTCGGAAAACTGTTCCACACTCGTGTAATATAATAGTAACGTTGCTAAAAAGAAATCCATGTTGCAAAGTTGCAAACATGATGCGCGATAACATTGCCTAGCTGCCATTAATTATTTGCATCAATTCTCCCGCCCTGGAATCGAAAAGAAATCCACGAGTCTACCCTCGCGTCAATCCAACTGCCAATTGGTAAATCCCGGGTTAAAATTAAAAAAACTCAAACGTCACTGATAGACGGCCGAGTTATAAAATTTGGAACCGACAGCGATGTGGCGACAACAGAAAAAACTCTCTCCTGATTTTTGGCAGAGTAACACCAGAGAAAGGTTTAAGTGGCTTTTAGAAGATCCGATCATTAAGGTGGGCGTGGGCCCTAGCTAGATGGCGCTGCTTATAACTGCCCAATCACAGTGTGGACATGAGCGTCGCAACGAAGACTTGAACGGAATTTATTTAACTATGCCATGGTAAATCTATATCTTAGTGTCTAGCGTAAGGCATAAATTCTTTCAAATGTGTAACAGACAATAACACACAACCTGAAAGTAGTTTGTTACAAATATGCAAATGAATCAATTTCAATAATAATTAGTTTTGTCTTAAATAAATTAAAATTCTATTAGCTCTTTAGTCAAACAAACACATAGCACGGCAGTCTACGCATTATTTGGGGTAGCCGAGTGGAGCGTGACGTGTGAATGACTAAAGAGCTAATAGAATTTTAATTTATTTAAGACAAAACTACCTACATAAAACTATTCCTAACGCCTGTCATTGCATTATGTATCATATTCGTTTGTTTAGAATGTTGAACTCAAAAGGTGACTATGATTAAATTAAATTGAAATATTTGAAAATAGGTATTTCTCTTTTTTAATTAATAATTGAAATTGATTCAGATGTAAATTCCAACCAAACTACATTTAGCGCGTGCGTCATTTCTGTTACAACTTGTATATTTACTTCTTTACTAATTAACTAATAAACTTATTACACTTTACTAATAAACTAACTAATTACTCCTTTAATCTACTAATTCATTTTACAGCGTCTGAACAGTTACGCGTTTTGTCTCTTTCATTCTTACGTCGAATCAGTCCATTACAGAGAGAGATTAACCTGGGGGGTTGTTGTCTAAGAAAAAATCTTTTTTTTATTGCTACTAAGTTGGCAAACAAGCAAACTGCCCACCTGATGGTAAGTGGTAACAGTTACACCTATAATACATGTGGCTCCTGTGACTTTCGCAGTAAAACTGCAACCCCCACAAGGGCCACAGTGTACGTTGCCAACTTGTGACTTAAGATGTGAAGTCACGGTACCTAGTAATTTCAGTGCCATATCTTACCCTTCAAACCGGAACATAGCAACGCAAGCACTGCTGCTTTGCGGCAGAAATAGGTAAGACGGAGGTACCCAAGCGCGCGACCCTGGTACAGAGTCTCCCTCCGGACTATCACTATCTATCTATCTATCACGATCGCTTTGAAATGACTAGTCATTGCTCCTTTCAAACAAGACTTTGTGTCGCCTGTCTGATAAAAAATAGTAATGGATGCACATTGACTGTCAAAATTGAAAGCGATCACGATAGATTTTTCTTACACAATCAAGGGGCTGCTTGTAACTGTTCAGGCGAATAAATTTTTATTACTAAGAGTGTTCTTAAAAATCGAGAGATTTAAGAACTAATTAGTAAGAGGAAAAACAGTGTCACAACATATATTTAAATCCGTCATCACATGGACAAAAAAATAATTGACAAAATCTATATAAATAAAAATCAATATATGTATGTATATTATGTTTGTCCTCTATGCATTCCGAAACCATTTATCAAATTGTAATGAAACTTTCTGGGAACGCCCGTAAGGGTTCCTAGCAAAAAAAATGGCATTTACGTGGCATTGCAACGCGAGCCGGGTACAGCTAGTATTTAATTTAAAAAAATAGTTGCTGACTATTAATGACATATGCAACTAAGTGCACAAAAAATGGAGCCTTTTAAACATTCCGCCAGTGTATTTGGGTCGACCATTTGTCTCAGTTTAGGAGTGTCTCCCATTTTTCATCACGCCATTGTGCTTGGAGTGTTCGCTTAAAATGTCTCTTTATGGAGAGTGACTGGATTTTTAACTTTCAGTAGTTCACTGGAACAGTGTTAAAGTTTTTCAGTTAGGTGACAAGAGTTTTTCAGTATGAATATTTGTCTTTTTCGTATCTTTGCCTTGTACTAATAACCTATATAATGTATTTTATATCAGTTTTAGTTACGACATTACATTATATGTATAATGTGACATGAAAATTGATGGCGTTGCTCTGAAAATAGATTTTTATTTAACATTTTACAAAAAAAAAAACTCCCTTGGTTCCCTTGTTAATTCGCAAAATGCGTCATATCTTTGACTTAAAACAATATTTTGATTTTGACAACTGCAAGACACCATTTATCTTTATTACAGAATACTTATAAAACAAAGTCGCTCCCGCTGTCTGTACGTTTAGATCTTGCAAACTACGCAACGGATTTTAATGCAGTTTTCAGCAATAGTTTATTAGTGCTACAAGACGATAGTTTATACGTATAACTAGTGACTCGCCCCGGCTTCGCACGGGTAATGGTTTAAAATAAATTATCCACGCTGGCAAAGCCGCTAGCGGGTCACTAGTATAACATAATGTTTAGTTTGATGTCTCTACGTGTTCCTGAAAAAAGGCCTTGATAGACAGATGGACACACGAACAACAAAGTGATCATGATATGGACCTTTTCCCTTTGAGGTACGGAACCCTAAAAATCAAGTGACATAAATACTCACTTCACATACACCTTTGAATTTCTTCGCAGATGTATGCAGGTTGCCTCACGATGTTTTCCTTCACCGTAGGTGCACCAGACAAATGTACATATAAAATTTGGAAACGAAAAACACATTGGTATATGGCGGTCTCGAACCCCGGACCTCCCGGTTGGAAGGCAAGTACCGCGCACAGCGCCACCACCACTTTCACCGACATAATAATCATTTACTTATATAAACCTTTTGTTACTTACCTTTTATACAAACTAATATTGTTTAACCGTAAGTGAAATTAGTACAAGAGCAATTGAACAATATTTAATATTTTTTAATTCTTTTCAGTTTTATCATATACTTTAGTATTCTGGGATATCAACAGATTAAATTAAAAATACATAAACATTCGCAAGTAATAAACATTGGGAAACAAAAGTTAAAGACAATTTACAGAATTCTATACAAAACAAACATAATATATAAACTGTTAAACAATAGGCTAAGAACGAATTACAAAACAAATACCTACTTATATCAAAAATGCTTTGTATATCTGTCTGTAACGCTTTCACGCCCAAGCCGCTGAACTATTTTAAAGAATTTTGGGAAAGGAATAGCTAAGCCCTAAGAAAGGAAGCTAGGTACTTATTATCCCGAACTAATGAGTTCCCTACCTGTGATATAACTGAATTCCACCAGGGAAAGTCGCGAGCAATAGCCAGCATATCATAAACACAAAACATAACACAACCTAAACACTGAACATAAAAATATTTTACAGAAAATAAAAACCGACTTCAAATACACTGAAAAGTTAAGAATAGGTACAGACAACATCGCACTTCTATATTGAAGTCGGTGCCAAACGATGATCTCCTAGAAAGTCTTAAAATTTGTCACCGACTACAATATAAAAGTGAAGTGTGATGTTTTCTGTACCTATTCTTATATTATTTTTAACTTTTCAGTGTTTTTGAAATCGGTTTTTATTTTTTGTAGCATATTTTTTATTTTTAACTTTTTAGTAAATTAAATCTTTTTAGTGAAAGAAACCCTAATTTAATACCAGCTATTTATTAGCGATCCTGACTTTAGTGACCTTGGGACCACCCTAGGAGTATACTCTATCGAATACAAAAATAATTTTGAAAATCGGTCCACAATTGGTGGAGTAATCACGTAACATACACACAAAAAAAATACGCATCGAATTGAGAACCTCCTCCTTTTTTGAAGTCGGTTAAAAATCTCGCAACCCACTAATCAGTCCCGGGACTGCATCGCGGGATTTCTACACAGCTGCCTGAACAGCCGTACAAAAATAGCCCGCATTTGTTGATCCTCGCTTACAGTGGTGCAAATGCAACGGGGCCTTAGCGTTTGTCGGATGCCCGGGATTTATTGCGCCCCGAAATCCCGTAATCGCAGACGCTGGACATGTACGTGACTGGAATCCGGGCCCGGCTCCCTGTTCATACGTCGTAATGAGCGCCGGGGTTGGTTTATCCGAATGGTAAGAGCACGCCGAACAGTTGAGTAGTAGTCTTAAATCGTCGTTTGCTCGGTACGAGTGTTTATTGTGTGAGAAAACCAACATAATATTTGTATTTGTACAGGCTTATTTAAAATGTTTAATATTTGCTCTACAATATTATGTGAAACATAGATAGCTAGGTAAATGGGCTCAGAAGCTCTATCACCAATCAAACCACGTAGAATAACTTCCGCCTCCACGAGGAATCGAACGCTGGACCTCCAGATAAATATAGGGTGGTCTCACCCACCCAGGAGCGTCTCGGTGGCGCTGTGGACTTGGTACTTGCCTTCCAATCGGGAGGTCCGGGGCTCGAAACCGCTATGTACCAATGTGTTTTTCATTTTTCGAATTTCATACTGGACATTTGTCTGACGCTCCCACGATGAAGGAAAACATCGTGAGGCAACCTGCATACATCTACGAAGAATTTCGAAGGTGTATGTGAAGTCGACCAATCCGCACTGGGTCAGTGTGGTTGACTAAGGCCTAACTAACTTAGGGTAGCCTCGAGCCCCACGGTGGGGACGTATATGAGCTGTCATGATAATGGTCTCACCCATAGACTATGTAGGCTCTCAAAAGATGTTAGAAGATCAAAGTTCCCTTTTTCCCCTTTTTGGTAAATTGTTTAAAATTGAGAAAACCCTAAGACAACCCAACTTAGTTTCATGGTAAGAGAATTATATAAAATAAAAAGAAATAGGTACTAAAACATTTTTCCCTATTTTAACACTGCAAAGTTTAAATCACATCGCTCAATAAGGTGTTACACAGCGCATCGCAGCTTTCAGAATAAATCATAATGTAAATAAAGGTTCCTGAATAAGCTTATTAATTATTACAAACAAGATTGCTGCAAACAAAAGGCGCGCTCGGAGTTTTTGTTTTAGTTAACAAAAGTAAGTTCGCTGTTTTGATTTAGCATTAACATTTCACGAAGATAAAGAAGTTGAAGGTACACAAGTGTTTTTATGAAGCAACGAGACAAAAGAACGCATGAAAAATTATTATTTTTTAGTTGGCATCGAAAGTCCCGAAAATTATTGTTTAATAGTTACTGTGAGTATTTATAACAGTTCGAGAACATAAGTAGTTATTAATGATTGAAACATGACTAATTCATAATATTATTTGGTAAGATATTTGATGTTTTTGATAATGCAGTGTTAGTAGAACCAGCCAGAACCAGCTCACAAGGTGAACTATATTCAGCAGTGGGCGTCTCTTGGCTGAATCGAAATACAAACAGAAGAGAGAAAATAAAGAAGGAATTGTATTTCATTTCAACAATATTAACGACTAAAATCTGAAAAACATCCACAAACAAGAAAACTGTAGGTACGTGAGTACATAGTTTGCGATACATTACATCTTAAGTTACACAGCCAGCAACTTGAGTCAACAAAGCCAGAGCTCAAATAAGAAATGTCTGAAGAGGCGAAGATAAAACGCGATATAGAGGCTGCAGTTCACACATTTGCACGCAAATGTTATTTCTCAGCGGAACTTTCGACAGGATAGTTGCCGTGTAATGCCTTGAGCTAACCAAGAATGCGCCGAGGAGTGGATGCGGCGAAAACAAGAAAATGAGACTCCTTGTAACTATCCGTGCGAGTTTCATATGAAACTCGGGGAGACGAAGTTTGGTCGGAGACCTCGTGAAATTTAAATTTGTTGGGATGATACAAACGTCTTGATCGGTGCAAGTTGGGAAACGTTAACTTGCTGTGGGCACTCCAAAGCTTTGCGAAGTTGAGTAGATCAATTTTATTTAATGGATTTTGGGAATTTTCTGTCAGCTGCAAAGTAATTGTGATAGATAATTGTTTTTGAATAATTTCAATTAATCACAAGTTAGGAATTGCTGACTTTCTGTTGGTGTTCCAAAGTTTTTCAAAGTTAAGTAGCTCAATAATTGTCAGTATTTAATGGATTTAGGAATCACCCCGGTGAGCGTCGTTGGCGCTGCGGCCTCGGCACTGGACTGTGCTTTGCTCCGAGTAGAATCGCGAGGCCCGCGATCGATCCTGCCATATGTACCAATGTATTTTTCATTTCAGGAATTTCATTACATTTATCTGACGCTCCTGCGGTGAAGGAAAACATCGTGAGAAAACCTGTATTCATCTGCGGAGTAGTTCAAAGGTGTATGTGAAGTCAACCAATCCGCACTGGGCCAGCGTGGTTTGACTAAGGTCTAATCGCCTTAACTAGTTAGGGTAGGCTGGTGAACCTCGGTGGGGACGTATATTAACTGTGATGATGATCATGATGATGAAGAGGAATCATCTGTTACTTGCAAACTAATTGTGATAGGTCAGTTAATCACATGTTAGGAGCTGTTGCCTTAATGTTGGCGCTATAAAGCTATTCAATAGCTTTTCATGTAGCCCAATATTTACTATAGCAGTTAATGAATTTAGGAATTGTCTGTTACTTGCAAAGTAATTGTGAAAAATAAGTGTTTTTAATAAGTTGAGATAATCGCAAGTTAGGAATTGTAAACCTGCTGTTGGCTGTTGGCAGCTTTTGAAAGTTATGTAGCTCATTTTTTTAGTGTCACGAGTAAACTAATTGTCAGGTAAGTATTTTCAATAAGTTCAGATGATCACATCATATGGTGTTTGTTAGCAAAATCAAATGTGAGTTTGTATGTAAGGTTTTTATGAAAGTTAGATACATTAGAAACTTTAATGAATGTTTCTTGAAATGCTATAATTCGGAATTGTAAAGATAATTGAAAAAGATATCATGACGAAAAATCGAAACATATTTTCACTAGCAGTACGCCGCCTTAAGAGCTCTTAATTTGTAAGCAGGAGTGCTTGCATTGCTGTGTTCCAGTTTGAAGGGTAAGATATGGCAGTGAGTTTACACAAATTTATTATAGTGACATAACATTACAACAATGAACAATTTCTGAATCGAATGTTGAAAGTTCACAGAAAACATTAAATTAACAAGAACCGAAGCTGGCTTATCGTGAGCTATAGAATGATTTTGGCAACGCACCAAATAGCTGACCAGTTTCCGGCAGAAGTGATATGAATTGTATTTATTGGATACGCGATCTCTGAACAGAGAAATGTGTCATTTAATTGATCTACGCTTACAATACCACCACAGCTTAGAGGGCGCCACAGCGATGCGTATGTATTGCAGATTTACAAACTTAGTGTAAGATACGTGAATGAAACACAGCGATCGGATGCTAACTGTTTACTATTGGATTAGTCAACCTTATAAGTATGTGACATTATTAATGAAGGTAGCTATGAATATATTACACATCTTCCCCCCACAAATAAGCTATTAATTATAACAAAGTAAACAAGTACCAATAATAACTAGGCTAATACAAAATAATCAAGGAAACCAATTAATGTTAATCTTAGTACTGACAGCGAAACAATAATTGCCTCAGGTATTAATTTGTCAGGATTTTTACAAAAATTTTAGATACACCACTACAACTATAAAAATAGGTAAGATAAGGTATTATATAATGGAAAATTAAACCTTTACTTATACTAATTAAAAATATAATAAGTATTGTTTCGGCCAACATGATTGAGCTTATACTAACTATAAAAATAAATTTTATAAGGGAATATATGGTTACATATACATATTTTACAAAAAATATTAGGTATATCGTTATAACGTACACTTGAACCAAAAAAAGAAAAGGCTTTTATGGAGTATTTTTTTTTTTTTTTAACTATCCATTTCCATTTTTTTACGTTCTCTCAAATAAGCTCGCCGAGCACGCTCAGAGGCGTTGGGCGGCAGGGCCTCTGCCCTTAACGGAGAAGGCTGTGGCGATGGTTCCGCCTGCTCGCTATCGTCCACACTCGCATTAGTAAACTGTAGTGTCGGACTGGATGGTATTGAACCGGACGAACACAGTGTGTCCTCCTTATTTATACTTTCACTCTTTGCTAGATTTAAATTTGCCTCATTGGCAGCACTATCATCTATCACTGAAAACCTACTACGTCTTAGTGGTAATAATTGATCACTGTGTCTTCGACTTACTGTGCCGTTTTGCAGACAGACTTTGTAAGATACAGGACCTGTTTTTTCAAGAATTTGTCCTGGTATCCATTTATCATTATTATTGTGCGCATATTCTCTTACTAAGACATCACAACCAATTTCAAATCTCCTCTCGGAACCTCTTGCCGAGTTGATTTGTTTACTCTGCACATCCTGCACTCTTTCAAATGTATTGGGGCGCAGGGCCTCCAATCGGCTGCGCAGTCGCCGTCCCAACAAGGCCACGGCCGGGGCTACACCGGTAGTTGAGTGTTCGCAATTACGGTAACTCAACAAAAATTTACTCAAACTACCAGATAAATCTTTCCCCTCTTGCAACGCCTTTTTTAAAGTCTTCTTGATTGTCTTTACAGAATTTTCAGCTGCACCGTTTCCTTGTGGTCTGTACGGTGAAGACGTAGAATGACGTATTAAGTTTTTACTACAAAATTCTTTAAATTCGTAACTTTGAAAAGGGGGGCCATTATCCGTCACTAACTGTCGTGGTAAACCAAACTTAGAAAATAGACTTCTAAAATACTTTATAGTATCATGGGCTGATATGCTTCTAATCTCATCAGCTTCAAGCCATTTCGAGTGTGCGTCCACTACCACGATATAGTATTTACCCTTAAACTGTGCAAAATCGGCATGAAGGCGCTGCCACGGGGCAGCAGGAAACTCCCAGGGATGTAACGAGTGGCGCGGCGGGGCATCGCGCACGCTGCGGCACGCGTCACAGGCTTGACATAACGATTCAATGTCTTTATCAATAGCTGGCCAGTAAACATAATTTCGTGCAATGGATTTCATTTTCACGACTCCTAAGTGCCCTTCATGAATCTCTAATAATATTTTTCTTTGTAAAACCGGGGGTATAACGACTCTGTATTTGTATAAAATGCAACCCTGGTCAATATATAATTCCATTCTACGATAGTAAAAAGCCTTTTCATCGTCCACCATGCATTTATCTGGCCATCCAAACATTATGTACCCGTAAATACGAGCTAAAATCTTATCACTCTTAGTTTCGTGTGCGATATCTTTATAACTAACCGGCAAAGTTTCGTCTGTAAAAAAGAAATAGTGATAGTCTTGTTTTTTAGTGACGTCAACGATATTTGACGATTTGTGTTTCCACGACATATCTAATGGCAAACGAGACAAAGCGTCAGCACTTCCATTGTCTTTAGACGTGACATATTCAATAGTGAAGTCATATGCGGCCAATTTCACCGCCCATCGTTGAAGTCTACTAACTGCAGTTTGTGGGATACCGCCTTTAGGACCAAACAAATAAACTAACGGCTTATGATCTGTTTTAAGCGTAAAACACCTACCAAATAAATATTGGTGATGTTTTTGCACACCGTAAATAATTGCAAGCGCCTCTTTATCCAGCTGGCTATAATTTTTCTCAGTATCGCTCAAAGTGCGGGATGCACAGCTGACTGGTCTTTCAGATCCATCTGGATACCGATGCGCGAGTACAGCCCCAATACCATAAGAACTACTATCGACGGACAGTATAAGGGTTAACGTTGGATCATAATGACACAATACTTTGTCACTAGATAAGATATCTTTGATACGAACAAACGAATTTTCGCAATCCGCACACCAAAGCCACTTTGCGTCCTTTTTTAGTAATTTATATAAAGGATGCAGTAGAGAACTCAAATTAGCAACAAATTTACCATAATAATTGATAATACCCAGAAAAGCCTTTAACTGAGTAACATTTGATGGCCTGGGAGCCTTTACAATAGCATCAACTTTGGATAAATCTGGACGTAAGCCATCTTTGTCAATAACAAAACCCAGGTAAGATACACTTTTTTGTAAGAATTGGCACTTTTCAATTTTAACAGTGAGACCCATATTAGACAATCTTTCAATTACAGCTCGCAGATTTTTTTTGTGACAAGTCCTATCTGTCCCCGTGACACAAATATCGTCAATGTATACTACCGTATGAGGGAGACCACGGAGCGTTTCTTCCATTAATTTTTGGAACTTTTCGGATATGCAACTAAGGCCGTAAGGGGTACGTCTAAAAGCAAACGTTCCCACGTGTGTGCTTATCGCGGTACATGATTGCGAGTCACGATGGAGAGGAACCTGCATATACGCATTAGTAAGATCAATTTTAGTGAATTCCTCCCCTCCACTTAAAGCAGCAAACAATTCATCAATCTTAGGAAGTGGATAATGATCCCGTTTTAACTTAGGGTTAATAGTGGTCTTGTAATCCCCGCAAATGCGAATATCACCCGATTTTTTAATAACCGGCACTATTGGTGTACCATAATCAGAATTTTCAACCAAATAAATTGACCCTTCACTCTCCAGACGCGCTAGTTCCCTCTCCACCGCGGATCTCAAAGCTAATGGTACTGGACGAGCTCTCACGTACACCGGTTCATCATCTGTAAGCTGTAACTTGATTTCACGTTTACATGTTCCTAATTTATTCGAAAACACCGAAGGGAAGTCACTCTTTAACTCATGAATCATTTGATTCCGAAATTCTGTGTCATTTTCTAAAATATTGTTTATTGATAATGCATTAATCTTAAATCGACGAATCCAACATCTACCAATTAATGGCCGGCTACCATTTTTTATAACATATAATTGTAAGTTAGTTTCATAAGTATCGTCAATTGAAGCGTTAACAATTATGTAACCAATAGGTTCAATTTGAGAGCCCGAATATGAACAAAGCTTAATGTCATCTTTAAAAAGTTTAAAATTACTAAACATCGAATTATAACAATCTTCATTAATGGCAGAAATTTTAGTTCCCGTATCAAATTCAAATTTGAGAACATGATCATTAATTTTGACGTTGACAAAATAAGGCTTATCACCGGAAGAAACCACCTGAATGTTATACATTTCACTATCGGAGTCGTTTTCCATAAAATTATGAAGTTTCGAATATTTTTTTTCGTCTTCATGCTTGCACATTATTTTTAAATGACCCTTCTTTTGACACTTATCACAAGTATACATCTTAAATCTACACTTATCTGCCCGATGAGGTTTACCGCAGCGCCAGCATGAAGCTGCGGCCGCGCCCTCGTGTATTCCCGGCGGCCGCGGCCGAGCGCGGTTCACCGCCGCCGCCGCCGCCGATGCCGCCGATGTCGCGCGCACCGCATGCATGCGCTCGCCGGCGCATGCGCTCGCGCCGCAGCTCGCGCCCACCGCGCCGCTGCCCGCGCTGCACGTGCCATCAGTTCCGCTAACGCCAAAGCCCGTGGACGAGCCCATTCCTTCCATACTGATACGCCCGCTCACTTTTTCCACATGCTTTTCGGCTGCTTCGAGACCGAGAGCTAGCTCCACCGCCTTGTGATATTTCAAATTCTTTTCAGAGAACAATCGAGACTTAATTTCGCTACTCAGAAGGCCGATCACAAACTGATCTCTTAAGTTTTCTTCTAAAGAATTTCCAAAGTTGCAATTCATTGACAGATGCTTAAGTTGCTGTAGGAATTCACCGATAGATTCGCCAATTTTTTGTTTTCTTTCTCGAAAAAGTTGCCTTTCAGCTATTTCGGAACGTTGTGGTTCAATGTGGTTCTGTACAATGGTCACAAGATCTTCGAACGATTTACTTTCCGGTACAGAAGGTGCACACAAGTCACACATTAAATTGTAGGTACGTTCACCAATAACCGTTACTAACGTGGCCACTTTGAGTTCATCTTTAATCTCATTCAATAATATGTACTGATTTAAGCGCCGTATGTAAGTTTTCCACTGACCCGAAAATAAATCGAATGGTTCGATTTTTCCATAAGGCATTTTTGTAACTAACACCGAAACAAAACACTCGTAAACAAAAAAAAAAATCCCGACTCGTCGCCAATGTAAGATACGTGAATGAAACACAGCGATCGGATGCTAACTGTTTACTATTGGATTAGTCAACCTTATAAGTATGTGACATTATTAATGAAGGTAGCTATGAATATATTACACTTAGTTTTTGAGTTTTTGCTACAAATAATAATGAAAAAAAAAACCGGCCAAGTGCGAACTGGACTCGCGGACCGAGGGTTCCGTGCAAAGTTCTATAACTACCTAACTATAAACATATTTCTAGTTTTTAGAGTTTTCCTTAACATGTGCTATATGACCTTGCTCCTTACCAAATTTCATGATTCTAGGTTAACGGCAAGTGCCCTATAAATTTTGATTCTTTTGAGAGTGTCTAAATATACGTTTGTTTGCGGCAAAAACGGCCGTATCTTTTCTTACGTTAACTTAGAAGTTTGATTTTTAAGCAGCTTCAAGGGACTATAGGCCTGAGTATATACTTTTAATTTCAACTCGACACCTCCACGCGTTCCTGAGATAATGAGTCTTGACAGACATACGGACGGATGGACAGAAAACAAAGCGATCCTATAAGTTCCGTTTTTTCCTTTTGAGGTGCGAAACCCCAAATTAAATAATTTAAAAAATATGGCTTGAAATGAGCAAAAATGTCGAATTTCTTAACACTTTAAGATTTTTTTAAATTCAGTTCTAGTTTATAAATACTATTTTAAAAAACGAACATTGTGATTCAAAATCTTTCCGAAGTTATCTCTGGTCGCATCTCTGTGACGATCCAATCCACAGTGACAAAGTACACAATATTGTGTTTCCTTTCGCTATACTCGCACGGTTCGTTTCCTAGAACTGATGACAGTCACAATTTTATCCGACCGAGAAAAAACACTTTTGTTAACGGGAACAGGGGGTAAGTGTGTCACTTAGCAATAGAAGGGGCTGACATTATTTCATTGGTGTACAAGTGGAACTGAATAGATGAGATGGAAACACAAACGACGAACAGTTTGCAAACTTATTACTCTGCAAAGTATAAGGCTTCATGTGTATTTGAGTCGACGTTGAAAATTGTTTGAGGAGATTTGAATTGTTGATTTATATTGTTTTAGAAGGTGTTTGATGTGGATTCAGGAGGACCTACATAATTAAACCAAATATAAATTACAAGCTGTGCCCGCGAATTACGTTTACGCCGTATAATTTTTCCCGTTTTTGCAACATTTGTCATTGATGCTCAGCTCCTATTAGTCGTAGCGTGATGTTATATAGCCTAAAGCCTTCCTCGATAAATGGACTATCCAACACAAAAATATTTTTTTAATTTGAATCAGTAGTTCCTGAGATTAGCGCGTTCAAGCAAACAAACAAACTCTTCAGCTTTATAATATTAGTAAGTGTACATTTAGGTGCACTATGTTTGTGGAAAGTATCAAAACTAAATTTAGCTCAGTCTACGAAGAATTGGGTTAGCGAAGAAGATTTTACCATCAAAGTTATAGGCTGCCTCGATGTTTACGCACTTTTCGTGGTCACGGAATGTGGTCAACCCGTGACCACGATCTGGTGTAGTTTGCATGAAATGTCAGGAAACAATAACTTAAACTCAAAAATCTTTATTCAATATAGACCTTTACAGGCACTTATTGACGTCGAACAAAAAATAAATTTCAACCAAGAATCTAATCAACTAATTATTTAATCCTTGTATGTACATACACGTTCAAAAAGTTGTGAATATGCTTAACTTTTAATGGATTTTCTTATTTAAGGGTTAATCATAGTAGATCCTGCATACCCTAACTTTAAATTGAAACCCTAAACAACTTAGGAAGATGATAATAAAATACAATACAGTACACAGTTGCCACATAAACTTGCTTTCCCAAAATAATGGTAGCTATTAAGTGATGTTTATGAAAAAGCCCTGCGATAAACAACTTAGCCTAAATAGTTATAGCATCAATTCGTGACTCAATCCGTTCAAGATTTACGCCTGGTCATCATCATCATCACAGCCCATATACGTCCCCACCGAGGGGCTCGAGCCTACCCTATATTAGGGTGATTAGGCCTTAGTCAACCACGCTGGCCCAGTGCGGATTGGTCGACTTCACATACATCATTGAATTTCTTCGCAGATGTATGCAGGTTGCCTCACGATGTTTTCCTTCACCGTAGGAGCGTCAGACAAATGTACATATGAAATTCGAAACGAAAAACACATTGGTACATGGCGGGTCTCGAACCCCGACCCCCCGATTGGAAGGCAAGTGCCGAGTCCACTGCGCCACCGACGCTCGTTGACGTCGACGTTGTAGGTATTTCAATTTCAACCCCATCCAAATATGTACAATGATCCAACTTATAGGTTCGGGATTCGATTCCATATGGCAGCAGAAGGTTTTCTACTCAGTTTGTTTGGCTTCTGAGTTCGCCCGGCTAGTTACAAACGCCTTATCCAAGTTTGTCACCATAATAAGAATCTTGATAGCATTGTTGACAAGAGGTAAGAAGGTATCCAGTTTCTTAGCTGTTGAGGAGTCCAGGTGAAGATCGCTTCCACCTTCAGCGTTATCATCACTTACCATATATGAAGTTTGTGACGAACTAAGGGTGAGTGTCCAAAACGTTTCCATGTCTTGCATCAAAATACCACTTCAATAAGGTACCTACTACAAGACATATACAAGTTTATTTTTTAATTACTAAAAAAAATTTGTGTGCTTGTTCAGACAAGCACACTGAACAACTTTCACTATGGGACCAACTTTGAAATCGCAAAAAAATCAACTGTTCCATCACTGACCTTTTTTGTAGGTCCATGTGTTCCATACAAGTGTTTAACAATCACTGAACCTAGATGTATGGAACAGTTGTTTTTTTGCGATTACAAAGTTGGTCCCATAGTGAAAGTTGTTCAGTTTGCTTAGTTTGTAAGAAAGTAAGTAAAGAAAGTAAGTAAATAAAAGTAAAACAGGTAAAAGTAAGGTGTATGTGAAGCCAACCAATCCGCACTGGGTCAGCGTGGTTTGACTAAGGCCTAATCATCCTAACATATTAGGGTAGGCTCGTGCCCTTCGGTGGGGACGTATATGAGCTGTGGTGATGATGATGATGTAAAAACGACCAGTTCAGTGAGTTGCTGTAAAATACACTACCTTTTCAAAGAGTTGTAATGTGTATAACATTACAACTCAAAGTTCGACTGCACCCACTAAGAAAATAGTACAAGAAACAAATTGGGAGCAAGTAAAGTATCGATAAATGCCTGCGGTTCTGTTCACATCGCAGAACGCTCGTTCCACTGTGAAATATACGAATCTCCATTATAAATTTCCCCCGTTGGAATCGGCCGGATGTGCTCGGAACATGGTAGATGCTGGATAGCGTCAAGATTGTAGCTACTACTATGGAACAATTATATTTAGATTAAAATTAAATTAATATGGAAAATTTATTTATCACAATAATACAAGTGACAGAAATTGAAATAATAAATATCGGTGGCGCTGTGGCCTCGGCACTGGACTGTGCCCCGAGTAGAATCGGGAGGCCCGCGATCGATCCTGCCATGTACCAATGTGTTTTTCGTTTCACGATATTCATAATGTACATTTCTCTGACGCTCCTACGGTGAAGGAAAACATCATGAGGAAACCTGCATACACCTGCGAAGCAATTCAACGGCGTGTATGTGAAGCCAACTAATCCGCACTGGGCCAGCGTGGTTTGACTAAGGTCTAATCGCCCTAACATAACTTGTTATGTAAGCTCGGCCCCTCGGTGGGGACGTATATGAGCTGTGATGATGATGCTTTTTAATATACGACAGGGAAGCTGTTGGCTTTCATCTCACCTGATGGTAAGTGATGATAAGGCCGAAGGTGGAAGCGAGCTTCACGTGGACTCCTCATCAACGGAGGAACTGGCTATCTCAAATTGCCGGAACACAAAAATGCTGTAATGTGGATGGGTTGACTTCACATACACCTTTTGAATTACTTCGCGGTAAAAGGTTATTTAATAATAATCTGACTACTGGCTTTGGCTCAAACTCTATATTCATATATCAAAATATCATTTAGGTAACTTTATTGCCATTCGGTCTTATAACAAAACCTGGTTTAAACCTGGTCTAAAGTTAGTCTTGGTTTAAATGTAGTGCGCTTTCACTTGTGTCAATATACATAGATAGAGACAGCGTCAACTTAGTCCAGGTGTAAACCAGGACTAACTTTAGTCCATGTTTTGTAATAAGATGGATTGTGTTCTATTTCAGCTAACTTGTATGGAGTTCGCAGTGGTTTAATTAGTGCTTCTATAATCTAATTGTCGGTGTTTCGCTACTTTCTACAGAACACCCACCCCACAAACGTAACAATATTGTTATTATGGCGCCAAACTTCTGTAAGGCGGTGGTGAGTAGCCAGGTTGGTTTAAAAGCCCTACCACCAACCAAACCGAACAGAAAAACTTCTACCCCCATAGGGAATTGAATTCCGGACCACCCGGTGTTCTTAACCATTAGACATAAGATTGTAGGCTTCCTCTACCTCGCATGCTTCACATTTGTTTAATGTAACATTACGTCCGTATTTTTTTTAGGTCCATGCTCCTAACCTGACTGCATTTTTAAATTTTTATGTTTGTCACAATTTCATTATTTTACTTCCCGTCACTCAATTGCCAACATCAAGACGTTAAGAAGTCGCGTTGCCAAAATTCAATAAAAAACACTCGATAGGAACGAAGTTCTTTATGCTCATGGACGAATTTTATTAAATCTATATAAATAAAATGTATCGGCGAAATGTATGTATGGCGTACATTGTACGCGCATAACATTTCAACACCAATTTGGATAATTCTTTTTTTTTGTCCGTTAATATCAGGACAAGGTTTCTGTAAAGGAAAATATCGTAATATGAATAGTGAGTGAGTGGTTAAGATAGAAGACTGTTAGAGATCTTCAATATATTGACAAAACGCTGAGGGCCCGTCGAGTGAAGCACGATTTGGTATTTTTATACAAAGTCCTAAACGGAATTATTGACAGTGATGACAGTCTTAGCCAGGTCTCCTTAGCAGTGCCGTGTCGATATCCAAGATATCCTATAAATAAGATCCTATACACGCCATACAGCAGAACCAACATAGGCTTGAGTTCCCCAATTATACGCATGTGTAGAAATTATAACGAGCTGCAATCTAATTGTGATGTTGACAAATTTTTACAAATTAAAAACATATAAAGATAAAATAAAAAATAAAAATTGAATTTACAATAGGTTGCTTGAGCAGAATCCTTCACGCCTTCAGGTTTAATTGATCATTTGATAGTGTTTTTCTTTTTGTAAATCTTCATGTCGGTACTCTTAATTAGCTAAGATAACAACCTAATGGTGAATGCCGTGTACATTTATAATTGTCATGTGTATGAGTTAAATAAAATGCCCTAAAATATATATTTGTGTTAATATATATGCATATGATGTTAATGTACCTAAATAAATAAATAAAAAAACATTGACAAATTTGACGTCAATTGTTCAGCCAGCAGTTGATAGCTTGAAACCATCTTCAAACAGACCACAGACGTAATAATGTCAGTCTACTCATTTCAATAATTTCGAAAGTATTCCCGAAAAAAAATATGGCGGTACGAAGTTTACACAGGGTCTGCTAATTTATTATTTAAGTAATACAATGTTTTTCCTTTTTTTAAGATAAGTATGACTTATATTAAAAAATCTCCATCGATTCTCTAGTATTTTTTTTAAATCATGCGCATCGTGTCTCGATCTCCGATGCGTTGTTTTCGATTTATTTAATTACGCTTTATAACGTTAACGTTTTTGTTACGTACAGTTTTTCGTCTTCACAACGTCCCTTAAGGATTTATTCCAATAATATTTTTATCATGACATTGAATGTAGTCGACGTGCCCTAATATGCTTAAAAATTATAGGCACTTTAATGGATGTTTTTGTACGTTGGTTAAGTTTTAACTAGTTTGTATTATAGTGCTTGCAATAGTTATTATATTTGTGACAGTGTGCCTTTTACTTATGATAGTTGTAAACGTGTTAATAAAAATTCAGTGACGAATGCTTTTCGTGGTATATTTACGCCCTACATACCCACTGCTCAACGTTATAAGTTAGTAGATTTGCCGATCAATCCGACCGACCTTAATCGACGTCATGTGACATTTTCAATCAATTTGTTTATTTATTTATATATTAATTGCTTACATCGTAGGTATATGGTGCTGATGTTCATAATTTTCATATTTCGTCTACACGTGCCTCGTGTTGTATCTTCTACCTTGCAGCCCACAACATCTCTTGGAAGTTAAAAAGAAAGTTATACATACATCCAATAAAATTGTTTCTTTTATCATCATCATCATCGCAGCTCATATACGTCCCCACCGAGTGGCACGAGCCTACCCTAACTAATTATGTTAGGGCGATTAGGCCATAGTCAAACCACGCTGGCCCAGTGCGGATTGGTTGACTTCACATACACCTTTGAATTACTTTGCAGGTGTATGCAGGTTTCCTCATGATGTTTTCCTTCACCGTAGGAGCGTCAGATAAATGTACAAATGAAATTCGTGAAACGAAAAACACATTGGTACATGGCAGGTGTCGCGTAGGGGTCTAAATGAGACAACTTACATACGTGGACAACAAATTTATTTGCCCCGGTAAAAGGTAGGCGTGGGTTTTATAGCCGACTGGTAATATGCTTTCGGTCCAGACTTCCCTGGTAGTGGCCGAGGTGGTAGGTGGCGCGACGAATGGTGGTGAGCAGCAGTGGGTGCGGCACGAAAGGTCTTGCGGCGACGCGACGAAAATGCGTCGAACGTTCGCCGACTTAGTACTCCCAATGTGGAACCCTGAAATCACATATTTCGGCCGCGTAAGCGAGGTTGACTATCATCCGCCGATTGCAATAGCCAATTCACCTGAGCCAAGCCAAGAAAGTTGGGAGTGGAAGTAAGCAGCAGGTTAAGTGGCAAATGATTACAATCAGAGCGGAGTGTACATTAATAAAAAAAACAATGCGCAGAAAACATGAATTGCTTAATGAAGAAGCTATTCTTTACATAGAATTGAAATTTTACAAAAATAAGTAATTAAAATTTTGAAGGTATTATTTTAAAAAATACGTACTGGCGAAGTTAATCAAATATAAGGCTTACAATGCTTAGCACATTAATTCTGATGAGCTCACACTCACTCAACACAATTATATTTTAACACAATCAATGCTACAAAATTGAAGAAAGAAAAATGATTTGCAAACAAGCCACTATGATAACTAATAACTACTTAAAAAACTATAATAGATAACTGCTCAACACTCACCCTATCGGGGAAGATTCCAGTGGAAACAAATTATTTTTTTAAATATGTTTAGGTCAATACGTGACCGTGAAATATTCAACTGTTAAAAATTCGAAATATCCAACGGAGATAAAGGATAGTTTACGACTATGCTCCGTGGAGGCTCAACAGCAGTCTGACGATTGAAATGGTTCGCCGGGTGACGACGTAATGCATGACTTTCACCTTTAAACTTGTTCGCTAACAAAAGGCGAGTTTTAGGGTACCGCGCGTGGTTAGAAGTAACTCCGTTTAATTAATCGATGCATTAGTATTGCAGTTTTGTAAAAAATATTGTTTTCTTTTTTTATTATTGTAGTTATTAGTTATTTAAGTATATTGTATAATACTAGTTAGGTTTATTTTGTAATTAGTTTTGTATTTTAATGTTTTTTTTTAATAATTATTGTTTAATGGATTTTAAATTTTAGTTCTTAATTAATTATGAACGTATAACGTTACACAGGATCGATCGCGGGCCTCCCGATTCTACTCGGGGCACAGTCCAGTGCCGAGGCCACAGCGCCACCGACGCTCCTTGTATGCTTGCTAAGAACCCGAAGGAACTCTTCGCAACATCCTACAAGCATGCATGCACTGAAGTTATTCTAATGACCTCACACCCGTAACATCTATATCCCCATATTTCAGTTTGCGTATTAAAATTCTGAATAGGAATCTGTATTTGGCACCACTGCATCCCTGTTTACCTACGTGACCACCATGCAGAGTGCTACGGTTGGCAGCTCTCAGAGAAAGATTTGGACGTGCGAAGCTTAAGTATGCATATTTAAAGACTCAAATTGGTGCGAGATTCTGGAGTCTTGGAAGCCGATGGTACGGCATTGGACCTTATTTTGTCGTGCTTTTCCTAGCTAAATTGTAGAAATATAGGGAAATCTTAAAGTTAAAGAAAAAAAAACAAACTTATTCCTTTAGTCCGGTACAAAATGAAAAGCTTTATTCTGGTAGGTACATGGTTGTAATTCACTTATGCATAATGTTACTGAAGTTAACAAAATCCCTCAATGCAAAGCACTTAACTAAATGTTTAATTAATACAAGCCAAGGGCAGGATGGTTCAGGTTTGTTTGATCAATCTCGGCAGGTAAAAATCAGGTACAAATTGGGTACAAAACTACAAAATGAGGGGCAATAAAGTACACCAACAAATAGTTATAGGTTTCCTTTTTTTTTTAAAGAAATTAGTAGCCTTCCCCGGAGCGGTTGTTAGTGGATCGTACCTTCTATGCTAAGTCTTGCAATCACGGGTCAGAGATATGATATTCCAGTTTCTTAACTTATTCTCTGTTTCTAATATTATTTGTGTAATTCCACAGAATTCCTCCTTGATACTAGGTTATTTTGTTATGGTTTCTAGCTGTAAGGTCAAGCAGCGGAGCCCTACGGCCTCCGGTAACTGCCCTGGAGATTCATAGCACAGTGTTAGGTTAAAAAATATAATTAAATATGCCTATGATCTTAGGGTCAGTGGGTCTAACACTGAGTTCTGAAGGAATCCCAGTCAATACATTTGAATTTCATGTAATAAACATTGCAAGTTAATTCCAAACATAATTTTCAATGAATTGTCAAAGTTTCTTATTGGTTAGTTAATAAAAAAGGACATATGGAGGGGAGAGCACCTATTTTGTGTATAATTACTGCTATTAATAAAAAGAAAACAGCTTAATTTGTGAGTTATTTGCCAAAGTATGATGTGAAACTCAATATAGTGAAAATCTAGAATTTAACATGAAATTCACAAGTGTTACTCAATATATGCATTAATCCCACTAAAATGCCGCTTACTATCAGGTTTTTTTAATGAAATAGGGGATGAAAAAGGCGAATTTTGGAAATGTAATATGTTTGATTTAATAATCAATATACCCACTAATAAAAATAAAATTAACAAAATCTGTTTTAAATCATGAAATATAATAAGTTCATTAGATACCTTAGTGTGGGCGGAGTATTATCTATTGATAAAATTTATTTCTTTCTATTAATTTAATGAATCGCGCGCCGGCGAATAAAAATATGATTGAGCTTTTACTCTTCAAGCTGAAAACAAAAATAACTGACTTGACTTTTGAAGTCTTACTGTAGCTTTTCAAATTAAATTCACACGGAAAACGGGAGAAATACCTATGGATTTTATTCGCAGAAATTAAGATTTAAAATGCTGTTCGCAAATCCTAGGTAATCAATAACAAATTACTTCGGTCGATGTCTCACAGACTAGTTATCCAGTTCCGAGATCATAGCATAGACGCGTTCACAGACTACGGTGAGATAGGGCGCGTTCCATTCACGCACAGATTTGCATTTATGCAGCTACTAGAACCGAGGTCCGTTTGCCGAATGTTAAGCGTCGTATTGGCGACGAAACCAAATTCATTTCATAACACTCGTAAGATTCTTAACTTGTTTCAAGATGTGTCGAGTTAACATACGGATCTTTCGAAATTCTACAATCTGCAATAAGTATTTCCAGCCAAGGTTATACGTTTGGTTGAAAAACAAAACGTAATGTAAAATTAACCATAAACAAACTGTGAATGCTTTCCAAATTCTATTCGACGAAACCATAATTATATGATCTGTAGCTTTAAGTGTATTTTATTATAATATGTCTATAGAAATGATCAAAACAAACGGTCTAAATGTCAAATTCCGAATTTTGAGAAAATCAACCCACCTAAATGGAAGCACGGGATTTTGGGCGAAAAAAAACTATCTTTGTAAATAAGGCCAGGATAAACGCGAGATTTATTTTGTTTATGCAAAAATTGAATAATGACCAAAGATAATTGCAAATGTCACTGACGTGACGTGAAACGACGTTGACGTTGACACTTGACATTGATATTGTGAAATTAATTGACAAAGTTGTTGTAATTATGATTTTAGTTGTGCAATTTGTGTTAAAACTACAGTGAAACCAAAGTGTTTTTGCAAAATTTGTTTTATGAAATTTTCAGAAAAAAACGGTGTTACAGTATCCCCCCAACCACGATAGAATTCACGTAGGGAATTCGTCTGACGCCCCGTCAGCCTCAACCCCCTAACCAATCAAACAGAATTATCATAAATAGAATCAATTAGGTACTTAAAAACTATTCATTCGTGATAAACTCTGTACCCAATTACGCCTAACGTTATTTTTTTTTTATAAGTTTATTTATTTGTATTAGATAAAAAATAAAGCTTTAAATATAAACGTGTGTAAATAAAGAATATTTAACATGCATGCACCTTAAATCTACGTAAATCCATTAATATGGTATGTTAAAGATTGTAATAAAAAACAACATTCACCAATAAGGGGACAAAATCTAGCGCGAAACTACTGCTGCTAGCACCTACCTGGTTATAAAAAAATATTCACCAATAAGGTGGCAAAATCTAGCGAAACCACTTCTGCTAGCACCTATATGGCTGTGATAAATAGGCAAAAGGCATTATATCCTATGCCCATCAAATATAAGAAAGTAATAAAAATAAAAAAACTGTAGTGTCAGTACTGACGCCGAGATGGCGTTGTTAAATAAGTATTTCTTGACACTAACAGAGTATAGCAAGTAATGTCAACAACCACCGGTAGATGTCGTTATTACAGACATTTTGACTCTAATCGTCAAATAATAAGTAAAAAAAACAATAAAAAAGGAAATAATAAAAAAATGGGTTGCATGTGTCGTTGCCCCTGATCGTCGATATTGATTTTCCTACGTTTCCAGCTAGATGTAACTTCCTCCATTATAAGAATATAGCAAAGGCTTATTTCTAGAGTTGCAAACCGCTCCTGTGAGGAATTCAAAATTAATTTTGTTGATTAGAGTAGAATACATATAAAAAATAATGAACAAGACACGTTTATATTTGTGATCTTGTGCTAAATGCATCTATCTAACCACATAACAGTTATAATAAGTACATACTTGTTCTTTAATTCTGGTATCAGATACTAAAAAAGTAATATCCATTTTATATAATGGTAGTAATAATATATTTATCTATTTCTTATCATGAACTAAGACACGTATAAGATTTGTGTTTTAGATCTTAATGTACTTATGTAATGGTAATATTAATTTTGAAGATGTTAGGTATATGGAAACTTAAGTATCAAGGCAAATCAATAAAAAACGACAGGAACAGACACATGCAAAAACGCCGCCAGATGTTATATGGCGCGTTATCCTACACTCGGGTTCTACGAGACGCCAGGAAGAATGGCGGGGTGGGTATTCTGTGACCGCCGCACCCGCGGTGCTTAAGTGTTAAATGCTTATAAAAATATGTCTATTTTCATAAGAGTATAAAAATGAAAATTAAGTAGGTATTATGTTACTAGGTATGTAATTTAGTCACTCTAAATCTAAATTTTTAAAATCTTTTATGTGCCACTTTCCTATGTATTTTCCGTTCTCGTCTTCGAGCTCATAGACGAGGCGAGAAAGCTTACGTATAATTTTACAACGTTCATATTTAGGGGCAAGTTTAGCAGTAAAATATTTATTAGCAGAACTCTGCTTGTACGTACGCTTCCACACAAAATCACCAACATTAAAAGAGATATCTCTGCGTTTGTTGTTATAGTATTTTATATTCCTTTCATGGGCCTTACGCAATGACTCTCGGACTTTGATGAAAATGTCACCGAGGTGGCCAATATTAGACGCATGAGTATCGCGTGGTACCACAACCAACTCTTGGAGATCTTCAAAATCACGGTAAATACTACCATCTGTGACAGCTTCCCTACCGTGTACTAGCATGAAAGGAGTATAAGAAGTAGACTCATTTACTGAGGTGTTCATGGCAAATTGTATTTTATGTATGTTAATATCCCACGTTCTATGATCTCAACAAACGAGGAAACTGCAGTGATTATTGTGCGGTTATAACGTTCCACCGTATTAACTTGTGCACAATATACTGGACCCAAATGTACTTGCGGAATATTGTATTTTTCATATAATGCCTGAACCTCATGACTTATAAATTGCGAGCCATTATCAGACATCACAGTCTGTGGTATTCCGTGAACCAGAAATACATGGTCTTCTAACCTTTGCGCTATAACTTTGCCCGTTGCACGCCGTAAAGGAAATAATAAACAATATTTTGTAAAACAACACACAACTACTAGTAAAAAGGTGTTTTGCTGTCGAGACATCGGCAGTGGACCAACTAGATCAATGCTGATGCACTGGAATGGTCGACAGCAGACCTTGGGTTCCCCCATAAAGCCAGGTGGCGCTAGTGAGCTATGTTTATATGAGTTGCAAGTGGCACAATTTTTAATAAATTCCTCGGTATCTTTATGCATACCGGGCATAATTGCAAATGTCACTGACGTGACGTGAAACGACGTTGACGTTGACACTTGACATTGATATTGTGAAATTAATTGACAAAGTTGTTGTAATTATGATTTTAGTTGTGCAATTTGTGTTAAAACTACAGTGAAACCAAAGTGTTTTTGCAAAATTTGTGTTTTATGAAATTTTCAGAAAAAACGGTGTTACAATTTTCAAGTGGATAATAGCTGCAGCTTCAGACATGTTTTATGTTTGTCTTAGAACCGGTTACAGCCCTAAGAATATGGAATATTGCGCTATTCCAAAAAATCTATTTCATCCATATGAAATGGACTCGATTTATTTCGCGAGAGCTTAGGATTTGGGTCGATCTGAAGAAACTTGTTATGGGCAAAGCACTTTTATTACCAAGTATTGAAAATATTCAATTTTCAAGGAAAGTGAAATATATAAGGCGATTTTTTATATTATACAGGGTGTAACTGAACACCCCAATAACATTTAAGGGTATGTTTCCATCAGAAGTAGAGATTCTGTACGAAAAATATTAGGGCTAACAAACCTACTTCTTTTCCCCATACAAACTAAATAAATTATTTTTTGGTATTAAGTGCCGACAGCCCTACGTAAGCGTACGAGGAATACTACGCTCACGTCATACAAACTAAATAAATTATTTTTTGGTATTAAGTTCCGAAAGCCCTACGTAAGCGTACGAGGAATACTACGCTCACGTCTATCACGTGTCATTTTGTGTTTAAATTTCTTTTGCGCTAAGAGCTGATTATGGTTGTCACTTGAAAGTTTTTGCTTTCAGTTTGAAATCAAATAACTTTGAAAGTATTGGGGTTCTAGGTCTCAGACAAGCACCGACGGTCCATTTAGTATCTAACTTATATGCCCCTTAAATGTTATTGGGGTGTTCAGTTACACCCGGTATAGTCCATTAGTTGATTTGGTTGCGCAGCAGAAATCTCCTACGGCAACAAGGCCGCCTTTTTTGTTGTTTGTATATGTCTTAGTATCTGTTATTGATTGCGCAGAAAAGTGTTTCTGTCTATTTTTCTACGATTTGTTTCAAGAAGATTTTATGGTAATATTGAACTATAATCCTGTCTATATTTTTTAATCCTTAACTCCTTAACTAAAATAGTTCTCAATTTCCTACTTCTATTACTGCACCCATCATCCCCCTTTCAAATTTCCTATTGTATTTTCTGGTCCAAGGTTGCTTAGAAGAGAGTGCTTATTAGCAGTAAGACCGTAAGTACACCTGTGTTAAGTTTATGAAAATTTTCAATTTGTGAGTAATAAAGTGGTTTTTACAATTTTTTTTGATAATATGCTGAAAAATGAATAAAATCAATTAATAAAAAAACTTCGTCTCGTCTTTTTATTTATTCATTTTTCAACTTATTAAGCACTAGCTGTGCCCGCGAACTACGTTTCGCCTTAATTTATTTTTTCCCGACATCTTCAACAAATATCGTTAATGTACACAGAAATAAATACAAAAACTTTAACAAGTTATATACTAAAACCTTCCTCGATAATCACGCTATCGAGTGGTGAAAACCGCTTGAAAATCGGTGCAGTAGTTTTTGAGTTTATCGCGAACAGACAGACAGATAGACGCGGCGGTGTTTTATAATATGTAAGGATTTTTAAAGAAAATTCAAAGTTCTATATAAAATATAATATGCTGAATTAAACATTTTATTCGGCAGTTAGACAAAGTAGCAGATATTAAAAGGCACATGCCACATTACTTGTCATATTTAAAATACTCCTAACGGTATTAAATCCAAAATCAGCTTAATCAAAGCCTAAATTAGGTTTTTACATCGAATGATAATTTTTAGCACTTTGATTAAAATTTACAAAATTTATAAGTATCATGATTTCAGTAACAAGCAATATGACTCCCCGCACCGGCTGTAACCGCCTGGTGACTCTACTCAGAGAGCGGGACACCCCCGTGGTGATGCCTCTCTGAGATAGAAATCCACCAGGTTAGGTAAGCCAAACGAGGCTTGAGGACCCACCAAAGTTCTCGCCTTCTTATAAATAATCAAGGTGAAGCTGTAACTGCAATCTGCGGCTAACAGCATAGGTCCTTCAAAAAAAGCAAAGTAGCCTTTGAATAATAATTGTCTACAACCTTACACTTGTTTTACATGTGATTTAGCTATTGCATATTTTATGTATTTTTTTTTATATTGTTTCTTTGTTTAGTTACCTAGCGTTTTTGAATTGTTACTTTGTCTAGGCCCCCAAGAGTTTTAAGGAGGTATAAGCGGTTACGAATAGTATTTTTCGTTGTCTAATTCAAACTCAGATATTCAAGGTGCACCCTACGACCGGTTCGGGCCAGCTTTGCCAGCTAGCTTTTAAATGTATATTTATTTTTAACCGACTTCAAAAAAAGGTGTTCTTTTGTGTGTATTTTACGCGATTACTCCGCCAATTGTGGACAGATTTCTTAAAATTATTTTTGTATTCGATAGAGTATGACAACACGGTTAGCGCAGAGGCCGAGTGATCGCCTACTGTACAACGGGTCGCCGGTTCGATTCCCGTACGGGACAAATATTTTGTATGGCCTACAGAAATTTGTTCCGGTCTGGGTGTATGTGCATGTGATATTCTATGTTTGTAACTGCACCCACGACACAGGAGAAAATCCTAGTGCGGGACAACGATTTTTTTTTAAAAAGAAAAAAGTATACTCCCGAGGTGGTCCCATTGTCATCAAAGTCAGGTTTCACGATCTCACGATGGGATCTCAGGAAAATAGAGGGGAAACCCTTAAGTTTTATAGGAACGTCCGACGTGTCCCATGTTTTTTTCCGAAGCCGAGCTGGTAATGAAAGGGTCCTTAACTTTTAGGAGTAAAGATTAGCTTTTAATTACAATAGCCACGTATTAACCCTTTTCGTATTCTTTCAAGTAGCTTCGGGTGAGCTGGTACACTAAAATGATATAAAAAATACAAAAAGTAAAAACCGATTTCAAAACGCTTAAAATAATATAAGAATACACACAATATTACATTTCTATGTTGATGTCGGGGCCAAACGATGATATCTTATTTTTAATAAACGATTTTTAGTAGTTACAATATGCACGTATTGACATGCAATATGCATCAAGTTACTTCGGAAAGTTGGTATTAATTAACTTAAAAAATATTTTTTTTACAATGAATAAAAACTGACTTCAAAAACACTTAAAAGTAAAAAATAATGTAAGAATACACACAACATCACATTTTTATTGAACTCGGTGCTAGGCGATGATCTCCTAGAAAGCCTTTACAATTTGGCACTGACTTCAAAATTAAAAATATAATGACGCGTGTATTTTAATACTATTTTTGACTTTTAAGTGTTTTTGAAGTCGGTTATTGTTTTTGTAAAAAAATTCTTATTCGCAAAAAACGACCTTAACTGGAATGATTTATATTTAGCAATTACCGCGGTTACATAAGACCCCTAAGGCTGACATAATTCTTTGTCCCAAATAGGCTGTAACGCGGCGCGTACTTTCATCAGCGCCAACCTCCTAATTAAGAGAAAAGGCTCAAATTGATTAGACACAAGAGATTTCGCACACTACCAGTGTTATCTTTCGTTCACTCGCTGACATGTTAAGTGTCGGCTAATGGGGGCGGAATAGGGTGACCAAGCGGCAAATGGCTGTCCCCTTAATGGAAACACAGCTACTAAAACAAAGTTTAATGCTGCTCGTTACTTATTATGGACTAGCTGTGCCCGCGACTTCGTCCGCGTGGAATAGTAACTTTTGGCAGCATTTTAATTTTTGTAGGCAATTATTTTAAAGATCTTGATAAAAAGTATAGCCTATGTTATACCTTATACAATTAGCTATCTGAGAATTTTAATCAATATATCAAAAATCTTTTTACACCAAGGCCGTTACAGGTACTTTTGACATGAAAAACATCCAAAAAATCAAGGTATTGACTTTTTTGTTGGAAGTTTTGCTATATACTTATTTCTGAAGAAATATTAGTAATGGACTTCCGAAAAATAACGCCTTACACCATTAATTAAATCAAAAAATTCTAATAATAAAATTAATATTTAACTCTGCATTTATGCATAGATCCCAAACATAAGCTAATTTCTTCAAAAAAGGCGTGAAGAGGTATTTATAGTGGCAGATTATACTCCTCGGTCTCCTGTATAATCTGGTTATGTACAGGTCTATGGTACTAAAGCCTTTGAGGAATCCGGCTTGTTCGGGAGGTTGGAAGTCGTCGAACTTGCGTGCGAGACGATTCGTGATGACACCCGAAAACAGCTTATAAATATTACACAGGAGTAAGATATGGCATTTAAATTACTGGGTACCGTGACTTTACAAGTTGGCAACGAACTCCGTGGTTCTTGTGGGGTTGCAGATTTGCTGCGAATCTCACAGGACCCACATGTATTATACGTGACTGTTGCCACTTACCATCAGGTGGGCAGTAGGCTTGCTAGCAAACTTTGTTCTATAAAAAAAACAGTACAGGGGTTCGTTGACTTACGTAGGTGCCTACTGATGAAGGATTATTCAAAATTCCCACAAGAAACTGAGAAATTCCCATCCAAAAAATATAAGCGAAACGTAGTTCACGGGCATAGCTAGTAATGTAATCTACAACATGCCCCTCATTGCATCCATGCATAGGAAGATAAATTTAGAATATCTCTCACCACGCTAGCCGAGTGCGGATTGGTGGGGATCGCCAGAGTTTCGACGGACTGGGGAATGGCACGTTTATGTTGGAGCTTGGTGGCACATTGGCGCGTGCGCTCAGCGAACGATTGCTAGGTTAAGCAACGTTCGCTGTGGTCAATCCTAGGATGGGTGACCAAAATAAGAAACATCTCAAGCTCCTCCGTGCTTCGGAAGGCACGTTAAGCAGTGGGTCCTGCGCCTGATCTCGCCCCGGTCGTGTCGGCTAACCATCCCATCGGACTAGGCGAGTGAAGGAACAGAGAGTACGCTTGCGTTTGCGCAGTCACTTGTGCACTATAATATCTCCTGCGCAGATGGCTAGTCTCTGTGGAGATTGGCCGCCGTGACCGAATATCGGTTAGGAGGACATTATGTTGGAGCTCCACTGCAGTTAAGTGGGTGTTTCCAGCAATCGAATGAGTTCCGCACATGCGTATTTTCATTACAACGCACGGATGGAGCGAAAACTCACTCTCCAGCCCTCCTTTTCTTCCCTTCAAAAAAGCGAGTGTCAGAGTCTTGTCCACTGAGTCAGACATCACCTGTGCAGGCGAGGTTGGCTTGGGTCCTGTAAGGTATTATTTGGAAACTATTTGAATCCCTAAGCGCGAGCGCACACGACCGACAATCGGACAGTGCGGTAACGTATACCTTTACGAACGTTCCATTTTTCTCTTTGGCCTCGGCCTTATTAATAAAAATCTTACTCCTTGGATCATCTTCGGATTAGTTAATCCGTGTTTGTCTTGTTTCCGCACATGTCGGCTGTCATATGTCAAAATAAGACAAAACATGGAGTAGCTAATCCGCGGATGATCCAAGGAGTAAAATTTTTATTAATAGGACCGCATAAAATATGTTTCATTTTCCACCGTCAAAAATCGGTCCCGATAGTCGGCCGTGTGCGATCGCGCTAAATGTAATCGCGACAATATTGAAAAACATTTTTTTACACACACAACGGGGAAGTGTTTGTTCTTCATTTCAAATAATAGTAGCTGATGATATTATTATTATTATTAATAATAATAAACTAATAATAATAATAGGTCATGATAAGTCTGAAGATGGAAGCGAGATACACTGAACTTCTTAACATCTGATGAATTGACTACCTTCCCTCTAATTGCCGAAATACAACCAAGCTGTTAATGTTGTTATTATGGCGACAAACTTAGGTAAGATGTGGTAGTCAGCCAAGCGGGCTTAGAAGCCTTACCACCAACCAAACCAAGCAGAAAACTTCTGCCCTTATAGAGAATCGAACCCTGGACCGGCTGGTCTCAATCACTATACCAGGGAGGCGGTTAAAATAAAATGACAATAGATAACATGAACGTCAGTTTACACTGAAAGGAAAATATTATTTTAGCACAAGTAAAATAATTTGAGAAGTATATTCAATCCATAAACTAAGAATAAAATTAGACTAGATAAAATAAATAGAAGATAGAGAATTAAATAGAGAAGTAATATTAAAATGATTATACAGTGGGAAGGGGAAGATAGATGGTTTATTTAGTAACATAATATAATTAAATAATTATAAAAACTAATTCTAAGCTAACAACTCTACATTTTTATCTAGTGGCGCAATAAATGCACTTTAAGGGTGTTTAATTTAAATTTTGACTTTATTTATTTTGCTGCAAACGAAAAGCCCTTTGCAATAGTGTAAAAATACATGATAGTCCTATCGTGACTTGACGAAGGTTATTTTCTGTTATGGAATTAGTAGGTCAACAAAGTTAGTTAGTCCTTAAAATGTTCCAAAAGATAGCTACCCTACTGCAGTGCTTGATTAACCGCAGCACAGCCTCTCGAGGTATCATATTTCGTCACTACAGCCGTACGTATGGTACACGTCGCAATATGCCAAAACATATATATGCAGCAAGTGACATAAGCTTAAAATAGTAATATATTTACTACGTTGCACATCATCACCATCTTCATCACAGCTCATATACGTCCCCACCGAGGGACACGAGTCTATTGTAGTTAGAACGATTAGGCCTTAGACAAACCACGCTGGCCCAGTGCGGATTAGTTGACTTCACATACACCTTTGAATTACTTCGCAGGTGTATACAGGTTTCCTCACGATGTTTTCCTTCAACGTAGGAGCGTCAGATAAATGTACATATGCAAGTCGTGAAACGAAAAACACATAGGTACATGGCAGGATCGATCGCGGGCCTCCCGATTCGACTCGGGGCACAGTCCAGTGCCGAGGCCACAGCGCCACCGACGGCGACGCTCACGTTGCACATAATAACCAACTTTTTAAGAAGGAAAAGTGTGTCGAAACTATGAAACTAAACTTGCCCGCGTGGCCTACACAATAATGGCTACAAGTTACTTCCTGTTCTTTCTAGGATGTGGCATATTTTCTGTAAAAAATACCAAATGGTAGAGTTCTGGATTCAAATAATTTTTTTTATCCCCTATTTCATCCTCATCTACATTGTTTCTTTTTAGGTAGTCTGAACTCTTATTACCTACTGTCATATCATTAGCTCCAATAATGACCATTTTCCTTCACAAATTGTCATGCTCACTTCAACCCCCCGAAAGGATGTAATTACAAATCTGTTATAGGAGATAATTTTTAAATGTTATCAATACATGCCAGTTTTCGTAATACAAAATACAAATCTCTTACACATAACAAAGTGTCATACAAACTTTCACCACGTTCACAGTTTCATATTTTACCCTTTTATTTATTTACGTCGGTCAAGTCGTTTTTAAGATTATCTAGTCCAGGGGTTCCCAACTTTTTAAACTATGCGCCTCACCCAGCATTATGCTTAAAGGCTACCCTCCCCCCCTGGGGGCCGAAATGGGGAGTCAAGAAATTTAAGCAAACGATGAATTATGAGCGTGCTTAGTTTTATTCAAAAGGTGTTTGCAACGTGTCGCTGACTTCGCGTAGGTGGCACCGTCCGCTCCGCGTCGCGCGAGTTTATATGAGCAGTTTTAATAAATATTTTTTGTAGAGTTTAATTCAGGAGCCGTACGCTGCGCCCCCCCTTGGTTCACTCTACGCCCCCCCAGGTGAGGCGCACCTTAATGGTTGGGAAACCCTGATCTAGTCAGTGACTGGACGATCTCCTTCTGCTTTTATATGTAAGGATTAATCATTTACATATTGCATTCATACCAAACCCAATGTTTGGTCTCTATGTAAAACACAAGCTAAAAGAGAGAGAGAACAATATACTGTACACCTTTCGAAATTGAAGATGTTTTACGAGTACAAAGAAGTCGAAGTACAAAGAAGAACAAACAAAAACTTTGGAATGTTAACATTTTTACGGTTCCGTACGTCCGAATAAAAAAACGGAACCCTTATAGGATCACTCGTGTGTCCGTCTGTCTGTCGGTCACAGTCAATTATCTCTAAATCTACTGAACCGATGAAGTTGAAATTTGGTACACATATCAATTTCTGTGACAAACAGACAGAGACTGTGTGATGATATCTGTATATGGGAGGTCATTTTTGGGCGGAGGCTGGAAAAAAAATATCAAAACTGCATCGTGTGACATATCAAATGAAAGGTCTTGTTGTGAAGATCTTAAATGTATTTTTTTTGTAATTTTAAAATAAATAGTTTCCAAGTTATTCAAGAAAATATACGAAAATGACCTTCCCCCCCCCCCCCCCCCCTTATCTCCGAAACTACTGAACCTAACATTTTCAACAAAAAATACAGAAATTAGTTTTCTACTTATAGATTATAGGAAACCCTATAAAAAGTCCATGATATTAAAATAACATGGTAAATCACTCAATATAGGTAACATCGTACGGAACCCTCCTCACGCGAGTTCAACTCGCACTTGGCCGGTTTTTTTCTGTGACCTAATGCTTCCAATGTTGATTAAAGGACGTCATATGACGATGTGATATCGTTATTGTAGTCAAATAATACAGCCAATTACGATTCAAGAGAATTTCTTCGAAGCGTAACCAAGTAAATAAAGAGGTTTGTTGTTTTGAATTGTAGCAATTTACCTTCCACCTTGAAGGCTTTGTAAATATAATGGTTTCCGCGTTCACATCACTTGTATGGTGTCGGATTATGCGAATTCCAAGGATTGTGAGGATACCGCAACGTGAAATATCTCCTAATATTTTAGGACCTTTTTATTTTTTCTTTGTGCAAACAACTTTTCGAACACAATCATTAATTACAAATGCCCGAATGAATATAGCTGTAGCCCTAAAACAGAATTTAATACTAAGCTCTAACTAAAAAAAATCTCTTTATTTTCAATACCTTGACAATTGAAATAAACAAAACAATATGCAATATAAATGCGCACCCGCACCGGCCCCCGGCGCTAGAGATGTGCGTTAACAATATATAAATAATCCAAATATTTTTATCATTAAACAACAATACTAAAGTTAAAATATCTTCTTTCTTGGTAGAGTTCAATATGTAGAGTGGTATTTTAGATTTAGATATAACACAGATTTCAGATTAAGAACGGATTTATTTATTATTCCACAGTGTTTCAATAGTATTGCCCTTGTTTGATCGTTTGAATTATAATAGTTGTTGACATAGGTGTCCGAATTTAACCCTAGAGTGGGCGCGCTGTGAGCATTTTGCCGCCCTCTGCAAAAAACGTTAATAATTCTTAAATCTATTACACGTAAACTTTGCGCTTTTTAGTAGTTGCCCCCACTATCGTTCGCAACCCATGCCGAAAGACTGGACAAGTGGACACCATCAGTGAGCGGGGGGGGGCTGCTTGAGAAAGAGGTTGTTACCATCAAGTGTCGTCCGGCGCGAAAAAAGGGTGTTGCAGATACACAATGAACATCGCACATACTTATGTGACGACTGTTATGCTAAAGCATTCCCGTAGACTAAGAAAATATTTAATATTGTTATTTTTTAAATTTGAATAATATATCCTATAGGATAACTTAAAAAAGTAAATTAAAATGTTAAATTTTCTAAAGTCGACTGTAAGCCAAAGTTCCTTAAACAGAGCTAAAAAAATATTTTGAATTGTCACTTCTTATATGTATTCCAGTTAAATCCAGGGAAAATAAATAAATTATATTGCAGTATTCCTACTTAAAATTGTGCAAGAAAACAAGCGGCGAAATGCTCCCCACGCGTCCACTGACGTTTACGGAAAGACGCACCAACTCGAGGATTAATTATGGTTGTATATGTATAATTATTACTTATTCAAATCAGAGGGCCTATTATCGATCTCATGGTTTTGCAAATGATATCATATGATATCATAGTGCAAAACGAAAAATACAGTTTCCGGTCAGATTTTTGATCATTTGTTCATTATTTAATGATGACATCATTGAAATTATGCCATAGTGATGATATCACTGGAGATCGGTAATACAAAATGCAGCATTTCATGACTTTTTTTTCTCAAATTTATACCATGTCATACGATGAAAGATCCATAATTGGTCTGCTGTTTAGAAAATTCACTATTTAACATAAGTTTGGGTGTAGATTATACGTCAATTTCCGACAAAAAATGTATTATACGTTTTAAGCGATTAATAATAACCATAATTTGTAAGTATATACTAACAGCACATATTATGTGAAAGAGCTGCTTAAGGCGAGTTCTTTATAGGGCCGTTCAACCCGAGTTGAGCTATTCTGAACATCGATAAATTTAAGTTTGCCTTAAATCCAAACAAGTTAGCTGAAATAGAACACAATGGCAACAAAGTTAAATGATATTGTGATATATTATGGATATAGAGTTTGAGCCTTAAGGCGAGTAGTCAGATTGATATTAAATAACCTTTTACCAGTAAAAACTGCGTCGAGATTTGGATTCAATAAAGATTTTCTAGTGAAATTTATTTTCCTTGACCTCTGCATGGTAAGCTTAAAAAATTATAACGGATAAAAATATTAACGGATAAGTTTGGCTAGCTTTTACTAGTCTCATATCCCGTATTCCAGCGACTGAATTTTGATGGTATATTCTATATTTTACGAGTCACAGCTAGACGAGATGGAAAACTTTATAGTACTGGATGAAATCTGACTGTGTCCATTAAGTTGGTTTATAGCATTTAATATAAATATAGAAGATTCTATCGCTTATGCTTATGTTGAAATATTTTATTTTCGGTATCCTGTATTTTTCATTATATTATACCTAATATCACTGATATTATAAGTGCAACATTCTGTGTTTATGGGTAAATTTCAATTGCGTTTTTATATGAAAGCATTTGACCAAAACCCTGCTTGGCATCAAGTGACGATGTGGTCTAAGATCGAGAATGCTTTCCGTAAAAGTCCCTACTTGCCTTTTGAAGGGTAAAACAAGCAGTGAACTAAAGTTGTTGATGAATTATTGGGGGTGTTTTTATTAAACACCCCAATAATTCATCAACAACAAAAATAAATAAACAATAAATTTTCTTTCTTTCTTTCTAAAAAGATAAACACGTAATTATTACAGAATAATACATTAAAAAAGTATATTCTTTAATTAAAAAAAGAGATTTTATTGTTTTCTTTATAATTTCGCGCCTTAACTCTCCAAGCTGTCACCTGATCATGATGATGTGATAAATAAACAAACCTGACAGTTTGGCAACTTAAGTGCGTTCCATGGTTCCAGATAACCATTATCACTTTTAGGTGCTTATATCTATTGTACATAACACATTTATGCAAAAAAATGTTTAAAATGTTGCAAATCCTTGCTTATGTGGAACGCGCCTGTTGTCTCGGGTTTTTCTCAGACCGTAACTTAACGCGCTCCGATTGGCCTTTACAGTCACGTGATACTGGGTATTATTTTAAAATTTTTTGATTAACATTAATTAATTTATTATTAGAGCTATTATTAGTCGGGAACGATTCAATTGTATATCTGCAGCCGGAGCACGGGCTGCCAAGGCTGGAGTTGAGTCACGCATCATCTCACAATTTCAGTGAAATAATCTCTATGTCGTAAATAGTATTACGGCGGCGAGTGTTAAGAGTGACTAACGTGATATAAACATTTCTTGGCATTGACCACGACGTTCTACTCGTATGTCTTACTGTCTGTCTAGTACGTGTGTCCTTTTTAACCGACTTCGAAAAAGGAGGAGGTTCTATAATTGGACCACGCATAACTTTTTACAGAGTGGTCCGATTTTGATAATTCTTTTTTTTTATTAGAAAGGGTCCCATTGTCTCCAAAGTCAGGACCTGATGATGCGATGCCATGAAAATCAAGATAAACCCTTAAATTTTATAGGTACGTCTAAGGCGTTTCATATTTTTTGCTGGTATTAAATTGGCCAAAAATATGTCATTCACTAATTAGATGAAAATATTTTTTTACAAAAAATAAAACCGACTTCAAAAACACTGAAAAGTTAAAAATAATAGGTGCAGAGAATATCACATTTATATATTGAAGTCGGTGCCAAACGATGATAGCTCCTAGAAAGTCTTAAAATTTAGCATTTTGAACTTTTCAGTGTTTTTGAAGACGGTTTTATTTTTTGTAAAAAAAAATAATATCACGAAACTGTGTCCACCTGTCCAACAGTCCGTGTGTTCGTCTGTTATAATACGACCATAGATATTTAACTTTGTTTTTGAAATAGGTTACATTGTTATAAGCTCATGACACGCAAAAAATCGTGTCACATTGAGGGCTCTATTCCACAAATTTCAACGAGAGAATAACTAGTTGAACTAATTGGACAAAAATATTCTTTTACAATTAATTAATTATTAATAAAGATTATTAATAATTAATTAATTGTAATCATTCCTTACAAAGTTTAAATAATTGATGAAATGTGACTCAGTCCAAGACTGTGATTTGAGTTTTATCACAAATTTCCTGGCGATCAGGCGGTGCTTCGACTGCCGACGTTTGATCAAACACACTAAGTTTAGTGTGTTTGATCAGACGTCAGAAAAACTGGAAACATTAATAAAGTCCAGATATTTCCCGTCTCAATGAGGCCTGCGTTTCCATTAATGTTATTGCGCCATTAAATATCATATGTGGGCAATCTTGAATATAAAGTAGCGGCCGTTTGGACCGGTGTGTGAAGTTAGCAGCCAAAAGTAGCAGCCGATGTATAACCCGACCAATTTAAGAAGTAGTTATAAAATCTTCAAATAAAACTAGTTAATTCAGCCTTTAAAACATTAGAATATATGTCACATTGCCTAAAGAACATAAAATAAGATAAGATCATTAAAAATTCCATTCTAACACTAATATAAATGAAAATAGTATTAAATCAATGAGATGATATTTTCAAACATGAAAACTGTGGCGCCTATCAATTTGTAGGCTCCTAACTATCTTGATATGCTCAAAACCTTTTAAAAAAGCCTAAATTTATTATTTTATGATACCTATATCACCCAGAAACCAAGTCCATTAGCTAAAAAAAATCAGAGTAAATGTATGAAATATCGTGTCACAAGGCTTGTTAACGAAATCCTCCGAAACAACACGATCGATTTTTATGAATATTTTTGTGTATTTTTGGCAGGCCTCAGAATAGGCCATAGGCTATATTTTATATCACTAAGTGATAAGTCCGGCCCTCTTCAGATTTTTTTTGGTTAATTATTATGATGAAACGTATTTCGCGGGCACATCTAGTATATTATATAACAAAGGCGACTGTTGATTAGCTTCGAAATGATTATAGGGAGCGTACCAATTAACGACTTACTTATCAGTCTAAAACGTCTAAAAATCGTGTAGGAAAAAGTATATTTATAGTGATATTCAGGGGTTTAGATACCCGTTCAGGCTGGCAGACGTATCTTTGCAACCGAATATCAAAATATTGAAACTGTGGTATCTGTGCCATAAAAACCAAAGCGCGTACCACTTTGTGGCCTACTTAGTATTCTAGATATACTTATGTTCTTTTAAAAAAGCCTAAATTTATTGGAATAACTAGGAGATAAGATACTTTTATCACACAGCAGCCAAAACAATAACTAGCAAAATATTGGAGTGAATACATTCAACAAAAAACGCGAATGTTGGTTATTTTTTCAGTCGATAAAGCACATGTACCATTTGATGATTTCTTCTATAGCCTAAAACAGTTCAAAATCTTTCTAGAACATGTATATTTAAAGTTGTGTTGAGGGGTTTTTACACCCATTCAGGCTAGCAGCCGCATCTTAGCAAACCGGTACCAAAATATTGAAACTGTGGTCTCTACCATAAAACCAAGGCGCGTACCACTTTGCCGTCTAGTTATTGAACTAGCCATACTCAAGAGCTTTCAGAAAAGTCTAAATATTAAGGCATATCTAGGGGATTAGATACTTCTATCACCCAGCAGCCAAATCATTACCTAGAAAAATGTGAGAGAAAACATATTCATTTTTTAACATGAAAGGTAAAAATATTTATAGTAAAAGAAGGAAATGTACCACTTTAGGACTTACTCCAAGGTCTAAAACAGCTCAAAATCTTTATAGAAAATGTAAATTTGTACACGTTTTGAGAGGTATAAAATTTTATTTAGGCTAGAAGCCGCATCTTTGAAAACGAGTATGAAAATATTGAGACTGTGCTCTCTGCCATAAAAACAAAGGAGCGTACCACTTTGTGGCCTACTTAGTATTCTAGACATGCTAAAGGCCTTTCATAAAAGCCTAAATTTATTGGAATAACTAGGGGATATGATACTTTTATCACACAGCAGACAAAACAATAACTAGCAAAATTTTGGAGTGAATACATTCAACAAAAAACGCGAATGTTGGTTATTTTTTCAGTCGATAAAGCACATGTACCATTTGATGATTTCTTCTATAGCCTAAAATAGTTCAAAATCTTTCTAGAACATGTATATTTAAAGATGTGTTGAGGGGTTTTTACACCCATTCAGGCTAGCAGCCGCATCTTAGCAAACCGGTACCAAAATATTGAAACTGTGGTCTCTACCATAAAAACCAAGGCGCGTACCACTTTGCCGTCTAGTTAGTGAACTATCCATACTCAAGAGCTTTCAGAAAAGTCTAAACATTTAGGCATATCTAGGGGATTAGATACTTCTATCACCCAGCAGCCAAATAATTACCTAGAAAAATGTGAGAGAAAACATATTTATTTTTAAGATGAAAGGTAAAAATATTTATAGTAAAAGAAGGAAGTGTACCGCTTTAAGACTTACTCCAAGGTCTAGAATAGCTCAAAATCTTTTTAGAAAATGTAAATTTGTACATGTTTTGAGAGGTATAAAATTTTATTTAGGCTAGATGCCGCATCTTTAAAAACGAGTATGAAAATATTGAGACTGTGCTCTCTGCCATAAAAACAAAGGCGCGTACCACTTTGTGGCCTACTTACTTTTCTAGACATGCTAAAGGCCTTTCATAAAAGCCTAAATTTATTGGAATAACTAGGAGATAAGATACTTTTATCACACAGCAGCCAAAACAATAACTAGCAAAATATTGAAGTTAATACATTCAACAAAAAACGCGAAATTTTGAGGAATAAACCTGGCATTGAGATGGGTGGTCAAATGCTCGAGCAAGTGGGGGAGGCTAGGGATTTGCGTTATGAATCTCATATAATTTTATAGACTTAAGGTGCTATATGGAATTCGTAATTATCTCAATGAAGATATGTGTGTTAGGATATGTGAGGCGTTGATTTTGTCTAAGCTAAACTACGGTGATATAGTTTTCGGGCCGCGTATGCTTTCGAGATCACGTCGCTTAATCCAACGTGTTCAAAATGCTTGTTGCCGTTTCTGTTTCCATATACCACCTAGGAGTCAAATCACACCTTATTTGAACGACGCTTCTCTGCTCAACATGAGTTCGCGTAGGCACCTTCATCTTGCGAGCCTCTTGTACGATATACTTAAATATAAAAAACCGAGTTATCTTTACACAAAACTAAAGTTTTATCATACTAGGCCTAACACCAGAGCCAGATGTTGCCTACTGGAGTACCATCCGCATAAAACGGCCAAGTGCTGGAACAATTTACCGCCACCTTTAGGTATATCAACCTCGAAACCCATATTTAAAAAACTTTTTAAAGCATATCTTGAAAAACAGCGATTGGGTATACCTGATGGGTATTTATTGAGAAATTTCCGAATTTAGCTTGTTCGTGACCGTAGTGCCAACGTGTAATGTAAGGATACGTAAATGTGTACATTAGTTGACTCTTGTTCATATGTGCAACGAACTCATCGGTTTCATCATCAGACCTATGTTTGCACACATTTTCGTATGTATAATCGAATATCCTTCAAATATTTATTTTTCTGGTAGTAAGTGTCTTTTAACAAACGTATCAATCTTATATTTATATGTAATATGTTTGTATGTGTTTAAACATACATGCAATATATTGAATAAATGATGAATATGTAGATATTAAATATATTTTGTAAACATTTCTCGATTTTAAACGTTCATCGGAAGGTGTTTTGGCTTTTTGATACATCATTTTGAACCTATGGGCTACAGCAGAATACCAGTGATTTGCTCATCTGCATGAGCAAATCGTATGCTGAGCTGTGAGCCCTTTTGCACCACTCCAGCACACAGCGGTCGTACAACACAGTACATGCGTTTATAAATGCATATTTTATACATTGTTCCAGTGTTTGTATTGTTCTATTGTGATAGTTTTTGTTTTTGTTTGTTGTATTTAATCGTGTGTTGTATTGTGCAAATAAAAATGTACCTATCTATCTATAAAAATAATCATTATTCGCGTTTTTAATTTAATGTAATTACTCAAATATTTTGCTAGTTATTGTTTTGGCTGCTGTGTGATAAAAGTTTCTTATCCCCTAGTTATTCCAATAAATTAAGGCTTTTCTAAAAGGCCTAAAGCGTATCTAGAATACCAAGTAGGCCACAAAGTGGTACACGCCTTTGTTTTTATGGCAGAGACCACAGTCTCAATATTTTCATACTCGTTTTCTAAGATGCGGCTTCTAGCCTCAATCAAATTTTATACCTCTCAAAACATGTACAAATTTACATTTTCTATAAAGCTCTTGAGCTATTCTAGACCTTGGAGTAAGTCCTAAAGCGGTACACTTTCTTCTTTTACTATAAAATTTTTTACCTTTCATCTTAAAAAATAAATATGTTTTCTCTCACATTTTTCTAGGTAATGATTTGGCTGCTGGGTGATAGAAGTATCTAATCCCCTAGATATGCCTTAATATTTAGACTTTTCTGAAAGCTCTTGAGTATGGCTAGTTCACTAACTAGACGGCAAAGTGGTACGCGCCTTGATTTTTATGGTAGAGACCACAGTTTCAATATTTTGGTACCGGTTTGCTAAGATGCGGCTGGTAGCCTGAACGGGTGTAAAAACCCCTCAACATAACTTTAATCATACATGTTCTAGAAAGATTTTGATCTGTTTTAGGCTATAGAGGAAATCTTCAAATGGTACCTGTGCTTCATCGACTGAAAAAATAACCAAAATTCGCGTTTTTTGTTGAATGTATTCACTCCAATATTTTGCTAGTTATTGTTTTGGCTGCTGTGTGATAAAAGTATCTTATCCCCCAGTTATTCCAATAAATTTAGTCTTTTATGAAAAGCCTTTAGCATGTCTAGAATACTAAGTAGGCCACAAAGTGGTACGCGCCTTTGTTTTTATGGCAGAGAGCACAGTCTCAATATTTTCATACTCGTTTTCAAAGATGCGGCTTCTAGCCTAAATAATATTTTATACCTCTCAAAACATGTACAAATTTACATTTTCTAAAAAGGTTTTGAGCTATTCTAGACCTTGGAGTAAGTCCTAAAGCGGTACACTTCCTTCTTTTACTATAAATATTTTTACCTTTCATCTTAAAAAATGAATATGTTTTCTCTCACATTTTTCTAGGTAATGATTTGGCTGCTGGGTGATAGAAGTATCTAATCCCCTAGATATGCCTTAATGATTAGACTTTTCTGAAAGCTCTTGAGTATGGCTAGTTCACTAACTAGACGGCAAAGTGGTACACGCCTTGGTTTTTATGGTAGAGACTACAGTTTCAATATTTTGGTACCGGTTTGCTAAGATGCGGCTGCTAGCCTGAACGGGTGTAAAAACCCCTCAACATAATTTTAAATATACATGTTCTAGAAAGATTTTGAACTGTTTTAGGCTATAGAGGAAATCTTCAAATGGTACCTGTGCTTCATCGACTGAAAAAATAACCAAAATTCGCGTTTTTTGTTGAATGTATTCACTCCAATATTTTGCTAGTTATTGTTTTGGCTGCTGTGTGATAAAAGTATCTTATCCCCCAGTTATTCCAATAAATTTAGTCTTTTATGAAAAGCTTTTAGCATGTCTAGAATATTAAGTAGGCCACAAAGTGGTACGCGCCTTTGTTTTTATGGCAGAGAGCACAGTCTCAATATTTTCGTACTCGTTTTCAAAGATGCGGCTTCTAGCCTAAATAAAATTTTATAGCTCTGAAAACATGTACAAATTTACATTTTCTAAAAAGGTTTTGAGCTATTCTAGACCTTGGAGTAAGTCCTAAAGTGGTACATTTCCTTCTTTTACTATAAATATTATTACCTTTCATCTTAAAAAATGAATATGTTTTCTCTCACATTTTTCTAGGTAAAGATTTGGCTGCTGGGTGATAGAAGTATCTAACTCCCTAGATATGCCTTAATGTTTAGACTTTTCTGAAAGCTCTTGAGTATGGCTAGTACAATAACTGGACTACAAAGTGGTACGCGCCTTGGTTTTTATGGTAGAGACCACAGTTTCAATATTTTGGTACCGGTTTGCTAAGATGCGGCTGCTAGCCTGAACGGGTGTAAAAACCCCTCAACACAACTTTAAATATACATGTTCTAGAAAGATTTTGAACTGTTTTAGGCTATAGAAGAAATCATCAAATGGTACATGTACTTTATCGACTGAAAAAATAACCAACATTCGCGTTTTTTGTTGAATGTATTCACTCCAATATTTTGCTAGTTATTGTTTTGGCTGCTGTGTGATAAAAGTATCTTATCCCCTAGTTATTCCAATAAATTTAGGCTTTTATGAAAGGCCTTTAGCATGTTTAGAATACTAAGTAGGCCACAAAGTGGTACGCGCCTTTGTTTTTATGGCAGAGAGCACAGTCTCAATATTTTCATACTCGTTTTCAAAGATGCGGCTTCTAGCCTAAATAAAATTTTATACCTCTCAAAACATGTACAAATTTACATTTTCTATAAAGGTTTTGAGCTATTCTAGACCTTGGAGTAAGTCCTAAAGCGGTACACTTCCTTCTTTTACTATAAATATTTTTACCTTTCGTCTTAAAAAATGAATATGTTTTCTCTCACATTTTTCTAGGTAATGATTTGGCTGCTGGGTGATAGAAGTATCTAATCCCCTAGATATGCCTTAATGTTTAGACTTTTCTGAAAGCTCTTGAGTATGGCTAGTTCACTAACTAGACAACAAAGTGGTACGCGCCTTGGTTTTTATGGTAGAGACCACAGTTTCAATATTTTGGTACCGGTTTGCTAAGATGCGGCTGCTAGCCTGAACGGGTGTAAAAACCCCTCAACACAACTTTAAATATACATGTTCTAGAAAGATTTTGAACTGTTTTAGGCTATAGAAGAAATCATCAAATGGTACATGTACTTCATCGACTGAAAAAATAACCAACATTCGCGTTTTTTGTTGAATGTATTCACTCCAATATTTTGCTAGTTATTGTTTTGGCTGCTGTGTGATAAAAGTATCTTATCTCCTAGTTATTCCAATAAATTTAGGCTTTTATGAAAGGCCTTTAGCATGTCTAGAATACTAAGTAGGCCACAAAGTGGTACGCGCCTTTGTTTTTATGGCAGAGAGCACAGTCTCAATATTTTCATACTCGTTTTCAAGATGCGGCTTCTAGCCTAAATAAAATTTTATACCTCTCAAAACATGTACAAATTTACATTTTCTATAAAGGTTTTGAGCTATTCTAGACCTTGGAGTAAGTCCTAAAGCGGTACACTTCCTTCTTTTACTATAAATATTTTTACCTTTCGTCTTAAAAAATGAATATGTTTTCTCTCACATTTTTCTAGGTAATGATTTGGCTGCTGGGTGATAGAAGTATCTAATCCCCTAGATATGCCTTAATATTTAGACTTTTCTGAAAGCTCTTGAGTATGGCTAGTTCACTAACTAGACGGCAAAGTGGTACGCGCCTTGGTTTTTATGGTAGAGACCACAGTTTCAATATTTTGGTACCGGTTTGCTAAGATGCGGCTGCTAGCCTGAATGGGTGTAAAAACCCCTCAACACAACTTTAAATATACATGTTCTAGAAAGACTTTGAACTGTTTTAGACTATAGAAGAAATCATCAAATGGTACATGTACTTTATCGACTGAAAAAATAACCAACATTCGCGTTTTTTGTTGAATGTATTCACTCCAATATTTTGCTAGTTATTGTTTTGGCTGCTGTGTGATAAAAGTATCTTATCCCCTAGTTATTCCAATAAATTTAGGCTTTTATGAAAGGCCTTTAGCATATCTAGAATACTAAGTAGGCCACAAAGTGGTACGCGCCTTTGTTTTTATGGCAGAGAGCACAGTCTCAATATTTTCATACTCGTTTTCAAGATGCGGCTTCTAGCCTAAATAAAATTTTATACCTCTCAAAACATGTACAAATTTACATTTTCTATAAAGGTTTTGAGCTATTCTAGACCTTGGAGTAAGTCCTAAAGCGGTACACTTCCTTCTTTTACTATAAATATTTTTACCTTTCGTCTTAAAAAATGAATATGTTTTCTCTCACATTTTTCTAGGTAATGACTTGGCTGCTGGGTGATAGAAGTATCTAATCCCCTAGATATGCCTTAATGTTTAGACTTTTCTGAAAGCTCTTGAGTATGGCTAGTTCACTAACTAGACGGCAAAGTGGTACGCGCCTTGGTTTTTATGGTAGAGACCACAGTTTCAATATTTTGGTACCGGTTTGCTAAGATGCGGCTGCTAGCCTGAACGGGTGTAAAAACCCCTCAACACAACTTTAAATATACATGTTCTAGAAAGATTTTGAACTGTTTTAGGCTATAGAAGAAATCATCAAATGGTACATGTGCTTTATCGACTGAAAAAATAACCAACATTCGCGTTTTTTGTTGTATGTATTCACTCTAATATTTTGCTAGTTATTGTTTTGGCTGCTGTGTGATAAAAGTATCTTGTCCCCTAGTTATTCCAATAAATTTAGGCTTTTATAAAAGAACATAAGCATATCAAGAATACTAAGTAGGCCACAAAGTGGTACGCGCTTTGGTTTTTATGGCACAGATACCACAGTTTCAATATTTTGATATTCGCTTGCAAAGATACGTCTGCCAGCCTGAACGGGTATCTAAACCCCTGAATATCACTATTAATATACTTTTTCCTACACCATTTTTAGACATTTTAGACTGATAAGTAAGTCGTTAATTGGTACGCTCCCTATAATCATTTCGAAGCTAATCAACAGTCGCCTTTGTTATATAATATACTAGATGTGCCCGCGAAATACGTTTCATCATAATAATTAACGAAAAAAAATCTGAAGAGGGCCGGACTTATCACTTAGTGATATAAAATATAGCCTATGGCCTATTCTGAGGCCTGCCAAAAATACACAAAAATATTCATAAAAATCGATCGTGTTGTTTCGGAGGATTTCGTTAACAAGCCTTGTGACACGATATTTCATACATTTACTCTGATTTTTTTTAGCTAATGGACTTGGTTTCTGGGTGATATAGGTATCATAAAATAATAAATTTAGGCTTTTTTAAAAGGTTTTGAGCATATCAAGATAGTTAGGAGCCTACAAATTGATAGGCGCCACAGTTTTCATGTTTGAAAATATCATCTCATTGATTTAATACTACTTTCATTTATATTAGTGTTAGAATGGAATTTTTAATGATCTTATCTTATTTTATGTTCTTTAGGCAATGTGACATATATTCTAATGTTTTAAAGGCTGAATTAACTAGTTTTATTTGAAGATTTTATAACTACTCCTTAAATTGGTCGAGTTATACATCGGCTGCTACTTTTGGCTGCTAACTTCACACCGGTGCCGTTTGGCGGCTGTAATGGGTTGACCTTATTCCGGTGACAGCACCAGCTTTCTGTTCATGCGACTGTTATATTACTATTTTTTATACAACTGAGTCAAGGAATTTAATTTGTGACTCATCTAAGGTTGAATATCGTAGGGCAACATGGCGCCATAACAGCTTCGAATGTTGCTATGATGACTTTGCATAATAATGTGGCCGCCACCGTGACCGAATTTCGGTTAATATTCAGTCACATTCAGCGGTCAATCTCAACGGAGACTAACTATATCTGCGCAGCAGGCGTAACACGGGCTGCCAAGACTGGAATCGAGTCACGCATTATCTCACAATTTCAGCGACATAATCTCTATGTCTTAAAGAGTAGCACGGTGGCGTGTATTTATTGTGACTGACGTGATAAAAATTTCTTGAAATGAAATTTTCGTCACGGAACACGTGTGACTGAGTTTTATCACAAATTTCCTGGCGTACCTGTGCTCCGACTGCTGTGGTTGTAGCAAGGGCTTTAATACTCGTACTTTGAAAGATGTAACAGCAGTCGGAGAGCAAGAAATTTGTGATAAAAATCAGTCATACGTGTTCCTTGACGAGCGTCAAGAAATTTTTATCACGTCAGTCCCACTTAATACGCGCCACCGTGCTACTTTTTAAGACATAGAGATTATGTCACTGAAATTGTGAGATAATGCGTGACTTGAGTCCAGTCTTGGCATCCCGTGCTACGCCTGCAGGAGATATTATAGTGCACAGTGACTACGCAAACACAAGTGCACTCTCTGCGCTTTTACTCGCATAGATCGGGACGGTTAGTCGACACGACCGGGGCGGATCAGATGCAGGGACCCACTGTTACGAAACACGGAGGAGCTCCAGATGTTTCGTACCCATCATGGGACTGACCACAGCTAACGTTGCTTGACTTTAGCAATCGTTCGCTAAGCGTACGCGCCAATGCGCCATCAAGCTCCTCAAGACTCTCAACTTTGCATATACTGTTTACAAGTAACTAGGCATCATTGACATATCTATAGAAATTTTCGACCTTTTTAGTTCTTTGACCGTACATTTGGTTCCTGTTAGAGCCTCAGCACACTAGCTACTTTTAGTAGCGGCGATCGGCGATTTAGTCGCTTATTAGAAGCTAAATGCAGCGATCAAACGTTCCACACCGCACACTTAAAAACGCCAAACGCGGCGACCGGGTCGCTTTTCGGAATCTCGACTCAGCGACTGAACGCTACACTCCGCACACATTCGGATGCCGGTCACACGCAGGCAGTCGCCAAATCGCGATGCAGCATCGAAAGAATCGCTAAAACGCGCGTTTCCGATGCTGCGACCGAACGCAACTAGTCGCGAAAACGCGATGTAGCATCGATGCAGTCGCAAAATCGCCGATCGCCGCTATAAAAAGTAACTAGTGTGCTGAGACTCTTTGCAAATCCATAATACCCTTTGGGAAAATTTGAACGCGAAGAAGCTACTTATAAGTCGTCGATGACGTGATATTTCGCATTGATCAGCTCCTCCAGATCACGCTTTCTCTTGTCACATTGAATGGTGCGATTGTAGCGCCCTCAATTTCGTATAGCTTTGACACCATTAAGAATGAGTAAATTCGATCTTGGCTAACACTGTAAAAAAAGATCAATATGGTTTCATTTGGTTTGGGCATATTCGCGATAGACTTATGGTTATGGCTTCCATACTACCCGAAAAGGAATTCTTCCTTGCATCTATTTATTAGTAAAATTTATCACATATGTACTTAAATCTCTAGGTATTAGAACCCAAATCAAAAGGTGTTCTAATAAAGCGTAGGTATTACCAATTAATGTATTATGGCTTGTGATTTAATTGTTCCTCGCTTCCACTTTGTAACGTTAGAACTTAACTACAGCATCGTCACAACTATTTTGTTTGTATTATAAATAGCTCTCTTTGTTCAACTAGCTCGGGACTATTTCTTGCTAAATTATAAAATCTATAAAGATAATCACTGGGACTTAATGAGATTCCGGTTAGTCTAGTTGCAGTCATCATCATCATAGCCAAGAGACGCCCACTGTTGGACATAGGCCTCCCCCAAAGTTCTCCATACAGATCGGTCCTGCGCCTCCCGCATCCAGCGGCTTCCCGCTACCTTCACCAGATCGTCGGTCCACCTTGTGGGGGGTCTACCAACGCTGCGTCTCCCGGTACGCGGCCGCCACTCGAGGACCACCCTGCCCCAACGGCCGTCAGTCCTACGAGCAATGTGTCCTGCCCACTGCCACTTAAGGTTTGTAATTCTTTGGGCTATGTCGGTAACTCTAGTTCTTCTACGGATCTCATCATTTCTGATGTGATCACGTAGAGAAACCCCGAGCATAGCCCTCTCCATTGCCCTTTGAGTGACTTTGAGCCTTCTCATGAGACCCACTGTAAGTGTGGTCACGTCTCAGTTCCGTATGTCATAATAATTTAAATTCAAAAAATAGGTATCTACTTACTCTATTAAATACAAAAAATAAAACTCACTTCGACAACACAAAAAGTCAAAAATAGCATAAAAATACTATAAGTATAAATAAATAGTGCACCTAAACTTAATACAGGTACAATTTTTCCGCCACTACATAGTATTCTAAATCTGTCACTTGTAAAAGCAAAGGTTAGTAAGCTATAAAAACTCCGTGAACTTCCAGTACCCATTTTATTTAACAGCGGATATTAATTAAACAGTACACCTTAACCGCCAAGTTAAAAACAGCCCTAGCACTGTTCACGTAAAGCTGAAATTCTCAAACACTCCCGACAAACGCCCAAGAAAACCATCTACTCTTAATTCCTCAGCAGTTGCGTCAAAACTCATAAAAGGTTTAAAAAGTCCAACAAATAAACATTCGGAAACCCCGGTAATTGTGCTCGGAACTTTTAATTTTTTCCTTGACTCCAACTCATTGTCATTAGGGTCGTTCGACCAAAGTTTCTATAGTACTCAGAAGAAATTCTTCAGAGGAAAATAGACTTTTTACATTTATAATGGGTCTGCTTAATGTTATTGTTTTAGTGCGTTACACAGCTATACGGATCACGCTTTCACAGGACTTTTGCAATTGCTTTAATAATAGGTTCAAAAAATCTAAAAGTGTACCTGAGTACTTTGCAAGGATGATCGTCCCCGTTATTAGCAGATATACAATCTGCTATATATATATATATATATATATTTATATATAGCATATTGTATATATATATATTTCACATTCTAAACTTAATTATGATATATCGATATACAAAACGATTAATATTTCCTAAGATGTGCAATCACTATACTGTTTACTCTATGTTAGATACTTTTCCTTTTATTTAATCTTTTATTTTACAAATATAATGTATGCAAAAAAAACACTGTTCAAAGGACTGATTATTTCTTAGCAAGATGAGTAGGTGTATATTGGGCATTCTAAAACAGTTTTCATCAAAACACCGCAAACGAACGGAGTGAGATTTGAGCTACGCTTCGCTGCGCTCTAGCTCCGCTACGCTCCGCAAATCTCACTGCGTTCGTTTACGCTGATTTGATGAAAACAGTTTGAGATTGCCCAATATACATTATACAGGGTTAAATTATTCATACCATTAAATTGTAATTTTTGATAAATAAAGAGTTATGCGAGTATATTGAATCACCATATTTGTTTTCATTAATAAAACGCAGAAATTTTTGTTAAATTTTTTTTTATTATTATAAAGCAAGTAACAAATATCATCATAGCTAAACTAGAACAATATTTTTAATATAAATTTTCATTCAAGTACAATTTACTGAAGTCATAAATTACATGTGCTTAAGTACCACTTTTTTATGAATAAAACATTCCTTAGAGCGCACTCTTTTTTATGAGTTATACAATTGAAGTTAGCTCCACCTTTAGCATAACTATTGCGCAATGTTGCAAAATTAGGACAACCTTTGCCTTCAACATTTATCAAAAAGCAGTCAGAACACAAATCTTTAATCCATTTTTGCTTTTCAACACCTTTCATTATTATGGTTTGGTCCTTTAAAATTGGAATAATTAATCTCTTAAATTCTTTGAAATCTATATTGCCTTGACTCCAGTATATTCCTCTGTTGCGTTCAATCCAATTGACTGCTCTTTTTTCTTCGGCAGATAATTTTAGATACGAATATGGAGGTTTTATTAAAAAGACTTGCGTAAACTCTTTTGTGGCTAACGCAAATTCCTTAATAATAAAATTATTTTTGCAGTCTTTGAATCCTTGAACATCAACAAAAAGTATCGAACTCTTATCAGCACTCATTGTTTCGTTGTATTCCACTGTTTAACATAAAGTTGAAGTTTGTTCTTTCAAATACCTTTTGATTGCACTTTATTTAGTTAAGATATTTTCTTCACAATATTGCTCAGAGGTTTGTACTCAAAAATGCAGTCATTTAAAATCAAGCAATATGCTGCTGTCTGATCCGGGATTTCTTGGTCTGTTTCAATCTCCACTCTGACATCGATTGATCCCTTTATCATTTCTTGTTGGTGAGAACAATCAATAACAAATAATGGGGCAACGTCTCTGAATTCCTTCAAGCTCATCAACGGCTCTGGTCGCCGTCCATGATAAGACTGTTGGAATCTTGCATATTGTTCGTATAATAAATTAAATTTATCCTCTGAGAAACTGACATTCAATCCTTCATAAGGGTAATACGATGAATTTAAATATACTTTTACATCTCGTACATTGCAGTGATCGAACTCTGCCATTGACATTTCCGCATTGTGCTTGCGATTGGTTTGCAAGGCTATAATAACGAATCTTGGTTTCTCTATCTGTGACGAAGTTTTGATAGACCAAGTGTGTTTACGTGTCTTCGGTAATAATGGATATTCATACAAATCCCAATTACGAAATGCTAGTGTAATAGGCCTGTCCTTTTCTAGATGTTTCAACAAATTGATTCTTTCACGATCTGATACTTTAACGTGCGGAACTCGCCAAACAACTTTGCTAATAGTTATATCTTCGACCACCTCTCCGACATTTAATTTCAAAGCATTGAGATTCGTATTGCTTCTTAATAGCACCAATTCATGTTTGGAGTTAATTATAACTTTTTCATAATCTTCTGCAAAACCTAAAATTTTCTTCAACGGCACAGAAGCCGAAAAAATTCCTCCGTTAAGATTGTTTGTACCAGAAGTTGACCATCCCCATACACGTGAGCATTTAGATTCATTATCATTTAACGAGAGGTACGATTTTATTGTTGTAGTTATGCCAGCATTTTTTATTTTGTCTATTTCTATTCCGTTTAACTCATATCGAATATCTTGAAATAAATATAGTATTGGATTGTTGATAAAATACACATTTGATATTTTTTCTTTAGTCGAACTATTATAAACATTGGCTTTACCCTCAATATACAAAGTGCTGAGTGAGGGTAACAGACATAGATCTTGTTGATTAATAGGTATTCTTATTTCATCATTCTTGTTGAAACTTGTTACGTACGGTTTATAAGAATGATATTCGAAACTTTCAATACTATTGTCGTATGATGTTGATTGAGATATATTTAAAATATTCATTTTAACAAGCCAATCAACTTCAAAAATTCCTTATTGTTTTTGGTGAGCTTCTTTTTTATGTGAAGCGGTGTGCTTTTATGAGGTGATCTTCTAGTACTAACTTGAATGCAAGCTGTGTTATGATTTTTATTGAAATTTATCATTTTTACGAAAATGTAGATACAGTTGTACTTCTTCGTCTCGTAAATTGATTTGTTTATTCTCGGCGTCTAATAATTGTATAGTTATTGCACTTATAGAACTTTTATTTACAGGAAAATATATTAGATTTTTCGGCACTTCAATGATCCGATAACCAGGTGGTACGTTAGGAACAAACTCGTGAATAATATGACTTGCAGATCCGTTCACGAATGACCCACTAACTACGTCGCATTCGATGCGCACAATGGTTGTTGGCAATATACTGACAGGATACAGAGATTCGGTCCTTTTTAATGCCTTTATTGTTTCTCCACCAAAACCTAAAATCCTTCCAAGTGAGTCACTTTTGTTAAAATGAACATCTTTAGTACAAAAAATTGTAGTTTTTAAGGTATTATTATTACAAGTTAATTTTAACATTGCATTTCTAATGTATGTCTTTAAATAATCACAGATATCTTGAAGTTCATAAGCTCCTTCAGGTATTTCGATTACTTCGTTATCGTCATAGTAGAATTTATTATTTCTTTTATCTATGTTGGGTATAGAATTAAATGTTGAAAAATACAACAATCCACACTCATAGTATCCACTTAATTCCAAAGTAGGTGAGTAGTTTGTTATCAGAGAGGATCCTTTTCCAGTTATAGACACAGTGAAAGACATTTTACTACTGATAAAGAATTTTATTTCAAGCTTTATATAAATGTGTTTTCCAATACTCCTTTAAAAATTTTATACAAAGGTGGCCGCAATTAACAGAGTCAAATGTTTGATATTGCTCATAGTTATAATTTAAAGAAACATTTCTTAAGTAATCAAGTAGTTCTAACGGAGGTTTCAGATTACCAAAACTATCAAAATATTCAGCATACTTATTTTCTTTCACGTAGGCTACCCAATGTGTTCCAATGTTATTTGAAGTATCTAAATTTATAATACCGCATTCTATCTTCCTAGGTTTTGAGGGCAACGTATCCCTCATGAAAACACCACGAAAAAATGGAATATCACTAGCATGTTCTAATATATCCCAATTAGTTAATGCCCGCCTAGGTAGCCGTTTTATTAGTTTTTTGAGGGTTTCAAATATAGACCTGCACCCTTTTTATAAGGTCTAATATATAATCCTTTTCCGAGAGCAACCGCCTCCATCATCTTATTATGTCGTTCCGATTCTTGAAGAGCTTTTTGAGCTGCTTTTGAATCATTAACCGCTTTTGCTATGCCAGCTGCTCCACCAGCCAGTGAACCTAAAGCTGATAATCCCGCGAAAATAGGAATTAACGGTAACAGTCCTCCACATTTTGGAATAGGAATACAACGAGGTAAACTCATTTTATTTTTATTTCTAAATAGTTTTTTTGCAGCGGCGACCGCATATTTAATAGTAGAATTTGTGTCTTTAGATTTTATTTTTTTTAATTTAGATTTGAGTTTTTTCACAGCTGTCATAAACGACCGAGCACCTGCACCTGCTCTTAATTTGGCCTTCATAGCATTTTTTACTATCCATGAAGCAATTTTTTCTTTCTTTCCAGCGTCTTTTGATTTCAATCTTCTTTGAGCCATATTTAATAGATCTAGATCAGCTTTGTACCTTACGTTAGCGTCGTTGTTTATGTAAGCAATATCGTGGTGCATACAAGCGTTATCCAATTTATTAATTCCTCGCTGACCCTTAAGTAATCGTTTCTGAAGCTTTGTGCCGGGTCCGCAATATTGGTAGCCCGGTAAATGTAACTCAAACGGAATCTTATTTATTAAGCTGTTTATGATACCACTTCCTTTCTTCATTGATAAACAAAAAGTGAATCAATAAAGATATCTTGAGCTATTTTATATCATAAAACCAATTTATTCTTATCAACCCAACTATTTTCGCTATTACTTAATCCTAACCATTTTACAAACAATTTGTTTCCTTTTCTTTTTATAACCTTTTCAATGAGGTATAGGTCTGGAAACTTAGTTTTTTGTAACTCGTATGCATAAAATGAGCCGAGGATTCTTTGATTGCGTCTGTCCTCTATTTGATAAGTTGTTGGGTTAGTGTGATTAACTTTTACTATACGAAATATTTCGGTGGACCAGTTTGGCGTATAGCCTTTGTAAAAATCTGCTTTATATCTACTTATGCGAACATAGTCACCAACACGAAATGTATATCCCCGACTTGTTTTATTCTTTTGAGAATTCATAATATAACCTTTGACTATAAGCTCATTTACTTTGTTAACTTCCACAGGCTTAAATTTTGTTATTCTATGCAAAGTGTTATTGTAGTGTTCTACAACGTCCTTTAAAATATTTTTATACCATTGGTAATTTCCGTTCAAACTAAATAGTTTGTAAAGGTGAGATTTAATTGTTCTTATGACTCTTTCTACTATAGATGCTTTTTTAATAGAATATGTTGAATAATGATTAATATTATACTTTTTCATTAATTGTTTAAAATTATCATTGTAGAATTCTGTGCCTAAATCAGTTTGTAAATTTTTAGGTTTTCGTAATGATGTAGTTAAAATACTTTGCATTGCATCTGTAACATAATTTTTCGCTTTTGATTTTAAAGGTCTGATCCATACATATTTTGATAAAGTGTCAATTACGATAAGAATATATTTATACCCTTTATTATACTGTGAATATTTTTGCAAATCTATGAGGTCGGCTTGCCATAAATCATCTATTCCTTTTATGATCGTACATCGCCGGGAAAAATTCCTTCTTGCTGCTTTGTGAAGCTCATTCACTATGTCTTGTTTGCTCATTATTATCTGGTTTCTCTTGAAGCATGTGATCAATTTCTGTCCTTGTGTAAAACAAGGTGGTTAGCTTATTAAGTATTGAACTTTCAAAATCATTTAAATGAATATTTACATCACTTAAAATATTAGTTCTTAGTTCGTGTGTCTTTTCATCCACGTAAGCTTTATTTGCGGCTTCGTCATCATTGCCTGGCGATATAAGTCCTTTTAATCTTGATGATTTTAAATCATATTCACCTGTTTCTGACTTCACTAATGTATCGTTGAGATTTCCAATATATTCCTCTAATCGTAAACGTTTATGAACGTGATGGCCAAATTTATCTACATTCATTTCCGTATCTATGCGGTGTTTGCTGTATAACTACTGATCAGTTTTTTAAAATTAGGTTCCTTATATTTGGTGTTTTTAATGATGCCTGCTTCGTACAGCTCTTCTATAATCGCAATAATTTCATTATCTAAGCCGGTATTGCCAGCATCACGAGATGCAAACAGTAATTTCAATCGATCTACTAATTCATTTGGATCATCCCAATAAACGTAATCTATATCTTTCTTTACACTTTTTAAAAGATTTATTCCTTTTCCTACCGTAAGACTTTCTGTGCTGTCATACTTATTTCTAGAGAACTTAAACAGTGGTTTAATAATATGCATGTACTTAAACCCTTTGTTACTATTAATTGGCTTGCGTGGATCACAATTACGCCTATGTGCATTCGTTTCTATTAGAAGCTCTTTATAATTTTGCAAATCTTCATCTGTGATAACATCCAAATTTGGTGTCTTTTCAAATAGTAATTCTTTTAATCCAAGAGTTTTGTTTAAACTTCGATTTCCAATTTTTATAATTTTTCCGTCGTCGAAAACACGTGTTTGGCCGAGCATAAGTTTTCCTCGTTCATTTTTTATTCCAAAAGGGATATTTGCGTCGGGTGAAGCACACCACGATAAACTATTAAGTGAAACATTTGGTGATGATTGAAAGGACTTAAAGGAAGCATCACTCATATTATTGTTGTCAGAAGGTGATACGACAAGGGTTTTTTCGGAATTAAATTTTTTATAGAACTGTTGTTCCTCTTCTTCATTAAAATCGTCATCAGAAAAATTTGTTGCCTCACTGTCATTATGTTTATTTTTTTTTATTGTATAATGTTCAAACTCATCCTCATCTTCATGAGAAATTTCATTGTTCTTAATGGCTATTTGTTTCAATGGATCGGTTATAGGTTTGAATATGGATTCCAGAGTGGCATCATTTGTATTTTTCATATCCTTTATCATTTCAACCTTTCTTTTTACAGCAGCTGCAGCTTTTACAATTTGTTTTTTAAGTTGCTTTTCCATTTTGACAAGGATTCCGTTCAATGCAAAATCTAGAGTAATAGTGATTGTGTATTGATGAAACAATAACTTATGTATATTAATCTACTACTACAAAAGTATCGAATGCCATCCTATAACATCCTTTATTTCTTTCGCAGTCTTTATTGATCACAACATAATTAAATGGTTTATTCCAAATAGTTGAGCACATTTCACGGAACTGAGACCACGACATATCTGAACCTACATGCTCATCGTAAACGTGTTTTAAATTTACATCGTCTTGTTTAAATAAAATAATGAGGTTAGAATTGTCCCTTATAAGTTGTTTAGGTACTTTACTGTATGTTTGGTTAATGTAAAAACAATCAATATTCTTATGTCGACCCATAGCAAAATAATCCCGAATGCTATTTTGGTTTTCACAAGCTACGTCGTCGAATATTATAATGGAGTTTGGCAAAGCTTCGTGTGGGCTTATGATATCATTATTATGGTTATATTTACTATAAGATATATCTGCAACTAAATCTAATACTTTTTCTAAGAACACATATTTTGGTTGGTATAATGATTTAGAATATACATATAAGTTACGAAAACGAGCACCATTCTCATGTAATAACAAACCTATTACTAAGTTTGTCTTGCCGCAATTTGATGGCCCACAAACAATACATCGTATAGTGCTCGGCAATAAGTTGCCATGTCGCTTTGCTTCACATAATTATGCAGGACAGATATTATAATCTAATTTTAACGTTTCCTTTTGTTTGAGGAACTTCATAGCAACTTGTCCGTTTTGATTCGTGGCTTTTAACAAAATGGATATAACACTTTGCGTTCGTAATAATAAGAGAACTAGCAGTATATTTACTTGTAAGTGCACTCACTCCACCATATAGACTAAGCATTCGACGGCGGTAACAATAGCAAGGAGTAGAAGAATTTGGATACTGTTACCACTCATTATATTAAGTTATTGGACGTGTCTAGAACACACAATGTTAAAGCATCGAGAAGAATGGAGAGAGAAGAAAGAGCTCTCACCCCTCTCGAATCGTGCAATAAAAAATGATATGAGTAAGGAATCGATGCTTAAAAATAAACATTGTTTAATTACTTGCATCCCTACTTTAACAAAGTAATACACTGCGTTCTTTAATAAATAAAACTATATTTTTAATTTTATTACCATTATTTTAAACTATGTATTTGAATTCTAATAAATTTTATCTTAGATTTATTTATAGAGGTAATTCTGAATGAATGTTTTTCAAAATATTTGATTACATTATAGAGGTGTTAAAATAAAAACAAATATTTTCATACAAGTCTTTTTATTTTTAAGTAATATTTATTGAAAACAATACAAGACTTAAACTAACATAACTATTTAAAATAACATAAGTCTTAGTTAGTAAAATTTATAAGCATTACTATAATTTTTCAGAAGAATAATGTTGTTGAAATAATGTATCTCCGTGAGTGTACACGTAACTAAAGATAGTAGGTACGCATCTAGCACATTAGAGAATTTTAATATACATCTACAAATGTTTTAGGTCAGCAATAGTTATTTAAAAACTATAACTGTAACCACATATTTTCTTAGAGATATTAGTTATAATATTTTCTGCTTGATCCATTATTGGATCAATATGCTCGGTTACCACATATTGTGTTTTTATTAATGGATCATTGCTGGTTGATTCCAGATCTAATATTTCTAATTTAATTAATCGCCGCCCTTTAGTAGGTATTGTTTTAATTAAATAAGAAGGTTCGTTCCCCTTCGTATTCTGCAGTAACTTGCTTCTCCTCTTCATGGGCTTCTTTTTATTAAAAAGACTTTTAACCACCTTGGCATGCAGCGGTGAATCTTTAGCATTCCAATGTGGAAATTCTTCAGAGAAGCCCTCCAACATATCTTGCGCATTTTGCTCAAAGCAAGGAGCATAATCTTCTGTTGCCTCCTTGCTTATGAGTAGCGACTGCGAGATTTCTTGGGTATTCTGAAATTTAATTTATTATGCAACAAAAATAATTTCACATCGAAGAAATGATTGATATAGTGGCGGAGGTAGAAGAGTATCTAGGATCCACAAGGAGGCTGACTATCTTATACGGAACCGATAGAATATGAGAATCACGATAACAGCATCACAACCATAAGGTTTTAACAACAACATTATCTTCCAACTAAATCAAATATACAAATAAACATTAACTAGTGATCTAACCACTACACAAGAAAAGAGTTTGAAGAAAAATAATTTATACGACTTACCATGATGTATTTGGGTGACCGTAGTTGTCACTTGATTAATTATGTGTGAAACAAATTTTAAAAACATTCGACTTTAATAGCTATTTATAGTGTAAATATAATGCTGACATAACAACAAAGCATTCGCACGGAATCGCAATTGGACAAATTACTAATGAACTATAAGTTGGAATACCTAAATCAGCAATAACATGTCCCAACCAGTTTCGAATTGTTCATTGCGTGTGCTATTTTATTAATAGTTTTATATTTTATGGATTATGAAATAAAAAAAACATGGTAGCTGGTTTATAGCGTTATATATTTTCATCGTTACAATACAACATTAAGTATTTGATTAAAACTAGGTAATTAATTTACCTATTTACCATTAAAAAAACAATGTATAATACTATTAAACAAATAACTGATGGATAACAATATTAAAATTAAATAACTTTACAATATAAAGTGCCGTGTCGGTACATACTATACAATTTCATGTATGTTTTTATTCTATTAACTTATTCATTACTTAAGTCATATAATAAATAAATAGATGATGGGGTAACATATTTCTCAACTTACAATTTGATTCATGATTACCATTAAAATAATAATAAACTATACAATACGGTGCTTCTAAAGAAAAACTAATGATATTAAACTAAACTATCCCAGTGACCCCATGATAAAGTAGACATTTTGTTTTTTAATATGATACGTTTATCGTCATTACCTGACAAAGCTATTTTGTTCTGTTCTTGAGTAAATATTTCGTGCTTAAGAGATTTAAATATGATATTTTTTTTCTTCAAAAATGTATTTTCATTTAATACCTTGTAATAATCTTTATATTGTACATCTTTTAATACTTGCTTCTGTATGCCTTTTGCTTTTTTTAATTCATCTTCTGCCGTTTTAATACAGTATAACTTGGACCTTAATCCTACAAACTTCGAAATCAAACTTCCTCCTAGCTCATCTTTAAAGAGACCTGGCACCTTTTTGTTCCAACTAGGAATGTCGTATACGTTATTTACAGAATAATTACTAGTGTCGAAATAGGGAAGAAAATTTGATTTTAAATCAGCATAAAAATCTTTACTTTCTATTGAATACAAAAAACTATCAGTATCCGTATAACAAAGTTTTAACTTTTCCTTATAAAAAGGCTTCATAATAGAATAATGAAAATCAAACATGTGACTCTTAGATATTTCCAAAACGGAAAAACCAATGTATATAGGTTTATCCAAAGTGATTGTTTCAGGCTTCATTTGAATGGCTACCAAGTTTTCAGTGAAAATTGTAACACTGTGAAAATTTGGTCGAGCTATCATTTGCTCTGCACAGAAACTTTTCTTTGTTTTGTTACTATCATCATTCCACTTATTGACTAATTTCACATTAACCCTCTTTTCTGTGTCTTCTAACGTCTTGCCAAATATACTGTTGTTAAGAAGTTTGAAGAAATCTTGTTCAAATGTAGATTTAGCTTTTTTTCGTAATTCAGTATTCATGTCAATATACTGCTTTAAATAAGGACTCTGATTAAATTGAATAACTCTATGTATTTTTTTTAACAACAAACCATGTTTTAAACATGTTTGCAGATGATATAACCAATGTCTCCGTTAGTTGGCACATTTATAAAATCTATTCCAGCGATTTCCAAGTCATTCAATAACTTAAAATTGGAATGAGGCAAATAAGCACACATTGCATATCCATAGAGATTATTACAATCGATATAAATTAGAAAGTTATTACTTTTTCTTGGATCGTAAGTTTTTAAATACTTGTTATTGGCTTTTGAATACCTTGTCGAACATAAACATATTCCACCGCGAATACCTTTTTGAATCATTCTTATTATTTCCAGGTCGTGTATTAATTCTAATTTAACATCTGTTTTTAATAGCATGGCATCAAAACTGAGACTCGGTGCTGTAACATAAAAGGCTGGGTCTAATTTATAATTTATCTTACATGTCTGGCGAAAACTTTCAAAAACGTCAGCTAATAAAAGAACATCTGACTTTAGATACAAGTCTGTGTATTCACCGAGATTCGATAATTCAAACGTTTGCCAGACTTTTTTTGCATGATCATAATCTACTTTAGATATATTACTATTGCGTAATTTGCTGAAAAAGAACTCCTGAGGCGGAAGTACTTTTTCTTCGTATGAACTCCAAGTAGTCATGTATTCATATGGATACACCCCTTTTCGTTTTATTAAAGCAAAATGCTCATGAGAAGGAAAATAACGCCGCAGATGATTAAAGTCGTCATTTTTTAAGTTTGCGACAAGTTTCTCTAGACTTGTGCCTAAAAATTTAAAAGAATCAACAAATCGAACAGGTATGATATCTTTATCATTAATTTGAAAAAATTTTGTAAAAGATATGTAGTTTTCCTTATTTTTTGCTATTACTTGTATTTTTCCTGATAGTTTTCCCAACTGTCGTATAAAAAGATGACTGTCATAACCCGCTAAATTATGAAAAAATATAGGAACAAACTTAGGCAAACAATATCTAATATTGCAATAAGAATGAGCTGCACCACGATACCGTCCTGTAAGATGGCAATGATCTTTAACTTTATCGTCAAACAATATTTTATCACAAAGAAAACAATTTGTAGCCCGAGCAAAGTTCGCTTTGTCTTCATTTGTTAAACAAATAGCCACTGGCGACTGCAAAACGTTATAAATATCGGTTATATCCAATAATAGACTTTCTAAAAACTTTTCTACACAGGCTGGACCTCGATAAGATACATATTTATTACGCGACTTATCATAAGAACACACAACGTAATAAGCAAATGCTGATGGTACGTGTTTTTGCAATATCTTTGTACAGCCTGATCCAGAATCGAGTTCAGTTGGTTTTAATAATGATTCAAAATCTGCGTATAAGACGAAGGGCATGTCATGCATTCGCTCGTAATGATTAAATTGAATTCGTGTTCCATCACCGGGTAATATTGTCGATACACCACCACAAACATGAGCTTTCAGTTTATCATTACTATCAAAGAATATCATACAATCCTCGCATAAATATATTTTAGAATGATGTTTAGTTAATTGAAGACGAAGTAATTTAGATAAATCTTTAATAAGACAGTAATGGGTGCGTTTTCTGTTTTCCAGGAAAAGCATATTAATGTGATGATCTTTGCGAATCTCGCTTTTGTATAAAGGTCCGACAATGTTACCATTCTTTTGAATGCCGTAAATATTAATACTTATGCGAGGATTATTCTTTTCAAAAACTTTGATGTCCGCAAACCCAACTGGAAAAATCATATTTTTGATATTGAGTACATTTTTAAAGTGTGGGTAAGCTGACGTTCGATGTGCGTTTCTGTTTATAGGAAATAGTGCTGCCATGACACACCATAAAAAACAATAATTATCAGAATTTTGAATGTTGATACATGCTCGTTTACATTTTATGGACTTTGGTAATTCTATAAAACTGGAGCCTCTTAACGGGTTATATTTGTTTATATTTACTTCTAGATATAGGCTTTGTAAATAGGCCCACCCACTATCTCTTTCTTCAAATTCTTCAATTTTTTTACAAATTAAGTGAATAATTTTTGAAAACATATCTTCAAAATTGAAGTTTTGATGCAAGATGAAGTTTTCCGTTGCAAATGACTTGATTGAAATCGAATCATACTTACTAAGCAGAAAGAATTCACAGAAAAGTTCAAAATTAGCTTTAACATTAGTGTGAGCTTGAATTTTCGCTATGAGCAATAGGCGTACGCGAGAGCGCAAGTGCCATAAAAACTCGGGCGGAACACGCGCACTATCATGACCCTCATCTTGATATCGAACACGGTACGATGCTATACGATTACGAAAAGCGCTATGAACTTTTTCAACCCCCTCACTATCAACGACCGAACTGTTGTTCTTATGTAAAATACTTTTCAAATGTGCAGAGAAAACTTTGTTATTTACGGATACGTCACAAACTGAACAGAAAGTAGACCTCGACATTATGATGGACAGTACAAATTCTCAAAGTTAAAGTAATAAAGGCTTAAGTATGTAAGTACCTAATCTTTGAGTTTGCTAACGATAAACAATAAGTAAACCAGCTAAAACATAATTTACGCAGAGAGAAACAAAAGAGAACCTATTTTTTAACTTTATCTTTATAAAATATCCCCTCTGTGGTAAACTTTGCCTTAGCTAATTTTACAAATTTTTTTAATGCGTCAAATTCTGGAGATTCTGCTTCGCCTTGCAAGCGTACCCAAACGATAGCGCGCTCGCACCGGTCAAGGCCGCTGAGATTAGATACCTCCTTCTGGTTGTAGAGGCGTAGCTCCACTAGCAAGTCGCCGTCGAGCTGTGCAGTCCGACGCGTTACACCACCAGGTACTCGGCGTGTCAGGATACTGGTGGTCTTGTTTGGCAGGTTTGGCGGCCGCGAAACCTCGCTGTTCGACTCTGAGTCGAACAACCACTCAGAAGTATTGGACGACGATGTATTCTTCACTTCTGCACTCTTCGCCTTCGATAGGCACTTTATCGCCTTGCTTCTCTTCTTTGGACTAGGGAGATAGAAAAAGGATACACGATTATTGTACACATTAAACACTTGAAATTTAGATATATGTAAATATAGCAATAAAAGTACCTGATGTCTTCGTCGTCGGTATCAAAGAAAAGGTCAGATTCACAGCTCTTCTTGGCTGACCTTTTGTTTTGCTTGCTATCCGACCTGAAAATAGTAAATGTTGTAACGGATGCGGCTGATGAAAAAAAAAACTGCGGTGGCGAATGAGATTAGAGGTTTAATACGTCGAGACACAAATAGCACAGTCGGTAGAATCGAAGTGGTTTACAAATTTTTGTGCTCCTATTTATAAGATTTCAATAATTTAATTTATATAATACCGTCTAACATAATTAAATACATTTTTTAAATAATTAATATACCTTAACACGAATAAACAAAAAACTTACAACTACACACATACATTTAATAATGGTTCTATCCCCAACAAATGTCATATTAGTATTAAGAGTGGTTACAAGAAAACGAGTTGAAGATTCAAATCTTCAATTCATAAGATAAAAAAAATATCATCATCATCAGTCAATCAGCATGCCACTGCTGGGCTTGATGGTCCCTCGTGAAGACAGCACTTGGAGAGGTCACGTCATATACAGCCTGGTCCAACGGCTCAATTTGTTGAAGCATGAAGATGATCAACCACTTATAGACAATTAAAGAATAGATATAAAGTATAGCAATAAAGTATAAAAACTTACGAACATTTTTCAGCTGTCTTGGTCTTGAGATTTTTTGATGAGGAGGTACTGAAGCACTGTTAGTGGTCAGAGATAGCACTGGAGTGTACTGTGACTACAGTTTTTCCGGATTTTATACAAGAAAAGTGCAATGCAAGTAATAATTTTACTGAGGTTCTCAACCTATACCTTATCTTTATAATCATTTTTATTTAACATGACTAATCTAAAAAAGAATGCTCATTAATTTTTATATTGTTAAATAAGTAAGTAATATTATAAAATATTATATATATAATCACAAAATTATTATTTTCCGTCCAAATCATATCCACACAAAATATTTATAAGAAAACAAATATGCATTCACGGATATGATGTCTATACGTTATCGAGAATCCTAATGCATTCACTTCCACTTCCATGGTCAGTGTTCGTTTTTCAAACACTAAAGAACTGACACTTTATTTAGAGAAAATATTTTTTTTTTCGTGATTTTTTTATCACACCGCGCGTTTTAGGCAAAGGAGACGCGAAGCGCTCTGGGTACTATGGTACCCGGGACGTGTGAGTGGAGCAGTTCTCAGGTCTGCAACAAAATTTTTGATCCGCAGTTGCGTATGATCCAAAAACGGTCCGATCATCGGCTGAACTTCGTCAGCTATATAAAAAAAAAAGTACTTACGTAGCAAGAAAGAAACAAAACGACGAACTGACGCAATTACGTGTATTGGATTTTTATTTTCGAGGTAGTAGTAGATCGTTATTCAGCATCACAACATCTAAAAGAAGATTATAGTTTGGTAGTTTACTTTCAAAAAGTCGGTTGCATACTCAAAATATAAAACTTAATAACGTTTTGCACCTCTGACTTTCATGATATTTAGCAAAATTTGATATTTACCCATAATTCTACCAATGTGCAATATGACGCGGAAATAATCAGCAAATTAATTGTTTGTCGTTTATTTCCACAAACTTGCAATACAATACTGTGCATATACAGCAAAATAATTGTTTACCGTTTAATTCTGCTGATGCAGAAATCTCGTGTAAGGCTGCATGCTCCAATTTTTTTTTCATTTCGGGTTTATTATATTTATTTAAATTATACATGTACATACATATTTACAATTACTAAGGAATATTATCTCCAAATTAAAAAGTCTTCTTTATAATAACGGGTGCGATTTCTAATTTTCATTTTTCGATACTACTATTTAAAACAGATAAACAATAGGTATATCGTTCTATTAGGCGAACCGAATGTATCTATAGCATAACGATATTGATACGACATGACGACAGAACCATAGAAGTTTAAGAAAATTATTGTAATAATACATAGGTGGTATTCATCGGTAGCATCTCATACACGTTCCCACCGCACTACCCTATTTAATTAGGATGTTAAGACCTTAGTCAGCCAAGGTAGGTAGTTAAAATGTTCTTAATATTTTTTATATTTTCATTTTTTAAATTATTGGAATATTTATTTTCTATTTTTTATTCGTGTGATGACTGGAACACATCTTTCAGGGATTAGCCCGCCCTTTTAAATATTTTGTAAAAATCAACAATTTTATACTTTGTTTTATAATAAAGAATATATTTAATTGAAGTAATTTAATAAACAAATAAAAGTATTAACGTGTGAAAGAAGCCTTATTATTTGAGTAAGCACTCGTAACTGGATATATGAATAATGTGCAATAAATATATTGCTGATAAATGAATTTCGTGGGAATGCTTTGAAACTGTATGGCAGGCAGAGTGTCGAACGGTACAGATACTTATCCGAGAGTTGAGTCCTGAAGCTACGAAACCTCAACCTGTTTAATTTCTGTTGTTATTGCACTGCTACCTAGTTGAATGCCTTAATATTCTGAGATAGAAAACCTTGAAAATGTGTCTAGTAAATCGCAATCAATCAAAAGTATACTGTTTACAGTCAAACAACACAACACAATAGAAACATTATGAAATGAAATGAAATAAAAAATCTTCTTTTCCATTTAACCCTATATAATGTATATTGGGCAATCTTAAACTGTTTTCATCAAATCACCGTAAACGAACGCAGTGAGATTTGCGGAGCTAGAGCGCAGCGAAGCGTAGCTCAAATCTCACTGCGTTCGTTTGCGGTGTTTTGATGAAAACTGTTTTAGAATGCCCAATATACACCTACTAAGATGGTAGTTTAACAAGCCAACACAAAGCTACAATATAAAAAAAAGAATTCTTAAAGTAATCAAACAAAATGTTATGAATATCATCATCACAGCTCATATACGTCCCCACCGAGGGGCTCGAGCCTACCCTATGTTAGGGTGATTAGGCCTTAGTCAACCACGCTGGCCCAGTGCGGATTGGTCGACTTCACATACACCATTGAATTACTTCGCAGATGTATGCAGGTTGCCTCACGATGTTTTCCTTCGCCGTAGGAGCGTCAGACAAATGTACATATGAAATTCGAAAACGAAAAACACATTGGTACACGGCGGTCTCGAACCCGGACCTCCCGATTGGAAGGCAAGTGCCGAGTCAACAGCGCCACCGACGCTATAAATATATTATATACGAATATACAATAAACTGATAAAAAACACTATCTAAAGATAAAAAGGCCAATCAACGCCGGAGTTCCTCAAGGGTCAGTGCTCTCTGCGACCCTATTTTTGCTTCATATAAATGACTTGCTAGAGCCTGGTATCTATGGGTATGCAGATGATAGCACTGTCGTAGAGACCTACACATAACTAGCACACAAGCCAGTGGTTCGCAAACACAATCCCTGAGGGAGAGTATGATCGAGCGCCTAAACTGGACTCTTCAGACAGTCTCTGATTGGGGCGATGCCAACCTGCAGGCCAATTATGGATCTTTCATCGTATGACATGGTATAAATTTGAGAAAAAGAAGTCTTGAAATGCTGCATTTCGTATTACCGACCTCCAATGATATCACCACTATAGCATAATTTCAATGATGTCATCATTAAATAATGAACAAATGATAAAAGATCTGACCGGAAATCGTGTTTTTCGTGTTGCACTATGATATCATATGATATCATTTGCAAAACCATGAGATCGGTAATAGGCCTTTTCTCTGCAAAAAGGAGGCCTCTTGAACTAACTCCTTTTTTTTTTTTTCTCGGGGGGAAATGCGTAACCGCACCGTACCCGCCGTTGGCTAGACGACGAGCGTGTGTGGGGCTCTCCCGGCAGCGTGCCAGGCCTACCCACTAAAACCCCCCGGTGTTCTCCCTGCCCTTAGGGGCGCGCTAGGTAAGGTCCACAATGCGACACCTTCCGCGATGTGTCAGTGCCGATAGCTGACCATCTTGAGCGCTTGGGCGTCACTCTAACATCAACTCTAAACTTTGGGTCTTTCATTGAGTCCAAGGCAAAAAATGCAGCCAAAAAGCTGGGTGTCCTCTCGAAGGTGCGACGGTACTTTACATCGGAACAGCTGCTCACTCTATATAAAGCACAAGTTCGCTCGTGTATGGAACTGTTCGCATCTTTGGGATGGTTCTGCCAAATATCAGCTCCAAGCGTTGGACTCAATTAAAAGACATGCCAAAAGGCTTATTGGCAGTGATCGTCATTCAAATGACCGATTACAAAGTTTGAAGCATCGCCGCAAAGTTGCCAGCTTGTCGATCTTCTACAGTGTACATTACGGAGATTGCGCGACTGATTTGCATAATTTTATACTACCTAGCCCTTTTTTCCATCGGACAACCAGAAACACGAAAAGACGCCACCGCTATATGGTAGACACTCCAAACACGAGAACCAAGCGTTTTATATCGGGTACCAACAACAAAAACACAATTTAAAATTTTTTGTCTGTCTGTCTGTCTGTCTATCTGTTTGTCCCCGCTAATCTCCGGAACGGCTGGACCGATTTTGACGGGATTTTCACTAATAGGTAGCTAATTATATAAGGTATAACATAGGCTACTTTTTATCAACTTAACTTAACAAAAGTTACTATTCCACGCGGACGAAGTCGCGGGCACAGCTAGTATTAAGTAAAAAAAGGTTTTTCTGACTACCGTAGAAAAGCTCTTTCTCGTCTTCTTTATCTGATGGTAAGCGACGTTAAGGTGGAAGATACAAGCTAGCTTCACTCCTCAACAAAGAAACTGGTAATCCCTCTAATTGTTGAATCACAACAATATTTTAACATTGCTACTATGGCGATAAACTTGGATAAGACAAGCGGAAAACTTGTGCCTCCTTAAGGAATACAACCAGGGTGCATGTACTGATTCAGTATTAATTGTAAATATGTATGAATATCTACAGTCGGCAGCACGTCAAGCTATACAAAACTGATAATTTTGTCTAATTGATTTTGAGCCATATAATGTCTTACGTTAAGTTTAAAGTTGATTGAAAAATAATCATTATGTTGTAGCCTGATGTACTGTTGAGTGTACATATCCACAGGGAAACTAATAAACAAATAAACATCAGACTTCCAAACCAGTACCTGGTCATCTCAACAACGAATACTACGCGGATTGTACATATTTGTAAACTCATTTTATTTCAGTATCACATAACTCATTGGCGTGAAGCTTCCGTAAAATCAGGGGTAGCGAACATTCCAGTTAATCTCCTCAAAACCGTTTATACGCTTTTTCTATAATTTGAAAACGGTCGCCGGGAATTTGTTCACCTTTTGCCGACGGAGCCTGGATTTTGACGCATGTGTGTATATTTTAATGATGCCGCATTTAGCTTCATAAGAGTGGAGCCCTCTTTGACCACGAGCGGTTGAGTGCTCGATTCTGTTAAGCATAATTGTTTTTTATTTCTGTTTGTTTGCTTTATAAACTCTTTGTGATATTATGAACTATATTCTAGTTCATAATATTCTTCGATTTATTGCGTAAGTGCAGCTGTAGGAATCATGAAGATTAATGCCATTGCTTGTGACTAAATTTCAAAAGTATGAGAAGACCTTTTTTTTTGGGCCACAATTTAGCACTAATTATGCACTATTATTGACATTCATGAAATAACAGAATGCCATTAGGAGTATGCTGGGCGTAAGGATACCTTTATTCAACTCAATATCAAATTATATTTCTTTTTTACTCAACATAAGGGGTGTAAAATCATACAGGAACCAGTCGATAAACAGATAGCTTTTAGAACACATGCCGCTTCCTTCTTTTTGTGATGTTGTAAGAGCCGACTAAGGGAGGCCGTAATTACTCTGGGAAGATGAGATCTAGTGTGCGTGCAGGCAGGGACGAGACTTAGATTACAGTACGTGTCGAAGCTCCCTTTCTTCCCATGGATTTCGTAAGAGCCGACTTAGGGAGCCTGTAATTACATCTCTGCGAAGAGATTAAAAGGGACATATCCAGAATATACAGTCTGTAGATATGGCAGTGAAATTACTGGGTACCGTGACGTCACATCGTATGTCACAAGTTGGCAACGCTACGCTGTGGTTCTTGTGGGGGTTGCAAATTTGATGCGAATCTCACAAGAACTACATGTACATAAAGGTGATCTTTACCACTTACCACCAGGTGGACAGTATGCTTTTTTGCCAACTTAGTTGTAAAAAAGAAAACATGTCACCGTTCCCTTTCTTCGAGAGGATGTCGTAATAGCCGACTAAGAGAGGCCATAATTACACCTCTGCGAACAGCTGGAAAGGTAAGGATTTGAATTCGCATGTGACCGTTCTCTTTCTTCAAGTGGATGTCGTAAGAGCCGACTTAAGAAGTTCGCTACAATCACACCTCTGCGAAAGCTCGAGAAACACACCCTAAACCATCCAAAGTCCAGCGTGGTGTGATTAGCCAAATTCTCCTCGTCTGAGAAACGACTTAGGCCCAGCATTGGGACGTTTGTGGATTGAAGTGGGAAACTCAAAACACAAACCAACTCCTTATTTAAGGAAAGATCTGGGGCCGGCAGTGGGACGTTTGTGAGTTGAAGTGGGAAAGATGGTAAACTTGAAACTGAACCCTACATCAACCAGTTTGGCCAGGATGGCTTAGTGGACTAATTCCTCGAGTAAGGAAAGACCTGGGCCCAGCAGTGGGACACTTATGAGTTAAAGTGCGAAAAGATGGAAAACACAAACAAAAACTGCACCAACTCTTCTGGACTATCTAGATTAGTAGACCGATTCCTCCTCATCTAAGGAAAGACCTGGGCCCAAAAGTAAGGCGTTTGTGGGTTGAAGTGGGAAGAGATGGGAAACATTAAACTAAGTCTTACACCGACCACATTGGTCAGTGCGGCTTAGTAGACCGACTACTCCTCGTCTAAGGTAGTGTTGCCCAAAATTGCTCTTGGGCTTGCAGTCTTGCGAGACCCTTGCTGCAAGTCCGAGTCCTAGACCAACACCAAGACTGACCCATGCAATATTTAAGCAAGACTCTTGCTCAAATCTTGCATGGATCAGCCTAGGTCTTGGTTTTGCTACAATTAGGGCGATTCTAAGGAGAGACCTGGGCCCAGAAGTGAGAGGTACATGGGTTGTGTATACATGAAGTTCACCTGTACCAGTCAATTGTATGTTGCCAACCACGCTCATCACCCCCTTTAGACCCTCCGTCACAAGCCTTTTAATTATAGCATCTTGAACTGAACCGTAAATGGTTTCCACGAATAACTCCACCCATATTTACTACGAGAACCGCAAACCTGAGCTGGGTCGAGCGCTCATTAGCGTCTGAGCAAAATCGCGGTTTTGTACCGTAAATTGTTACGTTAATAAATTGTATTGTTTTACTAGCGGAGAGTCACGGGAGTCGTCTGTTTGAGCACCTACCTCATTTGTTTCAGCCGCCAAGCAGATAGCAACAAGGGCATAGGATAGATAATAGTACTACGTTCAGGAGTTGCACTCCTTTGATCAGAAAAAAACCGACATTTTTAACATTGACCATACAAGAATCACACTGTAACGCCACGGGTTAGGGTACGTTATTAGTAATTTTGAAAGCTCACGTCGCTACGAGCTCTAGTGACAGGGTTTTTAATGATGATAAATAATCAAACGCGAGCAAGAAAGCGCGCGAAACGTGCTATACACCTGTGTCTGAGTCGGCAGCCTTTTGCTTTTTAAGGGGGCACAGTCAATCCACTAGCGCCGCCATTCGTTTTTTATTAATTATGATGAATTAAGGCGCTACATCGAAAATGAATCAAACAATGGGAGGCGTGGTCTATACGTGAACGCGGGGCGCCCCCCGTGCTCAAGCAGCTAGTCCTTATATCTATGTCAACAAAGTCGTGAATGCGTTGCGCCCGCATGCAATCAGATCGTTTAGAAATTATCGACGTAAGCGACAAAATACAAATTGTTTTATTCAAAAATAACTATAATGATTAGAAAAAAATGCTTCTGTACGATTCTAGATACTGATGATGGCTACCTATTTAAGGAACTTTTTAATGAATACCTCACACCGTTTACTAGTAATCCTGAATATTCATATTTTTAAGAGGTAATTTCAAAAATAAAAAGTATCGAGGCAAAATCTTTAAATCGCGTTTTCGGTTCTGTACGTGACTAGCTAAAGATATGAAGAAACACATATTTGACTTTCAGATCTGTAAGATCTCTCAGTTACCTATGACATTACATTAAAAATAACCAATATTTTCGATATAGCGCCTTAAAGACGTTTCTACAAAAAATAGCACAGTCAGGAACTCAATATTAATGTTTACGCATTTTGTATACATTAACCGTATAGAATAGTCGAAATCATAATTATTGCTTAAAGTGGCCACTTTTAGCAATAATTCTGATTATGATTATTCCTATACTTTTAATACATGCCCAAAAATCTAAAATATCTATATTGATTTCCTGACTGTGCTATTTTTTGTAGAAACGTTTTTAATTCATCATAATTAATAAAAACGAATGGCAGCGCTAGTGGACTGACTATGCCCCCTTAGGTATCCGATCATTTGACAAAAAACAAATAACAAATTTTCATTTGAAAAATAACATTTGACAAAATTATATTTCATAAATTTATTATTTTTCTAACAATTGTTTAATAAACTACTCATTAGACAATATATTTACAAAAAAAAATATTATGCTAAAACATTAATTTACAAATTGATTATTTTTTAAAAATGTTAGTTGACAAAACAAAGTAAAGCATAAATAACATTTGACAAAATGCATTGCTTGGTAAATATTTTATTAACCAAAATCTACGTTAATACAACAATCTTTCTTACACAGAAGAAGGTAGTTAGCTGGTTACATATTATAATAACTAATCGCATTTTAACTATTTTCGAAATAGCTACGGTCAAAAGACCTACTGGTTTTAATACCTAAAGGTCGTTTCACAGAATTTTGTAATAACTAATGAACGAAATCCCTAAAGGAGAATTTACCTACGGTTGATTCAACTACAATTAATTAACCTACGGATTATTCCACTACTTATTGAAGTAACGGACGATTCACCTACAGTTTATTTAAAAGTAAAGGTGTTTGTAGGTTAAAACATGGTAAACAATAATAATTAACAAGTTACAGATTTGACGCCATAGCTTGCAATAATTCCGCATATGTATATTCAGTGATTTCTTTTAAAATATTGTTTTTATTACAATGTAATTAATTAAATTAGGTCATCAAAATTAGTAACAGAACGGAATTAGTCAACCCCACCAGCTTTCGAGTCCGTAGCTACGAGCAAAGGGTGCAGGGAGCCCCCCGCAAGGAAAAAAAAGAAGAACGAATAGGAATAAACTGTAGGTTAAGATAGGTTTGATGTTGTAGGCGGTTGGGGAGGAGAAGGCGAGCGTTCCTGGACGCGCGCCACCAACTTCCCTAGCAAGCTGGGGACTGAAACGGCCCGGCCGGCTGACTACCGGTCGGGAGACACTTTTCACCACTGGCTTGGCCGCCTGGGGGGTCGAATTTGGAGATACTTGTCGACCCCCCGTAGAGGTAAGTCCTGGCGCTTGCGCCAGGCAACCCTCCAGGGGGTACAATCAGGGAATGGCTAACGCCGATCCCGATTGTGTCTCTACGGAGGTAGAAGTATCTGGAGGGTTTTTAGCCGAGTATGGGGTCTTCTACCCGAGTCCTATCCTTGGGTTGGCCTCGTCAGTCGGCTCCTTGTCGAATCCGTTTTCCCTCCTAAAAAAAAAGGTTAGATGTTGTGACCATACAAAGCGGACCATACATATCCTTGGCTATAGCATCACAAAGCACACACACTGCCACGTTTTTCAATAGAAGTTCTAAGTTCGCAGAAGTCCTAAATTGAGTATGATTGAGCATGGAAATTCATGTTTCAGGAATAAGGATATATTGTACTGTAGGTACTTGAGACAGCGCGTACTTGAAGTTTATTACAAAGCGTGTCTGGCGGTAGGTATCAGTACGAAGAACTGCGTATTCAACTAATTAAGGCTTAAACAGTTCCAAGTTTGTATTCCACGAGACTTGTCATCTCTTCGCCTCCGCAAGTTCCGAAGTAGCGATTACTGGAGTGTTAGTAATTCGATTGCGAACATCAGATTTATATTAGCAATCAGTTGAAGCGTCGACTGGAATTATTTATACTAACATGGTAAATGTTAAAGTTTCTGTGAACCTCGGTGACGTAGTGACGTGTGCGCTAGGCTATCGATTGCAAACGTTAAGCAACTTTGTCTGGTTTATGATGGGTGATCAAAATACAGGGGACATTAAATGTGAAGGTTTGTGTATTGAAACGTTTAGATGACTAGTTGTTTGTAAATATCACACTAGAGCGACTTTATGGAAGTGGATGGAGTCTTGGAACAAACTGTAAATCGTCTCTATTTTTTTTTTATTTGAAAGAAAGAAAGAAAAAAAGAATGCTTTATTTGGATGCATGTACACAACACACAAATATTTATGCAAGAATTATACATATAGTGCAGTCCAAAAAGGACAATGCCTCAGCTAATTGCTCTTGCGTTAAAACGCGAAAAGCGCTGATTTTCAGGCATGACCAATGCCGTTACCATGGAAGCAAACATATCACTTGTTATATCATTTTGATTACATAATTGCTTCCATGGCATTTGACGTCGAAAAAATAACATAAAAATCTTCAGCCAAGATTCTAATTAACTGATTATTTAATCCTTGTATGTACACACACCCTAACCATTATTAAGATGTATGCAAATACAAGTCAATTGAAAAAAAAAGTCGACTCTACACCTGTTCGGAAATTGGGAGAGCCTTCTCGAGAATGCGTATGTTTTTTTTGTGTGTATATTACGCGATTTTGGACCGATTTTCAATTTTTTTTTGTATTCGATAGAGTATACCATAAGGTAGTCCCATGGTCACCAAAGTTAGAATCTGATGATGGAATCCCATAAAAATCGAGGGAAACCCTTAAAATTTAAGGTGTGTCCAACGTGTTTTGTGTGTATGGTACGCGATTACACCACCAATTTTGGACCGAATTTCAAAATTCTTTTTTTATTCGATAGATTATACTCCTATGGTGGTCCCAATGTCACCAAAATCAGGATCTGATGATGGGATTCCATGAAAATCGAGGGAAAGCCTAATTTAAATTAGGGTTTTTTCACTAAAAAGATTTCATTCACTAAAATGTTAAAAAAGAAAAAAACCGACTTCAAAAACACTGAAAAGTAAAAAATTATAAGAATAGGTACAGACAACATCACACTTCTATATTGAAGTCGGTGCCAAATTTAAAGACTTTCTAGGAGATCATCGTTTGACACCGACTTCAATATAGACTGAACTCAAAACTCACTGAACTCAAAACTCAATTGCCGCTGTCAATTATACAGGAACCCCGACAGAAGCCATTTTCCCCGCATTGTCCAATTATTGGCGCCAATAGCGTTATTTTCTCCCAAACAACATTGGAGCATTTTTACATATTACTAGCTTTGGCCCGCAACTTCGTCCGCGTGGAAATCCTTTTTATCGATTCCCTTTACAAATTCCTTCACCGTAGGAGCGTCAGATAAATGTACATATGAAAGAAAGAAAGAAAGAAACATTTATTGACCATACACACAAAATACTATAAAAACAGGACGAAAGAAAGCAAACAAAAACAACGAAAGAAAAACAATCAATTAAAAAAAACATACAAATAGTAGGAAAGTGTGCAAGGCCAACAATGGACCCTATCTTAGCGTAAATGCTTCCAGGTCACCCACAGGTGGACGGGGTGACCAAGAAGCGCTGTTATTCTGACAGGGGAAAAAAAAGATTTGTACCGCAAAGCCAGGGCAGACAACTAAAAAACAATATAAGAAAATAAAACATAATAAGGAAATAAATAATGTAAATAAAATTTGGAAAGAAAAAAATAGTAACGACTGAAAATCGAAAAAAAACGCGCCAATTGTCTTGGCCGTATGGCGCAATATTCATACAATATTCATTACATCTTTAGGTAGATATAGTCAATATTCATACAATATTCATTGCATCTTTACATATGAAATTCGTGAAACGAAAAACACATTAGTACATGGCAGGATCGATCGCTGGCCTTCCCGTTCTACTCGAGGCACAGTCCAGTGCCGAGGCCACAGCGCCACCGACGCTCTTAACTGTTAAATACGACACATAATGTCAAAGAGATGATTGAAATTACACTAATTTCAAAGTAAGTAATTAGAATTCCAACCCAAGCCGCTTCCGCTGAAAATGCACAACGTGACAGCCAGGATATAACGGATGCTTAGCGAGATTTGAGTTTTAAAAGGATAATAATGTAAGGGGGTGCAGGGGGAGAGGACTTGGCAATCTTGGATTCCGCTGAATTGATTTTTATTAATGACGTTGCGTTTGCCGCTTAGACAGTCGGGATTTTGGAATTGAGGGTTTCTTTTTCTTGCCTTCTATTATTCAGCTGTCTTGCTTAGGAAAATTCTGAAATAGTTACGTAATTTTAATGTGGCTTGTGTGTGTGAATTATAATTACTGTTAGAGAATAGTTTCCTGGACTATTTTCAAACTCAAACTCAAAAATCTTTATTCAATATAGACCTTTACAGGCACTTATTGATGTCAAACAAAATACAAAAATTTTAATAACCAAGAAACTAATTAAAAATTGATTTCATTTAAACTTTGTATGTACACCCCAATCATAATTAAGTTGTATGCAAATACAAGTAAAATGAAAAAAAAAAGTTGACTACACCTGTTCGGAATTTTGCCGTGATCGTCCAAATACAGACAAGATGATGGTGTTGTGGAAGAAATGGAATGAGACTCTGATATCAATCCTCTAGTGGAAAAATGAATACTTAAATCAAAACAAGAAAAAAACCGGCCAAGTCGGACTCGCCTATGAAGGGTTCCGTAGGATTTATGACGTATTAAAAAAACTACTTACTAGATCTCGTTCAAACCAATTTCCGGTGGAAGTTTGCATGGTAATGTACATCATATATTTTTTTTAGTTTTATCAATATCTTATTTTAGAAGTTACAGAAGGGGGGGGACACACATTTTACCACTTTGGACGTGTCTCTCGCGCAAACTTTCGGAGAAAAGTGGCTGTGACATACGGACGGACAGACAGACAGACATGACGAATCTATAAGGGTTCCGTTTTTTGCCATTTGGCTACCGAACCCTAAAAACGACCCGGGCGGGATTTGAACCCGCATCTTCAATAACTGGGTCACCGCCTCGACGCCTTGACCTCTCTGCAGTCTTGTCTGCCGATGTGTATTTTTCCCTCTATCGAGTTTTCGAGGGACCGGGAAAAATACAATTTTGATCTACACAATAATTGTTTATTTCCAGAATTACAACAGGTCAGTAGTGTTATACGCATCTATCATCGAAGCAGAAGTTCGCCTGTGTCTCGATTAACCAGCATCTCAAGTTTCATCGGAACCTGATATAAGCCCAGATTAATCATACCATCATAGGTGTGGTTCAAGAAATATAAACAATTTGGATAACGATCAGCTGTTTTCTTGACGTTCAAAGATTGGGAGAAGTAACTGATTCCTTGTAGTGGAGCAACAGGGCCAACGCCCAAGGATCTTTCCGCCCCAATGGCCGTCAATCCTACGAGCCACGTTTCCTGCTCACTGCCACTTAATGGTCCCAATCCTTTTGACTATGTCGGTGACTGTTCTTCTTCTACGGATATCACCATTTGTCGCCACTCCGAGTGTAGCCCTCTCCATTGCCCTTTAAGGGAACTTGAGACTTCATATGACTACGTCTCAGGGGGTCTACAATGAACACACGAAACCCGAACGAACACCGTAATTTCGGGCTGTTTCTTACCACGAAAATACTACGGGCCCGTCAACGGAACGAAATCGGAGTTTGACGTTTGCTGTTACGGATATCTTACTATGATCATCCGAACCCGACACGAAAATTCGATTTTGACATACAGTTTTTTGGGCGTTTAACCTCACTTCTCACGAGAACTCAAGTGCTACCGTAAGAGTTTCGGATGAACATTTTATTCCAGAAATAAGTGAGTTTTTTAAATTTTATATCAGTTTGGGTTTTGTTTGAATACTAAGAAGATGTACTTAAGTATAATATAAGTTAACTACTAAATATTTGTTGAAATTATATAACCGGTTTTTTGTGAAGACATCATAAAAAACCTTTTTCAATCATTCGTTTACGTAAGTTGTCAATGCGTCCGTATTAAACCTACGAATCCGAAAATAATTTGGGGTAGCTACGAGTCACGTACTTTGTTCAGGTTACGGACGGACCCGAAACTACGGACGAACGTTTCATAGTAGAGATCCTGCTCCGTACGTCATCATTGGGAACACGCATGTATTGAAGAGATTCGTCTACTGTAGATCGGCTGAGAATAAAGTATCTCGATTGGACCGATACTGATCTGGAAAAGGAAGTCATTGTGTGCGAGAATCACAGGATTGATTTATATGAAGATCTTTGCGGAAAGCCTATGTCCAATAGTGGTCGTCTCTTAGCTGAAATAATGATAGGGAATACACGTAAAATATGTTGAAAAGAGATGTAATTCGCGGAACACTCCTTATTTGTTTCCTATCAATTAGCAATCAAATCAACCACACGTCAAGAACTAAAGTTAATAAGTAACATAACATAGTGCACGGCAAACATCGTCAATCTTAGCCGTGTTGGATGGAATAAAAGTTATGATTCAGGTCAGTACTTAGAAAACTGTGATCAATCTCTGTTAACGCTCCGTGGGTTTCGTACTTCACGTATGAGAGCGAATACCTCGCCTTGCCTCGCCTTGAAAGAATTCCCCTTGATGGGGGAAAGTTAACGCAAATAAAAAATATCACGTTCCCGGTAAAGGGCTTGACGAAACTGGTACCTCCTCAACAGATTTGATGTTAATTTGTCATTAAGGATCTAAATTTTAAATTAAATATTTTGTATAATTCTTACAGGGTTAGTTTTTATGTATAGGAGCCAAATTTCGAGTGCTGGTTAAGACAAGCAACTGAACAACTTGAACTATGGGACCCATATTGATTTCGCAAAAAAAGCATCTAGGTTCAGTGGACGTAGAACATATTTTGCAATGAGCATTGGGTTTTTCGCGAGTTTTGTAGCCTGAAATCGAGAACTGCCTCTAAATGCTGCTGTTCGATGAGTATGCCCCGCCAGGAGAATCCGCGCAAGTCTGGGACCATATCTGACAGATGCGGAAGTACTGGTTCGGCACAAGAGTTTTTTGAAAAGGTATTTGGGTGTTTGATATTTTACAACATCATACACACGGCACAACAAGTGCAGGCCTCTTCGTATTTCCGTACGTTACATACAGGCCGAATGCATAAACGGCGAAATATGACTCATTGGTCGAGCGTTGGTGGCGCTGTGGACTCGGCACTTGCCTTCCAATTGGAAGGTCCGGGGCTTAATAATAATATTTTTTATTATACCAACAAAAAACACCAAACAGTTACACAGATTGAGACCACCATGTGTTTTTCGTTTTTCGAATTTCATAGTACATTAACTGTCCGACGCTCCTACGGTGAAAGAAAACACCGTGAGGCAACCTGCATACATCTGCGAAGAAATTCAAAGCTGTATGTGAAGTCGACCAATCCGCACTGGGCCAGCGTGGTTGACTAAGGCCTAATCACTCTAACATAAGGTAGGCTCGAGCCCCTCGGTGGGGACGTATATGAGCTGTGATGATGTGAAGTCGACCACTGGACCAGCGTGGTTAACTGAGGCCTAAACACCCTAACTTAGGGTAGGTTCGAGCCCCTCGGTGGGGACGTAAATGAGCTGATATGATGATGACTCATTGGCGGCACGTCAAAACAGAACCTACACCAAGCGTTCTGGACCCGCTGAAGTAACCGTATCAAACGCGACAATAGCCGAGGACTATACACTATACCTACACCTCTTCACCTAATTAAGCATCGAGAGAACCAGAAACTAGCAACTAAAGAGTAATAGATAAGCCTTTTCACATAAATCTATACAAATAAATAAAAAAGTGTCTGTTTGTAATGTCAAAATAATAAGTTTTTACTAAATGGATATGAATGTATATCGGGTACCAATAACAAAAACACAAAAAAAAAATATCTGTCTGTCTGTCTGTTTGTTCCCACTAATCTCCGAAACGGCTGGACCGATTTTGACGGGACTTTCACCATTAGATAGCTAATTATATAAGGAATAACATAGGCTACATTTTATCTTGAAAAAATTACCTACAAAAATCAAAATGTTGCCAAAAGTTACTATTCCACGCGGACGAAGTCGCGGGCACAGCTAGTGTCACCTAATTTTGTAAAGGACTTTCAAGCGATAAATACATATCTTAGCAGGGTTAGAAATATGAGACTCAAAGCGTAGTTAGTTAAGAGTAAATTGCTGAAAGTTAAAAGCAGAAATGTAATTGCTCTAATTCTTTTTAACCGACTTCAAAAAAGGAGGAGGTTCTCAATTCGATGCGTATGTTTTTTTTGTGTGTATGTTACGTGATTACGCCGCCAATTGTGGACCGATTTCCAAAATTCTTTTTGTATTCGATAGAGTATACTCCTGGGATGGTCTCAAGGCCACCAAAGTTAGGTCTGATGATGGGATCCCATGAAAATCGAGGGAAACCCTTAAATTGTATAGGTACGTCCAACGTGTTTCATGTTTTTTCCGAAGTTACTCACGCATTTGCGTCTGGTAGTCGTGAACCGAGCTGATGCTGGAAGGATCCTTAACTTTTGGACTTGACCTGACCTGACCTGACCTTGGACCTGAATATCTTTCGACATCCACAATACAGTCAGCGGCGACAACAAATTTATTCAGAATCCGTCAGCGCACGAAGTATAGGTACATATAAGCTGATTGGCTGCAGATATATCTTCATATAGATAAAGATATACTATTCATCATCAACAAGTTAAAAAACGTTATCAGCACGCGCTGAAAAAGTGCAGGAATAAATCGGGAATATTATATTCCTTCGCGCGCATGCGTATTGGTCGGCCGTAACGAGGGTGGGGGTATAAAGCCTTCCAGCCCTTGGGGAGGCGGACGTGCGTTGCAGTGCAGTGAAGTGACGATCGGAAAATATGAAGTGAAAACAGCAGTGGAAGTGAACGGAATTGTTTGTTAAGTGATTGTGAGGTTAACTTTGAACCGCGCGAGGTTGCAGCGCGCCGGAAAGGTAACTGCGTTTTGTTTGCAAACTATTTTTTGCTTTCGGTTCAGGTTAAAATTTGAATGTTTGTCAATGATTTTTTTAAAACTAAAACATGTTAATTATAATGATCGTAATGATTTAGCGAAGTGCAGGTCTTGTTGGCGGTATTTTTAGTGTTTTGAAAAGTTTTAAACTTTATTTATAATTTAAATCATAAACAGTTATTTATCATAATGAAAGTGTCTCTTGATTTGTTGAATTGAGATTATTAATTTGTTTGAATTATGTTTTGCAGATCCAAATATTCAGGAATTTATATATTTATGTTACCTACATAATTCTTTGGAGAGGACGATTCTATTTTTTGTATGAATCTATGTTTTCGACAAATTAGGTGCAATACTACATGAATAATAATTACTTGATATTTTAATAAAGCACGATATTCGTAACACAAACTTTTAACTTTACGTGATATCACATATTTAGTACATTCTATTGTTTGTTTTACTTTGAATAATATTCTAAGGTTTAGGCTTTTATACAAAATAAAAACCCAAAGCTTTCTTTGTAGATATCTTGATAAAAAATTTGGAATTATAAATACTTATCTTACGTATTAACTATTCTATGGACTCCATAATATTTAACAGCAATTTTTTCCTTACCTCGCATTATTTTAACTTTTTAGTGAGTCGAAAATAAGACTGCTCGAATTTATGTCACAGCAAGAGTGAACTAGTTATTTGAAGTAATCAAATATTGGATATATTCGATCCCTAAACATATTTCTATAATCAAATATTTGTTTATTAATAAATAAAGACCTACTCTCGGCTTCGCCGTGATTGATTTTTTTATATATAAATACTGATAAATACGTCCGTGGAAAGAAGCCGGGACTGGTGGCGGGTAAAAAAAATATTAATCACAATATCACAGAATCTACCATTTCCAGAATCTGCCATTTACCGAAAAAAGGAAAAATAAGTACCTAGCATATGTCACTCAGGAACAATGTATATAATAGCTTTTTACTGGTGAAGGAATTTTAGAAATAGGTTTTGAAGTTCCAGCTTTTATGATATTTTACCTCTTTATGATATTACCTAGTTTATATTTGACAGTTCCTTATGGTATTGTATCACACAGTTTCACGCCGTATTAATCCAATTCAATATATAAAAATCTCGCGCCACGTGTTTGTTATGTGAACTCCTCCGAAACGACATGACCGGTTTTTATGTTTTTTTTTTAACCGACTTCAAAAAAGTAGGAGGTTCTCAATTCGATGCGTATGTTTTTTTTTTGTGTGTATGTTTCGCGATTACTCGGACAATTGTGAACCGATTTTCAAAATTCTTTTTGTATTCGATAGAGTATACTCCTGGGGTGGTCCCAAGATCACCAATGTCAGGGTCTGACAATGGGATCTCAAGAAAATTGAGGGCAACCCTTAAATTTTATAGGTACTACGTCCGTTTTGTTTCTTCCAAAGCATATTCACGTAAGTATTTGCATCTGGTAGTCATCAACCGAGCTGATGATGGAAAGATCCTTAACTTTTGGACTTGACCTGACTTGACCTTAGACCTGAATTTAATACCAGTAGTATTAAATTTACTAAAAAGATAAAAATATAAAATATTTTACAAAAAATAAAACCGACTTCAACAACACCGAAAAGTTAAAAATAATATAAGAATATGTACAGACAATATCACACTTCTATATTGAAGTCGGTGCCAAATTTGAAGAAATTTCTAGGAAATCATCGCTTGGCACCGACTTGAATATAGATGTGCGGTGTCTGTACCTATTCCTATATTATTTTTAACTTTTCAGTGTTTTTGTAGTCTGTTCTTATTTTTTGTGAAATATTTTTTCTTGTGATAGATTCATACTATCTAAATAAAAAATACTGCAAAAAAATCGAACGAGTATCTGTAGACCTGTACAATCGCGTGAAAATGTTTTTATTTTATTTCATAAGACGACACGGTTAGCGCAGAGGTCGAGTGATCGCCTACTGCGCAACGGGTCGCGGGTTCGATTCCCGTACAGGTCAAATATTTAGTATGGCCTACAGAAATTTGTTCCGGTCTTGGCGTATGTGCACGTGATATTCTATGTTTGTAACTGCACCCACAACACAGGAATAAATCCTAGAGTGGGGCAACGTTTTTTTTAAAAAAAAGAAAATAACATGTACATAATTAGGACATTTTCGAATATTTTATTTTGTTTGAAGGAATTAAGATTAGGCGTTGCTGATATCCCAAATCTAAGCTTAAAGAGCAATACTGTGGTAGTTTTAAAGAAAATTCAATAAAAATAACCAAAAATACAAAAATACAAATCTCATATGTATTGATGGGTAAAACCACCTTCCAAACAATCTCATCTTTTATTGGCATATAGTTAGAATATTTGAATGACGATATTATTTTCTCTGTGGCTTTGACACAATATATGTGTATAGTTACTATGGCTCCGATTTCGCCAGCGCATAGTCTTACATGTTTTATCCCTACTTTACAATGTTTTGTTTCTTCCGACTTCTCCATCATATCTTCAGTCTCAGTTCTCTTTCCGGCCCTCTTCTCCGAGTCGTACTTTACGTTCGAACTTTAATTTAACTCTTGATATCCCACCCTACAACACTGATTTCCTTTCATACTCTTTTCCAGCATATGCCGTCCGGCTATATGGAACTCTCTGCCTGAGAGTATTAAGAGAGCTCTCATGCTAGATTCCTTTAAGAATCAACTCCAAAATCACTTCCTATCCTTAAATCCTTAACTAAAATAGTCCTTCATTGTGTCCTTCACTACTAATGCACCAATCCCCCGTTTAAATTTCCTCTCAGTATTTCCCTAGTCCAAGGTTGTCCGGACGAGATTGCTCATTAGCAGTAAGGCCGCCTTTGTTGTACATCTGCTATACTTTTGGAAATTTCATGTATGTATATTTTTGTGCGCACTTAAGTGTTTATTGTTATTATTGTACTGTAAATTTATGAGATGCTATTAAAATCAAATTCAATATCGTATGTTAAATTTGGATTATTACATAATCACGCACGATTCTTTGTACGTCAAAGAATCTACGCCAATGGTTCACTTTTCACAAGTCTACGGCGGGAGACCTTGTACTGGAAAGAAGCAGCAAGTGCTACTTTTCCTCCCTGTATTGTTACAGAGGACCTCAAAGCAATCGGAAGCCGACCTCAAAGCAAAAGTTTGAGTTCAACTTCCATTACAAGATTAGATGTGTCAGTTCACATTTCCTTTCGTTCCTTTCGTTAGTACCATAGGTATGTAGTATATGTATTTTATGTATTTTGTAGGCTTGTTTACTTATTAATAACATGTAGTATATGTATTCTTTTTTTTTATTAAAAAAAAGAATAGCTACAGCCATATCTTAAATCTACTTAAAAATAAGTTGAGTTGACTAACACTTATTAGGCCAAAACTGTTATTCATAGATGTAAGTACTGTATATCTATCATATCCTGCTAGGTACATTTTTAATTAATCGTGCGCACATTAACAAAATTTAACAACACATTCATTAAATAAAATCTTACCAATTATATTTTTGTATTAAATCTAAAACATATATATATCATCATCATCATCATCATCACAGCTCATATACGTCCCCACCGAGGGGTTCGAGCCTACCCTATGTTAGGGTGATTAGGCCTTAGTCAACCACGCTGGCCCAGTGCGGATTGGTCGACTTCACATACATCATTGAATTTCTTCGCAGATGTATGCAGGTTGCCTCACGATGTTTTCCTTCACCGTAGGAGCGTCAGACAAATGTACATATGAAATTCGAAACGAAAAACACATTGGTACATGGCGGGTCTCGAACCCCGACCCCCCGATTGGAAGGCAAGTGCCGAAACCACAGCGCCACCGACGCTCTATATATATATATAATATAATATAACACGTATACACATAGGGGAAGGTGGCCTAAAATGGGTAAGCTAAGGAAATGGTTAATAAAATCTATAAATTACCTTTATAAGAATATTTTTTACGTTATGAGATAGAATATTTATCGAGCATCAAAATAAAATATAATATGATGGCACCATATATCAAATATTTATTAAATAAGATAAATACAAAACCCTTTTAAAAACCCGTTTGCCCACATGTGTGCCTAAAACGGGTAACCCCCTTCGGGCAAAACAGGTATGCTTAGGATAGAGTCATATTTGGACAAGCTATAACATGTATATATTATAATTAGTAAAAAACTCAAATTGTAACATATTTTTGCAGGAAACTTTGTTCAGAAATCTTTTTACATTGAAAACTAACTTACTTTATATTTTTCTAAATAAAGCAAAATATAAACAAATGTAACAAATGCTAATTAACCTACTTATAACAAATTCAGTCTTTAACCATAACATTTTTAAATAATTTGAATCTTTAACAAAGAAAAATCAAAATAAGATGAACATAACACTTTTCTATATCATAACGGGTAGGTAGTAGGTACCCGTTTTGCCCTACTCGTTTTGCCCAAGAGCACATGTTTATGCAAAATTGCAATAACCTCAAATTGGAAGGTAATACCGGTAAACTTTCTACCTTAATTTAATGTTAAATAGTGCTAAAATAAGATGGTAACACAAATAGCATGATTCGTATAAAGATTTTTGACTAATCGTAAGACACTTACCTTTATTTTTTTTAATAAAGTCACTAAAAAACTTTCGTTGCATACACCTACGCTATTACACGACTCCGGCATCCGAGCGAAACGTTCGAAGTTCGTCGACGTTCGGGAAATCTAGGCACACGAACACAATAACCCTAACGCTTGATACAGCAGTGTACGAGTACTTACTCGTTTTAGGCGGTCAACCCGTTTTAGGCTACCTTCCCCTACCTACCATGCAATTAACAGGTGAATTATGGTTTTCTACACACAGACGCAAAAAAAAAATCTTATCACCTTATTCAAATTTTAGTAATAAGGTCTTTAATTTTATTCATAAAATGTCGTTTGTTATAAGCGAATAAATCGATTTCCTGGAATGATTTATTGTAACTGTCAGCAATACGAGATAAAACTGAATTGCGTGCGTAATTAGAACTAGTTAAAGGCAGAGCAAATAAAGGTGTATGACGAGTACGGCGTAATGGAGTTTGAAACTTTAGCTTTTCTTAAAGCTCGGGGCAGTCTATAGTCCCGTTTATCACATCGTACAACAACCCCATGTCCATTACTGCCCGCCGCCGCTCTAAAGTAAGTAGCTTGAATCGACAACAATTATCTACATAACATTCTTTTACTCTGTTTTTAGCTTTGAAATTCTATTATCATGTTAGAATTTTACGGTCCCGTTTTTTATGTTTCCTATTAAACTTTCTTCTACGGTTAGGTTGCCTGGAAGAGATTGCCACTTTGGCAATAAGGCCGCCTTTTGTTATAAGGACTAGTTTTTAAGAAATTCTTGTAACTATTTTTTTTGCAATAAAGTTGTACATACATACACATTATACTTTATACATTCACACCTTCACTATACATTTACGCAATATATTGACATATCTATCGTTTGAATAAATGCTGTCGTTTTTTAACGAATATAAAAAATTAATAGAAGCATTATTTCCTTATAGTTTTAGAAAATTGAGTGCATAAATACATATATAGAATTCTATTAATACTACTTTGGAAGTTCTAATAGACTTATGTGGACTATTTTGGAGATCTGACAAATATAACAAGCATATATGCGTTCCGAATTAATAGCCTCCTCTCTTGAAATAATATAGGTCAATATTACTGCAATAATGTTAAATTTCTTAACAATGAACCAACTAAATTGACTGTGGAATGATACTTCAAGGACTTGTCAAAATGATACTGTATAATGATGCGCAATTAATGAATGAGCTAGGAAATTGTAACACGATATTTCAATGATATCGAAATTTAAAAAAATACTGTGAAAACACCTACGACGCATACACCTACGAAGTAATTCAAATGTGTATGTGAAGTCAACCAATCCGCACTGGGTCAGCGTGGTTTGACTAAGGCCTTATCGCCGAAACATAGCTAGTTCGGGTAGGTTCGTGCCCTTCGGTGGGGACGTACATGAGCTGTGATGATGACTGTGAAAACAGTTTCACGTCAGGTGCAGTATCACGAGCCAATGAAAATGCTTTATTTGTTAGTTACATGACGTTTTTAGCTGATGCTGATTTGTAATGCTCCTCCAGATCGAAAATGACTCTTTGGCTGCTTAAAATCTCGCAAAAAAATCGCTTTTGCTATAAGTTCGAATGCGAACTTTCGTAATTAGGTACTCGGGGCCTGAAAAAATGTGTTTTAAACAACTTTCTTTAAATCACTTTTGAGATGACTTCCAACACCATTTGTAATTGCTCGGCGTCGAAAAATATGTTTCAACTCTTTTCTTAATAATTGTTAGATATTTTGGAGTAGACAGTCGAAGTGAAAGTTGTAGGTATGTCTCACATGAAAGTTGAAAATATTTTCATTACTAGTGCCCGAATGTTAGACGATTGGTTGAACATTGTGATCAGTATTCTAAAAATTCAACCAATGGCGCTCAAAGCAAAAATTAACATTGCTCTCTTGTTAAACAAAAATTTTTTATCTATCAGTAGTTGGTTACAATAGCTTCTGAATAGAAAATAAATCGTAAATATTTTAATTCAGTTCTTCATTACGGGTCATATACTCGTACGTCCGCACCGAAAGACTTGAGCCTACCTTTTTTTTTTTTCTTTTCTTTTTTTTTTTTTTTTTTTACGAGGGGAATGCGTTTGCGCACCGTCCAAGCCCCCGCAGGGGCAAGGGTGTGTGGGACTCCGCAGCGAGCGACTACCCACTAAACCCCTCGATATGCCCTCTTTGGCGCCTAGCGCAGCCACGTCCAAAGGACGCGCCGCTGCCGAACGAGGTCGTGGGAACCCTTACAGACCGACCATAACCCCGTCCGCGGCACCTGCCCACCAATGGCGGGCCCCTCACGCCCTCTCCAAGATGGAGATGGAGAGGAGTTCCCGGGGCATACTCCGGGTGGTAATTTTTTACTGTGGTTTTCTTCCACGCGGCCCGACGCTCAGTGCGCCAGGCCCCCGGCCCCGCTCAGTGCGGGGTAACGGGCTTGCCCGACGGCAGATCCCACTGGATCCACCGCCGCGCACACGAGCCAAAATTTTCATGTAAGATCATAGACATGATGATGATACTATGATATACATGAAAATTTTGGGTTGAATAACATTACGGGAAAAACTAATTAATAATTAGTTTTAGATAACGATAAAATATTTATTGGTTATTATGAAACACCGTGTATATAGACTAGCTGTGCCCGCGACTTCATCCGCGTGGAATAGTAACTTTTGGCAGCATTTTGATTTTTGTAGGCAATTTTTTTAAAGATCTTGATAAAAAGCCTATGTTATACCTTATATAATTAGCTATCTATTAGTGAAAGTCCCGTCGAAATCGGTCCAGCCGTTCCGGAGATTAGTGGGAACAAACAGACAGACAGATATTTTTTTTTAAACTGTGTTTTTGTTATTGTTACCCGATATACATTCATACCTTTGTTGTTTATACAAACCTCATTGACATTTTTTCACACCACTCACATAAACACACACATGTACACTCACACCCACCGTATATGTACACAACAACACACTCACGCACACACGCAAACACACATCCACACACCATCACCTTACCCCCTTACACGTTCGCACACACAGCCACATACGTCAGATAAATTCGCTCTGTGTTTTTCCGCAGTACATTAATAGCTAAGTATAGTGTTATTTCTTTAATGTTTTTAGTACTAATTTAATTTTCTAAATATGATTTTTCATACATTTTATTTCATTATTATTATTAATTATTGTGATTATTCCTTATCTCTTTTTCTAAACGGATGTCCTTTCAAACATAGGCACATACCTTATTATATTGCAATCTGCTTGAGGAGGGCCTGGTGACCTGTAACACAGGCTATATAGTCTCTAACAGGCACCAGCTTCTCACAACACTGTATGCAAAAATTGTACGATCTAAATAAGTTATATTGTAAGTTAACTTGTTGTGAGAGAAATAAATAATTTTATTATTATATTTATTATTATTATACCCATTTAGTAAAAACTAGTTATTTTGACATTACAAACAGACACTTTAATTTTATTTATTTGTATATATAGAAAGATAACAATTGGAAAAAATCCTTTTTCGGGAAATAATCATATATTCGCACAACTGTCACTATATGGAATGACTTACTGTGAAACAAAAAAAAGGAATACCTTTTTCGAATATTTAACGTAAGCGCTTTTAACTTTATGTCATTTGCCTACCTTTAATGAATATGTACGCTTTTGTAAATCTCGATGGTTATAATAAAGCCGATAAACTCGTAAGTAAGTAAGCCGATTGTGCCAATTCTCCTTATCAGCTGAATGGGTTATGTAAAAAATGCAGTATTAAAAAGGCTTTTACATACATACACACAAAACACTTTATTGCATGACACACAAATACATAACACAACGAATTTTTTGTTAATTAGCATGTCCTATGTCCTACAACCATTGTAATTATTTAATTTATTTTTAATTAATTCTGTAATTGGCCTCATACATTGTCATATTATTTTATTGCAGTTACACAAATAAAATAAAAAATAAATAAATATAGTAACAAAGGCAATAGACAGCCTTATTGTTGCACACAGCACAGCGATCTTTTCCAGGCAACCATAGAAAAGGGAAACAACCATAAAAACCGACTTTAAAAACACCAAAAACTCAAATATTATATAAGAGTCATACAACATCACAGTTTTATATTTAAGTAACCCAGTATATAAAACATACAACATCACAGTTTTATATTGAACTAGCTTTTGCCCGCGGCTTCGCTCGCGTTAAATTCGGGGTAACACCGAAGATTAAAAAAAAAATAAGGCAGGTATTTTTCGTTGGTAACAAAGAGTCTGTGTACCGATTTTTAGCTTCCTACCTTGAAAACTGCAAAAACTCCCATATAAAATTTCACCCCCTCTTTTAAGGGGTTGGGGGCAGATTTCCAAAAAAAAATGATGCACGATTTTTTTGTTAGTCACAAATAGTTCGTATACCAATTTTTAGCTTTCTACCTTGAAAATTGCGGAATGCTCCATACAAACTTCCACCCCCCATTTTGGGGAAGTGGGGGGTTAGAAAGAGACAAAAAGTAGCCTATGTCACTCTCCATCCATTCAACTATCTCCACTTAAAAAATCACTTCAATCCGTCGCTCCGTTTTGCCGTGAAAGACGGACAAACAAACACACACACACACTTTCCCATTTATAATATTGGTATGGATTAATCCTGTACATAAACAAGTATATTACGCAACTAAAGTGAATAAAGGACGGATTCAAAGCGAGGGCCATAGATGAATCAAGAGCAAGTGAAGGATTCTAATGACTGAATCACGACCATAGGGAGTGATTCCTGATGATTGAATTGAATTCAAGTGTTAAAATTAAAATTAGGCTGTGGAACAACCTACCCCTACACATAAAACGATCCAGCAGCAAAAACGTTTTTAAAAAAGCACTACGTTTTGAACTTTTAAATTCATGTACCTAGCTCATCATCATCTAACGATATTGTCTATGTACCTATATATCGTTTTTTATATATTTATTATATATGTTTGTTGTATTTAATTTTATATTCGTTTGTTGTGTATATATATATATATATAAACATATACATATATTTATTATAAATCAAATTATATATTTATATGTGAAGGTATTATATGTATATGTTACCGGCAATGTGTATAATCCGGTATTGTATACAATACCTAGGCAATGTATAGAATACCTAAAACGGGCAGGTAAAGTATGAAATATAATTTATTTTACACTTTACCTAGGTATTCTATACAATGCCAAACTTGCAGCAGGTAATGTAACACTCGAACGCAATTGTGGTTATTACAAACAATTGCGTACAATTTACTGGATATTTTTACACTGATTGGTGCACCAGCCATCTTACAATCGGACAACGGTCGAGAATTCGCAAACCGAGTGGTCAGTAATTTTAAAATATACTGGCCGAACTTAAAAATTGTGCATGGCAAGCCTAGACATTCCCAAAGTCAAGGGAGTGTCGAACGAGCTAACCAGGACATTGAAAACATGCTTACAACTTGGATGCAAGATAACGATAGGGAACGTTGGAGTGATGGTCTGCGATTTGTACAACTCATGAAGAATAGGGCGTTTCACTCAGGAATCAAAAGAACACCTTATGAAGCTCTTTTTGGGCCTACGAATGTCGAAAATCTTCCTTGTGAGGTAAATGATCAAGCGTTACATGATCCAAATTTGGTATTAGTACGAGAGGAGTCATTGAGTTGTGCACTTATATGCTGTGTTTGTTCCGAGGAGACAACAGGTGGTCATTCGTGCAGAATGTGCAATAGGCCTATTCATACTATTTGTGCTGCTCCGGAAGAAAATATTGCAGAAGGTTTTGGATCCAAAGTTGCTTGTCCTTTATGCGCAAAAAACGCCTTTTCGATAGAAAATCGCATCAGAGCCAAAGAGAATTTGATAGTACAAGCTCAGAAAATGCTTAAAACTTCTGAAAAAAAATTCCCTCCCGTATCGTTGGGTACCACTGTACGCATTCCTGTTCCAGAAGTCGATAGAGGTTGTGGTGATGCTCGCAATATACTGGCTGTAGTATTACACAAAACTGATGACGATCTATATCAACTAGGCACAAAGCAAGGCGTTGTCAAGACATTGTATTCAAGACAACAGTTCACTGTTTGCCATCAGAAATTACTGCAAGAAGAAGACGTCCCCAATCTGGAAACGACACTCCGTACAGTTGCGACTTTGCAATCTACGGGGACAGGACAGGGCTTTGTGAAATGTAGCTGCAAAAAAAACTGTGACTCTAAAAAGTGTTCCTGTGTCAAAAGTAAGGCTCTGTGCTCTTCAAAGTGCCATAATAGTTTGTCGTGTAAGAATAAATAAAACCTACTTTTACTTAAAATTGTGAATGCCTATTAGACCTACTTTTTGTTATAAAGAGAATTGTTTTGTTTGTGAAGTTCAATTACAAAATTACTTATATTATGTTAAAAGATACTTGTAATGTTATGTTACAAACAAAAAGAATTTTAAGTTTCCTGTTATTTTTTTGTGATTTTAAAGTTGATAATAAAGTTTATTTCAAGTAAATACAACATGTTTTATTTGTCCGCTATTTGATAAGTAAGTCTGTTAAGATTTATTGATATTAACCGGCTTACCTAACATTAGTTTAGTCTTAAGATTTATTTATTTTACACATTACCGGTGAACCAGCAGGTATTCTATACAATCCCTAGGAATTGTATATAATACCTAGGTAAAGTATGAAATGGACAATGATATTCATGATATTTCATACATTGCCTGGACGCCCCAGGGATTGTATACATTACCTAGGGATTGTATACAATACCTGAATTATACACATTGCCGGTAACATATATATTATCAATAGAATTTCATTAATACTTATAATATGTTAGAAGCACAGCCACGAACTGTCTGTTGAATCCAATGGTTGACTGGTAGAGAATGCTATATGGCATTAAGTCCGCAAATTGTAAATTTATTTTTTATTGTGTAATAAATTTTAAATAAATAACTAAAATCCTGAGCGACACGAGTGATTCCAGGCCCACGATCTAAATCCGCTTTATTCAAGGGTTGCATACTATAGTCATGGTATAACCATGAATACGAGAAAAAGAAAGATTTAAGAGAAATTAGAAGGTTAAATTAATTAATTAAATCGCACATTAAAATTGGAGTAATTACCAAAATTAAGAGTAATTTTATTCTAATGCCAAAGTCCTTTTAAAAAAGTCGACATGTCGACCAATCAAATGTCTGGGAGTTATTTGCACAAGGAGTTTGTATGTCGAGTATTCATGCATGAGGAGTTTGTATCGTATAATTATTTTTTTGCGCAAGGAGGTTATATAGCTTTAATATGGAGCTTGAATATATTGCTGTGTTCTAAATTCAAACACCAAAACAGTGATAAAAAATTCTTTTTATTCACTGTTTTCGGCGAATAAAATAAGCTTCTTAGACTGGGAAGTTTGTTTAAGTAAAACGCATAAATTTTGTATACATACTATTTAAACACCGAGAAATGCTACGTTCCGTAGCGCCAAATTAAGGCGCATAGTGGTCCTAATGACCTTGCTCGATCGTCCCGCACTGATTACATAGGAGTGAGTGAGTGAGAGTTAGGGGAATATTTACGCAAACCTTTACGCGTAAGATGAATTATTTCAATTAAAAATTAATAAAGGCGAATAAGAAAAAAGACCATCCGCTAAATTATTGTTCACTTTATTTATTGAAATCGAAAGTATATGATTTGACCTTATATTTACGACGAGATTAGATTTAAAGTTTTAAAATCGAGGCATGTTTGGGTCACCTTTTTACCAAGTTTTAATTAATTTCTCAAAAAATTAAAAAGACCATCCTCTAAAGAATACGTTGAATAATAACATATCTTTTTTAAAGATTTTTTTATTCAATATTTATGAAGAGAACCGGTTTTTTCTGCAGTGATTTTTTTGTGATTGACCCCACTATGCGCCTTAAGCGTCGCCGAGGGGGTGAGGAGAGCACGAGATCCCCCGGTTCCAGTTAAGCGTGATTTTATGAAAATCCGCGGGATCAATGATCACGGCCTCGACGGGTTCGCGGGGGATCGAAAATTTCGTGCTTCCAGCAAAAACTGCCTGCGTTGCTATTTATTCGTTTATTTCAAAGAAAAACAAACGCCTGAAACGGCAAGATTAAGGAATTCGTATAGAAATATAGACGTTTAGAAATGAGAAATATTCATTTAGTGCATAACCCTAATGTACAACAGACGATAAAAGAAAAACAAACAGATTATCATGGACCCTGTCGGACACACAACAATAGAAGAGAGGAAACGCTTTCTTAATAAATAATGATAATACCTATAACTAATTTTATATTTATTCTTAGTTAATTTGAAAGATTTTATAATGCGTGTAGAACGCGCACCTTCTAAATTTAAATCAAAATAAATAAAATCAATATTAAATCATAATAAAAATTTAGATCAAGAAAAAAGTCAAAATTATAATCAAAGTCAAAATTAAAATCGATGTCAACTTTGTGAGATCCTAGTTACATATTTATTATCTCAACTTTCATAAAATGTAGACACTGCTTAAATATTGATAATATGAAATATTTATTCTATGTTGTTTAAATTTGAAATATATTAATAAAAATTAATATTGACAGTTTTAATGAGAAACTAATGCGCTGGTGTCCGCGAATATACATAGGTATAAAAATATCGTGTCACAGTGTTTGTTACCAAACTCCTCCGAAACCGCTCGATCGATCTTGAATTTTTTTGGGTATATTCGGTAAGTCTGAGAATAGGTCGTAAACTATTTCTTATTATGGCGAAACGTAGTTCGCCGGCGCAGCTAGTCTAATATATAAAATTCTCGTGTCACAGTGTTTGTTACCGAACTCCTCCGAAACGTTGACCGATCTTTATGAAATGTTTTGTGTATATTTGGTAGGTCTGAGAATAGGTCGTACGATATTTTTTTATACTCTAATTGATAAGGGTGGCCCTCTCCAGAATTTTTTTTGGACAATTATTATGGCGAAACGTAGTTCGCTGGCACAGTTTTATAATATGACATTACAGACTAAGGACGTCAATCGTTATATTTCCGAAGATTTCTTCAATAGGCTAGATGACTAAAAATTTTTTTTTGCTTTAATATAAGCTCATTCATATAATAAACAGAAAGAAAAAAATCGGTTTTCAAATAACTATAAAAACAACCAAGATATAAGGTATTAAAGATTTTTCTCCATCTCTTTCTAGCAAAACGGCAATTTACAAGGAGTTTATATGACCGTACTCAACAATGACGTCACGGTTGATGTCGGATCTCTCTGTCAATTTGCCTTCAAATTAACAACTTCAAATGCTTGTATCTAATGTATTTCTTAGTCGATTTTAATTCTAATTTCACAGGACTGCATCTTTTTCCACGGTATTTTAATATTTAATGACGAGACGTAAAAATTAGAATTCAGTCATCATCCCAATTATCGATCTATGTATATTTATATAATTTCTGACAACTGACAATCTAATTAATATTTATAATTTCTGTACTTTATATTTCTTTTTTTTTAACTTAATAAAAAACGGAATATAAGTAGGAACCAAAGAGTGCACTGGGAAGGCGATGCCTTCTTGAATATTTACAATTCTCACAGTACAATCGACGAAACGTCTAGTGTAACAATTTCATTGGATATCGCACGCACCTATTATGTAACAGATATGGGGGCCAGGTGACGTGACACAACTAAATTACCGTCATAACATGTTCGATTTAATAAAAATCGAATCAAAAACTTTCGAAGACACATAGGGAGCCCAGGCTGTTGGGGTTAGCCGCTTCACAATCTGAAAAAAAAAGATTGTCCAACTTAGTCCCGAATTACGAATAACCGAATAACTATTGCTCGAATTTTTTTTAGATCGAATAATCTTTGATCGAATCTATAGTAAGACAGAATAACGTTAGCACGAAGTTACACTCATGGTTATAAAATGACTAATATACTCATTGTATTACGATTTTTTGAAAGTGAGCAAGTAATTAAAAGTGATTTCTCACATCATGATGCGTTTGTTTATTCTTTCCCAGTACTTGATAAAAGGATCGCAATATATTGTAATTTTACCTATTTACAATTAAATTATAAAGTAAATTGGCATTACATCACGTCTATCCTAGGAATCCTAAGACATTCGTGAGCTAAAATGCCATAGGATCGCAGGAGCACGGAAGAGGTCAAGTTTCACAAAGTGAGGCATGAAAGCCAACAGACGGATCTCCATCAAGATGTTTTTTTTGTTCTCCGGCGAATATTAAAGGTGCATGAATGAACCAAATTGTACCAGGGACACACGACTGGAGTAGAGGTATAACCAATACAGGGGTCATCGATCGGCGGCCCGTCGAATTAAATTTGTTAGATTTTTTATAGAGGTAGATTTTTTTTATAAATAGAGAGATATAATCAGGGAAAAGTACCAGAAGTGCATAACAGTAAAACAGATTTCCATAAAGATGTTGCTAGAAATGCCTCTTTCCAAAATATGTAATAAAATCTACCTACATGGAATAAAATTTCAGTTGAGAACTCTTCTGGTGTCATGTACTCCTAGTACACCCCAGTAGAAACTGTTTTTTTTTAAGTCAGGTAGTTGATCACGTTTTCCGTTTATCACTAAAATGTTCGGGACTCCACCACGGGCGATATACGGAAATTGTGTACCAAGATCCCAGAACTCCCTAGAAACCTGGCGTAATAGAGAAAGTACATCAGTCATTTTATGACCATGAGTAACTTCGTGCTAATGTTATTCTGTCTTACAATAGATTCGATGACAGATTATTCGATCTAAAAAAAATCGAGCAATAGTTATTCGGTCATTCGTGATTCGGGACTAAGTTGGACAATCGAAAAAAAACGTGTGTGAGCTTCAATAAAAAAATAATGTAAGATTTTACTAGAAAAAGTTCCTTAATTACCATGTTTGAATTTTCTGGCGTCGAGCGCTGGATTTCTATTGATTTTCATGCGACGATGTCCAAAATTGTCTATTTTCATTAGAACGACCTCAGTTACTCGTCGCTAGGCGAGTGATGGGCGAGTGATAGATTAAACGTCAAATACGCATTGCTCGCTGTCATTTAGTATTTTTATGGTCGATTTTAATCTCAGAACAATCATGCTGTAGTTATTCTTCTGAGATTTTAATAATGCGATTTAAAATATACAGCCACAGAAACGAACAAATTTGATTGTGATAGTTACCGGTTTTCACTTTTTTCTGTGTGAAATGGAATAGGTGCAATATTTTTAATATTATATTGGTATTACTGGTGGCGAACAATTCAAAACTTCGAAAGCCGCATCATACTATACCGAGAAATAGACGATGACTTATGTGGTTTGCGATTTCAAACGAATAGTTCAAGAATTTTAACCACCTCCGTGGCGTAGTCGTTGAGACCACTGGATGTTGATCGGGAGGTGCGGGTTCCCAATGTGATCAGAAGGTTTTCTGCTCGGTTTGGTTGGTGGTAGGTCTTCGGAACCCTCCTGGCTAGTTACCTACCACCTTCTTTCCTAAGTTTGTCGCCATAATAATAATGTTAATAGTATTCGTGTTCCGATAAGTAGAGGTAAGATAGCCAGTTCCTCAGTAGTCCAGGTCACGGTAATAGTATAATTATATACAGTATGCGGACTCGGCCCCTCTTTATAGTAGACATGTGTAGTTCCAGATCGTAATAGTTCCAGGAACTATGTCCGACACTGGAACGACATAGTTCCTTTCCGAGGCGTTGATTTAAACAGGTTCACAGTTCCATTTCTGAGGACCTATTCTGTCGTTTTGCGCATGTCCATGTCCGAACCGAGACATGTCGACGAATCACAGCGGCGAGTCCGAGAGTCGTTATTTGACGCGGGAAAAGCCGCGGGAGGAAGCTTGTGTATTGTACATATAAACCTTCCATTTGTATCACTCTATCTATTGCTGAAAACTGCATTAAAATTCATTGAGTAGTTTAAAAGATCTAAGCGAAGATACAGCGGAGGCGAATTCATTTTATACTATGTAAAGATTACGAGTTTAACACGGACCATAACGTAATGCCCGATGGATCAAGGAACTGAAACTGATAGATATGGAACTGAACCTGTCTATGGCCATGATACCTAAAGGAACTAGATAGTTCCGCGGACATGATAACGGACATAGTTCCGAATTGTAAGTAACCGTTCCAGGTTCAATCCATTACAGGACATGATTTGCGCATGTCTACTTTATAGGTACCTACGGCCGCTCGGCATCGCTTGGTGCGTGGCCCGCGATAGGGCTGCTCGCTCACCGACCGTGCGCTCCGTTTGACTCGTGCGTATGCCCTGCGGCGAACTGCATTCGTGACAGCCCTTGTAGCTATGCGATCCAAGTGCGATCCAGATCGAGGCGCGTAGGCATAGCGCGTGTTTCGACCGTTTCTACGGAGGTCATTCTACTACTGTATATACTATTACCGTGTCCAGGTGAAGCTTGCTTTCACATCGTCACTTGCTATCAGGTTAGATGAAGGCCAAGGGCGTCTCAGTCTTATATAAAAAACGTTAAAAAAAACTTATTAAAAAACACGCTTTTACCAAAAAGACTAAAAACCAAAGAGTTGAAAATAAAATAAGATCACACTTTTAGCAAATCAGGATTTTAAAAATTTTCTTGAGACAACTAGAAATGTAACACAAAAATTTTCTCAAAATTTTAGCGATGTAGTACAAGAACACAATGACTCTAAAAGCGTGGGGCGTAATTTAAAGGATGTATTCCTTAGTTCAACTAAGTTTGTAAGCAAGAGAAGTGTAAAATGTAAAAGCCCCACGCTTTTAGAGTCATTGTGTTCTTGTACTACATCGCTAAAATTTTGAGAAAATTTTTGTGTTACATTTCTAGTTGTCTCAAGAAAATTTTTAAAATCCTGATTTGCTAAAAGTGTGATCTTATTTTATTTTCAACTTTTTGGTTTTTAGTCTTTTTGGTAAAAGCGTGTTTTTTAAAAAGTTTTTTTATCGTTTTTTTATTTACTACTTTTTAGTCTAACTAAATACAATTTCATACAAATAAAAATTGACATCATTGACATTGGATTTCCTCCCATATAAAATTAGTTTTTATTTAATTGTACTATAACTAAGCATTTTTGTGATTCCAATATGCCAAAATATTGTATTGTCACCGGGAATACATATGTATAAAAAATTTGAGCTCAATTGGAGCAATAGAAGTGGTCGAAAAATCGATTGCAAGATTTGATCGTGACAAAGAAACCAACAGACAGAGCAACTCAATAAAAAGCGTGTAAAAAAGCGTGTAAAAAAGCGTGTAATAATAAAAAATAGGTCTTCAGGTCTCAACAGCACTCCAGACTCAATTATTTCCAAGTTCAAATAAATTAGTGGGCCACAACTTAAAGTGCTCCCCGAATAAGTTACAACAGTTTTTACCTACTTTCACTACCTATCGGAAAAGGCTTCGAAGTTTCGAGAAGCGTTTAATATTGATTGCCTTTATTTGGTAATCGATGACCCGGAGCAACTTTACGGAGTTTGTTTTATAACCCCAGTGAATTTGGTAGCTCTCGATTGACTAATAAGTGTCTTATAATTATTATAGTTAAAGTTTCTTTTTGAAATTAATTTTTGTGCTGTTGCTTTACATCATCATCATCATCATCATTTCAATCAAGAGACGCCCAGTGTTGAACATAGGTCTCCCCCAGGGATCTCCAAATCCAAACCGATCGGTCCTGCGCCTCCCGCATCCAGCGGTTTCCCGCGACCTTCACCAGATCGACGGTCCACGTTGTGGGGGGTCTACCAACGCTGCGTCTCCCGGTACGCGGCCGCCACTCGAAGACCTTTCCGCCCCAACGGCCTTCAGTCCTGCGAGCTATGTGTCCTGCCCACTGCCACTTAAGGTTTGCAATTATTTGGGCTATGTTGGCGACTCTAGTTCTTCTACGGATCTCTTCATTTCTGATGCGATCGCGTAGAGAAACCCTGAGCATAGCCCTCTCCATTGCCCTTTGAGTGACATTGAGCCTTCTGATGATATTGCTTTACGCGTGATATACAATATTTACACTTTTAAAATTCACAGGTGTTCTTATCAAAATTAAGAATACACAGTATTAAGTATGATTACACTAGCTAACATGCTATGAATAAGACAAGTATAGAGTTAATAATGTTTTTTAATATATATTATACCCATGCCCATTTGATATCTAGCTACAGTCATTGAATATATAATAGTACTTAAGTAACAGAACAAAGTCTATCCGAGCAGCTAGTATAATGTATAATAAGTGTGTTATTAATATGTCATATGCCTACACTCCAGTTGTAAAAAGTGTTCTGGCCATAGCTTATTATTATACACAATTTTAATTTGTCTTACATTCCACTGTTACATCATAGATGTACCACAGTAGCTACATTATTAGAAAAATCATAGGACACAGAAAGAAGTCTGTGATTTATGATTACAAAATATGGTCGTTATCGAACACTAAATAGAAAAGAATGAAAATTGAACAATAAATTGCTTAAATGACATCTAGGTACTGAGATTCATAAAAGAATATTTATTCCAATTAAGTCCACGGAGACTCATGCATGGATGCACGCTCCCATGAGTGGTTTTAAACCAACATGTCCATGGGACTTTTCGTCGACGATCTTTCGACAACCAAACGACGGGCTATTGCGCGACTTTACAACATTCGTTCGTCAAAAACGATAAAGCCATATTTTACTTCAGGAATATTTTTTACTTTTTTATTTATCAATACAAAAATGTACACCACCTAAACTTCAAAGAGTTTGTGTGTGGTGATAATAACATTCCGTTCAACTTTTAATAACAATTTTACATGGCCATCTAACATACCTTATTATATAATTAAATAATGCAATAACTGTACATATTTATTAGCAAATAACTGCAACTCGAAAGTCATCAGAGCATCACAAGATTTTTATCATTTCAGATACGGCGACGACCGCACCACACCTATTTATAGTTGCGATATCGAGTAGATTTTAAGTTTATATTAAAACTTAAATTTTACATTGTTACAATTTTACACTCTTTCTTGAGGAAAACAATTACGTGATATTCTCCAAGATCACCCCTCTCCCCAAAGTAAGATTAGATGGGATTCGGCTCGAACGCTTCTCGGAATTAATGGGCGCCCCCTCACATAATTACATAAACTACAATGTTTCTAATTTTTCAATTAAATTTTAGAACTTTTATCACGAGAATATAATATGAATCCGCATAAATTTATCTACTTAATTATAAATCAAACCCTGGAACTCATACGTTTTCACCAATTAATTACGCAAAATAAGATTCAGTTTGGACCAGCAACATAAACATTATAAATATATTAATAAATCACAACTAAAAGGTAAAAGTATCTTTGGATTTTTCCTTTCAACTAAATGAGAGCATAAAAACATTTGATTTAATGCCGACGTTCCTAGTCAGCTCGGAATGTCGTCAAATTAGGCCCAAAAGCACCCAAAAGCTCTTTTCATTCAGCCGTGATGTATAAATATTTCATATCGTGTTACTTGCGAAGTTATCAAATACTTAGGCCCGATTTAATATAATTATTGTATAAAAAAAACTTAAATTCTTTGCCAATTTAAAAATGTTCCTTAGTTTAATTCATATTTTATTCCCTGAAGTAAATTACTGCATATTAGAACATGCTGTATCTAGTTTTTTCATCGATTACGCTAAGGTGGAACTAGGTGGTTCTTTGGTGCACACACACGCACGAATACACCAAAAAAAACAACAATAAAAAATTAGGTTTATATTTTTTTGGCTAAAATGGATTTATTGAAAAAAATGATGATATAGATAATGTTGTATTTAGTAAAAAGCTGAAAAATAGATAGTTCCTAAGTCGACGTCGGCATCTAAAATTTTGTCAACAGTCAACCGCATCATAATAATAAGTGCTATTTGAATATTTGTTCAGGTAACGCCACGCCAATTATTGACTTATAAATAACCATTACTCAAACCTGTAGTATTATATTTTCTGTGCTCATATGCTCTTATTTACATGGTCTTTAAACTTATGCAGGCAAATCAGTATTGTGTAGATAAAAATATGTATATCTCAACTGATGAAATCGCCAGCTAAAGCAAACTCTGCTGAAGCTATTTTAATACATCGGAAAATCTGACGTATTTAAAACAGCGTTAGTATAAAAGCAGATTATTTCCATCGAGGTCTGTTTCGCATTTTCATCATTAAAAAATCCCCCGTGAAATTGTTACTCGCGACCCCCAAAAAGTTCTACAGTAAAGTTAGCTGCTGCGCCGCCAACATTTTCAATTTTTAAATCTGGCAACTTCACTGAGTGGGAAATGTGTATCATTTACAATGGCATCCCGTATTCCTGGAAACTTCCGATTATTAAATACATATTCATAAGTGTGAACTCTGGGTACGCAGAATTTTAACGCGTATAGAAAATTCGTCGAAGTACACTGACAGTTCGGATTAGGCAGTCACGGGATTAGGCGTCGGTGGTGCTGTGGCCTCGGGACTGGACTGTGCTCCGAGTAGAATCAGGAGGCCCGCGATCGATCCTGCCATGTACCAATGTGTTTTTCGTTTCACGAATTTCATATGTACATTTATCTGACGCTCCTACGGTGAAGGAAAACATTGTGAGGAAACCTGCATACACCTGCGAAGTAATTTAAAGGTGTATGTGAAGTCAACCAATCCGCACTGGGTCAGCGTGGTTTGACTAAGGCCTAATCGCCCTAACTAGTTAGGATAGGCTCGTGCCCTTCGGTGGGGACATATATGAGTTGTGATGATGAGTCACGGGAGGTTCTGTTAAGCGGCTGAGTAACGCCAACGACCTTGAGACATGAGTTTCTTCTGGATTACGGTTTCTATTGAAATTGAGCGAAAAAAATATTTTTTTAAAGAAACTAGTAACTTATTTGAAGATATGAAACATCAATTTTATCAAATTAACTGCAACGAGGTAATTCCCTGAAAATCATTAAATAATATTTGTTAATTACCTCTGATTTTCTACCGGAAGCTGATTTTGATGGGTATCTTTGCCTTTTTTTACGAGAAACTTTGATTACAATCTGTTTTGGGGACATGGATATTCTCAAAAATATTTTCACCAGTGACATATATTTTTTACTACGGTATATTAAACAGGTTTTGCTAAAAAAAGTTTTAATTGAGGCTGGATGAGCTCAGCTCAGAGTTGTCAGCCTCTTAATACCTTATGTCAATGTAAGAACAAATTATCTCAGGCGAGTTCAACCTGCGATTTTAATATAGGTACTAAGGCTTGTATAAATAGTCGTATCTCAAGTACGATGTAGATCTTGAGCTGTTGATTTTGACAGATGTGCCATAAATAAATCGTCAAAACTGCTACTCAAGTCAAGATCGAGCACTGACTTGAGAATCTTGAGATGCGACTATTTATACGAGCCCATGTTAACGCTGTGACCATATGATAGGCCACTGGGGATTTATGTGAAAAAAAAATGTTCTAAAATTTCGAATTTTCAATGACGCCATAACTCTTATATGACTATGTTAACATGAGTTTTGGTTTGATTGGGTATGTACCAAACAATTCGCTAGGTTACGAGCGACCACAAATATTTGCACGCCAATGTACGCGCTGTATGCCGCGGGCCAAACGTGACAGTTTGGACCGATGAATATTCAAATATTTCGCCTCGGATGAGTACTTGATTCAGCTGAATTATGTTAATGTAGTCGATTATGTTATATTGTTTTATAACGTCCTCGTATGTGACCTCGAAACTGCGAGATGCCGTGTTCTATCCCTTTATTACAATTCACAAGTTCGCCGGAATAACAATGGTATTAATATTAGAGGTATGATAGCTAGAGCCTTAGTTGCAGAGTCCTTGTGAAACTCACTTCTACCCTCTGCTTTATCGTCGCTCACCATCGGGGATTATTGTCTAAGAAAAATCTATTACGATCGCCTTGAATTTGCTAATCATTGCGGCATCATCACAAGACTCTGTGTCGACTGCCTGATAAAAAATTGCGATGGATGCTCTTTTATTGTTAAAATCGATATAGATTTTTTTACACAATCAAGAGGCAGGTGAGATAAATACTAGAGTTACCAGGTTGTGTCTCAAATAATTGGAATGATGACAAAATTGTAATAATAATAATTAAATAATTAAAATGTTTAAAAACTAAATATACACGAGCTGTCTCGCGACAGATCTATGAGTGACCGCACGTGTATTTCTGCACTCGTAATTAACTCGCGATCTTTCTGTGTAGACAATGAATTTGGTTCCCCGTGATACCGACAAGTGAAATTTGTGCGTGTGTCTGAATGAAAAGTGGTTCCTGGCCCTGACTACAGGGTTCAACACCACTTTTTTATCATCATGTCAACCCTACCGTCTCAACAAACATATGCAACAGTCACTCAAAACTTTGTGTTTCCAACTAAAGACCAAGCAATAGTGATTGATACAAATGAACAATTTCAAAACAAAGACTATGCACAAGCACTGAGCAAAGTTATAAACCCTAATCAAATTAAATTTTTATCAAGGATTTCAAATAACCGGTTATGTGTTTTCCTATCATCCAAGCAGTTGGCCGACGAAATGTGTGAAAAAAAGAAATTCATAACAATCAAAGATCAAATTCTAACAATTAGACCACTGATAGTAAAAACAAACGAATCATTCTATCTAATGTTTGCCCCATTATCCCCCACAATACGATCGAGGACAAACTCCGAGAGATGGGAATCGAACCCAAATCTAATGTGTCATTTATACGGGCGGGACTTAATGAGCCTGGTTTTACTCATATTCTCAGCTTTCGACGCCAACTATACGTCACCCCGGATGATTTCAGTAAACTTCCCGAACGTATTCAGATAGACTACGACAGAGCAGCCTATTGGATTTATATATCATCGGACTCCCTTACCTGTTTCGTGTGCAAAAAAGTCGGCCACGTTGCAAATAAATGCCCCGAAGTCCCTGCAAATCCTGAGCTGTTAAGGACTGAGACTCAACATTTAGAAGCATTCTCCAATGAGGTCGAGACGACTGTATATCCACCACAATCAGAGAAACCAAAAGAAGTGGTGACTAAGGGATTTAAAAGGCCCCTACCCCCATCGGAATCCACGAGCTCATCCTCTAAGATGAATTCCGCATTATATGACGAGAATTTTGAACAACAAATCATGGCAGATGATTATTTCGACTATGATTCTTCTGACAGTCAAAACTCCCAACACAGTTCTCAGATGCAATATGAGACCCTAGGCAATAAAAAGATAAAATGCACCCCTACATTCCTAAATGACGAACGTGACTGGAAAGCCATTGATGAATATCTTTTAATGTCGCCGAAAGTTTACCCATTATCAGCAGATCGAGTCAAGGATTATCTCACAGATACTTTTGGGGTTAAAAATATCAAAGACATTACTCTAACTTATACCACAGAAATAAAATCACTGATTGAAATGTTTAAGGACCTGATTCCCGAGATCTCAAACAGAAATCTTAAAAGTCGAATCGACCGCATTATCAAGAAGCTAAACAAATGAAGATCTACATATATAGACTCGTATATCTGTGTACGTATTCCAGTGTTTGTTACGTGCCTAAAATGTTCAATTTCGTATGTGTTTCGGTGATTCAATCAAACATGCCTTTTTTTAGACCTTACCTAAATCTAGTGCTATCTGGTATTGACATGTGTAGTATTAACTTTATTATTTTTTAACTAGGTAAATGTCGATAGTTAAAGACGACCTCAAAATCATTCAATGGAATGCCCGTAGTTTGTTGCCGAAGCTGAGTGATTTGGAAACGTATTTGAATCGAGAGAAGGTCCATATTTGTGTGATCTCAGAATCTTGGATTAGTGAACAAACGAATGTGCGATTATCAGGTTACAATTGTTTTCGCTCGGATAGAAATGATAATTACGGTGGTTTATTAATTTTTGTTCATCGAACGATTCCAGCCAAACAAGTATGTGTTAACTTAACTAACTACAATATAGAATTTCTGTGTATAGAATTACTTAATAGCGATAAAATTAAATATGTAATAGGTGTTTACTCGGCTCCAGATTGCCAAGTGAGAAAGATAGACTATGATAAAATTTTTGAACTCTATAACAATAAGACTATCATATGTGGTGATCTAAATGCTCATAGCCGGTCTTGGTCATCCTACTTAAATACTCGTGGCAAGTTGTTATCAGATAGCTTTTTGGAATATAACTATATTATGTTAAACAATGGTGATCATACTCGATATGCAACTTATCGAGGGAAAATAACACGTACCTCACCCGACGTTACCTTCGTTAGCGCAGACCTACCACTCTATTGTGAATGGAATGTTGTAAATGAATCACTTGGGAGCGATCACTTGTTCATCTGTATTAGGTTGTGCAATTCTTATCAATCAGTACAACACAAAAAATTTAATATTAGGAAAGCAGACTGGGTAGGCTATTCTGATTTCATCAAAATTAAATGTGAGGAACTTTTACTAAATAAAACGAACGTACAGGAATGCTACAATAATTTTTTTAGTATTATTCAGGAGGCAAGTGAAAAATACATTCCATTAGTTCGATGCGGTGGGCGGCCCGGGTCGCAGTTTCAACCAAAGCCTTGGTGGAATCAGGATATCTCAAAAGCTATAGCTGAACGGAGGCTTGCTTTGAAACTTTTACGTAAATATCCCGCGACATCAAATTACGCTCATTACAATGAAAAAGTTAAAGTGGCTAGAAAACTAATACGAGACGCTAAACGAAAGCACTGGGAATCTTTTTGTAATGAAATTAACCCCTATATGCAACCTGCAGAAATGTGGCGAAAACTTAAGTGGCTGAAAGGACACCGCCAACCTGTAAACTCAATAAGTGATTATGATGCTGAACAGCTATTGAATGATCTTACTCCTGATAGTGCGGATCCTCCACATCGGCTGTTTGAAACTGCTTCTGGGAATCCCACCGAATTTTGCCTCTCTGAACTGAATTCTATTCTCAAAAGAAAAGATACATCTTCAGGTTTTGATAATGTAGTATATTCCATGATCTTCAATCTACCAAAAATAGGAAAACTAACCTTGTTGAAAATTTATAATTTGATATATACATCGGCCATAGTTCCACATCAGTGGCGCGAGATAAGGATCATCGCCATTCCAAAAAAAGGAAACAAATATAGGCCTATTTCTCTAATTAACTGCCTATGTAAAATTTTTCATTTAATGCTTACTCGACGTCTTGAGTACTTTTTCGAACAGAAACGTTTATTTAATAATTGTACCTTAGGTTTTCGAAGAGGGCTCTCGTGTATAGACAGCTTATCTAGATTGGCGATTGACCTAGAAACTTCACTAACTAAAAAAGAATATGTTGTATGCGGCTTCAGCGACATAGCCGACGCCTACAATAATGTTTCAATCGAAGCCACTGTTACATGTTTGTTGGATTTTGGTGTGGACCCCTATCTCTGCAAATATATAAATGAATTTTTAAGAGAAAGATTTCTTGTTACCTGTTCATCTAGTGGTGAAGTGTTTAAAAGGGTTTGCCGACAGGGCATTGCCCAAGGAGACCCAATGTCCCCTATAATTTTTAACATAGTTACTATAGATATATGCAACAAACTAAAGAATAACATTCACATTCTCCAATACGCAGATGATTTTGCCTTTTACTGTGTGTGTGATGACATTAGGGAGGGCGCTCTAAAAATTCAAGAAATTATATCAAAGTTTTCAACTCTGTTACAGCAAATAGGTCTAGATCTGTGTCTTAATAAAACTAAGTTCTGTATTTTCAGCCGAAGGTACCGTATACCAGAAATTAAGATCAAAATCCAAAATTTTTTTATTGAACATGTTAAAAATATAAAATTTTTAGGTTTATGGTTAGATAGTCGCCTTATGTGGAGAAAGCATATAAATGAAATTATTGAAAAGTGTCTTCCCTTTATTAACATATTTAGATACATGTGCGGTTCACAGTGGGGTATTCACCCACTACAAGCTCGCCGGTTATATATTTCACTGATTAGAAGTAAACTTGATTACGCTTCTTTCATATACGGTAATGCCTCTCCAGCTGCATTGCATAAACTAGATTTACTCCAAAATCAATTCTTGAGACTGTGCGGAGGTTTCATCAGAACTACGCCTAAATATGTGATGGAGAGTGAATTATGTGTTCCTCCCCTGTTTGTTCGGAGACAGTATTTAGCAGAAAAATATTTCCTAAAAATTTGTTCGCGCTCTAAAGAGCAGCTACTCGACAAAATACAGTTGCTACAAAATCTCATTGCGCAAGGTGCTAGATATAGGAATGGAGCATCTCTCCCTCTCCTTTTGGGTTGTTTTGATGAATATTCGCCGCATATTCGTGGTTTGTTTAAAAACGACATCTGGCCAGCCTTTACGTTGCCTTTTCCTCTAATGACCCTTTCGCTAGAATCAGTAATAAAAGACAAAATTAAAACAATACACCTACCAAAAGCTTTAATTGAGACTAAGCTTCTTAAAGAAGAAAGTGAAAAAATGTTGGAAAAAGAGTACCCAAATTTTATTAAAATTTACACTGATGGTTCCATGTCACAAACTAGTAAAGGCTGTCATTTGTCGATGAGCACACAGGTCAGAAATTCAAGTTTACTGTTGATAATGAGCACATACCTATTATGGGTCTTGAATTAATTTCTATTAGTGAAGCACTCAGTTATGTTGAGTCTTGTAATTACAAAAATATATTAATTGTTACCGATTCGAGGAGCGCCTTGCAGCATCTTTTGTCATGCTCTAGGGGCTGCTTAGGAAGACCTGAAGCTTATCTCATTATAAAATGTATTCATCGTCTAATACACAATGGGATCAACGTTTCTATGCAATGGGTACCATCTCACGTGGGGGTCCGTGGAAACGAGATGGCAGACCTGCTCGCCAGGGCTGCTCTCTCTGAAGGGGTACCCCTTGAAGTTAATAATGTTTATTCGGACTTACTCCATCTCTCACGACAAAATTGCTATAAGATCTGGTCAGAGTATTTTGAGAGAGAGTCTTCAACCAAAGGAATATGGTACAAGACAGCTGTAAGTCAACCTCCTCGGATCCCATGGTTCTCTCATAAAAGATTTAATAGGCGCGAGCTAGTTCTTTGCTTCAGGATTCGCTCATACCACATTCCGTTAAACAAATTTGCGCATCTTATGCGAAAGGCTGACAGTCCAAACTGTGACGAGTGTGATCGTGAAGAAGATCTTTTACATTTGCTTCTTGAATGTGGTAGGAATGAGTCCTTGAGAGAAGAACTACTCAGAGATACTGGTATGTCAAGGCAGAACCTGCTTTTTTATATACATGACTGCATCAGTTCCAATTTTTCCACAGAACACAGTTATAGATTTTTAAGTTTTGCTTTCCAATCGCTCAGTTTGAGGCCGGGTAGAATCGACTCCTAACCGCCTTTTTGTCTAGGTGTATAGGTATTTAATATTGTCAATTTTATAGTATAATGGTATATTCTTCTATTTTGATTGTATAATAACGTTTATATTATGTAACTAATAGCTGGCCGACTTAACCATGAGGTGTATGGCCATTAAATAAAGAAGGAAAAAAAAATATACACGAGTAAATCCGAAAGTTTTATTTAAATGTGTAGTACTCGTGAAAATAAAATACAGTATTTTTGACTTTCCTTTTTTGATAGCAAGTTTTCATTTTTGTAAAATTGTTCTTTTTTTTTAAACCATGTCATCAGCACTGTTCAAAGTGTAGCCTTAAAACCCTTAGCGCCCTCATTAAAAAGATCATTACTTACCTTATACCTTTAAATTCACAGCTAAGATTTAATTTTTGTAAAATATTTCTTTTTTTTTTTTTTTTGAAACCATGTCATCATCACTTTTCAAAGTGTAGCTTTAAAACCCTTAACAACCTCATTAAAAGATTTATATTATTAACGTTATCCCTTTAAATCTTATTTCTTAATCACAACAAAGTAATTCCGTAGCGACCTCGATACAGCCCCGATAACGTAAGATTGCTGGAAGAGCTTTCAACATAAAAACAAATTATTATGAGAGTCGGATGTAGGTACGGTGATAAGAATTTACTTTGCAAGTAATTACCTAACCTAGAGACAGGGCGAATGGTAACGATGGTGGACTGATGATAAAGATTGTACACTTAATTATTTCTTACTTATTAGGCATCACAAGTAACTAATTCTAAGCTTTTAATTTTAGAGTTCCGTAGCCAAATGGCAAAAAACGGAACCCTTATAGATTCGTCATGTCTGTCTGTCTCTGTCTGTCTGTCCGTCCGTATGTCACAGCCCACTAAGTAGGAAGTACACTGTTGAAACTTGGTAAGTAGATGTATTCTGTGAACCGCATTAAGATTTTCACACAAAAATAGAAAAAAGCAATAAATTTTAGGGGTTCCTTATACATAGAACTGACACTCAAAATTTTTTTCATGAAACCCATACGTGTATGGATAGGTCTTCAAAAATCATATTGAGGTTTTTAATATCATTTTTTTTCTAAACGGAATAATTTGCGCGATAGACACGTCCAAAGTGATAAAATGTGTGTCCCCCCTCTGTAACTAAAATAAGAGAATGATAAAACTAAAAAAAATATGTGATGTAAGTACATTACCATGCAAACTTCCATCGAAAATTGGTTTGAACGACATCTAGTAAGTAGTTTTTTTTATACGTCATAAATCCTACGGAACCTTTCATGGGCGAGTCCGACTCGCGCTTGGCCGGTTTTTTTTTTATTTGTTAAGCCACTGTTTTACGAAAAAAAAAATTTCTTATGTAAGAGTATAACAATGCTGGAAACATTGTGGTTACGGGTTTACGCTGAAGAAGCGAGCGTTGTTGCGCCTTAGACACGGTACTGGCCTTCTAACCGGGAGGTCCGGGGTTCGATTCCGCCTTGTACCAATAAGCGTAAAAAGTGTCGATGGCGTAGTATGTAAGTCCTTTATCTTCCAATCGGTAGGTAGCGGTTCGAACCCTGCCACGTACCAATGTGTTTTCAAATTTTGAATTCATATGTACGTTTATTCGACGCTTTTACGGTGAAGGAAAACATCGTGAGGAAACCTACACACACCTGTGAAGAAAGGATTTCTTTGTGTGTGAAGTCGACCAACCCGCACTTGGCCAGCGTGGTTGACTAAGGCCTAATCGCCCTAGTCTAGGGTAGGCTCGAGCCCCTCGGTGGGGACGTTGATGATAATGATCATGATGTACCAATATGTTTTTAAACTTAAAAGAAGAGACCCACACATTCTAAAAGCTACGTGTAGTTAATAAATTTATTTTTGATTTTGATTTTTGATGTGATTGATATGTTTTTCGTTTTTGAATTTTATATTTACATTTATCGGACGCTCCTACTGCGAAGGAAAACATCGTGAGGCAATCTGCGTACATGTGCGAAGAAATTCAAAGGTGTATGTGAAGTTGACCAATCTGCACTGGGCCAGCGTGGTTGACTAAGGCCTAAACAGCCTAACTTAGGGTAGGCTCGAGCCACTCGGTGGGGACCTATATGAGCTGTGATGATAACATAAGAATTTCCATCGCAAGCAAATCAACGAAAAAAATTTACCTTAATTGAGAATTCCGACCGGTCTCTCCCATCGAGGCAGACATTTTACTGTTTTGTATGGTTGGTGGTAAGGCTTCGGAGCCTTTTTTTTTTTACGTTGGGAAATGCGTTATGCATACCTCGCGCTTGGGAAAACGCGGGGTTATGTCGGACTCTCCGAGGCCACTGAAGGCAGAGTGCCATCTAGAAACCTCGGCCTACCGACTAAAACCCAACGATACCCCCTCACATACGGCTTGGCACGAGCACGTCCATCACCACCGCATCCCCCCCGTCATCAGACGAGGAGGACACACCGGGGAGGGACGCGTCGTCACCGGACAAGGCCATGGGAACCCTTTCGGACACTTCCATAACCTCATCAGCGTCTGCTCGCCTATGGCGAGCCCCTCTCACCTCCCCAAAATGGGAAGGCCGGCGATGCTCCTGGGCATTAGGAGCATCATCGACTAACGGTGACCTGTGCAATGCAGGACTCGGGCTTCCCGGGCCCGCGTCCCGCTGGTAACCGTCAGGAGGAAGAAGGCGAGCGAACCGTCGCCTCCTTCGTCCTGGCCTCCTACGACGGCAAGGGTCATCCTCCCTGACCCGCTCTTTTTTTTTTTTTTATTTGTTACCAAAAAATTACAATTCATTGACAGACGTTTAACTCTGCCAAACTGCATAGCAGTTTGTCGGCAGTGGTTCTCGTCGTGAAATACTTATAATAATACTTACTTCTATATACTTAACTTAATACTTATCTTATAACACAATGCTACAATATGCTATTGTAATTATAGCACTATATAATATAATTACCATGTAGTACCGTCATGGTTTACAACCAATAAATGCACATATTTCGCACGGCAAAAATAAAAAAATAAATAAAATAAAACACTATTACCTATGCTGCAACGCAAACAGCAAGGTCATAGGTCCATAACCTATCATGCGCGTATAACACACGAGTGTTTTATGAGCTGCTTTATGTATCTAAAACCGGTGAAACTATATCCTTTATACGAGCAAATGTGCTGAACCAGTACACTACGATATAGGTGCGCTATAATGGCTATAGCAACCAGTATGTACAACCAGTACAACACACGCACACCGCACGCCGGCCTCAACTCAACACACCTGTGAGGAAAAAATACGAATAGTTCGTTGATGTTTTTTATATTAACCCTAGCTTTTAAAAAGAATAACACTATACAAAAATAACACTTTAACGTAAGTAGTACGGTAACAGACCCATAACCGAACCGCTCACGCTATATCACACGCGCGTGTCTTATGAGCTGCTTTATGTATCTAAAACCGGTGAAACCAGAACCACTTTACGAGCCAGTGTCTTGGAAAGTTATTATAATTGTTTTGATTGGGTATAGCTCTAACTTACATTTTATTATGGATTATGGACACAGTGAGAGGTAGTATTTTTTGAGAATACCTTTTAAATTATTTTTTGATATGACTTTATCAAGCTAGTTTCGCGGTAACTGGTTGTGTATTGTTGGTATAATCCATCGCCTAGTGCGCTTTCCATAATAATTTTGGACTCTCGGTATTTTAAACTTCTTTTGTTTGGACTGCCGAGTTGGGTAGCCATATTCCCGTTCTCGCAGTACACGACTGTATTACATTGATCATGCTATTCACATGTATTATGTATCCGACAGGTCCGTACACAGATCCAGTCGGTACGCCGTACTTTATGGACCCTGGTTCACTATTAGCTCCTAGGATACTTACTTCTAAAGTCCTATTTTCTAAGTAACTTTGGAACCAAGATTTCACTGGTCCGCGTATACCACACTCATCCATCGACTGCAACAAACCATCGTGGTCCAGAGTGTCAAATGCTTTTTTGAAGTCGATAAAAATAACTAACACAATTTTTCTATCATCGAGCGCGTTATTGACATCGTCTGTAAAATTTGATAGTGCCATAGAAGTATTCCTGTTAGACCTAAATCCATATTGTACATCGGAGATAATGTTATGTTCTTCAAGAAATTTTTAATTATTGAGTTACTATTAATTTTTCTGTTATTTTATTTAGTACGTTTAAGATGGCAATTGGTCTCTAATTTGTGTATTCTTGATATGATCTTTGTTTGTAGATTGGTCTTATAATTGATTTTTTTAATTCTTCTGGATAAGTACCTTTTTTGAGACACAGATTTATAAATTTAGCAATGATAGGACTAATATATTTCTTAATGACTTTAATATGGTCTGATCCCGGTGATTTGTTGCAGTCTAACTTTTCTATGGTTTTCGACACATCATCAGCTGATACGGGTATGTATCTAAAAGTGACACAGGATTCTTTTACATATTCTTTTCTGTTTAAAAATTGTTTACTGCATTTGTGTTTAAGATTATCAATTTCTTTAGTAAAAGTTTCACAAAATTTATTACTTACCATGTGCAGAGTTTCTGTTTGTAACATATGTTTTTGTATAATGGTATCTACTGATGATTTATTTCTACCTAACCAATTATTAATTTTACCCCATATTTTACGCATATCCCCTTTACAATTACTTATTTCCTGCATTCTGTATACATTTCGAGCCTTATTTATTAATTTATGTATTTTATTTCTATATTTTGTATATTCTAATCTTAAGTTATTATTGGTAGGATTATTTTTCCATTTTCTAAATAGGTTATCTTTTATTTCTATCATATTCTTTAAGGTCTCGCTCATCCAAGGTTACCTTTCCCTCGTTTTATTCTTTAATTTAGTGGTTGATACATTGTATATTTCTGTAAATATATCTTTAATTTTAGTATACAGTTCAATTGGATCATCTATATTCATTAAGTGCAACCAATCGTACTCTTGTAGCTTTTGTTTTATTAATTTATTATCTAATCCCATTCTTGGCATTTCGTTTGATATTTGTTTGTCAACAGACATTGATAGTCCTGTCAGGTAATGGTCAGCGACCCTGCTCATGAGTATATACGCGCAGACTTCGCTTATCTTGTCAGTCCGGATGAAGACGTGGTCGATGCACGATGCGGTGCGCCGCTCCGCCGTCACGGCCTCTCGCGTAACGTCCTGCACACCACACTGCAGCCCCCACGCCGACAACGTATTCAAATACATATGAGATATAGAATCCAATTCGTCTTCCAATATGTTTATATTATAATCACCAATAATAATTAAGTTTTTAACAGCTTTCAGTTGTCGTAATATTTGATCCAATTCCGTTATAAAGCTCATTTTATTCATATGTGGTGGCCTATATCCGGCCAGCACGTCTAATTTGTATCTATTCGTCTTTAGATTAAAATGCAGTAACTCGCAGTATTTCGATTTCGTGTTGTAGGTTTCTATATGTATATGTTTCTTAGCATATATAACTATTCCTCCTCCTCGTCTATTCTCCCTTGTTTTTGAATACATATTAAAGTTTTCTATATTAAATAGTGCAATATTGTCTTTTTTTACGTTTGCCTCAGTTATACAAATAACATCTATGTATTCGATACTGTTGTTTATTAAAGCCAAGAACTCGCAGTAGTGTTTTTTTAGCGAACATATATTTATGTGTATTATATGTAATCTATTTTTCTGGGTATTAATGTATTTTGACCATGTTTGTATTTCTTAAAATTTGGTATATTCAATATCTTGGGAATGTAGATGCGGGTCATTTTCGGAAAACATTTCGGTGTTATGTATATATATATATATCGTATATTATACGAATAAATTAAGTTTGTTCAGTACCACCTAATAATGCTGCAATATCTGCTTCTGAACGTATCTGGTAATTTTTTTTATCTCCATCTTCTTTTCTTACCAAAATCCTTGCATTCTGAATCCATATGTATTTGTGTGTTGGTTTTAGTTTAGTTTTAACTTCCCAGAACAGCTGCCGCGTATGGCGTATAACATGCTCATTGATATAAATAGGTGTGTTGTTATTGTCTTTGTAGATGTCCTGATTATTGATTCGGGTTTTTCGGTTCTTTAGCCATTCCGATCGAGCTTCACTAGATTTTAGTGTTACAATTATTGGCCGGGTGGTTTTTGTGCTCTTCTCGCTTCCAGCTCTCCAAGCTTTGTCGATTTTATCACGAGGTAATTTCAAAACATCTGCAATGATTTGAACTGTTTCCATCACACTTTTTCCCTCCTGAGCTTCTACATTTGTCAGTTCTATATTTAGATTTAACTCTTTTTGTTCCAGTTCGCATATGCGCTCCTCCAATGCCCTATTGTATTTTTCTAAATATACATTTTTATTAACAAGGTCTTTAATTTTGTTATCATGTGATTTCACTATGTCTGCGCTCTCTTTATTTTTGTCTTCGAGGTCTTTATATTTTCGCCCGAGGTAGTCGAGTGACTCTTCGCAATCTTCGTTAGTTTTTTTCAGCTGATTGAACTTATTCTTAATATCAGACATATCTCTTTGAAACGATGAAAAGCGCTCATTTTGTTGCTCTTTAATGTCGTTTAGCATATTAAATATGAGTTTCATTTCATCGCGAAAAGACTCCAGCGCTGAGTGCATGATTTGAGCTGAACAACAAGTTTTTTTGGTTTCTCTTATTGTTTGCGATACAGATGTGTCATTATCAGAATCGATACATGCTCTTTTCTTTTTTGGCTGTCTGGGATTAACCCAGTCAGCAAGCGTAGTTTGCTTGATAGCGTGTATATTCGACTCCGATCCGTAAACCGGCTCAGTTAAACGTGGCGGTATCCGTTCCATTTAGGCCTACTTAGATACGACGCGATGCGTTCCCGCAAAAATAATGAGTAATCGATAGGTGGGGCTAACCTGTGGGCGGTCCTAACTGCGCGCGCGCTGCAGCAGCGGTTATGCGTTATAGTATTGTCTCTTTTTGTTTTATCACTGCATCCACTATAACTGTCTCTTTCTTCGAATATATTTTTTTTTAACACCAGGTAATATTAACAGGGCACGTCCGCACGGTTCCGTGTCCGACGAGAACTGCTGCCTCCTTCTGTGTGATGACCTCCACACAGAAGGAATTTGCTGCATTCCAGGCCTCCTCACTCTCAACCATCCTTGTGATCAAAGATGGGAGAGAGAGGTCGGGGCCAACGTACGAAGCCAGCGTGTTACGCTGCAAGGAAAAGGCAGCACACTCATCAAGAGTGTGCTGTGCTGAGTCCTCAGCAGCACCACAGTGGTGGCACTCAGCAGTAGGCTCACGTCCAATCCGATGCAGGTAACGGCCAAAGCAGCCGTGGCCACTAATGATCTGCACCAGATGGTACGTGAGCGACCCGTGCTTTCTTTCCGCCCATGGCTTTAGCAAGGGGAGCAACGCTTCTACAGTTCTCCTAAGAGTTCCGGAGGCCGGCTCACCCAGGCTCTCTTGCCATAGGCGGAACATCTCTTCTCGCGCCCCCTCCAGAGCCGCGACCCGCTCCCTTGGAGCCAACCTTTGGGTTCCCTCCCTCACGTCAACCCGCACACGGTAGGCTGCTGCCAGTACATGCGCTACTAACTCCCACGGGGGAGTGCCGGCGATGGCGAAGGCCACAGCATGAGACACCGTACGGTATCCTCTAATGGCTCTCAGCGCCATGGCGCGCTGTGCACGTCGCAGTGATGCTACTGCGCGGGCACTGAGAGCGTCAGCCCAGACTGGGGCTCCGTACAGTGCCATGCTGCAAATAACTCCCGCGTAGAGGCGTCGGCAGCTGGCGCTCGGGCCTCCTACGTTAGGGAGGACGCGCCCAAGTGCATCAGCTGCACCCAGAAGTTTGGGCTCCAACGAACGGAAGTGTTCGTCGAAGCCCCACCTACCGTCGATGGTAAGCCCTAGGTATTTAAGGTGGGGCCTCAATAGAATGACCTCACCGCCCACCGTGATAGATGTTCCAGCGGGGGGCCTTCTACGGGGCCCATGGAAGACAATAGCCTCAGTCTTGCTTAAGGCGACCCTCAAGCCCAGCAAAGATATACGGTCAACGACCAGCGTACTCGCCACCGAAAGGCTTCGGAGCCTGCCTGGCTAGCTACCGCCGTCATACCTAAGTTTGTCGCCATAATAACATTTTTAAATAAAACCACTAGACTAATTAAAACAAATAAAATTTTAAACTTTAAAAATAAAAGAGATTGCATGAAGTGTTTCACCACCCGAGTGCGCGTGCGCGCACTCACACACACACATACACGCACACATATACACGCAAACATATACACGCACACACTCACGCACACACACACACACACTCATGCACACACACACACACACACATATTATATACACACAAATGCGTACCCTACTCCCTATTCTTTGTTTTTTTTTCTCTTTTTTGTGTAATTGCTCAAATTATCTATTTGAATAGAATCATTATTATGTATAATTAGCAATTCATTGTTATTATTATTAAGTACTATAATTTTTTTGATTTGTTAGTATTGTATTTTGAATTCTTTTTTTTCTGTATATTATTAATTAAACTTTTGTAACATCTACCTCACGACAGTAACTGTCATACGTACAAAGTGAGAACCTATAATTGACATTAGGTTATAATGTAAATTGTTGTAATAATATTTTCTTTAAGTGCTGTTGATTCTGTTATTTAATAATAAAAATAAAAAAAAGTGTTCGGTAAAGACGCTCGAGGCATACACAAAAAACGCTCTTGGTGGAAAACAGAACTCGAGTTGAGTGTACTTAGGAGCTACTCAGAGTACTTGGACCAAAGTGGCGGTCACATTTCAAACATTTGGAGGCTTTTAACTGAGAGATTTCATCGCTTGTTCTGAATGTTAATTTATTCAATATATTATAAGGTTTGTTTTTTTTTTCGTTCCGTTTTATGCCGATTTTATTGGGTACTTTTGATTCGGCATACTTACGACTGAGAGCCAAAGTGGTTATCGAATTTTAATATCAATATCTTGCGGAAGACTTGGGTATTCCCAAGAGAAATATACTTAAACAACGTATTTTTTTATACACAAAACCTGAAAGTAGTTTGTTCAGAATCAATTAGGTACCAAATCGATTGCGAGCTGTTTGGAACTAAGTATATGTTAATGTATCCCAAAGGAAATGGCCAATTCCTGCCTATGAATGGTCAAGAATTCCACCAAAGTAAAAAAAAAACAAGAAATAATTATCACGCCTTCTAGAATCCTGTAGAACTTCATAGATTTTTTAATAACTTAAGAGGATTGTGAAGCTGTAAATTTTCATACAAAAAGCGATAACGCTTTTCTCCCTCTAAACATAGTCCAATTTTCATAATTTTTGGAAATCTTGTAGATATAATGAAAAACTAGGTTTGTAGGTTTTGATTTTGAAGAAATATTGCTCAGAATATAAGTTATTAGCATCTAAATATCTATATTTTCGACTTAAAAACTACCTTGATTATTTTTACATATCACATGTACATACGCCCAGACCGGAACAAATTTCTGTAGGCCATACAAAACATCTGTCCCGTGCGGGAATCGAACCCGCAACCTGTTGCGCAGTAGGCGATCGCTCGACCTCTGCGCTAACCGTGTCAACCGTTTTGTGTATATGTTACGCGATTACTCCGCCAATTGTGGACTGATTTTCAAAATTCTTTTTGTATTCGGTAGAGTATACTCCTAGGGTGGTCCCTAGGTCACCAAAGTCAGGTTCTGATGATGGGATCCTATAAAAATCGAGGGATACCCTAATTTAATTAGGGTTTCTTTCACTAAAAAGTTAAACAAAAAATATTTTACAAAAAATAAAAACTGACTTCAAAAACACTGAAAAGTTAAAAATAGTGTAAGAATAGGTACAGACAACATTACATTTCTATATTGAAGTCGGTGCCAAACGATGATCTCCTAGAAAGTCTTAAAATTTGGCACCGTCTTCAATAATGATGTGTGATGTTGTCTGTACCTATTCTTATATTATTTCTAACTTTTCAGTGTTTTTGTAATCCGGACGAAACCGACGAATTGAACCCCGCCGGACGGACCTCCCGATCAACATCCGGTGGCCTCAATCACTAGACCACGGAGGTAGTAAAAATTAGAATTCTAAGGGCTTGTTTCACAATCTTTCCTGATCTCATGAAGTATAGCAAGTTAATACCTTTATTTAAATCTGGAAATAAAAATGATCCTGCAAATTATAGACCAATTTCGATTCTACCAGCACTTAGCAAAATATTTGAAAAAATTATTTCTAATCAGCTGTCAGATTATTTCACAATCAATAAAATCCTACATATGAACCAATTTGGCTTTACTAAGGGTCGTTGCACTACAGAGGCTGGAGTTGCACTTCTCAAACACATTTTTGCCGCCTGGGAGTGTAAACAGGATGTGATCGGTATATTTTGTGACCTGTCAAAGGCTTTTGACTGCGTTGATCATCAGACTCTTCTAAATAAGCTCAAGCATTATGGTGTGTCTGAAGAGGCAATTAAGCTTATTGAGTCTTATTTGTCCAATAGGGTCCAAAAAGTTGTAATTAACAGAACTGAGTCTTCTGGTGCACCTATCATTATGGGCGTGCCTCAAGGATCAATACTAGGACCTCTGCTCTTCTTAATTTATATTAATGACCTCCCACACTTCACCAATAATCTGTGCGATACAGTACTATTTGCAGATGACACTTCTTTAATATTTAAGATTGACAGAGGAAACGGAAATACTGACGTTGTAAATAGTACCCTTTCTAAAGTATTGCATTGGTTCACTGTGAATAATTTATCATTAAACTCGAGTAAAACTAAATGTATTAAGTTTTCATTGCCAAATGTTAGGAAAGTGGATAATATTGTGGAAATGAATAATCATACTGTTGAATTCGTCGATTTTACTAAATTTTTGGGTATAACACTAGATTCGAATTTGCAGTGGGATCCACATATTGCGTCCTTAGCAAACAGACTCAGTTCTGCGGCATATGCTGTAAAAAAAACGAGACAACTTACTGATGTTGAAACGGCAAGACTGATTTACTTTAGTTAGTTTCACAGTGTCATGTCATATGGGCTATTACTGTGGGGATCAGCCGCTAGTATAGAAAGTATTTTTGTACTTCAAAAAAGAGCCGTTTACGAACAAGGGATTCTCTACGTGATTTATTTAAAGAAATTAATATATTGACTTTAGCAGGACAGTATATTTATGAAAATTTGATTTACGTTTATAAAAATTATAACACATTTGATACCAATTTTAAATTTCATAACTTAAATACAAGAAATAAAAATAAACTTGCCGTTCCAACGTACAGGCTCCAAAAAACTAGAGGCTCATTTATGGGGAAATGTATATCTTTTTACAACAAAGTTCCACTGAGTGTTACTGACTTACCTTTTCATAAGTTTAAAGCGCATGTAAAAAAGACTCTAATGAGTAAAGGATATTATAAAGTCAATGATTATCTGAATGATGTCAATGCTTGGTCTTAATTGTAGACTTAATTTATAGATTTAAATGTATAATGTACACTGACACATCTAATCTTGTAATGGAAGTTGAACACAATCTTTACTTTTGAGTTCTGCTTCCAATTGACGACTCTGTAATACAGGGAGAAAAAAATAGCCCTTGCTGGTTTTCTTGCTGGTTCTTTCCAGTACAAGGTCTCCCGCCGTAGACTTGTGAACCAATGGCGTAGCTTCTTTGACGTTCAAAAGTGATTGTAAAATCCCAATTAAATAAAGGATATTGAATTTGAATTTGAATTTGAATCGAAAAGTAAGTATTGAATAGCTTACTTGACAGATGATTTGACTGTTGTTATATGAAAAATATGTCAAAGAATCTGTCAAGTAAGCTATACAAAACTTACTTATTGATTGTGAAACAGACCCATGTCATTTTATGTTTAATGTTTATTTTTTTCATAAAAGGATCCATTATTGATTTACATCTCAAATGAAAATCATTTTAATTCAGTATAACACTCATCTTACAAAAAGTAATTTTCTTTAGACAGGTAAATGTACGATAGATAGCTACTTTCATAACAAATAACAGCTCAGTCCTATAAAGTAGGACTTGGTAGGGATACCAAGTAAGTGCCTGCACTATAAATTTCAAAGGAATACTTAAATAATTTACGAAACTTATCTACTAAAATACCTATTATAAAGAAAGAAGATTTGTATTTTTGTTTGTAATGAATAAACTCAAAAACTAGCTCACTGGGAAGTCTCGGCGTAATTATTGTTAAAATGATTTTTAGAAATAAAGCTATTTTTATTTATTATATTTTTTATATTTAAAAACTACTAGGCTGATTTATAAAAAAAAATTGACTAATAGAATGCTACATTATCACTGAGTAATATAAGGTTATAAAATAATTTTTCATACGGGAAAACAAAATTCCCTCACGAAAAACGAAAATAACGAAGGCAAAGTTGCGAGCGGAAAGGCAGTCAGGAATACCTAAGCAACGCAAAACATTACAAACGGTAAAATAATGATCTCGAGTTCTCGCGCCGAGGAGTCGCGCGCTGCTGTCGTAGTGTGCGTGAGAATTTGCGCGTGTTGTATTTGTGGTGTAAACGCCAGACGGGAGGCCGAGCGGTGTGAAACAGATAGCATTTTAGAAAATACCTACTCGCGCCGCGCACGATTACTTCACAATCCTCTTAAATAAATAACAAAATTAAATTTCTGTTTGTGTTTTTGTACAGATTGCGTTCCTCACCACGCAGAAGCTTTTTACAAGCTTTTACTCGTACGAGTATTTACTTTCAACTGTCCCGTATCTGTAATGAAATCTTGCAAGCTAAATTTGATCCACTTCCCGGTTTCCGATTGAGCTGAAATTTTGCATGCATATAATATCGTGTGACAATGCAATATTATAATAATATGGAGCTGATCTAATGCTGGAGCTAGAAGGTGGCCATAGGAACTCCGCAATAAAATAATACAACGCCATCGAGTTTGGGCTCGTTTGATACGCATTAAGCAGTTGATACGCATTGAGCATTGAGCTAAAATTATAAATTTAAAAAAGTTTTTTTTATAAGTTTACTTGTCACAAGCTTTTATTTCATTTAACAATGTAACTAAGTATATTTGTGACGAAATTTTGTATTCATATTTAGTTTGGATAACAATGCATGGTTAGCTATGTAACATCACGCTAAATCCAACATGGTGGAAAACCCAAGATGGTGGACTAGTTATTTTTAATGCATTTCTACAATATGGGAATCAAATGAAAGGGCTTGACTTGAGAAATGCAGTATTTTATGAAAAAAAAATCTTAGATGGCCGCCGCAAAGAAATTTAATCATATTAATTTTTGTACAACCCCCCAATATGAGTATCAAATGAAAGAGCTTACCGTGTAGAATACAGTATACTATGAATAAAAGCTGATTAAAGATGGCCGCCGTCACAAAATGCCGTATATTTTTTTACTAACCCCACAATAATAGGGATATCAAATTAGCGGGCTTGACTTATAAAATATAGCACACCATGAAAATAATATAAGATGGCCGCCACCACAAAATGAAAAAAAAATAATAGTAACAAACATTTTTAAGAACAAGCTTTTATTTTAATGCTCTAAAAAGGGGAAAATATACTTTAATACATTACACAATGTTTTAAGATAGTATAAAAGCTTGTCGCGAGACTTATTTACTCGTATTTTATAAAAACGTATTTATTTTTTCTTAGAATTAACAATATCAAGGCCAAGTTAAATAAGAAATATATTAGACTTTATCCACATTCAATAACTGATAGGTATTATTAAATGATCAAACGAACTTACCTGAAGTGAAGTTCGATCTTAATTATCCTGTCTTCGCCGAAGAGATTTATTCCTTAACCATGTAGTAGTAGCCCTGCTACGCGCTAACCCTATCGCACAAGTTTTAAAGTCAGATAAAGAAAACCACTATATCTTCCTCTGTCTAATCACACCTGACAAGCCTCCGCAGTACCGACCTCATTCTTTTTAGAGAAATAGAGCAACATTGATATATAGGGGGATAAGATTAAGGGAGGGAGGGACCTTAAATCTCTTTGGCGAAGACAGGATAATTAAGATCGAACTTCACTTCAGGTAAGTTCGTTTGATCATTTAATTATTCTGTCTTCGCCTCCGAGATTTATTCCTTAACCATGTAGATGTTCAGAGAGTATAAAATCAATGTTGCGACAATAAAAAATAAACAACATTACAGTAAAACATAATTATTACGTATTTCCATTTTTTTTTGCGCCACTAGCAAAAATTTCAAAACAACAAAATATTGTGAACAAAAAACTAATCAACCGACAGTATTTTAAGTACTTAATAATAATTATAATTGTGACAAAGATTCAATGAAATTGGTTTCAGAACTAATATACCGGTCTGTTATAAAAATCAGCAAATACAGCTGATCTTTTCGAACATCCTGCGGTCTTTCTAATTACATCGACGTTGAGGCCAGCACGAGACGCCGCCTGATGTTGATGCGTGTCTCGCTCGCTCCGAATATTGAGATGTCAATGCCACTATCGCACATGATCTGCTTTATCCAGCGCCCAATGGGTTGAGATGAAGCAGGTCTACGTGGTTTCTTATGTGTGAGGATCAGGTTTGTTTTGAATCTGAGCGAATTGAAGATGATACAGCAATATATCTTAATACCACTGATGCTGGACAAATACCGGGATATTAAAGGGATAAAAAAAAGAAAGTTTAAAACCGGTTGAGCTTTGCCAATTGCTTATGTTTTAATAAAATTTGTAAGTGTTATAATTACTCGATATTCATATGCTTTATTAATATTTCGTATTTTTGTTAGAGAAATTGTATGCGTCCTTGGTCCAGCTAATAACATGACTAACTTCTTACTCATTTTTTCAAGTTTAATTGTATCATTCTCAAATCGTTTAATAGCTACTGCTACTGCCTAACTAATAACGATCACTTGCTATCGTGACATTAGAACAATAGTTCTACCTAAACTTCAAAATTTCAAAACACATTAACAGAAATTCCAACAAAAATGTAGTATTTACATTTAAAAAAATCTTTTGTATTCTTTTTACAAAATTCCCACCATATCTTTAGACTAGAATTATATTATGACCCGGTGTTATGTGATATCGAAGATAACAACATCTAAGGCTGTTTCTGGCACGTCATGAAAGCTTTCCCGGAAAATACACACGCTGGCAGGGAAAGGTGACGGCGCAGATGGTGTACCATCCTGAAAGGAAGTAAGTAGATCTTTCTTGGAGGAAATATCACAACCTCTGTGACACCCAGGGATATGAAAAGGGGATACCATGGTTAAGAGGGCTATAGTTGAACAACGATAATTCCGGTGGCTTAATCAGTAACTATTTTGTTTATCGTTTTAAAAATTAGTGCAAACGGTGTTAAAGCGTAAAAATAAAATTGCGACTAATCTACTGTTTAAACGCGTCAATATCATAGGCAAAGGGATCCCTTTTCCATGAAATATACGCGAGACATTTTGCATTACTACGAGATGCAAATAAATCAATAGATGGTTCACCAAAAAAATGTTTTAATTTTCAAAAGTTGTCGGATACCCAACTGCCACTCTGTGTCGAAGTTTATTTTTCTCGATTCACTGTCAGCTTCTATATTTAACGAGTAACGAATATAAGACGCGAAAATAAATATACCTACTTTTCTCACACCAGTCCCAAATCATTTTAGTAACTTGACTTAAGTGTTGGTATTACACTCTCCCCATTCTATTTATATAGAATATGGCAGTGGTGTTATCGACACTTAAAAGAATACCACAATTAGCGACATTTTTAGCAAATGAAATTAGCCCACAATATACAGCGAGTAGTTCCAGTCAGTTTATATGATTGGTTCGCTCGATGTTGGTCCAGAAACCACCAATCTTTTCGTTGGCACAAGCTGCACCCTAGCCTGCTGTCGAAGCGTCCGTAAAAATTCCGAAATTGTACCTATGACTTTTTATTCAATTGACTGCCAGTGGAATATTGATCTGCCACCAATGGAGATCATCATATTATTATAAAATATCTGTAATTGTAATAAAAACGTCGTAATTGTTAGTATTTCTAAGAAGAGCACGTTTTAGTGATTTTGTGTGTATATACTACCCATATACTACAGCCGACATGCTGCCGTAGAAAACGTTCAAAGAACCTTATTCGAATTCTGTTAGATTTAAATATATTTTTTATGTGTATAATAAATTTTTGTGGCTTGAATCTGGTAATTGTATGTTGTTTTATTAGAGTTTAAAATAAAACCTAAAAATTTACAAAGCTTTTCTGGTATTAGACTAGGTTTTTTTTTTAAATTAATAACTAACCCTAATCGTGTCAGACATTAAATAGTTCTTTTTGCGTTCTCTAGGCACTCTCCAGCAGAGTTTGCTAAACACAACATATCATAGATATCTCACTGATAGCAGACCATAAGATCTTAAATGAGTAAGAGCTGGCTGTAATATTTTTGTGAAATATATCGCGCGGAACATAGGCTAAACGGGAGTGCTAGAAACTCGTACAAAATATCATGAAAATAAAAGCGTTAACATGTTTTTTTTTTTTTGTGAATCGGCAGCAAAAATTAAGCTTCCTTAATATCAATATTAATCACGTATCAGTCTTCGGTCATAAATCGAGTAGCCGTTCTGATATCTTCCATTTTGAAATGAGATACCTACTTCGACTTCGAATTCAGCTTTTTAGATTTAATATATATAGAGCACACGCTTTTAGGAATAACGAAGATATCATAAACGAATTGTTTTGCTGTCGGGTTACATCACCTAATAGCTTTTATTTCTAATAAATGATTTAATTCGAGAGAAATTGCTATTCACTCACTTTTTGAAAAAGAACGCGGCGCACGGCTGTATGGATTTTGATAAGGTTCCTCAATAAATGAAATCCTTGACACATTGTCTAATATAAACCTATCGCTAGTGATAGTTCACCACTCATTGACTAAATTAATATTTTAAGCGGCCGGCATGTACTTGCGGCTGCGCGCTCAGGTAGCGCGATTGTTCGATGACCGTTGTGATGCGACGCGACTGGCTGGTGCCTCGGCGGTGCCAGCGGCAGCGGCGGCGGCGGCGGGGCTGGCTGGCGACAAGCTGGCAGCGAGCGGTGCGAACGCGGCTGCTCGCCGTAGATTCGCTTGTTAGTATCACAAATTATATTACTGTTAGTATGACGTCTGACTGTCCCGGCCCACCGGCTCGATGAGGGTAGGATTGGTCGCTGCTTTGCTGTCGCGTTCGGGACGATGAGCCTTTCAAGTTTAAATAACTCTTAGATGAAATTGGTGTCTGCATCGTTCAACGTAACTACATCTGGAATATTAAGATTTTTCTTTAAAAGACACGATTGTGCCCTTCCCAGTGCTGAAAGTGCTTTACCGAGTTGATTCTGTTGTCTACCAACATAGCACTTACTTCCGAATTAGAGTTCGGCCTTTCGCCAACGCCATAGGTACTATAGTACATTTTTTTTTAATGCTCGTCTTTGGTCACTTTTGGAAACCGTTTTGCAATAGGACTTGAAACCTGGCCGCTACATCGGTTTGTAAGTCATCAGTTATCACCATATTGGTTTGTATGTGAAAGATACTATTAAATATTTAATGAGAATTTAGGCAGCACAAAAAATATTTTTAAATAATTCCGATGAATGCAACGGAAATTTTTAAAACAGCGGGGAAAAAAGGACAGCCCCTATATTTTCCATTAAGTACATATTACGAGTATTACTCCTTGAATGCAACGAGAACATAATAACAATATGATCCGAAGAATACAACGGACGTAAAAGTGATTTCCGATGAACGCAACGGAAATTTTTAGGCAGCGGGGAAAAAAGGATACCCACATTTTCCATTACGAGTATTACTGCACGTGGTCGCGCCGCGCGCGTACTCGGCGGCCCAGGCGAGCGGTGTCCACCCGCTTACTCGTTCAATACAACGAGAACATAATAAAATATTATCCGAAGAATACAACGTACATAAAAATGATTCCTCGTTCAATACAACGAGAACATAATAAAATATTATCCGAAGAATACAACGGACATAAAAATGATTCCCGATGAATGCAACGGGAATGTAAAAAAGTATTCTTCTGGTTGCACATCATTTTCGCCATCATCTGAGTACAAAATGTGCCTCCGGCTTGCCCCTACGTTTTTTTTTCTTCGTATCTCTTCATCTTCCTTAGCCATTTATCTTCTTCGGATTCACAGTGTTTTCGTTTAGGCATACTTAACAAATAAGCAAATAACCGTAAATTTATACCTTTTTTTTTACGTAGGTTACACTCGTGCGAACGCCGCGCGCGCACGGACAAGAATGAGGTCGGTACTGCGGAGGCTTGTCAGGTGTGATTAGACAGAGGAAGATATAGTAGTTTTCTTTCTCTGACTTTAAAACTTGTGCGATAGGGTTAGCGCGTAGCAGGGCTACTACTACATGGTTAAGGAATAAATCTCGGAGGCGAAGACAGGATAATTATAATTTCTATTTTCATATTTAAACTCAGGTTGCGCTAAGTCCCACAATTTAGTTTGAGCAATGTCATAGACTGATGAGAAGAGTGATGTGATTGGCTTGTACTTGGGACCTACCTTTTTTACTTTTACTACATTATCTACATTTTCTCACATACGACAGGGAAGCTCTTGGCCTTCATCTCACCTGATGGTAAGTGACGATAAAGCTGAAGGTGGAAGCGAGCCTCACCTGGACTCCTCAACAACTGAGGAACTGGCTATCTTACCTCTAATTGTCAGAACACAACAATGCTATAAACATTGTTATTATGGCGAACTTAGGTAAGACGGTGGTCGCTAGCCAGGCGGGCTCAGAAGCCGTACCATTATCTAAACCGAGTAAAAAAGTTTTTGCCCCAAGGGGAATTGAACCGCGGACCTTCCGATCAACACCCGCTGGTCTCAACCACTAGACCACGGAGACGGTTTAAATAAAACATCATTATTTTCCTTTGAATAAAACAGTTCAAAGTAATTTTTTTTACCTATTTTTATTTTCAAGATTTTGTTTTTTTTATATGATGTACCTACTGTATTCTACCAGTCAAACTCTTTCATTTGATACCCGTATTAAGAGGGCTGAAAATAAAATTAAAAAGGTTTTGCTTCAAATTTTCCGCTTTAGCAAAGATGTTAATGCGGGAAACATTTTTAGACCTCTCCTACGTACAAAGCAGGTAGGAGTATATACAGGCTGTAAAAAGACGTATACCGAAGTCCGCGTCTACGCATTCAGGCCATTAAATAAAGCCATATAACGAAAAATCACTGATGTGAAACAAAATTAATCTTAAGGCTTTAAAAAACAACGACAATAAATACTACGCAATGTAACGCGTTCCCGCGCTTGGCTTGCGCGTCCGGACATCGCGTCGGTGTTAGTGAGTCAGTGCAATGATAAAATTTTGTTAAGAAATACTGATTTTTTCGTAGATGTTTCTTTGGACGAAAATTATCAAAGTACATTTCGAACAGTTTTGTATAAAAATCTCGAAAACATAATTGTAACTTCAACCTTGAATATCTCGGCAACTTGTATTAGTTTCACAACCATGGTCTATAGAAGACAATTATTTTACGAAAAATAAAAACCGACTTCAAAAACGCTGAAAAGTAAATAATATAAGAATAGGTACAGACAACATCACACTTCTATATTGAAGTCGGTGCCAAATTTTAAGACTTTCTAGGAAATTATCGTTTGGCACCGACTAAATTAGCGTTTCCCTCGATTTTTATGGGACCCCTTCATCAGATCCTGACTTTGGTGACCTCGGGACCACCCCAGGAGCATACTCTATCAAATTCAAAAAGAATTTTGAAAATCGGTCTACAATTGGCGGAGTAATCGCGTAACATAGGTACACACAAAACACGTTGGACACACCTTAAAATTTAAGGGTTTTCCTCGATTTTAATGGGATTCCATCATCAGATCCTAACTTTGGCGACCATGGGACCACCCTTGGAGTATACTCTATCGAATACAAAAATAATTTTGAAATTCGGTCCACAATTGGCGGCGTAATCGCGTAACATACACACAAAAAAAATATACGCATCGAATTGAGAACCTCCTCCTTTTTTGAAGTCGGTTAAAACTATAGCGATGATTGGAGCAATACGTGGGTTTCGGCTTCGGTACCGATCTTTCTACACTCTGTATATAATAAATGTAACATATTCTAAGTCGCCACACGGACACGGTAAAACTAACTTGGCAACAGCCCACAATCTCAACAATGTTACCTATTCACAAATAAGTAATAAAAGAATCTGATTGTTCCATAAAAAGACAACAGTGGGTGAAATTATTAAGTTCCAGGCACAATATAAGCGCACCAGTCCCTCAGGGTCGCCGACAAATTGGAAACAGGGCCAAGAGAAAATGTTTGTCAGGATAATAAATATGTACTTATATTTCTTTTTATAGCACCGTCACGCCGAAACAAGTATAACTCGTGTTTAGATAATGGCCCTGGCGGGGAAGGGACGACAGCGTTAATTATTTTCGGGACAGGTTTATGACAACGTTCCTATAAGGAAGGTTGGCTAACAATCTGTCAGGTGTCTTTGAATGTCACATGGAAGGTTTAAGTAGGTATATATGTTACACATCACAGTACACAGTGTGTTACAAAACTCTGTGAACCCTTAAAGAAGCGTATTTATTCACTTTAGACTTACCAAAAAATAAGTTAATATTAATAAAGAAAAACACAATAATTGCCCAAATAATGTCTGCTTTTAGATTGTTTTTAAAACTGATACAATTGAAAAATCGTGGCTGAATTAAATATAAATTAATACTTTATCTATGGCCGCGTATGACATAGTAAAATTCTTTTTTTGAATTACTAAGTCGGCTCTTACGTCGCGATATATAATTTTCAGCCCAATACCTAGGTGAACACTAAATGAGAAATATTTTTCATTTCATTTCGAGTCGGAGAAACACTCTGTACCAGGGTCGACTGCTTGGGTACCTCCATCTTACCTATTTCTGACACAAAGCAGCAGTGCTTGCATTGCTATGTTCCGGTTTTTTTTTATGGGATAGGGGGCAAACGAGCAAACGTATCACCTGATGGTAAGTGGTTACCGTCGCCCATGGACACCCGCAACCCCAGAGGAATTACAAGTGCGTTGCCGGCCTTTAAGGTAGAAATACGCTCTTTTCTTGAGTTTGTAGGTCGCATCGGTCCGGAAATACTGAAGGCGACAATTCATTTCAAAGTTTGACTGTACGAGGCAGGAAACTGCGAGAAAAACGCACAGTTGTGGACTGCCAACCATCTAAGTGATGGGCATGGAATTTTTGTTGCGTGGAACGATGACGGAAAGAGGCGGCAGGTATGAGACCGAACAATTCCTCGGAGCATTCCCCGTAATATATGCGATAGAAGATGCATAGTGAGGCGACATCTCTTCGCAGCGCCAAGGTATCAAGCCGATTAGAAATGTCCTGGCAGTCGACGATTCGAGTCGCTCTCCGCTGGATGCGGTCCAGTGGGAGAAGCTTGGTATTGGGGCGCCCCTGCCCAAAGATGATAACAGTATTCCATATGAGGCCGAACCTTCGCCTTGTAAAGTTGAAGGTTTGAAGGATAGGGAAGATATGGCAGTGAAATTACTGGGCACCGTGGCTTTAAATCTTATGTCACGAGTTAACAACGTACACTTTGATTCTTGTGGGGTTGCAGATTTACTTCGAATCTCACAAGAACCAGATGTACTATAAGGTGACTGTTACCAATACTTACCATCAGATGGGCAGTTTGCTTGTTGGTCAACTCGGTTGTATAAAGTCAACATATTTTATACAACTAAGTTGACAAAGTTAGTTGTATAAAATATGTTGTCATGAAAGACAAAGGGACTGTTGTTAGTATCGTAAACTATGAAATTGATACATGCAAACGAAGAAGGACACTGGCCTTAAATACGAACCTTGGTTAATCCCTCGGGAGCGTCCTCCCTTAATGCTCAGGTATTGTTTAATATCAGTGACCCATCTTATGCGATATACTCCGCCATATCCATTTCAGTCGGGTCACGGTCTTCGGGTCACGAGCACACTTGATTTATTGTGACTATCTGTAAATATCGCTTAGGGTTTGCGTCGTATATTGACATGATGAATACGAGTAATTTCTGAATAACAAAGCGAAATATGCGAATGATTTCTGAATTATTAATAATTGGTAACTTTAATAAATGAAATAATAGTACATGTACAGTAAGCTCCTTATCAGGCTATACTGTTTGACCTTTGGACCATTCTTATGACGCTCGTAATAGTAGCTGTTTTCGTAGTGTAAATGTAAAGCTTGAATGGGACCTTACTGAACAATAAATTTTTAACCCTACATTACTAGCCTTCGTCGATTCGACGACGCGGGCATAAAAAAATCGCGTAAACTTCTGCGTGCGCAATCGCATTTTCTACAATACTTTGGCTAATCTCAGTCGACCTGCTGCCTCTACGATTTACTGTAGTGTTTTGGGTAGAGGACGCCATTCCAGTAACCGTGGCTCGTCGAATTGATGAAGGTTAGTACTAATAACGTGATGCCTATTTTGTACTCTAATGGTCGATTTCACCCGGATTCGATTCGAGTCGATTACTTAGCTTAGGTAGCCCCTAAGACGCATGCTGTCACTTTTTGTCTTTAATGAAAAGAATGTGACAGCATGCCACCTAAGAGTCCCCTAAGCTAAGAGAGGTTGGTGAAAATGGCCATAATGGCCGATTTCACCAACCATGACTTAGCTTAGGAAGCCCTTAAGACGTATGCCGTCACTTTTTGTCTTTAATGAAAAGAATGTGACAGCATGCTACCTAAGAGTCACCTAAGCTAAGAAGAGGTTGGTGAAAATGGCCATTAGTCTATTCAAAGTTTTCCGTATCATGCATACTAGTTACCGTGTCATGCATACTAGTTACCGTGATTAAAAATATTATGTTTCAAAACTATAATTTATCTCTTTAGGTTATTTTTATCAAAATGCAATAATTAATTCCACATTAAATAAAAACAAGAATATCAGTCCAGTTGAAGTCAAATGAAATCGCGAACACGTGCGAAGTTACTACTGTAACTAGACAATAATGTACTTAAGACAAAGTCCCATGTAAGTAAATTTGTATGACTTGGTACGTAAGCCAACATAAGCAAAATAATTTGTCAAACTCGTAAGGTATAACTCGAATACTGTAGTTGTACCCAGAATTTTCCTCTTTCACTTTAGATAAAATGCATTTCTTCGTCAGCACCATTATTAAAAGTCTGCAAGGCCATCTTCTTCGATTAAAATTATATTACAATATCATTGACACGATATCTATAAGTACTAATATTATAAAGAGGAAAAAAAGATTTGATTATTTGTTTGTTTATTTGTTTGTTTGTATTGAATAGGCTTCCAAACTACTGAACCGATTTTGATGAAAGTTGGTATAGGGATAGTTCGAGACTAGGGGAAGGGCATAGGGTAATTTTCCTACGGGGAAAAAAATCCCACGGGAAAACAAAAAAAAACGCGGGCGAAGTCGCAAACGGAAAGCTAGTAAATAATAAACTGATAATGTTTTTTCGACCGACCGAAACGAGCTTCATGCTAGACAAGTAACACTCCATCTATTAATTATCTAAAGAGGTTCTTATCATTGACCACAGAGGATTTCTATAATAAGTTTGTGCAGGCAAATGAACATGGTATGACGAGTGTCGAATATGACGAATCAGGAATATTTACCATATTCCGGTAAATAATAGGAATATAATCAGTTAGGAAAGTGTTGAATGAGGAATTTGACCAATCAGGTACAAATCTTGTTGTCTGTTTAAATATACGATTTTGGGAGATATTACTTTCCCGTGGTACGTTGGTTGGGTGTGATTCATAAAATAACATGTCCAATCTTGATGCAGAAACCGTTACGTCATAAAAATTCGTACTGTTCTTTATACGTACCTAATGATCAATAAGGGTTTACGTAAATATTTAGTTGTTGCCTTTTTAGAACAAACTGTTGATACCGGTAAAAAACAATTTATGAAGTCGAAAGAAAGTCACCTACAGAATCCAATACACTTAAAAATGCAGTCACATAAGAGCATACTGTTGATAATATGAATAAAAAACTAATTTATGAAGTCTATAAGAAGTCACCAATAGAACCCAATAAGCTTATAAATTGGCTGTCAGACCTAGACAAGGCTCAGAAAACTATATTAACAACGCTCCCAGAGCCAGACCCGAGTTGATTGCCAAAGCCATTCATAACCGCTCAGTTTACAAATTGTAAGTGAAATAAACTACAAGTTATTACGGATGAAAGAGGTTCGCAATAAACATGGCAATCCCGCAACGCCCCCGAATAAATCACATTGTAATTTTAATACGCCTCTTAATCCAACGGAATGAATTAGCCGTTTATTGTAGAGACATAAATGGCGGAGAGCGAAATATTTTCATTGGAGGACCTAATATTGCGCACTCCAATGTTACAACTTCTAATCTGGGTGTTTGGGAGCTGAAAAGTAGTGGAACTTTTATTATTCGAACGTTCGCGCGTAACTTAGATAGCTTTTCCTCCAACCTTGAGGGTATTATTAAAGTTATAAGTAAATGATACCATATACTGGCAATGGGAGTTTGTGGTTTTAATTAAGTTCTTGCAGTTGGTCGTATGCTGTAACACGTTATCGTGTATGCTATCATCCTCATCTCAGCTCATATACGTCCCCACCGAGGGGCATAAGCCTACCCTAACTAGTTATGGTGATTAGGCCTTAGTCAAACCACGCTGGCCCAGTGCGTTTTGGTTGACTTCACATACATCTTTAAATCACTTCGCAAGTGTATGCGGGTTTCCTTACGATGTTTTCCTTCACCGAAGGAGCGTCAGACAAAATAATGTACATAATATGAAATTCGTGAAACGAAAAACATATTGGTACATGGCAGGATCGATCGCGGGCCTCCCGATTCCACTCGGGGCACAGTCCAGTGCCGAGGCCACAGCGCCACCGACGCTCCCTCGTGTATGTGTATGCTAGAAAGGTTTCAATGTTCTTAGATTATGATCAAGAGACGGGTTGCAGGTGGATAAAATCTTCTCCTAACCGACTATAGATCCATCATTGTTTCAATTTTATTAACTTATAATGTTCTCCTTTTACATAAATTATTATTGTTGTGCCTTTTTTACGTATTTTCTTTCTTTCTGATTTTTTTTCTATTTAGTACTTATTTCTCTTTCTGGTTAATCGTCAACGTTACAACAATTCTATCCATTTATTAAAACATTGCTCTTGACTATTAGTACATTATCTCTCTGTGTCACACATTTGTCGAAACAGCAATATTCAGATGGAAAACATATAATTTGCATTTTGACAGGCACGTTGTGTTGTGTATTTGACATAGCTTTCGAAAGCATTCGGGGCCTACATCGGGCATCGGGGGATTTTTTTAATCGAATGAAATTAAATTTTCTCCTCACCAGTGTGGTAAATAAAAACTACACTATTATACTTGTCTCTACTTTAGAAACTGCAACTATTCTAAAGAGCACTATCGCCTTTCTTTGACTCATCTCTACACAAAGCCTAACGAAGTTGTAGAGTTGATTGACGTCGGCAAATCGGGAGGCGTCATAATTTAGATCGTATAGACTCTCGCCTCTACATCAGAAGATGCTCCTTAAAATTCACTTACTCGCGTTAACAAACTGAAACCATTACGAGCCTTAACTAGTTTAGAAAAGTTAAATTGCCCTCCTCGTTACATCTAGACATGTTAATTTATTCTTTGTGCGTTTTCCTCTTCACGCCCTTTGCAATGTCAGCTTTATCGGTATTGTTTTAAGGGCTACATCGCTTGGCAGCGGCGAGCTGTCCTTTCCTCAACTGTTATTGTCTGCGAGATCCCATTATCTTTATAGTACAGTAAACATGACAGTATATGAGTCGTAAATTAGCAAAAAGTTGTGTAAATAAAATGGAGGCTTGACGTCGTAGGGATAAGAGGAAAATGCGATTAGAAAGTTATAGGTGTTTAAACTGGTTAATGTGTGTATGAGTGTGTTTGTGTGTGTGTGCGTGTGGCGCTAAATTGGAAAACTTTGGGAAGTTGTTTGTTTTCGAGTTACATTAAAGATTATCTTTTTGAAGTATTTCCTTAGGGCTGATTCTGTAATGTAAATATGTAATGTGTACAAGCAAAACAACCCAAAATTTTGAGAAGGTATATGTTTGTAACGAATCGGTATTTGATTATGGTATTTTGCATATTTTCAGGCCAAGTGCAGATAATGACTATCCAATCGGTATATCATATTTAGCATTCATAATCATAATAAGTAATATGATTACTATTATTATGATTTTAATTATATTACGAGTATGATTTAATAAAGAAGCAGAATCTATGTCTTTACTAAGTGGAATGTTGTTGTTGTGGACTGTAGTGGACGCCTCAGGCCTGTGTAGGACTCTCCCCGCAATACCCATGAAACTAACCTCGATGTCCACTTTCCATGGTCAGGGGGATCCAGGTCCTAAGTAAGCTCAATTTTCTGGACAACCCCGAGACTGTCCGAGTTCGACCGCCTATTTTGTCACAGCGGCCAAATTGGATTTGAATGTTTTCCATAGTTTGTCGGAATTATTTCTGGTTGTTAAAAAGTCTCTTCATCTCCTCATACTTTTTCTGTATCGATACAAAACAAACACAACCAAGCACAGCACTTACACCAATCAATAATAAATACCGAACTATTCAAAGTTATCACTTAACCTGAACTCGGGTAATGCAATCGGGAACTTCCGAACCGGCCTATCGGGGATGCGAATCATGCGAAAGTACGAATTACACTTACGATATTTCCTCAGTTATAACGAGGGCGAATGAAGTTACTGACAATCAGAGATAAATGGTTTACCCGAAGCAAACAAACTTTCGTTAGCCACATTAATGGGCGAGGGCAATAGTATTTATTTATTTGTTTATTATATTATGTAAGCCATGTATGTGTAGATAAATTAATGGAGATTATTGAAAAGCTAGTTCATAGTGTGGCCACTTTTGTACGTTTCTTATAGTAAAAGTACAGATTTGGAAGACATTTAGTACAAAGGCAGATTGAAGAGATTGTGTTAATCGAGATTTTGTCTGTCGGTTTTGTGTAGTAAAACCAAGGTATATAATCAATAATTCGCAGGAAAACTTTAGGACCCACCATTTTAGTAAATGTCACTGTTATATACAGTCATATTTACTAAAATGGTGGGTTTAGAAGTTTTCCTAGTTATATCAGAATCATCAGCTTTTCTTACTCTTGAGGTAATTTAACTTCAACTATAGATTTTCTTGAACTATAGATTTTTATGAAACGTTGTAAATGAGAAATGCTTTGAAACAATTAAAAGACAAAACAGTAGAAATCTTATGCAATAAATGATGAATTAGTACGTATTCATGCAAAATCATTACAAAAATACTTCGTTGATAAAGTAACTATAAATAATCATATTGCTGATTGTAATACAAAACAAATGTTAAGCAATAAAGAGGAAGTAAAGGAAAACTGATAAGCTTTTCAACTGAAGAAACTACATCTAAAAATATTTCACGCCAACAATACACCATTACAGTTTCGCTTCATTCAGAGTCGTGCGGCGTTAGAGCCATCAACATGACACTGGAAGCTTTCAAAAAATCATTCATGAATAATAATTCATGTCCCCCGGCACAATAGACACACAAACCGAAAAATCTATACCCTCCTTAACCAGTATTCCCCAATACGTCAACGACGGGGAAAAATTACAGGTCAGAACTTGTTATAAATCACCTCCAATTGTTGTATCGAACGCAGCCGAATAAATGATTGATAGTTCGCGTTGGTTCTGCCCTGCCAATACTAGAATGTCGAATCAGAATGGAATGTAATTCCATCATACATTTTGTATACACCAACCTAGTGATTTGGCGCTGCTCAAAAATGAACGACCGACCGGGGATTATATTTTCATTCGGAGTGCGATCTTAGTTGATTAAACAAATGAGCGATGTGCCCATTGAGAGTTTGGATAGAAAAATGAGGGGTTTAACATCATTGGTCTTTGTTTTGAATGTAGAAATGTTAGTAACACATCTGATAATATTGCATCTGAAGCACACCCCGCACGTAAATAATTTTTTTATACGCAAAATATGAATCTTGAAAGACACATGCTGATATCTTTATTCAATGGCATCCAACTCTATTTATATACATTTGCGTCATTATAGCACAGCATTGTATGAAGAAACCTTATTTTTATTTGAGACTTCATATATTACTCGTACTAAGCTACCGGAGGGAGACTCTGTACCAGAATCGTCTGCTAAGGTACCTCCGTCTTACCTATTTCTGCTGCAATGCAGCAGTACTTGCGTTGCTATATTCCGGTTTGAAGGGTAAGATATGCCAATGAAATTACTCGGTTCCGTGACTTTACATCTGATGTCACAAGTTGGCAACGTACGCTGTGGTTCTTATGGCGGTTGCAGTTTTGCTGTAAATCACACAAGAACCACATGCATTATAGGTGACTGTCATCATTTACCATTAGGTGGGCAGTTTACTTATTTGCCAACTTAGTAGTACAAGAAAAAAGTTCAATTTTCTAGTGTAAATCGAGCAACACATAGACTAGATATAAATGCTAACATGATTACACTTAATTGCTTGCTTGGCAGTGGAGATTTCAATAATCCAACATTCTATGCTTTGATTATTTATATGTTAATATTATAAAGTCAAAATACTTTATACACAAAAGTTATCAAAGCCGACACCTTACTTAATGTACTCGTAATATCAATAACTAGCTGACAGACAGGAATCGCTTTATTTAGAACCTCCCATTTCGACATAAAATTCAAAATGGACTTTCTAAAATTGCGAGAGAGCCTCGAATTGGAATTTATTGGAGTTAAGACTTCAAGGTGTATTCAATTTCAATTCTACAACGGAATGGCTGCGCTGGGTCCACTTTATTGTCATTGTTTTAATATTTTCGGCAGCGAACAGCCATTTTGGAATTTCCTTCCAAATATTCCGCGTCATTTGGCAGATCGTTATAATTTCATTCGCCGCCATTTCGTTGTTTTGAAACGGTAATTGCTTCAGACATATTGTTGGGCGTTTTAGTGTGAAGGCGTCCCGAGTTTATTTCTCTATTTTACACCTCTCCCAGTTTCTGCACGTTATTATCACCCAATTATTTAGTCTCGAGGGTATCTAAATTGCTCAGGTGTTTATCACAGATCAATGTAATTAATTAGGGATTAGTAATATTGTGTTATTGAACAGAATCTACTGAGAGTTGCGACGTAAATAGTCAATATGAAACTGTGTCGATACCTATACCTTAATAAGGAAATAGAAATGGTCAAATTTATTTAAGGAAGAAATAGTTTGGGCTGCAAAATTTTTGAGTATAAAATTAAAATATGTTTAATACCTACTTTCTTTAAGTAATTAATAGCTGGAGTGTGAGAAGTATATAGCTATAGCCATGGACCTACAAAAAAATATATTCTTTTTTTCAGGTCCGTGTCTATAGCACGAACCATTTCAAACGCCAAATTATTGCTGCCTGCACAATATTGTCTACTGAACTGTTATTCACATCGTCCTTATTTTCAGTAGGAAATTCACAAAGGCACTTTATTCTCTTATTTTCCCTTCTTCACAAAGAACTCCAACTATTTTGTAGTACGCTGCATAACATGAACCACGTTTTTCAGTCTCCTATAGAATGAGAAAAATAGTTCATCAATTCATCAGCACGCGGTTTCTTCGCATGAGTGTAGTTTCAAATCTTTAGTTGTTTTTAATCATCTCCTGATGGGGTGTTGTGAGTCTGTAACGCGCAATCGTCCATATAAATATGCAACCACTTTAGATCGAATGGATGCTACACTTGTTTGCCATACATTTATACATAAAACAAAGTCGGGTTAGCTACACCATTTATAACTTCAGAACGGCTGGACCGATTTTAATGATCTGTCGTTTGTTGTATTGGTCTCCGCCTCGAATAGCAGAATAACTATTAAAATATCGGAAAAACTTACTTTCATTTTTTTAAAAATTAGGTTTAGAACTTCGCGATCTGCCGCAATCGACAGCTCACTTCATTACAAATATGTCTGTGATTATTTTTCCGAAAAAAGGCTTACATTAATTGGCTGTTAGGCGTAAGAAGTACGCCAGGTCCGCTAATTTGTATAAAAAAGCGGCCAAGTGCGTGTCGAACCACGCGCAGTGTAGGGTTCCGTAGTTGCAAATGCCAACTTTGAGTTCACACTCACACCTCACAACACGTTGCCACAGATTACTAAATGCGTTGCTATTAAATTAGGCATTATTATTATTATTAAAGCTGCAATGAGTTTATATTTCCTTAACTTCACGTGGTTCGTAAATTTATATTCAGTACTAATTTTCAATGAAATTTTACTTTTCCGAGTACATTTTATAAGTTAGTCGTCTATAACTTTTTAGTTTGTACTTAGTACTCAACTCTGATAGTTTTCCTTTAACCTTCGTTATATATACTACTGTTGTAATTTTTTTCACGTGTCCATATATAACCGTTTACCAGATAGAGGTCCCCCCACTTACCTCTAACAAAAATTGGCATATTTCAGATACGGATCCCTAAATCGAAAAATTGTGTTCTGAAACTTACATTATTTTTTAGACCTATTCAACAGTACCCCACACGATGGGTTAGTTGAGAAAAAAAATTTACTCCCACTTTACTTGTATGGGAGCTACCCTAAAAAACAATTTTTTTTCAAAGTTTTTTTTCACCACTTTTTTGGCATGATTAATATTCCTACATACCTATACCAAATTACAGCTTTCTAGTACTAATAGTCTCTGAGTAATAGCGCGGACAGACAGACAGACAGACATGGCGAAACTATAAGGGTTCCTTGTTTACTACGGAACCTTAAAAAAGGAAAATCAATAACACGAATACAAACGAAAAAACCCTGTCCCTACTTTTTTTAATATATGTCTTTACAAACAAAATATAGAATCTGCTCAACACCATTTGCCGGTAGTCCGGTGCCGGTTCCAGGTTGTCCAATATATCTGCTAAAACCTTGTCCTTGAAAAGCAATAACCTACACATTATCATAAAAGCAAACGGGTGTGTTAATTGCATCCACACTAGTCTAACTTCTTTACTGTTCGTAGTATAGTTTTTACAATAGTCTTTCCTTGTAAGATCTTCATAAAACCGGCCAAGTATAATAGGTCGGTCGGTTTTATAGCGTGAGCGAGCGTGTCGAGATATTTTTTGTTAGCGGGCTATAAAGTTGATAACCATAATGTAATGACAGCCCGCGAGGGTTCACGTCATAATGTGTGTGTTTTCTGGTAATTCGTGTTGTAAATGCTTATAGAGAATGTAGTTAAAGATAATTAAAGACTGCAGTAGGTATTTTGTGACGGTGCTTAGAAAGATACGAGATGTTTTGATATTCGTACACTAGCTAGTAGCTACATAGCTCCAACTAACTAAAGCAAGATTCATTTTGAGATGTGTTGCTAAATTTATATAGACATTAATCTAGCGTATAGATAAGTCAATCTTTTCCTCATTTCCCATCCCTATTGATATGAAAACCTAGCGTGTCATTTTTATTGACCAACTTTGATGTCACGAAAGCGCTTTAGTGAAGGAAATTCTTTTGAAAACCTTTTAAATAAATCTCTCCTAAATCACATATACACTCGTATCTATATTAAAGTCAAAGTAATTACTTGAGTAAAAGTCGTTACTTATGTTGTGATTTGTATACAATAAGTACTGTGACAATAAAAAAAATGTCTTATTATTGGGTTCGGTGGCGCAGTTCGCACGTCCGGCCTGTGATAATGACGATTACGCTTTCGCAATGGTCCGTCACGAGATGGATGACCAAAAACTTGGTATCTCGAGCTCCTCCGTTTTTCAGAAGGCTTTAAGCAGTTGCTCCCAAGTGTATTCCAATCGGTAAAATGCACCAACCTGCACTAGCTGATAAGCATAACTTTATTCACATCATTCAATCAAATTCTCGTTTATTGTATAAAAATCACAACTTAAATAACGACTCTTACTCAATTATAATTAATTATGAGCTACTTTATGAGTCTAAAACCGGTGCAATTATATCCACTTTACGAGCAAGTGTGTTGAAAACAAATAGCTGTCGCTATTATAAGCGATATAACAGCGGTCACAAGGTCAATATGTATAGTCGGGCGTGTGGCTGTATGTACTTGCTCTGTGCGGGACAACTTCAGAGTGGACTAGACGTTTGACGTAGTAGTCTGTAACATCGGAAGAAAAACCTAGCTCTTTCTTTTAATAAGCGAAGTACACACTACCTATACAGTGTGGAGCCTGAAGCCGGAGCAAATATTAAAACGCGGGCTCTATAATATAGTCTATTAGCATTTTCTTTGAAATCATTACAGTTACCTGAAACCCATGCATTAAACTGAATAATATTTTAAAATCATGATTCATATTGAGTGTGTATTGCAAAGCGATATTATCGCTACCTTCGTCGCTGTTATGTTGTCTCTTTGTACGTTGTTATTAATGTGTTAGTGTGTATACGATGCAGAAGTGTCAATAAAGTTGAGGGAGTTTGCATTACACTGAATATAGGATTCATTTTCATTTCCATTTCAAAATTCTTTATTTCATAAAATTATTACAGTGTATTACAACAAAAAGGTTGATACAAATGCAGAAAAATACTTACATGCACTTTATAAGGCTAAGCACACCTATGAAAGCTTACACACATGTAACATTTAACAGCTTATAACATCGAGAATTAATTGAATCTACTTAAATCGGGACAGATCCTTATATTATGGGTACAAATTACTTGTATGTCACCTGCTTGTTGCATAAGAAGATGCGAGAAAAAAACAAGCAAACCAATATTAACTGTAATAGTTTTGCTTTTTACATAAAAGAGGGTGAGATTAATATTACAAAAACACTGTAACGACCAGCAAACTATTAGCGGCAAGACCTACCACGCCCCCCTCGCCCGTACCCGCAATGGGCGACAGGGACGGAGCCGTGCGGCCGATGAGTGTCACTTTATTTGTCATGCGCATGCTCATCGCTGAGCGTGTTATCGGAAACTAGACCAGAGGCCCAATTCAGCTAATAAACTACAGCCGAATCGAAACTGAACCGCTGCGGTCGACCAATCGGAGCGCTTATATTGCCTTTCAACTGCTCGATGACGTGATAATGTGGCGTTCTGATTGGTCGATCGCAACGGTTCAGTTTCGATTCGGCTGTAGCTTATTAGCTGAATTGGGCCTCAGGGGACGCATTTTCGAATCAATAGAAATGAATTCGAATACGAATACAAATCACGTGCGGAATTATTTTCTCCTGTTCCCAATTTTAAAGATTTTTGAATCACTCGAATTCAGTATTGTCATTGCAAACAAATTCTATATTAGAAACCGTTACACGCAGAAAAAATAAAATCCATTACGCAAGATCATGGCAGTAAGTCATCAATTTAAAAAACCGGTGACGAGTCGCATTTAAAACGGAAAGAATATACGTTCTGTATATTCTACTAGTAGAAATCAAAAACGAGTGGGTAGGACCACTCGTTGCAGAATTCACGGAATGAATATTCAAAAATAGCGAATTCTGAAATTCGTATGCGAATCTTACGATTTCGAATGCGAATTTGAAATCTACTGTTTCAAAAATGCGTCTCCAGACGGGGTAAACAAAAGATAGTGATGAGGCAAGCGGTACGTTCTGTATCTGTCGATGTATTTGATGTCAGATAATTTGGTTGAGCATATATTTGATATTAAGGGATTTTTATGGAATTTATTTTTGTTGTAAAATATCTTAGTTAGTTTTAATATAAATGCAATAAGAAGTGGAAAAGAAATTATTTGATGTAGTTTTATCAAATTTGTTTTATATGGAGTATTATATGCTATTTTGATAGCTTTGTTTTGAATAACTTGTAGAATTTGGTAATTAGTTAAACATATACTACTCCAGACTGGGCAGGCATATGTAATACAGGGTCTAACAAGGGTTGAGTATAATCTAAGTTTGGTGGAGGGACTAATATTACTCTTACGATTAAGAATATAGGATTAAATGTGTTAGAAAAAAATCAAAAAGTAAAAGTTATGATTTTAATTAAAAGACTCCATTTTTTGGGTTCCGTTTCCAAAGGGTAAAAACGGGACCCTATTACTAAGACTTTGCTGTCTGCCCGTCCGTCTGTCTGTCACCAGGCTGTATCTCAAGAACCGCGACAGCTAGACAGTAAAAACTTTCACAAATTACTCGTATGCATTTCTGTTGCCGCTATAACAACAAATACTAAAAACAAAATAAAATAAATATTTAAGGGGGGCTTCCATACAACAAACGCCCTATGATTTCATATTTTTGTATTTTTTACTTATTTGCTTATACTAAATTGTTGTGTGTGTGTGTGTCTGAAGACCAAATAAAGTTTCTATCTATCTATATCAATAAATGGTTATTTTCACAAAATACTCAATTGTATATTTACTTTAATAATAAATAATAAAATTGAAATAAAAAAAATATTTAGTTGTGTACCTACTGTTTGTTTGCCTAGTCAATGGTACGGAACCCTTCGTGCGCGAGTCCGACTGGCACTTGGCCGGTTTTTTAATATTTATGTTTCGCTTTTTAGGCACCACACAGCATGGATCCCATATCCGCGGCTAATTCAAAAATTATAATCAACAGCGAAAATTACACAACGCTAACCTCCAAAAATCAAAATGAATATTTTCTGTATGTGCTTGAATAGGTCCAGGTAAGGTATACGTATAATTGGATCCGATAGGTGGCGCTGTAATCGGGTAGAACAACGTCTGCCGGACCCACTAGTCTTCTTCTTCTTCTTCTTATTACTGGTATTAAATTAGGGTTTTCCCTCGATTTTCATAGGATCCCGTCATCAGATCCTGACTTTGGTGGCCTTGGGACCACCCCAGGAGTATACTCTAGCGAATACAAAAATAATTTTGAAAATCGGTTCACAATTGGCGGAGTAATCGCGTAACATACACACAAAACACGTTGGACTCCTAAGAATTTAATAGTTTTCCTCGATCTTTATGGGATCCAATCATCAGATCCTAATTTTGGTGACCATGGGACCACCCTTGGAGTATACTCTATGTGGGATAGTGGTTCGATTCTGGTGTAGAACGTTGTTTATATTTCAAAAAAGCAAAGCACGTCAAAACAAGAGCAATGTTTCGATCCGAAAATTGAAAATTTTATGCGATTATGATAGATATTATAATGAAATACAGACCCAAAAAACAAAACAAAATCAATCATTCCGAAAAATAAGTTTGAAAATCGGTCCACAATTGGCGGCGTAATTGCGTAACATACACACAAAAAAAACATACGCATCGAATTGAGAGCCTCCTCCTTTTTAACCGACTTCAAAAAAGGAGGAGGTTCTTAATTCGATGCGTATGTTTTTTTTTGAAGTCGGTTTAAAAGGAATCGCTGTGTCTTAGTCTCGCAAAAACTCTGAAATGGCTTGAGCGACTTTTACGAAAATTCTGTGCGTATATGATTAGGTCCAGGCACGTCCAGGGAAGGTTTAAACGTACAGTTGGACCCGGTAGGTGACGATGTAATCGAGCAAGACAACGTCTGCGGGGCCCACCAGAAGTCTAATAAAGATAGACATGATATGTGTTACACCGCCTCAGCCAATCGCAAGCCAGCCGAAGCCAGCCAATCAGAGCCAAGCACGTGTTGCCATGTGACAGCCAGCCCAAGCCAGCCAATCAGAGCCAAGCACGTGCAGCCATGTGCCAGCCAGCCCAAGCCAGCCAATCAGAGCCAAGCCAAGCTAGCGCCTTACTATCGGAGAAACTATAAAATGCCGCGCCATCTCATATTTAGAGGACTTCTCTGTTTTACTGTTTCTAAGACGGAACTCTGCCCGATTGTAAATCGAAATTAAATCAGTGTGATTTTGCAACGTCTACTTTTTATTATATCCCGTTACATATGTGATAAATTAAATCGACATAGATTTGTTTTAAGTAGGCTACGTAGTGTGTCTGCACAAGCTACTGTTTAGACAGCATATTATGGCTATATCGCTTTTAATCTTAGATATGGCATTCTGGTGTGGGGTAATACAATATATAAAGATAAATTATTCATAGCGCAAAAGAAATGCGTGAGAGCAATATGCGGCAAGTCTCAATATGAATCGTGCAGACCATTGTTTAAATCATTAGGTATACTGACGCTTACTGACTTATATATACTGGAATCTGTCTGCTTTGTGAAAGGCCACGTAATACTAGAAATAGAGATAGACTAATTTATGAACACTCCCCAAATTCAGCATTTTATAAAAACCAATGTCCTGCTATGTGTGTTAGGACATTTAAGCCTTGCCTGACAAAATAAAAAAATGACATTTATAAAATTTAGGAAAGAATTAATTGAGTGGTTAAAATCTAAAAAATATATACTTTCCATGATTTTTTTAATTGTAAAACGAATTAAATGTAAAATGTTTGCATGCTACCTACTGGCAAAATATGCTGGACTAATTTGTACACTGTTTCGAGCATTGTTTTACCATATTTTATGCAAATAAAGATATTATTATTATTATGACGCTGAAAGCAGTTGGATAAAAACAATAATATCAATAATAGTAATAACCATTGCAAAAAAACTACCCGCAATAGACGCACGGACCCTCACCGGACCATTATCGAGCCTCATCATATCCTAAATATTCACATTCATATTCCTATAGATAGATAAAAGCGTTCCAAGTTCGGTAAATGTCATCAGCTGGCAAGGTGAATACGGCCTTGTCTCAATGACATAAGGTCTACGGAAGATAAGAGATAATCCTGTCTGCATTAAGCTTACATGCTCAGAGGGCTATGAAATTGAACATTAAACAAATATGTGACACTCCAGCGAAAAATTTTTGGGTCGAGCCGCCAATAAAATGGCTGGGTGCGACTGTCATTTCTTATTTTATTACAAGGAAATATATTTCATTTCAGATTCGTTTTGTTTTGACTTTATTATTTTTTGAATAGCTCCTTTTAAGCCCCCATGAACCATGTGCATAAAAGTTACAACGTAAAGCTTGAGGGGTTTTTTAGACTCCAAGAATTCCCATGGTAGGAATTGTGTAATTTGTTTTTTTTTTTATTTAAAAATAATGTGTTGTCTATTTGTGGATCAAAATATAACAACACTTAGTGAATAATTAATATTTTCTTTTTAACAAGGAATGAAAAAACATAATGATCTTTACGAATAGAAACTTTTCTTTGGCCCAAATTAATATTAACCACTTGGCAATTCAATCTTGTCAATTTAAATACAAGAAGCGAAATAAATTAGTAGTAAAAAAATTTATCAGGCTTTTATCTATACTCTATAAATACAAATAAATAAAATTGAAGTGTCTGTTTGTAATGTCAAAATAACAAGTTTTTACTAAATAAGTATAAATGTTTATCGGGTACCAATAACAAAAACACAATTTCAACATTTTTTGTCTGTCTGTCTGTTTGTTCCCGCTAATCTCTGGAATGGCTGGACCGATTTTGACGGGACTTTCACTAATAGATAGCTAATTATATAAGGTATAACATGGCTCCTTTTTGCCAAGAGTTACTATTCCACGCGGACGAAGTCGCGGGCACAGCTAGTATAATATATGTGCATGCATGCAAAATTTCAGCTTAATCTGAAACCGGGAAGTGGGTCAAATTTATCTTGCAAGATTTCATTACAGACACGGGACAGGTGAAAGTAAATAAAAGCTTGTAATAACTTGCCTTTCGCAGGTTGGTTAAATTAGGATAACTTTTTACCGAAAACGTAATTTTGCTTTAAGCATACAACCATTTCGCTTTGCTATCTTTTCTCAAGGTAATAAAGTTGTCAGCTAGATGACCTGCCCGTTTTTTATCTTCAACTATCATGTTCAAAACCACAATCATTAGCCATTTCAGCCTTTACATTTGTCAATAACTGATAAATAAGTACTTAGAGATACATACAAATATGCAAAATATTTTCTATTTCACAAATACACTATGCGGGTCTATGCAACCCTAAGTCATTTTGCGTATGTTTTGCTGCATCGGCGTTTCAATTACTAAATCGCTGTCTAAAAGCTAAAAAAATTATAGCTACTCTAAGCATCGATAAAGCGTGAGTTTTTAAAACTGTATTCAGATCCTTGTTCACTAGGGTCTATTAAGCCCGCTGAGCACACGGTATTGGAGTGTTGGGCTTGGCGATCCCAACGTCGCGAACCACGCGTGGCGTTGGACGGTCGTGAACGCTGCCAGTCATCATAAGTAAGGCGCTGGCTAGTGAGAGGAAAAAGCAGGCTGTCGCCGCATTCTGTGAGAATGTAATCACACACGGGCAACCCGCATCATTGACAATGAAGAGGTGACTAACAACCTTGAACCTCTGCAGTTGCATCGCGATGTTGCGTACTTTAGTGCGTTCTATTGTCTATACTCTATAGCACGGCGAGTGTTCTGAAGAGCTTTTTTCACTAATCCCACCTTCTCCTTTCCATTTAAGAACTACACGTGCTGGCCTGCATTGTGCAATTTATTTCTATGTCGCACGATTACGAAATGGAACTCTCTGCCAGCACATGTGTTTTCTCCTTCTTACAATCCCGGGTCCTTTAAGAGAGGCGTGGAGAAGCACCTTGCCGGTCGGCAAGGTGAGGGTGGCTAGTGCGGCGTTTAACCTCTCTCCCGCACTTTCTTTGCATTTGGACTTTATTTCCACTTACCACCAGGTGGAATAGGGTCATTTGCTTGGCCTTCTATAAAAAAACACAGAAGGAGGCAGCGGAGAGGGAATGCAAAAACGACTTCTCTCCCCCCCCCCCCCCGCATATCTCCCCTCCGACGCAGACGATTGTAGAAGGCGGGCCATTGCAGCCCACCTTTCATGGTCACCCTAGGTGTGGCCCGCACGCTAAGGAGCCTAAGTTTTACCCCATGTGCAAGGTAATCCCCCACAGACGATAAGATTCGCCCCGTAGCTGGTCGAGCTATCCACGGGTGAACCGGAGAATTGAAGTCGCCCAGACCCTGGATTACCCTGACTATGGGGAAGTTGGAAATAGAGATTGTTACAGTAGATATACCCAGTACTCAGCAGGGAAAGTTCTACAGACGCCTGTAGTCTAGCCATTCGGCAGGTATGGTGTGCAAAGGCATTTCATCTCGTAAAGAAGGGTCAATTAAATCCCTCGTGGTTCATGAAAGGTTTATATTGTGACGATAATGTCTAGAAGGCCTATAAGTTGCCTGGTGGAGATTGATAAAGCCGCCTTTTGTTAGTTTTGTTTTATTTGTACATACTTACGAATATGCGTCTTCTGTTAACAATGGAGTATTTAGTCATTCATTCATTTCAGGTTGAATATAGAAGAGATCTTCACTCATATTTCTCTTGCCTATAATTTTATTTTGAAGGGCCCTGATTGGCTCGTCCACTTATGTATATCGATCTCTTAGGTTTATTTTGTTTAATGTCAATTTACATCGCTATCTCCACTTTTCGGTCATTCGATCTCAATTATGCGTTTGACGACTCTTCATAGCTTACACGGTGCAAAACAGGCCAGTATCCCACAAATAGAGGCATCCACCAGAGGGAAACTTGACACTCAGTCGTCTGCGCGAGTATCTTCATATTGTTTCTATCAAAGGCCAAAGTGCTTATTGCATTTAACAAGTATTAAAATGATAAGCAACTGATGTGTCATCGTATTTTACAAGTTAGCAATGTACAGTCAGCAACACGTCAACCTTAACATTTGCTCTACGAAAGCCGTCACAATTACGAGCGACATAATAGCGGTCTCAAGGTCAACGTGTAACGTCTGATCTGTTGCTGTGTGTACTTCGTGATTTTCGTAGGGCTTGTAAGAACCAAATGATCACAAAGGCCACTTACTATAAGATAGGCAGTCTCATTGTTTGCCATCTTTGTTGTATAAAGAAACTAAGTAAGATACAAAATATATTATCACAGGCCCATATAACCCAGTGCCCTTTGCCTACAAAGAAAAACACGTTGAACTGGAATATTATGAGGTATCTGAAATAATTCCAGGCAAATTCAATACGGGGAAAAAGCCATAAGAATATTACTGAGTATTACTTGATGGATGTTATGTTTGGTGGAAATATTTACCGATATTCAATTTTCTGGATACATGATCTCACGTAAATGTATGTTTGTAATTAATTGTGCCTTTCGTTGTTGTAAAAAGAAATTCGTTTACTGAAGTTATTACAATTTATATTATGTTACTCATCTCTTCCTCACATAAGGTCGTATTACTTTCTGCTTCAGGTTGATGTGTAGTTCAGTTCCCCACAGGGGTACCGTCCGGTTTCTTTCTTGAAAAGTACAGATTCGCCCTAATCAGTAATCATCATCTAAACTAAGTTAGTTGTCATAATATCAATTTAACTAATTGTTGTTTTCCGTCAGCTAAGTGAGAAGCAGCCAGTTCTTACGTAATCTAGACACAATCCGGCATTGATCGGAAATTCTTCTTTCACCATTTTAAAAGAATTTGATTTGAAAAAAATTGTGGATGTAAAAATAGATGAAATCTTTGGAGGGGGTTGGGACCTCCTCATCGGAATCGCATTTTTTCCTTGCAAGAAATTGACCAAATTCCAAAAAAGTGGTTATCTGTTGGAGCAAGGTCCGCGGAGTATGGTGAGTATCGAAGACATGCCAATCGCAGTTCCTCTATATAAGCGACCGTCTGAAGTAAAGTCATGAAGTATGGTGGAATCGTTGTCCTGAAGCAGCAGCAGGCTAGAGTGTTGATCAGTCTCTGTTATGTAACGGCTAGCTTTTTGCATCATGATTTGCAATTATTCACCATACAAATCTGCCGTAATCGTCTGGTCAGATCTTAGGAAGCTTATAGTGTATGACACCAGCACCGGGCCACAAAACAACAGTAACTTTTTTGGGTCAACTTTCCCATATGACAGGAGTTGGCGGGTTCTCGTGGATTAAACTACTGTGATGAGCGTTACTAACATCATCCAGGCTCCATATTTCACAATTATTAGTGTGCTTTACTTAATTTCATGCCGTACCCATTTCATGAGCTTTTTCACTATTTCAATTTGTTTCAAGAGAATAAAAATTGCTTTGTCACTCACACTGAAGCCTGCCGCTAGCTCTGACGTGGTTTGCGATGGATCGGTTCGGTAAAACGTACCGTACTTCCTTTTACAGTAGCTTCTCCGTGCACATCATTAATTCTTTGAGCTGTTTCTGCAGCGCTGGTGCCGCGGTGAAATTCATATTCGAAAATAACGCTATATTTTAGTTTTCCTGAACAGAACGATGTCATAGAAAAATCAAATGGTGCGAAAACAAGTGAATCACTAAATTTAAAGCGGAAATATACGAGCCTAAATTTGAATTTGGAATTCCAAACCTAGCGCCAGATATTTGAGATCAAAGTGGCTGGATGAAATGTTTATTACACATAACCATTTAACCATTGCTTATATGCTTTCTATTCTTCTTGATTCTGTTTGTAAATCATAAAAGAGTCATATTATTATGCACTCTGCCCTTATACAGGTGTTATGTTGGGACAGCGCATCACATGTTCTTCTTCCATTTGCTTCATTCAAGCGTTAAATCCGTTCTATCATTTTTCGCATGTGTATCCTTAATCACGCAGACCATCCATACTTTTTTGGGTCTTATTTTACCCTTATTTCTATCCAAATTCGTAGCAATAATAAATAGCGAACCTTAAGCGTTAACAAAACCCTGACCTTGATAACCATGTTAGCTTGTTGTATAGTTGACTGCGTTTAGTTAGGTTCCACCCTCGTCCCCCTAACCGCCAGTTGTCAGTTAACCAGTAAATAAACATATGACGTCACGCAACGCTAGGAACTAACTTCATTTGAACCCACACACCATCTACAATCAAATGAAGGAACTCTATAACATCTTAATTAGTTTGAGTCAACTAAATTTCCGTCTGCAACTTTCAATCAAAGGACCTTCTGATAGCATTAAGCCTTATTACTAATTATGCCTGTGTAGGTTTGTTTCTAATTATGGGGGGGAATTGGAAATAATTGGAATTCACGAATAGTTTGAGATATTTTCTGAAAATTCTGAATCTTAATTATTTTAATGATATAAATTTGTTAATTTTACTATTATAATTGCCTCATATTTTATTATAAACTTGACTAATGCTATTTGAATGGAAATAATTTAGAGCTTTGATGATTTTTATCTTCTGGTTGCATACCATCTAATGTTTTTTTACTTTAAACCTTTTTAGAAATAAATCTTGGATTATTGTTATTCTGTATAAAACAGAATCTTGTGAACTCGAGAAATTTGAAACTATTTACAAATGTTCTTAGTTCGCCTGGATTAAGGTATCTCACAAAATAATCACAGTAAATCTTCGAATGTGCTTTTTCGAATGGATATTTGACTACACATTACAAAAATGAATACTCAGAATAGAGCATATTTAAGCTGTCGATAATTTCAAATAATATTAAAAATCTACGGTTCAGACTGTAAAAGTAATTGGATAGAACTTTTTAATATAGGGCTTTGTATAGGATGACGTATTTTCCAATTTGTTAAATAAAATTAATTGATATTAATATCTACCCCTCAGACCTTTCGCAAACTTTTCCAAGGAGCGATTTAGGTCAATATTGTGTTCAATCGCGGAGTGAAATTTAAGTGGGTAAAAAAGGAACACTCCAACTTCTTAAGAAGGATGGTTTTTTATATGGAAATCAGATTCTTTGCACGTTAAGTTTTAACGAGGTGCTAAATAATTCAATATAGGCTCATTAACTTGTTAGTGTTTTAGGTTGTCGTCGCTTCTTTATGAATTTTTTGTATCATAAAGTGGCATTGCCAAACTTAATTTTCGCTCGCTACACTGTCTTTCACTTTTCACTTTTTTTCTTCTTCTCTGCCTCTTTCTTTCCTCGAACTAGCTTCTATGATAATTTAATTAAATATTAAATTGTAACGAGGTACTGTACCTTTCTAGGTATAGCAACTCGTTGCATTTCCGCCTAAGCTGGCTGCATTTAAAATTTTATTCTGTTCTACCGTCACTCCATTGCCGACACCGAGGTCCGAGACGCTGTAAGTTTCGATGCCACAGTCTCCTATTTAATTTTAAATTAAATAAACGGAATTTCATTTAATATAGCTCACATCGATATTGAAAAATATGTTAATTGAAAGATATGTTTATAGTAAACCAAATGGCACTAAAATGTCCTATACTATACTTCAATTAAGTGGCCACAGTACCTACTACTAGCGCCGCCATTCGTTTTTTATTGATTATCATAAATTAAAGACGTTTCTACAAAAAATAGATCAGGCAAGAACTCAATATACATATTTCAGATTTTTTGAGCTATTCAGGCATATATTAAATGTATAGGAATAATCATAATCCGAATTATTGCTAAAAGTGGCCACTTTGAGTGGCGCTAGTAGTGGCGCTAGTAGTAGGTACTGTGGCCTTTTAATGATAAGGTCTTAATCTCATAAAGCTGCAAATTGAATGATCCACAAGCATAAAAGCACTTCAATGTAAATAAGGAAATCCCATCGCACTTTTACATAGAAAGAAACGCACAAAAATATTGGATTAGTAAGCCGATAAAAAATGAAACTATTTTTTTCCTTCTATACCGAAATAAAAATGTTTCCCAGCATCCGCGTATTTTCCTTAGCAGTCGGAACCGCTTTCTAATACATTATATCAATAAATTCAATCCGGAATGAAGCTGGAGCCTACATAATAAGGGATAACAAATAGCATATTGCCTCCTAAAAAAGGCATGGAGATATAAATCTGAGAGCAGAAACGGTCGTCGACTGTCCTCTTATTACTCGGGCGGATAAGGTTCATGCAGTAATGCAACATTAGGCAAACATAACCAAGCTTATTTATTAGTACACTGGTCTCATATTTAAACGTGTCTTGTTTTTGTACAAGTTTTCTCTTTTAGAAAACTTACTATGTTCATATTTTTATTTATTTTATTATAGAGTACGCCAAAACGGATCAACAGAGTGGCAGGGATTATTTGAAATATTTACAGCAATCTTCACACCAATCAACGACAAAAAATGCTTACAAGCTGTAAATATTAAATTCGTGTAAGGCTCTAAATATAGTCTTGCTATAATCCACGGTAATCCGTTGAATAGCTGTATTCATAACGGTTTAATTGATATAATGCTGTTATAAGCCAGTAACATCGCTTTAGCGTTAAATTTAATTTTGCGCCGGGAGAATGCCTTTCAATAGCCCTGGAATATTAGAATTAATGAACTTCGAAAGCTTTTGGGATTTTAAAATACAGTTTGTTTAATTCGAGTCTGTTACGATATCAGGTAGGCATGTTTTAATGGGCCGTGACCTCTCTTTGCCTATTATTAAAAGGACGATGCTCGGTAACGAGAGGAAATGAGAAGCTGTCACCTCCTTTTATGAGAATTTCATTTAGCAGAAGGAGGCAGCAGAGCGGATGGTAGACGCTTTCATGACAGCACTGCACCTGCATCCTTGTGTGGCCCCGATGCTCATCTATACATAATTATCCGGATTCTTACAGGCGTTAAGACCGGTTCGTAGCTGGCCGGGCAAGCCCGGGGTGATTCAAAAAGTCGAGGTTGGTAAAGTGACTAGACCCTGAATATGGAGAGTCCACACATACCTATCGATTAGCCATCGCCAGCAGTGCGAGTATGGACTTGTCGATCGACATATATCGATAGACAAAAGCAACTGTCCTTTTCATGTCTTAGATTCCTAATCTAAGGTCAAAATATCGATTTTTGTCGTGTATCTTAGCTGTCAAATTTTGTTCATGGAGAGCTCCATGCTCGCACCGCAGGTACGGTAAGCAACAGCATTCTACCTCGTTAAATACGAGTATAGCATACTTTTAATAAAAGAAAGAAGAAAGGTTTCCTGTCACCTTGACTACTATGTTATTAAACTACTTCGGGGTATAATGGGCTTGAATATAATCTGGCGATAGCCAGCTCTACCGCATCAACTTGTAGTGCACTCTGCCAATTACTCTGAATGTATTGAGGTTCTGGTGCTGGCTATTATCGCCCACTAGGCCAGCGTGGTAGAAGACAGCCCTAACTCTCCTTGGTTCCCCAACCTTCTGTACCTACCTAACCTACCTGTACCTTAGATCAGCAGTGGGTGTATTGTAACTCACATGATAATAGGGGAACTGACGCTGTCAACGCTTTTGTGCTGGTTGCTTCGGACGTCAACGCGCGCGAAACGACTTGGGTTATTTATCACGAACTAAGTGATCTAAAGAATTTACTACATTGTACAATGAACGTAGATACATTAATATTTTTATACAACTAAGGATAAGTTTTTTAATAGTCAGAATTTTTTTCCGTGGAATAAAAATTACGGTTTGACAGATTTTATACAGAAAATTTGTCAAACAATTGGCAAACAAACAAACTGACCATCTGGTCGTAATGACTATAGTTACTTATAATACTTGTGGCTCCTACAATATTATAACTTTGTCCCTTATCCGTAATAATGTTCTCACAATATGTAATCTGACTGTATACCTCGTGAATTGCTCACCACTGCATACTGCTTACCAAGATCAAGTAAAGTTGACGCTTCTCCTTTATTACGTTTGCAGTCATATTGTTGGTATCGAATTAGACTTATTCTTGCGACCAAGAGACGCATTTTTGAAACAATCTAACTCAAATTCGCAACCGAAACGTAAGATTTAAATACGAATTTGGAAATTCACTATTTTTTAATATTTATTACGTGGATTCTGTATCAAGTGATCCTACCTAGCTATGTTCGATTTCTTTAAGCTACAGTGTATTAAGCAAGCTATATTATATTATGTCTATGTTTACGTCAAATACTTTATGTTATAATTATACTAAATTGTTGTGTATGAAAACGTTTTTATCTTTATTAGTGAGTATTAATGCGTCTACATTAGGAAGTTTAGTATAACATTTAACTAACGTATGCGTGACCGGTTCTATGTAATACCGGGCTATATTGTATGGTATGTCTGTAAAACATATTATCCAATTTTATGAAAGGCAATCGTATTAGTTTCAAAATAAGCTTTTAAATACTTCTTATTTACATTGTGATCGTATTCGGAAACTGTTGGCGAAGTTTCAAATGCAGCAACAGAAGTTAAAAGTGGCAGTTATAGAGTTGTCCCTTTGGAGTTGAAATTTAATTTTAAATGCAATCCGGGTGTGTGTTATGTTTGGCATCCAGCCCCCCTAGCACGTCCACCAAAACACGATATGATAAAGCGGTTTATCGCGGTGAACTGTCAAAATACAATAGGGTTTCGTCGTATTTTGACAGTTCACCGCGATAAATCGCTTTATCATATCGTGTTTTGGTGGACGTGCTACGGGGGCTGGCATATTGTTCGTGAAACACGTTTTGTTTGAAGCAAAATTTTTGTTGAACTTTTCATTGTCATATCATCACTTCAAAGCGGACATGTTCAATACTGTAGAAGGAAAAAAAAGTATTTTTAGAGTTACCCTTTCATAGGGCACCTACATTAAGGGAAGGGATGAATTCTCCGGAGCTGAAAGGGTTGGTTGGAGTTTTGTTTGAGTTTTTATTCCTCTAAAAGGTAATTGTGAGAAACTTCATTAATAGGCATTTTAGACATTCACGGGAAACGTATTTACTGTAAGCCTCAAAATAGGAAAAAACGTTTTTTTTATATAATTTTAGTCAAAAGTGTTGCTTGTGCTTGTGATGATCGATGATCATGATTTAAAAGGATCCATTTTTTCCTCCATACAACTATGCCCAAAACACGTACCTCGGGTTTTATTACATTTTTCTATGTAAAAAAATCTGATAATTCATAAAATAATAAAAATAATTTCTTTAAACCATTTGTACCACCTGAAATTATGACTTAAACATTTTGTTTACTGGCAACATAGCATCAATATTAAATAAAGCATATTAGCGTAGTGTATTCTCCAAACCTGTTTAGTAAATGTTCTCCAACTATTAAAATAATAAAAATAGGAGTTTTACTTAATTATAACTAATATTATAATAAAACTCGTAACAAGTCCATATTCCAAAGCGTTATAAATCTTGTTAATAAGTGTCACATAGTCTGTGGTATGGTGATTATTTTGGCAAACAATACCTAATAAAAAAAAAAGAAAAAAAAGTGAAAAGTCATCAGGATGTGTATTGTATTGACGTATCAAATTCACAATTACTACTGGTGATTTGTAAGCGATCGCAATAGATGATGGTAGACACACACACATAATTAGATTTAATTAGAAGAACTTCAACTTCTTAAAATACCTATAATAAGAAGAAGATTATATTTATAAGTGAATATATTATAAAGCGACCATAACAATGACTGATTGTCAATGTCAAACCTTGACGTAAATAGCTAATCACGTTTCGTTTCACGAAATTTCGCATTCACTTATCATTTTTTATCTTATTCTTTTGCAAAATCTATTGAGTTTGAAAAGATTTTAGCCCTTGGGTCATTTTCAACACATTATTATCTTTCATTTCATATAATTTGTACCTCGGTACATGATTTGGGCAAATACTGAAGACCTCCTTTGGCACCAACTGACGTCTAAATAAAAAAATGTAATGTCTGTATTCTTATATTATTTCAGACTTTTTTGTGTTTTTGTGGTCGGTTTTTATTTTTTGTTAAATATTTTTGTAATAACTTGAAAGAATACTACTGAGGTTCAATACGTATACCTATTGTATTTAAAAAGTAATATGTAACGGTATAAAATAAAAAGTAGACGTTGCAGAATCACACTGATTTAATTTCGATCTACAATCGAGCAGAGTTCCGTCTTAGAAACAGTAAAACAGAGAAGTGCCGTAAATATGAGATGGCGCGGCATTTTATAGTTCTCCGGTAGTAAGGCGCTAGCTTGGCGTGGCTCTGATTGGCTGGCTTGGGCTGGCACGTGGCTGCACGTGCTTGGCTCTAATTGGCTGGCTTCGGCTGGCTTGCGATTGGCTGAGGCGGTGTGGCGCGTAACAAATATCTAACTCCTCAAAGTCAAGGAACTTTCCATCATCATTTCGGCTCAGGACTACCAGCCGCAAATACCCGAAAAGCGTCAGAAAAACATAAAAATATCGCTCAATTTATGACAGAGTTATGAGGTAGCAAACATAAAATAACATACCTACAATCGAATTAATAACCTCCTCCTTTTTGTGGAGTCGGTTTAAACAGCGGTTTACCACCCTAGGGTTGGACTCTGGTGAGCTTACCTTCCCATATCAGGTAATAAGGTGATCTTTCCTTTGTTCTGTGATGGTGCACCCTGTTGATGACAGTCGATGCTTTGGCGTTCCCCACCAATCCAAATTAGGCCAGAATGCTGCGAGATTGCCCAAAGTCACCTCATTGAGAAAAATGCCTGTAAGTATGCCCTGCAGTACACAATGGCTTGTATAACAATAATGATGATTTAAAAAAAAAACTACACTTCGGATTTATTCGCTTCTATTTGGTTTTAACATGTTTACTGCCTATGGCTTTATATAAAAATCCCGCCAGATGCCACACTATTACACAAGCATTTTATGATATTGACGAATTTTATAAAATAAGTAATAATAATTAATTTATGTGTATATATTAATTTATTATAATGAATGTGATAATATGGAATGATACAATATTGTAATGTAAAAAATCAGAAAAATTGACATGTAATTGAATAATTATCAATAAATTATGTCTATGTCTATTAATTTTTCAGAATATTGATGTTATATGTACACTAAATATAAATTGAAAATTCATCAAATATACATTGAGAATAGTTATTATATACTTGTTATATACTTGTTGTTGTTCTTACAAGTTCAATTACATTTCTATGTGTGCATACGACACGACGCGCATTTGCCAGAGGTACCAGCAATCAATAAATCAAACAAAATATTAGGGACGGATCCGAGTGTACGGCACTAGTGATACCGTATACCTTCACTCGGATCCGAATGTTCAGCAGTGAAAGGGTTAAACATTTGGCTTAACGTTTCAAACGCTTCTCAGCAGTGCCTGATTTAGAGTACTGAACGCCCTAGGCTAACTATGAAAATGCGCCCCCCAGCCTGTCCTTTCCTACTTTTTCATTCACTTACAGGTGCATCTTATTTAATTACAAGTAGGTACAGAAGAAAGTTTACATAACCCACGGATTTACATTAAGTAACCTAACATTTTTTAATCAAACTGTCAGTAAGTAGGTAAACGACAGACAAAAGAAACCGAATAATTCCAACACTCATTTTTACAATCTATTTATTTTGTCCTAAAAATATGCAAGGAGAAATTTAAAAAAAAATCTCTAGCCTTATTAGCCTGTGGGTAAATCAGGCCCTGCTTCTCAGCATTGGCGGTCACGGAATCATGATGATTTTGTTATGCCTTATACGATTTTACAAATCAAATCAGAACTCGTAAGGCTTGAAGGCAAACACAAAAGTCATTGTACAAAAACAAAAACGGCAGGATGGAATGCTTATTTTAAATTTTATGGAAGGCTGGGCATGACATTTTTCACGCGCAGTCAAAATAACAGCCGGCTATTCTGCGCCCCGTTTAGTGAATATTTTTGTGGCAGACTCCGTTTGTCCACGAAAACTGCTGAGCTCCGCTCCATTTATCAAATTTGATGACGCTCTGTGATTTCATAACACTCGGATCGTGGCCTTTCGCAATGGTACTAAGTAATAAGTTTGTAATATCGTGAAAATGTGGAGGTTTTACTATTAGTGGGACTTTTTTAACTGTACTCGAACTGTTAATTTACTGTTCATACCACCTGCTCGACAATGCTCAATTATAACGCCTTTAACTTAAACGTAAAGAAAGACATTATCTCCCAAGGGATATAATGTTGTATGAAACTCCCAAGCGAGGAAGTGTTTTAAATTTGGAACATAAAATTCGTATGAAAATTTAGCATAGATGCTAGCTTACGAGGGCAAAGGTTATACGCCCATGCAGCAGTGGCATGCATTCACTAAAGACAAACACAGCCTCAGGGTATTAATAGACATTCGACCCTGAGCATGTGTAAATAATGTTTTTATAAAATCTAAAAATATAATTCAATGACCTTTAGTAGCACGCAGGACGAATGTTAATTTTGTTAACAATTAAATGTTATCAAATTTTCCTTTTTTCTCAACTTCGCCAGTCACCAATTAACTACTATTTACACCTATCGAAATAAATCTCAAATAGTCCCCCAAACCCCAAATAAAAAAAAGCTGAAGCAAATAGACATTTTTAAATTACGTTTTTAAACTTTATCAATAATACACTGAATAGACTTCTAAAAAAAAGAGTGTATTGACGCCACAAAACACATTTCACTTAGCACTTAATTAACGTAAGCAACAAGATATTAAAATTTTGAAATACATAATAACGTTGGCGGCAAAGTTTTAGCTATGAAAACAGTATACAACGGAATACCGTTGGTGTTAATATGCACCAACGGTATTCCGTTGAACAAATTGTAGAAACATTCTTTGTTTTTAAATTTGCCGCGTAATTTTTCCAAAGTAAAGCTTGTAGTTTGCTGTCTTCCGCCGGCAGCGTTGGTGTTCTTGCTTTACTCTGCTTTTTATTCGTTTTTATCGATAATTAATGGTGGCCGTCAAAAGATGGCGCTTTTAGCATAAAACATATTTAATCAATAAAATATAAAGTGAAGTGTTTTTGTTTATTATAGCGTGCACTATTATGTTAACCCCTTTTTTTTTTTTTGGGAGTGGGGAAAATGCATTTACGCATTCCTCGTGGTCGAGCCAAACCACGAGGATATGTGGGACTCCCCAGACCGTACCCGGCCCGGGCCTACCCACTAAAAACCCCCCCAGCAGCTCCTCCGTCCGTCACAAGACAGGGGGAAGGGGACAACAGCCAGGCCTTATTTCCGCTGACCCCCTGCCTGTGACATGTCCGTTGCCGGACTCTCCACCTGGCTCAGCTACTTTGTGGAGCGGCACAGAATTGCGCCGCTCTACACCCCGGTTTTTTATTGTGGTTGTCTTCCACGCGGTCCGACGCTCAGTACGCCGAACCCCCGGCCCGCTCAGTGTGGGTAACGGGTTGCCCGACGGCAGACCCCACTGGATCCACCGCCGCGCGGTGAGCCGAAGCTTAGGGAAAATCCCCAGAAGGTGCAAAGCACCATGGCGATATGAATCGCCTCACCTCCGCCAGCCGAAATCGACTTCCAGCGAAAGCCACACCTCTTCTTAACACAAGAAGAGGGGACTTCGCCCTTCCCCGCATGAAGCGGGTGGCCACACGAAGTAGCCCGCCAGGTTGAACCCGGCCATCCCCCCCCCCCCCCTCTATGGGGGTCCTCTCCTCAGACTATTAGCCCGCGGCAGAGAATCTGCCGGGTTGCCCAGGGTGCACCACAAGGAGGTTGTCTGACATCGCACCCCATTATGTTAACCCCTTAATTATCCGGGGTGATAAAAAAGTAATCCTGTATCATAAAATAATGTTGTATCAATTTATGAGCTACGAAATAAATATTAATTTAAATTATTTAAATAAATGCAAATGTTGATTTGTACAGCTTGCATTAAAATATTTATGGAATGCGGTAGGAATGTGTAAGGGGTTAATTCAAATGTAAATTCTACGCGTCCTATCTGTGAACTGAGTACGTTTGGGCATTTCATGAATAGAGATGACTGCTTTAGGTGCCCGTAAATATTATGCGGAGAAAGTTTTAGTACTATTTGTCCAGATGTATTGGGAAACAAACTATGCCATGATCATTATCGGCCGACTCTCGACCACTGCTGGACATAGGTCTCCCCTAATGCACGCCACTGCTCCCGATCTTCGGCTACTCTCATCCAGCTCACTTCAGCCAGCTATCGTCAACCCATCTTGTCGCAGGGCGACCTACACTACGTTTTTCGAGTCGCAGTCTCCACTCAGGAACTTTACGACTCAAAGTAAATACTCATCATCATTTTATCGAAGTGACGTCTAATTTTGGACATAGGCCTCACAAAATTCTACGCTGCTCACATCCAGGGGCTGCCCGCTACCTCCACCATATAGTCCACCAACGCTGCGTCTCCCGGGTACGCTGCTTACCAATACCTTTCACCCATGCGGACGTCTGTCTGAGCGATCAAGCTTGTGCGGTCACACTCGCTTTTGTTAGATCCAGCATGGGTAAAACATATAGCGATCTATGCATCAGAATACTCGTTCAAAAGTCAGGACCCACCTAATTCAGCTTCGATCGTATCGGAAATGTCTGTTGAGATTGACTGACTTGGCCGAAAATCTTGCAGGTCTATTTTTACCCAATCTAGTTGACCCTCTAAGTAAAAGAGTACCAACAATTTAATCTAGAGGAAGAGTTAAAATAAATTGCAAGTTTTAACTCAGAAGGTCCACGACGTGCCGCTCATTATTCCAAATCATAAATCATAACTAAGTTTTTTGAAACAGACACCATTTACTTAAGGCGTTTCCTTGGATGACGAAAACTTTTTGAGAGTCGTAACTTACGTTTTGAAACTTGAAGAAAATATAAATCAAAGAATTCTCTTAAATTTTCTGGGCGGGGTAATATGATACTGATCTTCCATGATACTGATCTTCCATGTGAATACATCTCAATACTGAAGTATTGGTACTCCCACCAGAGAAACTTTGTTAAGTGGTCTGGGGAGTTCTCTAGCATGTACAAGTTGGAAAGTGGTGTGAGACAAGGGGGGGCAAGTTCACCTACGCTTTTCAGCTTGTATGTGAACAAACTGATTGATGAGCTCAGCAGTTCTGGGGTTGGGTGTTCAGTTGATGGTACCTTTGTCAATAACATAAGTTACGCCGACGATATGGTGCTGCTGTGCCCATCGATCTGTGCTCTTAACAAGCTGCTTGGCATCTGTGAGAGATATGTATTGGCCCACGGTCTAAGGTACAACTGTGCTAAAAGTGAGTTGCTTGTTTTCAAAGCTAGAAACAAGTCTTATAAAGTCCCAACAGTTAAGCTCAATGGCACGCCTCTGAAACATGTACAGAGCTTTAAGTACCTGGGACATTGGGTCACTGAGTCTCTCAAGGATGACCTGGATTTGGAGAGGGAGCGAAGGTCATTGTGTGTTAGGGCTAATATGCTGTCCCGCAGGTTTTCGCGTTGCACGAAAGATGTAAAGCTTACACTTTTTAAAGCTTATTGCAACTCCTTATACACGTGCAGCCTGTGGACAAATTACACTCAAGGTGCATACAGGGCCCTACGCACACAGTATAATAATGCATTCAGGGGGTTGATGGGGTTGCCACGACACTGCAGTGCGTCAGGGATGCTAGCAGCAGTTGAAGTCGACAGCTTTTCGGCCATCATTAGAAAGCGTATAGCGTCCCTGATGCAACGGGTGCGGGGCAGCACCAACAGCCTCCTGAAGACGGTCGAGGCGAGACTGGATGTGGACAGTGTCATTATGCAGCACTGGACTCGCATCCAGCTCGCCAAAGACACTAAAATAAATTATAATTATTTTAATAATAATAATTGCTTATACTAACATAGTTTGTAAGATTAATTGTTACTAACCCTATGGACCTTTGTATCCGAATTAAATACATTTTATTTTATTTTATTTTTTTTTATTTTTTTAATATTTTACGCACTCTAATTTTACGAGGTCAATTTAAATGACCTTATAATATATACATAAAAATCAATAGTATGATTCGTGATTGCTATTTTTGTACAGGTTGATTAGTGCACGTATAAAGCTCTTTAAGAGACTGAGTAACGCCAACGACCTTGAAACATGATTTGTACTGGATTACGGGAGCGGTGCGTTATTGAAATTAAGCGAAAAAATCAAAATATATATTTTTTAAAGAAACTAGTAACTTATTTGAAAATATAAAACCTAAATGTTATCAAATTAAGTGTAACGAGTTAATTCCCTGAAAATCATTAAATAACCTTTGTTAAATAACTCGGATTTCCTTCTGGAAGCTGTTTTTGATGGGTGTCTTTGGCATTTCTTTAACGAGAAATTTTGATTAAAATTTGTTTTGGGGACATGGATATTCTCAAAAATATTTTCAAGAGTAACATATATTTTTTTTATTACGGTATATTAAACAGGTTTTGCGAAAAAAAGTTTTAAATAGGGCTCGATGAGCTCAGCTCAGAGTTGTCAGCCTAAAACAAAATTTAGATTGCATACTGGTAAAATTCATCGTCATTATATTTTCAACCAAAAGAGGCCTACTGTTGGACATAGGCCTCCCCTAAAGGTCTCCAAACTGATCGGCCTTGTGCTTCTCCCATTCAGCGGCTTCCCGCAATCTCCACCAACGGGCCTATTTTCTTATTTCGGTTGCTAACTAGAACTGTCATTTTTGAAAAAAAAAACTATTACTGCTATATGAACACCGCCATGACGCATACAATCACTAAACAAGTACCTAATGGATATAAAGTTTATTTTAAAAACGACAGTTCTAGTTATCAACAATAAGGTAGACCGACAATCTGCAGGCCTACCACCGCTGTGTCTCCCAGTACGCGGCCGCTAATTGAGGATCTTTCCACCCTTACTTTGTGATTATATAAAACTATATAAAAAATGCCGATCGAAGTCGATGGAATATAATAATCAAAACTTTATAATATGCCTCTTTCATAAGTACGTCTTTGATTGTAATTTTTCATTTGTTAAAGCTAAGTTCCTTGATATAAGTTTGAGTTTTATTATTGAAACGTACAGAAATTTCTTTGAAAGAATTGGTAACGCAACGTATTCAGTAACGTAATATATTATTATGCCTAGAATTTACTGAATGAATATTGTTTTTACAAAACAAAGTTAAGGCGCTACTTTCCCGTTTTATACAATTTCGATTACCTGTACCGCCACGAATATAAAACATGCAGTTCTCAAATTCATATATGATATTGTTGAACATTTTATCTAAACATTTTTAAAGAGAGAAACATGATTAATAATATTTCACTCGATAGAAAAAAAAACCAAAGTTTACTCTGTTCAATATTTTAAAACAGCTGTGAATCAGAAAATAAAATAATAAATGGCATAAAAGTATTACCAATAGATGTACATTTTTATTGTCTAGAAAATTGCAAGATTACATTTATTATTTTGTACTCCAGTTTTCCAAAAATCGAATAAAACATGTAAAAAGTAACGTTTTCGTTCGGTCACGGGCGCATAAGCGACATTAGAAGGTATACGATTATCAACTATATTACCTCGCAATAAAGGAATCACCGTGCACGCATAGATTTTCCGGAAAACCTCGCCTTAAGCTATGGGAATGATAGCTGTTAAAACGGGTTTCTTAGAATCTGGGGACTGTAGTCAATTATAAGACATCATAATCAGAAATTGAATAATCAAGAGCATGGTGGAATTCACAGGGGTTTAGTCGGTATGTCTCACACTCTACAGAAGGACTACTTCACTCGTTAAAAATGACGTTTATAAAATGCTGAAGAAACTCTATAAAAGTCAATGTCCACTACACTCCAAGGCTGATATGGTCGTAAATATCGACAAGATTACTTTTATTGGCACTAATATCTGCCACGGGCGCGACGCCAGAATCACATCCAAGCCAAAAACAGTAAATGTACCCAATAAAACGTCGTTATGTAAGCTTCAGATTATAAGGGTCGCGGGATGGTCGGCCATTGTTAAAATTAAGATTGACTGTGATGTCAGCAATTGTTTAACAATTGAGAGAAGCCGTTCTATCATGTCGCGACATTTTTACATTATTCTTGGGGTTTAAGGTCAAAGAATAAGACCTTACGGTACATTGGCTGTCCCGTAAGGTCTTCTTCTTTGCTCATAACTTTCTTGCTGATAACTTCTTCGCTTCTTGCTCATAACCTCACTTGCTCATGGTTCCCTGTCGATCAATGGACAAAACTCTTGCACTTCCCTCCAACCCGCACAGGATCAGCACGTAGAGGTCCAAGTATCTCCTCTTTTAGAAATACCTATGCTCAACACCTAAGCGTAATGTGACTAAAATAAGGAACAAATATCTCAAATATTAAATTAGTATGATTTAACTAGACTATGACTAGTGACTTTATTTTGTACGAGTATGTTTGGTTAACCTTTAGATAACCTACGCTTTGTATAGGTCAATAATGACGATAACTTAAATACCCACTCAAATATAGAACAAATAAATGTCTAACGATGGCAAAGAAATCTGCAATCTTATTGAGTTATTATGTAAACAATAGCATCCACTTAACAAAACATTTCACAGCAGTTTCAAAGATAATAATCTTCTACAAGTTATTCCAGTTTGAAGGAAAATATTTAGCATGTACGGATTTTATCATAATTTGGATAGTTATCAATATTCGATAATTGAATGCAATGTTTTTTAGCGAGATCATATTATGACACTTTGTATCACTTATTCTTCGAGGCTATTGATGAATTTCAACAAAGTCTTAGTTTGAATGGAGTTTCACCGTAAATACCCTTTTATGTAACCCTTTCTAATAATAAATGCCTTTCTAATTAAGAATGCCTTTCTAATAAAGAATGTAACAGTTACCATATAATCTTTTTTTTTATTTAAATTCTAAATATAAGGTCTTTGTATGCTAGAAAAACGTATCACAAGAAACCTTGATAATTGCTGACATTGAAATAGTCTTCTGCCATAATTCATCTCGTCAATCAAGCTATCGATGATTTCTTAAATCTGAGCGAATGATTTCAAAAGTACCAAATACATTAGATAGCAGAGCACTTGCACGATATTAATCTAAGTCTTCGTCAATTTCTTTCCCGGAAAACAAGAGGGATGCCTCCTTTGATGCTTTGAACTATGTCGGCGGTTGGTACTATTTTTGGATTTCTGACACTTTGCGGAGCTGGTTCCACGTTGAATTTAGATAGGATTGCAGCTAAGCCAGCCAAAGATTGCATGAGGCCTAGTCTTGCTCCTGTAACAAAAATGTTATGAATTAACAGACAGTTTCACAACTACGGAAGCGTCCACTATAATTTTTTGCAGACGATGTATTCATCCATTGTAATTACGGCTTGCTACTGACAGTAATGAGTAATAGTAGTGACGTATGTTTGCTGGCAATAACCTTGAAATCTAATAATGTCTCAATCAGGCAAATCTGTGAGACATGTTAGGTCATTTATTACCATGTCTCTTATGAAAAAATAATGATTTAAATAGATAAGCTCCCATGATAAATTTTATATTAAGATTGGGTTTTAATAGCTAAAGGAGTAGTGTAACGACAAATTAGGTCCAAAAGCACTACCCGCGTAAAGATGCACTACCATTGAAGTGATTACACATCTTCATTGAGTGTTTGCATTCCCTCTTTCACCTACCTATAGGTTTGCGAAATTACGAAGAACCTAATCCTTAGCGTGAAATGCAGCTTTGGCTGAAATGATGATGTTGATGATGAAACAATGGACATTACAAAAATTTCATTCTCATTGTTTTGATAGTTAGGTGGATAAGATTAATTGTGCTATTCCTTCACCTTCTGTTTTTTGTGTAACAGAAAAAGTTTAATAAGAGTAAGTTGTTTTTATATGAATCTTGGTTAGTTTTTGTAAACATTGTTTATAAAAACTAGATAAACAAAAACTAAAGTGAATCTCTTTGCACGTTAAAATTAATACCCTGAGACTAACAAAAAACGTTTCTGATTTTTTTTATATTATATACTTATAAATGAATATGCTATACGAAAAGAAATAGTTTTTATTAGTAATAACGGCTTACTTTATATAACTTGGAGATGCTTAAAACATATTTCGCATTCCGTTATATTATAAGGTAACTTTAAATATCCCCGCTTTTAATTATTTCTTTACAGTTTCACATAAAACCCGTAAGTTTTACCATATAATGTGATATTAGTAATTCAAATACTCACCTATACAGTTACGAGGACCAGCACCAAACGCTAGGTAAATATCTTTTTGCACAGTTGAAAATTCTTCAGGGCTAAATCTTTCGGGGCGAAACACTTCTGGATCACGCCAATATTTAGGATCCATTTGCATCGCTTGTACTGGAATCATTATATTGACACCTTCATCAATTGTGAAACCCAGATCTTTAAAAGTATACGGTTTTGTGCACTTCCTCATTAGATAGCCAAGAGATGGAAATTTTCGCAGACCTTCCTTAAATGTCCACTCAAGATAAGTCATTTCCTTAACAGCTTCATAACTTAGCTTGTTATCGTGTTTTGCCAAGACACAGTCTATATTATCTTGCACTTTCTTCTGAACTTCAGGGTTAAAAGCTAGCTCGTGGAGAGTGTAACTAGTTGACGAAGAAGATGTTTCAAAACCAGCAGCAAAAAATAAAAGAACTTGTGCAACTATTAAATCATTGTCTAATTCAAACACGAAGTGTTCCGGCTTGCCGTCTGCATCAATATTTTCGATAGACTCGATTACAACGTGCCCTTTTTGCTTATACTCCAAAAGTTGGTCTACGAAGTCATTCTTACCCGCAGGTTTATAATCTCTGCTTTCTTGAACCTGATTGACAATGCTATAACAACGATCTTCAACGTGACCGTAAAACTTGACCTGTCTAAATAGTACTGGAAACAACATTTTCAACACGAACTTTAAAATTTGAAGTGGGGGTGGACTGAAAATTTCTATTCCAAGTGTACGGAATTCACTTTTTTCACTATTAAGAGCTTTTACGTCGAGACCGAAGCCGCATGAACCTATAAAATCTGTCGTATACCTCGCCATTAAATCTCGAGCATCTAGTTCATGGTTTTCTTTTACTTTATCCAAAGTTATCCTTTGAAGGCTTTCTGCTCTCCCAGCTATTAAAGGAAACATTGATTTGAGTTTTCCACTTGTGAAAGCCGGTGTCATCCGGACCCTTAGGCTTTTCCACAAGTCTCCTTCGACTATGAAGAGGTTCTTTAACAGAGGTTCTATGTAGTTCTTGTCTGGGTGAAACCCACGAGCATTGAAATGAGTGAAGTCAGTTATCAGCACTTTCTTCATTATCTCTGGATCCCTTATAATCAATTCCGGCCCTGATGACCTGTAGAATCCAACGACTTTTTCTTCTGGGTATCTCGAGTAAGTGTCCACTAGCACTTGCACTCTGCTCGATTGAAGCAGGAAATTTTTAAGGTTATTTCCAAATAAGAAAATCGGTTTGTCGTGTTTTACACCCCTTACTTTCCAATAGTTGAAATATCTCACCTTGTAATAATACACAGAGAGCACACAAACGACTAATATTATTAGAGTTATCATTTCTATCACGTAATAGGTGACCTAACGAGGAGGAGATTACACCAATACTGACTTGTTTATCTTCGGTGTCCATTCCGTACTATAAATAAACACACGTTTTAAAACGCGCAGTGAAGGATTGTTTAGCATAGTGAATAAGTTTAAGGCGAGTTTACCTATTAACAGCCACGGAGATACAAATGTGTCTGCAAGATTCACTCACAGAATAAAATTATAACCGCTTAAAAACTAACTCTTAAATTTGCTATATAGGTAGCATTATTAGCCTAAGCATAACAAGGCATTAAAATCTTGTTTGTGCTGTTTTTGGAAATAGTCGATTGTTTTGCAACCAATCCAGTGTTGTACAAATAATATTCGACTCTTTTCAAAAACAAATTGACTTAACTCGGAGCTCAAGGTAAATGTATGAATTTCAATTGCCTTGCGGTACTTGCATAAGCGCATTATGATCTCGTACTGGAGTCTTACCATGATCACTTATAGCAAGATTAAAACAATATTGAAACAGAGACACCGCTCTTGCTGCGTATAGCGCCATCCCGCTCTCAGTTCGGTTTTAATATTGTTATGGGCGATCATTGTTGCGGGGCTGAACGCGTTTGCAACGTTCACTCAGGGTCAACACTCGTTCTATTAAGGCGTCTAGTACTCTCGGTAACAGGAAACCACTTGCGACACAACCATTTTCATACAAACAATTTAAAATTATTTTTTACGAAATATATTCGATTGTAATTTTCGGACGTATTCATTTCAACTTTGTCAGAAAGTGAGCTTAAAACTATATCAAATGGTGATCAAATTGCAATTTTAAGTTTTTTTCGATTGAACCTACATATGAACCAATTTGGCTTTACTAAGGGTCGTTGCACTACAGAGGCTGGAGTTGCACTTCTCAAACACATTTTTGCCGCCTGGGAGTGTAAACAGGATGTGATCGGTATATTTTGTGACCTGTCAAAGGCTTTTGACTGCGTTGATCATCAGACTCTTCTAAATAAGCTCAAGCATTATGGTGTGTCTGAAGAGGCAATTAAGCTTCTTCTTCTTAGTCGGTACACTCTTGCCAGAGTGGTCGTGGTCATCACTGTGAATCACGATGAGCGATGATCGTGGTAATACGGCGCCACTCGTCGCGGACTACAGCTTTCCGTGTGCATTCGCAAACCGAGCACTTAGTTGCGGCTTTGATCTGGTCAGTCCATCTCATTGGTGATCTACCACGCGGCCTGGTGCCTTCAACCCTTCCTTGCACTACGAGACGCTCTATGCAGTCATTACCACGACGAGATACATGGCCGAAGAATTTCAAAATGCGTGACTGAACTGTGGTTGATAGGCGCTGTCTGATGCAGAGTTCTTTTAATATGGAATCATTTGTGCGAAACTCTGTCCACGATACTCCTAGCATCCGTCTCCAGCACCACATCTCCAACGCGTCAACTTTCTTCTTTTCGGCTTCACGAAGAGTCCATGTCTCTGACGCATAGACGAAAATGGGAAATATTAGGCAATAAACGAGCCTAGTCTTCGTGGTCTTGGTTATGTTTCTATTACCCCAAATCTTTTTCATTTTATTCATAGCAGATCTAGTTATCGCCATGCGCCGCTTGATTTCGTCTATGCACCCGCCTTCATTGGATATTAACGCCCCAAGGTAAATGTATGATTGGACAACCTCGCAATTCCCTATGTGTGTGATTCCTGGTAAGTTGTTATTGGTGCGGTCGACAATCATCATTTTGGTTTTTGTGCGATTTATTTTCAATCCAAATTCACGGCTTGTAGCTTCCATCTTATGCAGCAGATCTTCCATATGAAGAGCACTAGTTGCGAATAAGGTCGTGTCATCCGCGTATCGTAAGTTGGAGATCCTTCTACCGCCAATCACGATCCCGTCCGTCCAATCTTAGAAGGAAATTCTCATTATCATCTCTGTATAGATGTTGAATAGTAAAGGTGAAATTATGCAACCTTGGCGTACTCCTGCCTCAGGGTAAAAATGACTCGACAGCGTTTCATCTGTTCTCACTAATGCTGATCCGCTCTCGTATAGACGTCTGAGCAAGTGGACAAGATGTTTCGGTGTGCCCACATCCAGCAAGGATTTCCATAAGACTGGCCACTTCACCGAGTCGAACGCTTTCGAGAAATCAACGAAGCAAATGTACGTAGGCTTGTTGAACTCTCGCGCTTTCTCGATGATCTGGCGCACAGTAAAAATTTGCTCGCGGGTGCCTTTTCCTTTAACAAAACCTGCCTGCTCAGGGGCAATTTCTTTCAAGAGGAAGGTCTTAAGGCGCTCATTCAGAATGTGAAGCAGTATTTTACTTGCGTGAGATATTAAAGTCAATAATTACTGCACACTTTTATGGAACCTTTTTTATGAAGGGGAATGAAAACAGTATGGGTCTGCCAGATTTTATTGCCTAGAATATGAAACATCTGGACACCGTGATCTCCCGCAGCCTTAATTACTTCTATCGGGATGACATCTATACCAGTAGCTTTGCCAGTTTTCAGGTGTTTGATAGCGGCACGTACCTCTTCTTGAAGGATGTCTGGTTCTAGATCATTCCCTGGTTCTGTTGATGGAAATTCATGTGAGTTTGGATTTTGAAACAAAGCTCCACAGTAGTCGTAAGCCCTCCATGTTTCAGATATCTTATCTATTTCCGTAATTAGCTCACTGTTAAGATTTTCTATAGCCCAGGTCTTCGATAAAAGAGTCCTTGTTAGTAACCGGATCTTCTGATGGAGGTCTCTGGTTTCGTATTTGTCTGCATGGACCTCAATTTCTGCACAAATGTTTCGCAGATTATTATTTAGATCTCGCCTGCATCCAGCTTGGATTCTAGCAGAGAGGTTATTTAATTTTTTGATATCAGCACCCTTTGAGTCTTTGTCTCTCCTCAAGCAGCCCCAGAGTATTATCACTCATCCAGTGTTACCGCTTTAAAGGTGTCGAAGGTGTCTTACACTCCTTAACTGCGTTTTCTAAAAGGATTTTTGAACTGATCCACAGTTGATCTGAGCTGTGCCCAGCTGAGCTTGTGTTAATCCATTGATCCCAATTTTTCTCAAGCACCGCTATAAACTTAGTGCTATCCTTCACCTCAATCCTTCGTTGTTTATTTATTTTTCTAGCTGCTTTAAGTTTAAGCTGCATTCTTGAGATCAACAGCTGGTGGTCCGATCCGCGATCAGCTCCGGGAAGAGTATGAGCATTTTTAATAGAAGTTTTCCACCTTGCTCTGATGAGGATGTAATCTATTTGATTTTTATAATTACCGTCAGGTGATGTCCAAGTGTATAATCTTCGAGGATGATGCTGGAAGAAACTATTTGCGATCATCAAGTTATTTTCGGCTGCGAATTGTATTAGATGGTCCCCCCTCTCATTACGCACGCCCAATCCGTATGGGCCTATGACATGGTTAAGAGTTTGAGCATTTTCACCGATTTTGGCATTTAGATCACCAATTATCATGAGCATTTCTCTGTTTGGAATTTTTGAGATGGTTTTTTTCAGGTCTGAATAGAAAGTTTCCAAAATATAATTACAAGAAGAGCTCGTTGGTGCATACACCTGTACGATGTTTAGGTTTATGGGCATCGCCTTTAATTTTATGCTCAGTATTCGGTCACTCACGGGTTCATAGCCCAGAACGCAATGTCTTAATGGTTTCGATAGCAAAAAAGCGACTCCGTTTATGCTTTTAGTGTCATTTCCAGAAAAATAAATGACGTTTTTATCAGTGAGGAAGTGGCCATGACCTTTCCAATGAGTCTCACTAACACCGCAAATTTCGACACCACATCTAAGTATCTCTTTCTCCAAGATGTTAAGCTTCCCAGCCATGAGTAACCACGCACATTCCACGTTCCTATCTTCTTGTCTTCTCGCAGATTAAAAGTTTTTCCAGTAGCAGAATTTCCCTGCGATGCCTGGTCTACCACAACCGCATGGCCGGTAACACATTTCCCACCGTTTGCCCCGGACGCAGTACGGCGCCGGTTGCTAGGCGGGTCACATAGCGATCTCTTATTCTTCTCTTGTGAAACTTTCATGATGACTTTCTACGGGAATTTGGTGCAGTAGTTTCCCCTTGCTTTCTTCACCAGACATTTTTGAAGTTATTTAGACCTCGAGACCGCTGCAGCCTCTTCCGCCCGGTCGCCCGGACAGGTGTATGGTTATACCGCCATTTCTCGGTCGCCAGAGCCTCGTCCGTTATCTCGCAGGGTGCACCATGGCAGCAACTAGAGAACTAGAAATACCGTCGTCGGCTATTCGTACGAACCACCGACGCGGGCAGGTGAGGTTGACAGTTGGGCCGACTAGATGGTTTGCGTCGTTCTCCCCTTACCCCCCAGCTTATTAAGCTTATTGAGTCTTATTTGTCCAATAGGGTCCAAAAAGTTGTAATTAACAGAACTGAGTCTTCTGGTGCACCAATCATTATGGGCGTGCCTCAAGAATCAATACTGGGACCTCTGCTCTTCTTTATTTATATTAATGACCTCTCACACTTCATCAATAATTTGTCTGATACAGTACAATTTGCAGATGACACTTCTTAAATATTTAAGGTTGACAGAGGAAACGGAAATACTGACGTTGTAAATAGTACTCTTTCTAAAGTATTGCATTGGTTCACTACGAATAATTTGTCATTAAACTCGAGTAAAACTAAATGTATTAAGTTTTCATTGCCAAATGTTAGGAAAGTGGTGGAGGTGGTAGTCGAGCCTCTACAACTTCGTCGTGACATCGCCTCTCTTAGCGCCTTTTACCGAATGTTCCATGGGGAATGCTCTGAGGAGCTCTTTAACCTTATCCCTCCCTCTCCATTCCTTAACAGAAACACGCGTAAGGGCCTTCGGAGTCATCCGTACACTGTGTCCTCCTTTTCACACCGTACCAAGAAATTCCAAGATTACTTCTTCTGTCGTTCATCCCACACTTGGAATTCTCTACCTGCGCATGTGTCTCCTCTATCCTACAACATGGGTTCCTTCAAAAGAGGCGTGAAAAAGCATCTCTTGGGCCGGCAAGGGGCGGGCAGGTAGGATAGTGGATGTCGTCCCTACTCTACCTGTCAACTCATTTGGGCCTCTTTCACCGCTTAACATCAGGCGGGAGGAAGTCATTTGCCGGGTCATACATAAAAAAAGGGGATAATATTGTGTAAATGAATAATCATACTGTTGAATTCGTCGATTTTACAAAATTTATGGGTATAACACTAGATTCGAATTTGCAGTGGGATCCACATATTGCGTCCTTGGCAAATAGACTCAGTTCTGCGGCATATGGCGTAAAAAAAATGAGACAAATTACTGATGTTGAAATGGCAAGACTGATTTACTTTAGTTATTTTCACAGTGTCATGTCATATGGGCTACTACCGTGGGGATCAGCCGCTAGTATAGAAAGTATTTTTGTACTTCAAAAAAGAGCCGTGCGAGGCTATTTATAATTTACGAACATTTTCTACGTGATTTATTTAAAGAAATTAATATATTGACTTTAGCAGGACAGTATATTTATGAAAATTTGATTTATGTTTATAAAAATTATATAACACATTTGATACCAATTTTAAATTTCATAACTTAAATACAAGAAATAAAAATAAACTTGCCGTTGCAACGTACAGGCTCCTCCAAAACTAGAGGCTCATTTATGGGGAAATGTATATCTTTTTACAATAAAGTTCCACGGAGTGCGCTTTAAACTTGCAAAAAAAATAATCAGCTGTTCCATACAAATGTTCAACATTCACTGAACCTAGATGTATGGAACAGCTGATTTTTTTTGTGATTTCAAAGTTGGCCCCATAGTGAATGTTGTTCAGTTTGCTTGTCTGAAAAAGCACACAAAATTTTTTTAGTAACTAAAAATAACCTTGTATATCTGTTCGTAAAAGAATAAAAGTTCAATCAACTCCAAGTTTTCCTAAACATTTGATACAGCTCGAAACATTCATAACGAAGAAAGGGCATAATAGTAGATTATTGCACCGAGCACAAAGTAATTACTTCAGGCGAGGTGCATAATCTGCTTTTCTTTCAACAATTAACTATAGGAATAGTAGATAAAAAAAACTCACATCAAAAAATGAAAATAGAAGTTTAAGATTTCACGTATTGTACTCGTGATTTTAAGGGTAAAAGGTTTTCTATAACACTGTCGGCTTCATTTAAAATGTTTTCTGGAGTTAATAAGTCGCTAGATGATTCCATTTTAATTCTTAATACGTAACACTCAAAATAAGACAGTATCACACTTTAACGATTCCAAAAATATTGTCACGCAAAATTATTAAAGTTCCCGCAAATTTACATTTTTAAATCAGAGTTGGTAGCAATCATTTTTTAAATTTGGAACAAGTAGGATAGAAACGAATAATACGTATATAAACTAAGAAAGTATCGATATCCGCTGGCTGAATAGATAACTATTCCATTGAGATTGGTAACTTCTTGTGCGATAAAAAAAAAACAAAACTGTGCAATAATGAAATTTCATACATTTTTATTGCTCTAGAGCACTAAAGACTCGCTTTGTGCTCAGTTTTCAGTGTGATTATGATGAAATTAAAGCATAGTTGGAAAAAAAAAATTCGGTTCATGGTAGGGCTTATGAGCCAGCCTTGCCTAAGATTGTCGCTATAATGTTACCGTACATTCAGGCATATAAATTGCTTGAGCTTATTTTGTGTCTAAACTTTGAAAAATCGACCCCTTTTTAGGGTTCCGTAGCCAAATGGCAAAAAACGGAACCCTTATAGATTCGTCATGTCTGTCTGTCTGTCCGTCCGTATGTCACAGCCACTTTTCTCCGAAACTATAAGAATTACACTGTTGAAACTTGGTAAGTAGATGTATTCTGTGAACCGCATTAAGATTTTCACACAAAAATAGAAAAAAGAAATAAATTTTGGGGGTTCGCCATACATAGAACTGAAACTCAATTTTTTTTAACAAACCCATACGTGTGGGGTATCTATGGATAGGTCTTCAAAAATCATATTGAGGTTTCTAATATCATTTTTTTTCTGAACTGAATAGTTTGCGCGAGAGACACGTCCAAAATGGTAAATGTCTGTCCCCCCCCTTCATGTAACTTCTAAAATAAGAGAATAAAGAAACCAAAAAAAATATATGATGTACATTACCATGCAAACTTCCATCGAATATTAGTTTGAACGAGATCTAATAAGTAGTTTGTTTAATACGTCATAAATCCTACGGAACCCTTCATGGGTGAGTCCGACTCGCGCTTGGCCGGTTTTTTTCTTACTTGGAAGATCTCAGTTGGGGTGTACGTACATCTAGTGTGTAGAACCCACATTACTCGAAGTATACCAACCGACTCAAAAGCGTGCGAAATAAGTTTTTGCAGTTCTTTAAATATAGACTCAGATACTTCAACATCGATTACTGATGGAGACTCTCTAAGACTCTGCGAATTCATAGGGATCAAATTGTCTAATTTAAAATTATTAATAATGTAGTTGATTCTACATATTTCTAATAAAAATCTATTTCGAGTGGTACGACATAAGAATTATTTTTTATCCCAGTATTTATCTCTAATTATACGCGAAATTGTTTTATCATAAGAGAACGAACTTAGAGAGTAGCAATTCAGAGTCCCATTGGACCGATAAGATCATACAGTTAAGTTTGAACACAAAATTCCAAAAATACATTTTCTGTCATGTATAAAGATGTGCCATGTACCAATGTGTTTTTCGTTTCACGCACTCCATATGTACATTTATCTGAAGCTCGTACGGTGAAGGAAAACATCGTGAGGAAATCTGCATTCACCGGCGAAGTAATTCAAAGGTGTATGTGAAGTCAACCAATCCGCATTGGGCCAGCGTGGTTTGACTAAGGCCTAATCGCCCAAACTAGTTAGGGTAGACTCGTGCCCCTCGGTGGGGACGTATATGAGCTGTGATGATGATGACAAAGATGTGAGATGTTTATTATGTTGTGCATAAAGAAGGTATTTGTATATCGCGCGCGCGTTTTTGCGCATTATAAATTCGCGACCTTGTAAACGCAATCTTGGTCGTAAAGCTAGTATAGGTCACGCGTATATTGCTATGATAATAGTGTGCCTCATTATCATCAATATGTCGTTTGTAATTCTAAACATACTATAAAATTACATAAGTATAAGTATGATTAGATAAGAAATTAATAATATCTTGTTCTTGTTTTTGCAGAAGCTTCCATTCATGTCTGATTTTAATTTTTAATTCTATCGATTTCAATGATAGTTCATTCATAATCACGTAAAACAATTTTGATATTTTGTTATGGATTTGCGGTTTCGAATCCATATTCTATTGCGGTGAAGGCGAATAAATCCTACCGCTTAATATAAGGTGTATATATAATTTCCAAACCCTCTTTAAACAGAATCTTCTTGAGCATTAATTGAAAATTGCAAATTAATAATTATTTCAATTTGTGTATGTCTGTGTTTATACAAACATTTTTATATTATATTATGTCACGATATTTTAATATTGCTATAAACATTTTAAACGCCGTTTTAGGAGATCGTGATAACGTGGCAACTAACTCGTCCGTTTACACAGTTCTTTGCAAATCTAATAGAATTGCTTTGTCTTCAACTGACTAATTAGAGTCAAGTTACCCTCACTGAATACTTTTGGATTCACGTATGTGTCAATCGGAGGCAACTGGAATAAATGACGTTTATGCAGGAATTGTTTGGATTCATATTGATTCGAAAATCAGTTGTTGACGAGTCCAATGCAGCTCGCTTCCATAAGTAAGCATGCGATCCTCAACTATTGCTATGCCCTTGCAGTGCATATTCATGTACCAAAGTAAACATTTGTACGAGAAATACTTTGTTACGTTGTTAGGTACTAGTTGCGAGTAGGTATGTGGTATGCAATAATAATAATTATTATATTATTAGTAAAAAATAATCTCTGGTTCGTATAACTTTTTACAACAAAGTTCCACAGAGTGTTACTGACTTACCTTTTCATAAGTTTAAAGCGCATGTAAAAAAGACGCTAACGAGTAAAGGATATTATAAATTCAATGATTATCTGAATTATGTCAATGCTTGGTCCTAATTGTAGACTTAATTCATAGATTTAAATGTATAATGTACACTGACACATCTAATTTTGTAATGGAAGTTGAGCTCAATCTTTTACTTTGAGTTCTGCTTCCAATTGACGACTCTGTAACAATACAGGGAGAAAAAAATAGCCCTTGCTGGTTTTCTTGCTGGTTCTTTCCAGTACAAGGTCTCCCGCCGTAGACTTGTGAACCAATGGCGTAACTTCTCTGACGTTCAAAAGCGATTGTAAAATCCTAATTGAATAAAGGATATTGAATTTAAATTTGAATAGGAACATCCTACATATGATACGAATGTAGAAAATCTTGTAGATTTCGAAAAGGGGTGAGGAAAACAACGTTCCATTAAAATTGAACTGTTTTAAATAAAGCAATTTACGGAGCCACCCTTACTTTTTTGGGGAGAGCCTTGAAGAATATTGATTTTCTATGTTTAAACCAACGATATTTATTTGTTTTAGGTAGTTGAAGTCATCATGAAAATAGTTGACTAGTGGTAAGTATTTACTATTTTATTGAGAAATATAATCGAAATTTAAACGAAACCGCAAGCTTTCCTTTTCATCAGCTCATAGTTATTACGAGTACGTCCCAGTGCTGAAGGCTGATTGTAAACTAGAACTGTCATTTTTGAAAGAAACTATATCCATTACCGCTATAATACACGCCGCCATAACAAAACTACTCACTTAACTAGTAATGGATACAGTTCTAGTTAGCAACTACAGTTAAATAATCAGCGTGTCTGTATCAAGTTGATATTAATATTTGAATACGGAGCTTAATGGTTGTAGGTGTTCGAATTTCAAATTTCTTATAAAGCTTGGTGGGGGAGGCCTATGTCCAACCGTGGGCATCTCTTGACTGAAATGATGATGATGATGACATTCTTTATGATTGTGACCACAGCTTTCAGTGACTGTGACGACACAGGGCTCCGAGTGACGTTGATAAGCAATGTATGAAAAAATATTTATAACGGTGGCGCTACTGTACCTAGGTTTGCCAATCGTCCCGGATTTTCCGGGACATCCCGCTTCTGAGTCAACTTTGGGCCGTCCCGCCGTGACCCCTTGCGGGACGCCTTTTGTCCCGGATATAAGTGATTATAGTGTTAAAGTATTTATCTCGTATCAACTTCTCTCGGCTTGGGCAATTGAGCCAAGTATTACATCACTAAATTTCATTCTGCGTATACGCATTGCGTACCCATTTTCCACTTTTGTGTTCCAAATGAATAAAAATGAAGATTACTTATATGTTTGTTATATTTTTTCTAACCCTTGTATCCCGCGTGATACATGAAAGTCCCGGATGTCGAGCTAGATAGTCCCGGAAATGCCTCTTTTGGAGTTGGCAAGCCTTACTGTACCGCAACTGTGGGCCTAGGCACAAAAGGCACACGCTTCTTTTCCGCAGAGAAAATGTATGAAAATGACTTTATGTGACAACCTCACGCTGTCAAAAAAAAAATGTCATCTCCATACATTTTAATTACTAGACTAAATTGGGACCTTTGGTGTATGTAATGTTTTCAACACCTTAGACACAGATACATAGAAATGTGTTATAGATTGTGCATTTTATTATTTCGAAATTTTTATTATTGGATTTTATTTCCCGAATCGTGTTGCTGATCTTATTTAATTTAATGAGGCAACGCTATTTAGAAAAAATCGGCCAAGTGCGAGTCGGACTCGCCCATGAAGGGTTCTGTAGGATTTATGACGTATTAAAAAAACTACTTACTAGATCTTGTTCAAACTAATTTTCGGTGGAAATTTGCATGGTAATATACATCATATATTTTTTTTAGTTATATCATTCTCTTATTTTAGAAGTTACAGGGGGGGACACACATTTTACCACTTTGGACGTGTCTCTCGCGCAAACTATTCAGTTTAGAAAAAAAATGATATTAGAAACTTCAATATGATTTTTAAAGACACACGAATGGGTTTGATGAAAAAAAAATTGAGTTTCAGTTCTATGTATGGGGAACCCCAAAATTTATTGCTTTTTTCTATTTTTGTGTGAAAATCTTAATGCGGTTCACAGAATACATCTACTTACCAAGTTTCAACAGTGTAGTTCTTATAGTTTCGGAGAAAAGTGGCTGTGACATACGGACGGACAGACAGACAGACAGACAGACAGACAGACATGACGAATCTGTAAGGATTCAGTTTTTTGCCATTGGGCTACGGAACCCTAAAAATGCTTTGACTTTTCAAAAACGTGAATGTCTTGTTAATTTTGTCTTGTTATTTTTAAAAGTCTTTGACTTATCTTCTTCTTATATTCTTCTTCTTCATTCTTATATATAAAAATGAAACGCTGTGTGTTTGTCTCGCAAAAATTCTGAAACGGCTAGACCGATTATAACGAAATTTTCTGTGCGTGTTTGAATAGGTTCAAGAAAGGTTTAAACGTACAGTTGGACCCGGTAGGGGGCGCTGGAATCGGGCAGGACAACGTCTGCCGGGCCCACTAGTTTTCAATAAAAATCTGCCGTAACACACATCCGGTTTGTCACAAAGCAAATGACATCGAAATTCAGTACAATAATTTTATTTATTTTAATAATTCTATAGGTCATAATATTAATAACTACTTATTAGGTAAAATCAAAAAAAGACGTTTAAATTATATTGCTAAACTCAAGAAAGGTAAAAATCCTAGTCTCCTTATTCCATATCTGAAGACTATCAGCAAAATTTGATAAGTCAATTATACGAGTATCTAAGATAATTTTTCAATTCGCTATTCAATTATCCGACATTCCTCTCCAGAGCAAGATTGTATAGATAATCAGGATAGATCTTTTAAAAATATTCGTAACTTGCTTTCATTTGCAGCATTTGATGACATAAGTTAATGACGTAAGTCTCCATTTATCCAATTCAATCAAATAATGTAAGAAACTTTCTGGAATAAAATGAGAAAGGAAGAAAAATTGTTACAGATTTGAATTTGTCACGTGAAGTTGTAGTTCGACAAATTCAAATTCAAAAATCTTTATTCAACATAGGCCTTTACAAGTGGTTGGCTGACAATAGTTTTATATCAAAATATGGCTAAATGCAATTTAAAGTTTAAAGAAATCATTATATACTATAAACACTTGAGTGGATTGAACTCACTTTTTGATACTATTAATAATAATTAACACTTTATGTATTGTTGTAAAAGTTTAAGACTAGTCTTAAGAAGAGCTACTGCCCTATCAAGCCCTAACCCAAAATGAGTCTCACTGCTGAGCTCGGGTCAGTCTTTGGGAAAGAAGAAATCGGACTATTATTCAATGCTGGCAAGTAGGCTTAGTTATTTCCTCTCTTTAAAGGTGAGAGGGAGGCCATTTTTGACGTTTTGAACTATGTCCGAGGTGTGCACCAGAGTCGGGTTCCTCACGGTATTCGCTGCTGGCTCCACGGTGAACTTGGAGAGGATCGCTGCCAATCCAGCCAAGGACTGCATGATCCCAAGACGTGCTCCTGAAAATAAAAGACGACTACAATAATTGTCTATTTGTTCTTTCGATGCTATTTATTCTATACATGCCATTTGTTCTCGAGATGCTAATTGTTCTTTGGATATTTTTTGTTCAACATATTAGATAGACACAGCATATTTAACGATTCCTCGTTTTTGTGCGCGAATGAGGTTGCTACACTGTTGAGATCTAGCACTCTAATCAAATCAAATCATATCAAATCAAATAACATTGCTAGTGTAATAGTTTCAAGCATGGTATTAAATAAACGATCAGACCCCAATACTACATAATGCTTGTCGACATCGTTATCCCGCAAGATGAGAATCTTATGCAAACTCGGCAAGTTCCTTGAATGGCTTGTGCTATTATGTACTCAACGGGCAAGATTACAATAGTCGTGTCAGAGAATTTAAAGTTATATCTTATATACCAGGAGGGAGACTCTGTACCAGGGTCGTCTGCATGGGTACCTCCGTCTTACCTATTTCTGCCGCAAAGCAGCAGTGCTTGCATTGCTGTGTTCCGGTTTGAAGGGTAACATATGGCAGTGAAATTACTAGGTACCGTGACTTTATATCTGATGTCACAAGTTGGCAACGTACACTGTGGTTCTTGTGGGGGTTGCAGTTTTGCTGCGAATCTCACAGAAGTCACTTGTATTATAGGTGGCTGTTACCACTTACCATCAGGTGGGCAGTTTGCTTGTTTGCCAACTTATCGCAATAAAAAAAAATATCTTCTGGGACTCATTGGGCGCCGGAATCAAGGGTTAGATGTACACAGAAATGCTGGTAATACACGACCCGAATCGCAAAGAGGCGCTTCATTCTTCAGTCTTACCACTAGCAGTTTGGATAGTGTCCATATGGCGATGATAAGACTCAACTACTTTTTCCATTTTGCTGTTTAGCATAAACAGACCCGGAGTCTTACCACGATTGTTTTGAGTTGGGTTAAAACAACATTGAAATAGAGACGCCGCTGTTTCACGATTAGTGTCATTTTGTTCTCTCTCAGGTTTAGTATTGTTCTAAGTGATCGTGCTTCAGCGGTTTTAATATACTGTTAGAATAATCGATCAGCCGTCTCTACGTTTTCTTAAAAAAGTCTTATCTTATCTTATCTTCGGGTGGGGGCGGCCCAATTAAATTTGAGCCTTCGCACTTCGACCCACCATGGATCTTTTGTGCTTCCCCAAGTTTTAGTCCGTACAGCCATCGCCACCTACGGTCCAGTCTATTGTGCCCATGAGCTCAACGATGTCCCTCGGTGGTATGGCCCTGTAGTCTTCCGGTTTTGGGTATCCAATTCCCGTCAGCCTTAATCTCCTGCAGGTTAGGGCATCGCAGTGGCACAGCAGGTGTTCCATGCTTTCCTCTACCTCCTTGCAGGCCCTACAGATTTTGGAACTGGTGTGTCCCATCCTGGTTAGCATGATCCTAGTGCCGAAGTGTCCGGTTAGAGCACCTAACAGTAGGCGAGTCTGGGATCTGCTTGAGCTTAGTGTAAACTTGAGCCAATTATCCACCATGAAGAGCTTGGCGTGAATCATTCCTTTCTGGTTGGCGCATTCTTTTTGATGCCTCATTTGCAGTTGAGTTCTTAGACCTATACTGACTGTTTTTGGAGTGATCCCGACAAATGGTTCCGGTCCTATCAATTGTGTTTCCGATCCCTTTCTTGCCAGGTAGTCAGCCTTCTCGTTTCCGGCGAAACCCTTGTGACCTGGTATCCAAACTAGACGTACCGTATTGGTTTTACCCAATTTATTCAGTATTTCAATTGTATTAAACACTAGTTTGGATTCCACTTTGTATGACAGGAGCGCTTTGAGAGTCGCTTGACTGTCACTGAGAATGTAGATGTTTAGGCCTTTGCGACCTTTGTCTAGATTCTCCTGTGCACAAGCTAGGATAGCATATGTTTCAGCTTGAAACACAGTTGCTAGCTCACCCATGCTGATCGATATATCAGTATTGTTGCAGTGTATTCCTGCCCCTGTACCAGATTTCATTTTCGATCCATCTGTGTACCAGATCATGCTGTTTCCCCGAGGGGATGCCAGCCCCTTATCCCATTCCTCCCTTGTTGGAATGTGTACCTCAAAGAGTCGTCTAAATACATATTTAGGTAACATTCTGTCGCTGGTCATGCTCAGCAGCGGATTGTCCCCTTCAGACGCGAATGCCGTGTGTTTTGTGAGTGGCCGGTTTGCATTCCACATTCCCAAAGTTCTGAGCCTGTAGAGTGTTCTCATGGCTTCTCTTTGTACAGCACTGTGGAGTGGTTCGAGATTCAAAAATCTCTCCAAGGCCGCTGTAGGGGTAGTTTTGAAAGCCCCCGTTATAGCCATACAGGCCAGCCTTTGAAATCTACCTAGTAGTTCTCTGCATGTGACTAGTTTCGTTCTTGGCCACCAGGCAATACTGCCATATGTTATGACCGGCAGTATCATTATTTTGTAAATCCAGTAGAGTATCTTAGGTTTGAGACCCCAGGTTTTACCGAAAGTAGACCGGCACATATTGAGTATCCTTCCGGATTTTTCAACAGTGAGGTCTACATGTTCCTTCCACGTTAGTTCTTTGTCTAGGGTAACTCCTAGATATTTCACCTTTGTGGACCATGGTATCTCAGAGCCGTATAGCTTTAGATTCCTCATGTTGTTGAGCTTCCTCTTTTTTGTGAACGGTATGATCACTGTCTTTTTGGGATTGATGCTGAGACGTGTCTCTTTGCACCAGTGCTCAACCCTTTGTAGTGCCCCTTGCATCAGGCTGGCTACCACATTTGGCACCTTGCCGTTAGCTAAGATGACTATGTCATCAGCATAACCTACTGTGGTCAGTGGTTCTTTGTTCAGTTCTTCGATCAATGGATCAATCACAAGACACCAAAGTGTAGGAGACAGGACTCCTCCCTGTGGGCATCCCTTGGTGGTTGTGACGCTCATTGTATCGCCTAATACGCTCGCAGATATGACTCTGCTCTCTAGCATACAATTAATCCATCTTATTATGGTGTCATTGATGCCATGTAGTTTCGCCGCTCTTAAAAAAGTCTACTAAAAATATTAAAATAAAAAACTAAAACCAACTTGAAAAACACAAAAAACAAAAATCACATAAGAATTCACTAATATAAGAATACTTAACATCACATTTTTTTATTTTGAAGTCGGTAAGGATGATCAATGATGTATGAGTTAAATTTTGCCACGGGCTTCACAAAAACAATTGCGATGTTGTGTGTGTATTCTTATAATATTTTTGACTTATTGCGTTTTTGAAGTAGTGTTTTTGTTAAATATTTTTTAATTTTAATCTTTTTAGTGAATTTTATACCAGATCACCGAAGCGACTTTGGAAAAAATACAATACGTGCCAATTCCTTAAAGTCAAGGATCCTATACCATCATCAGCTCGCCTCATAACTACCAGACGCAAATACCTGAATAGCCTCAGAAAAATCATGAAACACGTTGGACGTGCCTATAAAAGTGGGTTTCTCTCGATTTTCCTGTAATCAGATCAACAAATCCTGATTTTGGTGACAACAGTACTAATGGGGAAGTATTTCTTAATCAAAAAGGATTTTCCAAATCGGATAATAAATGACAAAGTTATGAGATGCTATGAGGTAACAAAAAAAAACATGCCGTAGAATTGATAACCAAATCGAATTGATTCCTAATTGATAAGTCAGTTAAAAATCTATTGATGCTATCAACGTATTCCTTAGTCACTTATCTAATAGTAATTTGATAACATATTAGTGCCAAATTATAAAACAATGGTATGGTACAATTAGTCCAAATATTCAAACTATGGTATCTATAATTCTATATATCGTTTTTACATATGAAATTTCCGCTTAGAAATCTTAGATTATAACAATTTTTGACATTTTTTTAAATTATGCAGCCATGTTGTGGATGCATCTCTGCTAGCACAGTGGTAATTTATTAATGCCCTTCTTGAAACAGTCAGGTGTACGGGAGGCAACAAACTCTTTAAAGGCACTTTGTACTGCTTCTCGGGTATTGAACTTTTTGGTGTCAAAAAGTTGTCTAAGTTTTGGAATAATAAAAGTCTGTCGGTGCAAGGTATGTTAGTACAGGATGACGCAAAACTTCCTTAGCCTTTGTAGCTGAGCGACCCTCAGTTGTGCCATGTGAGGTCGAGCGTTGGCATGCAGGAGTAACGGGTGACGAACTATTTCTCAAGCCGGAGATTTGCTTAATTGCTTCTCCATCATTGTCTAGTTCCATTTGGTAGGAAGCTGTGATGAATTACACCGGCAATATACCACCAAACAGTCCACCACTTTCCTTAGGATAAATTTGCGTGTACGTGTGCGTGGCATTGCCTAGATGCTGAACCAGCTCAGCCCTCCTAGACAAGATGACCCAATAATCGCTATCGCAATTGCTAAATGGGCAATGAATGAGATTTGACGATTGCGCACGAAATCTAAGAGAGGGCTTAGTTCAAATCCCATCATTCATTTTCTTTTTAGCGACTGCAAAAGCGAATGTCGAAATGCGTTTTATCTATGAGGGCTGGTTCCAACCAACGTGATGACCGCCTATCGAAATGAATCCATTGTTCATCGCAAGTGGTAGGTAATGCGGTTCAAAATTCCTACGTTCTTGTATAGCATCGCAAGACATACTTGAACGCGTTGATCGCGCTGGCAATCGTTCAGTCACTTATCAAGCTTTTTTACTTGCCTATTTTTTTTTTTTTTTTTTTTTTTATGTAAGGCCCGGCAAATGACCTCCTCCCGCCTGATGTTATGCGGTGAAAGAGGCCCAAATGAGTTGACAGATAGAGTAGGGACGACATCCACTATCCTACCTGCCCGCCCCTTGCCGGCCTAAAAGATGCTTTTTCACACCTCTTTTGAAGGAACCCATGTTGTAGGATGGAGGAAACACGTGCGCAGGTAGAGAATTCCAAGTGTGGGATGAACGACAGAAGAAGGAATCTTGGAATTTCCTGGTACGGTGTGAAAAGGAGGACACAGTGTACGGATGACTCCGAAGGCCCTTACGCGTGTTTCTGTTAAGGAATGGAGAGGGAGGGATAAGGTTAAAGAGCTCCTCAGAGCATTCCCCATGGAACATTCGGTAAAAGGCGCTAAGAGAGGCGATGTCACGACGAAGTTGTAGAGGCTCGAGGGTGTTAGTTGCCTCTACATCGCCAATTATTCGAATAGCGCGACGCTGCAATCTGTCCAGAGCATCGAGGAGGTACTGAGCGGAGCCGTCCCAAAGGTGCGAGCAATATTCCACGCAAGACCTAACCTGAGTTTTATACAACAGGCATAGTTGGTCCGGCGCAAAATACCTACGCACCTTGTTTAGGACACCGAGTTTCCGTGAGGCAGCAGTTATAACGGATTCGATGTAGTCTCTGGGGTTCAGATCGCAGCGAATGTTCATTCCGAGCAAGGTGATGTTACTCTGTGTGTGAAGGGTTGTGCCCTGAAGAGAAGGAGGGGGGAGGAAAGGTGACCTTTTCGCCGAGAACGCGCACACCTGTGTTTTCTTAGCATTGAACTCGACAAGATTGTTGGAACCCCATTCGGAGATGAGGTCCAGCGTCCTGTTGAGCTCAATGATAAGATTCTGCCTCTCCCTATCAATATTGCCACGAGCAGCCCCTGAGCTTCCGTGATATCCCCCATGCACTGTACTGTCGTCTGCATAGCAATGTATACTTCCCAAGGAAAGCATGTCATTGATATGCAGAAGAAACAATGCTGGGGATAGAACGGAGCCTTGTGGAACACCAGCATTCACTGCCACGAACCGCGAAGCGCAGCCGTCAACGACAACGCGAATTCTACGCTCGTGGAGGAAGCTGGCAATCCACGTAGAGAACTGAGCAGGCAATCCGTATGCCGGAAGCTTGGAAAGGAGAGCCTTGTGCCAGACTCTATCAAAAGCTTTGGCGATGTCGAGACTAATAGCCACAGACTCGCCGCGCTTATCGATAGATTCACCCCATTTGTGCAAAAGGAACGCTAGAAGGTCACCTGTTGACCGTTTAGGACGAAACCCATACTGACGGTCATTAAGCAACGAGTGACCTTCCAGGTAACGGATCAGCTGGGTGTTAAGGATCCTCTCCATGATTTTACACAAAATGGAAGTGACGGCTATAGGGCGATAGTTAGCCGGATCAGAACGATCTCCCTTTTTGGGAACGGGCTGGACATTGGCCTCTTTCCAAGATTTCGGCACACAACCAGCAGAGAACGACAGACGGTATAGACGCGTCAGGACCGGAGTCAACTCCGCTGCACACTTCTTAAGTACAATCGCAGGAATGCCGTCTGGTCCACTTGCTTTTCGAATATCAATCGACTGTAGCTCCGCCCGCACATCTCGCTGTCTGATGCGGATATCGGGCATAGTGCTGCCACAATGGGACAGTGTCGGAGGTTGTGCACCACAGTCATCGATACGGGAATGGGCCGCGAAGAGTTTTGCCAGGAGGTCGGCTTTCTCCTGCGGCTGATGAGCAAGTGAGCCATCGGCATGTCTCAGCGGTGGCAGCGAGGGTTGGCAGAAGTTTGATTGCACAGCTTTGGCCAGGCGCCAGAAAGAACGGCTACCCGTAGGGTGCGCTAGCAGTTCCTGACCCACTTGTGCAATGCGCTGAGCATCCGCTCTAATGTAAGCCCTCTTACACAACTTGGTGGCATTATTATAGGCTGTTTTCAGTAGGTTAGTATTGGGATCCCTAGAAGCTCGACCTCTGATCCAAGCGCGGAAAGCTAGCTGTTTGTTTTCAACAGCAGAGGCACACTCGCGATTGAACCATTTGATGCAAACGATCCAATATTGTGATGCTAAATTCAAAAGCTGCCTAAACTCAACCGTAGATTGAATATCGTCAGCTTCTACTATTGCCTTTATTTTATTTGTCGTTCGAGCGCGGGTTTATTTTTCAGATCAAAATTTCTATGTCGGAAACGTTCAAACTAATTTGTAAGCCCGTATATAGTATTCTCTCTGTACACATCGATCATGTTGCAAGTCGTTTGTGCCGTATTGCTAACTTGACGGAACTTATATCCCGTGATTTTTATCATCAATATCAAAACAAAACACTATCAATAAACAAGTGACTAAAGGTGAAAATAGAATTCCGTTTTTTATTATTTAGAATTCCTTTAAATTTAGAATTTATTATTGCCTGACACATGCCTTACATTTCAAATAGTATAAATTGTAGAAATGCAACTTCATAGGTTACTTATATTTATACCTATTTATTATTAGCTGTCCCGCGAACTACGTTTCTGAAATGAAATGAAATGAAATGAAATGAAATGATTTATTTGATTTAAAACACGGTATACAATAGTTTGTTACAGATCACATAGAGCTCAAGCGTATTTTGTCAATTAATTGACATGCAAAATTTGTGTCCAACATAGAATACATAAAATTTCATTAACAATAAAATTCATTGAATTAGAATAAATGATTACAATTAAATTTCTATCACAAATAATAAATTCCATTATCAATATATAATAAATGTCAAAATTTAAAATCACGAATAAAACATATTATTATAGTAGAATCAAATTAATAAAATGTCAATATAATGTATTATCAAATATATAAGGACTAAAGTAGATAGCAAAAATATCAGCGAATGTCAAAATACTCTTTCAGATCATAGAAACACATATGAATCAACCAGGTTCTCAATTTATGTAAAAAAAGTTTTGTGGGTAATTGTCTTATCTCTATAGGAATTCTATTATAAATGCGTATTGTCATCACGTCACAATTTTTTCCATATAAACTTGTATTGCATGTCGGTAAAAGCAGCTTGTATGGATCTTTCAGACGCAAGCGTTGATTATGAACAGGTTTTTTGAACATCTCCATATTATGTCGTATAAACTTTCCAGTTTCATAAATATACATAGATGTTAATGTTAACAAATTGTGTTTCTTAAACATTTCTCTACAACTTTCAAAAGGACCAAGGCCACTAATGGCTCGGATACATTTCTTTTGTATTACAAAAACTTTATTTACATTTGTCGAGTTTCCCCACAGAATTATTGCGTATCTTAATACTGAGGACACATAGCCATGATATGCGAGAAGGGCCGTTCTTTCACCTGCACTAATTCTCAGGCGATAGAGAGCGAAAACGAATTTACTTAACCTATTGCAAATATCATATACATGACTTTTCCAGTTACAGTGGCAGTCCACCACTATGCCTAAGAATTTAGTCTCTTTAACCTCATTTAGATTTTGTCCTTTACATTGTATATTAAGATCAATTTTTTTAGCTTTATAATTTGAGAATTGTACAAAATTAGTTTTAGAGACGTTAATACAAAGACTGTTTATCTGTAGCCAATTTTGAATTTTTTCAATAGCTTTATTAATAACTATTTCATAAGAAATTTCTTTATCAGTGTTAGGTATTATTAGCGAAATATCGTCTGCAAAAAGAATGGTTTGAAAATCAGAGACCCCAGGCATATCATTTATGTACAAAAGAAATAATAGTGGACCAAGGACACTTCCCTGGGGAACTCCAGAATCATTATGAAGAAACGATGATCTATAATCAATACATTCATTTTTTTCATCAATTTTTGTAATTTGAACGCATTGTGTCCGATTAGTGAGATAACTTCTAATCCAGTCAAGCGCAGTTCCTCTGATGCCTAACTTTTCACATTTGGCGAGCAAGATGTTGTGATTAACAAGATCAAACGCTTTGCTCATGTCAAAGAAAACTACCGTTACTGGAATCTTTTCATCTATGTATTGTGTAATGTTGCTTATTAGTGTATATCCAGCAAGAGTGGTAGATTTGCCTCTTCGAAAACCATTTTGTTCAGCTGCTAATAACTTATATTTTTCTAGAAAATCGCTCAATCTATCTTTAAAAACCTTCTCAAATATTTTTGAGAGTACAGGAACAAGGGTTATAGGTTTATAATTGTTTACATCTTGTTTACAACCTTTCTTATAAAGAGGTTTAACAATTGATTGCTTAAGGCGTTCAGGAAAGAGTCCTTGAGCGAGAGATAAATTAATTAAATTTGAAATTACTGGTGCTAGATATTTGGCGCATGATTTAAATAGGTTAGTTGGAAGATGATCAAAGCCTACCGACTTACTGTTATTTAGGGATGTTATAATTTTAACTATTTCAGATTCAGTGCACGGTTTTAGAAAAATACTAGAACTGCTGGAACAAAGATTATCAAAATTATCCGACACCGTATTATATTGTACAGTCAAACTACGTGGTATGTTTATGAAATGATCGTTAAATTTTGCAGCTATATCATGAGGGTCTGAAATAGTGTTTCGCCATAATAATAGTAAAAAAAAATCTGGGTATAAAAAATAGCCTACGACCTATTCTCAGATCTACAAAATATACACAAAAAAATCATAAAAATCGGTCAAGCCGTTTTGGAAGAGTTTGATAACATACACTGTGACACGAGATTTTTGTATATATTAGAAAATTATGAATGTTATTGTGAAGGTTGTAGATGTTTGATAGTGGTAGGACAGATACAAATTCAACAAGTTATTATTGCGATAAAAAATAAAACTTCATCACAAATCAATAGACTTAGAGAGATAACATAAAAGATATCATAATCACATACCTATACAGTTACCAGGGCCATCTCCAAAAGCGTTATAAATCTCCTTTTGTTCACTAGTGAATTCTTCTTTACTAAATCTTTCTGGGCGAAATTCTTCTGGCTTATGCCAATATTTAGGGTCCATGTGCAATCCTTGAACTGAGATCAGAACCTTCACGCCCTCATCTATAATTAGATCTAGTTCTTTAAATGTATATTTGCTTGTGCATTCTCTGATGAGGTAGCCAAGCGATGGGAACTTACGCAGACCTTCTTTGAATGTCCAGTCAAGATACGTCATTTCTTTAACAGCATCGTAGCTTAGTTTGTTATTATGTCTCGCCAGCACCCTATCAATCTCTGCCTGCACTTTCTTTTGGACGTCAGAATTAAACGCAAGCTCGTGAAGAGTGTAACTTGTTGCAGACGAAGAAGTCTCGAATCCAGCACCGAAGAATAACATGATCTGTGACACAATCAAATCATTGTCTAATTCAAACAAAAAACGCAAAGGCTTTCGCCGTCAGGTCCAATCTTCTCCATAGATTCTATTTCGATCGGACCTTTTTGCTTATACTCCAGAAGCAGATCCAGAAAGTCGTGTTTGCCCACCGGCTTGTAGTTTCTACTGCGCTGGAGTTCATTCACGATACTATGCGCACGCGGTTCGACGTGTCCGAAGAACTTGGTCTTCTTGAAAATTCCTGGAAACATCATCTTGAGTACAGACTTTAATACTTGCGCCAAGGGCGGGTTGAAAATGTCGTATCCGAATTTGCGGAATTCACAGTCCTCGTTTCGAGTGCGTCGTTTTCCAAACCGAATCCGCAGACTGCAATGAAGTCAGTGGTGTACCGAGCCATAAAGTCGCGAGCGTCCAGGGATTTGTTTGACCTTACTGCTGCCAAGGTCCTTTCCTGTAGTTTTTCTGCTCTTCCGACGATCTAAGGAAACATTGCTTTCAATTTACCACAAGTGAATGCTGGCGTAATGCGTGTCCTCAAACTCCTCCATAAGTCTCCTTCAACAAAGAACTGCCCCCAACCATGATCGCCCAAAACAATATTAAAACCGCGCTGAGAGCGAGATGGCGCTATACACAGCAAGAGGGGTGTCTCTGTTTCAATATTGTTTTAACCTTGCTATAAGCGATCATGGTAAGGCCCCAGGTTGTTCATCAAAGTTTCAGTATGCGTCTTGTCAGTAGAAAACCCTCGAGCGCTGAAATGAGCAAAATCTTTGAGCAGCACATTTTTTATCAGCTCCGGATCTCTCACTAATAGTTCAGGTCTTGACGAGTTATAAAATCCAACAACCTTCTCATTGGGATGGTCCCAATAAGCTTTCTCTATAATTTCAGACCTGCTTAGTTGCATGAGGAAATTTTTTCCGTTGTTGCCGAAAAACGGGAGCGGTTTGTCATGTTTCACACCTTTTTTCTTCCAGTAACTAAATACACGTATACTATAGTAGTAAAAAGCTACAACACCCAAGAGTAATAATGTAATTATTATCATTTTGCTGGTATCAAATGTGATCTAACCGACACTCAACTTAAATAGCGATATTCTTATATAGCCCGAATTGTTGTTGATATGAATAATACTAAATAAAGGCACGATATCTTCTATCCGCATAGCGATTATTATATAGGTTATTACTTGAGATGCGCAGAATGCGAACGAACATAATACTGCACAAATAATGTTTATTCGCTATTACTAGAGTAACGAACAATAAATGATGACAATAAGGAACAACACCGTACAATGAAATAGATCGCGAAATACATGTGTTAACGAGTGCTTATGAGTAGCCACACAGGCTTCGCGATGTGTGCGCAATTCTCGACTGATTGCTAACCACTGGCACAGTTGGCAGTGTTGGCACTAACTAACTTAAAGCAGGCGCACACGCCGAGGAACTACGCGACTCAGGTTGATGTTAAAGTACGCTAACTACGGTTGGTAACTGGAACTGTCATTTTTGTAAGACACTAGATCCATTACTGGTTTTATGATGTTATGTGTTACGGCAGCGTTCATGATAGCAGTAATGGATGTTAAGTTCCTTTCAAAAATGACAGTTCTAGTTAGCAACCGAAGTTACATAATTGGCCTGCTGCTCGCAGCAAGCTACGGTATCAGATACGTTACGCGTTACACCTCTAAATGAGTACGCTGCTCTATGGTTACTAAGTACAAACTTAGAGAACATTGGGGGTGATTCTGAAGTGACCACCTAAAACTATAACTAAATAAAATTAGAGATAGAAATGTCAATCACCGTTTGGTATTCAGAACTCACAAGTTAACTCTAAAATTAAGAGTGACGTTACTAAACTACTCAATTTAGTGTTAGATGTTATTTTCGTATTCTGACATGCTTCCTAAACGTAACTTTTCCTATAATTTTAAATATGTCAAACTAATTTTAGGAGGTGAACTTTTAGGTGCCGTCTAAATTTATCTTGTTACTTTTTAACGATTTTCTAACATTACCGAATGCAATTTTTTTTGTGCAACTTGCCAAATGGATGATGAATTGGTTGTTATGGCATTAATAGAGTCTTCAGAAAGGTAAAATATTTGTTTTATATAAAAAATTAGATAAATACCTGCCTCATAGTTTTAAAATATATTTGTAAAGTATCGACTTATTTATGTTATAGAATAGGAGAAGAAAAAGTAAAATTGAGGAAGTTGAGGGACAAATCAGACCCATTTACTATGCCCGAACGTAAATTTAGAAAAATATTTCGTTTTCCTCGCCAATCCGCTCGCAACTTGATAGAAGCTATAGACTGCACTGAAGTACAGATTGGCTCCTTACCGGAACATTGAAAGGTTTTAGCCAGCCTTCGGTCATGCAGAGCTGTCACTGTTATCACTAATTTAATATTGCGCAAATTAACTCCACAAAAAAATCTAATTTCCTAAAACAGCAATAGAAAAGGACCTTGTCAAGGCAGAGTGAGCGAGCACCTACTTACATTGTAATAAAATATTTTGAAATAATTATTAAGAAATACATTAACATTCTCCGTCCTTTTTCTATTTAGGTTTCTACAAATATATGGAATGCCAAACACACTTGGAGCTGTTGATGGTACACATATTGGTCGAGGCCTGGAATGCAGCAAACTCCTTCTTCCTCCTGACGGTGACCAGCGGGACGCGGGCCCGGGAAGCCCGAGTCCTGCATTGCACAGGCCACCGCCAGTCGTCGATACTCCTAATGCCCAGGAGCATCGCTGGCCTTCCCATTTTAGGGAGGTGAGAGAGGTTTGCCATAGGCGAGCAGACGCTGACGAGGTCATGGAAGTGTCCGAAAGGGTTCCCATGGCCTTGTCCGGCGACGGGGCGTCCCTCCCCGACGTATCCTCTTCGTCAGATGACGGGGAGGATGCGGCGGTGATGGACGTTCTCGTGCCAAGGCGTTTGTGAGGGGGCATCGTTGGGTTTTAGTCGGTAGGCCACGGTTTCTGGCTGGCGCTCTGCCCCCTGTGGCCGCGGAGAGTCCGACATAACCTCGCGCCTACCCAAGCGAGAGGTATGCGTAACGCATTTCCCAACGTTAAGAAAAATGGTACACATATTGGTATTGTTGCTCCACCACTGACACACCCTACAGCACCAGGAAACTTATTATACAATAGGAAAGGCTTTTATAGCATCAATTGCCAAGTCGTGAGTTGTAATTTGTTTGTTCCCAAGTAGTCTAATAGTACTGACATTTAGATGATAGGTAGGTTATGTATGTATGTATTTACTCTTACAACAGAAATTAATATTCTATCTGCAGATAGAAGTATGCCTATCTAAGATTTGTTGCCTAGCAATTACTATTATTTGTCAATAAATAACAGCGGTTATTATGAAAAGAAAACAAAAATTACTAATGAAACAAAATACGCAATTTTAAAATTCAGAGGAAGTCACGAATTACCTATCTATACAACTAGAGACTACCACGTAAGTTTTTCTTTCATGGCATAGGCGCGAAGCCATCACAATCGCAGAATAAATGTCGAATAATTTTTCTTTTGTGATAAAATGAATGATAAATAATAAAATTTCTTTTCTGTTATTTACAAATACGATCAAATCTTAAATTAATAATTTCTGATAGTAAAATTAGTAGAATATAGCTGTTTTCAATGTTTCTAAATTATTCCGTTTTTCTGCAGCACTAGGTGTATTTATAATCTGTGTATTCAATTTAAGAAATTGTCAAATACAGTTTAAATTAAGAGAGTCCGGCGTTTCAGAATACGAATTACCTAAAACTAATTTAAAATTATATGTTTAATTTTAGTTTTAGTTTTAGTGCAGGTAACTTCAGAATTACCCCCAGTGTGCAGTAACCCAATTAAGGAACGTGTTTTGTTGCAGATAATTGGAATCATCATGAGTAATCGAAATAACTAGCCAGTGGTAAGTAATATTGTTATATATTTTTTGAAATATAAGCGCAAATTTGTTGTATTTGTTTTAAACTTTTTAATAATAATAATAATTTCTTTATTTTGTCAAACATGAGTATACATTAAATGCAGGTGCCAGGTTTAATGACTATGTAACAATACCAAGATTGTAAATGGCGATTTAAGAGAGGAGATAAAAAAAAAATACCTTTCGAGTTTCTTGCCTGTTCTCCTCGAGTAGGCTCTCCCAATTTCCGAACAGGTGTAGTTTCAACCTTTTTTTTCATTCCTACTTGTATTTGCAGACAGTCATCTTGAGTATATTCTGATTGTATGCACATACAAGGTTAAATAATATGTTTCCTTTAAATTAGAATGTTTTGCTTTGTTTTGACGTCAATAAGTGCCTATAAAGGCCTATGTTCAATAAAGATTTTTGAATTTCTACTTAAAGCTGAGTACACATTAACTAGTATTTTTTTTTCACCAAATTCGTATAAATAGCAGGTTTTCATTTCGACTGTGTTATTATAATGTTTGTTACGAGATCACTCCGCCAATTATGAATTTCAAAAAAATGTATTCGAAAGAGTATACTCCTGAGATGTTCTCAATGTCAACAAGTAAGTATCCGATTATTCGATCCCAGGAAAATCGAGGGAAACATTTAAACATAACAGGCACGTCCAAAGATTTTCATGTTTTTTTCTGAAGCTGATCATGCATTTGCGTCTGGTAGTAATTACCTCAAGCATTCTTACACGCTGATCGAAGGATCCTTGACTATTAGAAGTAAGAGGTTGTTTTTTTTAATATAAAGGTACGTTTTGACCCTATGTTATATTACTTCTTTTGGAATCCAACTATGATCGACAGTCAACATTCTTTCTTTCTATGTGCATCCAGAGAGCTTAAAACAATGTTCTTAGAGTGCTGCCATCAGCGCCCTGGTATGCTCGCAATTCGGAAATACATGAGTACCTGGAAATCCCAACCATCTTGGACGAATTTAAATGATACGCAGCCAACTATTAACCGTTTGAATACACACCCAAACCCGTTATCCAGTATACTCTTGCAGCCAAATCCGATTAGAAGAAACAAGAGAGCCGACATGCTGCCTTGCTAAGGGGAGATGGAGCAGTGGCTCTACCTCGCCTCGCCAAACCCCTACCTCTTACAACCCATCTGATTACAGTCTGGTGAATTGCTCGCAGGTTTTAAGCATTGGGAAAAATTTGCTTAGAGGAGGTGGTATTAATCATTGAAAATATTGAAATAAAAAGTCTGTCTTTTTGTGACTTTGCATTTTCGTTAGAATTGACAAATAACTTGAAAAATTTATAAAAGACAAGAAAAAAATGGTCAAGGCGTCAACACGGTATATTAAAGACGGGTTCAAGTCCCACCCGAGTCAAAATTTTTAATGTATTGATTTCATTCATTTTCAACTTACATTCTTAGTGTCAAGGGTGATATAACTGTAAAAATATTTGATTTTTGCATGACGCTCAGTGTAAAAGGTTATGTGAATAACGGTTATGTTTTTATTATTTTTAGTCATATAATTTAAAAAAAAGCTGTGATTCGTGAAATGTCTTTGTTTTATTGTCACAGAAGAATCTATACGAATACTTACTAATATTAATAAAGCTAAAGAGTTTGTTTGTTTGTTTGGTTGAACGCGCTAATATCAGGAACTACTGATTCAAATTAAAAAATTCATTTTGTGTTGGACAGCCCCTCTATCGAGGAAGGCTATAGGCTATATAACATCACGCTACGACTAATAGAAGCTGAGCATCAATTAAAAATGTTTCAAAAATGGGAAATGTATATATGGCGAAACGTAGTTCGCGGACACAACTAGTCATATATAAAAACAGATTAATAAGTAGTCAGATCTCCAAAAAAAATTATAGAAAATCCCGTCGCTTAAGATGGGTGTCACCAAAGACATAAATCAAATTGACGTCACCAATGGCATAAATCAAATTGACGTCACCCATGGCGGGGTTAATTAATATTATTGTCACAGACATGTATCAAACTAGATCCCGCGAGTGTATTAACTTCGTGTGCCAAAAGGAAAATTAATTTTCCTATCTTTACCCGTATGTAATGGTATCATTTAACCAGAGCTCAACTGTGTCGGAAGCGGAACCGGCCGTCAACCAAAATTCTGAAAAAAATGTCAAATTGCTATCATCATCACCACAGTTCATATACGTCCCCACCGAGGGGCACGAGCCTACCCTAACATGTTAGGGCGATTAGGCCTTAGTCAAACCACGCTGGCCCAGTGCGGATTGGTTGACTTCACATACACCTTTAAATTACTTCGCAAGTGTATGCAGGTTTCCTCACAATGTTTTCCTTCACAGTAGAAGCGTCAGATAAAAGATAAATAAGCACGTATGAAATTCGTGAAACGAGTATTTTTTTCTGAACTAACTTGTTAATTAAGACCTACGTATTCACAGTCCAGCTTCTTCTTCTTTCCTTAGGCACCGTGGTGTACAAAACAGGGGCGCCTGATCGCTTCCAGGCGAGCCACTGACGATCCACGAGTGGCTGGACTATTCTTGGGAGTAGGTACAGCACATACAATTGTTAATCTCAACTAAACAATGGGTCCTAGATGGACCTTCACTGGAGGGAGACTCTGTACCAGGGTCGTCTGCTTAGGTACCTCGGTCTTACCTATTTCTGCCGCAAAGCAGCAGCGCTTGCATTGCTGTGTTCCGGTTTGAAGGGTAAGATATGGCAGTGAAATTACTGGGTACTGTGACTTTACATCTGGTGACACAAGTTGGCAACGTACACTGTGGTTCTTGTGGGAGTTGCAGTTTGGCTGCGAATCTCACAGGAGCCACATGTATTATAGGTGACTGTTACCACTTACCATCAGGTGGGCAGTTTGCTTGTTTGCCAACTTTCTGCAATAAAAAAAATAAAAAATAACCTCCAAGACACACAATAAATAATTACAGATACCGGGTCGCTGATCAGCGAACAAAACGACGGTCAATAGTACGGCTGCTCAAAGCTGACTCCGATTGGCGACTGCACCACTACTCGTACCTTCACCGCACACACCGCGGCCGCCCAAGTCGTGTCGCAAACCAGCACCGCCTAGCAGCACGAGTTCAAATTCAAATTCAAAAATCTTTATTCAACATAGGCCTTTACAGGCACTTATTGACGTCAAAACAAAGCAAAACAATCTAATTTAAAGAAATTATATTAACCTTGTATGTGTATACATCCTAAATATATACTCAAGATAACTCTGCAAATACAAGTAGGAATGAAAAAAGAAAAAAGTAGACTCTACACCTGTTCGGAAATTGGGAGAGCCTTCTCGAGAAGAACAGGCAAGAAACTCGAAAGGTCTAAGTAATAACTAACACTTCCCTTTGTCTTTTTTAGGCTATCTGTCCGTTCAAATGGCTACCATTGTGTGTGACGCAGCTGTTACGGATGATGGTAGCTTTTTCATGCTAAATAAAATATTCCAAGCAGTAGGTACACTGCATGCAGTTATTTTATTAAGATTATTAGACTTTGCGAAAAATGTGTGTATGGGACCGACGCTTCTAACAAATTTTGACATCTATGGCATAAGGGTCAATCCTATATGGTAATTGAGAATGTTTTCTATAATTTTACACATAGTTGGCATAATAATAGGAGATTGCCGTCTCGATGGTCAGCGGGCATGCTTACCTATAGTACAGTCAGCAGCATGTTAGGCTACACATAACTGTCAAAATTCACTAATTGATATAGAAATATAAACTATGCTTAAGGTTAATTTAAAAGTTGATAAAATAAAAAATGTCACTTTGTCAGCTTAACTTGTTGTTGATGGTACATGTGGTTCCTGTAAGGTTTGTCCCTATAGGAGCAACAATATTTTATGTCAACTAGTGACATAAGGCGTAAGTCGCAATATCTAGTAATATCACGGTCTACCACATACATAGTAATACAAGCACGGTATCTTGCAAAAAATAATCAAAAAATAAACACTGGCTTTAAGAACACTAAAAAGTTAACAATAATATAAGAATAGGTATAGACAACATCACATTTCCATATTGAAATCAGTGTCAAATTTTGAAACTTTCAAGGAGATCATCGTCTAGCATTTAGTTAATACCAGCTGGTATTTCATATATGAATTCTCTTGATGAATCTCTTGAAGACAAAGGGTCAATACGTGCCTCTTCTATTTTAAAAAAACTAACCTCTAACTCCTAAGTTAAGGATCCCTCCATCGCCAGCTCGGTTTATGATTAGCAGACTGAAATACCTTAATAGCTTAGGAAAAAAACATGAAACGCATTGGACGCACCTATAAAGGGTTTCCATCGATTTTAATTGACTTTGGCAACAATGAGAACACCTCAGGAGTATATTCTATTGAAAACAAAAAAATATTTTACAAAAATTAAAAACCAACTTCAAAAACACTGAAAAGTTTAAAATAATATAAGAATAGGTACAGACAACATCACATTTCTATATTGTCGGTGCCAAATGATGATCTCCTAGAAAGTCTTAAAATTTGTCACCGACTTCAAAATAGAAGTGTGATGTTGTCTGTACCCTATTATTATATTATTTTCAACTTTTCAGTGTTTTTGAAGTCGGCTTTTATTTTTTGTAAAATATTTTTTATTTTTTACTTTTTAGTGAAGGAAACCCTAATTAAATACCAGCTTGAAGAAAGTGCATAATTATGTTTTTTTTTTGTTTCCAATAAGTTAATGTAAATGAAGAATTATATTTGAATATCCAAAACATACTCAAAACTTTAAGATAACTAATACCAGCTTAAATACTAATTATGTATGTACTTTTATATTATGTGCTTTGTTTTGTTATATATTGTATATACTTATGATTGTGTCGACTTAGCAATATCTTGTGTATTACAGTTGTCTGTGAGCTACGCGGTGCCCTTGCAGAGTGCATGTACTGAATCTATGTAATTGAAAATATCTACTGTAACGTGCATGTATGCTAGCAAAATAAATAAATAATTAAATACCCTAATTAAATACCCCTAACTGGTATTTAATTAGGGTTTCCCTCGATTTTCATGGGATCCCATCATCAGATTCTGACTTTGGTGAACTTGTGACCACCCTAGTTGTACACTCTATCGAATACAAAAAGAATTTTGAAAATCGATCCACAATTGGCGGAGTAATCGCGTAACATACACACAAAAAAACATACGCATCGAATTGAGAACCTCCTCCATTTTTGAACTCAGCTAAAAATAGTTAAGATAGAGAAGACGTCAGACGAAATGTTAATATAATAATTTCAATAATTAAAGAAACCTCAATAAGAAGTAACTTTGTCTGGGCCCTCTAAATACTGAACAGCCCTTGGAATCGGTTAAACAAAGTCGAAGTTCATTAAAGTACTTCCCTTTTTGCTAAGCTCATTTTTAATTACTTCGTTTGTGGCGCCCGCCGTGTGTCTGTCATAAAGGGTCGACCTCACCTTCAAAGGGCATTAAAAATAATAATCCGGGCTCTGCTGCCTAAAAATATAATCAACTTTCATTACTATTTCTAACAATTTAATTTGTAGGAGAATACGTGAAATTATTCGGGTCAAATGCCGTTGACGGGATCTACTCCAATTTGAATAACGAAATGAAACGCCGATTAATATTTTTATTCTAGAACAGTTTTTCAATTAACATTTAAATGAAAGCCTCTCATTTTTTTGTCAAAACTTTACCTATATGGTGTTTGATTTTATTTTTTTCAGCTACGATGTAGTTTATTTTCTAGTCTATGAGTTTTTGTGTGCGAGTTCATTTGCATGTTCGAATGTAATGTCCATATTTCATTTTAATATCTATCATAATATGTTTTCTATTTTTAAAATATGTACAATTGCATTTATTATTAGGCCGATGGTATAAGAAACTTCCGGCGGTTTTCTTGACACTATAGAAGCGTTTTCAGCAGCCTAAAACGCAGTTCAGCGCGTTTCAGGAGGTGCTCTATTACTATTACATACTAGAATATCGAAATTTTGCCCAAGTTAACGTTGTTTTCAGGCGCCTGAAACATGTTTTCAGTCCGTTACAGGCTACCCTCTAACAACAACGAAAAAACTTGCAGATTCCCGGTTATGTATGAGAGTTAAATAAAATTTGAATGCCATTATTATTATTAAATCTAAAATCGACGCCATGGTTCCTAAGAACAGATTTCGCTCATCCCCCTGATTCTGATTTCCCCCTACTGACCCATTTAGATTGATCACACGGTATAAGCGCGTCGGCGAATGCGGACGGACAGTTCTTTCCAAGAGAGCGAACCGAGCGGATCAAGCGATACAAAGCGACTTGGAGCGACCATCTGCGACTTGGAAGCGTCTTAGCGACTCCGCCCACTGCAAAAGTCGAGGCGGCGGCGGCGGCGTCGAGGCAACGTCGCGTCGCCTTTGCGGCGCGAGAGAAAATAACGACAAGTCGCCACGCGTCGAGCACGAGACGCACCCCGCGCCCTCGCCTCGACTTCTCTGCGCCCGCGCCTCGACTCCACTGCGCCCGCGCCTCGCCTGACCGCGCTCGCTTTCCGACACAACCTCGACTCCCGCAGTGAGCGGAGTTGCATATATTTTCATATAAAACATAGAAGAGGCGCGCCCCTTGGTTACCCGCGACGCGACGCCACCTCGACTCTCCTCCAGTGAGCGGAGCGCCTTACAGTGAAGTGTTATGTGTCCGTAGTGCTTATAGCGGTTTACAGTGTTAAGTGAAGTGACTTAATTAGTGCTTGATTAAATCTTATCTCATAATCGTCGGTGTTTCCCGATTTTCTATATTACACCCACCCCCGCAAACGTAACATTATTTTTCGTATGTTTTTGACATCTATGAAAGCTCGAATGGACAACATACGATTACCAATAAAAAAGCCAAATACTGATATTATTATCTTATTCGACTCCGCTACTAAGACGAATGAGAGTTGAAATGCTAAAGTAGGCTAAAGTACCTACCGCTAAGTAATATAATGTAAGGTTCGGTACATTTCATAAAAGTTCGTATTACTTTACTTAATTATAAATCTGCAAAAGCAAACAAACTCTTCGAATCCATAATGTTAAAGGTTTCAACTGACTGTAATCGTTTCTTTTATCTATGTACATTTCCGGTCACGCTTCAATACAAAAATAGGCTTTGTCCTTTGGCTCCCTTGTAACACCGTTTTTTCTTAAAATTTCATAAAACACTAATTTTGCAAAAACACTTTGGTTTCACTGTAGTTTTAACACAAATTTCACAACTAAAATCACAATTACAATAACTTTGTCAATTAATTTCACAATATCAATGTCAAGTGTCAACGTCAACGTCGTTTCACGTCACGTCAGTGACATTTGCAATTGTCTTTGGTCATTGTTCACTTTTTGCATAAACAAAATAAATCTCGCGTTTATCCTGGCCTTATTTACAAAGATAGTTTTTTTTCGCCCAAAATCCCGTGCTTCCATTTAGGTGGGTTGATTTTCTCAAAATTCGGAATTTGACATTTAGACCGTTTGTTCTGATCATTTCTATAGACATATTTTAATAAAATACACTTAAACTTATAGATCATATAATTATAGTTTCGTCGAATAGAATTTGGAAAGCATTCACAATTTGTTTATGATTAATTTTTCATTACGTTTTGTTTTTCAACCAAACTTATAACTTTGGCCGGAAATACTTGTTGCATATTGTAGAATTTCGAAAGATCCGTATGTTGACTTGACACATCTTGAAGCAAGTTAATTGAGTCTTACGAGTGTTGTGTTATGAATTTGGTTTTAGGAGAGGTTCCGTCGCCGATACGGCGCTTAGCATTCAGCAAACGGACCTCGGCTCCGTCGCTTCCACATAAACGCAAATCTGCGCGCAAGTGGAGCGTTGGTTTAGTCTATCGTCTAGGTTATGATTAGTCTGTGAGACATCGATGGAAGTAATTTGTTATTGATTTGAAGATCATAAAGTTTTTATATATTTAGTTCTGCGAAGAAAATCCATGGGTATTTCTCTCGTTTTCCGTGTGAATTTAATTTGAAAAGTACATTAAGACTTCATAAGTCAAGTCAGTTATTTTTGTTTTCAGCTTGAAGAGTAAAAGCTCAATCATATTTTTAATCGCCGGCGCGCGATTCATTAAATTAATAGAAAGAAATAAATTTTATCAATAGATAATACTCCGCCCACACTAAGGTATCTAATTAGCTTATTATATTTCATGATTTAAAACAGATTTTGTTAATTTTATTTTTATTAGTGGGTATATTGATTATTAAATCAAACATATTACATTTCCAAAATTCGCCTTTTTCATCCCCTATTTCATTAAAAAAAACCTGATAGTAAGCGGCATTTTAGTGGGATTAATGCATATATTGAGTAACACTTGTGAATTTCATGTTAAATTCTAGATTTTCACTATATTGAGTTTCACATCATACTTTGGCAAATAACTCACAAATTAAGCTGTTTTCTTTTGATTAATAGCAGTAATTATACACAAAATAGGTGCTCTCCCCTCCATATGTCCTTTTTATTAACTAACCAATAAGAAACTTTGACAATTCATTGAAAATTATGTTTGGAATTAACTTGCAATGTTTATTACATGAAATTCAAATGTATTGACTGGGATTCCTTCAGAACTCAGTGTTAGACCCACTCACCCTAAGATTATAGGCATATTTAATTATATTTTTAACATAACACTGTGCTATGAATCTCCAGGGCAGTTCCCGGAGGCCGTAGGGCTCCGCTGCAACTAACCTACCTGATAACCTAATATCAAGGAGGAATTCTGTGGAATTACACAAATAATATTAGAAACAGAGAATAAGTTAAGAAACTGGAATATCATATCTCTGACCCGTGATCGCGGAAACTTAGCATCGAAGGTACGCTCTACTAACAACCGCTCCGGGGAAAGCTACTAATTTAAAAAAAAATGAAACCTATAACTATTTGTTCGTGTACTTTATTGCCCCTCATTTTGTAGTTTTGTACCCAATTTGTACCTGATTTTTACCTGCCGAGATTGATCAAACAAACCTGAACCATCCTGCCCTTGGCTTGTATTAATTAAACATTTAGTTAAGTGCTTTGCATTGAGGGATTTTGTTAACTTCAGTAACATTATGCATAAGTGAATTACAACCATGTACCTACCAGAATAAAGCTTTTCATTTTGTATCGGACTAAAGGAATAAGTTTGTTTTTTTTTCTTTAACTTTAAGATTTCCCTATATTTCTACAATTCAGCAAGAAAAAGCACTACAATTTGGCGCCCGAATATGCAGCAGGTTTTGTGGCATTATATGGCCCATTATTCTGGTCAAATGCTCAGATAGTGTTGATCCATCTCGGTATGTATCTTTAATAATTTTCTTTTTTTTAACGTTGTGTGTTAGTTAAGCTAAAACTCAAAAACGGCTCGACCGATTCTTACGAAATGTTATGTGTATTTGAATAGGTCCAGGGAAGGTTTAAAAGTACAACTGGACCCAGTAGGTGGCGCTGGAATCGGACAGGAGAACGTCTGCCGGTCTCACTAGTTATAAGATAAATAAGAATTCTATGCAGGTTTGGTTCAGATAGGTATAAATAAAAAACAAATTTTAGTTACATTTGCAAAGGTGAATATATTTTAAGATTTTTTGTTCATAGTTTGAGTATATAACATAAATAATATTGTAAAATTAACTTCTCATATAAAATAGAGCGTAGTATATTTTTACAAAAATGGAGCAAAGACCAATTAGTTTTAATTTACTTAACAAAGATGAACTAGAATATGAGGTGAAAATCAGGGGTTCGAAACCAGCTGACACGGTGATGGCTCTGAGAGCACAGATCCGTACTCTCAATAAAGATCTGCCTTCTGATGAAATACTGACTTGTGATCTTGATGTCAATATTGAATTAAAAGTAATTCAAAAGAAATTAGATGATCTTGAGAAACTTATCACAAGTACTTCAAGTAAGCTGTCATCACTTAAGATGTTAAATAGAATTCAAACTCTTGCACATCACTTATTCCACAGAATTGGTCGCTTGTCTTCGTCGGAGTATGATGATAATCTTACTTCTTTAATTACTTCTCTGAATAATAAATTAGATAGCATTCTTGTAAAAATAGATAATATTTGTCATAATTTTAAAAGTAGCTTGGCACCTGAACAACCGATTGAGCACTCCACTGCAACTACACACAATACAGCTAATGATTGCTCCGTGCATAAACTAAATTTACGCTTTAATGGCAAGACATGCATTAAAGCCTTCTTACAACGCCTCGAAGAGTTATGCTTGTCTCGTGGCCTTGCAGATTCAAAGCTTTTCTGTTCTGCAGCTGAACTTTTCACTGATGAAGCGCTATGCTGGTATCGAGGAGTAAAGTCAGACGTTCACAATTGGACTGAGCTGAAGACCTTGCTTCTCGATGAATATTTACCATCTGATTATGACCATCGCTTGATGCAGGAAATTAGAAGTCGTACTCAGGGCCCCGACGAAAGCATTGTGAATTATCTCAGCATTATGCAAAATTATTTTACTCGATTATCAAAACCAATCTCTGACGATGACAAATTGAACATAGTCATGTTTAATATTAGACCATTTTATACTACTCAGCTTGCTCTAGCCCCAGTGGAATCTTGGACTGATTTAAAGAAAAAATGTAGGTTATTAGAAGGTGCAAAGGAGCGATCGGTGCATTTCAGTGAACCTCCTAGGGTCACCACTTCTTCTCTGGCTCCCGATTTGTGTTACAAAAATACTAGTGGTAATAGTGGTAGCAAGGCTCCACCAAAAGTCTCTTCAATTCAGCCAGTGAATAATACACAAAATAATCTTTTTTGTGTCCGCTGTCGTAAAAATGGCCACAGCTTGAGGTATTGCAAGGCGCCTTGGGTACTTATTTGTTATCGTTGTGGAGAAAAGGGGTTCAATGCAAATAATTGTCAAAAGTGCACTTCTTCAAAACCTTCAACCGTAGAGATTCCAAAAAACGCCAAGTAGTGAACCGATGGCATAAAACAGTATATTTTTATAATAAACATCGTAATTCTGAACAGTCAAGGCAGAAATACAATGAATTCTATAATAATGTAAATAAAGCTAGTAACATACGTATGCATAAAGGTAGGGTTACATCGGTTCACGCTACTACTAACGCCACCTATAATGATACCAGAGCTTATCTGAAGATTAATATTTTTGGCTTGGAATTCAGAGGATTACTAGATTCAGGATCACAGATCTCCATTGTGGGAGGGCAAGCATACAAATATTTTAAAGATTTCGCTACTTTACATAAGTCTGAGGACTTAGACTTTATAAAAACTGCAAATGGTTCTACTTCACGAGTAACTGGGTATTTATTTTTACCTGTATCAATAGAGAATAAAACTCGTGTTATTAAATTTTACGTCGTCCCTGGAGTTGCTACAGAGTTGTTATTTGGCTTAAATTTCTGGAAGGAATTTAATATTGCGCCAGATATTTTATCATTGTTAGAAGATAGCGGACATTTATATAAAAATAATAATCAGGTGTACACAGTTATGTCAGGCAGCCGTGCTTTACATGATTTTGAAACTTTATCTAAGCTTGAGCGTAGGCTGGTCAATGACGTCATAAAGCAATTTGATGACATTTCCGCAGAAAAGAAAGGCCTAGGTAGGACACACTTAGTGAGTCATAAAATTGATACCGGTGACCACCCACCTATTAAACAACGGTATTATGTAGTCTCACCCGCTAAACTGGCAGAATTAAATAAACACCTAGACCAAATGCTGAAGGATGATGTTGTGGAGCCTAGCGGAAGTGCATGGAACAACCCCGTTACTTTAGCGGTTAAATCAGATGGGTCATCACGTTTCTGCTTGGACAGCCGAAAACTTAACGCCATATCAAAGCATGACGCTTACCCTATGCCTTATATTAGCCATATTCTGGACCAGCTCAAAAATGCTAAGTACTTATCTTCTATTGACCTAAAGTCTTCATATTACCAAGTTCCGTTGGACTCTATTGAGTCCAGAGAGAAAACTGCTTTTACTATTCCCTGCAGAGGCTTGTTTCACTTTAAGGTCATGTGCTTTGGACTTACTGCAGCTCCAGCTACGCAGCAGCGGTTGATGGACCGCCTCTTTGGCCCCGAGTTTGACAATAAGGTGTTCGTATATGTTGATGATTTAATTTTACTTACCCCTGAAGGCCCAACGGCCTTCCAGGATCACCTCCAACTCCTACTTAGGGTAAAGGAGAGACTTAAACTAGCCAACCTTACTGTCAACATGGGTAAATGCCAGTTCTTCAGGAGACAGCTGAAATTCTTGGGTCATGTGGTTGACGAATATGGTCTGCGCACGGATCCTGACAAAATTAAGGCTATAGTAGACTTTCCTATTCCCACCTGCAGGAAAGACGTCAAACGTTTCTTGGGAACTGCATCTTATTATAGGCGTTTCATAAAAAATTTTAGTCATAGAGCTGGTCCCCTTAATGCTCTTACTTCTACCCGTAAGAGCGCGCCCCCTTTCAAATGGACGACCGAGGCAGACGAGGCGTTCAACGACCTAAAACTCGCACTGTCTACTTCTCCGGTTCTGGTATGTCCTGACTTCTCGAAAGATTTTGCTGTCCACTGTGACGCTTCTGATTTCGGGTTAGGAGGTACCTTAACCCAGGTTGTAGATGGACAAGAACATCCTGTTGCGTACTGTAGCCGTTCACTAACACCCGCTGAACGTAACTATTCCGCTACAGAGCGAGAGGCATTGGCCGTGGTACATGTCGTTGAACACTTCCGCCCTTACCTTGAAGGTGGTCGACAATTTAAAATTATTACCGATCATGCTAGTCTAAAGTGGTTTTTAAACCTCAAGAATCCTACAGGACGACTAGCGCGTTGGGGGTGTAGATTGTCGCCTTATAATTTCATTATTGAGCATCGTAGTGGATCTCAAAACGTCGTACCGGATGCACTATCACGTTCTGTACCAGTGGCAGCCGTAGACGCATTTACATCCAGCAATGCTTGGTATAACAATATATTAAAACGTTGCACGGATAGGCCGCGCGCGTGTCCCAATTTTCAAATTATTGATGGTAGGCTTTTTAGATTTACAAAAAGCACTAACAAACTCTGTGGTGACTACCAGTGGAAAGAGGTTGTACCAAAGGAGCTTAGGGAGGATATTATTAAAAGTAACCATTCTGAACCAATTGCTGCGCACTTAGGCGTTGCAAAAACATATAAAAGATTAAAATTACGGTATTTTTGGCCCGGTATGCATAAAGATACCGAGGAATTTATTAAAAATTGTGCCACTTGCAACTCATATAAACATAGCTCACTAGCGCCAGCTGGCTTTATGGGGGAACCCAAGGTCTGCTGTCGACCATTCCAGTGCATCAGCATTGATCTAGTTGGTCCACTGCCGATGTCTCGACAGCAAAACACCTTTTTACTAGTAGTTGTGTGTTGTTTTACAAAATATTGTTTATTATTTCCTTTACGGCGTGCAACGGGCAAAGTTATAGCGCAAAGGTTAGAAGACCATGTATTTCTGGTTCACGGAATACCACAGACTGTGATGTCTGATAATGGCTCGCAATTTATAAGTCATGAGGTTCAGGCATTATATGAAAAATACAATATTCCGCAAGTACATTTGGGTCCAGTATATTGTCCACAAGTTAATACGGTGGAACGCTATAACCGCACAATAATCACTGCAGTTTCCTCGTTTGTTGAGAACGATCATAGAACGTGGGATATTAACATACATAAAATACAATTTGCCATGAACACCTCAGTAAATGAGTCTACTTCTTATACTCCTTTCATGCTAGTACACGGTAGGGAAGCTGTCACAGATGGTAGTATTTACCGTGATTTTGTAGATCTCCAAGAGTTGGTTGTGGTACCACGCGATACTCATGCGTCTAATATTGGCCACCTCGGTGACATTTTCATCAAAGTCCGAGAGTCGTTGCGTAAGGCCCATGAAAGGAATATAAAATACTATAACAACAAACGCAGAGATATCTCATTTAATGTTGGTGATTTTGTGTGGAAGCGTACGTACAAGCAGAGTTCTGCTAACAAATATTTTACTGCTAAACTTGCCCCTAAATATGAGCGTTGTAAAATTATACGTAAACTTTCCCGCCTCGTCTATGAGCTCGAGGACGAGAACGGAAAATACATAGGGAAGTGGCACATAAAAGATTTTAAAAATTTAGATACTTCGTGTGACTAAATTACATACCTAGTAACATCATACCTACTTAATTTTCATTTTTATACTCTTATGAAAATAGCCATATTTTTATAAGCATTTAACAGTTAAGCACCGCGGGTGCGGCGGTCACAGAATACCCACCCCGCCATTCTTCCTGGCGTCTCGTAGAACCCGAGTGTAGGATAACGCGCCATATAACATCTGGCGGCGTTTTTGCATGTGTCTGTCCCTGTCGTTTTTTATTGATTTGCCTTGATACTTAAGTTTCCATATACCTAACATCTTCAAAATTGATATTACTATTACATAAGTACATAAAGATCTAAAACACAAATATTATACGTGTCTTAGTTCATACCATTATAAATATATTATTACTACCATTATATAAAATGGATATTACTTCTTTAGTATCTGATACCAGAATTAAGGAACAAGTATGTACTTATTATAACTGTTATGTGGTTAGATAGATGCATTTAGCACAAGATCACAAATATAAACGTGTCTTGTTCATTATTTTTATATGTATTCTACTCTAATCAACAAAATTAATTTTGAATTCCTCACAGGAGCGGTTTGCAACTCTAGAAATAAGCCTTTGCTATATTCTTATAATGGAGGAAGTTACATCTAGCTGGAAACGTAGGAAAATCAATATCGACGATCAGGGGCAACGACACCATGCAACTCATTTTTTTTATTATTTCCTTTTTATTGTTTTTTTTTCTACTTATTATTTGACGATTAGAGTCAAAATGTCTGTAATAACGACATCTACCGGTGGTTGTTGACATTACTTGCTATACACTGTTAGTGTCAAGATATACTTATTTAACAACGCCATCTCGGCGTCAGTCCTGACACTACAGTTTTTTTTTTATTACTTTCTTATATTTGATGGGCATAGGATATAATGCTTTTTGCCTATTTATCACAGCCATATAGGTGCTAGCAGAAGTGGTTTCGCTAGATTTTGCCACCTTATTGGTGAATATTTTTTTTACAACCATGTAGGTGCTAGCAGCAGTAGTTTCGCGCTAGATTTTGTCACCTTATTGGTGAATGTGGTTTTTTTTATTACAATCTTTAACATACCATATTAATGGATTTACGTAGATTTAAGGTACATGCAGGTTAAATATTCTTTATTTACACACGTTTATATTTAAAGCTTTATTTTTTATCTTATACAAATAAATAAACTTATATAAAAAAAAAAAAAACGTTAGGCGTAATTGGGTACAGAGTTTATCACGAATGAATAGTTTTTAAGTACCTAATTGATTCTGATTATGATAATTTTGTTTGGTTGGTTAGGAGGTTTTGAGGCTGACGAGGCGTCAGACGAATTCCCTACGTGAATTCTATCGTGGTTGGGGGGATACTGTAACACCGTTTTTTCTTAAAATTTCATAAAACACTAATTTTGCAAAAACACTTTGGTTTCACTGTAGTTTTAACACAAATTTCACAACTAAAATCACAATTACAATAACTTTGTCAATTAATTTCACAATATCAATGTCAAGTGTCAACGTCAACGTCGTTTCACGTCACGTCAGTGACATTTGCAATTGTCTTTGGTCATTGTTCACTTTTTGCATAAACAAAATAAATCTCGCGTTTATCCTGGCCTTATTTACAAAGATATGTGGCGGTTTTATTTGTACATAATTGTATTCAAGCTCTCTTCAGTATAATACCTTTTTAGTTGTCATAACGTAGGTAACTAGGTATAGAAAAACAAATGACGATAGTTTTGTCAAAAAATGTCTCTGAATATTTTTCGGTCGTAATTATTTACTGTTGTAAATATAAATATATTTTTATTGTTTGAGACTGCGTCATTGTTATTCACCCACTAAAAATATCCCAAATTGGTGACCCCGACGTGATAAATGAAGAGAAATATTGATTTGGGTGAAACAATTGTTGCTGCTGACCGACGCGGTTTGGGATGCCGCCTTACTGGTTGTAGCTGAAGAAGACGCACGTCGCTCAAGCTATAACGACGACATATATAGCCCACACGTCGTGCCTGCTGTTGTCGTCGCCCGCAACATTCAGATAAGAATATAAACCTATTATATACATTAGTCATTGGCTGACATCGCTGTCGGTCGACGACGTCCGTTGCGCCGCCATTGCAGCTGCTGCCGCTCGTTGTCGCCGCTGCCGCCTGCTATCGCCTGCATCCTCGTCAACGCTGGCCGCGCTGCGCCGTGCTGTTTTCGCCGCCGCCGCGTCGTGCCGTCTCCGCTGCTGCCACCGCCGCTATCGCCGCCGCCGCTGCTTACCGTTAGCCGTCGCAGCCATCCGTGCCGAGCGTTAAGTAAACTTTCTCGGATTCTTGTCAAGAGGTACAGGACGGAGGAATATACTAACTACATTTTTTTTCCTTTAATTTTTTAAAATGATTTTTCGTGTGTGTAATTTTATATAAAATTGTTTTTAGTGTTATAGGTAATCGCCCCAACATTCTCCCACGGAGTATTTAGTAGTTTTATATTATTATTTTTTTCGTTTATTTCCCTGTTTTCTGTTTTTTCTTGTAGTAAGTAGTTAAGTACTTACATTTTTGTTTAGTTTTACTAGATATTTATTTTTAAGTTTTTAACTAATAATGGCTGACGAAATATTATCTCGTCTCGCAGCACTTGAGGCAGAAAATGCCGCTTTGCGGAATGAGCGAGATCAGAACATTTCGCAACTAAAAGTAGATACTCCAGAGGTTTGCCGGGTTTCTGTTAAGCTTCCTCCATTTTGGTCAGATAGGGTCACAGTGTGGTTTGCCCAAGCTGAAGCGCAATTTCTTCTTGCTGGCATTACCGCTGACGCCACTATGTATAGTTACGTACTGAGTCAAATGGATCATCGCATAGCTGGCGAAATTGAAGATATTGTTACTAACCCGCCTACTGAAGGTAAGTATAAAAAACTTAAGGAGACTTTGATAAGTAGATTGTCATCTTCCGAGGAACAGAGAGTCAGGAGACTTCTCAGTGACGAAGAATTAGGAGATCGGAAACCTTCCCAGTTCCTACGCCACCTTAGATCACTAGCGGGTACCACTCTCTCAGATGATAACATTTTGAGGCAGTTGTGGCTTCGGCGTCTACCACCACATGTTCAGGGCATATTAGCAGCTCAAGCTGATTTGTCTTTAGATAGAATAGCTGACATAGCTGACAAAATTGTTGAGGCACAGCCCGGCCCCGCAAACTGCTATGCCGCTACTACTGCGCCTACACTCGAAGTTTTGATGGCCCGCATAGAGGAGTTAGGTAAACAAGTGGCTGCATTGTCTGCATCTCAGTCCCGTTCACGGCGCCGTTTTCGATCTTCGAGTAAAGCTTCTTCACGCGATGCCACTCCAAATCGATCCAATCGTTGTTGGTACCATAAAAAGTTTGGTGCCAAAGCTGTGAAGTGTGTGGCTCCTTGCGATTGGGCGGAGGAAAACTCGAAAAGCAATCAGTAGCGGTGGCGACTGATTGCGAATCAAACCCTCATCACAGCCGCCGCCTTTTTGTAACTGACCGGGTAACCAAGCGTCAATTTTTAGTCGATACTGGGTCTGATTTATGTTGCTACCCTCGCCGCTGGCTTTCAGTGAAAAGGAAACCCTCGGACTATGAGCTCAACGCAGCCAACGGAAGCATTATTAAGACGTATGGCACAATTGATTTGACGCTAGATTTTGGTCTTCGGCGAAATTTTGTGTGGAAGTTCGTCGTTGCGGACGTAACCACAGCTATTATTGGGTCCGATTTTTTGTCGCATTACCATCTCTTACCCGATTGCCGTATTAAAAAATTAGTTGATGGCATTACCAACTTATCAGCGCCTGCTGCCGCTCGAACTTCTGCACAACTAAGCGTCAAATCGGTGGCTTCCTCGTCTTCTATTTATTCTGATGTGTTGCTGCAATTCCCGGAAATCACACGACCTCCTGGTATCCACCGGACTATTAAACACAATACTAAGCACTTTATTCAAATATCAGAGGGACCTCCAATATCATGCCGTCCTCGTCGTTTGGCGCCACATAAATTAAAATCCGCCAAACAAGAATTTGACTTCATGGTTCAGACCGGTATTGCGCGCCCATCAAAGAGTGCTTGGTCTTCACCATTGCACATGACCCTAAAGAAGGATAGCACTTGGAGGCCTTGCGGTGATTATCGCTTACTTAATGCCCGAACGGTACCCGATCGGTACCCCGTTCGCCACATTAATGATTTTGCGCACAACCTTGCAGGTGCCAAGATCTTTAGTGTCATTGACCTTGTAAAAGCATACCATCAGATCCCAGTTTTCGAGGAGGATATTCCAAAAACGGCAATCACTACCCCGTTTGGCCTCTTCGAATTTCCGTTTATGACCTTCGGGCTCCGCAATGCTGGTCAGACTTTCCAGCGGTTCATCGATGAGGTCACACGGGGTCTTGATTTTTGTTTCCCATATGTCGACGATATTCTCGTCTATTCAGAAGACGAGGCCCGTCACTGTGAACACCTGCGGATACTCTTCAAACGTCTACGGGAGTACGGTGTGGTTATTAACCCTTCCAAGTGCATTCTTGGTGCCAGTGAGGTGAATTACTTAGGTTACCATATCAGTTCTCAAGGCACCAGGCCCCCACAAGAGCGTGTTCAAGCCATTCTGGAATTTCCTCCTCCTAAAACGGTACAGGGTGTGCGTCGTTTTATCGGTATGCTTAATTATTACCGGCGTTTTGTACCTCATGCTGCACAGTTCCAAGCTCCACTGATAGATGCTATTGTCGCTATAAACGGCAAAGGTAAAAAACCTTTCGAATGGACGCCCGAGCTTCTGGAGCAGTTTGAAAACTGCAAAAAGAGTTTATCAAAGGCTACTCTTTTGCAACATCCGATCAACGACGCACCCCTTGGATTGTTTACTGACGCATCTAGCTTACACATTGGGTCTTGCCTCCAACAACAGGTCAATGGTGAATGGGTTCCATTAGCTTTCTTTAGTAAGAAACTTACTAAAAAACAAGCTCAATGGCCAACGTATTACCGTGAGCTTCTGGCGGTGTATGAAAGTGTACAGCACTTCCGCCATATTTTAGAAGTTCAGTGTGTGACCATATTTACCGATCATAAGCCCTTGCTGTACGCTTTCATACAGCGTCGGGATAAACTTCCACCTGTTCAACTAAACCAACTTTCTTTCATTAGCCAGTTCACCACTGATATTAAATATGTTCAAGGAGATAGCAATATCGTTGCTGATGCAATGTCTCGTGTTGACGCCATTTCTCTCGAGCAAGAGTATGAAGCACTTGCCAAATCACAGGTAACGGATAAGGAATTGTCTGACTTACGACAAAAAGGTTCCAGTCTTCAATTGTCCGATGTTGTCATTCCTGGAACTGCCATTACCATTACCTGTGATTTATCTACAGGTAAACCAAGGCCATTTCTAACGATCTCATTTCGTAAGTCTGCCTTTAACAAATTACATAATTTGAGTCACCCTGGCACCCGTGTTACCACTCGCCTTGTGACAGAACGCTATGTTTGGCCTTCTATCAAAAAAGATATTAGAGAATGGACTCGCACTTGTGAGGAATGTCAACGTGCTAAAGTATCACGCCATAATTCAGCTCCTCTTGGCAATTTTCATCTACCATCTGGTCGGTTTAGGCATTTACACATTGACATCATTGGTCCCTTGCCAATTTGCAATGGATTTCGATACTGCCTTACTGCTATTGACCGGGCCACCAGATGGCCAGAAGTCTGGCCAATGTACTCAATAACTGCAGAAGAGGTAGCGGATACTTTAGTACGAGAGTGGGTATCCAGATTTGGTGTGCCATCTACCATTACTACGGACCAAGGGACTCAGTTTGAGTCCAATCTGTTTCGAAGGCTGATGACACATTTTGCTTGTAAGCGAACGAGAACCACTTCATATCATCCATGTGCAAATGGTATGATCGAGCGAGTACATCGCCAACTCAAGGCAGCTCTGATGTGCCACGACGATTCTTGGGTGTGCGCACTACCATTTGTTCTCCTAGGCATGCGCTCCGCATTTAAAGAAGACTTAAAGGCCACGACAGCAGAAATGGTATACGGAGAGCCCCTTCGCTTACCGGGGGAGTTGATAGTCGACACCCATTTAAACGTTACAGATGACCCAGCAGATTTTGTAGTGCAACTCCGTCGTAAGATGTCAGCTGTACGCCCAATCCCTGCATCTCGCCATTCAACACCATCCATTTTTATTTTTAAAGATTTGCCTTCTGCTACTCATGTGTTTTTAAGAGACGACACCGTCAGGCGACCTCTCCAACCACCTTACACGGGTCCGTATTTGGTTATTCATCACGCGAGTGATGGTAAAACAATGACGCTACTTATCAAAGGTAAAAAAGTTAACGTTAGCGTTGACCGCGTTAAACCAGCATTTGTAGACCATACTGAAATTTCTGCTGACCCATCTGAATCGATTCACTCTTCAGAACCTTCTGCATTTGTTGATACCCCTGTAACCGATGTAGTACCATATACTACTCGATACGGCAGACGCGTTTGGTTTAAAGACTCTTCTGTGTTTAAAAAGTAGTTTCCTTTCTCCGTGGGGGGGTGGTGTGGCGGTTTTATTTGTACATAATTGTATTCAAGCTCTCTTCAGTATAATACCTTTTTAGTTGTCATAACGTAGGTAACTAGGTATAGAAAAACAAATGACGATAGTTTTGTCAAAAAATGTCTCTGAATATTTTTCGGTCGTAATTATTTACTGTTGTAAATATAAATATATTTTTATTGTTTGAGACTGCGTCATTGTTATTCACCCACTAAAAATATCCCAAAGATAGTTTTTTTTCGCCCAAAATCCCGTGCTTCCATTTAGGTGGGTTGATTTTCTCAAAATTCGGAATTTGACATTTAGACCGTTTGTTCTGATCATTTCTATAGACATATTTTAATAAAATACACTTAAACTTATAGATCATATAATTATAGTTTCGTCGAATAGAATTTGGAAAGCATTCACAATTTGTTTATGATTAATTTTTCATTACGTTTTGTTTTTCAACCAAACTTATAACTTTGGCCGGAAATACTTGTTGCATATTGTAGAATTTCGAAAGATCCGTATGTTGACTTGACACATCTTGAAGCAAGTTAATTGAGTCTTACGAGTGTTATGTTATGAATTTGGTTTTAGGAGAGGTTCCGTCGCCGATACGGCGCTTAGCATTCAGCAAACGGACCTCGGCTCCGTCGCTTCCACATAAACGCAAATCTGCGCGCAAGTGGAGCGTTGGTTTAGTCTATCGTCTAGGTTATGATTAGTCTGTGAGACATCGATGGAAGTAATTTGTTATTGATTTGAAGATCATAAAGTTTTTATATATTTAGTTCTGCGAAGAAAATCCATGGGTATTTCTCTCGTTTTCCGTGTGAATTTAATTTGAAAAGTACATTAAGACTTCATAAGTCAAGTCAGTTATTTTTGTTTTCAGCTTGAAGAGTAAAAGCTCAATCATATTTTTAATCGCCGGCGCGCGATTCATTAAATTAATAGAAAGAAATAAATTTTATCAATAGATAATACTCCGCCCACACTAAGGTATCTAATTAGCTTATTATATTTCATGATTTAAAACAGATTTTGTTAATTTTATTTTTATTAGTGGGTATATTGATTATTAAATCAAACATATTACATTTCCAAAATTCGCCTTTTTCATCCCCTATTTCATTAAAAAAAACCTGATAGTAAGCGGCATTTTAGTGGGATTAATGCATATATTGAGTAACACTTGTGAATTTCATGTTAAATTCTAGATTTTCACTATATTGAGTTTCACATCATACTTTGGCAAATAACTCACAAATTAAGCTGTTTTCTTTTGATTAATAGCAGTAATTATACACAAAATAGGTGCTCTCCCCTCCATATGTCCTTTTTATTAACTAACCAATAAGAAACTTTGACAATTCATTGAAAATTATGTTTGGAATTAACTTGCAATGTTTATTACATGAAATTCAAATGTATTGACTGGGATTCCTTCAGAACTCAGTGTTAGACCCACTCACCCTAAGATTATAGGCATATTTAATTATATTTTTAACATAACACTGTGCTATGAATCTCCAGGGCAGTTCCCGGAGGCCGTAGGGCTCCGCTGCAACTAACCTACCTGATAACCTAATATCAAGGAGGAATTCTGTGGAATTACACAAATAATATTAGAAACAGAGAATAAGTTAAGAAACTGGAATATCATATCTCTGACCCGTGATCGCGGAAACTTAGCATCGAAGGTACGCTCTACTAACAACCGCTCCGGGGAAAGCTACTAATTTAAAAAAAAATGAAACCTATAACTATTTGTTCGTGTACTTTATTGCCCCTCATTTTGTAGTTTTGTACCCAATTTGTACCTGATTTTTACCTGCCGAGATTGATCAAACAAACCTGAACCATCCTGCCCTTGGCTTGTATTAATTAAACATTTAGTTAAGTGCTTTGCATTGAGGGATTTTGTTAACTTCAGTAACATTATGCATAAGTGAATTACAACCATGTACCTACCAGAATAAAGCTTTTCATTTTGTATCGGACTAAAGGAATAAGTTTGTTTTTTTTTCTTTAACTTTAAGATTTCCCTATATTTCTACAATTCAGCAAGAAAAAGCACTACACCCTCTTCAAAAGTGACCCTGTATACAGGGTAACTTTTTTAACATCCTGGAAAATTTAAGGGACGCTCAGGACAAGGTAGTAGAATGATTTATATACATACATTAATTAAAAAAATAACTCATTTTAACTAATTTTATAAAATATCCACAAATCCACTGAACAAGTTTAGTGCAGTATTACTTAAGATTTTTTGTTTTTATTTTATTTTGTTATTTTAACTTTTAAAGTGAAACTTTTTTTAAATATAATAATGGATGTGTCCTGAAGCGTCCCTTAAATTTTTCGGGATGACATAAAAGTAAGCCTGTATAATATCATTATAATCATTTCAGCTATGGGACACAAACTGTAAGACATTGGCCTCACTCATAGGTTGGATAGTCTTTTCATTGTAATAGTACATTGTTACCCTAGGGGCGAAAGTAACTTATTTAGTCCCGAGACGGAATTTGGTGCCCGCGCTTAGCGATATACATAGCTCGAGAGTGTATACTTCAAGGGACTAAATAAGTCTTTAACCCGAGGTAAACATTGTGCCTTTCGTTACGAATTCAAGGAAAGTATAAAATAAATTAGCTAAAGAAAAAATGGGTGAATTTTATTTTAATAAATTAACAACTTCTGCTTTAGCCTCTTCTCTTATGAAATCCGGCGATAAATCCATATCTGAATCAGATGAACTCATTGTGTTAATACAAATCTCTGCAATGCGGAAGAAAAACAAATCTCCACAACTCGAAAAAACAAATGAAGATCGGATTGTCGCTTACCCGCTTAATTTGTTTTTTTTTTTGTTTTGGCCGGCCAGCTATTCGGCCATTATATAATTGAAAAAATGGAAAATATGTTGCCCAAATCTATGTTATTTAAAAGAAATAGTTGCAAGTAAATTATTATAAAGCCATTAAAAAAATATATTCATTAATTAATACTTTACTTTATGTTATTTTAATTTTACACCGCGCTGTAATTGATTGGCTGTATAGTGAGTTAGAACAGGGTTCAATAGAATTTCGACAGCTGTCAGTTGAAAACGATTCTCACTAGGGCTGAAAAGTATTACTTTCAACCCGCTCGTCCGACAACTTCAGACCTACTTTCAGAGTATGAGTACTTAATGAAAAGGTCACTTTTCGATTTGGTTTGCCATGTAATCCTTGCCTTAGTTTATTTTCTGCTGACCGTAAGCTATAAGGCGATGTTTTGTTCGGAGTTCAGCAAAAACGTTGCTTACGTAACGTAAGTGACGCAAATTGTGTAAAGCTTGCGGAAAACCCAATGCCCTTGATACACAAAGCAGTTTGTTCTTAAAGAGACTGAAAGGAAAATTGATTTGAGTCTTTTGCGCTGTTTTTATGCAGTAAATGCATATTTTTTGTATGAGGGTAATAAACGAGCACCCTTAGTTTGTGGTTGAGGTACAACTTGTGTAGCTTAAGCATCTTGCAAAGTTGCAAGACAAAAAATCGTACTTTGCGCAATCAAAGCTAATAATTGACATTGAAGCTAATATCGCTGCCGTGGCTGCCGTCGTTGTTTTTTATTCAACTATATTCTCTCTCTCTCTCTCTCTCTCTATCTCACACACTTACACACACGCCCACACACGCACATACACACACGTGCCACGCATACTTAAATCATGCGCTCTTAATGTTATCCATGATGTTGAGCCCCCGAGCGCTTTCAACTCGAATTGCAAAATCGCTTTGATTGCCTGGAGGACTGCACGGATGTAGACATTTATAAAGACAGGGTTGTGGAAGCTGTCCTTACGGTGGATGCAAAGATTTGCAAACCCAGCCGTACTAAGCAAAGAAGTAAGATCTCGGAGCCGACAGCTAAGCTGATGGAGGAAAAGCGTGGAATGGGAAGGCAGTCTTCTGAAGATGCTCGTTGGCGACTCAACAAACAGATCTCTAAATGTCTGACTCGCGACATACGCCGATTTAATACGGAACGTATTAAAGAGGCCATCGAGCAGAGCAAGGGCTCCAAAGTGTTCGCAAGAGATCTGTCATTCGGTCAGAGTCTGCTGACGAAGCTGAAGACAGAGGACGGCAGAGTCATTACATCCCGACCTGAGCTTATGGCCGAGATCGAACGCTTCTATGGACAGCTTTACGCAACATCACAGGCACCTGTTATTCAGGCTACAGACCCTAGAGCCAAGTTGACGCCAAACCTAGAGCCAAATTGACGCCAAACCTAGAGCCAAACCGGTGCGTTGACGTTCGATGACCCACACAGATGATTCGGCGTGCAGTATGATGGAAAAATTATACGATTTACATTGCAAAGTTAATTTTTTGTGTATTTATTATAGTTTTTTGACAGAATATGATTTGTAAACTTTAACTTAGTTATATGACAGCACAAAATTTGGAAAAAAAAATCTAAAAAAATTATGAATTTTCCGGGAGAAAATTTCAGTGATTTTCAATTTAGGATCATGGTCTGAACTCACTGTTAAAAGAAAAGGGACATCGTCACTTATACCCTGTATAAAGTATATTGTATCTATACAAATAAATAAAATTGAAGTGTCTGTTTGTAATGTCAAAATAACAAGTTTTTACTAAATGGGTATGAATGTATATCGGGTACCAATAGCAAAAACACAATTTTAAATTTTTTTGTCTGTCTGTCTGTTTGTTCCCGCTAATCTCCGGAACGGCTGGACCGATTTTGACGGGACTTTCACTAATAGATAGCAAATTATATAAGGTATAACATAGGCTACTTTTTTATCAATTTCAACAAAAGTTACTATTTCACGCGGACGAAGTCGCGGGCATAGCTAGTTTATTATAATTTGAAAAATGTGTATATAATTCTAATTTATTTGTTAGTTTATAATAATGAGTATGTATATGAGTCTATATTAATTGTTAGTATGTATTCCATACATGTATTCCATTGTTATCCATTTCTCGCTTCATTATATCCTTTCACTGTATACTTAGCCCTAAGGTTGCCTGGCAGAAATTGCTATTTAGCAATAAGGCCGCTGTGTTTGTATTCCATAATTTGATGATTTTTTTTAGTTGTGCCTTGTGCAATAAAGTCTATGTATATTCATTCATTTATTCAAGCCCGTATGTATGGAGTTTTGTATGGAGAAAGAGCCCGTATGATTTCCTCTTAAGTGTTCTATAAAAAGAAGCAATTGTGTCTTAAACGCCACAGTTACAACCGAGCAATTTACATCGTCGAGAACACACGTTATTGCATTTTCGCGAAAGAATATTCTTTATCGAGTTTTTTAAAACACTTTCTCATGGCTGCGTGGTTCAAAATGGAAATTCTTACTTAATATTATACATGCGAAAGTAACTCTGTCTGTCTGTGTGTTACATAGTCTCATTTATGATTATTTCACGTAGAGAAACCTTGAGTATATAATAGCCCTCTCTATTGGACTTTGGGTAACGTCGTGCCTTCTTGTTCTAAGACAGTAAGTTGTCGGACAGACTGCCACATTCTTGCTTTTATCCATTCTTTGCTTACCAATCCACATGCCTATTATTCAAATTTCGATTTGTTCTCCACAATAACGCTCAAACGATCTGTCTCTAGTTCTCTAAACATACGCCTCGATATTATTACAAGCTTCTATTTACTTTCACCTGTCCCGGTGTCTGTAATGAAATCTTGTGTGGAACATAAATTAAACTCGCTGGTTTGGCAAAATTCCAGGTTTATTTAATTTCAAATAAATTTTAATTACAACAATTACAGAGCGACTTGTTCACAGCGATGAGTTGGTCAAGAGAGAGAGGCAAGCGATGTTGCCAACACCAGATACAAAATTATTTTTTTTAGTGTGCGGTCCGTATCGCACATATTCCCAGAAGGGGCAGCTAAAACTTCTTAATTGACAATCATAAGTATGTGAAAAGACTTATTAAGCTATAAATTAAAAACAGCATCAACCTCATCGATTGTTCAAACACTGATTTACAGTTACTATAGAACTAAATAACAACAAAATCCTATATACTAAATGCCCTCACACATCAAGTATCAAGTGTGTAAGTAGTAGAAACTCCTAAACTTATACAGTAGGTACAAACTATATGGAATAAAAAATTTTAACAACTATAACAACAATATTTTTTAACAATTTTAAGCTTTCAGCTTTTATGTAAAATTATTTTAATCACTTATTACATTTTTTCTTTAGTATACTATTCTAAGTCTATTGGTAATACACAAAGTTTATTTATTGATCTACGGTAGGTTCCCGAAGGAGTCCTTACATCCGCCACCCTTGCCTTCTGATCAGGACCATAATATAATTTTACAATCCTGGCTATTGGCCATTGAAGGGGTGAGGATTTTTCATCCTTTATTAATACTAAACTACCTATTTCTAAATTACTTTTACTACTATGCCATTTAGGGCGACTATTTAGCTGAGATAAATATTGCTTATGCCAAACATTCCAAAAATGCTGCTGTATTTGAGTGCATTTTCTCCAGAATCGCAATCTGTTTATGGGTATAGAGGTAAGCTCCGGTTCTGGTAATGCAATTATAGGCTTACCTATTAAAAAATGACTTGGTGTCAAATAGGAAAAATCTGAAGGATCTCTAGATAGTGGCGTTATTGGCCTGGAGTTCAAAATACCTTCGACACTGATTATAATTGTGTTAAACTCCTCATATGTAAAATTATTTAAACCTACAATTCTTTTAAAGTGAAACTTAGCACTTTTGACTGCTGCTTCCCAAAGGCCACCAAAGGTGGGGGAGTAGCTAGGTATGTATTCAAACTTTATGCCTTTTGCTGAAGCAAAGTCAGAGACCTTAGATTTATGCTCTTTAGAATTATGAAGTTTATACAAATTTTTCAACTCATTGTCTGCACCCTTAAAAGTTTTGGCATTATCACAATGAATAGTGCTGGGTAGGCCTCTCCTAAAAATAAATCTTTTAAGAGCTGCTAAAAAACATTGTGTGGTCATATCGGAAACCAGCTCTAAATTGATAGCCTTTGTGACAAAACATATAAATACTACTACATAACCCTTGGTAACAATACTTCGTCTAATGCTTGATTGCTTAATTTGGAATGGGCCACAATAATCTATGCCAACTATACTAAAGGCCCTTGCCTCATTTACACGATCATAGGGTAAGGTTCCCATAAGCTGAGATGCTGCTTGAGCCTTAAAACGATAGCAGGTCATACATTTATTAATGACTTTTTTAATTTCTCTATTACAATTTATTATCCAATATTTCTGACTTAAGCTACTTGAAGTTAATTTTAAACCTGCATGTAATAATGTCATATGCTCATGTTTTATAATAAGACTAGTAATATGACAATTTTTTGGCAATATAACAGGAAATTTTTGAGCAAATGGAATTGAGGCTTTTTGTAATCTGCCTGAAACTCTAAGTACATTGTTACTGTCAACGAAAGGAGCCAATATTTTTAAATTACATTTCAAAGGTTCATTATTTTTTAAACATTTGATTTCCTTATGAAAATGAACATTTTGCACAAGTGATAAGATTTTATTTTCAGCATTACACAATTCTGTAACTGATAAGTTATTTTTCAATTTATTTTGAGATTTACAGTTAAATATAAATCTTAAGATCCATGCAGTGACCCTCTTAACCTTATTCCATGAGGAATATTTTAAATAATATTCATGCGAAGGTAAAACATTCAAAACAACATCCTGCTTATCTAGGGGTATGATGTCCTTGCACAAAATGTGGCTACAAATGGCTACTGGTTTAGGCACAAAGCTAGGTAAATTATGATCTGGTGAACCATTCCACCATAAACTCTTAGCTGCTAATTCTGAGGGATTGCATCCCCGAGACAAACAGTCTGCCGGATTGACTGCTCCATCTACATGAACCCATTGACAATCTTTAGTTAGAGCTTTTATAATTTCAACTCTATTTTTCACAAAACAAGGTAAGCTTTTATCTGAGCTTAACCAACATAATACCACTTGGGAATCGGAAAACATATATTTAGTATCTACTTTTATTTTAGAAATAACAGATATAACTTTTTCATATAATTTAGCTAATATTAGAGCAGCATTTAATTCTAATTTTGGTATTGTTAACTTATTTTTAACAGGAGCAATGCGTGACTTTGAACATAACAAGGTAGTTGTGACCTTATTGCCATGAATGACTTTTATATAGATACAACAACCATAAGCAATATTAGATGTATCACAATATCCTAATAGCTCAACACGCTGAGCATTTAATAATTTTAAATTTCTATTTATAGAAATTGTTGACATTGAAATTAATTGTTCATAAAACAATTGCCATTGTTTTGACAATTTTTCAGGGAGAGGAGAATCCCATTTAATATTTTCTTTCCAAATTAATTGTAAGAATTCTTTTGCTCGGACTATGACAGGTCCTGCCAGCCCTAATGGATCAAAAAAGGAACCTATTGCACTTAGTACTGATCTCTTATTCCAAGAATCAACATGATTGTTAGGACAACTTATTTTGAATAAATCATTTTTTATGTCATAAGACAACCCTAAAGCCTTGATTGATAAATCTTCATGACAGAGCTCATGCACTTCGAAGTGCTGCCTCTCTTGTGGTATGCCACTGAGTAATTCTGAGTCATTGGCTGCCCACTTATGCAGTTGCAAATCAGCAAGTTGGAGAAGTGAAATAAATTGATCTTTTACCTTGATGGCCATCTCTATTGTGTCTGCCCCAAAGAGAGCACCATCTACGTACATAGAAGTCCTAATTACCTCCGCTGCTAATGGGTACTCCTGATCATATCTATCAGCCAATTCCATCAAACATCTCGTGGCCAGGTAGCTAGAGCTTCTAAGGCCATAGGTGACTGTCTGTAATTCAAGAATGACTGTTTTATTATTTATTTTCCATAAAATATTTTGCAAATGCCTATATGAAGGGTCTATTAAAATGGCTCTATACATATGCCTAATGTCAGTTAACATAACATACTTGTGAGTTCTAAACAAGGTCAAGATGTCAAATAAATCTTTTTGTGTTTTATGACCATTCAAAAGTACATCATTTAAACTATTATGCTGTGAATTTTGCTTTGTATTACCATTGAATACCACTCTCACTTTATTTGTTTTTCGATCCTGTTTTATGACAGGCAAATGCTGCATAAAATAACGTTTATCAATTTCTAAGCGACTTAAAGGTATAATCTTAGCATGTCCTAATTCGATGTATTCATTTAAGAATGCATTATATTTTTCTTTTAAATATTCATCCCTAGACAATCTTTTCTCTATTGAACTTAATGTTTTAGCTGCAATATGATAAGTGTTACCTAAATTAAGATTATTAATTGAATCTTGAAGCGGCAAGGCTACCTGGAATTTGCCATTAATTAACTGTACCGAGTTTTTGAAGTCGGCTTCACAGGTAGACTGCTTTGCTATAGCCTCCAATTTTGTTTCAGGGACCAGTTCAGTTTCCCAAAACTTGGTTAGGAGGAGCTCAACACTATCTTCACTTTGATATTCTCTAGCATGCAATGTTACAAGATTATTATGAAAAGATGTACTTTGACTTTGTAATTGACCTGACACTATTGAACCAAATTCAGTATCTAATAAATATAAATTTTGACATGAAAGTTTGATTTGGCCAGGCAATAAAATTTTAAAAAATATGTCAGCTGATAATAAAAATGAAATGTCACCTGGCTTATTAAATTCATCATCTGCAAGTACTACAGAATCGGGCAAAATGACATTTTGAATATTTAATTTATGCTGAGGTATTTGCGTTGTTATTTGGTTCACTATTGAACAAGTCACTTGACATTTATAATTATTTTGAAGTGACATTATAGTTATATTGACTGCCTTTGACGTTGAACTTTTATTTGAACCTAAGACAGTTATATTTAAATTATTGCTGAATGGCTTCAAGTTTAACATTTTGGCAAGATTAGCGGTTATAAATGAAACTTGGCTACCACTGTCCACCAACCCTCTAGCGATGACATGAGATTTGCAATTTTGGCTGAGGATTTTAACTTTGATGGTGGGCAACAGCACGGTACTTTGGCTAATGTTGCTATGCAATGAAGCTTGTGATTCAACAATGTCAATATGTAATAGGGTATTGTGTTCTTTGCTATTACAATTATTGCATTTAAAATGAAATTTGCATTTGTTTGCATGTGAATTTAAACATATTTTGCATAAATTGTTTTTTGAAATAAAATCCATCCTTTCCTGAGGGGAATTATTTTCAAACTTTTTACATTTGAACAATTTATGTGTTGTTGAGTCACAAAACCGGCATGGAAAAACACTTTTACTAGCCACATTTGCAACTGAATATTTAATATTTGTGGAGGACTTACCCTCACTTCGCTGGCTCTCTTCAAAACTGCTGGCTCGCCTCTCAATAAATGAGAAGAAGTCATCCAATGTTGGCAGCTTTGTGTTGTCTCGCTCACTGTGATAAGCTCTGCATGAATATTGATCAATTTTACGCATCAAGATCGACAAAATCACCATGTCCCAGCTTTCAATATGCTGTCCCAATGTTTTAAGGGCACCTAAATGTTGACGTGCATGAGATATGAGATCACGTAGATTACTGGCAGCACCTTTCATAATCGGAGGGAAATCTAAGATCGCTTGTACATGTTTTGTGATTACTAAAAATTTGTTGTCATATCTATTTTTTATAAGTTGTAATGCTTCTAAGTAAGAGCTTCCTAGAAGAGGTAAGCCTTCAATGAGTGAAAGAGGTTCACCTTTTAAAAATTTTCTCAAGTAAAATAATTTTTGTATGGGTTGTAACTTACAATTAGATCCTATTACCGAATTAAAAAGTTCAATAAAAGTGTGATATTTGCTGAAATCTTTGCCGTCGTACACTGGAATGTCTATGCACGGTAATTTCACTTCACAGCTTTCCTCCTGCCCTGAAGAACGATTAAGCAGCTTCTGGAACTCCGCTATGACGTCCAAGCATCGGTCTTCATGACTGTCCTTCTCGAAGTCCTCTTCTCTGTCATCTCTTAGGAGGTATAGTTGAAGAGACAAATCCCCTGCTCGCGTCAGAACTCCTTCCAAATGCCTTATTCGTGCCAAAATGGCCTCCCTATCCACGGGGCCTTGTTGCTGTTGACGCAAAAAATTTTCAGCCTTCGTAATCGTTCCTTTGCATTGTGCAATCTGCGCTTTTATTAACTTTTCGTTGCTATTCGATTCGGTAGTAGCTGATTTCGACATTATTTTTGACGATTTGTCGTGTCTAGGTTATGATTATTTCGCCGGCCGGCGTGGAAAATTTCACAATTCACAATAACGTCAATGACTATGATTTTTATCAAAAATGGGTTTCGGCACCAAAATTTATGTGTGGAACATAAATTAAACTCGCTGGTTTGGCAAAATTCCAGGTTTATTTAATTTCAAATAAATTTTAATAACAACAATTACAGAGCGACTTGTTCACAGCGATGAGTTGGTCAAGAGAGAGAGGCAAGCGATGTTGCCAACACCAGATACAAAATTATTTTTTTTAGTGTGCGGTCCGTATCGCACAAATCTTGCAAGTTAAATTTGAACCACTTCCCGGTTTCCGATTGAGATTTTATTTTATAAGCAATGGAGAATTTTAATAATTATTCACTCGTTTATTTTAGTTGAACTTTTTATCCTACGTAATGATACTTATCTAATCGAAACCCAAATAAACACATTAGCCCACCTTTTATACAAAAGTCACATCAACGGCACTATCCCGACACTATAATATGACACGGGATAGCAGGTGTTATCTCCGCAGCTTGTTATCCATATCTATAACTGGTCCCTTCCAATTCAGTGTTAACTTTCCACCCAATCCTCTCTTCGTTAACTGATAATTGGTATGTTTTAACAATGTTGTAACACCACTGTTGTGTGTGGTAGATCAACACCACCGTTATATTAGATATGGAGTACTGCTCACACTTCTGGGTAGGAGCTCCAAACATCAGTTCGACCCTCTTGACTCCCTGCAAAAGGCGTGCATTCCGCATCGTCGGTGATCCCAATATCACGGCCTCAGCGGAGACGCTGGAGCAAAGGAGAGACTTTGGTTCTCTCTGCGTGCTCTATCGGCTCTTTAACGGGGAGTGCTCTGAGGAACTGTTTACAATGGTGCCCTCTTCACCTTTTTACCACCGCACCACCCGCCATCGCAGTAGAGTTCATCCATATCACCTGGAACCGATCTCGTCTAGCACAGTTCGGTTTCAGCGTTCATGCCTTGCACGTACGTGTAGGCTCTGGAACGAAACTAACTAGACTTTTTAAGCCTCGTTTGAAGTAGGACATATCGTGTCCTACTGCAAACGAGGCCTAAAAAGAGCATTTCTCTCCAGGTGACTGAACTGTGCCCCTGGCATTGCAGATGTCCATGAGCGGTGGTTACCATTTACCATCAGGTGGGCCACTGGCTCGTCTGCCACCATTAGCAATAAATAAAAAAAATATCGATAAATCAGTTTTTGTTAAGTGATTATAAGCTTGGATTGGAGCGTCAGTGGCGCTATGGACTCGGCACTTGCCTTCCAATCGGGGGGTCGGGGTTCGAGACCCGCCATGTACCAATGTGTTTTTCGTTTCGAATTCCATATGTACATTTGTCTGACGCTCCTACGGTGAAGGAAAACATCGTGAGGCAACCTGCATACATCTGCGAAGAAATTCAATGATGTATGTGAAGTCGACCAAACCGCACTGGGCCAGCGTGGTTGACTAAGGCCTAATCACCCTAATACATAGGGTAGGCTCGAACCCCTCGGTGGGGACGTATATGAGCTGTGATGATGATGATGATGATTATAAGCTTTATTCTTATATGTTTGGATGCATTGAAAACTAATGAAATTGACATTTCGGCGCCAGGGATGGGTTAGCAACGGCATCGCTGGCATCGGAGTCTCTTGGTGAGGGGTGCAGCACAAACTTGATTTATTCTGAGATGTTATTAATAACAGTAGCTTTTATAATTGAATGAATGAATCACTTTATTGCTGTAATATAGTTTACAAGGAATGTGCTTAAAACTAGCCTTTTTTAACAAAAGGTGGCCTTATTGCCAATGTGACAATCTCTACCGGGCAACCTACCAGGTAGAAGTAAGTTAAAATACATATACTACATGCTAATTAATAAATAACTAGCCATCTGAGTAGGAGATAATCATATTACCTATAATGCACAAGTGATTGCGCCCACGCAAGTGCACTCTCTGTTTCTTCACCCGTATAGTTCGATGGGACGGTTAGCCAACACAACCGGGGCGAGATCAGGACACACTGTTAAACGTGCCTTCCGAAGCACGGAAGAGCTCGAGATGTTTTTTATTTTGGTCACCCATCATAAGATTCACCACAGCCAACGTTGCTTAACCTCAGCAATCGTTTGCTAAGTGCACGCGCCAATGCGCCAGCAATAAATAAGCCTACAAAATACACAAACTTCATATAATACAAATACTAACATACCTATCGTATAGAAAGGAAAAAACTAGAATTCAAGCTGCAGAAAATGCGTTGTTATTGCTCGCTTAAATGAATCATGAGATTGTGCACACCTTAATGTTCTTAGGTAAGGAGTTCCAAAGTCCGGCTTAAACGGTAAAGAAGTTATCATGAAACATAGAGGAGTGAGGTGGGAGTAATAGTAACATGTCGTTTGAGGATTAAGGAATGATTTCGGGTATAGAAACTATTCTTTAGCATTCCCCACAACTCTTTAATAGATTAATAGATGACAACTAATTAATAGATGCTACTATGATACTAATGAATATTTTAATGAAAATGCTAATATTGTTTATACAAAATTTAATTCGAAAATTTAGATTCATAAATTAAATTTAGCTGCGACTATTTTTAATGAATCATACATTATGTTTCCTCTCTCCTAGCCCTTATTTTGCGTACCCGACAGGGTCCATAACATTGGTCTCATATTTTATCATCCATCCTATTTACATTATGGTTTGGCAATCAAAAAAATGATTGATTGATTGATGATTGCACTCAAACTATCTCCATACCAAATTTCATCTAAATCGGTTCAGCGGTTATTGATTCCCCATACTAACTTCCACTCCCTTTCCTCCCCCTTAAGGGCTGAAAAGGGAGTGGAAATCTGCACTTAAATCTAACCTTTCCTGGGACTCAAACTATGTCTTTACCAAATTTCGGCTCAATCGGTTCAGTAGTTTAGGCGTAATTGCGTAAGACACAAACAGACAGAGTGACTTTCATTCACATATAATATTAAGTAGGTACATAAGGATTCCAGAAATCAGTGAACCAACGGTCTCGCGTTAGTCCGCCCCTGTGGATCGGTCGAGCGGAAGTGGACGCCCCAAAACTCTGCAATAATAACAAGAACACGTTTTCCCCAAAACAACTCTCGCCGTCACTCGTTTGACTCGCTCGTATCATTCGCGTGACAATATGGCGCCCACTTCCTTCCGGTACAGTTGATACTGTCGCCAAATTATCGAGATCGCTGACAAACATACGGTATACAAATGTTTTTGTACTTGAACTAGTGAACATACGCTGTCTTTCATTAAAATATTTTTAATTTCATTAAAATATCTTTCATTAAAACTTCGTCGTGACATCGCCTCTCCTAGCGACTTTTACCGAATGTTCCATGGGGAATGATTTGAGGAGCTCTTTAACCTTATCCCTACCTCTCCATACCTTAACAGAAACACGCGTAAGGGCCTTCGGAGTCATCCTTACACTGTATCCTCCTTTTCACACCGTACCAAGAAATTCCAAGATTCCTTCTTCTGTCGTTCATCCCACAATTAGAAGTCTCTACCTGCGCACGTGCTTCCTCCATCCTACAACATGGGTTCCTTCAAAAAAGACGTGAAAAAGCATCTTTTGGGACGGCAAGGGGTCTATCTGTCAAATCATGTGGGCCTCTTTCACCATCAGGAGGTCATTTGCCGGGCTCTCCTTAAAAAAAATATGTTATACCTCTTCTTTAACATGCCGTAGTTGATACATAGTTAATAGCAGTGAATAAATTCTAACGGGCGCGTGGGTAGTGGAGTCGCAGTGTGGACCTTACCTAGCGCGCCCAAAAGGGCAGAGAGAACACCGGGGCGTTTAGTGGGTAGGCCTGGCACCCTGCCGGGAGAGCCCCACACACGCTCGCCGTCTAGCCAACGGCCAGTACGGTGCGGTTACGCATTTCCCCCTGAGAAAAAAATGCAACATTGGCTTAAAAAGTAGAGATCATTACAGTTGAAGTTTCGTCGGTAATGTATCTGTAAACGGTATGTTGATGACGCGGGGTCGACACCCGCCCAACGACTAAATTTCTTGCATTATTTATTCTTTCATTTTTCAATTTTATTGAGCATTTTTTAAGAAAATTCAGTCACTAACATGACTAACATGAATAATTTCCCTAACGGATATATAATTACTACTACACGGTTAGCGCAGAGGTGGAGTGATCGCTTACGTCGCAACGGGTCGCGGGTTCTATTCCCGTACGGGACAAATATTTTGTATGGCCTACAGAAATTTGTTCCGGTCTGGACGTATGTGCATGTGATATTCTATGTTTGTGACTGCACCCACGACACAGGAGAAAATCCTAGTGTGGGGCGACTTTTTTTTTTAAATTACTACCTTTTCGCCCGCGTTAAATATTGTTTTCCCGTGGGGATTTTATATTTTCCCGTAGGAAAAATATTTTTGTCGTCTATTATATAGAATTATATTTAGGGGCTCGAATAATAAATTTCATAGATATTGGAACAGATTTTAAATATTTTCCATAGAAACTTTCAACCCCTATTTTGCAAAGGGGGTTGATTTCTAAAGATACATTATTAGTACACCTTCACCCCATCTATAGAGCATACATTTTAAATTTCAAGTCTTTTACTTCAAAAACATATGAGTTTCATACAAACTGCCAACCCCCATTTTACCCCCTTAGGGGTAGAGTTTCGTAAAATCCGTTCATAGCGGATGTCTACACCCTATAAGGAATCTACCTGCTGAATTTCAAGTTTGTAGGTGTTATAGTTTATGAGATTTCGTGATATTACACACCACAGAAATTGAATAAAACCAATAAATTGGACAAAATAGCAAAAAGGCCGTTGGCGTTTTTGATATTTTACGTTAACGTTCCAGTTAACTGACCGGGAAAAAATAAATTTAAATTCTTAAATTATGTGTCTACACAATCACCGTCACCATTTTTCAAATTTACATACCATTTCGTTAAAAAATAGCATCAATTTTACTTAAAATTTAGGTTACACCCACATACCGTTCGTGATTTTTAGCTTCATTAATTAACCCTATTATATTTTAGTTTAACAAATATATAGAACAAAGGTAAGCAAAACACTGACACCGTGGTATTTTTTTAATTATCGTATATTGATTTTTATATGAATTTTTTAACATACATTTATCGATTTTCTTACAAATACTTGGCTCGGGCGCGTCGAAATTCAGTGTGCAATCAAGATTCGAAGTGAGAGCACGTCGCTTTGAGCTAGCTCCCGGTCACGTAATTATTTGTGTATGTATACGACGCGAAGTCCTACAGAGTAATCGGAGAAGTTGATAACTAACAATTTTATTATTTGTGGCTGCCGTACGAAAAACCTTTTTACAAGCTTTTATTTATCTTTTGCATGTTCGGGTCTAATCTTGCGAGTTAAATTTGACTCACTTCCCGGTTTCCGATTAAGCTGAAATTTTGCATGCATATGTATAAATATATTATGATGACGACGTGGAGCTGATCTGATGTTGGAGCTGAAGGGTGGCGATAGGAACTCCGCAATAAAAGGACATAGCCCCATCGAGTTTGAGCTCGTTTGATTCGTATTGACGAGAACTTTGATCCTATAGGGTAACCAGGGTCTGATGCTGGATCTGGAAGTTTGCCATAGGAACTCCGCAATCAAACAATGCAACCCCATCGAGTTTAGGCTTGTTTGATTTGTATTGACGAATACTTTCGATCCTATATGGTAACCAGGGTCTGATGCTGGAACTGGAAGGTGGCCATAGGAACTCTGCAATCGAACAACTCAACCCCATCGAGTTTGGGCTCGTTTGATTCGTATTGACGAGTACTTTAGTCCTATATGGTAACCAGGGTCTGACGCTGGAACTGGAAGGTGGCCATAGGAACTCCGCAATAAAACGACACAACCCAATCAAGTTTAAGCTCGTTTGATTCGTATTGACGAGTACTTTGGTCCTACATGATAACCAGGGTCTGATGCTGGAGCTGGAAGATAGCCAAAGGAACTCCGCAATAAAACGACACAATCCTATCGAGTTTGGGCTTGTTTGATTCGTATTGACGAGTACTTTGGTCCTATGTGATAACCAGGGTCTGATACTGGAACTGGAAGCTGGCCATAGGAACTCCGCAATAAAACGACACAACCCCATCAAGTTTGGGTTTGTTTGATTCGTATTGACGAGTACTTTGGTCCTATGTGGTAACCAGGGTCTGATGCTGGAGCTGGAAGGTAGCCAAAGGAACTCCGCAATAAAACGACAGAACCTCGTCGAGTTTGGGCTCGTTTGATTCGTATTAACGAGTACTTTGTTCCTCTATGGTAACCAGGGTCTGATCCTGGAACTGGAAGGTGGCCATAGGAACTCCGCAATCAAACAACGCAACCCCATCGAGTTTGGGCTCGTTTGAATTGTATTGACGAGCACTTTGGTCCTATATGGTAACCAGGGTCTGGTGCTGGAACTGGAAGGTGGCCATAGGATCTCTGCAATAAAACGACACAACCCCATTAAGTTTGTGCTCGTTTGATTCGTATTGACGAGTACTTTGGACCTATGTGGTAACCAGGGTCTGATGCTGGAGCTGGAAGGTAGCCATAGGAACTCCGCAATAAAAGGACACAATCCCATCGAGTTTGGGCTCGTTTGATTCGTATTGACGAGTACTTTGGACCTATGTGGTAACCAGGGTCTGATGCTGGAGCTGGAAGATAACCATAGAAACTCCGCAATAAAAGGACACAACCCTATCGAGTTTGGGCTCGTTTGATTCGTATTGACGAGTATTTTGGTCCTATATGATTTTACTTGATGAGTACTTTGAGCCTAGCCTAGATAATATCTAATAGATAATAACTAAAACAAGATGGCCGCTATCACAAAAGATTTTTAAAAACAAGCTTTTATTTTAATGCCCTAAAAAATGAAAATAAACTTTAATTTATTTTTTTATTACAATCTAGCGAATGGCTTCAATGCACTAAAAATGCGTTGAGCACAAGAAAATATTCATTTCATATTTCTTTATAACTAAATTATTATATGTATATTATATAAAATAATTGTAGATACAACTAACAATAAAGAACTCGGTAGTCATTTAAATATTTCGTATTATTTGAGCAATTAGTTTATAAAACAGTTTTTTTAAAAACAAGCTTATATTATAATGCCTTAAAAGAGGAAAATAAACTTTAATTTATTTCAAGATTTATTTTCTTATAAAAATATAAATGCTTGTCAACTATGCCTGTTGTATAAAACTCAGGTTAGGTCTTGCGTGGAATATTGCTCGCACTCCGGCTCCGCTCAGTACCTCCTCGATGCTCTGGACAGATTGCAGCGTCGCGCTATTCGAATAATTGGCGATGTAGAGGCAACTAACACCCTCGAGCCTCTACAACTTCGTCGTGACATCGCCTCTCTTAGCGCTTTTTACCGAATGTTCCACGGGGAATGCTCTGAGGAGCTCTTTAACCTTATCCCTCCCTCTCCATTCCTTAACAGAAACATGCGTAAGGGTCTACGGAGTCATCCTTACACTGTATCCTCCTTTTCACACCGTACCAAGAAATTCTAAGATTCCTTCTTCTTTTTTTTTATTGCTACTAAGTTGGCAAAAAAGCAAACTGCCCACCTGATGGTAAGTGGTAACAGTCACCTATAATACATGTGGCTCCTGTGACATTCGCAGTAAAACTGCAACCCCCACAAGGGTCACAGTGTACGTTGCCAACTTGTGACTTAAGATGTAAAGTCACGGTACCCAGTAATTTCAGTGCCATATCTTACCCTTCAAACCGGAACACAGCAATGCAAGCACTGCTGCTTTACGGCAGAAATAGGTAAGACGGAGGTACCCAAGCACACGACCTGGGTACAGAGTCCCCCTCCGGTAAGTCTTCTGTCGTTCATCCCACACTTGGAATTCTCTACCTGCGCACGTGTTTCCTCCATCCTACAACATGGGTTCCTTCAAAAGAGGTGTGAAAAACATCTTTTAGGCCGGCAAGGGGCGGGCAGGTTGGATAGTTGATGTCCTCCCTCCTCTATCTGTCAACTCATTTGGGCCTCTTTCACCGCTTAACATCAGGCGGGAGGAGGTCATTTGCCAGGCCCTCCATAAAATAAAACTGTTTAAGTACCTTGCCCGTATGTATTTACTTGGTAAGCCTTAAATAAATAAATATTGGTAATTCTAAGAAAAAAATATTTGTTTTTTATAAAATAGGTAAATCTTGCGACAAGCTTTTATATTTTATTAAAAACTAGCTGTGCCGGCGAACTACGTTTCGCCATAATAACGGCGAACTTACGTTTCGCCATAATAAAAAATAGTTTACGACTTATTCTCAGACCTACTGAATATACACAAAAAAATTAATAAAGATCGGTCAAGCCGTTTCGGAGGAGTTTGGTAACAAACACTGTGACACGAGAATTTTATATATTAGATGTATCATGTAATAAATTAAAATTTATTTTCGTCTTATTAGGGCTTTAAAATAAAATCCTAGTGTGGGGCGACGTTTTTTTTTTAATCTTTTTACTATTACTTTATATTTTATCATTTTGTAACCGCATGGCCGCCATTACGAAACTCGACCAAAGTACTCGTCATTACGAAACAAACGAGCCCAAAACTCGATGGGCTTGTGTCGTTTTATTGCGGAGTTCCTATGGCCACCTTCCAGTTCCAGCATCACACCCTGGTTACCATATAAGATCAAAGTACTCGTCAATACGAATCAAACGAGCCCAAACTCGATGGGGTTGTGTCGTTTTATTGCGGAGTTCCTATGGCCACCTTCCAGCTCCAGCATCAGACCCTAGTTACCATATAGGACCAAAGTCCTCGTCATTACGAATTAAACGAGCCCAAACTCGATAGGGTTATGTCGTTTTATTGCGGAGGTCCTATGGCCACCTTCCAGCTCCAGCATTAGACCCTGGTTACCATATAGGACCAAAGTACTCGTCATTACGAATCAAACGAGCCCAAACTCGATAGGGTTATGTCGTTTTATGGCGGAGGTCCTATGGCCACCTCCCAGCTCCAGCATCAGACCCTGGTTAACATATAGGACCAAAGTACTCGTCAATACGAATCAAACGAGCCTAAACTCGATGGGGTTGTGTCGTTTTATTGCGGAGTTCCTATGGCTACCTTCCAGCTCCAGCATCAGACCCTGGTTACCACATAGGACCAAAGTACTGGTCAATACGAATCAAACGAGCCCAAACTCGATGGGGTTGTGTCGTTTTATTGAAGAATGCCTGTGGCCACCTTTCAGCTCCAGCATCAGACCCTGGCTACCATATAGGATCAAAGTACTCGTCAATCCGAATCAAACGAGCCTAAACTCGATGGGGTTGCGTCGTTTTATTACGGAGTTCCTATGGCCACCGTCCAGTTTCTTCATCAGATCAGCTCCATGTTATCATAATATTGCATTGTCACGATATATATATTATTATGTGCAAAATTTCAGCCCAATCGAAAACCGAGAAGTGGTCAAATTTACATTAGACATACAGTGCAAGCTAAATAAAAGCTTGTAAAAATAAAAGTTGATCAAACACATCTCTGTATTTACTATAGTATAACACAGTAAATAATAAACACCTATTAAATTCAAAATTAACATCTACGATATTTTGCTAGGCGGCCGTACCGATTGCGCGACCGAGTTCGCTTGTGTGCGTGAGCGACGCACACAAACAGAGACTAGAGAAATTTACCTAAACTAGCTCGGGCTCGCGCGGATGGTGGACCCTTAGGAAATAGTTTATGAGAAGCTGTAAACATCCGCTTCGCTGATATTTGACGAGTTAGTGCAGACCTTTATGTCGCGTGTTCTATTTCTTTATAGAGGTGTGATTGTGGAACCCTTAGTCGACTCTTCCGACATCCGCCGAAGGCAAGCGTCTGTGTCTGCAATGTCCCTCAAACTGACACGGACATCTCCCTGAAAACAATACCACCGCGCCTTTAATAAGCAATATATACAATCACATATCCCAGGGGCTTAGACTCATGGCAATCGTTTTATAGCAAAACGACAATTAGATTCGTCATTGTCTCTGCGATAACGAAAGCAATTTCCCAATCAACGTAAAGGAGTATAGTGATCGCTAAGTACTTACTGAAACATATAGTAACACTAGCTGTGCCCGCGAACTACGTTTCGCCATATATTTTTTCCCGCTTTTGCAACATTTTCATTGATGCTTAGCTTCTATTAGTCTTAGCGTGATGTTATAATAGCCTATAGCCTTCCTCGATAAATGGACTATCCAACACAAAAATAATTTTTCAATTCGAATCAGTAGTTCCTGAGATTAGCGCGTTCAACCAAACAAACAATCATACAAACTCTTCAGCTTTATAATATTAGTACAGACAGACATAGTAATATATTATAGTAAATAGAATAGGTAGGTATAATCAAACTTTATTTTGGAGCTTGCACTTTGTCAACAAACTGTTTTAACAGTTTGGATATTAATTAATATAAATACTGAGAAATTGTAGAATAAATGATTACTTATAATTAATATTTTCATTTCATTTTAATGGAAAATTAGTTGTTTTGACTACCATTATGAAAGTTACGAAAAAACAATTCGCTACTTCATCGATTCGCTGCGAATCAATTTGTCTACCAACTTCCACATCGATGACTTTGATCGATTCGCCGCGTTATTTAGCGATGGCATATGTCAATGCCATACATTTTGTTCTTATCGAACTTCGTCATCGATTTGGAATTGTCACTTTGTCTAGGGCCCCAGCTGAACCGTCTTTCTGAAAACAAAATAATCGGAAGAAACCAGCAGGCCAATTATGGATCTGTCATCGTATGACATGGTATAAATTTGAGATAAAGAAGTCATGAAATGCTGCATTCGTATTACCGATCTTCAATGATATCATCACTATGGCATAATTTCAATGATGTCACCATTAATTAATTAACGAATGATCAAAAATCTGACCGGACATCGTATTTTTCGTTTTGCACTATGATATCATGATATCATTTGCAAAACCATGAGATCGGTAATAGGCCCTCAGGACCGAGAAAACGCGAAGTCATGTGCGGTAACTGCGTGTTGGGAGAAATAAAAGATAAACAATATCCTCAACCTATATCCTCGTGTCAGCAGGATTCTGTTTCACTCAACCACCTTATGTTAGCGACAATGACGGGCGATATTCAGGGCTTGCGTCACGACGTATCAGAAGTGTCGTATGACACTATTTATGGTGCAATTATATCGTCATGCGTCGCCGATCTCTTCCTTTGCGCGGCAGATTATAATCACACTATTTTTATGTTATGTTATTTACCTATTTCTAGTGATACGTCATCGACAACATTGCTTTCCGCTTGTGACGCGCTTTGAGAGTGGTGGTGTTACTGAGTGTCGAAACTTCCAATTTAATTGTAGTTAAAGAAAAATTATTGGTCACTGAGAGAATCTTGCGTTACGTGGTGTGATAATCCTGTGCACTAGTTGAATCTGGTAGGGGAATATTTTATAAGTGCAACTACTATTGTCTCGTTTCCGCATCGCATCTAGTGGACGCGGCGCAGCGGGGACATACTTCACCTCCGCGAGCTTAGGGACGGATACATATTTTTCGACCTGTCGCACTAAGGAGCGTATATCGAAAGAAACTACGTATCGCTAAGAACCGCACAACGATGGCCCTGCAACATTCGCCGCCGAACAAGTTCTCTGCCTCAGACACAAATATACCCACTTCTGTTGAAAATGATTATGCAACAATAAATATTTCACGTAAACGCAAACAACCAGAAAATGACCTGGACTCTCTGAATGAGAAGTTTAATAAACAACTTTTGGTATGGGATAATCGAATAACTGATTGCATAACAACCGCAGTAAGTGCAGCCTTGGCAGTAGAAATGGCTAAGCTCTCAACCACGTTAGGCGATATAAACACCAGCATAAATAAACTTAGCATTGAAAACCTCAATATGAACAAAATTCTCACGGAAAATACAAAAAAACTAATTGAGCTCGAAAAGTCAGTCAGCTATATATCAGAGCGGCAGGATGCCTTTGATCACAGAATAACTGCCATTGAAAGTAGTGTATCCCGCGTAGGTGACCTAGAAACTAAAGTGAATAATCTGGAACATAGCATATCAATCATGGAACAGCAAGCGAGACAATGCAACATCGAAATTTCGAACATGCCGGAAAGACGCACTGAAAATCTTTTAAATTTAGTGCAACTCATAGGTGAAGTTATTAAATGCCCAATTCAGAATTCTGACGTCGTTGCAGTCCACCGGGTACCACACGCAGATCAGAAGAACTCTAAACCAAAGAACGTGATTGTCAAATTCTCAAGTAGAATTATTCGTGACAACATCTTATCAGCCTACCGCTTAAGGCGAGGAATTTCCACGTGCAAGCCCATATGTTCCGCACTTCACACCGTTCATTTGTACATGACGTTAGCGCGGACGCGGCCACTGAACAGGCGCCAACATCATGTGCCGCACAGTAAAAATATAACAGTACAACAAGGACGTTTTATATCGTATGCAATATACTTTTTGCTAGGTTACAAATAAGTATTGATTTATAAACTGAGGTAAGTACCTACAGTAATACAACCAATAAAGATACAGCTTTATGACTTCATTGCTATTTTTTATTGTATCTTTACTTGTATGTAAATATGGACACTTTTTAATTGTTACATTACATAGTATTTTTATTTGACAAACAACCACGTGATTTTTTTAATAACTTAAAAAATAACAAAGTTTAAAAAGCTTTTATTTGCTAGTGACGTCATTGTACTCGTCCACCATTATAATACCGATACAAACATATATTTTATAAGAAAGAGACGTAAAGCAATTATCAATAATTAGACTTTTTCAAGATTCATCATAATTAGACCGTTTCTTCACAATTTCAAAGGTTTTAAATGTTTCTATGATGTGTTATTAATAAAATGTAAATTCAAATTTTATGCATATTTCTTTTGTGCAGTATAGAATGCATCACTAGAATACAAGAAATTCTCGATTAGCTAGAAGTAGTATTTAAAACAAAAGCTAAGAATATGACTGACGCGGCGGCATATATAAAGCACCGTTAAATTTTTTTGTTTGACTTCGACGGCTATTCGGTTTGATTTAGAAATAGTAGATTGTTACACCGGGCGCTAAGTGACTTATTAATGCCCGCGGATGTTTGGTGCACGAGCACTTGCTCGAGGGCACTAATAACCCGAGGGCATTAATAGCTCACTTACGAGGTGTGTAATCTGCTTTTCCTTCAACTTATTAAAAAATAATAAAAAACTGAAGTTTACTGTAGAAAAACTTATTTATTTATGACAAAAAAAATGCAAATTGTTCTTATTAAGAAACCAAACCTTATCTTGACGGTGGTGACGGAAGTGGAAAATCCACAAAAAAAAACTCACTGTCATGTACACCACAAAACCCTTATTTCTTGCCGTCAACATGAATGTGCACCAAAAAACACCACTTTCACTGCACAATATTCACTCGAATACAATTTTTAATTTATTAAAATAAAAGCTAATCTTCGCCATTAAAGCCAATTGCCTCTCTTTTTTAAATAAAATTGGCTTTGTAGGGTCCTATCTAACTTGTTTTGCGCATGTTTTTTTTTGTGACATGTTATACAACCACTCAAATCTCTTTGGAAAAATGCCTACATTTTGTATGAATTGTATGAATATGAATTGTAATTTCTTTTTAAATTAGAAAAACAAACAACAGGGCAATTATGTTGAACGGGTCATTAATGAAATTTCATACAATACTACTGCCGTTTTCCAGGGTAGTAATGTATTACTTAGTGTTGCCTTTTCCGATGATTAGAGTAAAATTAATGAGTAGTTTGAAGAAAAATATTTTAATAGATATATGTAGGTATTTTAATACAGTACTGAATAAATAAGTACTATAACTTATTTCGCTTACTATTCGTCAATAAAAATATTTTAATATATATATATATATGTAGGTATTTTAATACATTACTGAATAAATAAGTACTATAACTTATTTCGATTTGATTTGTTAACCGACTTCACTGACTTCACGAAGTTCTGAGGTAACACATACCTCATAGCTTCGTCATTTATTAACTGATTTTCAAAATTCTTTTTGTATTCAGAAAAGTATACCCCCGAAGTGGTTCCATGCCATCAAGTCAGGATCTAGTATTAGAATCCCAAGAAAATCGAGAGAATAGGCACGTCCAACGTCTTTCCTGTTTTTTTTCTGAAGCTATTCAGGTATTTGCGTCTGAAAGACATCATCTCAAGGATTCTTCCACTATGCTAAGCTTATGATGGATCCTTAACTTTAGGGAGTTAGGGAGTTAGTCTTTAGATATAAAAGGTACGTATTGACTCTCAGTTAGGTATATTCTTTCAAGTTGACTTAGAGAGCTATTAATAATTTCACGAAAAAAATAAAAATATTTTTTTTACAAAAATACCGACACCACTTCAAAACAAAAACTACTTCAAAATAAACATGTAATGTTGTGTGTTTTATTTTATTGCTACTAAGTTGGCAAACAAGCAAACTGCCCACCTGATAGTAAGTGGTAACAGTCACCTATAATACATGTGGTTCCTGTGCGATTCGCAGTAAAACTGCAAGCCCCACAAGAACCACAGTGTACGTTGCCAACTTGTGACATCAGATGTAAAGTCACGGTACCCAGTAATTTCAGTGCCATATCTTACCCTTCACACCGGAACACAGCAATGCAAGCACTGCTGATTTGCGGCAGAAATAGGTAAGACGGAGGTATTTTTATCCTTGCCTTAGCAAGCATCAAAAACGATAGTATTTTTGTTTTTAATTATATCCCAATTTTCGTGACAGGTATCTCTGGCAGGTATGTAATCCATCATATTATTATTAGATGAATTCGAAACAAGCTCAAACCTGTTTTTGATGTGCTACCATCATCAACGCTGGCCAAGTGCGGGTTGGTCGACTTCACACACAACCTAAGAATTTCTTTACACGTGTGTGCAGCGGTCGGCGCGCCGGCGCGCTACTTAGTGGTAGGTATTTATAACGCTGCATTGCGTGAGTGACAGGGGCGTGCATGTACTAAACAAGATTATCAAGAAGAAAGCCACAAATCGCTATGAATATCAGGCAACCGTATTAGTCTCTAAGCAAACTGGTTTTAAAATATTAATTAATATTCTACCACCTTAGGCCTGTAAGAAAACTCGGGAAGTACTACACAGCTAGCGTTCTTTACCATGATGACTTTACATTTAACGACACGGTTAGCGCACAGAGTTCGAGTGATCGCCTACTACGCAACTGGTCGCGGGTTCGATTCCCAAATATTTTTAACCGACTTCAAAAAAGGAGGAGGTTATCAATTCGGTTGTATTTTTTATGTTTGTTACCTCATAACTCCGTCATTTTTAAACCGATGTCCAAAATTATTTTTGTATTCGATAGAGTATAGAGCAAGGGTGGTCTCATGGTCACGAAAGTCAGGATCTGATGATGGGATCCCATAGAAAATCGAGGAAAGCACTAAAAACACACTTCTTTCACTAAATAGATTTCATTCACTGAAAAGTTAAAAATAAAAAATATTTTACAAAAAATAAAAAACGTACAAACGTACGTGACAAATTTTAACACTTTCTAGGAGATTATCGTTTGGCGCCGACTTCAATACAGAAGTGTGATGTTGTCTGTACCTATTCTTATATTATTTTTAAGTTTTCAGTGTTTTTGAAGTCGGTTTTTATTTTTTGTAAAATATTTTTTTGTAGTTACGGGACAAATATTATGTATGGAATACAGAAATATGTTCCGGTCTGGGCGTATGTGCATGTGATATGTAATATATTCTATGTTTGTAACTTTGATGACACGGTTAGCGCAGAGGTCGAATGATCGCCTACTGCGCAACGGGTCGCGGGTTCGATTCCCGTACGGGACAAATATTTTGTATGGCCTACAGAATTTTTTTCCGGTATGTACATGTGATATTCTATGTTCGTAACTGCACCCACAACACAGGAGAAAATCTGAGTGTGGGGCGACGTTTTCAAAAAGAAAAAAACTGCACCTACGACACAGTTGAAAATCCTAGTGTGGGCCGACGTATTTATATAAAAACACTTTCATTACTGAGTGACTGACAGATTACGCACAGCCGTAATTAAAAGGCACAAAAAGCGGAAAGACATGTATGTTGGAAATTCGCCATCTAAGGGGGTAAAACTAAAAAATAATATTTTGTATGGAACCTCTATGACATTTATGCGGGCGAAGCAGCGGGCAAAAGCAAATATTTTATAAAGTTTCACAAAATTCCGCTGATCAGATATTTTCTTTTAATACAATGAAGTGATCTTTACATAAATCGAACGGAAATTTATGTTAATTATTTTTTACTTTTTTATAATCAACTCACGCTTGACCATAAATGTTACGAAATTTAAAAGATTCCTAAAATACTGTTTTACTGTTCATAATCATATATAATACATAGGCTCGAATAAAACTCTATTATTTAGCTACATGTATAATGTGCTGTTGATTCTACCTTCTAAAGCTTTGATGCAAGGCGTTGTGAATAAAGGGGGTAACATTAAGTATTTAAAGGAATTCAGCAATAAAGTTTTATAGGAAACATTATTTTGAACCTATAAATCGTTGCATATTTACTTGAAGCAATTATCATACTGGTTTATTAACACTGCACTGTGCTATATGGCCGCGGCAATAAAATATAAACATTTGGGAAATAAATATTTACCACTTTTCTTTCAGCATTTTTTGTATGCATTTGATTTAACATTTCGTCTTTGACTTCTTTTATTAGCGATTTTTACACATAAAATAACTTATAGAAAAAAAGAACGAAAAACATATTTTTTCACACATAAAATAATTTAGGAAGAAGGATTAAAATAGTTTTCTCCTTTATAATACCTAATCCATTATTTACACTATTCACCATATTACTACACTAATCTATAATAATAATGAAAGTTAACAAAATAAACGCAAACTGCAAAATTAAAATTCGATCGTAAAGAAACACGTAATATATTTTTTTGCGCCCGCGACACGAAGCGACATGACCATACCCTGAGACGACTTGGCGAGTACTGTCTTATATGGAGCGCGATTGCAACCAAGCGAAATTATAGAATTTTCGTCATTTTCCTAAATATTTTATATGACATCAAAAAATCTGTCTTCACAGTTCACTATATAATAACGAACTACATGTTTTGGTATAACTTTTATACTGTTTTATGTATATTTCGATTTCAAATCGTGGTTTTAGTTTTTGATTTAGACCTATGTTTGGATTTTTTTTCTATCGAGTGAAATGGAGTAAATCGTGTTTCTGCTTTCACAGTTCACTAGATTATATCTTCAAGTTTAAGGTGTGTGAATTTCAGAATTGTGGGTTTTAATATTATCCAGATCTAGACGTTCTAAGATCGGTAAATTTGGGAAATCCTCGCCTTAAATAAAAGACTTGACACTGCTAAGCTATCTAACACAGGTACTACACAATTTATTTACCTCAATGAACATTTGACTTTAAATAATAAGATCTTATTTCGGCAAACGAGAGACGCAGCTAAGAAACATGGTGTGGGTCAAACACGGTCTTATTATGGTTCGTAAATCTGAAACTTCACCTATTTTTGCAATCCGTTCGTCTGAAGATTTATCGAAAATTAAATAATGTATTCATAGTCATTGTATCAAAAATATCCGTTTTGCGTGTATATTTTAATATCATTTTGCACATTATTCCCTATAAAAAAGCCTTTTTCTGTATGATAATTAAAATAATGTTACTATACTTCTTCCTAGTAGGAAAATGTACGGGTCTGTGTCACTATAAAGACTATAAACTAAATTATGTGTTTATGGTTATGTTTGCCAAAAATCCCTTGATGCATATATATTATAATATATTCTTGTTCGCTGTTCCCTATAATGAAAAAATATATCTTTGTATGTTAATAAGTAAAATTATTATACAAGACTTCCCAACAGAAATAAAATGTGTGTATATGTCTTACAATAAACTAAAAAATGTATATTTATGCATTTCCGGAAACAAATCTATGTTGCATGTATATTTTTATATAATTTTGCTCACTGATCCCTATAAAAAAATACACTATAGCATGGTAAAAGGAAAAATAATAATATTAGAATGCCTAGCAGAAATATATAGCATAGTAATATGCCTAATATGTCTATATTATATAACTAGCTGTGCCCGCGAACTACGTTTCGCCATCAAAATACTTAACACAGTGTTTAGTTTTTTCCTCCATTTTATTCCATAATGATTCAACTTTATTCTGCCTTTCTTGAGCATCGGCCATTTCGAAATTAGGACAATTTTCGTAGGTTCGTAATGCTCTTTTTCTAACAGTCCACAAAATTAAATACATTACATATTACTATAAACACTAAGTATTATTATTGTTATAGAGACATTGATATTAATAAATTCTTCTTCAGTAGAAAGAACTACACAGTTGCAAGAATAATCTTTCTCGTATTCATGTTTCGAATTAAAATAAACAATTGTTAATAAATTAGAACTGTATACGAATAAAGTTTAGATTTTATAATGGGTGTTGGTAACACCAACAAAATATATTTTTTGGATATGACAACTTGGCCAATTTTGACTGGTCGTACAGTAAGCTCCTTGTCAAGCTATACTGTTTGACCTTTGAACTGTTCTTATGTCGCTCGTAATACTGGCGGTTTTCGTAGAGTTAATGTATAGCATGAATGGGGGGGTTACTGTACAAATACGTTTTCCGTATTCGATATCCGATCACGGAATACAGACAGAGTTTCGTGAACGTACCGCAGACGTTCGTTTCTTCTCATTCGTTTCTACCATTCTACCTAAACGTACGTACAGAACGTGTTCCGTTCGTAATAAAAACGAACGTGTGCGGCAGTCAATGAGTATTTTGTATAGATTTGATGCATTCGGATGCCGTATTTATGCGGTTAGCCTTAAAATGTATTGAGACTTCCGTTTTTGTAACGTGTACTGTGCGATATAGTGTTGCTGGCATAGTTCGGTTAGCAAACTCGCCGTGATGACTATCATCCAACACACAAAGTTAGATAGTTCACGATCGTTGCAATATCACGGTCTCGAAGGACACTAAACACAGGTAACATCTAACATCGAACATCCAATAGGCCCCGAAGCGGTTCGCAAACTTTTTTGGTGACGGAACCTTTTTGGAAAGCGAAATACTTGACGGAACCCTAAGATAAAACAATCGTTTTTAAAAGTGTATTCTTTATTAATAAGCATAATGAAAGTACGACCAGAGAGGGTGTTTTGATTTTTCTAAATTATTGCGGAACCCCTTATAGGGGTAGTGTGGAGCCCTAGGGTTCCGCGGAACACACTTAGAGCATGGCTGCTCTAGGTACCCTTCAGGGCCTACTTTAATTTAATACCCCTATTGCTGGGTTTGAAAAGCAACTGTTATCCGTCTTTTTTGAGCGGCGGCCATGTTGAATTTACGTCAATGTTGCTACGTTCATAGTGCTCTACTGATCAAGGTCTTTCATATGATACCCATATTGCTGGGCTTAGAAACGAACTTTTATCAGTTTTTTTTGAGCAGCGGCCATATTGAATTTTGTGCTATTTTCCTAGGTTCATAGTGCTCTACTCTTCAAGGCCTTTCATTTGATACCTATATTGCTAGGTTTGGAAACGAACTTTTATCCACCTTTTTTGAGCGGTGGCCATGTCGAATTTACGTCAATATTGCTAGGTCCATAGTGCTCTACTCTTGAAGACCTTTCATTTGATACCTATATTGCTAGATTAGAAAACGAACTTTTATCCACCTTTATTGAGCGGCGGCCATGTTGAATTTATTTATGTGTTGCTAGGTTCATAGTGCTCTACTCATCAAGGCCTTTCATTTGGTACCTCATCAAGGCCTTTCATTTGGTACCTTGGTAACTCGGTTTGAAAACGAACATTTATCCTATTTTTGAGCGGCGGCCATGTTTAATTTAGGTAGATTTTCGTAGGTACCTAATGCTCTACTCTTCAAGGCCTTTCATTTGCATATTGCTAGGTTTGCAAACTAACTTTTATCCACCTTTTTTGAGTGGCGGCCATGTTGAATTTATGTAAATGTTGCTAGGTTCATAGTGCTCTACTTGATTAGTGGCCTTTCATTTGAGACTTATATTGCTGGGTTTGGAAACGAACTATTATCCATTTTTTGAGCGGCGGCCATGTTGAATTTATAGCAATTTTCCTAAGTTCATAATGCTCTACTCTTTTAGGCTTTTCATTTGATACCCATATTGCTAGGTTTGGAAACGAACTTTTATCCTTTTTTTTTGAGCGGCGGCTATTTTGAATTTAGGTCGATTTTGCCAGGTTCCTAATGCTCTACTCTTCAAGGCCTTTCATTTGATACCCATATTGCTAGGTTTGGAAACGAACTTTTATCTATCTTTTTTGAGCGGCGGCCATGTTGAATTTATATCAATGTTGCTAGGTTCATAGTGATCTACTTATCAAAGCCTTTTATTTGATACCCATATTGCTGGGTTTGAAAACGAACTTTTATTCATTTTTTAAGCGGCGGCCATGTTTAATTTAGGGCAATTTTCCTTAGTTCATAATGCTCTACTCTTTTAGGCCTTTCAGTTGATACCCATATTGCTAGGTTTGGAAACGAACTATTATTCTTCTTTTTAGAGCGGCGGCCATGTTGAATTTATGTCAATGTTGCTAGGTTCATAGTGCTCTACTCATCAGGGCCTTTCATTTGATACCAATATTGCTGGGCTTGAAAACGAACTTTTATACTTTTTTTTTTGAGCGGCGGCCATTTTGAATTTAGGTCGACTTTCCTAGGTACCTAATGCTCGACTCTTCAAGGTCTTTCATTTGATACCCATATTGCTAAGTTTGGAAACTAACTTTTATCCACCTTTTTTGAGCGGCGGCCATGTTGAATTTATGTCAATGTTGCTAGGTTCATAGTGCTCTACTCATCAATGCCTTTCCTTTGATACCCATATTGCTAGGTTTGGAAACTAACTTTTATCCACCTTTTTTGAGCGGCAGCCATGTTGAATTTATATCGATGTTGCTAGGTTCATAGTGCTCTACTCATCAATGCCTTTCATTTGATACCCATATTGCTAGGTTTGGAAACTAACTTTTATCCACCTTTTTTGAGCGGCGGCCATGTTGAATTTATGTCAATGTTGCTAGGTTCATAGTGCTCTTCTAATCAATGCCTTTCATTTGATACCCATATTGCTGGGTTTGGAAACGAACTTTTATCCGTTTTATTTGAGCGGCGGCCATGTTGAATTTAGGGCGATTTTCCTATGTTCATAGTGCTCTACTCATCAAGGCCTTTCATTTGATATGCATATCGCTGGGTTTGGAAACGAACTTTATCGGCAGTCATGTCAAATTAAGTCAACGTGGCTAGGTTCAATGTGTTCTACTCTTTAGGTTCTTCGTTCGATATCCATGTTCCTTGGGTGGATCCAAAAAAATGTGATCCGTCATTTTAGACATTAGGATCAAGAGTCCCGTCCCGTCCCTCTACGCGTAACCCAGAACATTGCAGTCAGATAGTTTTTTTAATTATCAATATTAATCTATTACTTTTTATAGTTTTAAATGGATGAAAGAGTTTGATTCCTTAGTCTTAATGTAAAAACATATAACACCTTTCAAAATATCTTGAAAAGAGTATCTTCATTTTTCAACATTTCAAATATTTCAAAAATTATACCGATTTTGTGAAAATTAGTCAAGAATTAAACCAATCTACAAATTTTATGGTCACTCGATAAGTATTATCATAAAAAATGCTTTATACATTGGTTGTATGGCGTGATCTTTTTGCCTTACCACCACGGTACGACATAAGAAAAAGACAATTTGATTGGCGAAATCCAGTTAGGCACAGCCATTAACAGAAAATATTACATTTTATTTGTACTACCTATGTGAAACACTTCATTCCTGCCTTAATTTTCGAAATCTAATTACTTAAGATCAGGCTGTATGGCGTAGTTCCATTGCCTTTCCTTCGTAGAAGAAAATACCTTTTCTCTGTACTATGTGACAGACTTGTCAAAATAATTTCACGTGCGCCATGTTGTTTTTCTACCTAAAGCCAATTCGAAAATTTTATATGGTATTTTTTCACTAAAAATAAAAAGTGAATTTAAACAAACGAAATTATGCCTAAATGTTCTTCCGGAAAATTCTAAGCATTGTGGTGTAAGCCATATCAAATTCTGTCCAGTAGTTTCGGAGATCTTTCCGGACAAACAGACAAACAAACAAACAAACAAACAAACAAACCAACAAACAAACAATTTTTTTTTAAACTATTCTATCGTGTTCTGCTAATGATTTTAAGGCGACCTGTGTATTTTTTTTCTTAATATTTCGCAATTACAGATTTTTGTACCCCTACGATTTTATTATATATAGAGATATATATAGAGACAATAACAATGGAAAAAACATTGTTCAACATTTTTCTTTTACAGTGGTATTCTGGGTATATTTTAGTAATATTCAAATATGATCGGAATGTTCAAGTTTGTGGTATAAATATGGGGAGATATTTTAATTTTGATAAACAGTGCATGGTGTTGCACTTGACTGCTTACAATATCCATTCAGGCTCGATGTTTGCGCCGTTTAAAAATAAAACTTTGATTCCCGACAGAAGTATCTTCGACAATTTATTGAATATTATTATAATTTATGTAATTATTTACTGTATACTTTACACTTTTTTATATGTAAATTCCCATTATGGCTAAGTTAGTCTTGTCTGTCTATTATCAAAACTGCAGAGGACTCAGGACTAAACTGCATACTTTGTATATGAGTATTTTGTCACACAACTATGATGTTATTATCCTCACAGAGACATGGCTTCAAGGTAATATATCAGACAATGAATTCATCGATTCCCGCTACAGTGTGTTTCGCTGCGACAGAGACCGCGTCAGCTCTGGGCGACGGGACGGTGGTGGAGTGCTGGTGGCGGTGCGCCGCGACTTGAATGTGACGCAGTGCGCGTACGCTCCCACTGATGACTCAGACATGCGGTCCCCACTTATCGATCACGTATTAATAGAAATACACTCGCGCAAGTATCGGTGCTTAGTAAGTGCTGCTTACATCCCCCCGAAACTGAATTCAAATATTTACATGGATCATTTAAATTACTTGTCTTGTAAATTACAGTCTGGCGATATTGATGACTATATTATTGTAGGAGACTATAATTTGCCCACACTGGATTGGTATTACTGTGCAAATTATGTAGATCCAATACTCACTAATAATAGTAGTACTTCCGACAAGCTTTTAATCAACTTTATGTTATCATTAAATTGCTTTCAAATAAATAAATTTAAAAATGTAAGGGGTCGTATCCTTGACATCTTATTAACTAATATTAAAGATTCTTCAACGACCCGTGCACCTTTACCGCTGGTACCGCCTGATGATAACCACCCTCCGTTTTTTGCTTTGCTTTCAATTAACAATACTCTTGCCCCAATGAATACTAAACCCAGAGTAGATTTTAATTATAAAAGGGGCAACTACGATGCTTTAAATAGAGATATCTCAAATATGGACTGGTCCGAGTTGTTCTCGGATTGTAACGCGGAAACTGCAGTCTGTGTATTTTATGAAACCACTTATAAATTAATTAAACAACATATACCAACCAAGATAATCAAATCAACACAATACCCTATATGGTTTACACGGTCGCTCACTCATATATTTAAAAATGAAAATAAAGCTTGGATTAAATGGAAGAAGACCAATAATGAAAGTAATTACGAAATATTTTCAATGTACAGAGCTCGTTTCAAAGTAGAATCAAAGAAATGTTATAATTATTATATTGAGATAGTTGAAAACGGTATACGAGATAACATAAAATATTTTTGGACCTACGTTAATAACATGAAAGCCACAACAGACATTCCAAGTAGTCACATTTAATAACGAAGTTGCTAATAGTCCCGACGAAGTATGTCGTCTCTTCTCCTCATTTTTCAAATCAGTTTTTGAACCGTCTGACATATCTGAAGATCGTGATATTAACAATATTCCGGACAGTAACTTAAAATCTGATCTTATATTGAGCAACATCACTTTTACGGTTGAAGATATCTATAGGGAATTACTTAACTTGGATACCGCAAAGGGCTTCGGGGTCGATAACATTCCGTCTGCTTTCTTGAAATGCACTGCAAAAACAATATGTCATCCTTTGCAGTACATCTATAATAAGTGCCTTAAAGAAGGTGTATTTCCAATCTTATGGAAAGCTGCTCGCGTGGTCCCGGTTTTCAAAAGTGGTGACAAATCCAAGGTCGAGAATTATCGTCCCATATCCATTTTGTGCGCTCTTTCGAAGCTTTTTGAGAGAATGGTACATAATGCTATCTATCCTTCTCTGCATAATAGCATCATAGACCAACAACATGGTTTTGTAAAGCGGAGATCAACTAGTACAAACCTATTGATATACACATCCTATCTCTTTGAAAGTATTGATAGCAATAAACAAGTGGATAGCGTCTACACTGATTTTCGCAAAGCTTTCGACAGAGTAGATCACAGATTGCTACTTGACAAATTGGCATATAATGGTATACGCGGGGATCTTTGGAGATGGTTCAAATCCTATGTAACTAACCGCAGTCAAAAAGTCGTTATCAATGGATATGAGTCAGATAGTGTCGCCATAACTTCTGGTGTTCCGCAAGGATCTATCTTAGGACCACTACTCTTTATATTATTCATAAATGATTTAGGCGATTGTTTTAAATTTAGTGAATATTTATTGTATGCAGACGATTTAAAAATTTATCACACGATCGAAAATTATGATGATTGTAACAGTTTTCAATCTGATCTTGATCGCTTTTCTGTTTATTGCATAAGGAATAAATTAGACTTAAGCATTAATAAATGCAAAGCCATCACCTTCACGAAAAAGAAAAAGAAAACTCAATACAATTACCGACTATCCGGCACGCAACTTGAAACGGTTCAATCAATAAGAGACCTAGGGGTCATATTAGACTGTAAATTGAACCTTGATATCCATATATATAACATCATTAACAAGGCTTTTAAAATGTACGGATTTGTAATGCGTATTAGTAGGAAGTTTTCTAAAACCCTAACATACTTAAAGTTATATAAATCTTTAATTAGGCCACAACTTGAATATTCCGTGTCTGTTTGGAATCCTTATTACAACAAATATATAGACGCACTTGAGAAAGTGCAAAAAAAATTCCTTCGTTGTATACATTATAGACGCACCCGTAGTTCACTTAATTACGAACAGTTGCTTCATAAATATCAGCTTATTAGTTTGAAACATAGACGTATACAGTTAGGGGCCACTCTTTTGTATGATTTATGCCACAATAGATATGATTGTGTGTCCATTATCAATAAGATAAGTTACAGGATACCCACTAGAACTCATACCCGTACTCCTTGTCGACTGTTTGCAGCACCTCTATGTAGAACAAACGCTGGTAAACGTTCTCCTCTACATAGGCTTGTGCACACCTACAACGAGTTGTTTCACTCAGTCGACATAATGGCCACTAGACCAAGTGTATACAAGAAGTTAATTCTGGATAACATGTGTAATATATAGTATTGTAATCTTATACTTTTAAGTAGGAAGTTTAATATTTTACCCTGATTTTTATAACTTTAAATTTATTTATCCACTCTCAATTGTACTTAAGCTATTAATACGTGGTAAACGATGCTGGTTGCAAAGTTAATAATGTTATATAAGTTAATAGTATATAAGTTATATGTACTTTGTTTACTGTTTGTTTTCCCAAATAAAGTGAAAAAAAAAAAATATTGCTTTACATCTATATACAGGGTGTCCCTAAGACAATGGATAAACCTGTAACTACAAGAGTAAATATTACAACAAAAACAGTTTTTTGAAATGAAAACTAATCGCACTTGGAAATTTTCGAAAAATACAAAAATTATACATATCTCTGAAACCGTGATATTTTCACTGAGGTCAAAATTTGAGGTGAGGGAGGCCATAATGAAGTCCATCTATAGTTACAGGTTTATCCATTGTTTTAGGGACAACCTGTATATAAAAAGAGAAGTTCCCATCTATAGACGCACGCACAGCCGTAGCTGCTTATGGTAGAAAAGTGAAATTTGGACAGTTGTTTTAATTAAAAAAGCGGACGCATACTAAGATAGTATTTAAAAAAAATAATCCTGAAGGAATAAAATAGGGGTTGCAAGTTTGTATGGAAAAATCTTTAAATTAGCAACGATTTTGATCAAACTTGAGATTCATGCTCTTAAAAACACTTCATTGAATACGTGTTTCATGGTTTATTGGAATTCACCCCCTTATGGCGCAAAATAGGGATTGAAAGTTTCCATGGAAAAAATCTGCTCCGATTTCTATAGAATTTATGATCCGAGCTCCTAAATATAAATAACAGTCTTCTATATTATAATAGGCTACATGATCCGCGAGCGGAAAGCTAGTCGTACTATAAGAAACGTCAAAATAAGGCTCTGTTTTACAATTATAACTGACCCGGTGAACTTCATACCGACTAACAGTCAATGAATGTCGTAAAATAATTAATGACTTACACACACAAAATAAACAATCGACCAGTAAATAACCTTTTATATGCGTTTTCAAAACAAACCGGAGACATATCTGTTGTGCTTGTGCTGTCGATTGCGGAAGATCGCGGAGTTCTAAGATTAATTACTAACAAACTAGCTTTCTGCTCGCCTTTATTTTTGTTTTCCTGTGGGAATTTTATATTGTCCTGTGGGAAAAATAAATTTGTAGCCTATGCTCATCAGAGATAATGCAAGATTCTAAATGCGAAAGAATTTTTCGAATCGGTCCAATATTTTCGGAGCCTATTCAATGCAAACAAACAATCTTTCCTGTTTATAATATTAGAACCCTTATAGGATCACATTGTTGTCCATCCGTCCGTCCGTCTGTCTGTCTGTCAAGACCCTTTTTTTCAGGAACGCGTGGAGGTATCAAGCTGAAATTTATATCAAATACGCAGGTCTACTGTCCCTTGGAGCTGTGAAAAATCAAACTTCTAAGTCGACGCAATCAAAAGATACAGCCGTTTATGCCGACTATTTCCGCAAATTTTCTACTCTCGAAAGGGAATCAAAACCTACAGGGTACTTCCCTTAAACTCAGAATCTTGAAATTTGGTACAAAGTAACTTCTTATAGCACAGATAAAGGAACATTTGCAAAAACCGTAAATTTTTAGTTACATCATATAATAAAAATATTTTTAATAATTTTAAACTTGCTTACTACCCCTTTCCTCATGAACGCGTAGAGGTATTAAATTGAAATTCATATAAAATACTCAGGTCTATAATAACTTTAAGCTATGACAAAATCAAAACTTCTATGTCAACGCAATAAAAATTTAAGCCGCATATTTTCAAACTCGCAACTACTCCTAAGGGAATCAAAACCTAAAGAGAAATTTGGCATGAAGCAATGCACATATAAAGGCAAAATTCCGAAAACGTTAAATTTTTAGCTTTGTACGGAACCCTCGGTGCGCGAGTCCGACTCGCACTTGGCCGGTTTTTTTGTGTATATCTCCGCCTGTGGCACTCGCTGTGGCATTAGATGCTGAACACTATGGTGACACAATGGCACAGAATAGATAATAGTACTACGTACAGAACGGCCACTCACCTCCCCGCACTCATTTCAAATACCTCGTCCTACCCGGCACTTCGTTGTAGACATCACTGACACGTAAACAAGGGCGCGCGCGAACGCTCGGACGAGTAGACGCGTGCGGCGTGCGCCGGCCGATAACAGAGACAGCGCTATTCGGGTGAAAGAGAAGGCAGTCGCTGCACTTCCCGCGTCATTTCGATTGATAACCGCGCACTCAGCCCTACCAGATTCCACGCACACATTTGCGCGTGTACGAAAGTCATTTGTTTAAGTAGTAGTAATAGGTAATTGATTTGCGAACGTTGTATGGAGTGTCCGGGGTGTGACAATGGTTAACCAGCGCTCAACCTCAAGTTTCCCGATTTCTTTGCCACCCTTTTGACAATTAAGCGAAGAAGAATAGATCCACCTCTTATTAATTTTCATAAAAATATAATTTTTAGATAAACAGAAGATCGCTGGAGTCTCGACACACAAAGCGATTGCGCAAAAGTTCCTTTTGCGTGTCGAGAATGCGATTAGACGGAACCCCCCCAGTGATTTTAGTAGCAATAACTCGATTACCGAGGCGAGTCTCACATAACCGCAGGCGGACCCCACTCCGTCTGCGGTAGATTTAAAATCTTTTTACTGGGTAAAATAAATGTAAATAGAATATCCGAAACCAAACAAATAGAGTAGCCGCCATAAGGTTCAAATCCGGCTCGAAGGACCAGTGTTTGGGGACGCTTAAATTTGAGAAAGAGTGAAACGTTAAATGAGATTTATGTCATTGTTTTAATATTAATTAGGTAGGTTAAATACCTACCTTTTGATAATATTTTTAAAATGTTAAAATACACATTTTATTAATTTCTGACTTAACCTTTTGAAAAAATACATACACACACACACATCCCGTCGTTTTTGCGTTAGGGGATAAAAATGTATGGGAATGATTTCACATCATGAATCATTCTCATTAATTTGTCTAGGCCACCTGATTTTTCTAGGGGCTTTTGTCCAGGCCCCTAGCAACAATTCAAAAACGCTCACGAAGTTAGAAACAAACAAAATATATAGGATTGACACATGCTATCGATAAATCACCTGGTAAGTCAATCAGTCATCGATATGTAAATTCGCAACGAATCGATAAAGAAGATAGGTCATTTTTCATTAAAAATGAAAAGAAAATATTAAATTTTATCATTAATTTTACAATTTATTAGAATACTAGCTTCTGCCCGCGACTTCGTCTGCGTGTACTTCAGAATTGGGTCTAAAGCTTCGCTCGTTAACAATTTACAATCTTCCCTCGGGAACTACTTAAGGAATCGGGATAAAAGGTAGCCTATGTTCTTTTCCATATCAAAGGCTACATGCATGCCAAATTTCATCCAAATCCGTTCAGCTGTTTTTGCGTGATTGAGTAACAAACATCCAAACATCTAAACATCTAAACATCCAAACATCCATACTTTCACATTTATAATATTAGTAGGACTACTAACATATCTGCTTCTGCTAGCAACCCTAGAAGACACTCTTTGCGAAATCGCGTAGTGACTATGTGGAATGGACTACCAGAAACAGCGTTATGTGCACCATCAGTGAACAGCTTTAAAAATATACTTGATGAATACCTAGCTAAATCAAAAACTACCAAACTCGAGTGCAGTGATATGCACGCATCAGATCAATGGCCCGGGGCCTTACCACGATCGCTAATAGCAAGGTTAAAACAATATTGAAATAGCGACACCGCTCTTGCTCCGTATAGCGCCATCCCGCTCTTGGCGCGGTTTTAATATTGTTTTGAGCGATCATGGTTAGGGGCCTGCTAGTGCATTAAACAAATAATAATAGTGATGGCCGTTTTTTGTTTTGAGTTTTTGTTTTCTTATAGAAAGAACAATTCGACACAACGATCGCTACAATCCTTTACGTTTTCTAGGAAAAATTTGTCGTTATCTCAGAGACGATGACGAATTTAGATATCGTTTCGCCATGAAACGATTACCACTTGTCTAGGCCCCCTGGTGAAGATAATGTACCAAACACTTTTTTGTAACGAACAAACTGCCGATGCAAAACATCGCGAATCAACTTGACGCTTCAGTACCGCGCTAATCCACTGTACTTTCATATTCATGACAATGTCACCGAGTCAACCGTGAATGGTGAATAGCGTGATTTGGAGCAGACAGGAGTTGCAGCGGCAGGTGGGACATACGATTATGCAAATCGAAATATCAATCACACACCACTCATGAATGCTTCGCGCCCGATGAGTTAGGGCTGCTACAATGACATTACAATAATAAAAGGATTGAATAAGCAACACTATAAATAAATCGGCCAGTTGCGAGTACGGTTTTCAGATTTATCCTTAACATGTGCCATAAGACCTTGCCACTTTGCCTCGTGCAAAATTTCATGATACTAGTTCAACTGGAAGTACCCCATTTGTGAAATCTTACCCGGCCTCCACACTACTCGCGAAACTGAACGAGGTCGCGACGAGGTTAAGGGCCCGGTCTCGCAATAATCGGTGTTCTAGCAGAATTATCAGAGAAGTAAATTTTTTTAGTTATTTAAAATGCAATAAAGGCAATACATTTTACGTTAATTTAGAGTGTAGGACTTGAAGTTTCCATAACACATTTTACTATTTACTTAAATGCTATTTTTAATGTCTTTTTAAGGCTTTAAACATACCCATATTGACATTCCACGCGTTTAAGGACATATTCATGCACTCGTCACGTAAAAAATATGACCAAAACATGAAATATATTCAGTAAACATTTATTCTCAAATCTTCAAAAATGATCTTTACTGGTTACTTTTTTTCGAAATGTTTTTTGAAGGAGTCCTTTGACGCATATACGCATCTACGCGACTACCTTTGACGTATCTACGCGAAGTGCCTCTCTACACTACCTGGCTAACTTCAGTTTAAATATCCAATTTTCTGTTTCAATACGTCGTCGTGAGTACATGCGCGTGCTAGTAATTATTTTTTGTTAATATTTTCACACGACACGATTATGAGTGGTACACGGTGGTCGCAGGAGAAAATTCTGTTGTTCCTGGATGCTACTACTTGAGCGTTCATGACGTGCGAGTCCTGACGGTACCGCCGCGCGAATAAGTTTCTTTCGAAGTTCAAAGAGTGTGTAGCGACATACTTCGGACTTCGGTCAACTTTCCCGAGTACTTCGTCAAGGAACTTCGCGAGTAGTCTGGAGGAGGCATTGAAATTGCGAAAAGTTGCTACATAAATGGTCGGTATCTCTACAATACGGAATTATAAACAAAACTCTACAACTCGAAAAAATAAATGAAGATCGGATTGCCGCTTACCCCGCTTTATTTTGTATTTTTTTTGTCTGTGGCCGTCCAGCTATTCAGCCTTCATCTTCATTTTCATCATTGAAAAAATGGTAAATATATTGCCCAAATCTATGTTATTTTAAAGAAATAGTTGAAAGTAAATTATAATAAAGTCATTAAAAAAATATATTCTTTAAATAATATTTAACTTTATGCTATTTAATTTTACTTCGCGCTGTAATTGGGTATTGCTGTATGGAAAGTTAGAAAATGGTTCAATTAAAATGTGAAAAAAGCTTGTTTTTAAAAAGGTTTTTTTACATTTAATTTATTTTTTACTTTTTAGATATCACTGGACACGTTTCTCTGTCTGTTCATCGCATTCAACGCATCATTGTTGCAAGGTCGTTTGCCGAAACGTCTATGCAGAATTTCTGCTCAATCGGTTAAAGATATCTACTTCAAAATTAATGTTTTAGCTGTAAAAGGACGCCATATTGGATTAATAGTGACATCACTTCATTTTTCAAGTTATTCTTAGCAAGACCTTTTATTTGATACCCATATTGTAGGAGTGCATTTAAAATAATTGGTCCGCCATCTTGGGTATGCCGACATCTTGGATTTAGAATGACGTCACATAGTCAACCATACATTATCATCCAAACTAAACGTGTATACAAAATTTCAGCTCAATCGGTTAAAGATATCTGCTTCAAAATTGAGTTGCAAGATTTCACCCGATTTACATACTTACATTGCAAGTTAAATAAAAGCTTTTAAAATAGAACTAGTTTGATTTATACTTTGACAGCTGTCTGTTGAAAGCGATTCTCGCTAGGTCTGAAAAGTATTACTGTCAACCCGCTCCTAAGGCAACTTCAAACCTACTTTCAGAGTATGATTAATGAAAAATAAATATCCTTTAAAAAGTTCATACTTCAAAATTATGTCCCGAATAATAAGTCAACATAATATTTATTTATTCAAATATTATTAAATAGAAAGCTCTTTGTATCGTTCAAATTTTTTACATACCACCCATTCAGGGCATCTTTTAACTGCAGGCGTAGCACGGTCTGCCAAAACTGGACTCGAGTCACGCATTATCTCACAATTTCAGTGACATAATCTCTATGTCTTAAAGAGTAGCACGGTGGCGCGTATTTAGTGTGACTGACGTAATAAATTTTCTTGACGCTAGTCAAGGAACACGTATGACTGAGTTTTATCACAAATTTCTTGGCGTGCCTGTGATTGTAGCAAGGGCTTTAATACTTTAGAAGATGTAGCAGCAGTCGGAGAGCAAAAAATTTGACGAATCCCTTGACGAGCGTCAAGAAATTTTTATCACGTCAGTCCCACTTAATACGCGCCACCGTACTACTCTTTAAGACAAAGAGATTATGTCACTGAAATTGTGAGATAATGCGTGACGTGAGATGATAAATACTACGCCTGCAGATATGAAGAATTGGCGCAAGAAACTTATCAGCTTCATCAGAAGTAAACAAAATCTACAATAAATGACGTCGTTACTATGCACAGCCATATTTTTACATAATACACACGTCATCACAGAAACCGATATTAAAACACCAATAATGAACTGACCAAAATACTCGTATCTCGCATCGTATCGAATCTATATCATTATTAAATCTCTCATGAATGTTGATTGTGAACATGAGTGCAATAAATGTAATCGAGATTAATGGAAATAAATTGAAAATTATTCATTAGTCGGATGAATTTGCGGCTAAGGCATCCACGATACGGGTCGAGTTCATCGAAATCCTGTGCGGCCGAAATATTAAATGAAAATTGTGGAAACTATTCGGTGCGCTTTCGGGGTGTTTTTCGTATTGATTACACATTCCTGTTGCAATTCAACTACCTACTTAAACTTATAATATTTCTTTTATTTTTACAATACATTTGCTATATTATTATGATTTACATTAAAAAATCTCTTAAAATTATTTTTCACTAGCCCGCGACTTCGTCTGTGTTCCTTGGGGGACTCATTAAGATTAGGGATAAAGATTATCCTGTGTCCTTTCCCGGGACTCAAAATATCTCTATACCAAATTTGTCTAAATCGGTTCAGCGATTTAGGCGTGAAAAGGTAACAGAGGGACAGACAGACACACTTTCGCATATAATATTAGTATGGATGTGGATTCAAAACAAAGTTCATAAATGTTGTATTTGTGAGTCTAATTTTAATCAAACATAATATTAATAATTGTCATGATGTTAAAACCTTGTAAGAACAATAAAAAGAGTTCGGCGAAAAGTCAAATCAAATCATTATAACCAGAAAAAGACGTCACCGACGTCAGGTCTAAAGGTCTAATGACCTATAAATAAACATATATCGGACTCAGTCACCTTGATTTTTGATGCTATCCGTTTATTTAGAGGGCAATGCAACAATAACAAGCAAAGGAATCTTAGAACATACAATTCACTTTAAATTCAAAGTAACATTTTTAATTCGTCACTGTATGGGCACGTTTACAAGAATCTTTGCATTTACGATTTACTTTAGAACTAGTTTTTGACCGCGAATTCTTGTATTCGTGATTTTGTTAGCTTATTTTCTATCCAATCTGCATATATCCTTCCCCACAATTCAAACTATCTTCATACCAAATTTCATCTAAATCAGTTTAGCGGTTATTAATTCCACATACAAACTTCCACCTACCTTTTCACTCCCTTAAAGGATAATTTCTGCGATTAAAACTATCCTTTATTCTTTCCCGAGACTCAAACTATCTCTTTACTAAATTTTATCTAAATCGCTTCAGCGGTTTAAGCGTGAAGAGGTAACAGACAGGCACAATTTCGCATTTATAATATTAGTATGAATTGAAAGGAACATTCTAGTGGTTGCATGTAAAAGGAATCTTTGAAATCACAGCTTATTTTTGAATTTATAGGAGAATTCAAAATTTGTTTCTGTATACGAACATTGAAAGATATAATTTACAATTTACTTTAGAATTGAAAGAAATATTCTGAATCAGTCACCGCTTTGCCACCATTAAAAGATTCTTTGAATTTACGATTAATTTTCGAATTCAAATGAACATTCGAAATTCTGTCGCCGAACGGCTACATTTTGAAGTCTTTGAATTTGTGAATCACTTGTAAATGCAAAGGAATATTTGGAACCCGTCACTGCACGGGCACATTCAAAGGAATCTTTGAATTTAGAATTCACTAGATTTTGTAGCCCAAGATAAGAAATAGAAAAATGGAAATTTTTATTTTAAAGTTTGCTTCGTTTGTATTTTTTATACAAGAGTCAAGTATAAACATATTCAATCTTATTTTTAATATATAACATTTTCGTGTCACATTGTTTGTAAGCTCCTCTAAAACGGCTTGACCAATTTTTATATTTTTTTTATCTAAATTCGATAGGTCTGAGAATAGGTCGTAAACTATTTTTTATACTCATAAATGATAAGGGTGTTCTTTTTTAAATTATTATGGCGAAACGTAGTTCGCGGGCACAGCTAGCCAATATTGTATAAAATTCTCGTGTCATAGTGTTTGTAACCAAACTCCCCCGAAACGGCTTGAGCGATTTTTATAATTTATTTGTGTATATTGGTTAGGTCTGAGAATAAGTCGTAAACTGTTTTTTTACACCCCTGGGTGATATTTTTTTTACAATTATTATGGCGAAACGCAGTTAAAAAAAAAGTTCGCGGGCACAACTAGTCTTACTATAAAACGTTGTTTTAAGTTTATTTTCTTCTCTTAGAGGTGGCCCAAGTAAAACCTTCTCACTTCGACCCACTCTGGATCGAATCTTTAGGGACCCAATCTGAGTCTCCAGTCCAGTTCACCGTGCCTATGACCTTGATAATGTCCTTCGGTGGCATGATCCTGTCTTTCGGTTTTGGATAACCAATTCCGGTCAGCTTTAGCCTCCTTCGGGCTAGAGTATCTCAATGCCAGAGCAAATGTTCCATGCTTTCCTCTTTATCCTTGCAGGCTATACAGATTCTGGTCAGTTCCATTCTGGATAGCATGATGCTAGTGCCGAAATGTCCGGTGAGATCACCGAGCATTAGGCGAGTTTGGGATCCGCTAGAGCTCAATGTAAACTTGAGCCAGTTGTCCATGCCCATAAAGAGCATGGCGTGCTTCATTCCATTTTGTTTGGCCAATTCTTCTTGGTGCTTCCTTTGTGATTGAGCTCTTAGGCCTGTAGTAACTGTTTTTGAGGTGATTCCGACAAACGGTTCCAGACTAACCAACTGTGTTTCCGAACCCTTTCTTGCCAGACAGTCAGCCATGTTTAAATTTAGTCTTAGTTTAAATCTGAGGCTGTCCCTATCGACTCTTAATAACAGAAGTAAAAGAGCATTAGGTATAAACCAAGACTAAATTAAGGCTACGCTTTAATAAGGCCGATTGTCGTGAGTCTTAAAATCGCCCCTGTGTGTCGCTCAGCGAACGTACACATACTCGTAAAACTTAATCGCTCACTAACTTGCAACGGCATTTACATAGAAAACGTATAAATTGAGCAGACAATTGAAGCCGAGCGTAGGAACGAGGAACATGATAAGCGAACGGGGATCTCTAAGCACCCGCCTCGTAAGCGTATAGCGGACACAATGACTGTATTCTATAGCGCTCCAGTGATACCGAAGCTTTCGTACCTTTGCACAGAGGGACACGCTCCATACAAGGGCGGTCATAAATAGTTAAAGTCCTGTTACTATCAATACATTGTATTATTTTAGTGACTTATAGTTGTAAAAGTGTTTTAGAAACATTAAAATGAAAGAAGTACATTTATTTACGGAATAAAAAACGTTTACTTCAGTAAAAAACAAATATAAACAATAACATACTTTTACCTAAATTTATCATGAACAAACACTTAAAAATTGGAATGTAAAACATATATTTTAAATAAAATAAGAGTCAAAACATTGATAACATTATTTAATTATAATAAAATAATAGAAATAAATAAATTAAAATTAATTAAATACAAAAAAAAAACAAAACAACTAACAAAATACAAATAAATTATTCTTATTCTAACAATATTAAACATGTAACAATTCTATTACACTTTGTGACAGAGTATTTTTCTTTTTAGGGGGAAGTTTCCGAAGACTTGTAATATAAGGATCTGAATGTAATAATAGTCGTTGTATTAAATCTTGATTGGTAACTTCACGTGACATTTTTCGAGTGTGACTTCGTCTATAAATTTTGATATACTTATTTGTCGCTTCAGCAGCTTCTTCGGAAAGTTCTCCTATAGATAACAATGCATAACTTATAATATCTGATCCATGTACGAGCACCTTGTGGACACAGCACAGCACAGCACAGCACAGCAGGAAGACTATACCACGGATATTCCTCGACCAGGCTGTATGCTGTTTGTAATGCATAGTCTTTAAACTTGCATTCATTAATTTTATGTCCAGAAGATAACGTTTGTAATATTACACAACAACGATCTATGAGATCCTTATTTAAACCTGTAATTTCAGCAGATACAGCTGATTCCAAAAAAAACTTCCTGGCCGTGTTTCCGTCGTTAGACGTCCCGCTTCCACCACTACGCGGCTTGTCAACTATTAAACCTAATCGTTCCCTAAACTGGGACTGTACATATTGTTTTTTATTTGATAACAATTGTTTATCACTATCTAGCCTAACTTGCCATTTTTTTATGTCTAATCTATATGAAAGATGAATAAAATATTCGAAGAAACGTATCCAAGAATGTAGTGGTGATAATCCAAATTGGTATCTACTCTCTATTACAGGTTTTTGTAAACATTTGTCTATTTTATTCATCTCTTTAGGGGTAGCATTACATATATAACATCTACTTGTAGATGTTTCACTTAAAGCACTACAAATTTTACCATCTACCATTGAAAGCTGCAACTTATGAGAAACGACCAATTCACGATTGTCGATCTGAATAAAAGTAGGTTGCAAACTTTCAATTTTATCCTTAAAATAAGCTTCCTCTTGCAAAGACACTGCTGTGCTTTCTTTCAAAAATTGAAATCGAATAGGACGGCAGTACCTAGTGGAAGAGGGTCGAGGATTTTTCCATAAAATTTTACAATTATCTTCAGCTAATTTTACAATAATTTGAAGGGGTACATAAGATGTTACAAACAAACTACTATCTTCTAAAGTTGAATCTGAAAAAAATTGTTTGTATTCACTATGTCCAGTGCTGCCATCGAATCCCCATTTCCCAAGTAAAGAGATATTAGACAAACAATCATCAGGAATCTGATCTAAGACCTCTTTTTGAGATTCAAGGATTCGAGAAGCTGTGTGATCAAAAAGACTTTGTAATTCAACTTCAGCTGAAGACTCGGAAACAGTTATATTAGAAGGGTAACATCTCTGTTTCGCTTTAGTAATTTGTTGGTAACATGGTAATACATTAGGAGAAATCTTACTATTAACAAAGTTTTTAATTAATAAATACTGATGTTTTGTCAACTGAGCATCAGTCACAAGTGACAAGACATCATCAGTGCTAACTCTAGATATACACGAATCGAATGAACAGTCTGAAACATCAAGCAATGCACTCACAGTAGAATCATCAGACTTTGACAAATCAGCTACTCTCCGACGTTTAGTCCTTTTACTACATTGCGTAAAAGGTTTTCGAGGACGACCACGTGAATGACACGGCGACGTTTCAGACGGAGTACATTGCTTATTGTTTTTCACAAGTTGAATTTTTTCAATAACATTAAACCAATCGGAATTCTTATATAAAAGCTTGGTTTTATCCCTATTACATTTTTTCCAGAATCGAGCAATAGCTTTACATAAATTATTAACAATTTTCTCTAAATAATGAATATCAATGTTCTCAGCATCGTCGTTCAGAGTAGTCAACAAACTTTGTAGGACTTGACGACACTTTTCCGAGTCATTATCGGTATTGACAGTTAGCCATATTTCAAGAATATGCATTCTTGAAAACGAGCATATATATAAATTATCTAAAACAAAAAAAAACGGTTAAAATTCAGTCACAAAACCTACACAAAGCACTAAGACTAAATAAACTAATTTCGTAGCAAATGCTACGAGATAATCTGGCAACCGTAGCACCCTTGTCATCGCCAAAAGGGCAGATAAGGGCAGCCAAGTTTTAATTTTCCTAAGATAAGAAAGTCTAAAGATTATGGTGCAATATACCTCCATAGTCGGAGCGAGTGGGAACATATTTAAAAGTTTATTCAAACTTTGAATATTAAAATATAATACTCCAAGAAAAGTCGCCTCGTAGCAATGACATACTAAAGAAAATATATACTAAGATACAATTAAAATAAAAATATTAATTATTACATACCCTGTTCTTGGATATCCATTTCAGAAAAAACTCACACAGCACTCACAGGTCCCGCAATGACAACAAATGACGTCACGCTTTTTAATGACTCACTGATAACAGTATTTACGATTGGCGATGCGCTCTCTTTGAATGCACAATAGATAATGAAGGCGCACTCTAATTACTGACCTATTTATAGTTTCAGAAGGTACCGCACCTATCCAATGTAACGACAAGGAATAAAATGTAAAACAAGAAAGCAGGTTTTTAAGATTTATGACCTATGGATGTCCCACAGTGCTTTGTATTGAAGCGATAGAACTTGTTGGTTTTGTAACTGTTATGTATAAATATGATTATCTGCTTTAGGTAGCTACATATATGTTTTTAGACTTTCGCGGTTTTCTACCTGATTGCGTTAGAAAAGTAAAATATCTTTCATGTTGCGAAGGTCTCAGGTTTCAGTTCAACGCGACATTGACAGCTGATAATGGTGGAGAGCGGGCTAAATGAAATATTTAGAGAAGCATTTGCACTCAGGTGTCTATTTAAATTCATGTCTATGATCCTCACTCTAAAGTGTAGGTTTATTATTTATTTCATTTTAATAATAGATCATCAGTTGACAAGTCTCACACTGTTTGAATTTATTTACAGGATTCACGATGGTAGCGGTAGACAAACTAATAATAACGCACCAGTGTGCCTAGACTATGTATAATTCGTTAACATTACACATTCTTAATCGAATGCTATGGCAATGCATGAGAATGATATGTAATGTATTATTATTTGGGATGCATCGGTTTAGGAGGCTATCGACTCCTGCGAAGACGTTATCTCACAGATGGAGGCTGTGGAGCGAGCGCGGAAAGAGGTTTCTCCCATCGCACCGCTTCGCCGCAAACGGCTGGGTGGAAAGAGATGTGCCATCATAGGCACTCTCCAACTACCCTAAGCAGCTGGAGAGGGGGTAATCCAGTCCGAATTACATCTGACTGGGTGATATCGTCGACCAGACCTGGTCAACCGTCTGGGTCACAAACGAGTTGAACCTGGTGACCTCTCCCTAGATCCCGAACATACCTCCATCGGGGTCAGAAAGGTGGGTAATTTAGCCGAGTATGGGGGACACCAGCGGAATAGACGCTGGTGGGTCCGAGTCCTACAGCATATCCAAGTATAGGCGGTCCTTCCAATTTAGCCCCTTGGCATCGTAAAAGATTCCCCCGCCTCGAAAAAAGTCCCCCAAACCCCGTGAAGTATTCACCACCATAGCTCATATACGTCCTCAGCAAGGCGCTCGAGCATATCTTAAGTAAGGGTGTTTAGGCCTTATTCAACCACGCTGGCCCAGAGCGGATTGGTCGACTTCACATACACCTTTCAACATCTTCGCAGATGTGTGCAGGTTGCCTCACGATGTTTTCCTTCACCGTAGGAGCGTCAGAAATGTACATATGAAATTCGAAAAACACATTGGTACATAACAGGATCGAATGAACCAGAATGTAATGGAAAAGGTCAGTGCCGAGTCCACAGCGCTGCTGACGCTCAAAAGCGAATCGTTCAAATGGTCAACAAACTAAGGGCACGAACTACAACAAGGCTCATGATCCTATCTGAATACCTCGGACGTTCAAGTGTGAGCGAACCATTTCGCTTTATTCACAAGTCTCCGGCAATGTTCGTTCTTTGTGTGTTCCAACTCACATAATGTAAGCTTCGTCTCAAATCCTTGTTACGTAAGTTCCTAACCGTGACATTGGATTGTAACTTATGTGGATTTCTCTCTACTATTGTATGGTCTTGGCGAAAACTTGTATCCACGTTTGTCGAAAAGGTGATTTTATAAGATTCTTGTGTCTTATTTGACGTCATTGAGTGCCTGCAAATGTCTATGTTGAATAAAGATTTTTAGTTTAAGATTACCCAGATATTCCGGAGAAGGTAAATTTCTCCGAAGGAAACCACTGTAATTTGGCGAAGTTTGTGAAGATTTTATGATATCTCGGCGGAATCGGGCAAAAACTACAGCCAGTTGAGGCCACGAGACACGTCAAATAAGGAAATAGCTTATACGACTCCAAACTACTGCGATGAGCTTCGTAAAAATTGTAACACACAATATTCAACAGTAAACAACGCCATCGTATACATTTGCTTTGTTTACACACGTGAAATTACAAGGGATGTTGGGTAAATAAAGTAATTTCACTACATTGAAGCCTTGTTTGTTGTTTACTCTTCAATAAATAGTGACAAGAGGGTAAATATGCAAAACACTTGTGTCTACGTCAGTCGTACCGAGCTCATATAATTTAGTTAATGGTAAATCAGTTTAATAGGATTGCATAATGTTTTAATATCATTTTAAACTCAATCAATCAATCGATCAATTTTACGGTGAAGGAAAACATCGTGAGGAAACCTGCATACACCTGCGAAGTAATTCAAAGGTGGATGTGAAGTCAACCAATCCGCACTGGGCCAGCGTGGTTCGACTAAGGCCTAATCGCCCAAACTAGTTAGGGTAGACTCGAGCCCCTCGGTGGGGACGTATATGGGCTGTGATGATGATCATTTTGAATCTTAATTATAATTTGAAAACAATGTGAATTTGAAAAGCTTTCCTTTTATGCCTTAATTAAGGCGGGTCATTTTACATCCATAAGCATAAGCATCATAAGAAAGACAAAATGTCAGTCAGGAGGTTATTATTGGGGACTTGAGCGGAAATTTAAATGTATTAATCTTTATATGGTTTCGTATCTCAAAAAAGAAAACGGAGCCCTTAAAGAATTACTGCGTTGTCCATCTGTGCATCTGTTCCTTAGAATAATAACGATCTGTCCCTTTATCTCTGAAGCGCGTAGAGATATTAAACTTAAAATTAATATCAAGAACACGGATCTAACAGGTTTGATTTCACAGGAGAATCAAAACTTACCTCCACCAGAGGGAGACTCTGTACAAGGGTCGTGTGCTTGGGTACCTCCGTCTTACCTATTTCTGCCGCAAAGCAGCAGTGCTTGCATTGCTGTGTTCCGGTTTGAAGGGTAAGATATGGCAGTGAAATTACTGGGTGCCGTGACTTTACATCTGATGTCACAAGTTCGTAACGTACACTGTGGTTCTTGCGGGGGTTGCGGATTTGCTGGGAATCTCACAGGAGCCACATGTACTATATATAGGTGACTGTTACCACTTACCATCAGGTGGGCAGTGTGCTCGTTAGCCAACTTAGTTGTATAAAGGGAAAAAATAGGGGTTAAAGTATGAAATTGCCGTTTTTTCCGATTGTTTATATAATTTTATAACTTTTCTAATTTAAGAGCTATTAAAAAATATTTTTTTATTACTTTTTGACTCATCATTATCATCATCATCACAGCTCATATAGGTACGTCCCCACCGAGAGGCACGAGCCTACCCTCACTAGTTATGCTAGGGCGATTAGGCCTTAGTCAAACCACGCTGGCCCAGTGTGGATTTTTGACCCTAGAGTGCACGTTTTGGTTACAATTTAATCTCAGAATCAGTTTTATAATATATTATTAAAAATAATATCAAAAATTACCCCCTATTTTTTCGTCAGTGATGATAACTTTGTGAAAACTGATTTTCCTGTCATCAAAATGATGTTATTACTTAGTTTAAAGTCTATTTACCAGTCTCTAAAATTTCATACAGTTTGCTTTATTGGTTATTAAATAACTAAGAAAAACGTTAGTATGAAATAAGCATGTTCTTAAAATCTTCATACAAAACGGCAATTTCATACTTAAGCCCCTATTAGTATCGAATACTCGGGTCTTACAGATTTGATTTCACAAGGGAATCAAAACCTATAGGATACTTCCCTTTGAACTAGAATCATGAAATTTTGCCAACAAATTAGTGTAAGACATTATTTCTTGCCAAATTTTACAATCAAGTACTCTGTGGGTTTTGATTCCCGGTCATATGTTTTTATTGCATTTATCTTTAGTTTCTTTACAGCTGAAAGGACCGCTGAAGGTATTTTGTATAAATTTCAATTTAACATGTCTACGAGCTCTTGAGAAAAAGGACCACAACAGACGGACAAGGAAACGATCCTGTTAGGGTTCTGTTTTTACTTTTCAGGTACGTTATTCTTAAAAATAATGAAAACTATCTAACATTCGATTGCTACAAGACAAGGACAGGACCTATTAATTCAACACAACAACTTTACGCCCCAAAACCTTGCAAAGGAACGCTCGGAAACTCTAATGCGATTCACCAGACACGATCGACTCTGCGAAATTGTCAAACGCAGAGCGCTGTGTCAGCACGGGCACGCTATTCACAAACGAAGACGACTTGTATGGGTCCGGGTGTATTCCTGCTGAATGTACTCCGACGAACACTATTTCAATTTTCGGCAGCTGTGTTGAATTGGCGGACTTTTATTAGCGCTGGACGCTCTGGTGCTTGTGTTCGAGTTCCATCTTTATATTTTGTTATATAACAAGTTACAATCACATATACATGGTAAATTTTGAGGTACCGTCAACCTCGCAGGATTAGATAGCAAGCATCATTAACTACAACGTTTGTTCTACGATTTTTGATAATTCGTTAGATTTTACTTTCAAACAAAAATAAACATTCATTTAATATATCTCTAGAATGTTTGTAACTCTACGCACACAGCGCGCGAGCGTAGCGTTGTCTTCCGTCGTCGTTTATAAATGAAACATAGACTTATCAATGTCACGACAGTGCAATAAAAAGTTGAAAATTGATTTTTGTTCAATGTATTGAGTTATTTTAAAACTCGTAAAACAAACGTTGTAGTTAATGATGTTAGCTATCTAATACTGCGAGGTTGCCGGTACCTCAAAATTTACCCTGTATAATTTAACGAATAACCACAAAGAACGAATTACGAATGACCGTGCAGTTGACCGTGGTTTTATTCGCTGATTAGCGACCTGGTATCTGTCATAATTTTTTGGGTGTCTTGGCGGTCTATCTAGGACCCCTTGTTTAGTGCAGATTCACTACTTTGTGCTTGGGTGTATGTGTTGTATCTACTCGCAAGAACAGTCCAGACACCCATGGATCTTCAGTGGCTCGCCTGGAGGCGATCAGTGGCCCCTGTTTTGTACGCCACGGTGCCCAGGAAAGAAGATGAAGCTGGACTGTGAGTAAGCGGATCTTAATTAACAAGTTAGGTATTGTTAGGCAACTTTCACGTGCCTCCTAACACAGCCGCAAAACGCGGTCGTATGTACTCCCCGTGGTCGTGGCTTGTGGGTTTAAGCAAAGTGTTTCTGCTTAACACCATCACGGCCGAGTACTGAACACATATAAATAGGAGACCGACTTCTTAAGTCCATGCGTAGCCAAACGGCTGCAATTGCATGGGTCTACTTCGACGGTCCACTAAACACTTCCCAAAGAAACCAAGGAAATTAAGTCACTATGTTGATAAAGATTGATTGCGTTGATATGTTTCAAACAACGCCGTCTCCGAAGAGAGTTGAAACCGCAGTCTGTCATCGTCTCCATTAGGTGACCCGACTGCAGTCCACCGAACCATGTCTGTGTATAGGGTCTTCAAAATTCGATATTCGGACTTGAAATATTAATATCTTGAAATTCACAAATGTTTGCAAACATAAATTAATTCAAATTAAATATGCAAGAGCGCATCGAAGACCGGCAAATAGCTTGGACAAAATTCCAATATGCTCTCTCTCGAATAAATGCCCGTGTGACATTGCTGTCAATACCAAATCCTTCCCAGTTTCAAAATATTATTTTGAATTGTCATATTTCTACAACAATACTTTTTGATCAAATAACTGAGCCGACGAAACCATGGGTATAAAATCATTTTCGACCATAGACCTAGGTTTGGTTTCGATACAGTGTCTGCCATTAATAAAATGAAATCTCCCGTGTGATGACAGGTTGGTAGAGATCTCTTTTTACTAACTTGAGTTTTCTTAAGTGATGTGTGCAAAAAAAGGATTTATAAAGATTCCCCCCGCAAAAAGAACCCGAATTGCGGTCCCCCGACGTGACGACGCTTAAGTCAAAATATTACTAGGTCTATCAAAGAGTCAACCAACACATTTTATTTTTTTACTTTTTGGAGGTTTTTGTCGGGTTATTTAAATTTTAAATTTTATTTTTATTTCATACTTTATAACCCAGCACAAGAAAGCGTCGATGGCATTCTGTGTAAGGCCGTCGCCTACCAATCGGGAGGTAGCGGTTCGAACCCCGCCACGTTCCAATGTATTTTCAAATTTTGAATTCATATGTACGTTTATTAGACGCTTTTACGGTGAAGGAAAACATCGTGAGGAAACCTACACACACCTGTGAAGAAAGAATTTCTTTACAGTTTGTGTGTGAAGTCGACCAACCCGCACTTGGCCAGCGTGGTTGACTAAGGCCTAATCGCCCTTAGTTTAGGGTAGGCTCGTGCCCCTCGGTGGGGACGTATACATATGAGCTGTTGATGATGATGATGAACCCTAGGCGTTAGCATCCTAACTTAGGATAGGCTCGAGCCCCTCTGTCGGTGGGGACGTAAAAGCTGTGATGACTTTTAAAATAGACACACTACATAATATTATAATAATAATGATTTGTTATAGTGTATAGTATTTTACTAGTCAAGGCCTTTCATTTGATGCCCACATTGAGGTAGTTGTGAAAAAATATGTAATTCGCCATTTTGTGGCGGCGGCCATAGACCAATAGTCTTCAAACATAGCTAAGTAATTGTAAAGCTATTAATAAAAAATAAAAAAACACAGAGACACGTCAAACTTATTATAATACCCCATCGTTTTTGCGTCGGGGGTTAAAAACTAAGAAGCTGGAATACTGTATCGCTGTTCCGTTATTACAAAAACTTCAAGTCGAAGGTACGATCTACTAACCACCGCTCCGGGGAAGGCTTACTAATTCATTAAAAGAAGAAAAAGAAAGCTATTTGTTTGTTTACTTCATTAACCCTTTTTATAACGTTGTACCTGATCTTTGCCTACCGAGATTGATCAAACAAACCGGAACCATCCTGCCCTTGGTTTATAAAGCATTTTGTACTAAATTATTTTTAGTTTAATAAAACCTGTTAGAGTTCTATCATGCTGGTTACGTAAGATGACTAGAGAAGTCTATCTATAAACAAACAAAGCTTATTTTTTTTGTATTAATCTAAAGGAATAAGTTTGTTTTTTAGTAAACTTACTTTAAGTTTTCTCCATACTTTTACAATACAGCAAGAACATTCACTACAGGCTGTTACGTCGGCTGGACTACTCAATGTCAAACGTCATCAGACTTATAGTTGTAAAAGTGTTTTAGGAACATTAAAATGATAGAAGTACATGTATTTACGGAATAAAAAACGTTTACTTCAGTAAAAAAGAAATATAAACAATAACATACTTTTACCTAAATTTATCATGAACAAACACTTAAAAATTGGAATGTAAAACATATATTTTAAATAAAATAAGAGTCAAAACATTGATGACATTATTTAATTATAATAAAATAATAGAAATAAATAAATTAAAATTAATTAAATACAAAAAAAAACAAAACAACTAACAAAATACAAATAAATTATTCTTATTCTAACAATATTAAACATGTAACAATTCTATTACACTTTGTGACAGAGTATTTTTCTTTTTAGGGGGAAGTTTCCGAAGACTTGTAATATAAGGATCTGAATGTAATAATAGTCGTTGTATTAAATCTTGATTGGTAACTTCACGTGACATTTTTCGAGTGTGACTTCGTCTATAAATTTTGATATACTTATTTGTTTATTTATTTATTTATTTATTTATTTATCTAGCTTGCTTACATGTACGTACATTTGCTTACATGTACGTACATTTTTGTCGCTTCAGCAGCTTCTTCGGAAAGTTCTCCTATAGATAACAATGCATAACTTATAATATCTGATCCATGTACGAGCACCTTGTGGACAGAAGCAGGAAGACTATACCACGGATATTCCTCGACCAGGCTGTATGCTGTTTGTAATGCATAGTCTTTAAACTTGCATTCATTAATTTTATGTCCAGAAGATAACGTTTGTAATATTACACAACAACGATCTATGAGATCCTTATTCAAACCTGTAATTTCAGCAGATACAGCTGATTCCAAAAAAAACTTCCTGGCCGTGTTTCCGTCGTTAGACGTCCCGCTTCCACCACTACGCGGCTTGTCAACTATTAAACCTAATCGTTCCCTAAACTGGGACTGTACATATTGTTTTTTATTTGATAACAATTGTTTATCACTATCTAGCCTAACTAGCCATTTTTTTATGTCTAATCTATATGAAAGATGAATAAAATATTCGAAGAAACGTATCCAAGAATGTAGTGGTGATAATCCAAATTGGTATCTACTCTCTATTACAGGTTTTTGTAAACATTCGTCTATTTTATTCATCTCTTTAGGGGTAGCATTACATATATAACATCTACTTGTAGATGTTTCACTTAAAGCACTACAAATTTTACCATCTACCATTGAAAGCTGCAACTTATGAGAAACGATCAATTCACGATTGTCGATCTGAATAAAAGTAGGTTGCAAACTTTCAATTTTATCCTTAAAATAAGCTTCCTCTTGCAAAGACACTGCTGTGCTTTCTTTCAAAAATTGAAATCGAATAGGACGGCAGTACCTAGTGGAAGAGGGTCGAGGATTTTTCCATAAAATTTTACAATTATCTTCAGCTAATTTTACAATAATTTGATACAATACAATCATTATCGGTATTGACAGTTAGCCATATTTCAAGAATATGCATTCTTGAAAACGAGCATATATATAAATTACCTAAAACAAAAAAAAAACGGTTAAAATTCAGTCACAAAACCTACACAAAGCACTAAGACTAAATAAACTAATTTCGTAGCAAATGCTACGAGATAATCTGGCAACCGTAGCACCCTTGTCATCGCCAAAAGGGCAGATAAGGGCAGCCAAGTTTTAATTTTCCTAAGATAAGAAAGTCTAAAGATTATGGTGCAATATACCTCCATAGTCGGAGCGAGTGGGAACATATTTAAAAGTTTATTCAAACTTTGAATATTAAAATATAATACTCCAAGAAAAGTCGCCTCGTAGCAATGACATACTAAAGAAAATATATACTAAGATACAATTAAAATAAAAATATTAATTATTACATACCCTGTTCTTGGATATCCATTTCAGAAAAAACTCACACAGCACTCACAGGTCCCGCAATGACAACAAATGACGTCACGCTTTTTAATGACTCACTGATAACAGTATTTACGATTGGCGATGCGCTCTCTTTGAATGCACAATAGATAATGAAGGCGCACTCTAATTACTGACCTATTTATAGTTTCAGAAGGTACCGCAACTATCCAATGTAACGACAAGGAATAAAATGTAAAACAAGAAAGCAGGTTTTTAAGATTTATGACCTATGGATGTCCCACAGTGGCCCGCCTCAAATTCAGTGCAGTCAAACGGTCGTCCAGATCTTCTAATTAACTAAGCTTGATCTGATTCTGAGAGGCACTCTGCTCAGCTAATTTATATGTTGAACGTTCGTACTATGCCGAACAAGTTAGACTGGTTAGAAAAATGTATTCAATTGATGTAGAATTATACCATTATTAATTAATATAATTTATTTTATTTTATTTATTTTTAAAAGGCTTACAGACACATAAACTTATTACTAGACAAATAAATGTTCAATTCGCTAATTACAAGCCTTCGCATATATTTATCTAAGCCAATTGTAATAAATCACAGGGGAAAAAATTAGTATAAGTAAACAATGACAAAAATAAGTTATAGTTACACCACTTTTAGTCTAATACATTTACAAGAAGAAATAATAACAAAACAAGAAATAACTAAGCAATCAGGCCGCAGCCGGGAAAACCCACCGCCTTAACATCAGACTATATATAATTAAAAAATCGAATGTTCATTAGCCGTCTGACTGACGCCGAACTAGTGCAGAAGAGATCTACGTCAACAGATTGTTCGCATGAAAATTTATTAAACGCCGAAGCACTGCGCATAAAAAATGAATTTTTCCTATACCTAGTATAAGTAAATGGTACATTAAGTAAGGGTCGCTGTCGCAGGCCAGATCGGTGGGTACTCAATCCGACATGCTCGAGCAACTCTGGACAGTCAATACCGCCTTGAATTATGTTGAACAAGTAACAAATGTCACTAACATTACGTCTGTATTCTAATGGTAGAAAATGGTGGTGCTTGCATCTCTCCCGATAATCCACAGACCGTCGCTGTGCCTTGAAATCAAGGTATCGTAAAAACTTTCTTTGTACACCCTCAATACGCTTGTTGTAGATTTGATACTGCGGGTTCCACACCGGTGATGCATATTCAAGGTTGCTTCTTACATACGAGCAGTATAATATTTTAATTGTTTTCAAGGAACGAAAGCAAGATGATTCCCTTATGATAAAACCAAGTGCCTTAGAAGCTTTCTTCACAATACTCTCAACATGTTTGTCAAATGTTAATTTACTATCGTGTATTACACCTAAGTCTCGGATATATGGTACTTCGCTAATCGGTTGACAATCGAGAGTATAGCCAGTTCCAAAGCGCGTTTTAAGTCTAGAGTACGTGACAAGAAAGCATTTAGCTATATTTAACTGTAGACCGTTCAGCTTACAGTAAGAAACGAGTCTATCCAAGTCTTCTTGAAGGTCATTAACGTCAGAAACCGACCGCACAGCCTTTAGAATTTTCATATCATCGGCATACTGCAGGACATCAGAATTCAGGAAACACGAGCCAATGTCAGCTATGAATATATTGAATAACAGGGGACCTAAGAGCGAGCCCTGGGGTACACCGGAGGGAACAGAATACCATGCAGATGTATATCCACGTAGCACTACGGCTTGTGTACGATTATCAATATAAGAGCAGAACCAACGGTATAGGTCACCGTGGATACCAGCCGCTAATATTTTTTGACGAAGCATATGATGGTCTATACGGTCGAAACATTTGCTGTAGTCGGTGTACACTACATCTACCTGAGCCCCCTGCTCCATCGCATGAGTTATAAAATCATTGCTTAAAATAAGATTTGTTATGGTAGACCGCTTACGAACAAATCCATGCTGAGACTCGCCTAAATTTCCACTAACAGCTTGATATACCTCGCTGTACACAATCCGCTCAAGGATTTTCGAGAACAGACAAAGCTTGGATATTGGACGATAATTTTCTACATCAGACCTATCACCCTTTTTATAGACTGGTGTAACAAATGCTGACTTCCAGATTTGCGGAAGTTTACCTTCTTTTAGCGAACGTCTAAAAAGTATGCAGAGCGGCATCACCAACCTCTCAGCGCAATTAACAATAAAAACAGGTGGAATGGAGTCGAGCCCACCAGATTTAGAGAGATCTAAATTTTTCAGCAATTTTAAGACTCCTTTTTCAGATACGTGTATTGAACCAATTGCGTTAGCACTCTCAGGTAGTTGCTGCGAGCCGGTAGAAGCTGTATCTGAAGCTTGATAAGTCAAATGAAAAAATTTGGCGAATAAGTCTCCGACACCCTCCCTTGTTTCAGCAGAATCCCCACGAAAACAGAGAATATTAGGAAGCGTGAAGGAATTCTTTTTGTTCTTAATATAAGACCAAAAGGCCCTGGCGTTGGTTTTTATAGAAGCTTCAATTTTCTCTATGTAACCATCAAAACAAGCGCGCTCAAGCATGACAGCTCTGCTACGCAGCAAGGAAAAGGTTTGATAGTCGGAAAGGTTGCCGTAAGTCTTATATCTACGGTGAAATTTTTGTTTTTCCTTAAGTACTTTTATAAAGGCCGAGTTATACCATGGGGGGTGAGATGAATGCCTTATTGACTTAACGGGGACAAAAGTATTCCTAAGCTCATATAATTTTGCATAAAATAGGTCAACTGCTTCATCTAGAGAATGAGTATCTAAGAGGACAGTCCAATTAACTAGGTCAAGTGCCGAGTTGATGGCAGAGTAATCACATTTATGAAACAAATATTTGGTGTTCTGTTTTTCTTTCAGTCTGTGAAATTGGACAAATTCGGTTCTGATAACTAAGGGTTTATGGTGCAAATCTATAGGTAATGCCAGTGGTTCGTAACATTCATCAACCGTTACCAATCCATTACAAAACACAAGATCGAGCAGTCTATCATTTACGTTTCGTATCCCGTTATATTGAGTTAAGCTGCATATGTTAGTAGTGTCCAAGAAATCAACAAGAAACTGACATGAGTAATTTAGTGGTGAAAAACCAATGCTATCATTATCAGGCAACCAATCTACCTGATTTCCAAAATTAAAATCACCAACTACTATAAATTTATCCAGCAAATTAGATAAAATTAAATTATTCAATTTATGTGTAAAATTTTGTAATTGTGTATTATAAGAGTGTCCGAGATTTTCTTTACAAAGGTATAAGGCACAAATATGTATATTGTACGTAATTGCAGGCTTATTATGTTTGAGCATGATAGTTACCCAAATGTCCTCCGCGGTACTACGCCACTCACATCTTTCAACAGCAATTAAATCGTTTCTAACGGCTATTAAAACACCACCCCCTCTCGCCTGTGATGTGCGGCAATAATCACGATCACGTCTCCAAACTACATAACGCTGATCGAACAATTCACTACTATTCACACTCTCCTCTAACCATGTTTCTGTTAATATTATAATATCATAAGAACTTAGACAGATTCTCCGTAAAAAACCAATAGTTTTCGTACGCAAACCACGTACATTTTGGTAGTATAAGTTAAGAGACATCGTAATGCATTACACAGCCTATATAAGTAAACAAACACATATTATTATTATAGTAGGAAAGTTTGATTGATTGTAACGGAAAAACATAAGAATCGTAATGAACTAATTGGTAGGTAGATATGAACATAATGCTAACAGACAATGAGCACAGCAACGCTCCACAGTGATCATACAACAAGTTATAAGCACTAAATGACGGTATATGTGTAAAAATAAAAAACAAATACTGCTCTAGCGTAACCACATATTTCGATGGGCAGTAGGGTTTGAATATTAAAAAAGAGATATGCGACCATAAATCCAAGGCGGTAGGATTCAATATACTATGATTATTCTTAAAGTGGTAAACAATTACTTTGTACTGATGCGATATATAATAAGGCATATTAACCTTTATAAAGCAAGCGTGGCTTGTAAATAATGCTATATTGTTATATCCTTTTGTTCTCAATTGATGACATGTGATCAGATTAAGGCTCCTCGGTTCAGCGGGGTCTTGTAGCGTTATGGGAAGATTAATATTTAGTTGCTTATTAAAAAAACTATGATGTTCGTGATTCTCTTGACTTAAGGGAGGGAAGTTATTTTCCTGGCCGCTATATGGTTAGGAAAATTAAGTAAGGTATTATGTTATTGATACTAAGTACTACTTAAAATGAATGCTTTCGAAACTAAACACTGGCTATAACCAGTATACTTAAGTAAAGTCTTTCGTGTTCACCTTTTCCAACGAGGTATAATGAAGACATTTGGTCAGTAATGAGGCTTTCTTTTACGGTTTTAGTCACGCTAGATTTCACAATATCTCACGCTTACCATAATCCCTTAAAGCGAGGTTAAAACAATAATATTAAAACCTAGACACTGCTCTTGATGCTTATCTATCTCGCTTTTACTATGGTTTTAATACTGTTTTAAACCTATCCTGGTAAGGGGGCAGCACAGGAATATCGATACTGGAATAAACCTGATCTGTTTTTCGATATCACATTTTATCTATTAATTGAAAAGTAAGAAATAAATAAAGAAGACGATAAACCTTCCTAACTAGCTCAACCATCGCTAAGGATAAGGATGCCACTAGCAGCTGTCAATTGTTGACAAACTCGGCTGTCAAGCTTTCTAAATCTAATCTGTTCGACATCTGAACGTGCTGTACTATGTACTACGTCATATCATCATCATTTCAACCAAAATACGCCCACTGTTGGATATAGGCCTTCCCGCAATCTCCAAACCGGTCAGTTTTGCGCATCCAACGGCTTCCCATGATCTTCACCAGATTGTCAATCCACTTACGCTGCGTCTCCGGGTATGCACCATAAAAATCCCCGAATCTATTTTAACCCACAAATGACATGGACCCGTTATCAAGCTACACAGTCGAAAGCATCGCAACAAAAATCCTAACACCCTTATGGATTACGCAAGTAACGTGTCAACGTGTAGCATTCCCTTAATGGAAAACAGCACCAAATCCCCAAATCTCTGTTTACTATAGTGCTGTCATATTGTTTTCCTTACTAAAAGCTACGCAAAATATTTTCCCTCTTAAATGGGGACGTAATCCTCATCATAATTCAGGTGTGTTTGCTTTACTCTTGAAGGATTGGAGTTGCCAACCGTGAAGTATGTCAGTCACCCTTTTACGGCTCGACAAAGTTTTAGACGTTTAAAGATTTCAAAATTTGAATATTGGTCTCTTGGATTTGTTACTTGATATTGGCGAATTGGCAAAAATTGACACGTCTTGAATTTTCACTAAGTCGATGCCATTGATATGTCGATTAACTATCCAAGCTATTAAGATAGTACGTACAGCAATCGATCATCGTATTAAGAGGATTGTGAAGCTGTACATTTTCATACAAAAAGCGATAACGCTTTTCTCCCTCTTTATATAGTTCTATTTTCATAATTTTTGGAAATGTTGTAGATATAATGAAGATCTAGGTTTGTACGTTATGATTTTGAAATAATATTCTTCTTTTTTTCTTTTTTAAAATATTGCTCAGAATATAAATTATTTGCATCTAAATATCCATATTTTAGAGTTAAAAACTACCTCGAGCATTTATCGCCCGAAATACAACAGTTATCGCCCGAAATAATATTTCAATATGAAATGTAGGCACTTGCCTCGGACTTTCAACTCTAAGCGGTGTGCAACAAACTGCATTTTTGAAAGTATTCGGCTATTGTTTGTCGATTCATACGATAAACACGCAAAGACCGCTCGGACGATGACATTGAATCAGTTTAACAGGATTATTAAGACGTCAATTCAATTCATGGCTCGAGTATAATATACTCGAGCCATGAATTGACACTTCACAGTCGTCTTAATAATCCTGTTAAACTGATTCAATGTCATCGTCCGAGCGGTCTTTGCGTGTTTATCGTATGAATCGACAAACAATAGCCGACGAACATAACTTGGTAAGGTGGTGGTGTTTTTAATTGTCTTGATAAAGAAAAACAGATTTTTCTTTATCAAGACAATTAAAAACACCACCACCTTACCACGATTGCTTATACCATGGTTATCACGACATTGATTGAAACAGAAACCACTCTTGCGACGTAGGTATAGTGTCCATTGCAGTGTGGTTTCAATATTGCTTTGAGCGATCACAGTTAGAAACAGAAACCACTCTTGCGACGTAGGTATAGTGTCCATTGCAGTGTGGTTTTAATATTGCTTTGAGCGATCACGGTGGTCTTATAGTAGTGGGCATTTTTAATCTTTTCTGACTTACACTGGGTAAAATTAATGTATTCCTGTTTAATTTGCTTACACACAATCGAACTAAAAATTATATTGTTCAGAGTGAACTGTATGTAGGTACTTGTTGAGTTAAACGCTGGTTTCTCGGTGATAATTTTGGAGCTTTATTTACTTCTTGCAAGACGACTTCCACTAACCGACTACAACTGACTACAATTATACAGTATTTGGCCCTATATTTATAAGCTATCCCTTGATCCGCGGGGGGACATCCCGCCCGCGGACCAATCAAAGGGTCCGAATAATTTTATGACGCGGTTCGTGGGGAATGGGGCGCGCATAGACTTCGCCGACGTCCACTGCTTAGTTCTGGGTCCCCGGCACTTCGAACTGTCGTCAACAGATATTATAAAATCGATATTACGAATTTTGATATTTTTACATCAAACAATTCCCAATTTAAAGCTTCGATCCTCAATTATACTGGTAATGACCTGGATAAGTAATAGTAATGCTTGTGTGTTTTATATGTGTGAATGCAAGTATTTGTTTCTTTTAATTGTTTTAGTGTATAATATTTAGTTTTACATGTTCATCATAAATGCTGTATACAATTGTCATTGGAACTCAGGTTCAAACTGTTATCTATTTACTGGTTTTCACAAATGAATTAATCTGTTTTCTGTAATTGTACCTTTTTGTAAATAAAATAAAATAAAAAAAATATATCCCCATAATTCACAAAGGCGCTCATTATAATTATTCAAATACATACGACGCTATGCTGCGTAATAATAAGGTTTATATTGGTTTTCTTTCACTATCCGCCTGCGCCACACCGTCTCTTCTGTATAAACTATGCCCAAATCGTTGCATCGTCTACAGAGTACACCCGTGTCCACTCCTGTACGGTGCACCTGAATTTTGGTATAGCAATCTGCGCTAAAATTCTCCTTTGTTTTCGCTGTATTTTCGTTGGTTTTTCATTTTCGTTTTTCGTTGTTTACTTAGAATATAGTGCTCGTTTCGGGCTATTTTGTGGTTCTCCTTTTGTATTTTTAGATATATATTTGGTATTTTTAGTTAGGGTTTTTGTTGTTTTTTTTCGTTCCCTGAAAGCCGAAATAGCAATCTTGCTATTTTTTCGGTTTTCACTTAATAACTTTATAGTTATTAAGTTTTTTCTGTTTTTCTTTAAAAATATTAGCTTGTAAGGCCTTTTGTTTAGTTAGGGTGGCATTAGGCCAGATTTTTGTTATATATTTTTAATTTTGCTTGTTTAGTTTTCAAATCTCGCGTAACTGCGTAATTTTTGTGTTTCACTTTTTAGTTTTTGTTTTTTCCATTTTTCCTGAGATCTATAATTTGTAGGACTTTCGGGTCTCTTGCAGCTTATAGATCTCCCCTAGGCGCGTCTTTTGACACTACTTGCAAAGTCCTAGTAACTCTGCAAGTGGGTCAAATTTCGTACTCGGGAAATTTTGGGCTGAAAATTGGGCTTCCCTTTATCACCTCGGTGCTGTAGGTGGCACTCTTTTGGGCCCAAGAATTCACACTTAGAGTAGGTTTTTCCGTGTTTTTGTTTTTTGATGGTTATTTTTTGGGTATTTTTAGGTGTACATGTAGGTTTAGGTTAACGTAAGTTTAATATTTCTTGTTGTGTTTTTCAAAATTTTATCACGACGATCGCGTCATTTGTCTTGGTAATCGCATCAAAGAAAAGTCGTCGAGATAAAATTTTGTAAGTAAGGTTAGGTTAGGTTTTGTCCTTTTTTCTCCCGTTTTTGTTTGTTGTTTGTGGCGAAGGTGGTTTTAAGGCTGTTTTCGCCAACAAGCTCCCTGCTGGGCTGGGCCCACAACTGGGATATGTCCGAATCGGACATTATGTCCGAGACGGACGGTGCCAATGAGGGGGGGCCCGTTAGGGCCGTCACTCACAAACTCCCGGCGGAACCCGCAAGGGCGAAGAGCCGCTCGCCGATTGACGGTGCGGACAAGGGAATGACTGGGGTAGTATCTCCAGTGCTCTCGCTCAAGAGCGTCGGCGGGGCTGCACCTCGTCGAAGCTGTAATGAGACTCTTCCCGTGTATAGGGGAATCGTCAAGGATGGGGTGCAGGCGGATCTCCCGCCGCTCCCAAAAAAGATTGCGAAGAAGCGGCCGGTATTAAGTCGCTTCTTCAAGGACCCCCTTGCCACGGACCTCGAAACCGAGGCGGAGGAGGTAACGGCGCCGTATGCCCCGAAAGTCCCCCGAACACGAAAGGGCAGGGGAGGCCTGTCGCACGGCGTTGGGCTCTCGCAAGCTAGGCGGGAGCTACAACAGCCTGGTGAGGACACCGACTCGGAGTCGGAGTCTGAGATGGAGCTGGTGGAGGTAGCGGCCTCCTCCAAAAAGAGCAAGGGGAAGCGCTCCCCTGAGCCCACTGCCGAGCTGCTATGCGGCAGAGCGGAGGCGAGCGCAAAGGCGTTGACGGAGGTTACACGCAAATCCCGGAATCTTAAGGGGACTTGCGTGAAACAGATAACGGAAGCCTCCGACTCTCTAGTGGAGATAGTACGCACATTGGCGACAAGGAATACCTCGGAGGAGGTACGTCGGCTTAAAGCCGACAACAAACGCCTCCGGGGTCAACTTGACGGTATCATGGGGGAACTGAAGGCCCTTCGTCGGGCCTTCTCTGAACGGGGGGCGGAATGCCCGAGTGGCCGTAATGTCGCGACCCCTCACTCCGAAATTGTGATGACTGTCGAGTCGGAGGCTGTTGCCTCCGATGACGAAATAGAGGAGGAATTGCCGAAGGTGCAGCTCCCGACGGCTCAACCGACTGTGACCACCTCCGCTGAAGTACTCTCCAGAGCAGAGTTTTTGGAGAGCATGGAGTTCCTCCAGCGGGAGTTATTAGCCCAGGTGGGCTTTATGGTTTCGGCCCACCTCGAGGGCCTTGAAGTGGACGGGCGCCTAATGCCGGCTCAGACTCGTAGACCGCTGCTTGCGTCGGACCGTGTGGTCCAGCCGCAGCCGCAGCCCTCGCAGCCCCAACAGCAGCAGCCAGTGAGTTCCATGGTGGTCAACACCACCCTTGCCCCGCCGGCTAATATGCCAAAAGCGGCAAGAGTGGTCAAAAGGAGGGCTGCGCTCACAACACCTGCGGCGGTCCCCTCCTCGTCGGGGGTCACGGCACCAGCCGAGGACTCTTGGACCATGGTCGTGCGGCGCGGCCGCAAGAAGCAGACAGCAGGTGAAGTGGCGCCCAAGAGGGCTCCCGAGGCGCAAAAGGCGCCAAAGCTACCGAAAGCACCACGTTCCCTGGCGGTGTTTGTGGCGCTCAAGCCAGAAGCGGTGGCAAAAGGCCTCACCTATGGTGAGGCCATCGCCAAGGCCAAGGCTTCTGTAAGCCTTAGCGCATTGGGAATTGGGCCCGCCAAATTTCGGACGGGAATTACCGGAGCTCGAATTATCGAGCTCCCTAAAGAAACATCCCCGTCTCAGGCGGACTGACTGGCTGAGAAACTAGGGGAGGCCCTGGGGGACGCGGCGAAGGTGTCGCGTCCCGTAAAGACAGCGGACATCCGGGTCATCGGGATCGACGATTCGGTGTCCGCTGAAGAGCTGTGCCAGGTTCTTGCACAGGCCGGTGGTTGCCCGGTCCACCACATAAAGGTGGGCCGCGTGCATACGGGGGTGAGGGGTGTCGGGGCGGCCTTCGCCTCGGTACCTGTGGAGGCTGCGAGACGCCTGGCTGATACTGGTCGACTCGAAGTTGGATGGAGTTCTGCCTCCATCCAACTTCTGGAGCAAAAGCCCATGCGGGACCATCTATATGTCCTATATGAGGTCTCCGCGGCATCCCAAGGAGCCCTGAGCCGCAGGGGCTCTGCGGAGAGCGCCTTTCCAAGGTGGGCGCTCACCAAGCTCCGCCCGGATGTGGCGGAGGAGGCAGCGATGGTGCGGGCGTGGGCAGAAGTACCGCCCCACCTTGCCGGGGATGTCGACGGCATGGTGGAGCTCTTCGCAGACGATATGAAGGTCGTCTGCCAAGCCGCCATGCCAAGGGCGCAGGCCTGTCCCGAAAGGGGGCAGGTATACTGGTGGACGCAGGAGATTGCGGACCTGCGGACCACCAGTATGAGGGCCAGGCGCGCCTACGTGCGCTGTCGTAGGCGTGCCAGAACTACACCTGACGAGGAAGCTGAACTTCGTCGGGTGTATGCGGCAGCCAAGAAGGCCCTGCGGAACGAAATCTGCAGGGCCAAGGAGGAGTCCAGGGAGCAGTTTATACGGCTCCTGGACGACGATCCGTGGGGGCGTCCGTACCGGTTGGTGAGGGGGAAATTTAAAGCTTCCGCTCCCTCTACCTCCGCTATGGACAGCGGGCTGCTGGACCGGGTGCTGAGGACTCTGTTCCCCGATCCCGGTCCGTTCCAGCCCCCCAGAAAGGTCCCCCCGGATGCTCCTCCGGAGGAAGTGGCTGTCGCTATCCCTCCCGTGTCGAACGTGGAATTTGACACGGTGAGGCGCAAAAAGAAGGCGCCGGGACCGGACGGTGTCCCAAGCAGGGTTCTGGCCCTCGCCCTGGGACACCTCGAGGAGCGGTTCCGAGAGGTGCTTGACCTATGCATCGCCTCGGGCCGCTTCCCCAGTCGATGGAAAGTGGGTAGGCTCTGCCTGTTAAGGAAGGAGAGCCGCCCCGCAGATTCCCCGACTGGGTATCGGCTGGTGGTGCTGCTCGACGAGGCCGGGAAGTTTTTCGAGAAGATTCTCGCTTCCCGCATCGTCGAGCACCTAGAGGACCGGGGGCCGGATTTGGCTAACAACCAGTTCGGCTTCCGCACCGGCCGGTCCACGATGGATGCGGTGGCCCTCCTTAAGGGGTGGACGGAGGAGGCCACAGCTCGTGGGGAGACTGTTGTTGCGGTGTCTCTTGACATCCGCAATGCTTTCAACAGCCGGCCCCACGAGTGCATAAAGGAGGCACTCCGCTTCCACCGGGTGCCTCCGTACCTCCGCGCCCTCGTGGAGGACTATCTGCAAGGCAGGTCCATCCTCTACGAGGGGCCGGACGGGTGCGTCCATACATGGGCAATGGCGGCAGGTGTGCCCCAGGGTTCCGTACTAGGTCCTCTACTATGGAACCTGGGGTACAACTGGGTCCTGCGAGGCGACCTCCTTCCACGAATGGAGGTCGTCTGCTTCGCCGACGACACGCTTGTCGCGGCGAGAGCAAAAACGGGGGAGGAGGCGGCCCACCTTGTGTCGGTCGGCGCATCACTCGTCGTTCGACGCATCCGCCTCCTAGGCCTGGACGTCGCCCTCGATAAAATGAGGGCCATGATGTTCCACGCCTCTCGTCGCAGGATCCCACCAGGGCTCCGAGTCCGAGTGGAGGGGGTCCGCACACCGGTCGAGGCACACCTTAAGTACCTCGGCCTGGTTTTGGATCCCCGATGGAGCTTTGAGGAGCACTTCAAGCTCCTCACTCCACGGCTATGTGCCGCCGCAGCCGCACTCGGACGGGTCCTCCCTAATGTAGGAGGGCCAGGATCGGCGTGCCGTCGACTGTATAACGGGGTGATACGGTCGATGGCACTCTACGGAGTATGGCCCCGGTATGGGCGGAGTGCCTCTCCCCCCGAACGATGGCCCTCTTGCGACGGCCGCAGAGGGTCATAGCAACCCGGGCCGTGCGAGCTTATCGCACGGTCAGCCACGGCGCAGCCTGCGTTCTTGCGGGCCAAACGCCGTGGGATGTCGATGCACGCGTACATGCAGAGGTGTATCGACATCGGGTTGCCGTTAGAGAACGGGGGGGACGATCCGCTCCCGAGGAAGTGGAGCGGGTTCGTACCCAAGCGCAGAGGGAGGCTCTGCGTCAATGGGGTGAGGCACTCGCCTTCCCAGCTGCTGGCCACCGGACGATCGAAGCGATACGTCCGGTGTTGGAGGAGTGGGTAGGGCGCCGGCAGGGCAGTCTCTCGTTCCGCATGGTGCAGGTATTGACCGGACATGGCTGTTTCGGTCACTACTTGCACCGGGTCGCGCGTCGGGAGGAAACGCCGCAGTGTCATCACTGCGACGCTCCCGACGATACTGCCGAGCACACTCTGTTGGTGTGCCCGGTCTGGCGACGCCAGCGCAGCGAACTGAACGCTGCGCTGGGAGGCGGAGACCTCTCGCTGCCGAGCATGGTCGTGGCCATGCTCCGCGGCGAGGCGGAATGGGGGGCTGTCGCCTCCTTCTGCGAGGACGTCATCTCGTAGAAGGAGGCCGCGGAGAGGGAGCGGGAGAATGATCCTCAAGCCGCTCCCATCCGCCGCAGACGGACAGGCAGGCGAAGGCGGGCATTCGCGCAAGCAATGCCCGTCTAATGACCCTGCCGTGGGGGCCTGCGTGCACGGTTCGCCCCGTGTATGCCGCCGTAAGGCTCTCCGTCTGGGGATTGCCCTGGTGTTCTCGGGCAATCCCCCCTTGCGATAGCCCGACCAGCTAGGTTGGGCTAGCCCGGGCGCGTTGGTAGTGGTAGTCGCAGTGTGGACCCTACCACGCGTGTCCAAAAGGGCAGGAAGAACACCGAGGGGTTTAGTGGGTAGGCCTGGCACTCTACCGGGAGAGCCCCACACACGCTCGTCGTCTAGCCAACGGCGAGTACGGTGCGGTCACGCATTCCCCTCGAAAAAAAAAAAAAAAAGGTCTCATCATCATCATCACAGCCCATATACGTCCCCACCGAGGGGCTCGAGCCTACCCTACTACATCTAGGTCCTTCAATTTTACTAGAGAACTTAATTTTTTCTGTAGTGTCTCATAAGCCCAGAAACGTGGTCGATAATTGCTTACTTGGGCCAGTAAAAACGCTTGATCTTCATCGAGGAAAGTTTCTTTCAGATTCGTGCTGCTCCAATTAACAAGGTCAAAGGACTCCGAACGCAGCAGACTAAATAAATATTTGATGAGACGTAATTACTTTGAGTTAATTTTAATTGAACGGTCCCTATTGATACGCGATAGATAACTTTTCAAAACATTGATTAAACCTTTTCATAATTAATATCTTTTCATAATTTTCTCTATAATCTGATTCAAGTAATTTTTATATTCGCGACTTGCATTTTCTTCGAATGCAAAATAAATTGGTTAATTAATAAAACAATATAGTTTTTTATTAATATTTTATTTAGGGATTTTTAAACATCGCTGATTATGCCAGCTTCATCATTCCCCTAATACTAGTTGCCTTGCTACACAATTATCTTCTTATTTTATGTATATATCTCGTTCTAAAAATGAATCGCTTTTCACTAGCCTCGCTAAAACTAAAAAAAAAACCGGCCAAGCGCGAGTCGGACTCGCCCATGAAGGGTTCCGTAGGATTTATAACGTATTAAAAAAACTACTTACTAGATCTCGTTCAAACCAATTTTCGGTGGAAGTTTGCATGGTAATGTACATCATATATTTTTTTTAGTTTTATCATTCTCTTATTTTAGAAGCTACAGGGGGGGGGGGCACACATTTTACCACTGTAGAGACGTGTCTCTCGCGAAAACTATTCAGTTTAGAAAAAAAATAGAAACCTCAATATGATTTTTGAAGACCTATTCATAGATACCCCACTTTTGAGTTTAAGTTCTATGTATGGGGAACTCCCAAAATTTATTGCCTTTTTCTATTTTTGTGTGAAAACTTTATGCGGTTCACAGAATACATCTACTTACCAAGTTTACACAGTGTAGTTCTTATAGTTTCGGAGAAAAGTGGCTGTGACATACGGACGGACAGACAGACATGACGAATCTATAAGGGTTCCGTTTTTTGCCATTTGGCTACGGAACCCTAAAAAGGCTTGACCGACTTATTTTTCTTTTATTCGTTTTAATACGGGGTGCCTTAAAAAAATAGCAGATTAAATGTTAAAGTTGTATGGAAAATGACTATACATTTCGTGAATATTTAGTTGTTACTAAATTTTGTCCGCGACTTTGTACGCGTGTAGTTCTACTGCGTATCACCAAAAGAAGTAAAATCACCCAGATACGTTAGAAAAATGGATTGTCTAGCCAAATTTTAAAAGAAAACAACCCCCGATATACATCCCTTTGTAAGAATTGAAATAATAGGGAATATGCATGATTTTTTTTTATTTAATAAACTAATCAATTACATCTTTATAACATAGAAAAAAATATAAATAGGCTTGAAAATAGTCAAGTTATTGTTCAAAGTGAAATTTAAAACATCGAATAAATTTGAGCCGTTCAAACGCCACCATTTTGCGCGCGTTTTGATGACGTCATTGGTTTTAGTTGTCATTGGTCCCGTGTTTGTTTACTATAGCGTTAGCGCGCCCACATACTTATTTCGTGACTTAATTTCAGTTAATTGTTATACAAATCATGGAAGAAGTTAAAAAACCTTTTTACAAATATTGTATGGTACCGCAGTGCAAAAACAATATTAATAATACACCCCATAATAGTTATTTTCACTACAAATAACGGCGAACTTACGTTTCGCCGTAATAAAAAATAGTTTGCGACCTATTCTCAGACCTACTGAATATACACAAAAAATTTCATAAAGATCGGTCAAGCCGTTTCGGAGGAGTTCGGTAGTAAACACTGTGACACGAGAATGTTATATATTAGAAGATAGATTAAACTTTTAAGCAAATATCAACAATGAATAATCATGCAGAGAAAGAAAATTTTAGAAAAATGGCGCCAAACATGTCGTCGTACGTACACAGCAGTGACAAAGCAAATGCGTGCTATGCATTGCTTGTGGTGTTTTTAAAAGCAAGGTCCGGCCGTGCTTTTTGTTATGCTTTGCTTTTAGGCATGCTTTTACAATACAAAATCTGGTAGACCAGTCAGATTATTTAGCGCAATCTTAACTTAGCATGCTAGAAAAAAGCAGGAAAAAAGCAAAATGTGTGTCATTCTAGACATTTGACATTTGGTAAAGAAAAAGCACTAGTGCGTAATAGTGGTCATCCCGAACACTAGCTGCAATATACTACTTTTTGAGCAACTGTATTAGTGTCTTTTCGTATTCTACGCGATGCGGAATTACGCAAAAAATGGTGTAAGATGATGAGAAGGGAAAATGTATCTCCATTATCGGTTGTATTTTGTTGTAAAGATCATTTTAACGTGTGCTATATTTATGTACAGCTTAGTGTGATTTAGCTATTGAGCAGTAGACGATTCGGTCTAAAACTAACCTAACTTGTACAAAAGTTTATTAAAAACTTATCTAAAGAGCTTGCTTATTCCTATTGCGGTTTTACAAAATTTTGATTTTTTTATTACAATAAAGTTAGCCAGTTAGTTTCAGTTTCGATTCGTCTACTTATAACTTATTAGCAGAATTGGGCCACTGATCTGAAACAAACAAGCACTTAAATACTGAAAGAAAATTTTTCATGTAAATCGCAATACTTATAGTAAGTATTTATTTCATTTTTACAAAAAGTGTATTGTGTGTATTACGTGTAAATTATAATGATATAGACGTAAATTAGGAGTTTAGGAACAATTTTAATGACAAATGGTTATGTAGGTACTTAAGTAAAGGTTGTGTTTTGTTGTAAGTATTATTTAAATATTTATGAATAAAAATCTATTTTCTGGACTTAAATATACCATTTAACATAAAAATTACCTTGCTGCTTTCAGTCCTTTGATCACTGCGCTCGTAAAATCGAGATTTGATGCAAAATATGCTGACATAATAAATGTATCTAATTTCGGTAGATTATCCGATTGTGCTTTGACAAAACCATCGTCCTCGATTTCTGTCATCGTCCTAGATTGATTACAAATATATATACACAAGTAATCACACAGAAATACAGTTTTAAACAATTTTTCTCACAAACACTACTAACACATGAATATCGACGCCGATAAATCCATTGAGGCACACAATTGAGGCATTGACGTGAATGACCACTGACGTCACATTCCGTTTCGACCAATGGTGGCGCGTTTTGTAAGTTTGAATTTCTCTCCCATAATTTTCACTTTTTATATAATATTTTTTGGGTTTAAATAACAACTAAATAAAAAAATACCTTTTAAGTATAATGTAAAAGACAATAAAGAATCTAGAAAAAAATATTTGATACAAATTAAAATTTTATGCATATTCCCTAATTAATTGTGTCCATTTCGTCGGGGAGCCGCTATGTAAACAAACCCACGGAAACTAATCCTGGACGCAGTGCGCCCTGCTGACCAAGAAATACTGCTGGTCAATTACTTTTAAACAGCTGAACAGATTTTCATCAAATAAAGCTAATAACCCCGCTGAGGACTTATGTAACCAGATCGAAATTGTCACGGTTCTAAAACCGTCTCCGCTTAATATAAAACAGCTTACCTTGATTTTTACGAGTAATCCCTTCATACAAACACGTCCTAAGTGGTAATCTTTTTGTGAATATGCCTAATAACCAGTAATAACCACTCACAACTAAATATTAATTAAATTTTTGTCAACAAGTGTTCAACATATCTAGGCTGTTTTGTTTACTCTGCGTTTGACATTTAACGCCGGTAGTTACGAGTATATAAATAAATAAAAAAATCGTTACGAAAGTGCCCTCGAAATAAATATCTGTTTACGTTCAGAAATCAATTGATAAGCTTTATTTTTATATTAATATTCTTTTTAATAATTTATAAACAGGAATGTTTCTGATGATTTCCTATACTTGCTTCATAAATATTTGTAATTTCTATAATTGTATGCGTTTGGCCAGGTTGAATCGTATTATAGAACGAACCTATGCACGTACGTGGTCTATGGTAGTAAGCCGTTTCTTTGTGGTTCTTTCTCCCAACATTCTAGAAAAGTTCTAGAAGGTTGAGAGTATTAACTAAGATCCCGCTCTAACCATTCCTTTTTCGCTGACATCGTTTCTCCTGGTAACATCTTAAACGTTTAGTTCGTTTATTGTGCCCGATCCCCGAACTAGGGGTCGTATCTACGGGCAACTGCTCAACGCTTGCTTCTTCCTGCCCATCGGATCAAGACCGTCTGCGTCTGTTCCGGTACTACTGAAGATCGCGACGCCTGTTCCGGTCTTCTTCCACCTACTTCTGGCCTCCGCGTCTCGCTTCAGTTTCTGCCTCCTCTAGGCAGAACTAAGTTAAGTACCTCCCTATATCTCTGCGAGTCATACTGAGCGAAATCGTTGTACCCCCCTGAGGTCTTGTAATATACGCTGTACTTAAGACTAAAATATATTTGCTTTACCTCTTCTGCACCCTGGTCGTGCTTCACACGGCCGGAGCGTGTCAAAATGTCAACTTTATTGATTTCTCTTCACCTTATTAGATATCAACATCCAATTTAGACATTTTACAGATTTCGTGTAAATTCATAGGGAATTAAAAAGTTACACGTTGATTGTGCGCAAGAAAATGAGAACTTTCAACAAATAAAAATAACAAGAGTAAACAAATTGGCTGTATGAACTTTATTCTTTTGCGTTACCTCATGAAAGATTATTAAAAACAAACAATTTTAATTTTCACGGGAATTTTTCTTTGATATGACATGTGACACTAAAGTATGGAGCAGAAGGCTTACTCGTGGCTTACTCTCGAACCAATTCCGATGGACCGTCATTGGGATTGTGATTTTTCATACGCTTGGGTAACAACACTAGCGCCAAATTGGATCCCTATTTTGAGAAAATTAAATAATACTCAGATTGGTTCATCTAAAATCGGCGCAATACGGGGTCAATTTGGAGCCAATGCGTAAAGATAAGCGTACGAAAAATCACAATCTCAATGCCGATCGATCGGAAGAGTTAGCCTACAGGTTTGACAGGCGAATTTTACGCCCGCCATATTGCTTTAGTTCATTGACTTCTTCGGGATTTCCTGTTTTTTTTTTGATGAGGATTTCTCAGATTCCTGTAAGAATTTTGAAAAGTGCGCCTACATAAGCCAATGAATCTCTGTCCCGAATTTCATGCTTCTAACGCTTAAGTTCTAAGTATTTTGGACTCTACGTTGATTACTCAGTCAGTCAGCCAGTTATTCACTAGCTTTTTATAAATACAGATAGATCTGTCATCTGTCAAGGGGATACAAAGTTCACAAGCAGGCCTATTATGGATCTTTCGTCGTATGGCATGGTATACATTTTGAGATAAGGAAATCATGAAGTGCTTCATTTGGTATTACTGATCTCCAATGATACGAGGATAAATCCAAAAGTTCGTAGCCTGACCATGAAAATCAAAGAAACGTGGGTGTAAATTATTTTTTATTTTTCTACATAGTCACCATCTAGTTCAATGCACTTCTTCCATCTGAACTGCAACTTATTTATACCTTAAAAAAAATGATTCCGGAAGGTCGTCAAAATAACCATTTACTGCATCTATGACCTCTTCTTTGGTTGAAAATTTCGAACCACCTAAATGTTTCTTTAAATACGGAAATAAATGATAATCCCAGGGGGCTAAATCCGGCGAATAAGGTGGGTGGGGCAATAATTCGTAACCACAATTATGGATCTCAGCCATTGATTCGGCAGAAGTGTGAACCCGCGCGTTGTCTTGATGGAACAAAACTTTCTTTCGCAACATACCCGGCCGTTTTTCTTTGATTTCTTCGCGAAGCCGTCGTAAAAGGTTAGAGTAATAACTTGAATTTATAGTTTGGCCTTTTGGTAAATAATCCACAAAAATGATTCCCTTCGCATCCCAGAATACCGAAGCCATGACTTTGTTACTCGACAAAACGACCTTAGCTTTCTTCGGAGTGGGTGAGCCGGATCTTTTCCATTGTTTCGATTGTTGCTTGGATTCGGGAGTATGGTTGTGAACCCAGCTTTCATCCATAGTAACAAACCTGGATAAAAAATCCTCGGGATCTGCCTCAAAAAGCTCCAAACAGTCACGCGAAATTGTGAAGCGAACGCGTTTTTGTTCGATTGAAAGCAACCTAGGCACCCAACGAGCAGAAACCTTATGGAACCCCAGTTCTTGAGTTATGATGTTTTGAACCCGACCATAACCAATGCCTGTGATTTCAGCTATCTTATTGATGGTCAATCTTCGGTCATTTAGTATAAGATCACATATTTTATCGATGTTTTTCTTGGTGGTAGACGTTGAAGGCCTTCCACACCTAGGATCATCTTCAACGCACTCCCGACCTTGCTTAAACTCAGCTACCCATTTTTTTTACACCGGAGTAGGATGGAGCAGATTCTCCTAATGTGCTCACCATATCTTCATGAATATCTTTTGGTGATAGACCTTTTTTATGCAGGTACTTAATCACTGCGCGATGTTCGATTTTGTTCATTCTTGAAAATCTTTTCCGATACTCCTAAACAAATATCCACAAAAAAAATTTCGCGCGCACTAACTGAACCAAACTTTGCTCACTTGCTACTGAATAACCATAGTACAGATAGAGGGTAGATTTAAAAAAAATGCATTGCTTTATCTATGTTAGGCCACGAACTTTTGGATCCACCCTCGTATCATCACTATGGCATAATTTCAATGATGTCATCATGATATAATGAACGAATGATCAAAAATCTCACCAAAAATTCAATGACATATTATATGATTGCATCATGATATCATTTGAAAACTATGATATCGGTAATAGGTCTGCGGGTTATTGTAATGATTATAATTGTATAAACATTACATATATTTGTAGACCCTATAGTAAAGCTTTGCAGCCTCATCCGATAAATGTAAGAATGCTTTGCCATATGCGTAACCTCGTTTCTATACATTCTATCGATCCCGGGAGTAGCAAAACAATGAGATCTCCCTATTTGGTTACTTCATTAACAAACTTTGTACGCTCGAGTACAAAAAGATCGATACGGTAAAAGTTACAAAAATACGTTTACTCTATCAACTCATTTAAGTTCTCAATAAAATCTCAACTCATCAAGTTAAGTCAATAAAATCTGTCAATCCATACTAATATTATAAATGAGAGAGTTACTTTCTCATTTATAATATTAGTATGGATTGTCTGTCTGTGTGTCTATCTGTCTCGCTTTCACGCTTAAACTACTGAACCGATTTAGATGAAATATGGTATGGACATAGTTTGAGTCCCAGGAAAGGACATAGGATATCTTTTATCGCAGAAACCACCCCTTAAGGAGGAGAACCGAGAAGGGAATCAATAAAAAAGTATTTCCACGTGGACTAAGTCGCGGGCAAAAGCTAGTTAATGTTATATTTTTGAAACTTCGACGGTATCGGTCATTTTGTTATCGAGTACAAAGTCATGTAGTTGAAATTTAATCTCTCGTAAAATTCGAACCTGCCTCTTCAACGTACCGTGTTCACGGTATGACCTCTTGAACAACCGAGGATTTATCCAACCCTGATGATATTTCAACGCTATTGATATTATTTTGCGAAGTCAAAGAGTCTATTCACTTAAGCACGTATCAAATTCCAATTTAGAAATCGGTCGGTGGAAAATGATAGTGCAGTTTAAACTCACAATTTTATGTTTGGGACTTTACGTTATATTTGAAAATACTAAATGTAGGTATGTATTAATTTATCTAATACTAGCCTTACGCTCGCGACTTCGCCCGCGTTATTTTTGTTTTCTCGTGGGAATTTTATATTTTTCCGTAGGAAAAATAATTTTTCAGCCTATTATATTCATAATTAGTCCAAGGTATAACTATTGTAGTAACGCTTCCTCCCGCTACTAAATACGCGAATTTTAAAGACACCATTAAAAATATAAAAGAAAAATACACCTGGCAACTCCACCGTCACCATAGCTCATTCGTTTTTTCGCGCTCTACGCAGCTGATACATATTTTACATGTTGATGTTTTTCAAAGTGATTATCTAAATAAAACTAAAATCCAGATACGCAGTGATAAAAATGGAGAAAAGATGTCAAAAGTTGTTCGGAAGTAAAATGGTTATCTTAACATAAAGAAAATAACCCAAGATGTCGAAACAGTAAGTACCTACCTGTTTTGAAGATGCGACGTAATTTTGATTTAGCTTGGCAAGAGGACCTAGATACAATTAATTTAGATAAAATTTTATAAAAAGAAATATATTTTTTAAAACTGCCTGCTTTCCGTGGGAAAGCGTTACCTATCAAGGCAAATGAATGATGTATCTAGGTACCTACTCGATTATGAACTCTATTCATTGGATATAGGCTAAAGCACAAATACCTTTATAGGAAATTATGGTATATACGAGTAGTTTATATTTATGACCAAGTTTACAAAGAATTGCATTGAAAAATATTTTAATTGAGGTTGCCTATGTAGATAAAGTTTCTTGAAAACTGCAAACTGTTAGATGGTCCATAACATAACATGGAAATTCCAAATATCCTTCTAAAACTTGAGATCAATTACTCGAAAAATAAAGTCAAAGGAAATGAGCTTTGCAATAGCTGTAATATCACAAGTATTGACTTCAATTTCCAAACAATCTTCTTAAAATATCTGAGTGATGTCTTTAGATTACAATGCAATAAGTTTACAATGTCAGTACAGCAGGATCAGAAGGAAACATGACTATGCTTTTATAAAAGACCTAATAGAAGCTATTAAAAGCAATAAGAGGGATGAATATTTGTACTCCAATAAAAGTGTAAAATTATTTACAGTCATAAAAAGAATGATAAACATTCTAAAATATAAGCCATGTATAAAAACCTCAAAAATTTGCTTCTAATTTGAAAACCTACCAGCAGCCTGTGTGCTGCAATAAGCAGCCTGTGTGCTGTAATAATTTCTAACAATATCCTCCTCGGAGAGGCTCATAGAGAGAGGGCCAACCTCAACTATCATTCAGGTCACGAATGAACATGCTCTGTTTTCAGCAGCCAGTCTCGAACCAATTATCCATAGACCCCATATTTTTACCCATCGTGGGAATAAATAACCGAGGTCAATTAATTTTAAAAGTGGATAAGAGACTATGTAATACATTTTGTTACTATTTTGAATCAACTTTATTATCCACTAGACAATAATAAATATTGTGAAATGTATAATTATACAAACAAATTAACAACTGCATAGGTAGCAGAAATGCTTGGCCCCATGCAAAGATTTCTAGAGTTTTACTATTCCTAAAAGGATGGTTCCATAGATTTATTTTAAAATAAAATAATGATTCCTTAAAATAAGTTGATAATAAGTTTATTGAAAATCTACACTGTCAAATGAAGATTTCATGTTATAGATTTGATTAAATTAATACATGCACTATTTACATCCAAATTATTCATAACAAAGAAAATTGTTAGTTTTTATGTTTGAATAATTGTATGAATACAATTGCTTTTACCATGCGGGTTAAATACAGTACATACATACCTTAACCATTTGTCTCAAGTCAATTTCAGGTATTTTTATAAAAAAAATTAAAAGATGTATTTTTATATTGTAATAAATACACGGTTATTTTTTTATCACCCTGGAAAATTAAGGGACGCTTCACGACATGGTATTAGAATGATTTAAATATAAATAAAAAATTATCATAGATGCTCTCAAAAGGTTCATCTAGCGGCGCGTGAAATGTTGACCAATAGCCCATAGGTGGCGTTGCCATTACCGACGGATTTCTCACGGGACCAGCGATCCAGCTTATCAAGGCACCTAATTATAAGAACTTTTTTTTGACTGGAATTTATTTGGATTTTATTGTTAAATTTGACATCATTGATAATTTTTTTTAAATTGTATTGTTTTCTTAAATTGTATTGTTTTTTTAATGATTTTTCTTTAGGTAGAAATTGCATTGAATTGTTTTTATTTCTCTTTTTAATTTTTATTTTGTTACTTTTGTGACTACTGTAGTATTTATAATTATTATTTGGGTTTTGACACTGTATAGGGACATCGCCTATTTACACGACGATTTTATTGTGAATTTTTGTTTTTACTGTGATGTAATCCGCCGTTCTACCCATTAGATTTTTTATTTTTATTATTTGACATTTTGTTTACCAATTTTTAGTATTTAAATCCTTAAGCAGAGTTTTATGATATAAGAATTTAGGTATGAATGTTTATAGTTTTTCTCCTTATTATTGTTTCTAGTTTAGGTTGCAAGTATTGTTAAACACTCAAAACCTTGTAGATTTAATTAGAATTGAGGAATTTATTTTGCTAAGGTTTCCATTGTATTATTGTTTTTTTTTCTTTCTGTGATTGTTTTTTTTCTTTGGTGTAATGAATGCATCATCACCACGTTTGCCTTGCCCCCACTGCCCTGGGTCTTTGCGTACATTTAGTTTGCGCGGCCTCAAAATACATATAACACGGAAGCATGGAGCTTCAAATGATGGTGCTGCCAATCCGACTCCACAGACCGCGCTTTCCACCGACGCCGCCACTGACTTCCAAAATTCAGGGTTGGCGGCGGCGATGTCGCCGCATCAGTGTCCGTTGGAAAACATAGCAACTTTAAAAAACAAAATACCAGTGTTGCGACACATTCCCAAGGGTGCGCGTAATCAGGCGGCGGGAAAATTGAGTTACATCATTGAGAGATGCGTTGACGGTAACAATGTGGGGGACTGGTGTTCGCTTCTTTCTTTTGCTTACAGTGCTCTAAGGGTACCGTCAAGGAAACTGGCCGGCAATATGACGACAAAGGTGAAGGCGAACATCGAGTCCTCTTGTTTTTACCAGTTTGACGGTGAGATTGACGGCTTTTCGGAAAAATTCGGGTCACGCTCAATAACAAAATCGATTGAATCCAAAGTGTTTGAAGGAGACCTCAGGGGAGCCGTCCGTCTACTGATGTCAAATGATACTTTTGCGCAGCGCGGTCCAGACGTCTTGGATGCCCTGAAGCTCAAGCACCCCGGCCCGTCCCGCCCCCTTAGCCCCCCGCCAGCTCCGGATACATCTTACACAGCAGTGGTTGTTACGATGGAGGACGTGGCGCTGGCGTTGGGCTCATTCTATAGTGGTTCTGCAGCCGGATTAGACGGTATTCGCCCGGGGCACCTGAAGGAGCTGACTTCCAGGACAGCTGGCGAAAACGGACGACGTCTTATGGAGAGTTTGGTCAGGCTGACTAATTTTCTGCTTAGTGGTCAACTCAATCCTGAGGTTTGCCCATATATGTACGGGGCTGCTCTGTTTGCCCTAGCAAAGAGGGACGGTGGATTGAGGCCGATTGCTGTCGGTAGCACTTTCCGTCGACTAGCTGCCAAGCTAGCCTGTCGCGCAGTCAGGGAGGAGATGGCCGAGTATCTGCAACCGCAGCAGTTGGGTTTCGGAGCCCGCCGAGGCTGCGAGATGGCTATCCATGCTACGAGGGCATACGTTATGGATCCAGCCAACTCCAATTGCGTCGTCCTGAAACTTGACATTCGCAATGCATTTAACACTTTGGAAAGGGACGTTCTATTGTGTGAAGTCAAGGAAAAACTACCTTCTCTCTATCCTTTCCTTCACCAGATCTATCAATCTCCATCAAATCTCTTCTTCAATAAGGACCTTATACTCTCTCAAGTGGGAGCTCAACAGGGGGATCCGCTTGGACCGCTCGTCTTTAGCCTGGCAATACACAAGGTCATTTCAGAACTGAATTCGCCTCTGAACCTATGGTACTTGGACGATGGTACCATTGGTGGGAAACCTGAAGTAGTTGAACAGGATCTTCGCATTTTGGTCCCACGTCTCAGGGGGTTGGGTTTGGAGGTGAATCCAGTGAAGTGTGAATTTTTTCCCTGCAGCGAGGAAGCTCGTACACATTTTGGTCTCTTTAGCACTATCTGCCCTGGCCTTATTGAACTTATACCCAGCAACTTCAACCTGTTGGGCTCTCCCATTTTCCTCGAGGCAGTCCCTGAAGCCATAATTTCTCACAAACAAATTCTCGTAACTGCTCAGGAACGACTCAAAGATCTTTCTGCACATGTGGCGATGCTGTTGTTGCGCATGTGCTTTGCGGTTCCCAAGGTCACTTATTTGTTGCGAACTACTCCAACCTGGCTTTGCCCAGAAGCGGTCTCTGCATTCGATAGTACCTTAAAAGAGACTGCTGAATCCATACTTAACGTTTCCTTTAACGCGCTGCACTGGAGTCAAGCGGCTCTCCCCATAAGGCATGGGGGTCTCGGGCTACGGCGGGTGTGCGACGTTGGCTTGCCGGCCTTTTTGGCGTCGGCTCATGGGGTGGCGGGTCTTGTCGCTAACATTCTCCCTCCCGACGGCGACAGGGTGAGGATACCCTATATGACCGAGGCGGTATCGGCTTGGCTGGCCCTCAGCGTTGGCGTACCGTCCCGTAACCCCACATAATCAGCGGGCATGGGATGACGTCGGTGTTGAGAGGACGCTTAAGACCATAATGGACGGTGCCACTGGTGCCGATTTAGCGAGACTTAAGGCTGTGTCGCGGTCAGAATCAGGAGCATGGTTGTACGCCCTTCCCTCACCTAACCTGGGTACGTTGATGGATGACGACTCTCTGCGTGTGGCTGTAGCTCTCCGTCTGGGCTGTAAGGTGTGTGAACCTCATAGATGCACCTGCGGTTCAATGGTGGAGGCTGATGGGCATCACGCTCTGAGCTGTCGTCGTTGCTCAGGTAGATTTCAACGACACCATGCTCTCAACGACATAGTCCGCAGGGCACTCATATCGGCCAATATCCCGTGCGTACTGGAACCACCAGGTCTAAGCCGGTCAGATGGCAAACGACCGGATGGTTTGACCTTGGTTCCATGGAAGCACGGCAGGTGCCTGGTATGGGATGCTACGTGCGTGAGCACTGTCGCGGCTTCGCACTTGGGTCGCACCGTCCACTTACCGTAAGCGGCGGCTGAGGATGCCGCTAACAAAAAGCGAGCAAAATACGCGACAATGGAGCCGCTTTATCACTTTGTGCCCATTGCAGTCGAAACTCTGGGCAGCTGGGGAGCCGAGGCCAAAACTTTGATGACAGAAATTGGTCGCCGAATTAGGGAGCACGGCGGAGACTCCCGTTCCGGCTCGTTCCTGGTACAACGGATGGCCATCGCTATTCAGCGTGGTAATGCTGCTAGCATCATGGGCACCTTTGCGCCGGGTTCGATTCGGGGCGGGTTATTCGATTCGTAGTTATTAGTTATTTGACATAAATATTAATAATTAAAAAAAAATATATATCCTTGATTTTATATTAATTTTTTAAAAAATACAAAAAATGCTGCACTAGTTGAGAGCAGCATTTTTAGAGATTTTTTTATTTTTTTTTATATTTTTTTATTTTTTTATTTCATTTTTTTAATTTTTTATATAATATTGGATGTGTCCTGAAGCGTCCCTAAAATTTTCCAGGGTGATAAAAAAATAACCGTGTATATAGGTATATATTTAAGAAAAAAGCTGAATAAAGAACATAATAATAATTAAAATTAATAAATGTTTGACGACTTGATTAAAATATTGATAAATCAATAAGAAATGTTAGTTATTATAATTTTAAACTATAACTTATAACGGTTTACAATAGCTAGGCTTTTTTTTTTTTTTTAATAAGATTTTACTAATTTTATTCAATGTAAAATAATTTTTAGGTTTTAAAATATATTCCTTCGATATGACCTTAAAGATTAAGTGCAATAGAAAGGAAATGTATCACACTATTAGTCATCATAACTTATAAATAAATTTGGTTTGTAATTTTGCTCAATATTTCATTAGGAATGGCAGTTTAATTGTTTACACTAAGAGCTCAGATAGATATAAGTTTATGACTTTGAACGTTTGGGGGGCAATTACAACATGCTTATGTATATGAAAAGTATTGTAAAATGATTCTGCGATATGGAGTACATACTTCCTAAACATTTTCTTTAGAAATTTTCTCAGGTGTATTATCAACTGACAGTAATTAAATGGTAAAAGCAAGACAGTATCAATTTCTTAGAACTGTTAGATACATAATTATGCATTAAGATGTTTTGCTGACCTCTCAAGTAGATGTGATATTTTATTAGAAATAGATAACACCATACTTTCAATACATATATTAACAGAAAAATCTCAGTTTGATATCAATCAAATTGATCTTGCTAAACATTTGGCGGTGGTGTGAAACTAGCAGCATCTGATTTTTTGCTTAATATATAAAATTTCAAAATATTAAAGCTGATTTTAAATCTTGTAGTCTCAATGCAGATGTAAGTTGGAAACTGTCGCAGGACATAATGTACTTCTAAGATTTGTGATGCATTGATTCATTTGTAACACATTTCAATAAAAATAAAAAAATAATATATATATGATTATATGATAAATAAATTATATTTTATAATATACATGTAATCATGGCATAGTCTTATGTTTCAAATGTTGATACTTTTACCATAGGATTAATATTGTTTTCTTTGATTTTGAAATTTTTGCAGAGTTATAACTGACAGAGCTTAAGGAATCTAAGTATTTCCTTTTTAGACCATTACCACTCAGGCTTACTACAAAGAAATAATGTTTCATTCAGATCTATCCAATGTTTTAATACCAAAAGTTTCTTTTTTCAAATCTTATGTTTATTTTTAAAGCAGAAGCATCGCATCAATCATTGCATTTTCACTGTTCAGCTTTTACACCAATTATCTAACTATAGGCAATAGAATAAGGTCAGATGATAAAATTAAAAAATGGATAAAACGAGTTAAAAGACTATGTCTGGCAAAGCCAATGTATGTTAGCATAATGAAATATGGCATATGCAATCCTGCCATAGTTTTATATTACCTTAAGCATGGGTCATCTAGAAACCTGACATTGAAATAACCTAGACTCAAGAAAACTGACATTAAAAACTGCTATTATTAGCAAAACCACTGCCCAAAAAGTCACAAATCCTATACATAATTAGCTATGTATTAATTATAGTTTTCTCAAATTAAGATGGCTATTTTAAGAGATATTAAAAGTTCTATGACAGCGACACTTAAGCAAGTTGTCTCTTCTCTATTTAAAGATTATTCCAGATATTTTACTTGTGAGAACTTTGTTATTGCTTTAGAAGTAACAAATAATAAAGGACCATAGAAATAAACATTTGATAAATTTAATTTAGACTTTTAAAATACTACTACTCAATCCATTAGTAGATGACTAAAGCAAACAATGGAGGAAAGTTAATCTAATTGTTCATCTTTCATATTAATATTCTATTTATTCATCACCCTCCAAACAATATGCTTCAAATTATCATGCATATAGGGCAGGATTAACTGTTTATAATATTCTAAAGGCGAATAAACATTTTCAGTAAATCACTATTTTACATTTTCGCGTGGCGATTATGTACTCTGTCCGTGGGACAGGCTGAAGGACATATATCTTTCAAAGCACATTAATGTTTTTTTTTAGGGAATCGTTAATTCTACATTTTCGCGTGGCGAGGATGTAGGTACTCTGTCTGTGGGACAAGTTAAAGGACAAATATATGTCCAGGCATATGAATGATTTTAAGGAATTGTTAATTCTACATTATCGCGTGGCGATTATGTACTCTGTCCGTGGGACAGTCCTAAGGAATTGTTAATTCTACATTTTCGCGTGGCGATTATGTACTCTGTCCATGGGACATTCCAAAGTACAAATAGGTACCTATAAAGGTAAATGATTGATTTCAGGATTTTATTACTATTACATTTTCGCGTGGCGATTATGTAGTTTGTTTGTGGAACAGACTAAGGCTAAATTATTTTTAATGTATTTGATATTCATTATTAACTTCTGTACTTACAAATATTTCACTGAGGCAAAATTAATTGAGTCTCTGTACTGTACATTGAAATCCCATTAGGTTTCAATCTGGAAAGGGAACTGAAACTTACAGAGTTAGATAACACATTGGGTGACATATCCCTACTATTGGATGATCTAATAAATTATCGATATTTGCTAAATATTATAATATACCACGCTAGTTAGATTGCCAAACCTTTTTGCCACGGCTGGTAGTTCTTGAAATTTATAGTTATTATATGGTTAACATGAAACTGTTCACACTAGTAAACGTTATCTACATTATGAGATAAATATTTAATGTTATTGAATACCTATTGATAGTTAGTAAATAGGTACTAATGTTTACCTATTTATCAAAAACTCTAAACATCTACAATAGTTATACCTTGGACTAATTATGAATATAATGATAGGATTAAACGAACTTACCTAAAGTGAAGTTCAATCCATATTATATGAAGTAATTAGTCCAAGGTATGGAGCATCCCACCCTTCCCTTTTGAAGTAATAAATTACTAACCCAATTATATATACCTAATACTCTAAACTAATGAGCTATGGTGACGGTGGAGTTGCCAGGTGTATTTTTCTTTTATATTTTTAATGGTGTCTTTAAAATTCGCGTATTTAGTAGCGGGAGGAAGCGTTACTACAATAGTTATACCTTGGACTAATTACTTCATATAATATGGATTGAACTTCACTTTAGGTAAGTTCGTTTAATCCTATCATTATATAGCAAATTTACTTTACGTAGCTTCGCCCGCGATGGTTTTGTTTTCCCGTGGGAATGTTATATTTTCCAGTACACAAAATAATTTAGTACCCCATATTACTCAGGGATGATGTAGCATTCTAATGGTAAAAGAATTTTTCAAATCGGTCCAGTAGTTTCGGAGCTTATTCAATACAAACATACAAAAAAATGTTTTACAAAAAATTAAAACCGACTTCAAAAACACTGAAAAGTTAAAAATAATATAAGAATAGGTACAGACATCACACTTCTATATTGAAGTCGGTGCCAAACGATGATCTCCTAGAAAGTCTTAAAATTTGGCACCGACTTCAATATAGAAGTGTGATGTCTGTACCTATTCTTATATTATTTTTAACTTTTCAGTGTTTTTGAAGTCGGTTTTTATTTATTGTAAAATATTTTTTATTTTTAACTTTTTAGTGAATGAAATCTTTTTAGTGGAAGAAACCCTAATTTAATACCAGCTGGTATTCAATTATTAGCCTTTCCCGCGTATTAGCGTTTCCCTCGATTTTCATGGGATCCCATTATCAGATCCTGATTTTGGTGACCTTGGGACCATCCTAAGAGTATACTCTATTGAATACAAAAATAATTTTGAAAATCGGTCCACAATTGGCGGAGTAAACGCGTAACATACACACAAAACACGTTGGAAACACCTTAAAATTGGAAACACCTTACACGTTGGAAATACCTTAAAAAAAGGTTTTTCCTCGATTTTCATGGGATCCCATTATCAGATCCTGACTTTGATGACCATGGGACCACCCTTGGAGTATACTCTATCGAACACAAAAATAATTTTGACAATCGGTCTACAACTGGCGGCGTAATCGCGTAACATACACACAAAAAAAAAACATACGCATCGAATTGAGAACCTCCTCCTTTTTTGAAGTCGGTTAAAAACTACAAATCTTTCCTCTTTATAATATTAGTATAGATATAAAAATCTCGTGAAAGAACTCCTTCCAAACGGCTAGACTGATTTTTATGAAATTTGTGTATATTCGGTAGGTCTGAGAATAGGTCGTAAACTATTTTATACCCCTAAGTGATAAGGGTGCTTTTTTTTGATGATTATTACGGCGAAACGTAGTTCGCGGGCACAGCTAGTTTTTATCTATAAAACTGATTTAGGTCTTTTATTTTAATAATTCCTTTACTGTCTTCTTGAATAACGGGAGTTTGTATAAAGTTTGGAGTTGTTTAAAAGGCGTGCGTTCGGGTGACCACGTTCAGTGAAACATCCTTATTCCACTTCGTGAGGGTTCATCGTAGTAGGGTGGACGATATTGTTAAGATATATTTGTGCAGGAAACACTTAGCCGGTAACGAGCTCTTGAGCTAGCTACAACGTCTATTCTAGCGTCTAGCTTTCGGCATTGTATGGCCGGAAAAACTTGGAGAGTTATTTCGGTCGGAGGACAAGCATTATTTTTTTATGGTCAGTGATGATAAAGGTGAACAAATGATAAGTTTCCGAAATACAAAGTGGTGAAAGGTATCAATGTTGTATAGTATGATTAAACTTGTTTACAGTGCTAACAGTTACAAATCAAGATACAGATAATTTTTATCCTACGTAAATCGACTCACAAAGCGATATAAAGAATTTTATGTTGCTATGTAAATGTATGTACCTCTGAGGCGATATAATATTCAAACCGGTACTCTACAAATGATCAAAGTACTAAACAAGGTTCAATAATAGCCAATAGAAAAAAATTAAAACCGACTTCAAAAACACTGAAAAGTTAAAAATAATATAAGAATAGGCGCAGACAACATTACACTTCTATATTAAAGACGGTGCCAAATTTTAAGAATTTCTAGGAGATCATCGTTTGGCACTGACTTCAATATAGAAGTGTGGTCTTGTCTGTACCTAATCTTATATTATTTTTAACTTTTTAGTGTTTTTAAAGTCGGTTTTTATTTTTTGTAAAATATTTTTTATTTTTATCTTTTTAGTGAATGAAAATTCACTTGATGGTACGTGCCTATTGTATTTAAAAGGTAGGTTCTATCTCCTAAAAGCTAAGGATCCTTCCATTGGTTAACTTTTTAGTGAATGAAATCTTTTTAGCGAAATAAACCCTAATTTAATACCAGCTCACCGCTGGTATTAAATTAGCGTTTCCCCCGATTTTCATGAGATCCCATGTTCAGATCCTGACTTTGATACCACCCCAAAAGTATACTCTATCGATTACAAAAATAATTTTTAAAATCGGTCCACAATTGGCGGAGTAATCGCGTAACATATATACAAAACACGTTGGACACACCTTAAAATTTAAGGATATTCCTCGATTTTCATGGGATCCCATCATCAGATCCCAACCTTTGGTGACCATGGGGCCACCCTTGGAGTATACTCTATCGAATACAAGAGATATTTTAAAATCGGTCCACAATTGGCGGCGTAATCGCGTAACATACACACAAAAAAACATACGCATCGAATTGAGAACTTCCTCCTTTTTTGAAGTCGGTCAAAAAAAATAAAACCGACTTCAAAAAATACTGAAAAATTAAAAAAATATATAATGCTATTATAAGTAGGTACATTATAAGAATTAATAACATTATGTATGTTGATAATATTATTATGATTGTTATAAACACAAAATGCTCCTATAAGTGTACAGAAAACCAGAGTTATAGCAAGCTATAAATATCTTAAAAGCTTATGTCTTTTTTTTTAGATAAACGGTTTTATTGTCGTTGCTGATGTAAAGCTGAAATTAACCAACCCATGCCGCCAGAGATGACTCCTAGAAACTTTGACGTACGAAAACTCCGAAATCCTGAACGACGGGAAAAAAATTCCTATCTTTAAGGAATCTATACGAACTTCTAGAAAAATTCGAAGACGAGCAAGTGGAAAAACTTGGCTTTGCACCTTCCGCTCCTTAATAAAGAAGTGGAGGACCGCGCAAACGCCACCGCAAAGACATACGCGTGCTGTACGATATCACTCATCGCACGTACAGTAAATAAACCGCTGAAAGGCGAGACGGCGGCCTCCTGTGTACCTCGTGTGAGCATCTTAGGCGTTGGACGGAGCACTTCTCGAACTTATTGGAGCAAGCCCAATCTTCAGATCACCCACGAACCAGCACTGAAACATCAGACACAATACTAGATATTTCTAGGGAGGAAATATCTAGGAAATATCTATCCACCTTTGAAGAGGTTGCCACTGCTGTGACTGCGTTGAAGCCAGGTAAGGCGCCAGCCATAGACAATGTTCACGTGTATATGCTGAAGGATGGTGCTGCTACATCTGCCTTGCCACTACATCCTCTTCTGGTCCGCATCTACCGTCAATCTATACTACAAGTCAAGCCCTTTTATTTGATACCCAAATTGAGGAGGTTGTGGAATAACAAGTTATCCGACATTTTGTAGCGGCGGCCATCTTGCATTTACAATGATACTGGTTATATTGAACTGTAATGTCTTCAGAATTTTTCCCCCCTTCTTGTTGACAGATCAATCTGTGACAAATATCAGATTGATCTGTCAACGAGACGGGGGTGAAATTTCAACATCAAAATTTGACCCACCAAACAAACAGGGCAAGCTAGTAGGAAGAGCTACAGCCAGATCTTGGAATAAAAACAATTATTCTATATATTAAGCGTCGATGTAGGTGTAGAGCGTAGATCCGTCACCTTCTAATCGGGAGGTAGCGGTTCGAACCCCGCCACGTACCAATGTGTTTTCAAATTTTGAATTCATACGTACGTTTATTCGACGCTTTTACGGCGAAGGAAAACATCGTGAGGAAACCTGCACACACCTGTGAAAAAAGAATTTCTTTACAAATTGTGTTTGAAGCATTGACGTATATATTATATACGACAATGGTGTGAAGTCGAACAACCCGCACTTGGCCAGCGTGGTTGACTAAGGCCTAATCGCCTTAGTCAACCACGCTTAGCCTTAGCTGTTGTTGATGTTGATGATGATGATATTTAATATTAAGTACTTACAATTGAAGATGCCTAACATTCGACGATCGATACAAAAGTAACATTAACTTAATAACTACTTAAAATTACATATCGCACTGACCTCACGAACTACTGACTCGGTGCCTCGTGTGGTTGCCGGTGGCCTCAGTGCATTGGGGCCGAATCTTACTATACAGTTTTACTAGTAAGTTAAAAATAATCTTGTAGATAGTAATAAGCACATATTTTGCTATTTGGGTCCTCTCCTAGTTTTGTTACGAGTATATCACCTTCACTATCACCACGTCTTCCACGTTTCCGAATCCTTTAGGATCCACATGTTCTACATAGGTGACATTAACATTGATAAATAATTCGAAATTCGCACGATTGTTGTTGAGCAGGCTTCGTTCGAATTCGGAGAGAGCCTTTGTGGCTCGGTGGTTAGTCTTAATAAAGGCTCGTATTAATAAAGGCATATCAAGAATGAGTTCTATCTTAAGATGCTGTTGACAGATGTTTCATACATCAAACGTCAAAACTGAATCTTATGATGGATCAAGTTGAGAAGCTTTTATTAATACGAACCTTAAAGCAATGAGCTGGTGAGCAGAGAATTCAGGTAGTAAAAATTAGAAACCCGACTCTCTTTTAGTTAAAGTGCCAATGATATTTTTAGGGTATGATGATTGTCAACATTCATTAAATCTCTACTAATATTATAAATGCGAAAGTAACTCTGTATATATGTTTGTCTGTTACGTTATAGCGCCTAAGCCGCTGAAGCAATTTCAATAAAATTGGATTTGTTCCTGATTCGTCATATTCCTGATTCCTTATGTTCATACCGGGTGGAAGTATACGTCTAAATATAATTTAAGGGACATGTAGGATAGACAAACAGACCATATAGGTTAGACAGAGGTCAGATGGACCTTAGGTGTTTGCCTTAGATCTGGAAACCTTACAATTTAAGAGTTAATTAACTTTAAATTGAAAGCAAAAACTTTCAAGTTACAACCATGGTCCAGCCGACTATGAAATTATCACAAAAGAAATGTAAACACTGAATGAAGAGACAAGGCACGCTGATGAAGGGCTGTCGACGCTTAGGATCAAAAAATATTTTATTGAATTTATATTGAAAATAAGTAGCATTTTTAGCTGCAATATTATTCGCACAGAATTTCCACTTCTGATAGATAGATACCCTTAAATATTATTTCGTGTTTCGTTACACTATGTAAGTAGAAGCTCCGAAGGACATAGACTACTTTTTATGCGGAATTTTAATGAGGTCCCAAGGGACGCGTGATATTCTAACTCGCAATATACTGAATTCCACAGAGATAACGTCGCGGGCAACAGAATACAGTTCGAAATTATGTAAAAGATTATCATCAGAGATATATCGTGCCATCACAGCAATTGCGATTTGGTTGAATAAGTTAAATTGAAATCCAGTGCCTGTGTATAGGAGTATTCCAGCATTTCTAGCTCAGTTTAGGTTTCTCGGAAACGTCAACAATATTGCTAGCGCCAAATAAGCAACCAAAGACGGTTCCCCACAAATGAAGCGTATTTGTCCTTTACACTGTGTACCGCTGTACTCCTGAAACCAGCTCCGTTGATCGCCATCGATATTATGATTTTCCAAGCTCTTGAGTTGCAACACTGGCGTCAAATTGAATCCGTATGTGTGGTCCAATACTTGTAAAGTAGTTTTGCAACGGAAAATCACTTTCTCAATCTCGATAGAACGAAATTATTTTCAAGATTAAGTTTTGTGTTCAATTGTAGACTTCAGAACTTCAAAATGATAACAATTTGATCATTAACTTAATCCAAATCGGAAGACATACTGAATTACTGATGTACTAGCTAAAATTAAAAACCAAATTTCTGTTTAGAAAAACTAGATTAGTTTACAAAGAAAAAAGAAACTCCAGGCAGTCTGCCAAGCCGTGATCCTGTTTATACCAATTCCCAACAAACAACTCTATATATACAGCGGTACCCAATAAACACAGTGACGGTCCTAAATTAATCTCCCTAAGGAACAGGTGGCCGCAACTAAGCCTGTTCCAGTCGTTTTCAGCGATTTCGGCGACCTGAATTAATATATAATTCGATAGAACCCATTGTAGTCGGACGGGACTCGGATAATTTATGCGATTCTAGAAAATGCGGAGCCCTTATTAACTAATGTGGCATTTTGGTTTGACGACTCAAGGACGTTTTCCCGAATATGAGATACCGCAGTCTTCTGGTTTTCGTTTATTTTCTTGCATCATGCTTCCAGAACTCATTAGATGTTAGGTATATAAGTTAAGAAAGCAAAGAAAAATCAGCCCGCATTCGACGCTCACTTCACAATTATCCCTTCAGTTTTAGCTGCCGATAATTTTCTGGATAGGTAGATAGATTAGCCTCTATTTTCCTTTTTATTCTACTTAAAAATATATATACTATTTAAAATTTAACAAATCCAGACTAAAAATATTATGCATTATTAGATGATGGCTAGTTGTCAAGACCTCTTCCAGTTGTCTTCATTTTGTTCCATCTTCCGCTGTCACCAGTGTCTTTCCTTATGCTTATTCTTTCATCTGTCCAGCAAGCACTGAGTCTGACTCAGGTTCTCTTTCCTTCTGCGCCAGTCGAAAAAGAAGCATTTGCTATATTTATTCTTCCTCAATTAAATTGTCTAAGTTTTTTTTTAAATCGGGGCTTCAGATTCAGATTTAAATAAATTCCTTTTTTTCGTGACGCATAGTGACTTAATTGCCGAAGTCAAAAGCAAGCGTTATTATTTTGAAATTTCAGTTCTGTTTTTTTCCTGGGCAATCTCTATATGTCATAGAATTCATAAAACCTATTAAATTAACTTGTAATCAATTGTGCTTGAATTAATACTATTATAAACTATAATAATATTATTTCTTACAGTAATCATAATCAATCATAAAAATAATAATACTCTTTATTGCACACAAAGACAAAGTACGACAGAAAAAATAACAAAAGAAATAAAAACAGAAATGTTACAATAGGCGGCCTTATTGCCAAAGAGCAATCTCTTATGATTCTAATATAATAATATAATGATTTTAATCATTCTTGTTTTACCTGGCAAAAGTGCAACAACATGTTCTGTGTTAAAAATATTAAGTTTTATGAAAGAAGGCAAAGCATAAAAATAGAACACAATATTTATGACTTCATCTAATTGTAACAGTTAGAGGAACTATTTATAAAAAAAATACAAAAAATAAAACCGACTTCAAAAACACCAAAAGTCACAAATAATATAAGATTGCATACAACATCACAGTTTTATATTGAAGTCGGTACCAAATAAATTAATTGTGATCATTGCTTGGCTTGGCACCGACTTCAATGTAAAACTGTGATGTTGTATGTATTGTTATATTATTTATGACCTTTTGGTGCTTTTAAAGTAGTTTTTTTGTTTAAAAAAATTCTAACTTTTTAGGTTTAATAAATGCTTATTAGAATTTGAGCCAAGGCAAAAACCAGAATAATCTAAAATACAACGTCTTTCACTCTAAACAGTATTGGAATGTGAACGTATGCAAATCTATTTTTAGTCTGTGTTTTTACAATGTCTGTCGACTGGTTGTGTGCTCACTGTAATGTTATAATAATAATAATAAATTATTTATTTATCCTCCTACAATCTTACATGTAAAATTTAACATTTAAGAAAATGCTTATGTTTACAGAATAAAAGATTGTGAGAGACTGGTGCTTAAACTAAGCAAAGCTTGTATCTTAAGCACCAGAACGTAGATTTAATATAAAATTGTTGTTCCTGTTTGCAATAAAAGTCATCTGATTAATATGAGCATTTATTTATCTCATTAAACAATATTGAAAGAATTAATTCCGAACTCAGGAAGAAAGCATGAAAATAGAACACATAATGCCTTCATCTTATTGTAACAGTTAGAGTAGCTATTATTAAAGTAGCGAGAATTGAAAAGCGAAGATTTCTTGTTTGAAATGAAAACGCAAAGGGCTTTGAAATATCAAGAAAAGCGAAAGATAACGAGATAATTAAACAAGGGTCAGACCGATTAATACTGATTATGGTAGCCAGATGGCGAAATCTTAATCTTTATTCAATAGAATAACTTGAAGAAAGAATTCAATCGGTTATGGTAATGATTTCATTTTGGAAATAATTGTATACTTATTTAGAATTGAAAGTGGTTAAAAATGTGATAATATATTTCAAGCAAGTTTCAATAAATTATATAAAAATAAATTTGTTCATATGTTGTGATTAGGAAGCAGTAGGAAATACACTATTATTATAGTAAGTAACGTTTTTTCTGGTATTCAAACAAATAAATCTTAGAGTTGTCACGTGTGTATGTCTCTTTTTCATTAAAATTAGAATAGATTTTGATCAAATTTAGTACATAGAAATATTGAACTAAATCAAGGTATAAAATATGTATTGAATTATTGCATCTTAGTTAAAAATAATTTCCTAAATTATCAAATTTGTTACGCGCCACACCGCCTCAGCCAATCGCAAGCCAGTCGAAGCCAGCCAATCAGAGCCAAGCACGTGCAGCCATGTGCCAGCCAGCCCAAGCCAGGCAATCAGAGCCAAGCCAAGCTAGCGCCTTACTACCGGAGAAACTATAAAATGCCGAGGCTTCTCATATTTAGATCACTTCTCTGTTTTACTGTTTCTAAGACTGAACTCTGCCCGATTGTAGATCGAAATTAAATCAGTGTGATTCTGCAACGTCTACTTTTTATTTTATCCCGTTACATATCAGAAGTGGGATAAATATATAAAAAAAACCCTAAAACGTAGTTACGTCAATGCGTCGAGTGTAGGCCGCCTGGTCCGTCCGCACGAATGGGGCAAATCTCCCCGTGAAGATTCATCCGAGACAACTAGTGAAAACGAAGACAAAGTTTCGCCACCAGCTTCGCCTTCAGCTCGAAAAATCCTACGCAAGCTTTTGAAATAGAGGTACAAAAAGCCATGAGTTCTTTAAATTACGAAATACCCTCCGTCACTACAAGAAAAGAACCCCGTGCAGCCTTGCTAATCCCCGAGTTCGACCCGGATAGCGAAGAGTATACTACTGCGACAGCATGGCTCAAAAAAAAAAATTATCAACGGCGAAATTCATATGGATGGTGCGAAAACACGAAGTCGTTTCATCTGCAAGATAGATTAAGGAGGTCAAGCAAGAAGATGGTACAACCGGCTGGATGAATATGATTACTCTTGGGAAGACTGGAAGCAAATGTTGATACGTGCATTTCCCAGACATCGCCAATATGGATTCGATGACTAAATATTATCAAGACAAAGTCGCCATGTGTTTTCGGTGTAAGCTGTCAGACAGCGCAGTTGTCTCATGCATCATTCGCGGTCTACCACCACCAGCACAAGCGAATGCGAGAGCATATCATTGCGAGCGACCCGAAGAATTATACGAAGGCTTCCTATGTGTGATGGATGACTACCAGCCACCGTCAATTTGGATTGGAACAAGCCCAAGAATTGGAACGTCAAGTAAAAATGTCGTCAGCCGACAAGGAAACAAAAAAATGTCTGCCTCGTTAGCAAGAAGCAGGACGAAGTGCTGAGCAGAGCCACCAGCTGCACTACTACACCGCCTTCGGAGGTTCAGGTTAGCCCACATTATTTTATTGCACTACCTTTGTAGCCAAAATAATCTATTGCACACTAGCCAAGCCAATATTAGCACAATCGGGGCTTCAAACATAGAGGAAATCAGTTTAGATCGAATAAAAACCGATTATGATTATTTGATTGCTTTACTAATCAATTTCCCTGACTATTTTGCGAGTAAAACACAAGACTTAGGATGTACAGATTTATTAAACACAAAAATAAAGTTAACAAGTGAATAGCCTATATTTATACCGTCAACCTTACAGCTTGTCGCACAGTCAGTAGTTAGATCCAAAGTGTCTGAATTGCTAGACGCAGGTATAGTTCAAGAATCTGAATCATGTTTTGCCTCTCCCGTAATTCGTAAAAAAAAGAACGGCGATAGTAGACTTTGTGTTGACCCTTGCCTAATATCGATGATTAGGTCTCCAAATTAGCCGTTAAGAATTTCTTTACGAGTCTTAATTTGGCACAAAGTTACCATCAGGTCAAAATCGACCCTGCAGATAACCACAAAACAGCCTTTATAACGCCACATTGGTATTTGAATATATGCGTGTTCCGTTTGGCTTAGATAACGCACCGTCTGTTGTTATACGAATAATGAATAAGGTTGTAGATTCAATACGAAATTCCAATCACAAAAGGCGGTAGTTCAAAAACCCACAATGACTTTCCCGATAAATATGAAATTTTAGCATTCTTAGACAATTTGTTGCTACCCTCTTTTGATGTTCAGTCAGGTTTAGATATTTTACAAAAAGTTCTTCATAAATAAAGATCGGAAAATTTAAAGTGAAATGTGAGTAAGTGTTCATTTTTATAAAACAAAATTACATACTTAGGACATGAGATATCTTCGAATGGCATTCAACCAGGTGAATCAAAATTGTTAGCAGTGTCACAGTTTCCTACCCAAGTTAAGGCGTATCATTGTTCAGCTTAAAGATAGCTCAGCTGCCCCTGATATAAACAACAACTATGTGCTCTCAGATGATAGACTCTATAGGAAGACATTGTATGGTAATCGCCTCGTGGTGTCTGCATTGATCAGATAGACTAGTTCAGATGCACCACAATGATATAAGTCATGTAGGCTTTCAAAAATGTACCTATAGATTTAATAAAGAGGGAGTAAATGGTACATTGTTCCCTATTCCGAAACCCACAGAACCCATGGTCATGGTTCATATCGACCACATGCCCCTTTTGTAGAACAGTAAAAGATTATCAATATATGTTGGTTATTACAGACTAGCTTCTGCCCGCGACTTCGTCTGCGTGGACTTCAATTTTGAACAATTTTTAATTTTCCCTCGGGAACTACTTAAGGAATCGGGATAAAAGGTAGCCTATGTCACGTTCTTTTCCATGTCAAAGGCTACATGCATGCCAAATTTCATCCAAATCTGTTCAGCCGTTTTTGAGTGATTGAGTAACAAACATCCAAATATCCAAACATCCACACTTTCACGTTTATAACGTTTAGAATATTAGTAGGAATTCAGTAAAAAACAATAAGAACACTTTAAAAAATATTTAGTTTATTTGGTTACCCTCATAAACTTGTCAGTGATCATGGCAAAGCTTTTACCAGCAGATATTTTAAAAAAAATTCAACTGACAAGCAATTTAAGTACATTTTGACATCTGTTGCATGTCCACGAGTCAATGGTTAAGTGGAACCGGATCACTGAATGCGTTACGTGCGATTGATCCTAGCCAGACTTCTAATAATTGGGCCAATAGCTTACCTGACATTATTTGGGGTGTTAATAATACTGTAAATGAAAGTACAACATAGTCGTATAGCCCTATGATTTGATGTTCTTCTTCTTCTTCTTCTTTGTCGTACGGGCATTTTCCGCAACTCGACGACTGTGCGCCTGTTTTGCGTCGGAGGGTTGAAAGCTGGATCACTCCAGCCATCCTAGCTCCTCCAGGAAGTTTCCCAGCTCTCGAAGGTTGCCCAGGACGTCCTGGAGGGTACCCGGGCTGCCCAGGTACTTTGCCCGGTAAGTTGCCACCTCTCTGCATTCTAGCAGCACATGGGCAGCTGTCTCCTCTGCCTCCATGCATGCTCTGCATAGAGGACTGTCCGTAATACCTAGGTTAAAAAGGTGCCTGTTAAAATTGCTGTGTCCCGTTAATGCACCCGTGATTAGGCGCAAGCGAGGTTTTCCCAGCTGTATTAAGGTCTTGGAGAGACGAGGATCAACTCGGGGTAGTGCGAGCTTTGCCTGTCTGCACTCCTCCAGGGCGCTCCAATATTGCTCGTGTAGGTAGTGTGTGCATTCGCATACCTTACCTTTGAACCAACTCAGTGGGATTGGGATGATTGGCTCCGGTCCAATGGGTGCCATGCTCGATCCCCAACGAGCAAGTTCATCTGCTGCGTCGTTGCCCCTCGCGCCGCTGTGCCCCTTTATCCAGTGAAGGGTAATGTTATTTGTCGTACCTGCCATATTTAGGGCTGTGTGACATTCGTGTATCAATCTCGCAGTGGTGACTGCACTTTCTAAGGCGTGCAGTACTGATTTGCTGTCCGAGTGTATAATTATATTACAATTGGTTACCTTCCTTTCTGTAATTGCTCTGGCCGCCAGCAGGATGCCCATGCACTCTGCTTGAAAGACGGTGTTGTATGTGCCTAGAGGCATGGATATGTGTATGTTAAGATCTTCTGAGAAGACACCTGTACCTGTACCATACCCTGTTTTAGATCCATCGGTGAACACTTCCAATGCCTTATGTGTGACACTGCGGTTTTGCTGCTCTACCAGATGGATTTTGTATTTCTTATCAAAAATGTAGACAGGTTTTATTCTGTCGCAGGCTGCGTTCACAAGGGTGGTTTCTACCCATACCTTCAATAGGCCATCAAAGTGTTTTACCTTGTTGAAGTTAACTTGATGGAGTTGTTCCAGTCTCAACGCTGCCGTCGCCGCTTCTTGTTGGATATGCAAGCTCAGCGGAGTGATGTTTAGCATCACTTCTAGGGCAGCTGTTGGTGTTGTTCTCATGCAGCCAGTGATGGCACAGCATGCCAAACGCTGGAAGCTTTGTAGTTTTTTCGCACAAGTCGTCTGATTCGTCTTCGGCCACCAAACTAGTGCTCCATAACTTACCATCGGTCTTATGACGACTGAATACAGCCATTTCATTATTTTAGGGCTAAGACCCCAGCGCTTGCCCACCATCTTACGGCATTGCCATAAGGTGATGCTTGCGGCTTTGATCTTACTGTCGATATGGCTATTCCAGTTTAATTTACTGTCTAGTATTATGCCTAGATACTTTACCTCGTTTGACAGTGTTAATGTGGTACCAAAAAGTTTGGGTGGATTATGGTGACCTGCATTTCTTTTATTTGTAAACATTACCAGTTCTGTTTTAGCGGGGTTCACAGACAAGTCATGTTGTCTGCACCATCCTTCCAGAACCTTCAGTCCCGCTTGCATGGTATCGCAGACCACATCAGCCCGTGGACCTACCATGAGTATTGTGATGTCATCTGCATAGCCAACTGTATAAAAGTACCTTCTGTTTAGGAGAGTTATGAGTTCGTTTATTACCAGGTTCCATAGAAGCGGTGACAGTACCCCTCCTTGTGGACATCCTTTGGCCACAACTGCGCCTCGATTGTCTCCCGCTATCATTACAACCCGGTTGCGTAGCATGTTCACTATCCAGTGTGACAGTAACGTGGATACTCCGTGCTTCCTTAGAGCAGCCTCAATGCTGGAGTAGTTGGTTTTGTCAAAGGCCCCCTCGATGTCGATGAAGGCTCCCAGGCAGACCTGTTTACATTGTAATGCAGTTTCAATCTTACCTACAACCTGGTGTAGCGCTGAGTCAGTGCCTTTTCCTGAGCAGTAGGCGTGTTGGTGTTTATGTATAGGAAAGTTTTGTAATACTCCGTCCCTGAGTACCCTGTCACAAATCCTTTCTAAGGTCTTCAATAGAAATGAAGTGAGGCTTATTGGTCTAAAGGATTTGGGGTTTGTGTAATCAGTTTTGCCTGGTTTTGGTATAAAGACAACCTTCACCTCTCTCCACTTAAGTGGAGTATAGCGATAAGTCAGGCAGGCCACGAGTATTTGTCTGAGAATGCGGTTGAGGTACTTACCACCCCATTGCAATAATGCTGGAAAGATTTCATCTGTACCTGCAGTTTTGAAAGGTGTGAAACTCTCAACGGCCCACTGCACCATCTCATATGTAACGATGTTGTGAGCCTCAAACCAGTCTGCTTCCGTTGGTTTGTAACTGTGTTCCGGCCATTCGACTGCATCTAAAAAGCTACTGCCCGGAAAGTGAGTAAGAAGAATGATTGATGATTTGATGTTATGAAAGTAATAATGAATCGGTTGAAATCAGGCGTAATAATAGATTAAAATTTAAAATTAGAAAGCCATAAGATGAAGCGTAACTTCGATTTAGTTCTTTGGCGGCAAGCACCCACAAGTAGTGTAACAAGAGTGAGCACTAAGCTTGATGATATTTATTCTGGCTCATATATCATTATTAAGGTGTGGGTAATGACATACAGAATCCTCAGTATCAAGGGGTTCCGAGGCTACAAGGCCTTTACTAGCCTGGTTGCATCGGACTCTTGAGGCCCTATCACAAAATCACAGTACCCTATATCATACAGTGCCAGTAGCTCAGATGACCAGCTTGAAACCGAAGATCTCATAGACCTACTTGAAAGCTAACCACGTGTTTTTCCATTGCGGGAGCAATGATTGTTTCAGGACGGCCGACTGTTACGCGCCACACCGCCTCAGCCAATCGCAAGCCAGTCGAAGCCAGCCAATCAGAGCCAAGCACGTGCAGCCATGTGCCAGCCAGCCCAAGCCAGCCAATCAGAGCCAAGGCAAGCTAGCGCCTTACTACCGGAGAAACTATAAATGCCGAGGCTTCTCATATTTAGATCACTTCTCTGTTTTACTGTTTCTAAGACTGAACTCTGCCCGATTGTAGATCGAAATTAAATCAGTGTGATTCTGCAACGTCTACTTTTTATTTTATCCCGTTACAAATTTATTGTCATCTACTATTAAGACCAAACGGTTATTATTAACGGTATTAGTTCAAAATCCCAATATTCAGAATAGATCTTTGAGAAGCAACAAATTTTGCAAATTAACAAAGATTCACAAGCGGTCCATTGCCTAATAACGTGTTTCTAAAATATAGCAAATTTTGGCGACGCTTATCACAATTCAGAGCTCTGAGAAGCTTTACTAAAAGGCTAACTAAATTAAAAACTGCTCTTGTAACATCTGACCAGTAAATACGTCAATACAGTAAATAAAGCATAAAATTTCGTCGGGGCTTGTAAGAGCTCGTTGGCCGAAGTCAACACGGTATATTGGAGACGCGGGTTCATATCTCGCCCGAGACGAAATTTTTTTCTTTCTTGATTTATTCACTTTTAGTGAAAAGTCACATATAAAAAGCTGAACAGTTTTTGATGCACACCTATCCTTATACTTGACCTTGGACTTACCTCTACTCTAGGTTACTATTAGGATTAATATTTATGTAATGCCTGACAAAGAAAATAAAAAAACCTGCTTAGGGGGCGCTAAATTAAGTATGATTATGGCATTTTTATATGTTTAAAGTATTTTGAAATAAACTTCCATAATAGTACAACTATAGACGAGTTAAAAAAAAAACAAATTTACGATTTTATTCATAAATATTTATTAATCATCAAACTAACAATCTAAATACTCAACGGATTCGTATGACAATTGTACTGGTTCAATTTCAGATATTTCGGAGTTTATCGGACTCATTGTCAGTTGTAAGACAGTTGTATGTTTCGCTATGCCTGCTGCCATTATCACTTTTAATAATTTTTGACATCATAACGGAAAAATAACTAAAACTAAAAAATAAAAACAACATCAAAGACAAGAAATAGAACACGTACAATCGACACCACACATCAACATACGACAATAACATAGTAACTTACTAGTCTGTGCGACAATAATGACCATTATGACATCTTAAAGATTGTTGCCATTTGAAGAAATTACATCCAATAATTTTTCGCAACATGGAGAGGTATTTTTATTTTATTGGTCGGGCTTTAATTGAAGTACTTAGTACTTAAAATGTAATATAGCAGAGAACGAAAATATAACTCTTATTATAAACCAATAAAGCTTTCATTATCATCATTACATCCAAGGCACGCCCACTGCTGTAAATAGACCTGTTCAAGAACCTTCAAACCTAATTAATACACGTCTAACGAAGTACTTTTCTAAACGTAACATAATATCTCCATCTCAATTCGGATTTCGGCAGAATTTATCTACCGAAGACGCTGTTCTAGCACTGTCTTCTCTTGTGGTTTCCCATGTTGATGCAGGAATGAAAAGTTTAGCGGTATTCCCCGATTTGAAAAAGGCCTTTGACACGGTTACTTTGCTAATACTGATAAAAGACCTTGAAGACATTGGAATAAGAGGAATACCGCTGAAACTTCTCAGTGATTATATGAGTGACCGCAGGACACGTGTTAAAATTGGGACGGTCATTAGCTCTGAGTCCTCTGTTACGTATGGCGCACCACAAGGCAGTGTACTGGGCCCTACCCTGTTCCTGGCCTATATTAATAAACTCTGTAACATGCATATAGGGAGGTGATATATTCTCGTATGCTGATGACACAGCAATTGTTTTCTCAGGCAATAATTGGGAACAGCTCAAAACTTGTGCGGAAACTGGTCTGATGAAAATAGCTGCCTGGTTAAACACTAACCTCCTTACCTTAAATATACTCAAAAGTAATTTCATTTGTTTCTCTAAATACAACAACACTCAGCCCTCTGAAACTCAGATTCAGATTCTTAAATTTGGAAAGAGCTCAGAGATCACTGTTGAAGGTGATGTTCTTTAAACCATATAGATACCCAACTAAAAGTCTTTATTCGAAAACTGGCATCTTATCTGTGAGAATAGTACGTACATTACTGCAGAGGCCGGGAAGTTAGGGATTACCGGACGAGTAATCCTTTCAAGGCCGAGCATGAGCGAGGCCTTGACAATAATTACGAGTCCGGCAATCCTATTCCCGCCGAGGTATGTATAGTGCTTTTCTCAATAATTGCGAGGAAATAATGAAATACGTAATACTGGAATTAATTCAAAATGAAAATCAAATTATGAAATTCAGTGTAATAATAGTATCATAAGTATAAATAAAAACCTTTCATATTAAAATATTGTTTAATATTGTCTATTTATTCAAATATTTATAATTGCCGTGATCTTCGTATAATTTAGCTTGATCTGTAAATAAGACAATAGTAGGTGCCTAATAATAATAAGCTTCCTCTCTCTTGTTTAACGATTGCATCCCAACGGGTCCATAATGATCTTATTTTTTGTGAACCACCTATTTTACACATTATGGTATGCAATAAAGATTTTGAATTGAATTGAATTGGAAACAAATGAGTAATGTAATACTGCAGATTATTACTTTTTTCTCTCGCAACGAAAATTAAGCATATTTTCGTGTGATTTTATACCAACATTTTAATAAAATTGTTGTCATATCAATTTATAAATCCCCATAAAAAATATAATATTCATTTAACTGAAAAAAATGTGTCAACTTTAATAACTTGTCATATCAATCGAATTTAATTGTCAAATTTATGAAAATTCAGTTTTAGAACAGTTTTAGGTTGGCACTTTTGATATTTTATTAAAATTAATTTTATGAGGAGATATGAGACACGTTTTATATGATCGAAGAATGCATTTTTTATAATGTGGTAGCAATTGGCTGTGTGATAAGTTACATAATTCAAGTTATAGAAAAATTAAAAAACATTGGAGCAGCGGCCAAAAATGAATTTTCATACTTACTTTCCTGGCCTAGGCCGGTAAAGTAATGCATAAGGCAAGAATTACAAACTTTGTGTCTTCTTTTCACTACAATACTGCCTACATTTCCGAGCATGTTTGAAAAAAATATATTTACTGCATATATTGCTTAGGAAACATAACTCGCTGCCTTATGACCCAAGAAAATGTAATAGGAGGAGAATATGTGGCGTTGCTTCTCAACCCCTGGTAAAATCAACTTTTGTGAAAAGGCAGTTCAACAGACATTCGGCCTATTTATATAATAAAGTAAACAAATTTCTCAACATTTATCCTCTCCCATCTTACAAGTGTAAACTAACCTTAGTTAAATGGTTGCTATCAAAAAGTTATGACGAAGTTGAATCTATCATTCATACTTCACCATCATAACATAGTTTCCATAGACGTCATAACTACGAGTATACGTTACTTTGCTGTTAAAAGTTATGTTAGTGAAAGCTATAACAACCAGACGAGCATGACAGCTTTCGATCCCAAGACAGCGTCGTAGGTCTAACATTATTTCATTTTTGAGCAGGGACAAAACGATCTTGGGACTCACACTCACATTATGCCACTGACATGAATTACATTCATGACGAGATAGCGCACACTCACACACACACACACACACACACACACAGGCACTCACACCCTCATACATACACACACACGCACTCACATACACTCACTCTCACTCTCACACGCACACACTTACTCACACACACGCACGCACTGACTATAGATAATTTATTTTTATTTTTGTTTCTGTTTTATATATTTAAAAAATTGTTACTAAGCTTAAGTCTTTTTATGCTATAGTCCGTTATGGAAGAGCGGTGCTTCCTAGCACAAGCAAATTCCTTCCTCAAAAGGAAACACCAGCGACAACAGACTGTATTAGACTGTAAGTTACAAAAAAGATTTTTGTATTTTTTTTATTCAAACCGATAGTTGTGCGTAAACAAATGAGAATATTCTCAATATAATCAAAATAACACATGGTTAACAGATAACCACTTCACACAAAATAAATCCTAATGATGCTATCAAACAACACTACACAACCGCTCAGTAATTTCTCCGCGGCCATTTTTAAACCTTCAACAGGGACAAAGCGGGCCATTAAATATTTACAGGCACTTAATATTAAGGTGGATATCCTATGCAAACAGTCTAATTCTTGCTTAGAAACGAAGAGAATAGACAGGCATTGGTTACGCACAATATCAAGATACGCATTATATTGAAAGGGATCTTATTAATTCAGTATGCGATGTTGATATACGCTGGCTTGTGTGCGATATTAAGGTCGCGGTTAGAGGTATTATGGTGGTAGAGCTTCATTGATATGAATGAACACAATAATCGAGCTATATGTGCACATTGCCAAAATATGGTGTAATAGTTTTTGAGCGTGATCTTGTTTAGTTACCATGATTGAATATAATTTATGGTTGAAAATAAAGTAAATTATTTTTGAATATAAAGGAAAATGAATCGCCGAAATTATCGGAGGGAGACTCTGTACCAGGGTCGTCTGCTTGGGTACCTGTCTTACCTATTTCTGCCGCAAAGCAGCAGCGCTTGCATTGCAAGGGTGTAATGGCAGTTGAAATTACTGGGTACCGTGACTTTACATCTGATGTCACAAGTTGGCAACGTACACGGTTCTAGTGGGAGTAGCAGTTTTTTTGCGAATCTCACAAGAGCCACATGTTTACATGACTATTACCACTTACCATCAGATGGGCAGTTTGCGCAAGGTTTGTATATAAAAAAAACAAAGATAATAGATTTTTTAAATTCATAATATGAAAAGTGAGTCAGTAAATGAGACAAGAATCTTCAATATATTGACAAAAAATTGACAGAATGACGTTCAGTTATTCAGCCAGCAGTTGATAGCTTTAAACCATCTTCAAACAAACCATACGTCATAATTTCAATCGGTCCATACTGTCAGGCGGTATGAAGTTCGCCGATTTAGCCAGTAATAAATGACATAGCTCCTACGGTGAAGGAAGACATCGTGAGGCAACCTGCATACATCTGCCAAGAAATTTAATGGTGTATGTGAAGTCGACCAATCCGCACTGGGCCAGCGTAGTTGACTAAGGCCTAATCACCCTAACGAGTAGGTAGGCTCGAACCCCTCGGTGGGGACGTATATGAGCTGTGATGATGAAATAACATAGTTATAATATACCAAACATCTTTACAGCTGCTTGTTTAGGAAATTTCATTTGTTTATTGCTTAGATAAATAACTTTCTTAGTTCTCATGTTTCTGTCCATCCGTCCATCAGCCTGTTTATTCCATTGAGATCTCAGCTCTTGGGTCACTTAGAGAGTCGAGGCTTTCACTAGATTCTAGGGCATGACCATCTGTTTAGACCATTTTGAAAAAAAAATTAGTTAAATCTAAGGTCAGGTCAAGGCTTTCTTACAGGAAATGACTATCTTAGCTCTAATTATCGGAGCAAAAATGTTAATGAAATTATTATGGAGACTTTAGGCAAGACGGAGGTAGCTAGTCTGGCGGGTTCTGAAGCTCTACAACCAAACCAAGCAATTTCAGCCCCCATGGAGAATGGAGTCCTGGAGCTCCAAATCAACGCAGTGTGGTCTTAACCATCAGAAATTACTAAACTAGTAATTATAGCTTCATTTGACTTGGGTAATGTCAGATGTAATTCTGAACCCATTACAATAAAATTGTACATAAATATCATTGTCATCATTCAAAGAATTCTGCTGAAATCCTTTTCATCTAGCAACATAGCTAAAGCAAAGTTTCAAGAAACAACGCCCGAATACAATTCAAAAGATATGATTTGATAGTACCTACATCAAAATTCCAACGAAAAACTCAGCTTTCCATCTATTCTTTCCACCTGACTTACGTTATATTTTTCTATGCTCCGCAAACAATGGCCGCCCAAAATGAACGGTAATGCCCGCACAATAAAAATTCCATTACAGTTGACGAATCAGAAAGATAATTACGGGAAGGTAAACGGCGCGGGATCATGTTTCCATTAATTAATCTTCACTTTGTAATTAAACAAAGTAAATTCTTGTTTGGTGGGAAGATTAATTTTTTTTATGAATTTTTTTTTGTCACAGAACGTAATCTCGTTCTCGTTGTTGATGGTATTATTTTAAATGGTGCGGCTGAACCTTTTCCAAGGGCAGGTTTGGATTTGGTTTTATTTAATTATTTCATTATCCTATAGGCTGTGCTCTGGCACGTGTCAATGATGAAATGAAAATTGAAAAAGATTTGACGAATTATTGCAAGCCAATAATGATGATGATCTTGAAGCTGCTGGAGTGTGAAAACTCAATAGTGTATAGGCTTAACTTGAATAGCCTGTTCTAAAACGATATTGTTCTGAAAACGAGATAACTTTGATGTTAGAAGCTCACATTAATAAATGGCTTTTACAGGGCCATAGATTGTTTTATAAATATCAATGCTAGCTGTGCCTGCGAATTACGTTTCTCCATAATAATAATAAAAAACCACACTTATCACTTAGGAGTATAAAAAATAGGTTACGACCTATTCTCAAATCTTCCGAATGTCATAAAAATCGGTCAGGATGTTTCGGAGGAGTTTGGTTACAAACACTGTTGACAAGAATTTAATATATTAAGATTTATTAGTTTACTAGCTGTGTCCGCGAACGACGTTTCGCCATAATAAAAAATAGTTTACGACCTATTCTCAGACCTTCCGAATATACACAAAAAAAATCATAAAGATCGGTCAAACCGTTTCGGAGGAGATTAGTAGTAATTTTATATATTAGAGATCTAAGAGAGATATCAATATTAATTGTTTCGTAGTAAAGAAATAATGTCTAGATGATAGTCATTTCAATAGATTTGTTATAATTTGTCATTGAGATACTCATAAAAAGGCAGTATAATACATTCTTTAATCAAAAGGTTGTGTCATCTTTTATACTTTTACATTTTTACTTTTCCCTAAGGCAGCCTGGCAGAAATTGCTATTTAATAATAAAACCGTCTTTTGGGTTTATGCTTCTACTATTTGTTGTTATTTAATCTGTTTATTGTGCAATAGAATATATTATAGTCAATATTTTTACCTCGATAAGCCAAAGTAGACATAAGTATCTAAAAATAATAACCTCCTTATTGGATGTCTATCAATAGCGTTGTAAAAATACATAATATTGAAACTGTTATTAAAGGTGCTCGGTGAATGCTCTCGGTAACGCAGCCTTAAGTAGTCTATTGTGTATACTATTTGCAATAGGGAATTATGAGTATATTCATAGTTCGCTCACAGTTGGTGCAGGTAAAACGGAATCCCTAAGTCTCAGAAACCTCACTTCCATTAATTTAATGACAAATGTTATTGCATTGAATAAGAACTTTGGATTACACACATTCAAACTTCTCCCTGGCTTCTTCGAAATTTTCGCCAAAGTTTTCCGTTCGCCTGTTCAGTGTATTAGAGAAAGTAAGGCATTGTTTGTCTCTGGCTGTGGCGCAACGCAAACTCCGCCGTCAACCTGCGAATTTAGAGTTTTCTTTTATATGACAGCCGCCGGCAACTGATTCGCACCTGGATTTCGTCAACTTCTCAGTTTAAAGCCAAAAACTTTTTGACGTCGCATTGTCAAGTTATTATCATTTCTCCGTATCTACGCTCCGGTTAGCATGTTGTATATTAAATATCGTTTTTGATCTTCTCAGAATATCGTTTATGTCAGCATAGCTCGACACGAAAACCAATAATTATATTAATATACGTCAACATATCACATTATTGATATGTTGACATACATTTAAAATAGTGACACTTACGAGATGACTACTCATAAGTGTCAACTATTTTAACACAGTTTACTTCACAGTGTCAAAAATATTCATCTGTATCCTGGTTATTTCCTGAATTTTCCTGATACTTTACAATGTCAAAAATATTCTGTGTCCCGAGTTTTTCCTGACTTTCTGTTATATTCACAACTTGAAAGAATCAATAAATGCCAGTTACTTATATTTGATAAATGATAAGCTTTATTGCCTTAAACAATTGAGTGACATCAGTAGCAAAAATAGAGGTAATAATTTACACCTGTTCACAAAAAAAATCAATATTAGGTATACTAAGACTATATATATCAATATTAGGTATATTGGTGCCCATTGCACCAATCTCAACACAATGCAGCTTTTGGCGCTGGTTTTCAGATTGGCCCCGTAAAGTAAGTAACTACTTGGTTAGAAGGAGGAGGCAGTTGGTGAGGTAGGTACGTTAAAATGTGTGACAGATGTGGTACTACAGTGTTACAAATAGATACAAATAAATACCAATTAAATAAGCATTACCATATACGACATATGGTGAGTTTTCACCATAAGTAGGATGTATTTAACTTAATTGTACAAGAGGTGATGAGGTGAACATATTATGTTCACGTAAGCTCTTTCAAGAGAGAAGCTTGATCCTTAACTTTAATTAACAAAAGCATCTGACGTTATGTTTATTGAGGTTATCAAAGCAAAAAAAATATATTTATGATTGCTAAAAGCTGACGTTTCGCATTTAATTAGAAACGGTCGTTAAGATTTGCCCTTTTTAAAGATTTTATCGTCCTGTTATCGGATTACGACAACGTTTCAAATAAATTCACGGCAATGTTCCCGATTTTTTACTGTTTCACTTTAAGATTTTTTATTGTTTTTGAGGAGATATTTTTAGATTCTATTATAGCACTTTTATATTATAGATGTTTCCCCACAGCTTCAGAAGAATATTCACTGATTTCGCAATACTTTGTTTGAACAACAAGGTTGTTATTATGAAGGGTTCCGATTATAAAATTTTGTGTGCCTTGACTACTGCCCCTGGATATCCTTATTATCTATAATATATAAAGCTTCTCAAAAGATCTTCTAAGTTCTTGGAAAAATCACTGCATTTAATCGCAATACTAGGACTAGAGAAGCAAAGAGGGATGCATAGAAAGATCAGTCATATTTACTATGTGCCTTAAGGAATAAAAAATAGAGATAGGTAAATGAAAGATGCTGATATTCGCTAAAATTGATTTGATTTAATTCTTCCTTCTGACTTTATTAGGTCTTTATCGTGTCATGTTATCAAACACAAATATGGGTCAGCCAGTTCTGCCCCCTAACCATGATCGCCCAAAACAATATTAAAACGCCACTGAGAGCGAGATGGCGCTATACGCAGCAAGAGCGGTGCCTCTGTGTCAATGTTGTTTTAACCTTGCTACAAGCGATCATGATCCCAGTTCAGGAGTAGCAATTGTTAATGAGTAGTTAATATAGCTTCGCTGCGCTTCAACGATTCAACTTGACGTTGGAGCGCAGCGAAGGCGACAACATCCTGAAGATGCCACGTGGAGTGGCGAAACGCGTCGAACTAGTATTTGCATATTGGGTGACACTTTGAAACGCATACTGTTAATTGTCATAATTTCGATTGGCATATATCATATGGCATAAAAATCAAAAAGCATAATAATATTTGGCATAACATATCAATAGGCATAAACATTATAATGCAGAATTGTCGAAAGGCATAATATTAAAAATCATAATCTTTGAAAGGTATAATTTGGTTTGCCATAATTTTATTAAGCATACTTTAAAACGCATAATTTACTACGTATAACTGTTATTATCCATAATTTAGTTTGACATAATTTAACTATGCATAATTCACTAAAGACAGTTTTATAAAAAAAATAACTGTAAATAGGTATCCATGAATCTTCTTTGACATAATCCGGAATGTATTTTTCTCCATACGAGGATTACTAATTATAAAAAAAACTAGTGCTATTTAAAACCGACTCAGTCAACCCCGACTCCACGTAGTCTTGTCTGCCCTACCACTAGAGTGTTATTCAGAACCGCGAAGGCACGGAGGGGTGAGGCGGCCCGCATGCTGAGGAGCAGGTGGCTATGAGCAAGCCGCCGCGGCTGAGGCTAGCCGGCAATTCGCCGGCTATCAAGCCGCGGCTGCGGTGGTGAGCGAAAGCTATCTATGACGATTAGCACGATAGCATGCAAAATAACGCCGCATACCATTTATTATAATGATCTTGAGCATTCATTCTGATGCATTTATCATTGTTGCAGGTGTGAACTCGCAGATATGTCGGTGGAGGGGCAGCGGTGCGTCTGCGTCGTGGTGCTCCTCATTCACACCGTCACTGGCGCTGGAGAAGGTATTTTCTCGTTCTTTCAGCTTATTCTAGCTAGCGTTAATGCATTTATGGCGCGTTAATAAAGCTTCAATAGCATTGCTTTTTAACCGACTTCAAAAAAGGAGGTTATCAATTCGGTTGTATTTTTTTTTATGTTTGTTACCTCACAACTCCGTCATTTTTAAACCGATTTCCAAAATTCTTTTTGTATTCGATAGAGTATACTACAAGGATGTTCCCATGGTCACCAAAGTCAGGATCTGATGATAGGATCCTATAGAAAATAGAGGAAAACACTAATTTAATACTAAATTAGGGTTTCTTTAACTGAAAAGATTTCATTCACAAAAAATTTAAAAAATAAAAAATATTTTACAAAAAATAAAACCGACTTCAAAAAACACTAAAAACTTAAAAATAATATAAGAATAGGTACATACAACATCACACTTCTATATTGAAGTCGGTGACAAATTTTAACACTTTCTAGGAAATCATCGTTTGGCGCCGACTTCAATATAGAAGTGTGATGTTGTCTGTACCTATTCTAATATTATTCTTAAGTTTTTAGTGTTTTTGAAGTCGGTTTTATTTTTTGTAAAAAAAAAATTATTGAGACGGTTATTGCTGTTGTTTTTTTCTTCAACGACACGTAAATGAGACAGTTATTGTTTTTTTATTTACATACGACAGGGAAGCTCTTGGCTTTCATCTCACCTGATAGTAAGTGACGATAAGGCCGAAGGTGAAAGCAAGCTTCACCTAGACTCCTCAATAACTGATGAACTGGTTATCTTACCTCTAATAGTCGAAACACAACATAAAAATGCTATTAACATTGTAATTATGGCGATGAACTTTGGTTGAGGTTAGACGGTGGTAGCTAGCCAGGCGAGCTCAAAAGCCCTACCACCAAACCAAATTATTTTGTGTAGTCCACCACAGACTACATAGGTGTAAACACAGTCACAAATTCACAGACTAATAAATGACCTATAGCACAGATTAGTAAGTAACCGATAGTAAACAGATTAAAGAGAGTATGTCACAGACGAGTATTTTGTGTATCTACAATAGATTTATTATTCGTCTTGCTATTTATTGATTCGCATAATCTATGCTGTGTCTTATTCATGGACTTGATAAGTTCATGTCGTTTATTTACACCAGTCTATACACGGCACTTAAATAGTATTTTATTGTTTTATTATCTTTTCTTAGTTAAGTATAGATTTACCTTGTAAGGGTGTATTGTCGTGTGTACTGCCGCGGCATCACCATTGGCCCTGCGGAAGACCAGCGCTGGTTTTTTTAAACCAGCTTAATGCTGAGCACAGGCCTTTTCACTAAACAATTATTATATATAGTTATTTTTGCTGTATACGTATTATTTTAGAAATAGTTGTTTCGTGAATAAATTTCTTTTCTTTCTTTCTTTCAAACAAACCGAACATTAAAACTTCCGCGCCTATAGGGAATCGAACCCCGGACCTCCCGATTGATACCCGTGGTCTCAACCACTAGACCTCGGAGACGGTTAACCGATTACTTACCATTGTCATTTCCAAAAATTGTGGTACGAATAAATTCACCACGAAAAGCGTAAAAAAAGTAAGAAGCAATTTTATGGAAACACAATCAAGACACGATAACAGTAGAATTAGGCCTCTTTGTCTAGAGATCAATTTCCAACACTCTAATTTATTTTCCTATTCTTTCCAGTTCAGTTTATTCATATCTTACAAATACAAACTATCCGCAATAAAGTCTATCTATCTATCTATCATTTTTTTTTATAATTATCTTACTATCCTTTCAAAAAAATCTTACTGTAAATGGCATTGTTATTATCCTGCTATTTCCTTCATAGCTCTAGTAGATATGGTAATATAACTTTTTGCAGAAATGGGATTTTGTGTTTATGACCAACCCGCACACAAGCATACTATACCAAATTATTTTTTGCGTTATATACATACTAAAACAACTTATTAGCTATAACCCACAATAAATGGCAACTCCAATTTTGCAACGGTCATATCAGACGTTCCCTGAAACCAAAACGTCAATCAAACTAACTGTATTTAAGTCGCAATCGATGTGTAACATAAATTTCCCTACAGGAAATTTCTAATCAGGTTCCTACTGCCATCTAGTGACATTTCCATGTATTAGTTACCTTTTTTTATCTAAATTCAGAAAACATTGAACGCGCCCTGGGGTTATAATAGTTTTATGTATATCGTGTCTTTGATTATTTTCAAATTTAGTTCAGGAACTTTTAATTCAATAAATATCGATAGTTTACTTGGTTTTTTATCTATGTTTATTAGTCTATGTTGTCTCGGAATAGTTAGTCTGTGGAGTGTGGACTGGCTGAGCCGAGACAGCCATATTTTTTTTTTTGACGTTGACGGTCGAACACTTGTGTCTGTTGGCTAGATAGCCTAAATTATTTTATTAAAACAAATCTCAAGCATCGATAAGCGAACACCTAATCTTCCACACAGTTGGATTTACTCAATTTCATATAAGGGCCTCTAACCCATTTTACGAGGAATTCCCTACCCCGTGGTTATTGAATACCCCGGAGTCAGACTCAACTACTGAACCCGGTTGCCCCGACTTCTCTTCTACCACCAGTGTCCGGTGGCCCGGAGCCTGTGGTGTCTCCAGAGCAGGATCTCCCCGAATTTCACAGCTGAGTCCACTCCAAATAAGATTATTATCAAACATAATTCTACCATCCTTAGGTAAAGGCATTTAGGGAGTTAACTAAAGAGAGAGCGTTATCGATCAAATCGTGCAAAGAACCTGTACCATATTGTCAAAAAATATTAGTGATACAAATCCTCACCACTGATTGGCAGCCGTAGGCCACAATCAGTGCGCCCACTAATATTGTGTTCCCTTGGATAAAAAAAATCCTTATGTCGGCTTTGCCGGATTAAACCACATATTTTGACATTTCACTCTTTTATTAATCACCTTATATCTATTAACCCTATGCTCATTACTCAAAAAATTAAGTATTACATGGCGCCCGAACATATGGAGATTTGCACGATTTGAATGATCCTATGCTCATTACAATGCTTAGGAACAGTGTTGATTGGTAACGTTTTTTTCTTCTTGGACACTGTTCGGTTAGAACTTTTAAAATTTATAACTTGTTGTGTTGGTGTTATGCTTTGTTTATTGTATCCCTGAGGTTACTCACAAACCAAATTGTCAATTTTCTTTAAAAAAAAAAAATTCTCAATAATATAACTAATAGATAATCATATGCCATAATTAACATTAGGTATTCAGTAACTAAGCATAATAACTGTGTTATAACTCTCTCAGAACAATAGATTGATAGTTTTATTTGGTTTAACTACAAGTCTTCTTTAACATAACTTCTGGTATAATAATAATATATTCTCATTGCATAATATAGTATAGGCCAAGATTTTTTCAGTTTATTTCAAACTTTAACTCAATTATTTTTAAGTGTTTGAATAGTAAAACCTATGTTTTATTAATTAGTGTGGAAGGTTATTGATGTTTTTTTTTACATGATCTTATTACATAAATATATATAAGTATAAATGTTCTGTGCTTTGTAAAGTGGAGATTGCATGACTCTGTTTCTTATATCAGTTATTATCTTAGAACGTTTTTTGTAAGACACATAGAATTTTTTAATATCTAGGTGTTACCTTTTATTACTCGGATACTGTTACATTATTTTAAGTTTAAACCCAATATTGAATGATACCTAATTGCTACAACTAGCCACCTGTATACTTTTACCTGATATTAACTTAATAGCTTGGTGCTTGAGATTTGTCAACTGTACTTATATTTTTTTACTACTACTTATACTACTTATACAATCTTAAATATTTTACCAATAATTGTATTTTTTTGTAATTGATCGATCACGCTACACTCTTTCTGGCAGGAAAACGTTGCATACTTGAGACTCAGTAACGGATAATTATTACATAAGCGGACTTATCCCCGAATTAAATTTCTTCCAGTCAACCTATACCCAAAATTTTTTTTGTTTAAAGACTTGGCGACTGAGAGTAAATATAGTATATAGTTGGCAAGGTAGACTTATCCCCGAAATAAATTTCTTCCAGTCAACCTATACCCAAACATTTTTTTGTTTGAAGACTTGGCGACTGAGAGTGAATATAGTATATTGTTGGCAAGGTGGACTTATCCCCAAAATAAATTTCTTCCAGTCAACCTATACCCAAACATTTTTTTGTTTGAAGACTTGGCGACTGAGAGTAAATATAGTATATTGTTGGCAAGGTGGACTTATCCCCGAAATAAATTTCTTCCAGTCAACCCATACCCAAACATTACTTACATTTTTTTAAAAATATAGCAACTTAGCGACCGAGGGTAAAACTTTCTACCTCTACTAATAAACATATTTAACCAGTTTGGCTTTGCAATTTGACAATTGTTTTTTTTTCTTCTTTGTTGTTTGTTCAGCCTTGTTGGATATTTTTTTGCTTTTTCGTTTGATTACAATGGAGGAACGTCCAATCGCCTTTAACCTTTTACAAAAGGACGAGCTCGAGCATGAGGTAAGGATTAGGTTCGAAACTCCTGCTTCCAGTGTAGCGGACTTACGTGCTCAAATCAGGAAGCTGTGCAAGGACTTACCAACTGATGAGATAGCCACATTCGACGGAGACGTGACAAAGGAACTCGCGGATATTAAAAACAAGCTTGCTAGCCTAGCAGAGTTATTACAGAAGACCGAGAAACGCAAGGCGTTGAACGTTTTGAACCGTGTCCAAGCCGTCGGCCATCATTTATACCATAGGCTAACTCGAATATCTCCATCCGAATCAGAGTCCAAACTGCACAGTGAGTTGTTCGATGACCTTAACAAGCTCTTGGTTAAGATCGACAACATACTAGTCGTATTCCGTAGCTCTTTAACTGCAGTTTATACTTCTACTACTACCCAAGTTGTTGACCCTCAATCAACAACTTCTATTAAATGTTCCGCCGAAAATTACCAGGCTGTTACTAAATTAAATCTTAAATATGACGGAAAATCTTGCGTAAAAACTTTTTTAAGAAGACTCGAACAACTTAGGGTATCGCGAGAAATCTCTGAGAGTAGACTGTTCAGTTCTGCCAGTGAACTATTTACTGGCGACGCTTTACTGTGGTTTGAAGGAATTGGTCATGACGTCTATTCATGGGCCGAACTGCAGGCTTTGCTGATTCGCGATTTTTTACCTATCGATTATAATGAGCGCCTACTCAACGAGATTAGATCGAGAACCCAAGGTGTAGACGAAAACATAGTTATTTACATTAGTGTCATGTTGTGTTATTTCTCTCGGTTAGAACGACCCCTACCGAAAGAAGAGCAGCTTAGCATTATTTTACATAATATACGGCCATTTTACTCTAAACAGCTGGCTTTAACTACGATAAACAATATTGATGATTTAAGGTCTTGTTGTCGACAGCTGGAGGCTGCCAGCCAACGCGCTAAACTGTTTATAGAACCCAGCAAAGATGTCAGTAAATCTTTAGCCACAGACTTGGTATTCAAGGGTAACCAGGGAAAAATTGTGTCAGTAGTACAAACGGATAGTACCTCTGACTTCTGCGTACGCTGCCGCGTATATGGTCATAAACTAAGTGCGTGCAGAGCTCCATTTATTATTATCTGTTACCGTTGCGGCGAGAAGGACGTCACTGCCCGTACGTGCCCTAAGTGTAATCCTACAAAAAACTAACTTGCTCGGATCGGAGTATGGCCGATTCGAGTGCTACTCGAAATGATAAGTCTCCTTCTATATTACTACCTACCTGCTATACGATTTCAAAAACCCATACAATACCGGATGTGACTACTACTACTACTACTACTACCACCACTACTACTACTACCACTACTACTACTACTAACAGAACCCACAATGCTTTACCCGCATTTACATTTCCTGCATATTATTCCGTTTACCATAACTTTCCTACTTATCCTCAAAACCATACTTACTATCCAAATAGGCATTGTTCGTCTAACTCTACTTACCCTACTAATGCTTACGCTACTAACCCTACTTACCCTACTAATGCTTACGCTACTAACCCTACTTACCCTACTAATGCTTACGCTACTAACCCTACTTACCCTACTAACGCTTACGCTACTTACCCTACTAACGCTTACGCTACTAACCTTACTTACCCTACTAACACCGCTTACCAACGTAACGTTACCCACCATTCACCCATTACAAATGTTAACCAGTATTCACCTGAACCAAATGCTGACCAACATTTGCCTTCTACATTACCAGGTACTATGACACAACACTCTGATCGACAGAATTGTGTTACTAAGCCTTTACCTAATACTTACCCTAACGCAACTACTAACAGGAATGTCCTGTTGTCATCCGAATCCCTCCAAAATCGGAATTTAAGTACAAAGACATCGCATAGAATAACTAGCTATAGAACTAAAACTTATTACAATTCTAAACTACCAAAGTGTAACTTACCCATTCCTTCACTGAAGAGACAATCTACTAAGTCAAACAGGAACGCTTATTTTAAGAAAACTGAATCGGAATTAACGACAGGTAACACCGATATGAAAGATTGGCAATCCTGGCTGTCGACAATAAGAGAGTTCTCTCACACAGGTTCTACAACTAAACCTGTCAGTCTTTTTTATGGTCGAGATTTACGACCATACTTGTCGGTCAGCATTTACGGATTACAATGCAACGGTCTTCTCGATTCAGGATCGGAGATTTCTATAATTGGTAGCGATACTTGTAAATATTTTACGGACTTGGCGACGGTTCATAAATCACTTGATGTTGATCAGGTGGTAACGGCTAACGGTTCTTCTTCACCCGTTACCGGTTACGTGTTCCTGCCAGTAACTGTACAGAACAAAACGTCGATTATTAAGTTTTATGTTATACCAGGGGTGTCTACAAAACTGTTGTTCGGAATTAATTTTTGGCGCGAATTTAATATCGCTCCGGATATACTTTTATTGCAGGATAGGTTCACTTAATTTTTTCTATTGTATCTTTAAAAAAAAAACCCAATGGCGTCGTTAAGGTGGATATCAGGGGAGTGCTACGGCGCTGTGTTTACCCCACGGGGTAACTAAATTTTTATTGCAGGATAGGTCACCTTGGCGACTACCTAGGATGGTTGAGTTCCGTACCCCCCTTAAGGAGGTACCTTCAATACGAAGAGGAAGGAGAGCATATTTTGTCGAATAGTTTATCTGGAAGGACAAAAAGTACTAGCGGTGAGTTTCGCAGTGGAGGTGATATGAGTTCGGTGTTATGATTTGGTGTCAGCTCGGGGTCGAGCTGGAATTTTACTCTTTCAGTATACTTCCATCGTAAAATTCTCCCTGGTTGAGGGGGTATTGTAACATAAATTTCCCTACAGGAAATTTCTAATCAGGTTCCTACTGCCATCTATATTATATATATATTTATTTATTTATTGCTTACATGTACGTGTAAAGATGTAAGTTACATTAAACAGTATCAGTACATGCACCCAGCAAGGGCACTGCAACATTATTAGCAGATCGCGAACGGAGTTACAAATTATAATTATTACTTTGCCATTAATTGTATCAACTCTTATTTGTTATTTATTATATTATTATTAATTACTGTTTTTACAACTAAATTAAATTAAATTAAAATTGGTCAATCATTCTAACATATCATGCAACATTCAATAGTGAAATATAAATAAAACAACGCAATTATCAATCCATTAATACAAATAAGTAATAAAAAAAAAAAAAAATAACGCAATTATAAATCCATTACTACAAATTACTAGTCAATTACAATAAGGTATGTCAATATTTAATTATATGATTAATTTAATTAGATTTATTATATGATTAATCTAGTGACATTTCCATGTATTAGTTACCTTTTTTTATCTAAATTCAGAAAACATTGAACGCGCCCTGGGGTTATAATAGTTTTATGTATATCGTGTCTTTGATTATTTTCAAATTTAGTTCAGGAACTTTTAATTCAATAAATATCGATAGTTTACTTGGTTTTTTATCTATGTTTATTAGTCTATGTTGTCTCGGAATAGTTAGTCTGTGGAGTGTGGACTGGCTGAGCCGAGACAGCCATATTTTTTTTTTTTGACGTTGACGGTCGAACACTTGTGTCTGTTGGCTAGATAGCCTAAATTATTTTATTAAAACAAATCTCAAGCATCGATAAGCGAACACCTAATCTTCCACACAGTTGGATTTACTCAATTTCATATAAGGGCCTCTAACCCATTTTACGAGGAATTCCCTACCCCGTGGTTATTGAATACCCCGGAGTCAGACTCAACTACTGAACCCGGTTGCCCCGACTTCTCTTCTACCACCAGTGTCCGGTGGCCCGGAGCCTGTGGTGTCTCCAGAGCAGGATCTCCCCGAATTTCACAGCTGAGTCCACTCCAAATAAGATTATTATCAAACATAATTCTACCATCCTTAGGTAAAGGCATTTAGGGAGTTAACTAAAGAGAGAGCGTTATCGATCAAATCGTGCAAAGAACCTGTACCATATTGTCAAAAAATATTAGTGATACAAATCCTCACCACTGATTGGCAGCCGTAGGCCACAATCAGTGCGCCCACTAATATTGTGTTCCCTTGGATAAAAAAAATCCTTATGTCGGCTTTGCCGGATTAAACCACATATTTTGACATTTCACTCTTTTATTAATCACCTTATATCTATTAACCCTATGCTCATTACTCAAAAAATTAAGTATTACAGATGTTAATAAACAAACAATATCAACTGCTATATTTCATGTCAACTGTAAACAGTGAGGTTTCACTGTTTGTAACATCAAAAGATTCGGCGAAGGCAATTTAATCGGATCAATATTGACTAATCTCGAATTCGGAGGACGCATCATTACGAAGCCCTGAACTCAATATGCGCAGTAAATTCGGCTTATAGTAAATTATAATTCGTTACCTTGAGGCTTTCAGGATTTTGGTTAATTAGTGTGATTGTTATGCTTTGTAAAGTCCTTATTCTGTGGTAAAAACTAGGTTAATAAGCAAACGAGTGTCTACTAAAGTTTTTCTTCTTCTTCTTTCTTCTACAGTTGCTTATGGTTCTTGTGGTCCTGTAAGATTTGCAAATTTAAAACCTCTACAAATACCTCAATGTCCAGTCAGCAACACATTAAGCATTACATTTGCATTACGAAATTTGTCGCTATTACGAGTGACATAAGAGCTATCTTAAGATTAACATGTAAAGTCTGGCGTGTTGCTGTGTGTACGTGATACATGTCAATAAGTCTCGGTACCCAGTAATTTCACTGTCCGTCTGATCCTTCAAACCAGGGTGGTGATTTTGTAACACATCGATTGATCGACAATCGTTATCAGACTGAATGACTTCATGAAGAAAAGCGGAATAATGTGCATTAGCTATTAGTATTGATTGATTTATTCAACAAATATAGTCGTCTGAGTAAGACGACGACATTATAAAATGTAAAACATATTATAAATCAGTTTTAATCAAACAGAATTATTAAATCTATACGATAGCCGATTGCCGATGAGTTACAAAATCACTCACCAGAACACAGCATTACAAGTAGATATTTGTAAAATAGAAGTACCCGTGAAAACGACTGTAGTACTGAATTTTTCTCTGGTAGTATTGGTAGCTATTCATCCACCATAGACAAAACGGGTCATAGGTGACCCCCACGTGATTGACAGTAGCTCAAAATTACCCAAGAGGCTCAACTAAATGCTAGCACAAGTCATGTGATGTAGCACATGTCATCACCGTGTTCAGTTGTTATCGTTATCATTCCCTTCTGGAGAAACAGACTATAGATAACAGTAACCATAATTTAATATTGGATAGCAATATAACTAATAATTTGGATAACAATAATTGTGTACCCAGTCATACATCTTCTGCGCTCAGTAAGGTACGTCAGTCAATAGTTACGAGTGAGACCAGGCTGCCCGTATCGAAATGTGTTATATTCTGTGATGAAATAGGTAAGAATATGGGTCACTTGCTATCAAACCAGCTGGGACAAAGTGTCATAAATTATTGTATGCCTGGCTCCAGTTTTCAAGATGTGGTAGATAAAATTTCTAATTATAACTTTAATAGTAATGATAATCTGATAATATTAATGGGAAATAGGGGCAATTTAAACAAATTTCAATTAAAAACATTTTATTCGAAGTTTGAAAATTTGGAAGTAAATAAAATAATTATGTATACATTTCCCTACCACCATCACTTATCTGAATATGAGAATAGTATGAGATACAAATTAAATCTGACACAAGATGTATTGACTTGTTACTCCAAAAAATTTCATATCATTGATATAAACAAGTTGACATGTGCCCCTAATAAGATTTATCTGACAAAAGATAGATTATATCTGTCTACCTTTTCAAAAAAACAATTAGCAGGTTCGCTAAGCTTTTATTTTTTATGTTTAGCCAAGAATTTGGCTACTGACAATGCTTTTATTGAGCAACACACTCAAAGTAATGTCTTGGAACAAGTTCCAAGTAATTTAAATTAAATATTAAGACAAAAGAGGTAGCCTCTTGCAAGGTACTGACCAAAGGAAAGCCCAAATATTTACAGATATTTCATCAAAATATTCAAGGCTTTTCTGGAAAAGACTTAGAAATAAATTTATTTTTAGACTATGAAAACATAGATATACTTTGTATTACTGAGCATTGGCTAAAAAATTATGAGTTGTTAATAAGTTTAAATAATTATAGAATTGTGAGTTCATTCACTAGAAAAACAGCTATTAGAGGTGGATCCCTAATCATTTTACATAATGACTTACAGTTTAAAGAACGAAAAGACATAGTTTCTCTTTCCATTGAACGAATCATTGAGCTGTCATGTGTGGAACTTGATAATTTTATTATAATATGTGTATACAGACCCCCCTCTGGAAATTACTCAGAGTTTGAATCCAGTATGGAAGATGTATTAAGAATAGTATCGAGCAAAACTAAAAAAATCATTGTATGCGGTGATTTTACTATAAATATTTTAGAGGAATCACAATTATCTAGTAGATTTATTAATTTATTTAAGTCATTTAACTTGAATTATGTTTTTCAAGAACCAACCCGAATTACAGCTACGTCTGCTACTTGCTTAGACAACATCTTTTGTAACTGTAATGTACAAGATAAGTTAATTATTAACTGCATTAATTCTGACCACAGCGGTCAACTAGCTTCGTTCGAGCACCATCATGTTTGTTCTATACGTGAGATTACCTGTAGACCTATAACCAAACGCGGGATAGAGAAATTTAAAAAAAAATCTTGTTAATCAAACTGCAAATTTGTCGATCGAGGGGACGAACGCCAATAATCTCTATAATAATTTATTCCATGTAGTTAAAAATGAATGTAATGATATATTCAAGGAAAAGGTCATTAAAGTCAAAAACGGGAGTAAGAAATTCAGTGACTGGGCTACTCCGGGTATATACAAAAGTCGAAGGAAACTGTTTGACCTTTACGCTTTAAAAGTAACCTCTAGTGACCCCTCTTTCATAAATTATGTTAGGAATTATTGTCAAACATTTAAGAAAGTGTGCATGTCCGCAAAAGCTATGTACATAAGTAACAAAATCAGTTTATCTGAAAATAAAGTAAAAACCACCTGGAATATCATTAATCAGGAAACAGGTAAACTTAAAAGTACTGCAAATTCTTTCTCATTAGATATCAATAATGAAACAATCAAATCAGACAAGGCAGTTGCCAATGCATTCGAAGACTTCTCTCGCATACCCATAGAAACTACAAGTAGTCTCAACTCGTGTTCTGATGAAGCTGTAGCTCTCCTAGGGCAGAGTGTAGAGAGGTGCAACAAGGTTTTCAAATTTTGTCACATTGACGCTGACACTGTGCTAAAAACATTTCGTATGATTAGTACGAAAAAAACTGAAGATCTTTGGGGTATTTCGTCCCACATAATCAAATTGGTTATAATAGAACTTGCCCCGCAACTCGCGTTGATATTCAATAAATGTATTGATGAAGGTGTCTTCCCCGACCTCATGAAGAATAGCAAGTTAATACCATTATTTAAATCTGGGAATAAAAACGATCCTTCAAATTACAGACCAATTTCGATTCTACCAGCACTTAGTAAAATATTCGAAAAAATTGTATCTCAGCAGTTAATAGATCATTTTACATGTAATAACATTTTTCATATGAACCAATTTGGTTTTACCAAAGATGCTGGAGTTGCACTTCTCAAACACATTTTTGCCGCTTGGGAGTGTAAACAAGATGTGATTGGTATATTTTGTGACCTGTCGAAGGCTTTCGACTGCGTTAGTCTTCCAGACTCTTTTAAATAAACTCAAACATTATGGTGTCACCGAAAAAGCAATTAGCCTTATGGAGTCTTATTTGTCCAATAGGGTCCAGAAAGTTGTTATTAGCAAAACTGAGTCTGTTGGTGCATCTATAACTATGGGTGTACCTCAGGGATCGATATTGGGATCTTTGCTTTTTTTAATTTACATTAATGATCTCCCACATTTCACTAACAATCTGTGCGATACAGTACTATTTGCAGATGATACTTCTTTAATATTTAAGGTTGACAGAGGTAATGAAAATACTGACGTTGTAAATAGTACTCTTTCTAATGTATTGCATTGGTTCACAATTAATAACTTATCATTAAATTCAAATAAAACTAAATGTATAAAATTTTCATTGCCAAATGTAAGGAAAGTGGATACTATTGTGGAAATGAATAATCAAATTATTGAATTCATTGATTGTACCAAATTTTTGGGCATTACATTAGATTCACGTTTGCAGTGGGATCCACATATTGAGTCCTTGGCAAACAGACTTAGTTCTGCGGCATATGCAGTTAAAAAAATAAGACAACTTACTAATGTTGAAACGGCAAGATTGATTTACTTTAGTTATTTTCACAGTGTTATGTCGTATGGACTACTACTGTGGGGATCGGCTGCTAGTATAGAAAGTATTTTCGTACTTCAAAAAAGAGCAGTTCGCGCTATTTATAATTTACGAACAAGGGATTCTCTAAGAGATTTGTTTAGAGAAATTAATATATTGACCTTAGCAGGACAATACATTTATGAAAATTTGATTTATGTCTATAAGAATTATAATACATTTGAAACCAATTTCCACGTTCACCAGTTAAACACAAGAAATAAAAATAAACTTGCCGTTCCAACATACAGACTCCAAAAAACTAGAGGCTCATTTATGGGGAAATGTATAACGTTTTACAACAAAGTTCCACATAGTGTAACTGACTTGCCTTTTCATAAGTTTAAAGCGCATGTAAAAAAGACTCTAATGAGTAAAGGATATTATAAAGTCAACGATTATTTAAATGATGCCAATGCCTGGTGTTAATATGAAGTTATTTATAATGTCAATAATCGTGTTGTTGTGTATAGCTATTGATGTTAACAAATGTTGTTGGCAGAAAAGAACTGACACTGATTTTGAATTAGACTAAGTTATCAAATGTTTGGTAACAACATAATTTATTGTATTATGATTAATGTATACGTCTATAACTTATTTTTTGACATTTTAAGTGTATGTAAGCATTGTATTTTTTTTTATAAAGTTTCAATGACTATGTACAAAACCAAAATTGTAAATGGCGATTTAAAAGAGGAGATAAAAAATTTGACCTTTCGAGTTTCTTGCCTGTTCTTCTCGAGAAGGCTCTCCCAATTTCCGAACAGGTGTAGATTCAACTTTTTTTTTTTTTTCATTACTACTTGTATTTGCAGACATCTTGAGTAGGTATATTCAGGATGTATGCACATACAAGGTTAAATTTATGTTTCCTTTAAATTAGAATGTTTTGCTTTGTTTTGACGTCAATAAGTGCCTGTAAAGGCCTAAGTTGAATAAAGATTTTTGAATTTGAATTTGAATGAATTTGATAACAAGAAAATGTGGGGTCGGCATATAAATACGATGAACGGCTTAGGATATCGAGGAAGAAGGCAATGTAATGCTTTACAAACTCAGAAACTAGATAACATTTTAATATTATATTCACTACTATGTTAAAACACAATTTCTTTATATAAGTAAAATATTACATTAAAACTTATTTCAGGAATAATAGCACAAAGACAATATTTCTCTCGCAGAAACTAAATGTTACAATAGGGGACGATAGTGTTACAACTAATAATACAAGAGAGCGGTAACTAAGATACATTTTCGTGTCTCCTTGGAATACTCCAAATCGGAATAATACGTTGCTTAAATACGGCCAAAAGTATCACTTACTGCCTTTGAATAAGCTACGAAATCATTTGTCGAGCATCTCGTCTCATTAATTAAAGTGGTGATTTTGGTAATTTTGATTGGAAATGACGGAAAGGGAAATTTTGCGTTGAATTTAAATTTGTGTCTCGTCGGTTGGTTTTGCGGCAGATTAATATTTAATAGAATCAAAGTAGAAGGATTTGTGGAATATAGTGTTTTGGATAATAGTACAAACAGTTCTGATGGGGACTTTTACGTAAACCTTATACGTTTTATAATTTTTAAAGTTCTACGAAAATGTATAATCCTTTTTACATGAAGCATATCATATTTCAAGGCAGTCACACCCCAATTCATCAAGCTGTATTAGAGTAACTTTAAAATTTGCTGTCGCTAAAAAATTTCAAATTTAACATTACAGTTCACCCTTGTTTACTTAGGATAAGACAGAACCGATGTTATTTGAAATCTCACCTAAACTCTGACATGCGCGCTATTAACTCAATCTTGACAATGACAAATCGTTCACCTGCGAACAAGCTTCAGGAAACTCGCAAAGTAAACATGTATGTAAGTCAATTTGCTGTTTCCTCGGGATATAAGCTTTTTATTTCATGAAAGCAAGGAATGGATGTCGTTAAAGGGAGTGAGAGCTACATTGACAGCCATTTCGCTTAATAGAATATGTAGCTCTAAATGTTGTGACTTGCGGCATTGATTCCTGAACAGGAAAAAATGTCCTCACATCGAACTGAGCCTACACTTTTTATTTTATTGAATTCTGCTAAACTGATAAAGGTTCGTGATTTGTTTCAAGATTCTTATTCTTGTGTTATATTTTCTTGTCTTAAGTCTCTTTTTTAAAATGATGTATTTTTTATAATTCTTTAAAGCAGACACAAAATTCACACAATGACATTTTCGTTCTATTGTGGCTGCATTTTATGCTACGCACGCCAAAGTCGGACTTTTAACTACTCGTACCAATATAAAAAATCTTACTCCTATACTCTGTGCAGTAGATTTTTGATTATACTTATACATGCAACTATCACTCTACGTTATTATAATCTATAATATGTTGCCGAGACTGAGGCGGTCGTATATCATGCAAATTCGCAGCGAAAACGCGAAGACATTATTCAAATTTTACCACTTTGGAATCGAGGGAACATCCGCGCGATCGCTGTAAACTAGCAGCAGTGCCAAGGTCGGGTTGTATTACTGCTGTAAGTTGGACCGTGGGTGTTACAACTTTAGATTATTCATTTTACATAGGGCCTATTCCACCTCAGTTGGCGCCATTAATTGATTTTGAAAAATCGTGATTTCGTTGGTTTAGAAAACATAATATTAAGCATTTTGTTTCCTACATATAGTGCTCTGGAGAATTTTTTAAATCAAAAAAGGTAACTTATTCAATTTTAGAAGCTATTTTTGCGCATGGCTTAGGCAAACTAATTAGAAAACCAATTTTCTTAGATTTATTAACAATGTATTTCTTGGATTGGAGGAGACATTAGAATAAAGTGTATTGTTAGTAGCAAGAGGCGATTTCATTCATGCTATAACCTGGAAATCACTTTCAGATCCTTTTTTGATCCTTTGAAATAAAATCAAATCATAGAACTTTTCACTTCCAGTTTCATTTTTATTTTTCTAGAATTTTCTACGTTATTTACAATATACCAAATCCTATTAGAGCTGTGTTTAATTTAAATGTCTCCGTTAAACAAACGAAAACGGCAAAAAAGAATCGAATTACTCACTGAAAGTGCTTCCAACGTAAATTATGAATGAATTGGAGGTTCGTTTTTCCTCAGCGCAGTAATTAGGCCATATAAAATATTAGTTGAGGAAGCGCCGCAGTGTACAGAGCCAAATTTCCCTTCGAAACTCCCATCGTCGACATCGGAATTGTCTTCACTTTTCGCCGTGACGTGTCTGAATAAGCATTTCACTACACAATAAGCGCTTTTCTTTCTTATTTGGCGGAATTGGTACGTGAAATGCCCGGTCTCCGTATCGGGTTTCTTCATATATCAATATCAATGCGAACCAGAGAATAATGTCTCAGTAACATCACACGTGCTGCTTTGTAAGCGACGTCTGTGTTCCGTGCGTGATGAAAGCTTACAATGTTAGCGTCTGAGGCGTCAGAACTTTTGTTTCAATCTAATTCGTTTGAAGTATGAATGAATATTTGATATAGTCAAGTCAAAGTAATTACTTGAGTAAAAGTCGTTACTTAAGTCGTGATTTTTATTTAATAAGTAATATGACAATAAAAAAATCGATGGCGCGTTAGTTCGCGCGTCCGGCCATCTCTCTCTCATCATCTCGTGACCGAAACTGAGTATCTCGAGCTCCTCCGTCTTTCAAAAGGCTAGTTAAGCTGTTGCTCCCAGGTGTATTTGAAATCGTTAAAATGCACCAACCTGCACTAGATGATAAGCATAACTTTCTCCACTTCATTCAAATTCTCGTTTATTGTATAACAATCACAACTTAAGTAACGACTTTTAATCAAGTAATTACTTTGACTTGACTATTGATACGAGTGTTAGTTGACTGTTAAACACTAAAGCTATTATTACAATATATTTGGTGGATAATATAAGCATAATGAAATGTATGTTGGCTTAGCAACATAAAGTTTAAAAATCCGTTTTTAATTTAATTGTTTTTCACAAAGTTCTTATCCAACCTAACCTAGATGAAGACACCTTGTATCTCCTATTCCTTATTATATGGTTAACTTTTATGGTGAAATGATAAATTACGCTATTGGGAATTCTCGCTACCTATGTGAAATTAACATTCGTGGTCACGGAATGATTCCCGTGACCACGAATGCTGAAAAGCGTTCGAAACGTCGGACAAATAATTAAAACGTTTTAATGTTAAATATATGCGAGTAAATCCGAAAAGTGTAGTTTTATTTACATGAGTTTTCTTTTTGTGATATAAAAAGAAATTCCCGATATTATAATTTCGAAATAAAATGAAATTCAACAGATTTGCCGGTTCTCAAAATGTACACTGGCTTTTGTTCATCTGTAAATGAATCACAATAATTTTTAATACTAAATAATACTGACCAGTCTCTCATAAGCTATCACATCGATAGTAATCTTTTTACCGGTCGTAGTATTCAATTTGATATTATAAATAAATTGTAAAAACTCAACATGCCTCGGATGTCAGGCGGTGATTGAAGCCGCACCTTCCACGCTCCGGGTGGATGTGCTAACCATTACACTACCGAGACCCTATGATTCATCTTGAATGTCTATTACCATTTGTTACTTTTTCCGCTGCAAGCCAGCGTAACTCCATCGATGTTTTAGGTATAACACCTTCAACTCCATCTGGTCATAGTACTTCCATCCTAGGCAATAATTTTAGGCTTTACTTTTTACTTCTGCAAAGTTCATCAGTTCTGGGGCCTGATTCCGCTAATCTTTACGTCGTTATCGTGTCTCGATACCGTTTCAATAAAACTGCTTTTGCCGCTTTTATACGCATTTCCTGCTGAAATTTATTCATACTGCTATTTCTTGATAAGTAACCAACAATAACTACCTCAAAAAGTGATGGTATTAAAGCGTTATTAACACGCCACAAATGCGTTTACGCTAGTAGAATATCTAAAATCTTTAAAATTCAGCTGGATCTTGAATTGCACTTATTGTTTTACGTTCCAACTAAGCAGGGGCCAATTAAGGGCGCTCACCAGAGCCCTAACTGGTCACTGCAAACTCAACAAACATCTGCATAGAATGGGCCTGACTAATGTTCCCACGTGCAGATTTTGTGGTGAGGATGATGAGACACCATTTCACATTCTTTGTGAATGTCATGCTCTCATCCACACAAGGAGCCGAGCTCTGGGTGGACCTAGTCTGCCACCACATGATGCGACGGCTCTGTCTCCAAAGAAGGTTATTGGCTTTTTCAACGCCGCGGGCCTATTTGGAGACCTTTAAAATAGAGGGGTCGGCCACAATAGATCTGTACAGGTCGCAGTGGCCCGCTGGGGGACGCCCCTCCGTCGCTCCTAGTATCCCCTCGAACTCCAGATAGATAGATATTGTTTTACGCAGACAATCTCGCTTTTTAAAATAAAAGTTACCCCGAATCTAACGCGAGCGAAGCCGCGGGGAAAAGATAGTATATTAGTATAGATTTCAAGAATCTGAATTTTCTTATCTATACTTTCATCAGTGAGATGAAGGCCAAACGTTAACGCTACTGTGCTTAATAAATCTTTCAATAGGTGGCACAGTCAGTTTTGTATAAAGTAAAAGCCTTAGATAAACGTCCTTTTTAGCGTATAATCCGATACTCGCCTGATTACTTACATCCCCCATTGCGAAAATTGCGCAAATTACTCAAGCTTAGTAAAACTACGTAAAGGTAATACGTGTAGCTTGTTTTTCAGGCCTATTGAAAGTCAATGGCCCTACGAGTATTTTAAGTATAAGAGGATTTCAAGGAAACATTTATAAGTCAGTCGTGTCCGAAGACATCTCGAATTAATCTGAAGGTATCGCTGGAGTGGAAATATGTCATGGCGATGTCTCGAATTGATTTGTTGTTAACTTTTCGAATACAAAAATAAACAAGGTGGTGAGTAAATTGAAGTTTGATTGGGCGGATGTCCTCAAAGCGTTAGCCGCTTTGATTTTCCTAGCTGTTTACATGCGGGTAGATGGAGAGACAACATTCACCCTACACGTAAGGATGCCACGATATATCAGGAATAAATATATTGATATATGGATATCGACGATATCGATATAACAGTATCGAAAAAACTCGATATCGTAACGAAATAACGAAAACCCAAATTAAAATACCCACAAAATCGGGTAAAATGCTGTTACTGACGTCAAAAAATATTTTGTTCTCGGCTGTAATCTATTGTTGTAATCTGTGGTGAGTTGTTGAGTCAACAATATACAGCGGATGGTCATCCATCATGTTGACTTTACTAAGGAAATTTCCGAATTTCCCTCTTAAACTATAGTAAACCAGAGTATTGTATAACGAATGGTCACCATCACACTATATTGGATTTTAATAGGCTTTTAAAAAATGGAGAAATATCGATAAATTATAAATATATCGGCGTACAAGACCGATATATCGATATCGAAGTATCGATATTTTTAAAAACTTTGCATCCCTACCTACACGTATGGTCTGGTCAGACACAGGCTTATCGAATTATCTTATTTGACGCCATTAATTCGCATGCCCCTTTTTGAAAGGCTTTCAGGGGCATTGCTTTGAACATCCCTTGAGTCTAAATAGGTTGCGTAAACTCTTTTCTATATAGAAGTGTTGTTTCTGGATGCCGATAAAGTGTTAACAAGACCTCACGTCCTTTGAAGAATGAATAACGAAGGTTTATTGATGCCGCTCCACTGTGGTAATGAATTCATTAAATAAGGAGTGCCCATCAATGTTTGCGTAGGTCTATGTAAATGATAACAGTAAGACGTACGCATTGATATCTTTTTTATAGTGAACTAGCTTTCCGCTCGCGACTTCGACCGAGTCTACCGCGGTAAATTTTGATCCGTATCTACCGCGGTAGATACGGATCAAAATTGAGAGTACCAAAACAAAAGTTAATAATGTTTTCAAAAAATGTATATTGTATGGCTGTGCGTCTTCTTCTTCTTCTGTCTAGACCTTTTCCCATTTACTTGGGGTCGGCCTTCCTTGTCCGCATTTTCCATTTTGCACAATTTTGTGCTACGTCTTTTTGCAAATGAGCTTCTTTTAGGTCTTTTTCAACCGTCGTCAAACAGGTGGCGGGTGGTCTTCCACGCGTACGTTTCGTCTCTGGCAATTTTAGGGCAAGTTTTACCATATGGTCGTCGGGACGTCTTTGAACGTGACCATACCACCGCAAACGTTTCTCTTTTACCTTGTCAGCTATTGATGCTACTTCGAAACTTCCCTTGATGTATTCATTACGGATTTTGTCTATAAGTGTTACACCTGCTGACCAGCGTAGCATGCGCATTTCCGTAGTGTGCAGTTTGTTCAAGTGCTGTTTAGTTGTTGCCCAGCATTCTGCCCCATACAGAACAGCAGGTCTAATAGCTGTTTTGTACATGTGCCCTTTTACTTTTAGAGGCATTTTTCTGTCACACATAACGCCAGTAAGCTGCTTCCACTTCATCCATCCTGTTGTTGTTCTATGAATAACATCATTGTCAATGTTGCCATCGTTGCTAATTACCGAGCCAAGATATTTAAATTGATCGACTGTTGGTAGTAGTGTACTTCCTATGGAGATCTTGATGTTATTGTTATCAGTGACATTATCAAAGACGCATGACATGTGTTCTGTCTTTTTCCTACTAATTCTTAGGCCATTTGTTTCTAAGGATTCTATCCAGGAATTGAAATTTAACTGAAGGTCTTCTACGTTATCTGAAATCAGAACCACGTCATCGGCGTATAGGATGTTCCAAGGCAGCGACTTTTGACAATGTTTTGTGAGGTGGTCTAAGGTAGTGTTGAAAAGCAATGGGCTTAGTGTGGAGCCTTGATGCACTCCAACTTTTATTTCAAATGGTTCTCCCTTGCCAGCTGGGCCAATAACTTGGGTGGTGATATCTTTGTACATGTCCTGTATTAGGCGGATATAGTACTCTGGAACAATTTGTTGCCTGAGTGCTTCCCAAATGAGATCTCGAGGAACATGATCAAATGCACATTCGTCTCGCTCGCACCGGTGTCGTATTACGATGTGTTTATCTCATTCATGCGTTGGAGCGACAACGCGATAAGCAATTTCAAGCATTATGTTTGAGAGTATAAAGTTGATTTTTTATTGTAGCAATTACTAAAACGTCGTTTGATCTGTGGCTAGGTATGAAATGATGTAACTTCCTACGGTTGTACTTAAAATAGTTGCCGTAATAATGCAGAATAAGGTTGAATTCGATAAATACGTTACTTTCTTTGTGCTAATTTTCATTCGGGCGTGCATATTCAAGTATATATCAGCGAGTATAAATGTATAGTCGATTAGGTGATAGATTTCAAGCGCGTTTTTGTATGAAGCGCTCTATCTACGTTTGGTAGTAAATCAATGCCCAATACATATTCAAAACTGTCAATCAATATTTTTGTTCACACGTCAGATTAAAAATATTACCTTTCCCAAATCAACACTTAATTTACACCGTAATTAAGTGTTGATTTGGGAAAGGTAATTTCATATTTATCAACTTGTTGTTTTTTACTCTATGTGCAATGAAGTGTATAAAATGAATGAATAAGATGATGATGAATGAAGGACAATGAGAATTCTTAAATGTCATTAATACGTTTCCAACTGTCTTGATGACAGGGCCATTACGATGGTTAGTCGCAGTCGCCATGACCCACATTCCCTATCAACAACAACCAGAATTTCCAGCCTGTTGAAGCCATAAATGTCCAACTTCCAACCTCTGTGTGATTGATGAGGAAAAATCTTCAGCGAGATTAATTGGTAAGACATTCAAAGAAAGTTTCCACGGTCGAGTAACACAATTATGAGGCGAACTACTCGCTTCAATCTCCATATTTTTCCTCGAGAAAAACTTTTAATAGGCTCAGTTTTCCTTAATTGTAATAAATAAAAGTTATTCTTTGACTTCTTGATCGAGTTTGATTGAACGTTGTTCTTAAATGCGGGTTTTCTTTTGATTTTTTTTATTGTGAACTGCGTTGATATCATCGCTGTCTATTATACTTATAACGGCATTACTGTTAACAAGATTGTTATGTTTTTATCTATTGGTATTAAAACATATTAAAGTAACAAAATATATTACCAAAGGGAGACTTAGTGCCAGATTTTACAGTAATAGTCTCTGGCGTAGTTGTGTTGTTTGAATATGTCCAGGATATAACCTGGTTTCGTAAAATAGACGATATTTTCATTTCATACTTCTTAAAGCTCAACGTTTTAAATTTACTCCAGAGGTGACTGCAATAATTTTGTATATCAAAAACATAAAGTTTCTTATCAAGACTTTATGTTTTTGATACAAAAATAACAAGACTTTAATAATAAAATTAATACTAAAATTTAACGTTTTATCTATGTTGATAGATAACAAACTGAACTATGTGAAAGAAATAGATAACACGCTGAAATATGTGAGAGAAATAATTCTTTCATCTATTATACTAACTTATTTATCATCGCGGAAAATTTTAAGGACGCTTCAGGACACATCCATTATTATATAAAAATAAAATAAAAAAATCTTCAAAAATACTACACTAAACTAGTGCAGTATTTTTTTGATATTTTAGAAAATTGATATAAAATTAAATAGGTGAGTTATTGTTTTTATTTATTTATATTTAAATCATTCTATTATCGTGCCCTGAAGCGTCCCTTAAGTTTTTTAAGGGTGATATCGACGGTGGAAAGGCTACTTTGCTGAACCGCCATTTGGCAATTTTACAGGAGAACGATTCAAAGTTTGAAAATTTAGAAAAATAATCGTATAAAATCTATTTATGGTTCGAATGGCCTGAAAATTTGTAATTATACCTAAAAATGGGTTTGTCATAGATAGGCTAAAAGAAATAATTAAAAAACATTAGGGGACAAAGTTTAAGTGGCGGTTCAGCAAAAAACGCTCGGAACTGCTGCAAGGCTAATTTTCTGATAGGACATTGTGGATCTCATATTGTTGCTGCACTTCTTGCTTAAGGACCAAAAATATGAAATTCGTATCAGAGCAAAATGTCTTATCTCTATGGTTATTCAGAAATGTCGCAGGCATATATTGCTGCTATTTAGGTGTTCGAGCCTTCGCTCGACCCACTGTGAGATTAACGCTTTGAATTTTACCTGTTTGCAGTGTGCATCTACCCTATATACAATTATTCACCTAACATTTTCAATGAGGGTATGTAAGTAAGTGCGGGTGCCATCGCCGACTAGCTTTTCTCTCCAGTACGTTTTTGAATTTTGTCGTGAGCAGTGTGCAAAATTATTAAAACTATATTTTTTAAATTAAGTAACACAATTAATTTCAATAAAAAGTAGGTTTTTTTTGTGCGCTATTTACTGATATAAGAAATATATATATTTAAAAATTATTTAAGAATAGCTGTTGAAGATTTTGAGGTAAGATCCTTCCTTTATTTAGTGTACAAGTTAAAAAAGTGCTTTGTTCTTGCGAATGCCCGCTCTCCGGACGGCAGACTCGCTACTCCACACATGAATGGAGGAACAACTTCATCATCCTAGCATGCGTGTTATGTTTTATGAACTAGCACTTGTATTGCAATGTGCTTTCCTCTTGCGAATGCCCGCTCTCCGGACGGCAGACTCGCTACTCCACATATGAATGGAGGAACAAATTCATCATCCTAGCATGCGTATCATGTTTTGGGAACTAGCACTTGTATCACAAAGTGCTTTCCTCTTGCGAATGCCCGCTCTCCGGACGGCAGACTCGCTACTCCACACATGAATGGAGGAACAACTTCATCATCCTAGCATGCGTATCATGCTTTAGGAACTAGCACTTGTATCACAAAGTGCTTTACTCTTGCGAATGCCCGCTCTCCGGACGGCAGATGCGCTACTCCACACATGAATGGAGAATCAACTTCGCCATCCCAGCATACTTATCATGTTTTAGAAACTAGCACTCGTATCACAAATTGCTTTGTTCTTACGAATGGTCACTCTCTGGACGGCAAACTTGCGACTCCACACTTGAATGGTCGAACAACTTCACCATTCTAGCATGCGTTTCATGTAATAGTGTCGGCTGCGCAGCTCTCACTGTCGGCTGCACAGCCCTCACTGTCAGCTGCGCAGCCCTCACTGTCAGCTGCGCAGCCCTCACTGTCAGCTGCGCAGCCCACACTGTCAACTGCGCAGCACTCACTCTCGACTGCCCAGCCCTCACCGTCGGCTGTAAAGCCGTCATAAGCCGTCACTTTTGAACTGCGCGTCGGCTAATGATCCGACCTCTACACAGTGCCGGCTCAAGGCAAGTTTTAAGATGAAGCGAGTTCCAATTATGGCGCTCCCCTTGCGCCCAAATATTGAAAAAGCGAGGATAATTTTTGAACTGACGCGCCCCCTGGAACTTGGCACCTGGAGCGGCCGCTCCGTTCGCTCTATGGTAGAGCCGGTCCTGCCCCTACACATAATATACTAGATACGCATCCTACTTCATTAGCTGGCTAGCAATTAAAAATTACTGAGCACACGATCCTTTGCGACCTAGCCAACTGGGAGCCACCTCCTAGGTAGCTCTGCCACATGGAAAGTTTATCTAAAAATAGACTATATTAATGCGGATAATTGAAGATCATGGGTGGTTGACTGCGTCTATCATAAAGACCTCTTTGGTGATAAGATTTCATCCGCCGAAGAATGTCGGCTCCGATTTGCAATCTGTAATGTTCAATTAGCTTATGCTTTAGCGAAGATGACGCGCATACATATAATCATTGAGCAAACAAAAATATAAGGCAATTAAATAAAAGCTGTTAAATTGTATTCTGTTGTGCTCTGGTTTAAACACCATTCGCCTTAATGAAAAAGATCACCTCACAGATAGTGGCTATACAGATTTTACACCTTGATAAAATCTGAGCTAATTTCCCAAAGTGAAGAATCACGTATTCTCGAGGTCAAAATTGTGAAGGCAAACTCCATTTCGCTATCAACCTTCGATCATAGCAGATATAACGGCTTCTATTAGAATGAATGATACAGGGTGTGAACCAGATGCAGATATAATGAACCTGGTACCTCCTAATATAACCGAGAGGAACACTTCTTTTTTATTTGGAGACACAAAGGAATCACTTACTAAGCATGAAATCCAAGTTCAACGTTTGGGGGCTAAAAAATGACAAAATATTTTGTTATTTTGAAGAACAAAAATATCTAGAAACCAACCATGTATTCACCTCCATAAAAGTCAACAGTAGCCTCGCAACGGCTACACCTGCATTGCAACCCGTTCAACTTTTGACAAAAAGTAGTCTAATGCTTAGGTGTTATAATTACTCATGGTGGCCTACTTCCGCAGGGGAGACACTTTATAGATGTTTATAAAGATACATCCTTAAACGTGAAACCCATATTAGTAAGCGCTTTCTGGCAGCTGGTTCCATGTTTCGTAAAACTTCAGATATAGTTTTTCAATACCTGTTGCGAGAAGAGAGCAAAAATTTAAAAAACATAGATGTAACATTTTTAAACCGCATAACATCAATTTTTGTAATTCTACAACTTACCTTTTCTCTGAACTTTTACAGACAGATTTATTGAAAGAACAAGGAGGATTTAGCCATCACTACCGCCTACTACCAATATGCATTAGAGGGAAGACCAAGGTGGAAGAAGTTTAAAGATTGGGATCAGAACGAGTTTCACGAAGGCCAGCAAACTTTTGCTCGATATCAGGGCCAGGAAAATTAAAAACAGGGAAGTTTGACATGAGCAAATTCAGATTTCAAGGCGGGCTAAATTAAAAATTATATTGAAGTGTGAAAAGCTCAATTATCCATATTATCTGGATATAAGTTACTTTTCACATGTCATCATCATCACAACTAATATACGTCCCCACCGAGGGGCTCGAGCCTACCCTATGTTAGGGTGATTAGTAGGCCTTAGTCAACAACGCTGGCCCAGTGTGAATTGGCGAGCACATATACTCGTACGCTCATAAAATTAAAAAGATTTATAATAGTTTGGATACATGCAATTAATTGTCTTGCTCTATCACGAAGGATATGACATCAGAAATAAATAAAATGTTAAAATGTGAAGCAATTGGAGGTTGTCAAAACTATTCAGAATTTTTTTTCGTAAGTAGTCACGGACTGTAAGTAGTCCCGTGAAGATAGACCCATTTTGTTACAACGATACAATCTATCAAATGACTTGACTACTTTTTGTCCTCTCAACTACATCCCATGCAGTGCAGTCATAGTCAAGCGAGAAGCGGAATCTCTTCGAATCGTCATGGCGTCAATCGAATCCTAAAGACTTATTTCCTACTTCGGAACGGTGGAATGGGGCGCCCAGAGTAACAACTGCCAATAGCTGATAATCCCAAGTCAAATGATATTGCCCTATATATTTTTTTGCTTCATAATCATACACATATAATTACAAAAACATAGCAGTTCATAATTCATAAATCAGTAGTGGCCACTTTTGCTGACCCCGAAAGAAGTGAACGTCTTAGTTGTAATTTTTTTACACAAATTAAATAATTACTAATTTGATATCAATAGAAACAACATATACTAAGTGTCACGCTATGTGGCTGCATTTATCCTCCTGTGTTTAGGTAGACGCATTCACGAGTTGACTCTTTTTGTCATACATCTCAAGACATTCGTATCGAGTGATGATTATATTATTATTATACTATGGCCGAAATTTGGTTCCAAGTCTGATTCATCAAAATTTAGGTAATCTGGTTGGATGCTTAATATTATTAGGGACGAAAGGCTAAATTTAGTATTTTGGGTGAATAAACATATATATACCAGTAAGCAAATCAAGACGTAGAAGCATAACAAATTTATTCGTATCTACCAGGGGGAAAGTTAAGCCACCCTCGCCCAGCGTCATTGCATGTTAATTTCAATCTTTATTCAAAAAAGCGGGAATCATCGCTTCACCCGGCAGCTGTAGAGCTGCAGTTACCTTTCTCTGAAAACTGAATAAACAGCAACCTTGAACTAGATGTCTTAATTATAAGGGAAAATTGTTGATCTACAATTTTTTTTCACTCTGACATTATTTTGAAAGGACGTCGCCTCAATCTGCCTAATCGATGTACCGCGAGGTACATACACTAATCTTTTTTGTTTAAAAGAAATACGTAACAATTAATTAATCTTTGTAACAATTAATCTTTCTGTAACAATCTCTTCAATTTTTTCTGTAACAATTAATCTTTGATACTCAAAAACCTGTTAAACAATTCCAATTTGACAGGTATCAGTAAATGAAATGATGAAATTTTTATTGCTATTGTTAAGTGCTATATTAATACTGCAGATACTATGATTATGTTGAATGAGTACACGTCCAGGGATGCGCGCGAGTTTACGTAAACTAATTTGAATGAAAATGTTGATATGCACTTTATACGATGGAAACGGACGATACTATAATAGACCGTGGTACTACCCTACCTGAGAGTTGTAAGAACTCTCGGATAAGGTACCAAAATCTTACTTTATTTTCTGGTTGAAATGGAACTCGAATCGGAAGCATCTTATGAGTGAATCTCTCGTATCAAGAATCTGTCCTTAACCGAATAATCCGTCGAAGACTAAAACATTGAAGAGTGTATCACACACAATACAATAATATGATGCTTCAATATTTATAAAAGATGCTCTTCGTCTTTTCTAGTTGGGCGGTCTTTGATGGGAATATGGAAAGAATTTATTATAGCCCCTGCAGTCCCAAAGTCCATCGTTAGATAGGTAGCGGCATTGTTTGTTACTAAAGTCGTTTCTTACTAACTTGAAGTCCCTTTTGAATCGTCCATTCAAAGAGTTTGTGGCACTAACATTTGTGCACCATAGATCGTATTTTGACATTTTGTAGCGTTTTGTTACTTGCGTAGAGACAGATGAATTGCAAGTTACAATTTCTTTTTATTTTTTTACTTTGATGGTTGTAATCCCATTAAGTTATGTTTTTGATTTAATTGCACGATACATCAGTACGTAAGCAAAAATAAACTAAAAATAAAATCTTTTACTACAAGTTTTGCAGAAGTCGAAGCTAAACGCAATTGAATACTCAGTCAACTCAAATTCGTATCGAGTAATTAACACTTTTATTTATTTATTACCTAGTTTTATCTCAATAAAAAAGGAATTTTCGGAATTCTCGAATTTTCTCTACATTTTGGTACACATGTACACTTCAAAGTGTACATACTCGTACATGGGCAAAAATAAGTGGACTATTGGCAATCCTCAAGCTCCATTTAACTAAACTCAGTCATTTGTTCCGATTTAATTGTTATACCTAAATCCTTGATTGTACATATAAGCAAATAAGCATATCTTGAATTAAATAGTAGTCATATTGTTCCTTAAAATAATTACTAAAATAATTTACTTTGTAAAGTCACTTTGTTTTTCATTGAAAAACGATTTGTACAATTTCACAGTACGTTTAGCCATCGCCGGCAGATTGTAAACACATCTCACAGTGGGTCGAGCGAAGGCTCGAACACCTTAATAGAACCGTTTTCCCCCCGAAGGGTAGAAAACGAATATTTAGGTTTCAGCCGTAGCTCGACCCACTAAATTTGCTGTTCTAGCCGGCGTGTGAGAAAAGTACTGAAGAGAAAAGCTAGTCGGCGATGGCACCCGCACTTACTTACATACCCTCATTGAAAATGTTAGGTGAATAATTGTATATAGGGTAGATGCACACTGCAAACAGGTAAAATTCAAAGCGTTAATCTCACAGTGGGTCGAGCTACGGCTGAAACCCGTTTTTTTTTTTGGGCGGTAGTTGTCAATTAAGTAATAACATCTCTCGGAATATATTTATTATTTAAATTATTATATCAGTATTTAGACTTCAATTATATTATATTTCACAATAAAAACATCTAATATCTATCATATATTGGAGTGTAAGCTGCTGTATATGTGATCAAGAAGATAGCTGCACATACCTGCCAACTTCCTATAAGACAGTTTAGCAAGAACATTTTCTGATTTTTCACACACTATGGACAACATTCGGGAGCTCCTTGCCTCACAGAAATCACTTGAAGCCACTGTCTCAAATAGAATGAACAAGTTTGAGATGGAGTTCAGAGATGCATCCTCCCCAAGGGTGACTCAGTCCGAGAAGACATGTCAACTATTCAATGAATTTAAAAGCTTCCAAGAACTGGTTCTTCAATTATTAGCTGGTCTACGGGCTCAAATTTCAGCTTTACTTAGATCACAGGATTCTTTGGAGATGCGTCACCGAAGAAAATACCTCTTGCTTTGTGGTGTTACTGAGGAAAACAATGAGTCACTACCTTCCACAGTCAGTTCACTGTTAAGTGGCCAGCTCAATTTGCCTGACTTGTCAACTTCCTCTATACAATCCTGCTACAGGCTTGGATCCTCCAGCGCCACTGAGTGCCCTCGACCAATTGTTTTGAGATTTGTTGATTATGAATTAAGATCTACGGTTTGGGGCCTTAAAACAAAGCTGAAGGGCACTTCATTTGTCATCAATGAGTTCTTGACCAAGTACAGGCAATCACTATTTACTCAGGCCCGAAAGCACTTTGGGATCCGCAATGTATGGTCAATGGAAGGGAACATTTTTATCAAGACCGGCAATGGTGAGCGGCACAAGGTTTTATCTGAAGAAGATTTGGTTCCTCTGATTGAACGATACCCACAAGAGGTTAGTGAGCCCCCGTCGGTCACATCGAACAAGGATGCTAAGCCAGCACCAACAGCAACACGCACTCGTCGCATTAATAAACCGGTGAAGTAGGTACACAAACTTAATAAGTTTGTGGTTTTTATAGTTTTTAGGTTCTTATATTTTTTTCACTAAGTGTTCAATGTTATAAGTTCGTGAAATTATATACCTCTTTTGCCAATTTAAATAAATTTCATATCTGTAGGTACCTTAACACAATGATTATCTTGGATGTGGCTATGTACCTTATTTTAGTTTATTAAAGTATTGCAATGCAGGTAGGTTCATAACCTCAACACCTAATTTTATAGCTCAGTCAGCTGTCTGTTTTGTCACTGTCACTACTGTCAGATCCATACACAGACAAGAAAATAAGGCTGAATCCGGATCCATAGTTCGGTTTTTTTTTTTTTTTTTTTTTTAAGTTTCTTGGCCACGGACATATTGCTTTGGCTATTGATTGATGTGAATGTTTTATCCACAGACAGCCACTTTATGATAAGTTTTTGTTGTGTTTGAGTTGATTTTGTGTTTTTACTATTTTGGGTTTCTTGTCCGATTGTTATTTTACATAAGTATAATAATGTTTGTAAACGAGTTAACCGGCAAAATGTGCAGACTTATCGATTTAATTTCATATATTTATCTCTTATATTTTTTTTTAATATTAGGCTTATTAATTTATACTTTATTCGATTTATTTAGTTTATATTTATTTTCTTTTGTTGCCTGCTTATCACTATGTCTGATTCCGTTTTCTTCTCAGCCACAGATTCCGAAAGTGATGTCTCCTTTCACTCTATAACTAGTTCTTGTGATGCCTCTGCTGCGTCCAACGCCTCACTCTCTGCGGTAATTTCGAGAAGTCCGTTGAGCTTTAATGTTTGCCATATTAATGCTCAGAGCATACCATGTCATTACACGGATTTTCTTAATACTTTTTCTCCTGCCAATGTACATGCGATTCTTGTGTCGGAGTCATGGCTTAAACCGACCTTATTATCGACATCCTTTTGCTTACCTGACCATGTTTTGATTCGTAATGATCGGGTGGGGAAGGGTGGGGGTGGTGTTGCAATATACTTGCTAAGTAACATTTCTCATAAAATCATATGTTCGTCATCTTCACGTCACGGTTGCGCGGAATATTTAATCTTGGAGATTGATCTCAGGGGCACCAAACTCGTACTCGGGGTAGTTTACTGCCCTCCCTCCATTAACTACTTTTCAGACTTAGAATCTGTCTTCGACTTGGTTGCCTCGGACTACGCACATCACATAATTATGGGTGATTTCAATACAGATCTTATGTGTAATTCTATTAGTTCCCGTAAGTTTTGTTCATTAATTGACTGCTCAAACTTTGAACTCCTTCCCTTAGATCCCACCCACCATAATATTTCCTCTCCTGACACTTGGATCGATCACATCATTACATCCTCTCCTATTCATGTTATTGACCATGGTCAACTTCCTGCTCCTGGCTTTTCCCGACATGATCTTCTCTATATTTCTTACAAGGTCAAACCACCAAAAATTCCTGTCAAATTGATACCAATGAGAAATCTAGCCAGAATGGACGCAGACCAACTTATAATTGATGCAAGAAGTATCGACTGGTCTCCGCTACACACTGCTACATCGGTTGATGATATGATTTCCACCTTAAACTCGGAAGTGCTTAAATTATTTAACCATCACGCACCTATTATGGATGTCAGAGTCAAGCGACCACCTGCGTCATGGATATCAGATGATATTCGTACGGCCATGCGGAGACGGAACAAAGCTTTCCGTGCATTTAAGCGTCATCGTACAGACATATACTGGGAAGCTTACAGGCTGGCACGGAATCGTTGTAATCAGATGGTGAGAGTCGCTAAACGCCGCTATATTCATGAAAATGTGCTCAATGTAAATGCTGGAGATGCTTGGAAATTTTTAAATTCACTCGGTTTCGGCAAAAATGCTACCTCCCTTTCTGATCATCCCGGTTTTCCTTTAGAGGAGTTAAACCATCATTTTTCTAATACACTTAGTGTACCTCTCCACACCAAACTTACAACTATCTCTAATATTTCCAGCACCCCTCCTCCCCATTCCAAGGAATTCTCCTTCGTTCCTGTTACAGAGGTAGAGGTGTCAAAAATCTTTCGTTCAATTAAATCCAAGGCAGTTGGTTGTGATGAAATCAGCCGCACCATGTTAATGTCTATATTGGAGTGCATTATTGTGCCGCTGACTACCATCGTGAACCATTTTCTGTCTACCGGTACATTCCCCGCTCTCTGGCGTAATGCCTACACTATTCCTCTTCCCAAAATTCCAAACCCTACTTCCTTGAACCACTACAGGCCCATCTCAATCCTCCCCTTTCTATCCAAAATACTAGAGGCCGTGGTTCATAAGCAGCTTGCCTCTTTTATTTTCTCTAATAACCTTCTCAGTCCGTTCCAATCGGGGTTTAGGCCGGGACATAGCACAACTACTGCTTTGATTTAGGTTATAGATGACATGCGTGATGGGATGGAGCAATCAATGGTCACTGTATTGGTTCTCATTGACTTTTCCAACGCATTTAATACCGTCGACCATGATATCCTCCTCGCCATTATGTCCAACCTTGGCATCTCTGCCTCTGCCTGTTCCTGGTTTTCCTCTTACCTTCGAGGGCGCCGGCAGGCCGTGCGTGTTGATCGTACTATATCTGAATGGTGTGATCTCACTGCAGGCGTACCTCAAGGCGGAATTCTTTCACCTCTTCTTTTTTCTCTCTTTATTAATTCTCTCACCAGATCCTTCAGTTGCTCTTACCATCTGTACGCAGACGATCTTCAACTGTATTATAGCACCTCAGTAACCGAAATTGATAATGCCATTTCTACCATCAATCACAACTTGGCTAATATCAATGATTGGTTCACGAAATACGGAGTGACCGTAAACCCCAGTAAATGTCAAGCCATCATTGTTGGCAGTTCGCGTCAATTGGCGAAGATTGATACAAGTTTAATCGATCCTGTCCAATTCAATAGCATAGTAATCCCATTCGAGCCCATTGTTAAGAACTTGGGTTTGCTTATTGACAATTCGTTGTCCTGGAACGCGCATATCAATAGCGTATGTAATAGGGTAAGAGGTTCTCTGCGTTCATTTTACAGGCTCAAGAATTTCCTTCCTCCCAGTACCAAGGCTCTGCTCGTCCAAACCCTAGTACTCCCTATCATCGACTATGCTGATGTGTGTTGTACCAACGTTAACCAAGACCTTCTCGACAATTTGGATCGTATGCTTAATAATTGCATTCGTTTTATTTTCAGTCTTCGTAAATATGACCACATTTACATGTTTCGCAATAAGCTCAAATGGTTGCCTATTCGTCAGCGTAGGGACCTGAGAGTCATTTCCCAGCTTTTCAGCATTATTAACGATCCGAATGCTCCCAATTATTTAAAGATAAAGTTTCAGACGCTTGGTGGTGCCCATGCGTTTAGCCTACGCTCTGCTGTCAGACGTGCTCTTGAAATCCCAGCCCATCGATCCGGGTTTGTCTCGGACTCATTTACCCTTTCCGCCACTCGTCTATGGAATAAACTGCCTCAAACTTTGAGGTTGGTTCGTAGTAAGGCATCATTTAAACGTCTAGTACGGACTCATTTTCTGGAATCTGTCTAAATAGGTATGACAACAAGATGATATGATTATCAGTTTGTTATATATTTATATATCTATATTTATGTTTATAATATTTACATATTTTTGTACTTAGTATTTATCTTTATTCAGTATGTTGTTACTTGTTGTGTCAAGTTTTTTTTTAGTTATTATTTTTTTCCAATTCGTACACCGTCAACAAAATTTTTCTCACATTTTACGGGTTGACTGGTAGAGAATGCCTCAGGCATTAAGTCCGCCCCTGTACACTTTATTTATGCTGTACGAAAGTTTAAATAAATAAATAAATAAACCTAAATATTCGTTTTCTACCCTTCGGGGGGAAAACGGTTCTATTATGAAAAAATCCAAAAAAAGGCTGATAAGAAACTCTGAACTCCCAGCCGACCCGAAAATTTGGTCTGCAAAATGTTTCTTATTGTTGAGCATATTTTAAAATGTTAGGATTTCACAATAAAATTACCATAAAAATCAATTTGTAAACACGTACTAGCTTTGTCAGTTAACATAATTATTTCTATGTGAGTATTAAGTATTTTGTTCTTATTAATTTTAATAACATCAACATCACTGTCTTACATTAACACTTATGAAATATTTATATTTTTTATTAAACTAATAACAACAAAATGAAGTGGGATATAATGGGACTATGCGAGGTCCGACGAAGAGGTGAAGAGCTGGTAAAATTTATACGCAGGACAATTACTTTACTATAAGGGTTAAGAAGATCGCTTGGAAGGAGGTGTAGGTTTCCTTACGAATACTTCCGTTAACATTCTGCGCGAAATAAGTGCAGTCTCACAACCTGTAGCATATGCAACATTCCAAATAAACAAGCGACACAAATTAAAAATCGTTGAAGTGTACGCCCCACCTCAACACATGGAGACGAAGCAATAGACACATTTTATGGTGACGTGAACAAAGCTATGGACGAGCACCCCTGCTTTTATAAAATTGTCATGGGTGACTTCAACGACAGGGTTGGGAGCTGTTGTGAAGGTGAAACCTGGTTTAGGTTCCAGAAATGACAGAGGAAAAAGACTGATGAATTTTCTAGAACAGCATAAACTTTACGCAATGAATACTTTCTTCCAGAAGAAAAAACAGCGCTTATGGACTTGAAAGAGCCCAGACGGATGAATCTTTAATCGCTATTGTTTATTGTTCAAGTACATATTATATACCTATATACATTTCTGAGGTACAATATACTTAACGGAAGCCTGAAGGGATTATATGCGATCAAATCGACTACATCCTAGGTAACAAAAAATATATGTTCCAGGATGTGGATGTTGTGAATCAGGTTAATGCTGAAAGTGACCACAGAATTCTGAGGGCCAAATTGAAGTTAAACTTTAAATTAGAGCGCCGCAAATTAGTGAGATCGACGTCTTCTATGATGGACAACACTTAACTGGTCACACATAAACGCTTGTATCAAAGGACATTGGATCCGACATGGAGTGTAGATGAGAGTAATCGTCGAGTGGTGCAAAGTATCGTAGAAACAATGGAGCAAATTAGACCATGCAAAAGACACACATCCAAAATCCTTTCTATAGAAACACAATTATTAATAGAGGAACGCACAAAAGTGCTAAAATGTTCTGATCACTAGGATGTGTCCGAAATAAGCAAACAAATCCGTAAATCCATACGGAGAGATATCCGACAGCGAAAATATCGAATTGTCTCTGAATCGAACATCGTGGCCCGAAGATATTCCAGAAACAGCTAAAGCGAAGGAGTAACGTGATCCATAAACTGATCACAGACAAAAATACAATAACCACCGATAAAAAGAGCATATTGATAGCAGTGGAGAAGTTCTATACGAAACTGTACAATTCAACCATATCAGAACTAAGCACAGAATCAGAAGGCGCTAGAGCTACACTTATGAAACATAGAACAGAAGACCTCCTGAAATCAGTTTGTATGAAATTATTAATGCCTTGAAGAGCATGAAGTACGGGAAATCACCAGGTGAAGACTAAAGCATGGTGGAACACTTGAAATGTGGCGGTACAGTATTGTTCACGCATCTGCAAACATTGTTTAACAAGGCATTGTTTGAAGGTCTGACACCGGATGCGTGAAAGAATGCTTTAGTCGCTATCATACGAAAAAAAGAAGACAACGCTAATCTAGCAAATTATCGACCCATCTCTCTTCTGAGCCGGATTTATAAATTTTTCACCAAAATTATCACTTTACGTCTTACCAATCGGCTCGATGCTGCGCAACCTGTGGAGCAAGCCGGGTTTCGGGGTGGATTTTCCACGACTGACCACATACATACGGTTAAATTGATTATAGAGAAATGCAATGAATATCGCAAACCTCTTGTAACCTTCATTGATCACGAAAAATCTTTCGATACTGTAAAATACTGGGCAGTTATTCAAAGATTATCTGCAAAGAAGTCTCATTGACACCAGATATATGGAGGAGGTGGTGGAGGTATTAAGTAAAATATACGACGCAGCCACGATGCAGGTGAAGTTCCATGAACTCACTGAGCCGATCCCTGTTTAATATGGTTTAAGACAAGGCACTATCATATCCTCAAACTGTTTACCTCTTGCTTGGAAGATGTGTTTAGGCTCCTCGATTGGACTGAAAGGGGATAAACATAGATGGAAAAAAGTTGTCCTACTTGCGGTTCGCCGATGATATCTTCACTAAGTGTTGGTCTCCGCATGAACACAGATAGAACAAAATTTATTAGCAAAGATACCAACATAGACCACATTAAAATCAAATATCAAAGCATCAAACGAGTGGATAAGTATCTCTATCTGGGCCAGATCATCATTAGTCAATAAGTCTGGGCAGGCAGATGAAATCGACCGACGGATTCAGCTAGGATGGGCTGCATTTAGCTATCTCTCTGAAGTAGTTAAGAGTAAGATGCCAATGACACTGAAATGTCGAGCGTATATACAATGTGTCCAACCTGTCCTAACGTATAGAACTGAGACCTGGACTAACACGAGAGAGTTTCAAAAGTTGCAAGTCGCTGAAAGGAAAATGGAGCATACTATGTTAGGTATAACTTAAAACCCGGGTGCGAAATACGGAAGTCAGTAGACGAACTGGAATACCTGCTATAGCTCCGTTACAAGAAAGAAGTAGCAATGGCCTGGACACGTGTGCCGCAGGACAGATGGAAGATGGGAAAAAAGGGTGCTGGAGTAGAGACCATGGACGGGCAGTAGGAGTATCGGACGTCAGCTGACGATATCAAGTAGGTGGAGGAAAAAAACTGGATGCCAAGGGCACAAGATCGAACGGATTGGCCTGCGAATATAGAAAGCAATGGATGAAAATGGGATGAGAAGAAGAAGAACTAAAAATTATTCGTCAGCACCTGGTAGTATTCTGTTTCTTTTGTATTTTTTTGTTGGGTAGAATAGTAGACCCAGTACTCAGTACATTAGAAGCCTAAAAGCAAAGTTAGACACAATGAGATACTGAATTATATTATCTAAGTACCTGCGCACATTAAGTTTTATGATTAAAATAATTATCAAGTAGCTAAACTTAATCAAATTTCAAATCAATGTACAACGTGTTGAACTTATGGTGCACTTATATGGTTCGATAGCCGCGTATCATCTCCGTCAACGAGAAACATGTGACAAATGTGCCAGCGCGCGCTTGGTTCTATATAATACTCTAATTGTATTACGCTATTATTGCACCATAAAAAGTAGTGTATGCGACGTTTTTCGTAAATTTCCTTGTACAGAACACAACCTTAAGTAACCAAAATTATTAAATTATACATAAGCAAAATTGCTTTAAATGATTCGTTTTGAAATTCATAGCAGAGTAGATTTGCTTAACAGCAACTTCAACAATATTCTAGGCGAAGCAAGATTGCTTATATACCGGTTTATTTATTTAGGTATTCTAAAAAAATATTTATCTGCAAAATATGTTTTAAACGTGGCAGGTATACATTGCTGAAGTGCTATATTATAAAAAAAAGGTGGCGCGGCTAATTGTATTATGAACAATCTGTTCTATTTTTCACGGCAAAGCAAATTTTCTTATGTTAAAATAACTAGGATAACACAGATAAGAAATGTTGCTCAAAGTACAATACAGTTAAACGGATAGTAGCTTATGGTCCAAACAATCTAAAAAGGCCTGAAATTGTATGCTTACTAACCAGAAACGGTGGGATCACAGGTTGCTTATCAGCCATCAAAAATGCCTGTATCTGAATGAAATTTAGATCAGCAGAAAGAGAAAAATCAGGCGATTCTAACGATATATATAACTCATATTCGCAAATTTGGCGGATCAGCAAAGTAGCCTTTCCACCGTCGATATATGTAACCCTGTAATACACACTAATTCCCTCGTCCTCTCTCAACGTTCCAAGATTCCCTCCAGGACTCCTGGGAGCGAATGTCTTGCGAAATCAAACTTCGTCTTGAATCTTTTATTGAAAGCTGCTCCGTACGATTGACCATCAGCATTGTGTAACATGTTAGATAAGGCTTCAGAGAACTTTGCCAAGACAAATCCAGAGTGATCCGGAGATGAAAGATGCGACAAATGTCATTTGTCGTATCTTTGCTTTTTAACCGGCTTCACAAAGAAAATATTCAACAAAAAATAATAAATGACTTCAAAACAATTTTTATTTTTTATTAAATTTTTTTTATGAATTTAACACCAGCAGCTCACCGAAGTAACTTGAAATAATACAACTGAGGGTAAATACGTGCCTATTGCATTAAAAAAACAGCATTAGCTCGGCTCATGACTACTAGACGCAAATACCCAAATAGCTTCAGAAAAAACATGAAATACGTTTTCCAGGGATCCCATCATCAGATCCTGACCTTGGTGACAATGGGACCAACCCTTTTAAACAAAAAAGAATTTTCCAAATAGGTAGGTAGCTAACAAACTTAAAAAAGAACAGACAATTGAATGGATAACCTCGGTTGAAAAGGAGGAGGTTATCAAGTAGTACATTTGCACTATAAAATAGAATAATCCTTGGCCACAGGAGGCAGGAATGTGATACAAAAAACCGGAACACGTACGTATACCTTATAAAATATTTTCCTTCACAGTGTCTACATAAAAAAATAAAGAATTTTACAATGAGAGTTATCGGAGATATTGGTTTTTTATTTTGCATCGCTGTCCCGGCAAGTCCTGGCCTTAATGGACACCGCGCGGTGCGACCGCTACCGTGCGACCGCTACCGTGCGACCGCTACCGTGCGACCGCTACCGTGCGACACCATGAACGACTACGAGGTAGTGTGAGCGAGACATGTACATGAGCGTACATGACGCAGTGTAAACGCCGCGCTACACCGCCAGCCATCAGCTTTTCTATAATATTGTGACTACCCTACAATGAAAAAATAAATAAATTCGCGCCAAAATAAGACTTAGTTACAAACCACCTGCAATTGGTTTGGTTACAGATTCTGAACAAACTACTTTAAGGTTTTGTATATACAAAAATTATGTTGTATACAACGTTTTAAGTAAAAATTAAATGTGAAAAAACCTTTTTAAAAACAAGCTTTTATTTAAATGCGCTAAAAAGAAAAAATAAACTTTTACACTTAAACTTTTACTTATAACGTTATTTCACATTTGACACAATTTATATGACATAAAAGCTTGTCGCGAGATTTACTTGTGTGTAGTAACTTAAAAGTACCTTAAAAGAGTACTTTTAAGTACCTACTCGTATTTACTTAGTTTGAAAATTGTAATGTATAAAATTACAAAAAACAAACATTACAAAAAATTCCGCTCCGCTAACGTCTCCTTTGCCGTAAAGCGCTTTACCACAGTTCCGCTACTGTCCCACTTGCCGCCTCTGTGTGTGGAGCGCTTTACCGTAGTTCCGCTACCGTCCCGCTCGCCGCCTTTGTGTGTTGAGCACTTTACAGCAGTTCCGCTATCATCCCGTTTGCCGCCTCTGTGTGTGGAGCGCTTTACCGCAAATCCGCTACCGTCCCGCTTGCCGCCTCTGTGTGTGGAGCGCGTTACCGCAGTTCCGCTATCGTCCCGTTTGCCACCTCTGTGTGTGGCGCGCTTTAACCTTCATCATCCCGCTCGTGCGTCGCCGTCAAAGACGATAGAGATAAGGACGATAGAGTTTATAAAATTAAAAAAAACCGCACACATTTTACCACTTTGGACGTGTCTCTCGCGCAAACTATTCTGTTTAGAAAAAAATGACATTAGAAACCTCAATATTATTTTGAAGACCTATCCATAGATACCCCACACGTATGGGTTTGATGAAAAAAAAATTGGGTTTCAGTTCTATGTATGGGGAACCCCCAAAATTTATTGCTTTTTTCCATTTTTGTGTGAAAATCTTAATGCGGTTCAAAGAATACATCTACTTACTAAGTTTTAACAGTGTAGTTCTTATAGTTTCGGAGAAAAGTGGCTGTGACATACGGACGGACCGACAGACAGACTTAATACGTCATAAATCCTACGGAACCGTTCATGGGCGAGCCTGACTCGCGCTTGGCCGGTTTTTTTTTTATGGAATCTATTATACTCTCGACACTGAATCAGGTTATGAGCAATTTCATTAACATGTTGTATATAAAACCAGCTTTATGCAACTTCGACCGCGTTGTTTTTGTTTTGCCGTGGGAATTTTATACTTTCCCGTAGGAAAAATAATTTTGAAGCCTATTTTAATCAGAGGGCCTATTACCGATCTCATGGTTTTGCAAATGATATCATATGATATCATAGTGCAAAACGGAAAATACGATTTCCAGTCAGATTTTTGATCATGTGTGTTCATTATTTTAATGATGACATCATTGAAATTATGCCACAGTGATGATATCATTGGAGATTGGTAATACGAAATGCAGCATTTCATGCCTTCTCTTTATCAAATTTATACCATGTCATAGGCTGAAAGATCCATAATTGGCCTGCAGTGATAATGTAGCATTCTAATGGTGGATTTGGTTCAGTAGTTTTTGGGTTTATTCATTACATACATTCATACAAATCTTTCCTCTTAATAATAATAGTGTGGATGAGAGGACTGAAAATAACATTTAATTGATGTCTGTACGAGAACTAAGTATTAGGTATTTGCGTGTTCCTTTAAGTCGTAAATTGATTGAGTGCTTTCAATTTGTGTGCTCACTCAGTGTACTATTTAGACGTGCCTACTTAATCAAAGGAACGTCGAAAAAGTTAATTGCACGCAATTTTATGAATAGAACTGGCTCCAAGGCTTAGAGGGAAGATTTTGTGCGATTTTCCGTTTTAAATTAACCACTCTAACTTTAAAATAAATAAATCAATACAAGAAATAGTGGATTATTTACCAAGGGAGGAAAAACTATTTTTAAGACTTTAGTGTTTTGTAGAATCCAGAGCGGAGCGAAGGATTAATGAATATTTAAAGTTAGAGTAGGAGTTTTTATCAACCTCTATGAAAAAAAAATCTGTTTATTTCATTGGAAAAAAGCATACAAAATATTCAATAATGAACCCGAGATAAAGAAATCTTAATATTTAAGATGATGACATTCAAAATTATATATTTCTAATGTTCAAATTAGAAATATATAACTTTTAATGAACAAAATATCATTTTTAATTAATGTAGAACATTTTTCAACACACTTGCTCGTAAAGTGGATCCAATTTCTCCGGTTTTTGGAACATAAAGCAGCTCATAAAACACGCGTGTGTTATAACGCTCATAGTGCGGCTATATATCTATAGCCGCACTATTCGCGTTACAGTCTTATTAAATTACAGTATATAGATATTTTTATTAACAAATTTCAAATCACTCTATTACGTCTAATATAATAAATAAACGCTTAATTACATACCATTATTTAGTTTTGTCCACAAACCAACAATGATCTGATTTATTCAATCATGAGAAAATAAGTGAAGCTTATGACGAAGAATACACGTTGAGTTGGCTAAGTCCACGTTGCCGGTGGTTTGAAACGTGTTGAAGACACATCTTCGAATCCTGATTGAGGTGAATTCCTTCTATTCATTTATTCATTTCTTAATGTATTTCGCGATTTTTAAAGCAAATGCAGTCACAAAAAATAAGAAAGTAATGAACATATTAAAAATACCAAATCAAAAGAAAAGTATATGAGAGTGTCAAAGAATCTTGTTTATCCATTGTTTTAGTTTTCTCTTCTAATTAACAGAATCTCTGGACCCGCCACGTCTCAACAAGAGCTGCCACGCTTACAAAACGACCGGGCAAAAGGAGGAACATCAAATAGAATTCCTTTTGTATCAAGGAAACCGTCCCTTTTTTAAAATCCAAATATGAGATTTTCTCGTTCATTTTACTTGGTTAGATTTCGTAAGCTACTTTGCAGATTTATCGGTCATGCCATCTCGGGCTTTTTAGAAAACATTCCTTTTGAAAAACCGAGCTCCAACCTTAAATCTTCAATGTGCTTTTGTTGGTTCAACGATCTATTAACAGTCTTCGTGAATTGAGAATGGCATTTTTGCCAATTGTCCTTTAAGATTTATATCAAATGTGTTCACGTTAAAAACTCATAAATATGTATGTCTTGTGGCACTGATAAATCCTCAACTACTCTCTTCAGTTAATCTTAAAGTCAATATCTCTGATTGCTTAGATGTTTTATCCAAAACAAAAATGTTCTAGTTGTCTGATAAATAACTATCTACTGTCTACACCTTAATCTGAAAGTCAATATCATTGACCACCTATCTGTTTCTTTAGTCCAAAAAAGTAAGTTCTTTACCTCCTATCTTCGGCTTTGGATGATGTTGTAGACGAGCTTCATTAATGTTCTTCAACCAAACAGAGACTAGTTTCTTACTTCCAACTCAACAAGGCTATTAACGTCACCGTTGTAGCAATAGACTTATGGCCATTTTCACCAACCTCTTTTTAGCTTAGTGTACTCTTAAGTAGCATGCTGTCACATTCTTTTCATTAACGACAAATAGTGACAGCATAATATGTCTTAGGGGCTTCCTAAGCTAAGTAATGGTTGGTGAAATCGGTCATAAGTTACCTATTTTGAAATTGAATATAATAATTTTGGATAAGGCACAGATAAGAATAATAAAGTCATCTGCATGGATACCTCTATCTTACCTATTTCTACTTATACTGCTGTGCTCCGGTTGAAGGTAAGGCAGTATAATAACTGGGTACATCATTGTGCTTTGACATCTTATGTCACAAGTTGCCAACATACACTGTGGTTCGTGTAAAGGTTGCGTGTATCTACCCTATTAAAGAGGGGATGGGCTAGAGGGGCTTGCCACAGACGAGCATATACCACCGAGGTCATGGATAGAATTCCCATGACCTTGAGTCAGGTAGCGACGCATCTCTCCTCGTCCAATGAAGGGTAGGATGCGGCAGTGATAGACGTGATCGCGCCACGATATATGTAAGGGGGCGTCATTGGGTTTTAATCGGTAGCACTCTGCCTGCATTGTAGTGAAGAATCAGAACATTATTTAGCGTTTTCCCAAAGGCGAGGTACGCGTAACGGCTTTCCCAAGGTAAAAAGGGGCCATTAAATGTTAGCAAACTACATGCCTATAAGGTAATTGTAGCCACTTACCATAAGATTGGTTTTCTGCTCGTTTACCAACTTAATTCCATAAAAACTTCCCTGGCTATGTCTCTAATAATCCATCGTTAGAGATACACTTATATTTTTTTATCCACAGGTCCGTCGTCATCCTCCCCATCGCCAACCATCAAAGCTGAGCAGAACGAGCTCACAGTCTCCTTCCCCCCTCTAGAAGACTTGTACAATGGCACCCCGGAGAAGCACTTCGGCACAGAGAACAACACAGTGGTGACGTCACAGACTGGATCCACTGCGCTGCTGCCTTGCGTTATCAGAAACATTGGAGATGGAATTGTGAGTATTGAATTTAAGGAGTGCGGTAAAAAATTGATTATGGTCGGTATATTGGGATAAAATTTGTAGCTGACAGACGAGTGCAGTTGCATTCCTGTGAGTCAGGACACAAGCTACCTTTGTCAAACAAAGCCTCATATAACATCATGATATTCTTATTGTTGCTAAAATGTTAGTTATCGAAAAAAACTGATTAAATTAATTAAGAACATGTATGTTGAAGGCAGAGGCCTAGTGATAAAGCCAGGCCAGTTCAGTTTGACAAAAAGAACGATGTTTGACCTTGCAGTGTGAAAAAACAATGTACAGTCAGCAACACGTCAAGCTTTACATTTGCATTGCGAAAGCCGCCGCTATTACGAGCGACAAAGACGGCCTCAAGGTCAACATGTAAAGCCTAGCATTTTGTTTTGTGTACACTAACATTGAAGGCAAACGCACACTACCAACTTTTTGTAGGCCCGATAACCGGTCCGATTTCTCCACCGACACTTACGACCGACTCAACGCACACGTCTGTCACTTTGTCGGTGGCTATCTAGAGAGTGCACGTCATGGATTTAATGGATTCGACAAGTATTTGGTACATCCATGGCCAAGCAGTAATACGCCCTTTCTTATTAAGCAAGTGCAAGCGGCCAACTATCGGTCGGTGAGTAGGCAGTTATTAGTGGTTTATTAGTGGAATCGGTTCTACTCTCGATTCCGAACAAACTACATTTAGATTTTGCGCAATTTTATTAACACTTCGATATTCTTTATAAATTTACAAATGGTGAATAATTTTGTAATGACATAGGTACAAAATAACCCATGCCCAGCAGTGGGATGTTAAGTACCCAATGATAAATTGTGACATAAAATATTAATCTGCACGACTGTACTATGTCATGGTTTCGGGTAAAATGAATGGGACGTGTGTCCAGTTGGCGAAAACACAGAAGTGGTTTAATTTAAGTTTCACCATCTGGACACGCGTCATAATTTAGGCGTGTCGAGATGACGAAATAATAAGTGATACTAATTTTGAGTTTCACCAACAGGGCACACGTGTGTCCAGCCTTTCGTGTCGAGTTGGTGAATAACCCGTGTTTGTTATTTAAAGTAAAGCACTGTGTAGCTACTAATGCTTTTTCTGGAAAGCATACCATAATATTTTACGTCATTCTTATTTGATACGAGTTATGAAATTCTGATGGAACTAATTACAGTTTGTTGCCATCGGTAGCTCATCCCACGCTACGGTTACCGCTTAGAACGAGAACATAAGAAACATTTTTGTATTTTATGATGTCATGCGTTGCTTCAACTGGAATTGTAATTTCTAAAAGGAATTTATTCAAAAATTGACGCGCATCGTGAAACCCAGAAATGTCAAGCAAACTGCGCTTCAAAACGCTACCCTAATTTCGTAGGGGAAATTATTTCCCCCGAGGCGGTAGTCAGAGGTAGACACGGGTCTATTTCAACGTGCACAAAATTCAACTAGCCTTTTTCGCATATTCCTTTAAAAACATGTGGCGAACTTGCGTTTTAGTATGATGACAAATTATGCCGTACGTCTATGGATGCAAGGTTTAAAATTGTGGAAATATTCCTGGCAGTAGTTTGCGACTATTGTATTTGTGCTTCATGTCATGTTTTTTGTTAGTTAATACTCGTACCTAATACGAGTAGTATACGTAAATGCACAATTACAATTTTATAACGTATGTCCCTGGCCATATGATTTAAATTGTCCGAAATATACTTACACGAAGATTATGTAAATTACACTAGTTTGTGTATTTCTTCGTTGCTAAAAAGAATTTCCCTATCTAAACCATTACCTTAATACAATGAATAAAAATATAATCTAACGTTATTAAAGGACGGACAATAGACATTAAAAAATTATTAAAAAATACAAGAATAAACAGCGGCAGCATGAATTGATTCTCATGATGGGAGATTTATGTTAAGTGAATTGTACCCATGTGAAACCTTATCGACCAGAACGATTTCTTCGAAACATAGACTAGTAGTGACTCAGACTTCTTGAAAGCAGATTTTTCCGAAGTCCTATGTTTCCGTTACTGTTATTGTGGATGTTGTTTGTGCCAGAAAAGAGGTGATCATGCCAAATAACCCAAACGAAGCTGTTACAATGGTCTCCTTGTAAGTTTGTATCTAATTCTAGTTTATCTAAAAGTTGGATATATTTATGATGGAAAACTTTTAGCTAATCTTAATAATTAATAAATAGTGTAGTGTAGAGTATCTACTGAAAGCCAATTTCAAGCTTTTAAATATGTGTAAGTAAAGGTGATAACATCTATACTAATATTATAAAGAGCAAAGAATTGATTGTTTGTTTGTTTGTATTGAATAGGCTTCGAAACTACTGAACCGATTTTGATGAAAGTTGGTATAGGGATAGTTCGAGACCAGGGGAAGGACATAGGCTAATTTTCCTACGGAAAAAAAATCCCACGGGAAAACAAAAATAACGCGGGCGAGGTCGCGAGCGGAAAGCTAGTTGGTAAATAAATTTAATCAACATGCAAAGATGAATAATTACCTAACAGTTCTTTTAACATGCTAAGATGATAGGTGAAGTACAGATATAAATCATTCTGTTTAAAGGACTGTATTGTAACACAAAGATGTAATTCTTCGTCCATTTGCGTCTCTCTCTGTGTTTTTGTGTGATGCTTCTCATTACTTACGGTTGTGATTGTATGAATTAGTAAATACTTTATTGGCTTAAATAATCATAAACATGAAAAAAGAATAATACTGCGTGCGTGTCACAAGACTTTACCGAATATTATTCCAGAATTTAGTCCAGACTCTGACTGGAGCTATGTCCTAATTCTGTCTATAAAAATATACAAATAATTCCATATAATCAGTACCCTTGTTATGAACTCATAATTTGATTTGCATTTTTACGAGATTTGTCAATTCCATATTATCCTTGTCTAATTTGAGTTCCTCCACTTTTGCTTGTAACTTAAAACTTATCAGAGCCACAAATACACCACACAGCACCAGGAAAACCTGTGATATATATAAGGAAAATCGCGTAAATCCCTAATTAAATTCAATTGGGGATTGGAAATTCTGCCAATGTAAAGGGTCGGGTAGGGATCGGAGGCAACATAAATAGCGAAATTACCGAGGACGGTGAAAGAGTCGGCGACGAAATTAATTATTTTTTTATTGGAAATAAATATGCCAATGCCGTCATCGGAGCAGATGCTGATTCGATTAATTTGTGTAATTATATACGTATAAATGTCGGGTTTGCTGATGATAGACAATTTGAAATGGGAGTAAGTAGTTAAGTTGATCGTCTCTATTGTTTAAAGGACTCAAAACTGTTTGAAGAAAATAATAAAGTACCTCAAAGATCAGTTGTTTCTTCTCACAATGTGAACACTCAATCCTATGATAGTATAATCTTACGATTCCCCTTACACTCCACCCAAATTTTCGATCAGCCCTTTACTCTACAGACTATTCGTCTTTGGAATAGCCTGCCTTCCGCTATTAAACGCAGACAATCTCTTACATCTTTTAATATAAGCGAAAAACAACATTCCCTTCAGTATCCACACACGCTCACCGTCATAGCTGTCCTCGATAAATTATGTTTGTAAAAAAATAATAAAGCTGCATATTGTAAGTACTATACCTACTTACAATATCAGTATCATTATTTTTTCATTTATATAGTTTTTTTTTAGTTTTTTTATTTGTCTGTTTGCCTAATGTGCTTATAAATTATTTGTCTACCGACCTAGTTACTGTTCTATATAAAAGTGTCTATTATTTATTGTGCAAAATGAAGTGTTTCTATTTATCTATCTATTCACTTTCAACTCTTAACCATTCATCATCATCATCATTTTGACCTATACATCCCACTGCTGGACTGGCTTTTCACAAGTCAAGAGGATCTTTATTATTCTGGTTTACTATACAACACTGCCCAGACTGGTCGGTGTTCGGTTTTCTTTCGACTTTTCATCTTTTCGTAGAAGTGTAACTGCGCTAGTCTCTAAGTCGGTTCTCACGACATCCAAGGAAATAGACGTGTATTGTCTAGAAAATTGCAAAAATACATTTTTTTATTTTGCACTCCAGTTTTCCATAAATCGATTAAAACGACCTGTAAAAAGTAACGTTTCCGTTCGGTCACAGCTCGTAAGCGACATTAGAAGCTATGCAATTATTAACTATATTTTCTTGCAATAAAGCAGTCGCCGTGCACATATTGTCGCAGAAATATCCATATTATAAATGGGAAAGTGTGTGTGTGTGTTTGTTTGTCCGTCTTTCACGGCAAAACGGAGCGACGGATTGAAGTGATTTTTTAAGTGGAGATAGTTGAACGGATGGAGAGTGACATAGGCTACTTTTTGTCTCTTTCTAACCCCCCACTTCCCTAAAATGGGGGGTGGAAGTTTGTATGGAGCATTCCGCAATTTTCAAGGTAGAAAGCTAAAAATTGGTACGCGAACTATTTGTGACTAACAAAAAAATCGCGCATCATTTTTTTTTTGGAAATCTGCCCCCAACCCCTTATTTATTTATTTATCTAGCTTGCTTACATGTACGCACATTATAGATAGTAAAATATTTAAAGTGAATCAGTACATGCACCCTGCAAGGGCACTGCTTAGCAAAATTAACCTAAATTTCTTTGTAGTTTAAAAATTAAAATATTCCATTAACAATGCGTAGTCAAAATGTTCACCATATTTTAGAAGGGAGGATGGTAGTAGTTTCTGTCATGTTACTGAATTTGAATAATAATAAATTATATAATTACAACATTATTAAATGCTGTTTACATTAATGAAATAGAATTGTGATTAAGTAAATCTTTATTAATAAATATCAATCAAGCCACGCATACAATTTATTTATTTATATATTATAAATGTCTTTTTTCGCTTTTATTTATGATTGTTATTCTATTTTAACTAAAAAAATTACTAATAAATGTCAATCAAGCCACGCATACAATTTATTTATTTATATATTATAAATGTCATTTTTTTCGCTTTTATTGATCATTTTCATTCTATTTTAACTAAACATATAATATATATTTAATTATTTGATATCAGTACATACAATTCAACTTAATTTTTGCAAATACTATTTGATTGTCAGAATAGTATTTTATTTACGTAATTTTAAAGTGTTCACATAAAGTATTTGTTAATCCATTGGCATTCAATTATACTATTTACTGTTGACCGACGTCTTTTTTACTCTTAAATAAATAATATAAAACAATAAACTACCCTAATAAACTATTTACTTGTTTAATATACAAATTAATATTACATATTTATTAGTAGACCGATCAAAAATATCAAATTATTTATTACTTATTATGTTAGATTTCAATTTGTATGAGAATATTTCAATTTGATTATTATTATTATTTTTAGACTACATTTGTAGACAGTTATATTGTATACATGTTACATATTTATATTTATAACATTTGAGAATTCAATTTCGTCATATACTTAAATGTTTCTTAAATTATACTTTTATCATTTAAATATTCGTCAATTGTGTAGTAGCTCTTTTTAATAAGTAAGTCTTTTATTTGCGCAATAAACCTATTGTATTCAGATTCTTTTAATATTTCATATGGTAAGTTATTGTATATTTTTATTGACCAAAGGGCTAGTTGCATGTAATTTTAATAGAGATGCAGGCAGTATTAATTTATTTTTATTTTTTTCCCGAGCAGCGTATCTCATATTTGCATCTTCTCGTTTTGTGTAAAACTCCGGATGTTGGCGGACAAACTTGCACATTTCCAATATGTACATGCTCGGTAAAGTAAGGATTTCACGTTTGATGAAGAAAGGTTTGCAACTTACTGTGTTTTTTATGTTTTCTAGAATTCTTATAAGTTTTTTTTGTTTAATAAATAATGATGTCATGTTTGTGCTATACCCCCATAGAATGATTCCATAATTTAGCCACGAATATGCATAGGCGTAGTACATTGCCAGCGCCGTTTGCGAATTTGTTGTTTTCTTTATTTCTCTGAATGCGTAAATAAAGGTAGCAATTTTTGATTGAATTTTTTTAATATGTAGTTTCCAATTGATATGTGAATCCAAAGTTATACCCAGTAAATTAGATTCACGAACAATATCTATAGTTGTATCGTCATATTTGAAGTTGATGTTTATGGGAAGCTTTTGATGGGGGTAAAAACTAATAATTTTGGTTTTGTTAAAATTTATTTTTAAATTATGTTGGTTCATCCAGTTGGTTACTTTATCTAGTATATTTTTAGTTGGATATCAAGGTTATTACTATTTTTACATGATGTCAATATAGATACGTCGTCCGCGAACAGAACACACTGCTCGTCGAGGACTTGGGGAAGGTCGTTTATGTAGAGGAGAAACAATAAACATCCCAGAACACTTCCCTGCGGTATTGACGCATTACAAATTATACCATCCGATCTCACTTTTTTATATTCATAATTTGAGCAGTTTTCTACCTCTACGAACTGCTCTCTATTACTGAGGTACGAAGTGAACCACTTGTGTGCTTGTCCCCGAATCCCTAAGTCATTTAGTTTCCTTAAGAGTATTGTGTTAAAGAGGGGGTGAAATTTTATATGGGACTTTTTGCAGTTTTCAAGGTAGGAAGCTAAAAATCGGTACACAGACTCTTTGTTACCTACGAAAAATACCTGCTTTTTTTTTTTTAATCTTCGGTGCCAACCCGAATTTAACGCTGGCGAAGCCGCGGGCAAAAGCTAGTAGTATTATAAATCCACGCATTACGTGTTACAAGGCGCGCCCCGGATTGAAATACGTCGCTGTAATGCAATTGGCCGAAATAAAATACGCGGCATTTTGTGAGCGCTTTGCGTTCGTCAAGGCGATTTAGTGACAATAAAAAAAGTATCGCAATCGGCAACAAATTCACTAATATTGAAATTGTAATTGCAAACGTTGACAAAATCAAATCATCATCATCATCATTTCAGCCAAGAGATGCCCACTGTTGGACATGGGCCTCCCCCAGGGATCTCCAAACCGAACGGTCCTGCGCCTCCCGCATCCAGCGGCGTCCCGCGACCTTCACCAGATCGTCGGTCCAATTTGTGGGGGGCCTACCATAGCTTCGTCTCCCGGTACGCGGCCGCCACTCAAGGCCCTTTCCGCCCCAACGGCCGTCAGTCCTGCGAGCTATGTGTCCTGCCCACTGCCACTTAAGGTTTGCAATTCTTTGGGCTGTGTCGGTGACTGTAGTTCTTCTACGGATCTCTTCATTTTTGATGCGATCGCGTATAGAAACCCCGAACTTAGCCCTCTCCATTGCCCTTTGAGTGACATTGAGCCTTCTGATGAGACCCATTGTAAACGGCCACGTCTCAGTTCCGTACGGAAAATCAAATCAAAATCCTGAAAATTAAGTTTTATAAAGTTTTGAGATTTCAATCTTTCTTCGGATCTACTCTTCATTATTTAAAGTTACTCTTCTTGCTGAAACTAAAGCTAAACGTTGGACGCTACTGTGAAGTACGTATATCCACCTCAATCTGTCTGTAATTGGTAGCCGCATTACAACACAGCGACGTTTTTCCATCCGGCGCGCCTACTTTAATACGGCGTGTTATACGATATGGCTGCGACACATATAAAATGTTACTTTTTAGGAAATTCTCGTTAAACACGCTCAAAGACAAGCTTCTTTCCCACCCCGAGGCTGCAATTCGCAAAAACGCTAAAATATATATGTCATGCTTCTAGCTTCAAAATTAACGAGCATCTATATCATACCTACCTACAATCTTTCGTCCTGATTTTTCACCTTCTACAATATTATGATTCTTTAAACATTTCGACGATTCAAAAGAGATTTATTCATGACATATTTGAATAAGATTTTCTTGATTCGATGTGGTGATTTGATGAATTTTATGTGTTAGGCATAGTTTACGTATAGCGATGATGAATCAGAGTTACTACGAGTATATATAAGTATTATTATGACACAAAACACTTTACATTGTTTCGATTTCTCATTACCTAATCATCATCATCATCACAGCTCATATACGTCCCCACGGAGGGGCTCGAGTCTACCTTAAGTTAGGGTGATTAAGCCTTAGTCAACCACGCTGGCCCAGTGTGGATTGGTCGACTTCACATACACCATGGAATTTCTTCGCAGATGTATGCAGGTTGCCTCACGATATTTTCCTTCACCTAATCATAAGCGTTCAATAAACCGTCAGTGCTATTAAAGTGCTATAACATGTTTTTATCTTTACTCGTCTCCAAAACACTAAATAGGTAATATAAGTTATTTATTTTATTTATTTATTTATTATTTATGTACAAAAGAAGTACAAAGGCGGACTTAATGCCTTAGGCATTCTCTACCAGTCTACCTTAGGGTGGTTGAGAGACTATCGAGGTAGATGCACACGTAACAGACATTACATACCAATGAATCAGTAAGTAGGACACATTTACACAAATCTGCAATTTAACGTGAAAGAAGTTGTTTTGATAACCATTTGCGTAACCGTTTCTTGAAGGCGTACGGACTAGTGGACATTCTAATGTCAAGAGGGAGTGTATTCCAAGAGATAATCGATTGAAGGAAGAAAGAGGAATGAAGAACATCTGTATGATGGGATGGACACTTGAGCAGTCGATTTAACGAAGAGCGGAGAGTTTAATCATGCGATGAACATAAGTATTCGAAATGGGATTTGAGATAAGTAGGTAAATTTGGGGAATGGAGTAAGGAGTATAGAGTGGTTAAAGCCCTCATTCTACGGCGTTGACGGAGGGCATCCAACGTAAAATTTGACGGTGGGCAGAAACGTGATCATACTTCCGTAGATTAAACACGAACCGAATGCAGTTATTCAACAGTCGGTCTAGTTTATTCAACAGATCCGCATTTAAGTCAAGGTAACACACATCACCATAGTCTATTAAAGGAAATATTAAACTTACAACTAACATCGCCTTGGTTGACGTTTGACGGCAGTAGATTCTTGAGCCGATAAAGGGATCGTAACGCGCCTGTGATTCGTTTGCAGATACTACTTACCTGAACTCGCCAACTAAGCGTAGAATCAATATACAAACCAAGGTCTTTTACGTGACTACTTACGGGATAATAATACTATCATAAACAATTTGTTGGAGATCAGCAATAAAAACCCTTGCAAGCATCCGCGGACTGCCAACAATCAATGCCTGACACTTTAAAGGGTTAACTGCAACACCATACTTATCAGACCACAGCTTAATGTTTTTGAGGTCTACATTCAATTTGTTGATTGCATCATTTAAGCAATGAAGGTTCGCTTGTTGGTACAATTGAAGGTCATCAGCATACAGGTGATACGAACAGCGAAGTATAGAAGTGATAAAATTTATAAAAATTGAAAACAGAAGAGGAGATAAAATGCCGCCTTGAGGAACGCCAGAATCAAGATTACACCAAGAAGATGAAGAATTGCCACTTAAAACTGATTGCTGGCGTTCACGAAGATAGGATGAGAACCACTGCACGACCTCATTAGAGATCATTAGAGAAGTCAACATGGCAAGGAGAATTTCGTGGTTAACTGTATGAAAAGCATTTGAGAAGTCAATTAAAACCAGAATAGTAACCTTATTATCCTCAATGCCTGCTCTAATGTCCCCTGTAACCTTAAGGAGAGCAGAAGTAGTGCTGTAACCAGGTCTAAAGCCTGATTAAAAATGTCACTGGAATATACTCACAAGACTGTTTTGATAAAGGAATTTGGATAATTGCTTGTGGACACAGGCCTCAAGAACTTTAGAGAGGAAGGAAAGAAATGGAAATCGGACGAAACTCATTGAGGTGGGTGGGATGTGGAATTTTGGGTAAAGGACGAATGTAGGCCTTACGCCACTGTGAAGGAAAAGTTCCCGAATCCAGGGAGAAATTTATTATATGTTTTATGGCAGGAAGGAGGTCACTTAATATAGGAATAATCTTAATATAGGAAGTTAGTGCGTTTGCTTACAATGAAATAAGTTTTTAACACATAATATATGAAATACTTGAATCATTCTATCGACAAAATCACTTTGTACGGTTGAATTTATTCGAGCTTTTAGCCCAATTTGACTCAGATATTTTTTTATTGCAACTAAGTTGACAAACAACCAAACTGCCCTCCTGATGGTAAGTGGTAACAGTCACCTATAATACATGTGGCTCCTGTGAGATTCGCAGCAAAACTGCAACCCCCACAGGAACCACAGTGTATGTTGCCAACTTGTGACTTAGAATGTAAAGACACGGTAAACCTGGTAGTTAACCAGATACTGTTGATTAACAAAAAACGCACATAACTCTACATTATTAAAAAACATGACGATCAAGAGAAACCAACACGTCGAAATGTCCAGACACAGACATACAAAACAATAGCCGTCTGCAATCCAGTGTCCTCCAACTAAACGACAGCTGTTTGCACTGTGCGGGGCCAGTTTCCAATCAATAGAGCGATATGCTTATGCAAACTTTCAGTGGGTAATGTCTCGGAATACGTATGTATTACTGGTTATTTTTATATTTAGGTACCGTCATTCTAAAATGACCTAAAACTCACTCACACACTCACATTCACAAGAGCGGTTCCATTTCTATACAAACTTTAATAAATAAAAACAAGCTTTTATTTTTATTTTATTGCGGAATTTCTATGGCCCCCTTCCAGCTCCAGCATCAGACCATGGTTACCACATAGGATCAAAGTACTCGTCAATAGGTACAAATCAAACGAGCCCAAACTCGATGGGCTTGTGTCGTTTTATTGCGGAGTTCCTATGGCCACCTTCCAGCTCCAACATCAGACGGGCTTCTCCTTTCCATCTCAGGGGAACCAGACGGCGGCTGGGGTTCCACCCTTTTGTCATTGATATTCCAATTAAACGCACGAAGCGATGCGCTTCCTCATTCATATGGCGAACGGCAAGGGAGTGGAACTCTTTGCCCGCGGATTTGTTCCCTGAGCAATATAACTTGGAGTTATTCAAGTTGAGAGTGAATAGGCACCTTCTGGCTAGGCGTGTCCCATCTTCGGCCTCATCATCACTTTCCATCAGGTGAGATGGAGGCCAAACGCTTATCCAGCATTCATAAAAAAAAAAAAAGCTCTATGTCATCATAATATTGCACTGTCACGCGATATACATATGCATTCAAAATTTCAACTCAATCGGAGACCGGGAAGTGGGTCAAATTTCATCACAGACTCCGGGACAGGTGAAAGTAAAATAAAAGCTCGTTCTACCACCACAAATCTCGTTGCCCTGTCGGACTACGTTTGTAAGGAGATGGATGCGGGACGCCAAGTAGACGCCGCATATTTCGATTTCAAAAAGGCTTTCGACTTAGTCGATAATGACATTCTACTTGAGAAACTAGCGAAAGCGGGCTTTACGCCAAATCTCTTATGCCTCTTTGCTAGCTATTTGTGTGACAGGCGGTAGTTTGTTAGAGTGGGGGGATTTGAGTCGATGGATTACTACACGCAGTCAGGCGTGAGTCAGGGTAGCACCTTGGGACCAACATTATTTCTGTTGATGATAAATGACCTACCTGACAAAATTCGTACTGCTGAGTGCCTGCTTTTCGCTGACGATCTGAAGCTCTTCCGTGGTGTGAGCGCTTTGGCGGATAGTACAGCGTTGCAGGAGGGCATTGATGCTGCGGCTGAGTGGAGTAATGTGAATAGATTGCCGTTTAATGCAACAAAGTGCAAGGTGATATCTTTTTCACGAAAGCGTTCACCACTTCAGACCGCATATCAATTAAATGACACTTCTATGGAGAGAGTTGTAGAGATACGAGACTTAGGCTTAGTTTTAGATAGTAAGTTTGACCACCATAAGCATGTGACCGCCATTTGTAAACAGGCTAGTAAAACTTTAGGTTTTATTATAAGAATATACAAACAGTTCCATATCGGGGTAGCCAGGGTGCTCTACAATGCCTACGTTCGCAGTAAACTGGAGTTTGGAGCAATCGTCTGGGATCCTTGTGAGACTAAATATTCCCTGATGGTCGAAAAAATTCAACGCAAATTCGCTCGCTGGCTATATAAGAAAGCTTATGGATACTATCCATACCTTTACCCCTCCTTGTTTGTTTCTGGGATGGTCGGGTTTGACACACTGAGATTGAGAAGACAGTGGCTCTTATTGGTCCATTACCTGGCCATTATTCACCACCGAGTGGACAGTCCGGCGGTGTTGGCGGGCATCGGGCTGTTGGTGCCGTCGCGGCTGCCGCGGGATGCGGCGGGGGCGATGGTGACGCCGCGTCGCCGACCGCGCCTGTTGCAGCGGCCGTCCGCTCGAGCGCGCTATGCCATGCACGCGCCCACTCCGCGCGCTATGACCCTACTGCACTTGCTCACTCAGCACGAGGATTGCGACATATTCGCGGATCGCTTTGCCCATTTATGTAACACAGCTAGGATATTTTTGACATACCTACAATAATTCATAATGTTTTCATTTAAATATAAATTGTTTTATTTCGACATTTGTGACATTGCTGTATTTCTCAAAATGTTTTTTTTTTATTTTTTGACATTTCTGTATTTCTCAAAATTAATTAATTATTTTAATTATGTTCTATCTTGTTTGCTTTTTGACATATTATTTGACATTAATTTATTTGATATTTTATTTATTTGACATTCTATTTTATTCGACTTTTGTAATTTGACATTGTGCTGTTATTTTATTTTATTTAAAATTTTATTGTGCTTTTATGTATAAGTCATTGGTCTATTTGTACTGTTAAACTTATACTAAATTAAATTAAATAAATTGAAATTGAAATTAAAAAAAAGTATTTTAGCTAACTCAAGTCGTGTTAAAAAGGCTAAGGGTCGATTTTTCAATCGTCAGTTAACTTTTATCTGAGGAATAAATATGATAGTTTGACAACTATTGTATAGAAAATCTGTCAGATCGACATATTTATTCAACAGTTAAGAGTTATCTGACAATTGAAAAATCGGCCCTAAGTGTCAATAATCAAGTCAACCAAACTTGCTCACAAACCATGACCTCAAAATAATATTAAAACCGCTCTGGGAGTGAGATAGCGCTATACGCAGCAAGAGCAGTGTCTCTGATTCAATGTTATTTTTACCTTGCTGTAAGTAATCATGGTAAAGCCCCAGGGGTAAGGAATACATCAATTTAAAATGGCAATCGAACCTTAATCGCGCAGCGACCTAGATGCGAATAACCAGATTAAAATTGAATAAAAACTTATTATATCTATTAAACTCTTATTTCAACTTAATATAACTATTGATTTGTAATGAGACATAAAGAGTGTGTTACTGGACATATTGCCCCAATACCAATGGAAAAACCCTGACAATTTGCTATATATTCTCAGTAGGACAGATAACAGTTTCTCATATACAAAAGAGGCCTTTTAAATGAAGTTCTCCCGACGCTGAGAGACTACGCGCTCGGAGCGCACGATAAAAGATACTACGTATGAACAACATTACCCATTGATTTTTAAAATGTATGACATTACCACATTACCAACCTTCATACCTCTCTGGAAGAAGTAATATTTGTTTGATTTTGAAAGGCAAAGGAATAGCCATTCAGCCCGATCTTTTATCTATTTTTTTTGAAGATTTTGAAAAAGTTTGACATCTCGTGCACGTCTTTGCTGCGCTTGTTTGTAGCGGAGGCACGGACCTTTTCTGACCTCGCACAATATTTGCACCACATTTTTTTTTCAGCGTATTTTTTATTTAATGCTTCAATTTATTGTGTGGCCACAGGAAGAAAAATATCAGGCCAGTGGTATTTTTCTTCCTGTGTTTCTTTGTAACGCCTACATCTGTTCTAATCATTCAGCCAACACAACTGCAAATAGACAATGTATGTACATAATGTCCGATGTTTTTGTTTCATTCAGCCTGTTAAGTGTCGGCTGTTACGGGAATGTTCCGTGGAAACGGCGAGAGGTTTGTTTCTATCTACCTGGCCATGTCCAATTGGATTTGCACACGTGGCTCTCTTCAGAATTAGGCGATTCAATTGATTGCGAGACGTCAATATGGAGGATTTCTTGAATAAGTGCTCGGTTATCTGCGATGTGATTAATAGTAGACTATTAACGAGGAATTAAGCAGTTCTTAGTGTTAAGAAGCAGTTATAAGTCTTATATCACGGTTATAGACGTATCGTAGGGTGCTATGGGGGTGTTAAAAAATTAAATGCCGAAAGAGGTTTTGTTGAAAAAAAAACTCGATTATCTGAATTGTAATTGATAGTAGATTATTAACGAGAGATAAAGCTGTGTCTTATGTCACCGGTATAGACTTAGTTCGCGAGCGTAACGAAGGACTCCGTGATTAACTCCGGAGCGCACTGAGGGTGTTAAATAATAAATAAAAAGCTGAGTATAGAGTCCTGAGTACAGTGAAAGATTTAAGGTCACCTAAGACTTTATCCCCGAGGAAAATACTTCACTTTGCAACACCTGCCAGAAAATAAAAACAAATGCGTAAAAAATATGTCATTTCTTCAAAATCATTCATTTAATATTAAATCACACATTATTATCCATACTGATATTATAAAGCTGAAGAATTTGTTTGATTGTTTGTTTGTTTGGTTGAACGTGCTTATCTCAGGAACTACTGATTGGAATTGAAAAATTATTTTTTTATTGGATAGTCCATTTATCGAGGAAGGCTTTAGGCTATATAACATCACGTTACGACTAATAGGAGCTGAGCATCAATGAAAAATGTTGCAAAAACGGGAAAAAAATATATGGCGAAGCGTAGTTCGCGGGCACAGCTGTATTGCATAAAATGTTACGAAGCTTTTGTATTAAAAAAAACTACAAAGAAGACGTTTATATGCTTGAGTCTATAAAAATATTTTTATTTCATAGGTATTCACTTGAAAACGTCAAAATTAATTCATTAATATTTGAATCTACCATTCGCACCGAATGCTGACCTCCGCGAGAATAGCGATCTAGAATTCGGGGTTTGCTCTTTTCAATTAAATTATAAATTTCAAGTCTTAATGTAGAAGAAAAACAACGAAAATCAGCCTGTCATAGAACCGAACCAATAACAATAAGGAATTTATTGTTGTCGTGAAAATAATCCGTTACTTTGTCGTAAGCTTTGGTATATAAGTACAGTTTTTGTCTGTTATGTTGAATTTATTAAGAGGTTAGTTTTGAATATCGATAGGATTACTGTAAAAGCATTATACTCAATGCCTTCAATAAGATCTATACCATGTGAAGCCTCGTAGAATAGAAAGAAACGTTTTATTTGGCAAATACGTAACCGAGGGGAATATTATGACAAAAACTAGTAAAAGGTGGCCCAACCGTTCCAACTTAGCTAAAAGCTTCTGTTAAATAAAATAAGCAGCTAGTTTATTTTTGCCCCCTCAATCGTTATTTTTTCATAGATTTTATTTAGCTCAAGATGTTTCTTAACATTTAATATAATTCCGTGGCGCCAATATTATACTATTAATGTCTTTATTTTTTTCTCTCTGAGAGATTCTAGTCTAGAGACTCTACTTTGAAATTTAATTTGCAATACGAAGAGTCTGTAGCATTTTGGCTTGGAGATATTTTGAAATAAAGACACGATAGGTTTTTGACTAAAAGATACGTCTTGTGTTCGCTAATGGTTGCGTAACAAAGATTGGCAATATTATTTACTGCTCATGCAAAAATACAACTGTACTGTGTGTGATTCTGTAGCATTTTGGCTTGGAGATATTTTGAAATACAGACACGAGTTATTGTCGCATTTATAATATTAGTAGGGATAGTTAGGCGCAATAAAATATTTACCGTAACAATCTATAAACTTCCTAATGTGTCAGAATAACACACCAACTCTCATCCTTTATGGCAACAAAACTAATCTAAACATCAAACCGTAACTATCAACTCCCATAAAACTGGAGGAGGCAACTCTAATTAATCTCCAATCTCTGAAACGCACTGCCAACAGAGCACAAAGCCTCGAGTCACGGACAAGAGTCGACTCCCCAAGTATTGTCGAGATAGCATTGTTTTACGACTGCCAAGCACCTCCTCGGAATTCTCTCGAAAGTAAGCACACAAAGTCGGCCGGGATTAAATTTCCTCCAATTCAGCTAATGTTATACGGGCCTGCTCAAACGCAAATGTTTCATGTAAAGATCCAGAAAGTTGCGCGGCTCAATTCAGTCGTCAGATGCCGGCAGCTGACGGAGTTCGCGTTGGCTACATTCATATTTGCGTTTTCCGTTTTGCTCTAAACAGGTGAAATTTAAATGAGAGTGATTAAATGTTCATGATGCATGCTGCGGTGATTTATGTTGCTACGAGAATCTCAGTTGTGGACGAAGCTAGTAACAATTATAGTATTGTATATCATATTTGGTTAAACTTTTTTTAATTTATAAAATTCTCGTTTCACAGTATTTGTAACCGAACTCCTCCGAAACAGCTTGACTGATCTTCATGAAATTTTTTGTGTATGTTCTATAGGTCTGAGAATAGGCATATGCCATTTTTTATACCCATAGGTGATTAGGGTGGCCCCTTCCAGAATGTTTTTTGGACAATTATTATGGCGAAACGTAGTTCACGGGCACAGCTAGTAATATTATGTTTAAGTGTGCACGCAAAATTAAGAATGTAGTCAAATTGAAGAGATAATCCAGCACATCTGTGGATAACAGTTCTGATCTAATAATTTAATATTGGGCTAACTGAAGCACCGAGCAGAACTTTATCTTCTATATGTAACAGGTGATTTTTAGTGATTTCTGAATCGTCATAATAATATAGTGAATATTATTCTTTTCTTGACGCCCACCTCATGAAATCAAATCGCCTGTACACCCAAGACATCGTTCTATTACACCTGATACATATTTTGTCAGTATTAGAAATACTTACTTTTGACATGTGAACTCATACAGTTTCGTGATTTTTGCGTGTAATTATGTTGTAAATCATCACAGCTCATATATGTAACGAGGGGTTCGAGCCTACCCTACGTTAGGGTGATTAGGCCTTAGTCAACCACGCTGGCCCAGTGCGGATTGGTCGACTTCACATACACCTTTGAATTTCTCCGCAGATGTATGCAGGTTGCCTCACGATGTTTTCCTTCACCGTAGTAGGAGCGTCAGACAAATGTACATATGAAATTTGGAACCAAAAACACAGTGGTACATGGCGATCTCGAACCCGGACCTCCCGATTGGAAGACAAGTGCCGAGTCCACAGCGCCACCGACGCTCGACTATTGTATTATATTTATTGTAATTATGTTGTATTAAGTGTTAAAAATGGCATTTGAACCAAAATGTACTGTTATGACACACACACACATACACAACTGACTCAGGTCACATCACTCACATAAGCTTGTTTAACACCAATGTTGTATAAAAGAAACAAAAATTAAACACAAGAGTAATGGGGCTGGCATTCTGTGTTGGCTTTTAGAAATAAAAGGTTTAAATTTTTCTTAATTTTTTATTTCTTCAATATGTTAAATACAATAATGTTTTGATACCAAACACAATCATTCTGAGACCAAGAATACAATTGTGTAATGAAGTTCTACCTCACGATGTCAATAGCAAAAGTTTTATCTTACCAGGTAGTCCTAATGAACAAGGCTGAGACATAACTAGCGCGGCTACGAACAAAAGCCATTTCCAACTCGGAACTAACAAGGTAGATAGCCAAGCGTATGGAAACTATATCTTAGTTTCCGTTCTTAGCTAATCTATATAAATGATCCACATAGAAAAGAAAAGAATGTGCGTAGCTGCCGTACTCAGAGACGTCATTTCTTCATCAAAGTTAGTCTATCTCTGTCTGTTATCCTACTAATATTATAAATGTGAAAGTGTGGATGTTTGGATGTTTGTTACTCGATCACGCAAAAACGCAGGTATGCATGTAGCCTTTGACATGGAAAAGAACATAGGCTACCTTTTATCCCGATTCCTTAAGTAGTTCCTGCGGGAAAATTTAAAATTGTTTACGAGCAAAACCGCGGGCAGACAGCTTTGAAATTTGGTATGCATGTCACCTATGCCATGGAAAAGGACATGCACTTTATATTCCTTAATGATCTCTCAAATAGTTCCCGTGGGAAGATTAAAAATTGTTAACGAGCGAAGCTTTAGACCCAATTCTGAAGTCCACGCAGACGAAGTCGCGGGCAGAAGCTAGTATAGTAATAGTATAATAGTATAAGACAACAAGTCACTTATGATGCATTAAAATTAATTGACATCTCTGAGTGCGGCAGTAAGTCAAAGTATGCGAATGATGTCATCATAATTCCAGCTATCCTATCGCTGCACCTAAGCTTCCCACAGAAGTGTTCTTCCACCACGCTGGCCCAGTGCGGGTTGGACTAACACACACCGTGTTAGTGCGTCGCGTCGTTCATTGCTTGTCCAGGTGCTCTTAGCTCAAATTCAGTGAGGTATCACATCATCATATCAGCCGAGAGATGCTCGCTGCTAGACATTGGACCTTCTGCGCTGCTCGCATATAGCGACTTCCCGCAACCTTCACCAGATCACCCCTATGGATGTCTACTGACGCTGTGTCTTCCGATATGGTGGCTACTCGAGGAGCGTTCCGCCCTAACGGCCGGAGGTTCTGCATTGAATCCTATCCCCTGCCGTAATAAGTTCGTAATTCTTTAGGCTATGTCAGTGACTTTCGTTCTCGTGCTGATCTCATCATTACTTCTGCGATCACGGAAACTCCGACAATAGCCCACTACATTGTCCGTTGGATGTTTTTTCAGCCTTTGGTAGTAGTATAGATATGATTCCTGAAGACTTTCGTCTTAGAGACTTTGATGCAAACGATCTGCGTACTCAGAGCTTCTCTGAAGGCTGCCCAGCCGAGCCTTCAGCCTTCACAGTGGGTGTGACATGAGATTTTCGTTTTAAAGCCCGCTTGTTGGAAAACTATTCAGAAGTCGTCGAGTATTATGGTCTACTAGAGTCATTGGCTTAATGCAAGTGTGTTATTTAACGAGTTTTTAATTATTCCATCTTAATTTGATTTTGACATATTAATTGACATTATTTTATTTGACATTTTACTTTGACATTTGAATTGACATTCTATTCTATTTTATTCCACATTTTGTTTTATTTTATTTGTAAAATTTATTGTGTTTTAGGGTATAAGTCATTGATTTGCACTGTAGAACTTATATTGGATTAGTTAAATTAATTAGATTTGCTCGCAGTTTATATTAATACCAAAACCTTTCCAGCCCCAGTTGTTTGATATTCTATTCCATAAGGTGCAAAACAACACCAATTCCTTTATTATTCTAAAGTTTTTTTCATTATTATATCCTTATCTGTTGATATCAACGGCAACACAAAACAATTGATTGGTATCATGCGTATTCAGTTTTATTTGGTACAATTGCCAATTTGCATTTCAAGTCGTCAAACTCACATTCATCTCCTATGGAATTTGTATGTAAATCACCTGAATTTGAGCACGGGTTGTAATTAGTATAGTTCAAATATAGAGACACGTACGTATTCGTAATAATAATTAAATGTAATTTAGCAGCATCAGAAGTTTGATTGTCAAACATCAAATTACCTGTCATGTATGTTAGATCTTTGTTGCTTGGTCGTGCAAAAATTATAAATTCAAATTATTTAATCAACATAAGCTTTTACATGCATTTATTGACGTAAAAACAAAGCAAAATATTCTAATGTTAAGGTAGGAAACATATTTATTTCACCTTGTATGTGCAATAGAGCGTCGGTGGCGCTGTGGTCTCGGCACTGGTCTGTGCTCCGAGTAGAATCGGGAGGCCCGCGATCGATCCTGCCATGTACCAATGTTTTTCGTTTCATGAATTTCATTATGTACATTTATCTGACGCTCCTACGGTGAAGGAAAACATCGTGAGGAAAGCTGCATACACCTGCGAAGTAATTCAAAGGTGTATGTGAAGCCAACCAATCCGTACTGGGCCAGTGTGGTTTGACTAAGGCCTAATCGCCCTAACATAACTAGTTAGGGTAGGCTCGTGCCCCTCGGTGGGGACGTATATGAACTGTGATGATGATGTATGTGCAATATGTGCATACATCCTGAATATAACCAAGATGTCTGCAAATACAAGTATAAGTAGGAAAAAATTAAATGTAAAAACCTTTTTAAAAACAAGCTTTTATTTAAATGCGCTAAAAAGAATTAATAAACTTTTACACTAAAACTTTTACTTATAACGTCATTTCACATTTGACACAATTTATATGACATAAAAGCTTGTCGCGAGATTCTTCTATATTGAAGTCGGCGCCAAACGATGATCTCCTAGAAAGTGTTAAAATTTGTCACCGACTTCAATATAGAAGAAGATTATTTTTAAGTTTTCAGTGTTTTTGAAGTCGGTTCTATTTTTTGTAAAAAAAAAATTATTTTTAAATTTTTAGTAAATGAAATCTTTTTATTAATTTTAATGAAATCGATTTTCTATGGGATCCCATCATCCGATCCTGACTTTGGTGACTATGGGACCACCTTTGCAGTATACTCTAACAAATACAAAAAGAATTTTGGAAATCCGTTTAAAAATGACGGAGTTATGAGGTAACAAACATAAAAAAGAAAAATACAACCGAATTGATAACCTCCTCCTTTTTTGAAGTCGGTTAAAAACAAAAAACACCTATCTCTTGGTGCTTGGATTGCTGTGTTCCAGTTTGAAGGGTGCCATATGGCAGTGAAGTTACTGAGTACCGTGACTTTAGGTCTTATGTCACAAGTTGGCAACGTACACTGTGGTTCTTGTATACTATAAGTGATTGTTACCACTTCTTACCAACAGGTGGGCAGTATGCTTGTTTGAAAGAAAACGTTCATCAATTGACTGGATCAAAATAACAACGATTCTAGGATTTGATCAACACTCGTGGAAGTGTTCGCAAGAGTTCCTGTGACCTTGTCGGCAGCGATGTGTCTCTCCTTGTCGTGTCCTCTTCGTTTGATGATGGGTAGAATGCGGTGGTGATAAGATTCTGTCTTCAGTAGCCGCGGATTGTCTGATATGTCTCTCGTCCTTCCCCAAATACGAGGAATGCGCAACGCATTACTCAAACGCGGAAAAAAGGGTTTTGATTAACACTGATAATAAATTCTTATCTCCATTTGCGCAGTGTTCAGTTCCTGCAAATGAATCTGAATTTAGAAGTGTAAAATCCATTATTTGTTATTCTTCTCCCAAATAAAATACGTTCGCGCCTGCAGGGTATGTTCATGTAGCCGCTTAATATATTTCACTCCTAATTTTCCGCATAAAAGGTAGCAAGCAACTATATCGAGGCTTTCTATTGATTTGGTTGGAACACGCCAGCGTTCCTCGCTCCAGGCGGACTTTTTATCAGAAACGATTTCCAGGCGGCGTCCTGATAAAGGTTTTACTACGTCTAACAGCGCCAGTTAATTTACTTAAAGGCTATGAGCTAACTTTATTTCCTAGAGTAGCGATAGAGCGCAGATGTTCGTTTCCGAAGGTTTTAGATTACAGACTCGTGCGGGAATTGTAAGCTTTGGCTTCTTGTGGTGTGGCTTTAAAATAATCATTTTATAGGATTTTACATATTGCTTGTGGTTCACCTGCATTAACATGGACAACATTATGTTAATATATATACGAGTATATTTTGTGAGCTTTGCGTGTTTAATATGTGAGATTTCGAATTTCCTTAAAAACGCTAAATAAATTGCAAAGTGATTCATTATTTACAAGAAAAATTCATCTCGAGTAGGATGTTAATAGCATTGTTGTATTCCGAAAATTAGATGTCCTCTCAGTTCCAATTTAGATGTCCCCCCGGTTCCTTGTTGAGTCCTCATGCATAATCAGCTGTTTCATACAAATGTTCAACATTCACTGAACCTAGATGTATGGAACAGCTGATTTTTTTTGCCACTTCAAGATTGGCCCCATAGTAAAAGCTGTGTTCAGTTTGCTTGTTTGAACAAGCTCACAAAATTTGGCTCCTACTTTAAGAGTAACCCTGTTTACATAAATGTTATAATGTTTAAATTTTTATTAAAAAATACTTACTTTTCTTACGAATTTTTTATCCGTGCCATAAATTGCTACGTAGTAAATTTGCGTGTAACGTGTAATCCCATACGAGTAGCATGAGCCAATGAACAGAGGTGCTAAAACAAGATGGCTTCCATGAAAAGTTGAACAGTGTATAGAAAATATGCTCATCGTTTTTGTTTTGGCAATTTCGCACCAAAACTTTATGCTACATCCCTATTACAGCCAGAATCATAAATACAAATGTTACACAACATTTGGCAACTACGCTACGAGTTAGGGCTGCCGCGTCAGGGCATTTTGTATTTATCGTTAAATATTCAATTCCAGCGTTCCTATTTCATCCTTATTCTATTACAATAGGTCGTAAAACTGCTCTTTTTTCTTCTATGATATTGTTAATACGTACTATCAAAGGATTTCATGTTATTTTTACGACCGGTTGCTTGTTTAGTATAGAGTTTCATACGCCTTTTGAACAAGCCAACAATGGAAGGATATGCTATTACGGATGGAACATAATTCATGAATTTACTATATAAACACACAAAACGTATGACTTGGGATAACGTACATAATTTTCGCAGGAAGGTCAATATTTAACTGTATGACCGTCGCATGTTTTGTAAAATACTTCGGCTCTTAATCTTTTTGTTTTATTATTTTATTGTACGAACTCAATTTCCAAAACAGCCTATTTGACATATCGTTATAACTTAATGACTTAAGATAAGATAAGATAAGCCCCTTGTTTCCTCATAATGGCAATAGTTGCTCTATTTTTTTCAAAAAAAACCAATACTAGAATGCTCCTGTATTTCCTGTTTTTATTAACTTTATCACTAAAATAAATTTAAACCTTTTTTTGAATTTTTGAAATTTTTGAATCACTCGAATTCAGTATTGTCATTAAAACAAATTCTTTATCAAAAATCATTACATGCAGAAAAAATAAAATTCGATACGCAATAACATGGTAATAACTCATTACATTACAAGAACCAGCGATGAATCGCATGTAAAACGGAACGTATATACGTTGCGTATATTCTACTAGTAGAAATCAGAAACGAGTGGGTAGGACCACTCGTGGCAGAATTCACGGAATGAATATTCAAAAATAGTGAATTTGGAAATTCGTATGCGAATCTAACGATTTCGAATGCGAATTTGAATTCTATTGTTTCAAAAATGCGTCTCCAGGCTGCAGTTGTCTCTATCACGCTCAGAGGCCCAATTCTGCTAATAAGTTACAGCTGAATCGAAACTGAACCGCTGCGATTGACCAACAGAACGCCACATTATCACGTCATCGAACAGTTGAATGGCAACACGCGCCCCCATTGGTCGATCGCAACGCTTTAGTTTTGATTCGGCTGTAACTTATTAGCAGAATTGAGCCTCAGTTCGGTTGTTCGGGGCACAGCGCGGCAGCAATACATTTTACAAATACCTATTTTTTAATTCTTTCGATCTTAGTGTTTTGCTATTGAAGAGTGGGAGCTTGCCACGTCACAACGAGCTACATAATGTTCATAGAGGTGACGTTACGCGATATTTCAAATCGATATTATCGTCACAAGATTTTGTTTGGATAAAACAGAATAAAATATACAATATGAAGCAACATGTTTGTCATATAGATGACGGACATCAAACCAAAAGTTTGATATCATACCAATTGGCTAGATGACTAAGAAATTTTCTTTACTTTCATTTCTTTTCTTTCTTTTCTTTCATTCATATAATAAACAGAAAGAAAAAATCGGTTTTCGAATAACTATAAAAACAACCGAGATATAAGGTATTAAAGATTTTTCTCCATCTCTTTCTAGCAAAACGGCAATTTACAAGGAGTCAATATGGCCGTACTCAACAATGACGTCACAGTTGATGTCGGATCTCTCTGTCTAATCGCCTTCAAATTAACAACTTAAAATGCTTGTATCTAAGGCATTTCTAAGCCGATTTTAATGCTAATTTCACAGGACTGCGTCTTTTTCTACGGTATTTTAATATTTAATGACGAGACGTAAAAATTTGAATTCAGTCATCATCCCAATTCTCACACCCTGTTAACACGATGAACACGCGGCGTGAAACGCATCACTCGGCGTGGCAGACCGGAGTTGTGAGTTTCACGTTTTAGTAGCTGATCTAGAGGTTTATGAAGTTGTTCTGCTCAGTTTGGTTGGTGGTAGGACTTCTGAGCTCGTTGGGCTATTTGCTATCGTTTTACCTAAGTTTTTTGCCATAGGAACAATATTATTCGCATTGTTGTGTTCCGAAATTAAGAGGTAAGATCATCAGCTGTTGAGGAACCCACGTGAAGTTCGCTTCCACCATCGGCCTTGTAGTTCTCCATCAGGTGGATTGAAGACCAAGTGTTCTAGAATCGGGCCCCAGGCCTTGAACAAGTGTTCAATTAGCTCACCATCATGGCTATATTATGACTACTGTTTAACTCGTCTCGACAATGTAACTTCCCTATACTGGTCGCAATAAATTGTCAGCCACTCTACTTTTATGGGGCGAAGTTTTATTGTCTTTTAACGATTCGCGTCTATATTTCTTCTGTTCGTCGTGTTCATGATGCTACAGGTATTCGCTGGGGGTGTTGCCACGCAAATATTTTCTTTGTGATTATCAACGTTATCAACGTTTAGTTAGTCTAATTTCTGTTCTGAGATTGCTTACCACAGACAAAACTGGATATCTGTGAAAATGGATCACCTCTTTGACTTTGCACTTTCTCGTGCGTGACAGCCCTACACACGACGCAGTTTGTTTACCGGGACAAATTCGTTAAGCCAAATTATGTGGAAACATGTTTTTTTGCGGAGACAGTCGCGCACTCCCAACTTTATGTAGATGGCGGGAAGGCGCAAATTGGACTGGCCGCGGACAGAATTGTGTTTGACGCATAATGAGATTTCCCCCCGAACTGTAGGAAGTAGGTACTTACTTGATTAGATTATAATACAATTTTACAAAACGTTTGCTCATTGGTGCTCTCTCTTTGCGCCTTACGGGGGATTTCTCACTTGTAGATTTTTGAGTAACTTTTTTTTGGGATCCAGAGTCGCTTAAGTCGGAAATAATAGATCTTTTTTCTTTATCTATAAAGTTGCCTTTCTACGATACTAGCCGTTTGAAATGTTTATGTATGGCTGCTAATAAATTCTAAATTCAAATTAAATTTAGTCTCAGACTCTTTTGAAATTTAGTTATTTTTTATTGATTAGTGTTTTGTTTTTACTACATTTTTACATACTTTTCATCAGAATGGGACACGATAAAATTGCCATTTCGTATACCAAAGTATATTAAGCGGCAATCTCTCGGATAAAGTCCGAATATATTATTTATTACTAAACAAAATTTACAATTTGGTGTGAAAGAAATCTATTAACTTAAATCAAAACCGGTATTTAAGACACAAATATCCTAATCCTAACCAATACTCCAAGAAGGAGAAAATTTGTATAAAAAATTACTTATCAAATTTTACTGATAGGAAACATTTCCCTATTTTAACCTAAGAAAGTACCCAACTCTAAACTTAATAAGTAATAAAAACTGTTTAAAAAGGCTAAGCATGAAAACGTTCATTTTAAAGTTAAAAGCGTTTGTGTAATTTCCCCCTGACCAATAAATTACTCTAAACACGGCCGTAATATCACGCTCGACACAAGATAACACTATTTAACTGGCCGTTTAGGTATAATTATGCGAAAACACACATAATTATGTCTAATTAGTGTGGAATACTCCTTTCCACATTAACTTAAGTTTCGGCCGTGTAATGCGCAAAGTTATGTTCTAATTATAATTTTTCGCCGCTAATTACCTACGTAACTGATGATTATTTGAGCTTCTAAACAAAATTGTCTATTTCATATTCACAGAATTATTACGTCGGATAATGGGAGCTTATGGAATGGGTGATTATGGTTGAAATGAATATTTATTGTTCACATTTCGTGTTTGTAACCGATTTAGCCTGACATATATTTGCTGTGGATTTTAATCAGATTTAGGCCCTACTTAAATAAAAAACAAGACTTCTGTTAGAGAGTAAATAAAACCAAGATGTGCCTCTTTTTAACCGACTTCAAAAAAGGAGGAGGTTCTCAATTCGATGCGTATGTTTTTTTTGTGTGTATGTTACGCGATTACTCCGCCAATTGTGGACCGATTTTCAAAATTCTTTTTGTATTCGATAGAGTGTACACCTAGGGTGGTCCCAAGGTCACCAAAGTCAGGATCTGATGATGGGATCCCATGAAAATCGAGGGAAACGCTAATTAAATACCAGTATTTAATTAGGGTTTCTTTCACTAAAAAGATTGCATTCACTAAAAAGTTAAAAATAAAAAATATTTTACAAAAAATAAAAACCGACTTCAAAAATACTGAAAAGTTAAAAATAATATAAGAATAGGTACAGACAACATCACACTTCTATATTGAAGTCGGTGACAAATTTTAAGACTTTCTAGGAGATCATCGTTTGGCCACAGATTAGATAATAGTTACTATGTAAGTTTGGCACCGACTTCAATATAGAAGTGTGATGTTGTCTGTATCTATTCTTATATTATTTTTAACTTTTCAGTGTTTTTGAAGTCGGTTTATATTTTTTGTAAAATATTTTTTTTGAGTAAATGTTTCCTTCAGAGAATGAACAAATCTTTTGTAAATGTTTCCATCAGAGAATGAGGAAACTGAGCCCTTTTGGAAAATAACGTTGGCAACTTACGTTTTAGTGCATACTTTGTTATCTATTCTTACTAAGATTATAAAGAGGAAAGATTTGATAGTTTTTTTGTTTGTATTGAATAGGCTTCGAAACTACTGAACCGATTTTGATAAAAGGGATAGTTCGAGACCAGGGGAAGAACATAGGGTAATTTTCCTACGGGAAATATCGGACGGGAAAAGTTTTCCTACGGGAAAAGTTAGTTATAATGCAAACAAAGTTGCATACGGCAGCTAGTTGATAATAAAGAAACAATGTTTTATATTTGTTAAAAAATATTTTATGTTTGTATTTATAGTTGGTATGTGTATGTTAAAGTTTGTATGGGTAAGCATGTGTGTGTAATATATTTTGTAGCTATGCATTTTCGGTTTATTAATTATAGTTACTTTTTTCAATAGTTTTTATGTATCATGTATATTTGCATTTAGGTAATTTATCCTTTAATGTTTATTATTAGTCATTGATGAATTTAGGATTTTTTGTGTAGGTATGTCTATTGTGTCTCCTTTTGTCTACAAATTTTGTAAACGAATTTAAAATCTGTTATTTGCTGTATTTTTTTGTAATTAGCTATTTCTAAAGGCTGTGCATTTATATTTATTTTTAAATAAATAAAAATAAAAATATAGGGCTTTTGGCGTTTTTCCGTTATTTAACCCTAGGGTTAAAAAAATTAAAAAAATAAGCCAATATTTATAAAATACATATATATTTCTTATAATTACCAATATCAGGGTCAATTATAATAGGTATTGTGTTATTGTTTAATTTCGTGACAAGCTTTTTATTATAATAATAAAATTATGTCAATTTTATTTTTCACTTTTTACTTAATGTGGAACTTCAATTAAAAAATGTTTAATTTATAGACCCTGATAGAATAACAGCGCTTCTTTTTCACTCAGAACATACACCTGTGTGTGACTTAGTATTGTGCTGAGACAGGGTTTTATATTGGCCTTGCACACCGTATTGTTCTTTTATTAGTTTTTTTTCTTTTATTATTTTGTTCTGTTTAAACTCTCGACCTATTTTTATTGTATTTTGTCATTTTGTGTTAATTTTCAATGACTCTTTTTTTTCTCTTTGACCCTTCTCATAAGGCCACTTGTTAGCATCAAGCACGAATTAAAGACCCCAGTGCTAGAAACTGGGGTCTTGAGTCACCGCCTATGTCACAGTCTGTTGTAAAGTCTAGTGGTTATCTAGAATTTAGGTATTCTAGATAAGGCAGTTCTAGCAGTAGGTAAGTCTGTTTATCTTGCACTAATGAGCTGTGAAACAGATAATTAATTTATGGCGCTGTTTGCTCCGGTTGTTTGCCTCCCTGCTAATTAGATGATATTAAAGATAATGTAAATTGATGTGGATTGCTCAACCGAGCTTCCGTGGGCGTAGGGTCGTGTTACACAAATGGAAACCTACTTACCTACTCTGCAGTTGAGGTGGTACATTTTTTTGATAGAACAGACAAAATACTTGTAGTAATCATATCACAGGGTACTTCTTTCCGTATAAATTGCGTGATATTGATAGAACTTTTCGATTTTTTTAAATATTCTAAAAACGTCTCCAAATTTAATATGTAGATTCACTTGTAACTAGATGGTGTCTCAAGACAGTGTTTCAAGACTAAATTCACTGCTGATGACAGCGGAGACCTACAGAAGTGAGATATTGCCGCTTATGATGGGCCTTATAAAATGGCTCAAGGTCGCGCGAAGCGTAATGAAATCAGAAATGCAGAGATGCATAAAAATCTATTCACAAAGGATAAACCACCGTTTGATTTGGAGTTCCCTGGGACAGGCCTAAGTTTAAAATTGAGCAGCTCTTGGTTCAAATGATGATGATGGTTGCGATAAAACATTAGTACCTACTTATTTATTGTGAAAGACGTCAAGCACATCACAGGCTTAAAGGTCAATACTTTGATCAGTGTTCCTTGTCATAAATATCCAAGAGATTGTCTGTTTGCATCTAATGATAATAATAAATAAATATATACAATTTGTTTCATTCAAACAGTATTGTGATGGCAAAACGGTAGCTATTAACCTTCTATGTTCTGCGCTATTAGCACACTAATAATCACGTAATGAGAACCAAACGTCTTCGTGTTAATGGAGCACCTGTTCTGGAGCTCGCAATTTACGAAGGGAATAACTTTTGTTGCCACGGAGCCATTTTTAACAGTGTCGCTTTTATATTCGGGCACTTATTAACGTCTACCGCTTTTCTATGAATATGTTATATAGCATTTTATACAAATACGTACTCGTATATCACAAGTTGACAGAGATGCATGTATGAGTTGATGATACGTTGGGGTCCTCGTGGTGGTTGCAGATTTGACAGGCACCACATGTACTACAGGCGGCTGTAGCCACTTCCATCAGGTGGGCAGCCTGATTATTTGCCAATATAGTTCTTTGTGTAGAATAATATTTTCACGATTGAGTTATTTTGGCTTTAAGTTGAGCGAATATTGAACTGGGTGTAGTAGTCCCTTGTAATGTTCTGTAATAGTCCCTTTCGGGACTTTTACTTCGACCCCTTAGGATCTTCTGTGCTGCCCCTGTTCCTTGTTTGTCTCCTTATTATTTGCTTTCACCACTGCGGGACCAATTGAGCACTCATGCATAAGTTTTACAATCAGCCCTGAAGTCCTAGGGTTTTGGACATTTAATCTCAAAAAGAGACTCTCCCAAGAAGAGATCTGCAAGCTAGAGAATTCCAAGGGCTCAACGGGTGTTCTATGCTCTTCTCTTCGCTTTTTGTAATATTCGTTTCTTGCCAAAGTGGCCTTTCAAAGCACCAACAGGAGTCGATCCCCAACAGGGTTTGTATTCTCCCTGCATTCATATTAAATTTATGCCAGTTATTAAGGCCCATGAATGGCTTTGTGTACGCTATTCCTTTCTAAGCGACCCAATCACTTTGGTGCCTTCTCCTCGCTTAACCTCTGATAATATAGTTGATTTTGTACTGTTTGCAACACTCTCAAGTAGTTTCGGATGCATAAAGTCGGTTTCCAGTCCATTTCTTGCGAGGCTATAGTAAGAAAGAGGTTTGGAATATGTGTGGTTGGATTCCTTGCCGATGATTGTCGGTGTGATAAAATATAATAACAAAGATAGAAACTGGTTACTTTATCAACTCATCCGAACACAACGTGTCCTTATTTAAATTTAACCTTTAGTCAATCGTATCAAATTACATTATTTTATACTACGATGCCGGCAAATAAACTTACGGGCAAACAAAAATTATTAGTGGAGTGAGACCCATGCGACTCCACGCGTTGCACCCAAATTTTTTTTGTGATTAAAAATTTTATAATTTACACTTCTTAAACAGTTGTCAAAATTATAAATAAAAAATTACATTTTCATTTAACTATATTAAGACATCATATACTGATAGGATCGATCTTTGTAATCTTTAGAATTGCATCTTGATGATGAAGTGGGAAATCGAAGGAAAGATTTAAACAAAAAGTTATATCATATCATTAGTTACACGGAGTCCACTGGAACCCAGGTAACTAAAAGTGGACGCAACCTTTTAAGGGTTAATGATATTTTTTTTGTCCTAGGTATCATGGATAAGAAGAAAAGACTATCATCTACTGACTGTAGGCCTTACAACGTACAGTTCGGACCAGAGGTTCCAGGCGATACATTTACAGCACTCAGAGGTAAACCTTAGGCATATTTGTAAAATTAACTCTACTCCCTAGTTCTCATAGAGTGAACTAGTTATATTATACGAATCCGGTAGTCTTGATCCAGAACCCTGACCTGATTTAGGATTTCAACCCCAATCAATACGAAAATGTCGTACAGTAAAAGTCAGATTCCATCAATTGTGAACCGATTTTGAACTTGATACGCATGATATTGGTGGTCACACTGTCTTCAAGACAGGATCTGATAATTAAATTACACAGACATTCAAAATCCAAATTTTTACTGTCCAGAATATCATTAATTTATAAACCCTGAGGTCCAAATACAAAGCTGTGGTACGGTGTGGTACAAGCAACTAATTTTACATTTTATTACAGGACTGGACGTTGAAAGTTCGGTTCGTTCAGAAACGCGACGCTGGCATCTACGAGTGCCAAGTTTCATCGCATCCTCCTACTAGCATATTCTTAAGACTCGACGTTGTGGGTAAGTGCGTTGAATCAACAGTTGTTATTTTCAACAGTTTTAATATTATGTCTTCTTTTTCTTAATACATACACGAAATGGAAGTTTCTTGAACTATGCAAGTGAAAGTATTGATTGAGAGAGGGGTAGGTGTGCTTACTGATAAATTCGTCACGGCTGCCAACATCAACAAATACTAGAGGTATTCGCTTGGAGGTTGGAGCTATAGCGACAAAATGCCACGGAGCCCTAATCTGAACCCCGGGCTGTAAAGGCCGTGAGCACAGGATGTTAGCATATATTCAATATGTCATTTAAATGGGGTAGATAATTTACCTTTTTTTTTTTTTTTACAAGAGAGAAAATACAGTCTTTACGGTATTCGACAAGGGAATTCAGCTGACTAGGCCACCCCTTGGATATGCAGGACTCGGGTAGAAGACCCACTACCGGCTAAAAACTCTCTAGATACTTAGACCTCCGTGGGGACACAATCGGGATCGGCGTTGGCCATTCCCCGATTGTGCCCCCTGGAGGGTTGCCTGGTGCCAGGGCTTACCTCTACGGAGGGGGTCGACAAGTATCTTGAGAAATTCGACCCCCCCAGACGGCCAAGCTAGGGGTGAAAAGTATCTCTCGGCCGGTGGTCATCCGGCCGAGCCATTTCAACCGCCAGCTTGCTAGGGGAGCTGGCGCGCGTTGAGGAACGCACGCCTCCTCCTCCCCAACCGCCTGCGCCGGAGCGGTGCAGCGAGAGGGTCATCCTCTCGCGCCCGCTCCGCAGCCTCCTTCTGCGAGATAACGTCCTCGCAGAAGGAGGCGACAGCCTCCCACGCCGCCGCGCTGGTCAGCATCTCCCGTGCGACGCTGGCCAGCGCGACGGGCGTACCCCTACCTAGGCCCAGCGCGAGGGCTAATGCATCGCGCTGGGGTCGCCAGGCCGGGCACTCCGAGAGGGTGTGCCCGGCCGTGTCGTCGGGAGCGCCGCAATGGTGACACTGCGGCGTCTGCTCCCTCCGTGCGACATGATGCAGATAATGTCCGAAGCACCCGTGCCCGGTCATCATCTGCACCATCCGGTAGGTGAGGCTGCCTCGCCGGCGCCCAACCCACTCCTCCAACACTGGACGAACGGCCTCGATCGTCCAGTGGCCGGCAGCTGGGTGGGCGAGCGTCTCGGCCCACTGGCGGAGAGCCTCCCTCTGCGCCAGGTGCCTCGCGCGCGCCACCTCCTGCGGGAGGGGCCGCTCCCCCCGACTCCTCGCTGCTACCCGATGTCGGTGCACGGCCGCAAGGACGCGTGCCTCGACATCCCACGGAGGCGAGCCCGCTAGAACGCAGGCCGCCCCGTGAGAGACCGTGCGGTAGGCCCGCACGGCCCGGGTGGCAATGACCCTCTGCGGCCTGCGCAGGAGGGCCATCGTTCGGGGGGCGAGACGCTCCGCCCAAATCGGGGCTCCGTACAGCGCCATCGACTTTATCACCGTCTGATAAAGTCGACGGCACGCTGCGCCCGGTCCCCCCACGTTGGGGAGGACCCGTCCGAGGGCTGCCGCGGCGGCAGACAGCCTTGGGGCGAGGAGCTTGAAATGCTCCTCGAAATCCCATCGGGGGTCCAGCACCAGACCGAGATACTTCATGGAGCTCTCGACCTGGACTTGGACCCCCTCCACTCGGACACGGAGCCCCGCCTGGGGTCTGCGTCGACGCGGCGGCCTGAACGTCATGGCCGTCGTCTTCTCGACGGCCACGTCCAGCCCGAGGAGGCGGATGCGCCGGACGACCATCGTCGTGCCGACCGACGCCAGGTGGACCGCCTCCTCGTACGTGCGCCCCTTCGCCGCGACAAGGGTGTCGTCGGCGAAGCAGACAACCTCCATATTCGGCAGGAGGTTGCCCCGCAGAACTCAGTTGTACCCCAGGTTCCAGAGCAGAGGGCCCAGCACGGAACCCTGGGGTACTCCCGCCGCCATCGGCCACCTGTGGACGCGACCGTCCGCCCCCTCATACACGATTTCCCTCCCGCGGAGGTAATCGGTGATGAGGGAGCGGAGGTAGAGGGGCACTCCGTGGAAACGCAGTGCCTCCTCTATGCATTCGTGGGGGAGGCTGTTGAATGCGTTGCGGATGTCTAACGACACCGCAACGACAACCTCCCCCGCCGACGTGGCCCCCTCAGTCCACCTCTTGAGGTGGGCCACCGCGTCCACGGTGGACCGGCCGGTGCGGAAACCGTACTGGCGCTCGGCCAAGTCCGGTCCCGGGCCCTCCAGATGCTCGACGAGCCGGGAAGCGAGAATTTTCTCAAAAAACTTCCCGGCCTCGTCGAGCAGTACCACCGGCCTGTACCCCGACGGGGCATCGGCGGGGCGATTCGGCTTCTGCAGAAGGCAGAGTCGCCCCACCTTCCAGCCCTGAGGGAACCGGCCCGAGGCGATGCTCGTATTGAGCACCGCCCGGAACCGCTCCTCCAGGGGGCCCAGTGCCAGGCACAGGACCCTCGCTGGCACCCCGTCCGGTCCCGGCGCCTTACCCTTCCCCTTGCGCCGGAACCGCTCCCTCACCGCGTCGAACTCGAGGTCCGACACGGGAGGGCCCGCTTCCTCCACTTCGAGGGAGGCGCTGGGGGCGACCATCCGCGGGGGCTCGAAGGGTCCAGGGTCGGGAAAGAGCGACCCTAGAACCCTCTGCACGAGCCCCTCGTCCAGCTGGTGTATCGGGGGAGCACTATTTCCGTACTTCCCCCTCACCAGTCGGTACGGCCGTCCCCAGGGGTCGGAGTCGAGGAGCTCAATGAAGGAGTTCCACGACTCCGTTTTGGCCCTCAAGACGGAGATCTTGTTCGCCTCCCCGTACGCCCGTCGTAGAGTTTCCTCCTCGTCAGGTGCCCTCCTGGTGGCGCGCCTTCTGCACCGCAGGTAGGCGCGCCGCGCCCTCCAACTGGTGGCGCGCAGATCCGCTATGGTCTGCGACCACCAGTACACCTGCCGCTTGCGCGCGGCCGGTTTCGCTCGCGGCATGGCGGCATCGCAGACGACGCTAAGGTCCTCCGCGAAGTGCGCCGCCATGCCGTCAGCGTCGCCGGCGAGGTGCGGGGGCAGCTCGGACCACTCCCGCACCATCGCCGCCTCCAGCGCCACGTCGGGCTGGAGGTGCGTCACCGCCCATCTTCGGAAGGCGGCACCCGTTCCCGCTGGAGACGTGGAGGCGTGCGAGGGGGAGACCGAATATCGGACGTACCGGTGGTCCGACATGGTCTCCTCCTCTGCCTCCACTCTCCAGTCCCTCACCCTCGCGGCGAGGGGTGCGGTGGCCAGGGTCACGTCGACGATCGACGAACCCTGCCACCGCACGCACGTCGGGGTGGACCCTCGGTTGAGGACGTCGAGTCCCAGGCTCGTGGCCCAGGACTCGACTAAACCACCCCTGATGTCCGTGGCGGGCGAGCCCCACACACGCGATTTCGCGTTGAGGTCGCCCGCCACCAAAACTTGCAGGGGCGCCGCCCTCCTCACCACCCCCTCGACCGCAGTCAGGTAGGCCTCAAAGTCTGCCCGACTGCGGTTCGGGGAGAAGTAGGTGGACACCACCACCACTTCTCCCCACTTGACGGCCACGTACCCGGGCCCCCTCTCCCTGACCGAGATGGGGGGGGGCCGAGCTTGTGGGTGGCACCACAACGGCCGCCGAGCCGTCGGTGGACTCAGCCCACCTCGTGGACTGGGGCACCGCGTACGGCTCGGAGACCACCGCCAGGTCTATCTGCCACTGCGCCATCGACTGGCACAGGAGATCCTGTGCCGCGGCGCAGTGGTTGATGTTTACTTGCAGGAGATTCCCAGTGGACCTACTGGCCATTGGCGGTGTCCATGGGAATCTCCTTCCTGGCGGCCGCTGTGGCAACCCTCGGCATCAGTCTTCCCCTCACCGGTGGGGGGTTGCAACTGAGGCCCCCCATCCGGTGAGTGGAAGGCTTGCCGGCGTCCGCGCACACGGCGCACTTCACCTGCCCTTGGCAGGTGGCGGCTGCGTGCCCCTCCGAACCGCAGCGGAAGCAGAGCGCGCTGCGGTCCTTGGCGGAGGGGCACCGCTGCACGGGGTGACCGATCCCCATGCAGCGGAAGCAGCGCATGGGGCGCTGCTCCAGCAGGCGGATGGAGGCACTGCTCCATCCCACCGTCACCTTGCCAGCGCTCGCGAGGCGCTTCGCTACGTCGATGGGAGCCGACACGTTGGCGGCTCCCATGCCCCTGAGTCCAGGGTGGACCGAGCCCACCCTGATCGCAGCGCGGGGGCACTCCGCCAACGCCGCCAAGGCGTAGATAATTTACCTAACGTTACCTAACAAAGTAAGTAGATACGCTAAAATTTGAAAAGTTACAAAGTTGAAAAGTTAGCTAAAACAAATAATAAACTTGTCAATATTATTGAGTCCCATATACTTCTCCATTCCCTCTCTAACTTTATCGTTCCCCGAACTTAAGTGAGCAAATTACGTTCCCTGGGTTTGGAGTGTAGTTATATCGCACGGTCGCGAGATCCCGAATAACAACTGACCGAACTCTTTTTTACGAGCATCGGTGGCGCTGTGGCCTCAGCACTGGACTGTGCTCCGAGCAGAATCGGGAGGCTCGCGATCGATTCTGCTATGTACCAATGTGTTTTTCGTTTCACGAATTTCATATGAACATTTATCTGACGCTCCTATACTGTGAAGGAAAACAACGTGAGAAAACCTGCGAAGTAATTCAAAGGTGTACGTGAAGTCAACCAATCCGTACTAGGCCAGCGTGGCTTGACTAAGGCCTAATCGCCCTACCATAACTGGTTAGGGTAGGCTCGGTCCCCTCGGCGGGGACGTAGGCCGCCTACTTGGGTATATTGTAGGACATCAATCCACCAGCAGCTTTTCCCTCCCCCTATTCAAGGCGCTTTCTGGATCAGCAAGACCGAGTTCACCGAACGAACTAAGCCCCCCCACCTGACAGGAACTAAGGCGCATAACACATTGCACCGGACACCGCTGCGGTTTACGGAGGGACGAAAACCGCATGCGGCTGCGGCGGCACGGAACCGTGCCACCGTACGGTTTGCTCCGTATCACCGTCCGGAGCTGCGGTGCACGACGCCCCGCATCGCCGCATTATCTATGTCGAGATCTATTACGCGTATGCACGTCCTTTCTACGCAAAAATCCGTTCGATACTGCGGCACAGTGTGGCATACTCCGCGGACCGCACCGCATCACCGTCCGGGAGTGCGGTGCCGTCGCGCGCGCCGCACAACCGCACGGGCATGCGGTGTGAGTGTGTTATACCCTGCGGTTTTTGTATACAAATTAAGATTCTTCAGTCAACATTAAAAACTGCAGCGCCGCACACCGGTGTCCGGTGCAATGTGTTATGCGCCTAAGTCAACCTCATACGAAAAGCACTCTACTGACTGAGCCACGTATGCGGCTCTGGTGCAATATCCCACACAAATTGGCGCGGCGTGTTATGAGGCGGCTCGCCTTATATTTCGATGAAGCCTGTACTCATCAGCTATGTAGGTAATGCTTCTAAGACGATGATGATGACGACTTTGACACATCACATGAATTAAGAAACAGCAAAAACCATTTCGACCTATCTCAAAAACTTTGTTAATTTTTCTAACTTTCTACGACTTCTGTAGACAGCTGAAACTTCTGAATAATTAATGATAGATTATAATTTTGACTGGTGCTGGATTCGTTTTCATTATTCCCGATTCCCAAGACATCTAATTAGTTTTGGGAAGTTGGTTCTTTTTCTTGCTAGAACTAGTAATGACTACTTAGGGAAACATCTCATTATTTTACTTTCGAACGAAATTCCAGTAGTTGTGAGGGACTAATGTTAGTAATTGGAATATATTCATTAATTTAATTAAGCTTGAGCTTACATATTAGTTCAATAACAAGAATAGAATATAAATTGAAGGCTTGTCACTATGAGCGATTTCATGTAATTTTAATACCTGAAAATTATTAGAAAAAAAATCATTGTAAAAAGTGTCAAAAGCTCAATTTGAAAACGGGGTTGCAATTCTTTTGAGATGCAAACGGGGTAGAAATTCTTTCAAGATGCAATCTGGGCAGAGAAGACCTTCAAGATATCAATAAATGCGATTTAATGCCATTATCAAAAATTATTGTATACTATAGCTGTCCCGGCGAACTTCGTATCACCTTGAAAGATGACAGAATTGTACTGTCATTTTCCATACAAAATTACCATTATTATTATATTATTTTTTAGTTTTTCTTTCGTAACAGCTATATGCCAAATTTCAGCGTAATCCGTTCAGTAGTTTAAGCTGTGCGTTGACATATCAGTCAGTCAGTAACGGTTGGCTTTTATACAGGATTATTACTATTTTATCACCCAGGAAAATTTAAGGGACGCTTCATGACACGGTAGTAGAATGATTAAAGTATTAATAAAAAAAATAACACCGCTGCTTAATTTTATATTAATTTTCTAAAATATCCAAAAAATACTGCACTAGTTTCGAGCAGTAGTTTTAGGGATTTTTTTATATTATCTTTTTTACTGTTTTTAATTTCTCATTCCATTTTTTTATTTTTTATATAATAATGGATATATCCTGAAGTGTCCCTAAAATTTTCCGGGGTGATAAAAAAATAATCCTATCTATACAGAAGAGAAGACAACATTAGAGCTATTTCTTGTTTCTTTATTTGTATCTCACTTACAACAATGACTGAACAAATTGATACCTAGTGGAAATCTTAAAATGGTAATATGTATTTACCTACGCTACTTTAATTATGCTATGTATATATTTCCCAACGAAATAAAATAACACTGTCTACGCTACGCGAAACGAAAACAAATATTAATTCACCAAAAAACCGCGGATACGCCCTTCAAGAGTTGCAGTCTCCAACGCCTTAGCAATCACATCAAGCCGAGCCAATCGGGCTAATTGAAAATAATTTGGGAAATCTTTCCTCGAAAGTGGAATCGAACGACTGCAATAGGCAACATCGGGCAAATTGGATTGGCAGTCGACAAAGCGAACAATAGCGCAGTAGCCGAAACTGAATAATAGAATGCGTTGGGTCAGCTTAGAAATTCGCTCTCAAATGCCGTCGTTGTAATAATATTTTCGAGTGTTATAAAGGTTCCGATCTCAATAGAAGAGGGTATCTTTAAAAGACCTCTGAGAGTTCGTCTTTTAAATTCAGAAGTCGAATCCTCGCAGGGCAGAGGTTTCAAAGTAAGATATCGAACTCTTAATTGGTTGATAACTGAATCAAAATCACACTGAGCTCAAGCAGATCCCACACTCGCCTAATATCGGCCTAATATCACCTAATATTTTCGAGTGTTATTATGGTTTCGATCTCAGCAGAAGAGGGTATCTTTAAAAGACCCTCCAAGAGTCTAACTCTGAGAATTCGTCTTTTAAATCCAGAAATCGAATCCCTGCGAGGCAGAGGTTTCACAGTAAGATATACAGCTCTTTATTCGCTGATAACTGGTTCAAGTTCACACTGAGCTCAAGCAGATCCCACACTCGCCTAATATTGGCCGTTCAAACTCATTTCGGCACTACGTCCGGTCCCATAGTTAGCATGGTGCTAACCAGGATGGGACATGCCAGTTCCGAAATCTGATCTGAAGGGCCTGCAAGGAACCAAAGGAAAGCTGAAGCATCTACTACATAGGTTGATAGCTGGTTCAAGTTCACACTAAGCTCAAGCACATTCCACACCCGCCTAATATTGGTCATTCGAACATATTTCGACACTAGGTCCGGTCCCATAGTTAGCATGGTGCTAACCAGGATGGGACATGCCAGTTCCGGAATCTGATCTGTAGGGCCTGCAAGGAACAAAAGGTAAGCTGGAGCAGACTACTATGCAGGAGGTTAAAGCTGACGGAAAATCGGTTCCTAAAACCGATTAATTACAGGGCCACGTCACCAAAGGGTATCATCAAGCTTATGAGGATGATGGACTGGATTGGTGGTAGGTGGTAGCTACGTTGGAGTACGAGGGTTCACTGTTAGGGATGCCCCAAATCTCAAGATATTTATGACAGCCAGCTGCTGTGTTCTTTTTTTACAAAATAGCGAAGCTTATCCTTCATGTCATAAATAAATATATTGCGATGCTACTGTCATAATACCAATTTCTTTAAACTTTTCTCGCAAAGAATCTCTCATTTTAAGGTTATAGATGGCTCGAATAGCCCTTTTCTGGAGCACAAAAACGAAGTACGGAAGAGAGATTACACACGCAGTAACCTCACATCGTTGATCTGCAAGGTGTACTCGTATGTATATTCCGGTTTTTTGAAGGACCTTTGGTTGTAAGATCGTCTATCACTTGACTCATCAGGGCGGACAACTTCTTGTCCCGGGATTATGCTGTCAAGATAGCTCATTCATTTTTGTTTCATAAATTAAACACAAAATAAAGTATTTTTTCTTTTTTCATGACGAGTAATATGGAATTGTATGGAATTGAGTAACGAGTAAATTGGAGCTAATAAGTTTGCTGAAACAAGTTATTTAGGCCCAACACACACCGTTGGAAGCGCGGCGGAATGCATTTCAAGACAACAATTTAATATAAGGCGTAACGTCTTGGACAAACGGTCAATAATTGCATTACACGAAAATGCGCGCGGGTATCGGAGCGCCCACAAGAGCATGCGTGCGAGTAATTTGACCGTATGTCCAAGACATTACGGTTTATCCATACTAATATTATAAATGGGAAAGTGTATGTGTGTGTCTGTTTGTTTGTCAGTCTTTCACGGCAAAACGGAGCGACGAATTGACGTGATTTTTTAAGTGGAGATAGTTGAAGGGATGGAGAGTGACATAGCTTACTTTTTCTCTCTTTCTAACCTCCCACTTTCCTAAAATGGGGGGTGGAAGTTTGTATGGAGCATTCCGCAATGTTCAAGGTAGAAAGCTAAAAATTGGTATGCGGACTATTTGTGACTAACAAATAAATCGTGCATCATTTTTTTTTGGAAATCTGCCCCGAACCCGTTAAAAGAGGGGGTGAAATTTTATATGGGACTTTTCGCAATTTTCAAGGTAGAAAGCTAAAAATCGGTACACAGACTTTGTTACCAACGAAAATTACCTGCCTTATTTTTTTTTTTTGGAAACCTGTGTTATCCCGAATTCAACGCGAGCGAAACCGCGGGCAAAAGCTAGTAAATATTAGATTATTGTCTTGAAATGAGCTCCGCCGCGCTTTCAGCGGTGTGCGCTGGCTGGGCCGAGTTCATTGTTTGACGCCCTTGTATAAAAAATAATACCTTAGGCGTCTGCGGCCCGGTCCCTGCCCTATCTATTTTTGTTCTCCTTTCACAATCACCAGCATTACCATTTTATTGAAACCGTGAAGGTTGATATTAATTCGAGTATAGTCCGTTTCAGTAAAATGCTTAAAAGGTTCTTCTATTCTTTTCTTTTTTTCTTGAATTGATTTTAATGTTATTTGAATTCGATTTAGCAATTTTTAAGGAAAATGCAAGGTCACAGATATAAAAAATTATAAGTTTGTTCTATTTTAGCCCGATTTTTACAAAATCGAGCATTCGAAATTAAATGCTAATATGTAGATATTCACGCATGGAACACCTATTCCTACCATGGTATCCCTACTGGTAGGGAGGGACAACTGGAAAAAAAATACACTTATATCTACTGGTGGGGATAATTGCAAAGTCTCTAATTCATTTATCCCTGCATAAGGATCTTATTCACTTTTGCTTAACGAGGTGAACCAACACAGGTAGACCAATATAGTTAAAATTTCGTCCGAGCGTCATTCGAATCCTGCCCGAAGCAAATTTTGTGGCTTTGATTCCAATGCTGTTTGAAACATTCATACGTGTGAACTTTAAACAGTAATTTATGAAGGGAGTTTAGTAACGAAGTTATATATAGCATAGTAAAAATATATTCAGTGATAAGTCATCAGCAAGGGTAGCTCTAACGGCCAAAGAAATAAAGAATTTACTCCTTGGATCATCTTCGGATTAGTTACTCCGTGTTTTATCTTGTTTTCGATCATGTCGGCTGTCATATGTCAAAACAAGACAAAACACGGAGATCTAATCCTAGGATGATCCAAGGAGTAAAATTTTTATTAATAAGGCCGTAAATGCTTAATGGTACCGGTTTGATAGGAAAGATGGGCAGTGAAATGACTGGGTATTATGACTAGAGATATTGTATGTGACCAACTGACACTGTGATCCTTGTAAGAATGAATCTTACGAGAACCTAATGTTCTATTCAAATTCAGGAATGTTGATTCAACATAGACCCTTACCCCTTTATGTCAGTAGTATCATTGATAGTACAAGTGATACAACTTTTTATCTTTAGTAGGTACCATTCTCTCTCTCTCTCTCTCTCTGGTGCCTCTCCACTACTGGAGGTTGACCGTCAGCTCCGCGAACTTTTCCCGGTCTTGCGCCATGCGAAAAAGCTCTTCGACGCCGGCAATATTGGTCCACTGCCGGATGTTACGTAGCCATGATTTCCTTTTACGTCCAGCGCGCCGTTTACCTTTAATGTTGCCCATTATTATTAATTAGAGGAGGCTGTACTTTTGATGACGCAACACGTGACCGAGGTACGCCATCTTCCTCTTTTTGATGGTTTGTAATAATTCTTGAACTTTACCGACACGCTGGAGTACTTTTGCATTCGAGACTTTTTGGGTCCAGCTGATCCGCAGCATTCTACGATAACACCACATCTCAAAAGATTCCAAGAATTTATGCGTGTTAGCTTTAAGAGTCCATGCTTCACAACCGTACAATACCACGGGCCAAACGTAACGGTACTTAATTATTGAAGTAGGTACCATAATTATTGACACCAATATTTATGGTACCTACTAGGAATTCAACTATGTATCCTTAGTACCTACCATTAAAGAAAAGATATGTGTAAATTTATTGTAACCGAAAAAAAAAACAAAAGAAAAATCATCACATAATATATTTTTCTTCAATTCAAAAAACATTTGAATAAAGCATGTTATATGCTATTTCATAATAATTGAAATTTTATAGACAATGATTTAATTTCGGAGTTGGAGTTTCGGAGCTAAACTTGCTGTCTGTTTGCTTCTAGTGTGAGTTATTATGAATGATTGCTAATTTGCTGTCTATATGAAATTAATGTACTCGTGACGTGTCATATTTAAAATTTATTTTCGCGCTATGTATGTGTGCTATGTGTTATGTGCTTTTTTAACTATGAACTTTCTCTCATGCATGAATATGCTCGGGAAAATCAATGACATTTTAAAAAATGTATCTTCTTGAAGTTCCTTAATGAAATGCGAATGATCTGCGATTTCACAGAGTGTGAATAATTATAGCAGTTCGCGAAGAAGTGAAGAAGCAGGTGTGACAAATGAAAGTAATTTCATATGATTTTTCACATGCTATTCATGGCATATTCCAATGCCTAGCTATTTCCATAGAGAGAAGTTGACTCTACACTTGTTCCGAATTGGGGAGATTTTAATGTTGTCCCCTTTCTGTACAAAATTGATTTCTCTACATACAGGGTGTAAAAAGACCGAAGGCGAAGCCAAAACCCACGTACTGAACCCATCGTCAATATCATTTTTGTCTTCTAGACCATAGCTGGGAAATGATTAGTTACCGAGATATTTAAGTTTAAAGTGACAATTATTTTTTCGGAGTTTTTATACTAAACTCTTTGAAACATTATTTGTTACTGAAAAACAGTATTTATTAACAAATAAAAGTTTTTATTTACAACGCATAATGTAATAACGGACGCTATCTTTTGTCGCCACGAGCCGCTGATTCACGCAGAGGCGATATCCGTAGTAGCGATGGGCGATTGTTACTAAAAACAATCGAATTATTCCGATTGTTGTGTTTATTCGAATGCATTCGAATAACTATCGGTGTTATTCGATTGTTGCGTCGATTGTCGGTCGTAGGCGCGGACTGGCCGGGCGCGCGGCTTACAACAATTTATTCGAATATAACAATTCTGTGATAATCAATGCTTAGTCTATTGGTACGAGTAATTTAGTAAAGCGCGAGAGAAGAAATTCACTCGAAAAAATACATAGGTAAGTATATAGTTGTGTTTGCGCAATTGTTTACAAACGATTGACTTGTGATTCAATTTACATACATAAATACATCATTACCTTTAACCTATATGGAATATGGATGGATGGATATATAGGGCGATTGATTATAACATTAAATTGATAAATTAGTTTTTATGTTAATTGGCACTATGGTTACATAATTATCAGGATTTACACTTGGTTTTTTCACGACCGTCTTCATTAAATTTTTCAAAAAAGTTCCAAAGTATTAATTCTTTAAAGTTATTATTCAAAATTCACACGTAACGCCTATTTTTTTATTGTAAAATTTTAGGGACGCTTCAGGACACATCCATTATTATATAAAAAAAAAATGAAATAAAAAAAAAAAATCTCAAAAAATGCTGCTCTCAACTAGTGCTGCATTTTTTAGAAAATTAATATAAAATTGAGTAAGTGAGTCATTTTTTTATTCATATTTAAAACATTCTAATACCATGTTGTGAAGCCTCCCTTTAATTTTTCAGGGTGATAAAAAAATAATCGTGTATACTGTTGCGTGCACGCAACGCAACCTTGATCTACAATTGACTGAGAGCTACTAGAAAAACAATCGAATCGAACATCACCGCCGCTATCTGATCTGCCCGCGCGCCGATGATATCGTCCTACCCGTAATTGTTATTCGATTGTTAATTTTCATTCGATTGTTTTTTGGCGACGACGAATGAATCGACAATCGAATACGCAATTGCACAATTGTCGATTCATTCGATTTTCTTTTTACTCACAATCGCCTATCGCTAATCCGTAGCGCGCGAGCGCGAATTACTTTTAGCAGCAAAACAATTTTTGTTTAAAAAATAAATTGTTTAAAAAACAAATTTTAAAATTAAATTTAGTTTCCCATTTCAGTTTAATGGTTTGAATGCGTAAACGCGGGCTTCGTTATATCGAAATCATATAAAGGATATGATTTGGTTTTTATAATATTTTCTACGAAAATACCTGTTTGGGTGATCGGAAGTAGTGTAAATTAAATAGATCATTTTTTCATTCAAGATAACAAAATATACTAGTTTAGTCAAAATGGGTGTATCAAGCGGTGGGGGGTGTTAACTTATGAGTATTGACTAATATTATTCACACATTTACATTGCAGAAAACGATTATTTTGAATTTCATACAATCATAAAACAATATTATCTTAAAATGTACAACCCTGTGAGTGGGCGAAGCAATATTTAGAGTTGACAGGTGTCTATTATTTTAAACATGCCGCGTACATTTGGATGAGAGAAATTAGGCCATTCTGTTGACCCTGGAATGACTGTAATGTAAACAAGCAATAGCTGTCGGCTAGGGCTGCCACAGCATAATTTATTTTGAAATCTTTAAAAATTCTTTACTCCAATAATATCATTTTTAATTATATTATTACATATTTTCTATCTCACCCTTTCGGCTTCATAAACCTTTTGTGATTAGTCCAGTATCATCAGACATTCTACAATATACTTCCTTGTATGTACGTCTGTAAATTATAGGTTAATGTAGTCACGACTGCGAATTTCTTTGCTTGTCAACTTTGATGTCTAGTAAAAACAATAAAACCTTTACAACTTGATCCCATTTGAAATAATGCCCTCGGTGACAAATTGCCGAAATTTAATGCACCCGCGTTATTAGAAGCTGATGGTCTGCCTGAATTTATTCAGACGAATTCCGCTTTCCTATCGACCCTTCCGCTTTATATGAGGGCGCGGTCTGCTGCTAATGGCAGGTATATACTTTTGGGGATCTAATAATTTCACCGTTTCAGGACCCGTGATTATAGCTCACTTTGATGTAGAGTTTTCTGACACTTTTGTTTTGAGGTGCCCAGTATGGTTAGCATGAACATTTGCGTCAAGGTAGGTACTCGTATCGTCATCGTGAAATATTTGTATGAGAATTGTACAGCGCCCCTACAGGGCGTCCTTGAAACTAAATTTGGAAGCATGAAACTTTCTTGTAAAGTTTCGTAGCGCAACGTAAGCGTAACGTTGTACATTTGTGTGTATCGTCAAATTCGAAGGCTCGATATCGAAAACGTACGAATAATTTACGATTGCGAAGGTGATTCGTGCTACGTACTAGCGCCATCGTATCGTGAACTCGATACGTTACGAACCTTGCAAATATTCGTGCTTGCCCTACAGCTTCTTCTTTTGGCTGCCGGGTTTCTGTTCTACTGGGACATATTAATGTATCTATGGAATCATTGTCTTCCGCTTACAGGTTGGATAACCGCTTTCATCGAACTTATTGACAGTTTTCACTTACCATCAGGTGAGATAAGGACAAAGAGCATCCTTGTTGTGCGTAAAAAACAATGTTTTACTTTACATGTTGAACTCGAGACCTTATGTCGCTGAAATGTCGTCGAGTGAAAACGTTAAGCTTGACATGTGGTCGCCTGCAGGCGTAGCACGGTCTGCCAAGACTGGACTCGAGTCGCCCATTATCTCACAATTTCAGTGACATAATCTCTATGTCTTAAAGAGTAGCACGGTGCCGCATATGAATACGGTGCACGGTGCCGTATAGTGATGAATTCAAAAAGTATGTCTTTTATAATTATAGAACTAGAAGTGCACAAAGGCAGAAATTGGAAATGTCATCTTATTGTAATTATTATGGGCAAAGAACAAAATCATACTTGATACCAAACATTTTAAATGCTGTTTCCAACGATGCAAAAAATGAAAATGTATCAATTTATAGATATAAAATGAATATTAAAAATTATTACATAAAAAATTTAGTGTAGGTAGGCGATGTTTCAAACTTTTAGAATTTATATAAATTTTTTTGTTTTTGTTAAATTATTATTGTTTTCCTGCCAACAAACTGCTATGCAGTTTGGCAGGGCCTTGTGACTGTCTTTACTGTTTTAAATGCCTCAATAAACGCTTTTTATTATTATTATTATTTATTATATTATATTTTGTGTGACGGACGTGATAAATTTTCTTGACGCTCGTCAAGGGACACGTGTGACTGAGTTTTATTACAAATTTTTTGCTCTCCGACTGCTACTACATCTTCTAGAGTATTAAAGCCTTTGCTACAACCGCAGCAGTCGGTGCACAGGCGCGCCAAGAAATTTGTAATAAAACTCAGTCACACGTGTTCCTTGACGAGCGTCAAGAAAATTTATCACGTCCCTCACACTAAATATAAGCCACCGATCTCTATGTCTTAAAGAGTGCTACTCTTAAAGACATAGAGATTATGTCACTGAAATTGTGAGATAATGTGTGACTCGAGTCAAGTCTTTTTTTTTTTTTTTTTAAGGACCTATGCTGTTAGCCGCAAATGGCTTTTACAGCTTCACCTTAATTACTTAAAAGAAGGCGAGAACTTTGGTGGGTCCTCAATCCTCGTTTGGCAAACCTAATCTGATGGATTTCTAGCTCACAGAGGCATCACCACGGGGGTGTCCCGCTCTCTGAGTAGAGTCACCAGGCGGTTATAGCCGGTGTGGGGAGCGGCTGCAACGCGAGCGCGGCGCGCCTCTAAGGGCTCGGACGCTCGAGTTCGCCGTGTAGTGGAGGGTGGGGAGAAGCGACTGTACCTGGTATATTGCAAACTGTGTAGACCGGGCCTTCGCACTCTTGTTCTACAAGTGCGGTGTGTGGGACTAGTGCGTGAGTGTGCAGTGTTTGATAGTTGGAAGGCGGAGGGCGAAGGTCGTTCGCTCGAGTGATCGGGTCGGGGGGATCGAGGAGGATGTTCCTCGGTCGACGACTTCTGACCTCTACACTACGTATAGGGGTGTATTCGGCCGCCTGTCTGACGACGGAGTTTGGGTGGACAGATCGTGAATGTAAGACGAGTCCAGTCTTGGCAGTCTTGGCAGCCCGTGCTACGACTGCTGTAATAGTACAGCAAGCTCCTTGTCAAGCTATACTGTTTGATCTTTAGACCATTCTTATGCCGCTTGTAATAGCGGCGGTTTTCGTGGTGTAAATGTAAAGCTTGAATGGGAGCTTTGTAACCGTGCAGTTTTGTAAAAATCTTTTCCAGTCCCAGTTAACGTGGATCTAAAAATGGATGTTTTTTTTCTTTGTACTCCAAAGTTCCTACATGTTAATATTTATTCTGTAAACACAGGCCGTTATGGTATACTCTTTCTCTCTGTTCATTTTGTAAGCGCTAAGAGGTGCGGTCGCTTTAGCCATGCAAATATTCGCGTGGAATTAAAATTTAACCGAGCACTGTTTTTCTGGGCGACGCGACGGAGCGAAAGCTTTGTGGTCAAGCGAAGGAAAAATTTCGGTTTAGTTTGAAAAATTTTCACCTCGTCTTCTGCTACTCGCTGCATATTCTCGTATAAGAGGAGAAATGAATAAAATGCAATTTCTTATTTATTCACGTAACAGCAGTTATTAGCTTTGTTCCCAGTAGTTATACATTCTGAGTTACATTGATGTAACTAGATGGACAGTTTTAGTCCTAGTAGTTACATTATTTGGGAAATTAGATTTAATGTAGGTAACTAATGGGAGTTTTTTATTCCAAGTATTTACATTGTATATCAATACAATGCAAAAATACACTTTACTTTTTATATTTATTTTTTTACATTTGTGAACTTTCATGACCGAGAATACGGTAAAATTTTATCAAGAAAATGATAAACAGTTATTTCGCCCGACAATATCTGCATACGCGTCTTAATAAAATAAGTCTCTATATCTCTATCACAATTATTTCATTTTGGCTGTGAACTTGCGTTGCCTTTTCTAATTTATTTTTCCTGGAAGAGGACAGAGTCATCGTAGTCCTGTAAGAAATTTCTTCTGTTCTCTTGCTAACCAAAGTATTCATTTTATAATTACTCCTTAAACTAATTGTTCGTTCGATGTCGTTTACCAATTTTTCTTTGAGTAAAAAATTTTCAAAATAGTTTTTAAATTGCTCTAGTTGTGTTTGATCGTCTTCGAGAAACATTTCTTTTCTATAAAATCCCAACCTATAGCAATGTTATGATTCGATAAATATGCAATATTACTGCACAGTCATACTGTCTTTGCGCTTCGCTTTTTATATACCTAAAACCCAACAGTTTGCTTTACATCTTAAATGCTTCTCGAATACGATCAACTGGAGCAACTTTAAAACTATTTCAAAAATTTTTGACTAAAAGAAAAACTGATCCAGATGTGGTGTAATTTTTGTGAACAACATCGAACGAACAAAGTGGTGAGGGTGGAATTAATTATAAAATAAAAACTTTGGTTAACAAGAACGGAGGCATTTTGTTACAGGTACTACATTAGTTAATCGATAACGTAAGTTCTCTTTCCGAAATAGAAACTTTCAGAAACTCGTTCCGAAAAAATAAAATAAAAACACAACTTAAGTTGACAAAAAAAATATTTCATCATCAACTCAGTTTATGCCTACCAGACGTAAATACCTTAATAGCTTCGGAAAAAAATGAAACACGGTGGACGAACCTATAAAATCTAATTCTTTCCCTCGATTTTAATATACAAAATGAATTTTGAAAATCGGTCTACAATTAGCGGAGTAATCGCGTAACATACACAGAAAAAAATATACACATCGGTTTGCGAACCTCCATCCTTTTTTGAAGTCAGCAAAAAAGAAGGTAATGCGATAGAGAAAAGTTTTTTTAATGAGGACGCGTATGCAGTTATTGTCAGAGGAAATAACTGTTAATTCTCAGTAATGATAGTCCATAAATGTAAATAAACAATAAAAAATTAAAGTGTATTGTATAGATAAACAATGTAAATACTTGTAATAAAAAAACTCCCCTTAGTTACATTAAATCTAATCTCCCAAATAATGTAACTACTAGGACTAAAACTGTCCATCTAGTTACACCAATGTAACTCAGAATGTAACAACTGGGAACAAAGCAAAAATTTAGCAATTATTTCAGTGTAATATTACACTAGTTTTTGTAATCACACCGTAAATTTCTATAGCTTCCATATCGTGTATTTTTTCCTTTTTACACGATTAAGCCCGCTTCATCATAACAGCTCCTATACGCCCCCACGAGGGGTTCAAGCCCACCCTAAGATAGGGTGATTAGGCCTTAGTCAACCACGCTGGCCCAGTGCGGATTGGTCGACTTTACATACACCTTTGAATTTCTTTGCAGATGTATGCAGGTTGCCTCACTACATTTTCCTTCACCGTAGGAACATCACACAAATGTTAGTATATACCGGGTGTAACTGAACACCCCAATAACATTTAAGGGGCATATAAGTTAGATACTAAATAGACCTTCGGTGTTTGTCCCAGACCTGGAACCCCAATACTTTCAGAGTTATTTGATTTTAAACTGAAAGCAAAAACTTTCAAGTGACAACCATAAGCAGCTCTTTAGCTCTCTCTCAGCACAAAAGAAATTAAAACACAAAATGACACGTGACAGACGTGAGCGTAGTATTCCTCCTACGCTTACGTCGAGCTGTCGGCACTTAATACCAAAAAATAATTTATTTTGTTGTATGACGTGAGCGTAGTATTCCTCGGAAGCTTATGTAGGGTTGTCGGCACTTAATACCAAAAAATAATTTATTTAGCTTGTATGGGAAAAAAAGTAGGTTTGTTAGCCCTAATATTTTTCCAATAGAATCTCTACTTCTGATGGATACATACCCTTAAATGTTATTGGGGTGTTCAGTTACATCCTGTATAAAATTCAAAACTGAAAAAAAAACATTGGTACGTGGCAGGATCGAACCGGACCTGCCGATTGGAAAGCAAGTGCCGAGTGCACAGCGCCACCGACGCTTCTCACATTTATTTTTTTCTAACCCAATTAAACTATTAATCCCTACACTTACACGAATGCTCCTTGTTAACAGAAGCGCGAGCGCAGATATCAGGGCCTACCGAGAAGTACCTCAAGCCGGGGTCGACGCTGCGGCTGCAGTGCTCCGTTGTGCAGACCACAGAGGCGCCCGCTTTTGTGTTTTGGTAAGTATAAAACGATGTTTATCCCCTCGTGTATCCTACTTTATTTAAACTGGGTATGGTTGGGTGTTACGTGTTAGAAGGGAAATCACACTTATAACTATTGTAGGATTTGAAGCATTTATACGCTCAATCAAGGGTGGAGTTTAGATTTTTATGGTTTTTAAATGTCAACGAACTAATAAGTCTAGAATGCTATATTGACTATACGTTACAATGGTACTTATGCGATGAAATTAAGGCGATAAATGAATTGCGCACTCGACCGAAGACAGCTGATGCCAAACGATGGTAATATGCGTGTGTGTGTGTGTAGGCAATTGCCGCGACACATGCACATCGTAAACACTGTTAAAATAATCAGGGGAAAGGTATTAAGTATTTCTATTATTCCGTTTTAACGTCGATGGCGTAGTGCGTAAGACTGTCGCCTTCCAATCGGGTGGTAGCGGTTTGAACCCCGCCACGTACCAATGTGTTTTCAAATTTTGAATTCATATGTACGTTTATTCGACGCTTTTACGGTGAAGGAAAACATCGTGAGGAAACCTGCACACACCTGTGAAGAAAGAATTTCTTTACAGGTTGTGTGTGAAGTCGACCAACCCGCACTTGGCCAGCGTGGTTGACTAAGGCCTAATCGCCCTAGTTTAGGTTAGTTTCGAGCTCCTCGGTGGGGACGTATATGAGCTGTTGATGAATTATTCCGTTTTAACGTCCTTTAAAATAGTTATGTTATTATTCGTTATTGTTTTGATTTTGTACGAATATTACCCGAATGAATAAATTATAAGTTGAACCTCTTATTATTTGCAACCTCTCTCTCTTCACATCTAACGACCCTCGTTGGGCGCCATGTTTGAAATGAGGCCAATTAACTGAGATAGGCCGATGGATAAAATGATAGGAGTTTATGGGCGTGTATTGTAAAATCCATACTAATATTATAAATGCGAATTGTGTCTGTCTGTATGTCTGTATGTTACCTCTTCACGCTTAAACCGCTGAACCGATTGAGATGAAATTGTTTTTGCCTCGTCTTAGCTTAGGGTACTGTTAGGTGGCACGTTGTTGCATTCTTTTCATTGAAGACAAAAAGTGACAGCATACGTCTTAGGTTATCTTATCTTAGCTTAGGAGTTTCCTGAGCTAAGATAAGGATGGTGAAATTGGCCATAAGTCCCGGGAAAGAATATAGGGTAGGTTTTGTTTCAGAAATTATCCTTTCAAGGGAGTGAGAAGGGGTGGAAGTTTGTATGGGAAATCAATAACGGCCTGAACCCATATAGATAAAATTTGGTATGGAGACAGTTTGAGTTGTGGGAAAGGATATAAGCAGATTGGGGATAAAAAATAAGCTGCCCCAATTTCTAATTCCACGCGGACGAAGTCGCGGGCATAGCTAGTAGTAGATTATAAATATAAAATGAACAATACGAACATAGCAAATTTTAAAGAATGACCGAATCATTTCCTTATTTCAAGTGTCAAAAGTCACATTTAATAAAATCACCATCATCAGCATCACAGCCTACATACGTGCCACTGCTGAACACGGTAGGCCTTCTACACGGAAGAAACACATCAGGTGTACCTATGGACCATAACACCACCATGCTGGACCATAATGCAATCCGAATTATGCCAGCATTGAGTTGGCTTATCGTGACTTTCAAAAACACGTAGGAGCTCGAGATCACAAAGTTTTGGTCACCCATCCAGGTTCCAACCATGGCGAGGGTTGCTTCGTTTTCAATATCAAAACTACAACGTTCGAACTACTTCACCGTCGAGCTCCTCATATTTATTTATTTATTTAATACTTTATGTACCTACATAAAGTCTACAATGGCGAACTTAACACCATTAGACATTTACTGCCAGTCGACCTTAGGGTAGTTAAGAGACTGTCAAGGTAGATGTACATTGTACAACATATCGTATCCATTTTAATGACGAAACAAACGACACTCAAATATAATCTGTGTACTATATTATACTATTAAACGCGCATATAAAATCTACTATATACATTGACATATAAAAGCTACATATTATCATAATTACTTTAATAAATAAATACATATATTCTTATTAAAATTATATACCAGTATATTAATAAAATATATCTGTATAAAATACTATCAACAAAGGGACAATTTAGGAAATCTAAAATTTATTGGTTCTGACATTCCTTCGGTAGCCATTTGCGTAGCCGCTAGATAGATATTTCATAATAATATACAATAAAATAGAAATATTAAACTATCATGTGTGAGTATCTTATTCAAATATCCACAATCAAAAATATCAAAACTCAACTATCGCACGTGCCTAACCAAACAGTATAAAGACTGTTCAATAAATTATTCAAAAAGAAATCCAACATAAGAAGTTGCACACCGAATATTATCGCTGCCCTATCGAGTAGTTTGTCGAAAGCGGCGCTATTGTTGTATTATAGCGCTCCCGTCGTTGTCTGGCCCATTCGAGAATTATTATGAAAGTGCTGACAGTTTTATCGTATTGTTACAACTGGTATAGGCGTCGTTCAGATCCCCTTTGTCAAGTCGACGTGACGTTGAAAAGCGTGATAGGTAACGATAGATATGTCAAGAAAATCGGTTTTAGACAATAATAATAAAATATAATAATTGGAATTCGTTTTGATATGAACGCGGCTTAAAAGTGCTAACAGACGATCCGATTTGGTTGGATCCAACGTGATCCAACCAAATGAGGAGCCAACGCGCCTACAGACGGTCCGACGCGGTTGGCAATCCAACAGTAGGGATTCCCTAAAAAGTATTATGTACCTATATCGATATCGATACAAAATACTATATTGGCCAATACAAAAACACAATTTGTGTTTGCGAAACTCAAATAAATTAACACCGTTTGTTTATATTTTATAATAAAATTAGTTTATAAAGAATAAATAAGTGGGTACAGATAGATTTCATGGTTGTCCTTAATTTTTTGAAGTAATTTTTGTTAGAGATATTTCTTTAATGTAATCCGACTCTATCGATCGGTATCATAAAAATACAGGATATTAATTTTCTTAACCTGGCGGGTTCGATTCCCGATCCAGACAGGTGATTATTTAGCAGTCTTTGAATGCGTTTGGATTTGTTTTTAATCCCCGACGCAAAAAGAGGGGTGTTATAAGTTTGACGTTTCTGTTTGTCTGTGGCATCATAGCTCCCGAACGGATGAAGCGATTTCAACTAAAAAGTTAATAAAAATGCAATACATTTATTTTTCTACTTTGTGGTTTGGCAGGATAGCAGTCGAGACATTTTAGTTTACTAAATTATTTCTTTATTACTTTAAGCACACATAATTAAATTAAACCACAAAGTATCGATACTTTTGTCTTTTGTCGCGTCCCTACTTGTCGGATGAGCGATCGGGCCGTCGAGCACCCGACAAGCTAATAATAATTATGTCGGGCCGACAGCCGTACACACGTTCCAATTTGGTCGGCGTTCGGGCGGTTGGCTCCAACCAAATCGGATCGTCTGTTACGGCTATAAGGCGCTACTTCCCGTTTTCGAACAATTTCGATCGACTGTACCGCTACAAAATTAAACATACAGTTATAAAATTTATATGTGACATTTTTGATCATTTTATCTAAACATTCTTAAAGACAGAAACATTATTATTAATATTTCACTCGATAGAAATAAAATCCAAAAATAACCCTGTTCAATATTTTAAAACTGCCGTGAATCAGAAAACACAATAATAAATGACATAAAACTAATAGACGTGCATTTTTATTATCTAGAAAATTGCAAAAGTACAATTTTTATTTTGTACCCCAGTTTTCCAAAAATCTATTAAAATGTGTGTAAAAAGTAACGTTTTAGTTCGGTTACCGCGCGTAAGCGACATTAGAAGCTATGCATAAAGCAACTTTATTACTTTGCAATAAATCAGTCGCCGTGCACGAGTAGATTTTCTGGGAAACTTCGTTTCTTTTTCTTGCGCAAGCACTGTGCGCTATAATACAGACACTTTTGAAAGAATCAAAGTTTGTGCGCTTGTTCAGCCACCAATTTTGACATCGTAAAAAAAATTGCTGTTCCATTCAAATAGACAGCGTCCACTGAATCCAGATGTATGGAACAGCTGATTTTTCATCGCGATTTCAAGATTGCTCTCAAAGTAAAAGCTTTTCAGTTTCTTTGTTTGGTTCCTGCATCAAAATAAAACCTGCTGTATTATAGCACACAGGTGTTTGCGCAAACACAAGTGCATTCTCTACACCTTTGGCTCCTGCTTCAAAAGTTACCTTGTATCTGCGGCGCTGATGATTAGTCTCTCAAATTCAAATTCAATATAGGAAATTCAAATTGGATTACTAAATAATCACTTTTGCACGTCAATGTAGCTACGCCAATGATTCACAAGTCTACGGCGGGTGACCTTGTACTGAAAAAAACCAGCAAGAAAACCAGTAAGGGCTATTTTTTCCCCCCTGTATTGTTACACAGTCGTCAATTGAAAGCTAACCTCAAAGCAAAAGTTAAAATCGCCGGCATGGTTGACTGTCGAAGTTTGTCACCATAATGAAAATGTTAATATCATCATTGTGTTTTGGTAATCAGAGGTAAGATAGCCAGTTGAGGATTTATTTTTTTAAATGTTATTCTAAACAGCGCACAAACATTGCTTATGCAATTTGTTGATTGCTCCTTTATACGAAGACACAAATACGATTACCCGTCGTGTTGGTAGCTCTCAGCATTTGAAACTTGATTACATATAGCCCCCGGCATCAATTAGGCGATTCCAAGCAGAATCCGGGTTAGTTAGGTACACTCGGGGAAAAATTATCACTATTATTCAACAATAGAACCTCAATAAGCAATTCCGAAGATTTGTTCCATTGGGCGTAAAGATTGAATGTAGTGAGTGAAGATGAGCTGTTTTTGTTTACTGAATCAACTGAGAACCAATTTGACCTAATTAATTAAAATATCTTACGACATCGCAAAGCCCTCGAACTAATTTTCCGTGGCTAATCTCAACAGAGAACAGAGACATCACTATCTATAATTTACTGGCTTTACTTTACGCAACGAACTACTACTTTTTCGTTTTTTTTTTCCCGTGGGAATTTTATATTTTCCCGTAAGAAATAATTTTTGTAGCCTATGTTAATCAGAAATAATGTAGCATTCTAATGGTGAAAGAATTTTTGAAATCGGTCTAGTAGTTTTTGAGTTTGTCAGTTACATACATACATACAAATCTGTCCTCTTTATAATAATACGAGTAGTGTAGACGAGCAAGACATTCTCTTAGCGATTTATATAGAGACATATTGACTTTAGCAGGAGAGTACATTAATGAAAATTTGATTTGCTTTGAGGTTGTTTGCAATTTGTGACTTTTTGAGTACTCCAACGATGGTTGGTCCCATAGAAGTTTTTGATCAGTATTAGAAACAGGATCGATTGGCATCAAAAAATGTTTTTATGTAAAATGCCTGTTTACTTGCTAACTGTACATTTTTTTGAAAATCTGTGAATGGGGATCAAAATTCCATAAAAAATTTTGGATAGTCTCCTAAGATCATTTTCGCGTAGCTGCAACGGATAAGGTACTTCTCCTTAGTGCCCCGCTGAAAGTTTCCAACCTGTATACGTCACCACCGAGGGGCTTAAGCCTACACTAAGTTAGGGCGTTTAGGCCTTAGTCAACCACGCTGGGCCAGTGCGGATTGATCGACTTTACATACACCTTTGAATTTCTTCGCAGATGTATGCAGGTTGCCTCGCGATGTTTTCCTTCACCGTAGGAGCGTCGGATAAATGCACATAATGTAATTCGAAAAACGCATTGGTACATAGCAGGATCGGACCTCGGACCTTTCGATAAGAATGCCAGTGCCGAGTCCACAGCGCCACCGACGTTCATCCATTTACTCGTAGTTAAATATACGAAACTTCTAAAGGACAATGTCGAAAATCGCCCCATGACCAACAAAGATTTGATTTACGTCATATATATATGCATTTTTAATAACACTCATTACAAATATATGTATTCGACGGACAAATCAAAAATATTTAAAAGTACTTCCAGAAACAAAACCAAATAAAGTAAAATATAGGAATGGTTAATGTTACCTTTGCTCAACTGAATAGAATTGAGTCGATTTTATGAAGGTATGGACATTTATTTATTTGTATAAATTATGTTTTATAACTTCTTCCACAATTTACAACGTAAGTTAAATTAAAACATACGTCAGTTGACTACTCACGCGCTGTCGCTTGTTAATGCGTTGTGTTTTTGACTTGTTTTATAATTTTGAGATTTCTTGTTCTGTACTACGTGCCTATAATAACGTTCTTGATTGACTGCAATAATTATTATTTTAATAATTTTATAAGTACAGACTATGTGTATTGCTCTACTAAGGAAAAAAAGTGTTACATAAACTAACCTCAAAATCTGATTCATTTTGATATATTATTTCGATTTCAAAGCTTGTCTTTAGTAATTGATGTGGACGTACAGTATTTACTAATGTCTAATTATACGAAAATCATTTCTTCACTGCTGTTGGTATTGGGGCGAACAATGTATGGACGCAGAGCAAAGTCCTTTAATACCCATAATTTCAATGTTTTGATCGAAGGAGACTGCTTCAGAGCGCATGACCTCTTTGCCCTTGCAAAGCACTGACACAATCAGTATTATCATGTTGGTACCACTTTGATGTTGCCGCGCTAATAAAGACGCCGCCGCCGTGACAAAGGACCACCCCGACGTATGGCCCGACATGGCTTAAAGCGAATCTTTGACTACCGCTCCCGGAGTTGTTTGTGCAAACTCCAAGTTCGAAACAGTACAAGCCATTATTAGAGTTGATTTCACGGGAGCTCGGCTGATTTGTTTCAGCCCCGGGACTACACAAACCGTGACGCCAAAGTTTTGGTATACCGTAATCTATCAAGATTTCAACGCCCGAACTAGCTTAGTAATGTCATACTATAGAGAAACTGTAATATTTTTTTTCTCTTTATTTATTTTGGGGCTATTAACCACATGGTAATGTCAACCCCATTGTATTTTCTTAATAATATTTTTTGTGTGGAATTATACGACCCTAGAAGTAGTAAGTTAAGTATGAAATTTAAAGAAAAATTGTACCTCTGTCACTTTTATCACTTTTTAAGATTCCGTACCTCAAAAGGAAAAAGAGTACCCTTAAAGGATCACTTCGTTGTCGGTCTGTCCGTATGTCTGTTTGTCAAGACCCTTTTACTCGGAATCAAACTGAAATTATGGAAATACTTATATTTTACAAAATACTCGGGATTCCCAGACGAATAAGTAATTTTTAGAAAGTCTTTGAATGCAGTATAACTTACTATTAAAAATAAAATAAAGTCTCCTTGCAGTCAAATATCCTATCTACAATATTTAAGGTACCTTCCCTGCATGTTGCGTAAGTTTTGATTCCCTAGTGAAATCGCAGAATATGCGACTTAAACGATTATATCTTTTGATCGCGTTGACTTACATGATGATTGGTGTTTTCCCAGATGAAAGAGACCGTAGACCCAAATATGTACGCGTTCGCGAGAAAGGGGTCTTGGCAGACAGACTGACAATGAAGTGATCCTATCATGATAACAGCTCGTATATGTCCCTATCAAGAGGCTCGAGTCTCTAAGTTTAGGCCTTAGTCAACCACGCTGGCCCAGTGCGGATTGGTCGACTTCACATACACCTTTGAATTTCTTCGCAGATGTATGCAGGTTGCCTCGCGATGTTTTCCTTCGCCGTAGGAGCGTCAGACAAATGTACGAGTGTGTATGAAATTCGAGAAACGATAAACATATTGGTGTATACATGGTGGTCTCGAACTCCGGACCTTCCGATGTTCCCTTGTATGGTACGGAATCCTAAAAAAATAGCTTATCAATATTATGGGTCTCAACTAAACTTGATAACTCCCGACTTACTTATATTCTGGAGCTATATCCCACTCCGGATATATATCCAATGGTTTCGTTAAAATTTCTTAGCATATCAAGTACCTATATCTAATCGAATCACATGAATCGACTCCAAATCATTGTCTTAAGCCTTTTAAGAATAAAGAAAAATCAAAATCAAGATAGATAGATAGATAAACATTTTATTTATAACTTCAACATCACACACATACATCTTAAAATTTAACTTATATAAGTAAAAAAACAACAACATTACAAACTGTGACTCCATATACATATGTATCGAATCACACGGTTTGTGTGTGCTGCCGAAAAAATTGTGTGAATATATCAATCATACACAAATCGAGTGATCTGATGTGGAGTATGCAAATTTTATTAGTCCAGATTTAATAAAGATATGTGGATGTGGATACATATAATTCAATATTAGCTGCATATACTTATATATGCTGGATTTTGTACGGATTAAATGAATGAGAGTAGTAGTCCGGATATATTAAGCGGACATGGATATAATAATCGGATATACAGGGTGGATTTTTGAGATGGGATTTAAAGGTCAGGTGCATTAACCGTTATAATTACAAGAAAACATTGTTAGGCAACCATCCATAACTTTTTAAGATATTCTGATCTGCATTCACAGATTTTGGAAAAATGTTACAGTCAACAAAAAAAATGCTGAGATAGAAAAAAAAAAATTTTTTATGCCTATCGATCCTATTTCATGTAGGGATCTCAAGACTCTATGGGACCATTTAAGGTATGAGTACTAGAAATGACAGAAATCGCCAAAAACATTTCCCATACATTTTGTACGGAAAATCCTCGGATCCTATTTCTTACAGTGATCTCTCTATAAATCCTATTTCTTACTTTTAAGAGAAACTGTAATTTAAATAAATACTAAATTAAATCATTTAAACATGTATTCGAACCACTTTCTTCTAGATTCGTCAAAAGGTTTTTAATTAGTACCTTGCTTATTAGTACATGTCTAGTTGGGTACTTATTCGCGTTCCACACTAATGTAGCTCTCACGTTTCTATTATTTACGAAATATGCTTCAATTAAGTCTAAAAATTAGCGATTAGAAGACATTTTTGATAAATCTAGAATTTTGTCTGCGCAAACACAAGAATGTCGTGAAATTATTTTAAATAAATTCGAAATTTGAAAGTAATAATTTCATTTTACTTACATTTTTTCAGCCAGTCCTTCCAAAAAGAAAAAGTTTGGCCAGTGTAGTGCAGATAGATTAGATATTTTTGCGTTTGTTTAAAAATACATGTTTAAATGATTTAATTTGTTTTTATTTAAATAACAGTTTTCCTTAAAAGTAAAAAATAGGATCACCGTAAGAAATAGGAGCCGAAGATTTTCCGTACAAAATGTATGGGAAAAGTTTTTGGCGATTTCTGTCATTTCTAGTACTCATACCTTAAATGGTCCCATAGAGTCTTTTGATCCCTATATGAAATAGGATCGATAGGCATAAAAAATTTCTTTTTGCTATCTCAGCATTTTTTTTGTTGACTGTAACATTTTTCCAAAATCTGTGAATGCAGATCAGAATATCTTAAAAAGTTATGGATGGTTGCCTAACAATGTTTTCTTGTAATTATAACGGTTAATGTACCTGCCCTTTAAATCCCATCTCAAAAATCCATCCTGTATATCTTTTTTCGGAGGGATATTAAGTAACTCTATTTTTTCTCCGAAGTCACCAAGCGCATGTCTACTCTCAACCAAAACCGATTCAGTGAGAATTTTTAGACGCCGGCCGCTGAATGCCACAACGCGATAAAATAGCTCTCGATTCGTGGGAAATTATTTTCCGCCAGTTTTATTCCATGTTCCAGAGAAAAATTGAAACAGCCAATTATTTAAATCCGCGTGCAACGTGATTCGAACACCCTTGAAATTGCGCTTTATTCTACGTGCGCTGTGCGAGGCATATGCGTGCAAAATTTTCAACAATTCCACATTTAAAAAAAAATATTTAATACTGTTCACGCTCGAGGAAGAGCGAGTGGCGGCACTGCATTCTAGTCTGTGCAGTGACAGCTTTTTTGGCGGCCGGCCGCATGTGATATGTCAGTTGAGTCGAGTCGAAATGTCATATTTTGTGGTTAGGATGATGTCCGGGCATCCATAAAATATAATACACAATATTCAAGCAAATAGTGATTTGCGCGGCGCACCTAATATCGGGGTGCGAAAGCCCGCTTTGTGTTGTGCAAAAGAGTGCCCGCTTTGTGTCAGAATCGCGTGTGAGTCGTGGTGGCCTAATAGGCATTTGTAGTGCTCCGGTCTCCACCGGTGGATCCACTGCAGATCTTCAGGAGCCGCGACTTCCTTCGAGCTAGCTCAGGAAGTCCACCGGCTACGGAGGAGACGGAAGGAGACAATTGGAGCCAAGGTAAGTAATACCAGCTTTCTATGAGTTGGTAGTCAAATAAAATTCAGCAATACAAGTCGGTGAAACGCCGACGTGGTGGAGTCTACTTGGGGCACCACCATCTCTTGGTAGCAGAGCGTGGTTCTTAGATTTGAGTATTTGATTAGTATTGTACAATTAATATTGTAATCTTGTTGGTTGTCCAAACGGGCAATACATATTAATTGGTTTTGATTGCTGATTTTAAACTGACTACCAGCTCATTTGTGGACCGATCTCCTTAACTAATTGTCATTGTATATGAAAAATTGAGGTTAAATGTCTTTTGTTGTTCTAGTTAAGTTCTAGCATTTACCTATATTTAAATTTTGGTTTGTTTTTTCATATCTTTGTTTTGCCCTTGACTATTTTGTTTGTTAAGTTGTAAACTTATACTTGAATTTAATTTGTGTAAAAGATTTTGCTGCTAAATGACTTTGCTGTTGTTGTAATACACTATTTTGCTGTGTTAAGTTTTAGCATTTACATTTGATTTTGTTTTGTTTGCCTTTGAATATTGTGTTTGTTAAGTTATTGACTTAATGCTTGAATTTAATTTGTTTGAAAAATTCTGTTGTTAAATGCCTTTGTTGTTCTAGTTAAGTTCTAGCATTTACACTTGATTTTGGTTTGTTTATATATTTTGTTCTGCCTTTGAAGTTCCTCCCGATCTGTTTTATTGTCTGCGGTTGTCGGTCTGTTTGTCCGTGTATTATTATAGTGTTTATTAATTTTGGTGCAAAATGGTCCCGCCAGTCAGCCCGCTTAGTGGTGCCCGCGCGGGTGCACAAAAGATTTTGAGATGGTTTGCTAGTGCCGTCGCTTTGGTAGACCGACCAGACCGAGAACAGGCCTTGTTAATTCGGCATGAGGGAGTACCGGCTCGCTTGAAGGAATTGGAGCAGCTTTTCGTTGCTCATCAACAATATCTGCTCGACCACCCAGCCGAGGGTGCCGCTGAGTTGCGGGCAGTCGACCAATTTAATGCCGATTATGATCAGTGTTTTGAACAGGCGGATGTGATTATAAACAAGGCTCAGGCAATCCTATCCGTCCGGAGGGGTGAGTCGTGCACGCCCGGGGAGGTCAAGCCTACCCCGGCCGGCTTGCTGGGCAGACTGCCCACTTTAGACATCCCAACCTTTGATGGGAACTTGGCTTCTTGGATGGGGTTCATTAACCTCTTTGATAGCCTGGTTCACTCGAGGGACGACCTGTTCCCTAGCCAGAAATTGGCCTATTTGCTCTCTGCCTTACGGGGAGAGGCTGGTGTACTTGTCCAGCATCTACCTGTCAATGATGACAGTTATGATATTGCAAGGGCGTTGTTGACCGCCCGGTATCAGAATGTTCGCTTGCTAGCGGACACACATGTGGCTGCCATTTTAGGGCTGCCACGAGTATCGCGGGTCTCCTCATTGAGGAAGGAGATTTTGAACCCGCTGCTAAGCGCTATTAACGCGCTCAAACGCCTTGATCTACCGGTGGACCAGTGGTCCTTTATTTTGCTCCACCTCATCCTCGATAAGCTTCCCATGGAGATGAAGGGGCGCTTTGAACAAAGATACGGGGGCAATAGTGCCTCGTACCTCCCCCCCTTCTCGGATCTCCTCAGATTTTTGGAGGATGAGTGTCGGATGACGGACCACTTGGATCTGGTTCCTATACCGGGACCGAGTACAGGCCGCTTTGAGGCGACCCGGGCAGCGCCACGGAGAGAGCGCCGCCCGCACAAGCAGTATACTGCAGTGCGGCAGAACTCTCCACACGGGGAGAGGCCGAGGCCTTGCAAGTGTTGCAAGCGGGATGGCCATCGTTTGCCGGCCTGTCCCAAATTTGTTGGCCTACGCACCGAGGGGCGTAGGAATATGGCCAAGCAGCGGAATTGGTGCTACCGCTGCCTGGGGGCTCATATGGCATCGGCTTGCCCCCACCCACGAGATTGTCACTGTTGTGGAGGGGCCCATCACCCCCTCTTGTGCTTTAATAATAAAGACACTCGTGAGGTGGTGAGAGAGAGGGACTCGCACACGGGCGGGGGCCCTCGTAGGTCACCCACATCTCCGAGGAGATCGGAGGGGCGTGCCACCCCTCCGCGGAGATTGGACAGGCGCCCCCCCTCCAGTGAGAGGATTGGGCGCCCCACCCCCCCTACGGGCGGGGGGGATCGACGCGCCGCTTATGAGGCGCCACCGCGGGATTGGGCCGCGGTAATTAGGGAGCCACGCCGGGAGCCGATACGCTTCTCTCCCCCTCTGATGGAGAGACCTCGTTTATCGCGGGCTCCCCCAACTTTCGCCCATCATGGGCACCGCCCGGCCCCCCGATGCAGCTTTGGTCGGGGTGTGTACGGGCCGGATTGGGACCCGCTCGAGCGCCTTGAGCGCCCTATTCCTCCGCCGCGCACGCATTTTTCTTCGGACCCCCCTTCCCCCCCGTTGCGGGGAATGCGGGAGGATTTTCACTAAACCAACTGTCGGCTGCAACCCCCCCACAGGAGCAGGTGCTGTTACCAACAGCCTCCGTACAGGTGTGGGGCCCGAGGGGCACCTTTGTTTTAGTTCGCGCCCTTTTGGATACGGGAGCTCAGGGTTGCATTGCCTCCAGCTGGCTGGTCCGGCAGTTGAGTTTGAACACATCTCCATACCTTGAATCGGTACGAGGAATCGGAGACCTGCGGATCCCGGATCCGATCGGTCAGGTTTTGTTCTCCTTCTCCCCCCACTTCTCTTCAGCGCCCAAAATTGGCGCTACCGCGATTGTTTATGAGAAGGTTGTTGGTCAGCTTCCGCAACAGCACGTTTCGCGCGCTGTCGTTGATGCGACATCAGGATTGACTTTGGCTGACCCTTCCTTCCACCGAACCGGTCCGATTCACTTATTGCTCGGTGCCGATGTTCTAGGCCGCGTGTATTGTGGGAAGAGGAGAGAGTTACAGAAGGGTGGGCTGGTAGCCTTATCTACATCGCTTGGGTTTGTAGTGATGGGACCAGTTAGGCATAACCCACCATCTCCATCGGTGGACAGTTACATAACTGTTAGCTCCACCTTATCGGATGTCCTTCAACGGTTTTGGGAGGTGGAAGAGCCACCTACCGCGAAGCGAGTGAACCCCTTGGACGAGGAGTGTGAGTTGTTCTACCAGAACAATACAGGTCGCCTTCACTCGGGACGGCTGATCACTCGCTTGCCCTTTTTGTCAGTTCGCCCCTCACTTGGCAGCTCCCGGCCGTTGGCCGAGAAGCGGCTGCTGTCCATGGAGCGTCGTATGAGTAGGAACTCCGACCTCAAACAGAAGTATGTCGACTTCATGCGAGAATATGAGCAACTGGGGCACATGTCGGTCTCGCGACTGGACTGGCGAAACGAGGAACATAATTTTCTTCCTCACCACGCGGTTTTGAAACCTTCCACTGGGAAGATACGCGTTGTTTTTGATGGGTCAGCTCCTACGTCTACCGGAGTTTCGCTGAATCAATGTCTGCATGCTGGACCGAAGTTGCACCACGAGGTGGGCGATGTATTGACCAACTTCCGTCGCCATGCCGTCGTCTTTGTGACCGATATCCGGATGATGTTTCGGCAGACTGTGATTAACCCGGACGATAGACGATATCAGCTCATATTATGGAGGGAGGATCCCAGGGATCCCATGCTAGTCTACGAGCTGAACACCAATACATACGGTTTGCGTTCGAGCCCCTTTGTGGCAATTCGCTCACTTGTGGAACTCGCTGAACGTGAGCGGTTACGATACCCTCGCGCATCCTTGGTTCTCAAGGAGGATGCATTTGTGGATGATATTTGTACGGGCTCCTCTAGTGTCGAGGAAGCCTTGATTTTGCGAGATGAACTAATTGCTCTTCTCGGGGCTGGTGGTTATGAACTGAGGAAGTGGATGTCCAACTCACCTCAGCTTTTGTGTGACTTGCCAGACGACCACCAGCAGGAGCCTCATATTTTTGAGAATGCCAACACTCCAGATTTACTGTCTGTTTTGGGAGTGCAATACAGACCTGTCCAGGACACGTTCACCTATCGATTGGAGCTGCCAAGCCCCAAGGTCTGGACGAAACGGTTGGTTTTGTCTACAGTAGCTCGTACCTTTGACCCAAATGGCTGGATTAGTCCCGTAGTGTTTTGGATGAAGTGCTTCCTACAGGAACTTTGGTCAGCCGAAGTGTCGTGGGATGAGCCCCTCTCGGGCCGTTTGCTGCGAGATTGGGAGTCCTTCATGTTGTCTCTCCCCGACATTAACCGTGTTAGTATCCCTAGACATATACTGCCTAAGGGACGGTTTACGGCCAGCCTTCATGGCTTTTGTGACGCGTCTGAGAGTGGATACGCAGCCGTCGTATATATCCGGACGGTCGATGATAGAGGAGCTGTTAAGCTCCACTTGCTAATTGCTAAGAGTAAGGTTGCTCCACTTCGGACTCGGTTAACGATTCCGAAGTTAGAATTGTCTGGAGCTACTCTTCTGGTTCGTTTGATGAACCACGTTGTTGACACCCTGGGACGTAGTGTGGACTTTGAGTCGCTCTTTGCTTGGTCCGACAGTCAGGTTGTCCTGTGTTGGATTAAGAACTCCGTCCACTCCCTGGAAGTATTTGTGGCCAATCGGGTATCCCAAATACAGGCCTCGAAGGCCACGTTGATTTGGCGCCACGTGCCAGGTGAAATAAACCCTGCTGACTGTGCATCACGTGGCAGCGAAGCCCCTCAGCTTATTGACCACACTCTGTGGTGGGGTCCCGACTGGTTGTTACAACCATCTTGGCCTTCCACACCAGCTGTGGTGAAGGTACCAAATCCGGGCTTGCGTGTTCACGCTGTCGAGACTATGGCGGCTCCAGAGCGGGAATTTTTATTAGACCGCTACAGTTCTCTGGACAAGTTGCTCGGCGTGACCGCATGGATAAGAAGATTTATACGAAATTGTCGCCGGCCTCAGGACAAGGATTTGTGTCCGGTCCTCTCACCGCAGGAGCGCCAAGATGCTCTTCTGCATTGGGTGCGTATGACCCAGTCTAGAGCGTTTGAACCGGAACTTAAGATTTTCCGTATCGGGACGTCCAAACTGAAGGGACCCTTGGTGCGTTTGACTCCCTTTCTGGATGATAAAGGATTGTTGCGTGTAGGAGGCCGATTGAGGCACGCTAACTTGCCTTATAGATCACGTCATCCCCTGTTGCTCCCCAAGGACGGACCATTGGTGCGATTGTTGATCATTGATCGCCATGTGAAGAATGCTCATGCCGGATGTAATGCATTGACCGCGCTCCTCCAACGGGAGTTTTGGATTTTGTCAGCGCGAAGAATAATCCGATCTGTTATCTTTCGATGTCTGCCCTGCTATCGTTTACGCCCCGAGACGATGCAGCCCCAAATGGGTGATTTGCCTGCTGATCGTGTGAATGAATCGATGACCTTCTTAGGAGTTGGAACTGATTTTGCGGGACCATTCACTATAAAAACGTCGCGACTCCGTAATGCTAAGACTGAAAAGGCTTACTTGTGTGTGTTTGTTTGTTTGGCCACTAAAGCCGTTCATTTGGAGGTGGTGAGTGCGCTCACCATGGACGCTTTCTTAGCAGCGTTAGGCAGATTTGTCTCCCGCCGGGGACTGCCTTCTCTAATTCGGTCCGATTGTGGGACGAACTTCAAGGGCACTGATAGACATATAAGAGAAGTTTGTGAATTTTTAGATAAAAATAATATTGAGATCGGATCCACACTCTCCCGTAGGGGGGTAACATGGCGATACTCCCCGCCGTCTTGCCCTCACTGGGGAGGGATTTTTGAATCTGTTGTAAAGGCCGCCAAGACTCACCTTCGCCGCGTTATTGGGGAGACTATTCTCACGTTTGAGGAACTCGCGACGGTGTTTCATAAGATTGAGGCGGTTCTCAACTCGCGTCCGTTATGTCCGTTGTCTACCGACGCGAACGATTTGCAGGCCCTCACGCCGGGCCATTTCTTGATAGGCAGACCACTTAACGCCCTGCCCGAGTATCCTTATAGAGATATCAATCCCGGACGCCTTTCGCGGTTTGAGTTGCTCCAGCAGCTTACCCAAAGCTTCTGGCGCCGCTGGCACCTTGAATATTTACACATTTTGCAACAGCGCGTTAAGTGGTCAGATAAGACAAACCCACCGAGGGTTGGAGACCTCGTGTTAGTGAAGGACCCAAACCTGCCACCCTTACGTTGGCGTCGCGGACGCATTGTCCAACTTACTCTAGGGTCTGATGGTGTGCCCAGGTTTGCCGAGGTCCTAGTTGGGGATTCTGTTTTGAAGCGCGCGGTCGCTACTCTTTCTCGCCTCCCCTTAGACTGATTTGGCGGACAGTCCGGGACTGTCCGGAGCGGGGGGATGTTCACGCTCGAGGAAGAGCGAGTGGCGGCACTGCATTCTAGTCTGTGCAGTGACAGCTTTTTTGGCGGCCGGCCGCATGTGATATGTCAGTTGAGTCGAGTCGAAATGTCATATTTTGTGGTTAGGATGATGTCCGGGCATCCATAAAATATAATACACAATATTCAAGCAAATAGTGATTTGCGCGGCGCACCTAATATCGGGGTGCGAAAGCCCGCTTTGTGTTGTGCAAAAGAGTGCCCGCTTTGTGTCAGAATCGCGTGTGAGTCGTGGTGGCCTAATAGGCATTTGTAGTGCTCCGGTCTCCACCGGTGGATCCACTGCAGATCTTCAGGAGCCGCGACTTCCTTCGAGCTAGCTCAGGAAGTCCACCGGCTACGGAGGAGACGGAAGGAGACAATTGGAGCCAAGGTAAGTAATACCAGCTTTCTATGAGTTGGTAGTCAAATAAAATTCAGCAATACAAGTCGGTGAAACGCCGACGTGGTGGAGTCTACTTGGGGCACCACCAAATACGTAGTTATGAACAGTGAATGAAGAGTACATTGGCTTAAGGGAGCGCAGTCAGTCCACTAGCGCCGCCATTCGTTTTTTATTAATTACTAGCTTTCCGCTCGCGACTTCGTCCGCGTTATTTTTGTTTTCCCGTAGGAATTTTATTTTTTCCCGTAGGAAAATTACGCTATGTCCTTCCCATGGTCTTGAACTATCCCTATACTAACTTTCATTAAAATCGGTTCAGTAGTTTCAATACAAACAAACAAACAACGAAATCTTTCCTCTTTATAATATTAGTAAGTATAGATGATGAATTAAAGGCGTTTCTATAAAAAATAGCACAGTCTGGAACTCAATATAGATATTTAACATTTTTGGGAGCTATTCAGGCATAGATTAAAAGTATAGGAATAATCATAATCAGAATTATTGCTAAAAGTGGCCACTTTAAGCAATAATTAAGATTTCGACTATCCTATACGGTTAATGTGTACAAAATACGTAATTTTAAATCTGAAGTATCTATATTGAGTTCCTGGCTGTGCTATTTTTTGTAGAAACGTCTTTAATTCATCATAATTAATAAAAAACGAATGGCGGCGCTAGTGGACTGACTGTGCCCCCTTAACAAAGTTCAAAAGCGATCAATAATTGTAAAAGATTTCGTTGGGGCCGGTAAGAGCTCTGTGACACGGTATGTTCAAACCCCGCCCGAGGCGAAGATTTTCTTTATTGATTTTATTCATTTTTCAATTAGTTTTATTATTTGATAACGCTTAAATTATACACTAATTGAAGTGTAAAATATAGGTTTTAGATAAAAAAAAACCATATCTAAACTAAACTATTTCTACAAAACTATGTAATATAAACTACTATACTAACTAAAACTAATATAATAATCTAAATTAAAATAAATCTAAAAATTAGGTCGTTGTTTCCATCACGCAGGCGGCATTTCCACGCTAAATCGCCAAGCTAATTCTTTGCGCAAGAAAACAGCCTGCGCGTCGCCGATAGCTACAAACTCATATTAGGCCCCGAGAAATTGGTATTTGCTTCTTCACGGGCTTCCGCCATAGCACCAGCTTGATTCACAGTCCTAGGTCGCAGCCAGTGTGTCTGTGCAGGTGGCATACCACACAAGCGCACGACCCATCTTCCAAGGTATCAATAACATGCCGTCAGGCCGTTTGCCATCATCCCGAATGATCCCAGGCTCGAGTGCAGCAGAAACGTTGGCACTGACAGGAGCTCTTCTGATAATATCATTTAGTGCTGCGTGACTGGAAAGTCTGCCTGCGCCCTATGAACAAGAAAGACCATGGTGACCAAGGCGATCCACAATGGCTCCACACGAAATGCATGTATGCTCGGAGCATATTATCTTCACGCCCAGGCGGAGACCGACGGCGATGAGTATGGTGTTGGAATCGTTGAAGGTTCCTGTATTCGGAGAAGGGTAGACGTGAAGCCAGTGTCTAGATTCACTCTGAGAAACTGCCAATAGCCTTTCACGATCTTTACCAGTACTTATGTCCATGAGAGATTTGAATATTCAGGTAGAAATATGAGGTAGAAATTATGTAAATTTTTCAAATTATTTATTTCGGAAACAATAATTCTAGAAGGATATAATTCTGTTTCATATTACGTTTAATTTGACTAAATTTACACTTAATTCTCCATAATTGCCAAAAAATAATACTAGCCCTTAGCGAGTTCAATTCAACAACCAAACAAACATTTTACGCTAGTTTTTCTACGAGTATATATCACCGCAGTCCCGCATGCCCTGCGACTTTTCACGGCCAAATAAACGAATTTAGTAAAAACCCCTATTTCCAATACGGGATGCGATTTGTGGGTAGCTCTGTCAATGTGCGAGGGGAAATATTGTGATCCAAAAATGAATCTGATTTCTGTGGGTTCTTCAGAACATATTTTTATACTATAATGGCCCAGTATGGAATAAATGTGAATAGCCTTAACATACATTAAAATATTGGAAAATGTAATATTTTTGTTATAATTTGAGGTTTTTTTTTATACATGACAGCTTCATCTCACTTGATCCTTGGAACAGATTGTCTTACCTCTAATTGTCGGCGGTGGTAGCTAGCCTAATTTACAGTTCGAACGGACCGCTAAGGTTCAATTCCAATCCAGTTCTAATTACAATTTAACTTTGGAGAAAATTTGTATAGCGCTAATTTCTACATGAGAGTTGAACCGCAAGCGAAGCTGCCCTGCGAGCATGGAACTCTCGATAATGTTATGTCATTTAACAGTTTTAATTATTGATTAACAACATTTACAAAAAGTTAAATTATGCTAGTTAAGTTATATAAAATATTATGTAGTAACATGTAGGTTCCTGTCCGATGTATAGTCAGTACATTTACTACAGTGTGCTAGGACACACTAGTAAAAGTACTTAGAAATATGAAAGTGTAAAAGATATTTTGCAATACCTTAGCGGTAGGTATCTAAGTAATAAGAACCTATTTGTATATTATTATAACACCTTGTAAACACTTAGTACGCAAATAAACATTTGAATTTGAACAACATTTGGCAGCTAAGATCGACATACTCGACAAAAATCGATCAATTTGACAGATATTCCTAAGGAGGGAAAAGGACAGATGCTTTTGTCGATCGATATAATTATGTCGATTGACAAATCCATGCTCGCAGGGCAGGATCGCATTACGTACTCTAGAGATAACACACACAGAGAGAGAACAGAAAAACACTCGACACCGAAGAAAGCCAAATTTCGATTCAAAAAAAAGTAGCGTCACAAGAACTTTGCGTATTTTGACAGCGGTTGCGTTCCAACTTCAATCGGGCTGCGTTCCAATCACCTGTCAAATCATTACCACAATACGAAATTTCGTAAAAATTGTAGTTTAGTCCAACTGCATTTATTTATCGCCATGGAACTATGTATGTATGTACAACTTTATTGCAAAAAGAAAAAGTTACAGGAATTTCTTAAAACTAGTCCTTATAACAAAAGGCGGCCTTATTGCCAAAGTGGCAATCTCTTCTAGGCAACCTAACCGTAGAAGAAAATTTAATACGAAACATAAACAACGGGACCGTAAAATTCTAACATAATAATAGAATACATATACTACATGTTATTAATAAGTAAATAAGCCTACAAAATACATAAACTACATAAAATACATATACTACATACCTATAGTACAAACGAAAGAAAAGAAAACTTAAAATTCTAGCTGCAGAAAATGTGTTTTTATAGCTCGCTTAAAAGAATCATGAAACAACAACAAAAACTCCAGGCGGGCTCAGAAGAAGAAGGCGGGCTCAGAAGAAGAACCAACCAAATCGAGCAGAAATCCTTCTGTCCTACGGGGAATTGAACCCCGGACCTCCCGATCAACATTCTGTGGTCTAACCCACTAGACCATGGAAGCCGGTGTGCTTAAGGGTTAAACATAAACAGATTCCAGAGCAGTGTATCAAATCAAATCAAATCATTTATTTGCTGCTATAACTTGTGTGAGGAGAGAATGAAACGGCTTTTAAAATTTACTCATATTATAACGAAGTTGGCGGGCAAGTTGTTAAGTGGTTTCAATCACGTATAATATATTGGTTCTGTACATGAATAACTTTAACCCCATTAAGACCACAGTATACGATGTCAACTTGTGACAAAATATGTCCAGTTACAGTGGAACTAGTGAGTTGTTTGAGAAGATGAAAGTACCGAATCTTGCCATAGATATTATTAAAATATTTTTGGTTTAGGTAACATTCTGCCCTTTCTCCTCTATTATCCCTTTTCTGCTTCTGTATAAATCAAGTATTTATTATGATCAAGACGTTGGTGTATACAAATAAATAAGTAATAATAATTAATTCATATTAATTCTCCTTAAACTTGTTAGAAACTATTTCCATGTGAATAATAAATAATACAACATAAATTGTATTCGCTATTATAAGTAGAATGCTGCAAATTAAACAAAGTGAATTAAACTCCCACCAATTCAATAAAAACAGTGTCATATCATGTACCCAGATTTATTTCGCAGTTCCCGAGCTCAGATTTGGATCCCTAGGGAAATGTATCGATTCTCGTTCATTTCGGTGTCCTCTTGAATCGCTCCCTACAGATGTCAATACAGCTCGCTTCAGGACTGAAAGTCTTTATTTCTTATTCATGACTTACACTGAATATAGGTCGAAATCTTTATATTTATGGTCACCCATCACTTGCCTGACCTCGGTGAAGATTGCTCAACTTAAGTGATTGTAACTCTAAACACCTAATGTCGCTGTACCACCGAAGGCACGTTAAACAGTGGGTCCTGCGCCTGATCTCGCCCCGGTCGTGTCAGCTAACCGTCCCTTTGGAGTTTGGACCAGGCGAGTGAAGGAACAGAGAGTGCACTTGCGTTTGCGCAGTCACTTGTGCACTATAATATCTCCTGCGCAGATGGCTAGCCTCTGTTGAGATTGGCCGCCGTGACCGAATATCGGTTAGGAGGACATATTATTATACATGACCCTACAAGGGCTCCGGTTTTTTTTACGGAACACAAAATATATTAATTTACAAACAAAATAAATGCTCTGAATCTGCAAAGGAAATAAAATTCTTCCTGTAGTCTTAACGGACACTAGTAACAGCAATAACGTCTCCACATACTTCCTTTGTTGTCCCAACATTCCTAGCCTGGTTCGTGTCTAGCAATTTAACTTAACTCTCCCTTGGGCACTGAGTTATCAGTGCACAACAGGAATTACCGGATATGGGGTGCGGACGACGCTAAAATTTCGAAACGAAAGTTTGTTTCGGAGCGAAGTAGAGACAGATGCGAAACTCGAATTAAGTCAGATGATTTTATTTTGCTCGCTGCGGGAGTTCAGTTAGAAGTGTTTGCCGAAGAATTAATCTGGTTCGGAAAATAAAGTGCTTCACGGAAAGTAGAATGGGGATTAATGTTTAATTACACTTTTTCACCCTAAATCGACCCAGTATCGTGACTCCTTTGCAGTGATAAAGAGGATGATGTTTAGTCAAATATTTCAATGTTTGTTTCTTCTATACAGAGTTTAAATATAATGTTCATGTGATTGAGAAAATGAGCTTTTTATAACAAAATTCCACAAAGTATCATCGTGCTATTTAATAAATTCAAATCTCATGTAAAGCGGGCTCAAGTGATGTAATTATTCAAATGATGCCTACCGTTGAAGTTAAAAGATAAAAAACATGTTTTGATGTCGACAAGTGGGTCATTTATGTCCTTTTATAATTAGTAAATAAAACTTTTCCGAAGTTATATTCCAATGAACATACTCGTAATTCTGAAAAAAATATTTCATATATTTTCTCAAAAAGAAGACTTTCCATGTGTGTGTTTAGCGTGCGAAAAGCTATTCTCTTCCGCACTACTGCTTTTTGTTTTCCATCTGCATATAACTTTCAAATGCATGAAGGAGATTTTGAATCAAAAAGTTTTCTGTACAAATTTTTCGTGTGAAATTACTATTTTACATCGTAAATACTTCTAATGTATGAATTAAATATTTTCATTGATTTCCTTTCGTTATTTTTTTTTCAAATGTATTAAAAAAATTTAAATACAATTAACTCGGGTCTATTTCGCGGTAAACAATAACTATAATTAATTAGTTAATTGTATTTAAAATGTGTACAAATCGCGGAAGTCTAAAAACTATGGTATTAAAAAATGTCGTTTGATGCCCGCGCGGAATTGTCATTTCCACTCGTCTCTGATAAACCGGGACTCGTGAAGAAATGTCATACTTTCCGCACTCGTATCGAAATGTACTATTTTACACACACCAGGGATAATGTTGACCTTCATGTTTCTTGATGGTAAGCGATGATAATGCCAAGAAACGAGCTTCACCTGACCTCAACAACTGAAGAACTGGCTATCTTGCATCTTATTGTCGGAACACAACAATGTTATAAATATTGCTATTATACAATCTTAGGTAAGACGGTAGCTAGCCAGGCGGTCTCAGAAGCCCCCATTATAACAGCTCATATACGTGCCCACCGAGGGGCTCGAGCCTACCCTAAGTTAGGGTGTTTATAGGCCTTCGTCAACCACGCTGGCCCAGTGCGGATTGGTCGCCTTCACATACACCTTTGAATTTCTTCGCAGATGTATGCAGGTTGCCTCACGATGTTTTCCTTCACCGTAGGAGCGTCAGACAAATGTACGTATGAAATTCGAAAAACGAAAAAACACATTGGTACTTGCCGGTCTGGAACCTCAGACCTCCCGCTTGGAAGACAAATGCCACAGCGCCACTGACGCTCCTTTCCACCCTTACCCCTATCATCAACCAAACCAAGCTTAAGGGAACCGAACTCTTAATCTTAATCTCAAACCACGGACCAGACCACGGTTAAAATACCTAAGCCTTGTATTTAAACTGAAATGCTCTTCTCCATCAGGTACCACAACAGCAGAATGATCAACTACGACGCCGAGCGAGGCATCAACGTGACCACCAACCCAGCGGAGAGGCTCTCCGACCTCCTCATCCCGGCCGCCAGCGTCTCCCACGCGGGCAACTACACCTGCGTGCCGAACAACGCGGTGCCCGCTAGTATTTACGTGCACATATTTAACGGTGAGTTCAAACAGCGTGAGGAGCTTGGTGGCTCATTGGCGAATGCCTGCTAAGGTTAAGCAACGTTGGCTGTGGTCAGTCCAACGATGGGTGACCAAAATACGAAACATCTCGAGCTCCTCCGCGCTTCGAGAGGCACGTTAAACAGTGGGTCCTGCGCCTGACCTCGCCCCGGTCGTGTCGGCTAACCGTCCCATCGGACTAGGCGAGTGAAGGAACAGAGAGTGCACTTGCGTTTGCGCAGTCACTTGTGCACTATAATATCTCCTGCGCAGATGGCTAGTCTTTGTTGAGGTTGGCCGCCGTGACCGAATATCGGTGAGGAGGATAATCAACCTTTACAGGCAGGCATCTTCATGCAAGACTTGAAGAGAGACATACAGAGATACTCGAAGTAGGCAGTGGCTTAGCTATGGCCCTGCAGGCCTTAGTAGCACGGCGGCGCGTGTTTAGTGTGACTGCAGCGATACACATTTCTTGACGCTCATCAAGGGACACGTGTGACTGAATTTTATCACAAATTTCTTGGCGTGCCTGTGCTCTGACTGCTGCTACATCTTTCAAAGTATTAAAGCCCTTGCTACTACCACAGCAGTCGAAGCACAGGCACGCCAAGAAATTTGTGATAAAACTCGGTCACACGCGTCTCTTGACGTAGTATCCAATAAATATGGAAACTACAGTTACTAAGTATTATTTTACACTTACTAAGTATTAAGTTATTATTTTACTAAGTATTTTATTTATTTTTCTTTTTAATTTTCTCACGGTAAGTTGTTGTTAAGGTTTCAGTTGAAAACCAGCGCTGTGGCTCTGCAGGCCACAGCATATGCTGAACTACATAATTATTATTATTATTGTTTATAAAATTATCTCTATGTTTTGCGCTTTTTCATTGTATTCTTTTTTTTTTCTTGTTTTGTTCTACCTTTATGTTATGTTGTAGTGTTTGTGAAAATAAATGTCTTGAGTCTCGAGTCTACAGTGTTGAGCTTAATTAAAGTCATCGTAGTTTGCGAGCACAGCTAGCTCACTATGAAGTGGCAGAATTTTTCATGGCATCCAACCGCACGTAACTTCTGTTTCCGCAGCGGACGACTACAGTCCCTATTGATTAACTGCGACAATGCCTCCGGCTGCGTTAAAAACTCATCACCCAACAAAACCTAGCCCAAGCGGCCATCGTACAATGAGAGTGTAATGTGTTTGAATTGAAAAAGCGTAATAAATCAGTAACTGTGACGTCTGCATTGAACATATCTGACATAAAAAGGGCTTTTATCGGAACGCTTCTCGAAGAATCAATTCAATCAAGCGTTCAATGAGATGTGAACATTTCGATGAATCCCTCTGCGTTTGCGTTTATAAAAGGTTTCGAGTCGCGTAATTTCACGGTAATAGTTCGGCGCGTCCGCATTGTTGAATAATCTTTTGATACTTTTGAATCTTTCGCTCAGGAATCTATTAAAATGCAAATTCCAAATTCAACAATCTTTATTCAACATAGGCGTCTACAGGTACGTACATATTGACGTCAAAAACAGAACAAAAATCAAATTTGAAGCAAGGAAACACATTTTTCTTTGTATGTACGCCTTTAACTTAATGATGCCTTAAATGCTTAAATTATAGAATCGGTAATCATGACAATGACCATGAATCATCCCTTACATTTTATAAAGTGAACAGTCTATAGCAACGTCGCGACCTTTTAGATGGCCGTATTTAGTACCGTATTCCTCGTAAAAGGGGAAGAAAATATTTGTTTGCAGTGAAACGTACTAGCACCTACGCTAAAAATAGTTTTTTTTTAAAAGGGCCTGTGCCGTTACAATGAGAGACAGAGTGATTTGGATATTTTTAATACTATGTATGTAACGGATGCGGCTGATGAAATGAGATTTCCGATAGTAAAGCGAATGAAGTTTATTTGCTTCGAGACACACGTATAGCACAGTCGGTAGGAAACGAAAGCGACGTATGATTGTAAAGTACTGCTATTTAACACAAATTGTGCAATACTTTACAATATACCTGACTAAAATTAATAAACAATTCATATTTTTAATTAAGCTACCCTTTAAATATAAAACAAACATTTTTTATAAATATTGTACCCGAAAATACAAATAAAGAAATTGACAAGTACACACATAAATAAATAACAACATAACAATTAATTTTGTACCCTACAATGTAGTTTGGTCAATTTTAAAATTCAAATATCATAATCATTTTTTTTAATGATATTGAATGGCAATATTAGATTTTTTAAAGAAGTGGAGTAAAAGCGCTTTTAAAGTACAACTTTATATGTTTTTGAATAATATAGGGGACTATAGGTTTTAAAATAAGTTATTTTTTCAGTAATGTTCTTTTGTATTTACGCAACTGTTTGGCCATGAATAAATTAAAAATACAAGTAGGAGAAAGAAAGAAATAAACAGTTGAATCTACACCTGTTCGGAAATTGGTGGAACCTTTACGAAAAGAACAGACAAGAAACTCGGAAGGTCTGATTTTTTGTCCCCACTTTTAAATCGCCAATTACAAATTTCAATACTGTTTTTTCACACAGTCGTGATATTCATCTTTTTATATCCTAGTACATAAAAATCTCACGTCACGATGTTTGCCCGGGATTAAGAACTTAACCGATTTATTATGAAATTTAGCTTACTGTGTCTATTTAGTGTTCAACTTGTTGCCAACTTGTGACATCAAATGACAAGTCCTAGTACCCGGTGATACCTGTCTTGCCCATTAAACCGGAACACAGCAGTGCCAGAAGCGCTGCTTGGAGGCAGAAGTAGGTATTTATTTATTATGCCTATGGACGACAAAACAGATTACAATCATGCGTACGTAAAAAATGCTTCTTAAAATTAAAAGATATATGTGCTAGACTGTAATCCTAACCTTGCTGACACATCATTATAAAGGTACAAAGCAAGAAAGTCTACTCCTCAAAAACAAACAGATTTAGTTACTAATAAAAAAATCAAAAAATTTATTACAATATATTTAACTCTGTTCTTACTTATTATATACAGCGAGCGATATGGGCGCGTGTTAAGACTTAAGAGGATTGTGAAGCTTTACATTTTCATACAAAAAGCGATAACGCTTTTCTCCCTCTCTACATAATCGAATTTTCATAATTTTTGAAAATGTTGTAGATATACTGAAGATCTAGGTTTGTACGTTTTGATTTTTAAGTAATATTGCTCAGAATATAAATTATTAGCACTGAAATATCCATATTTTAGACTTAAAAACTACCTCGTGCATTTTTATCTTTTTTGAGGAAATTATACTGAATTACAAAAAAAAGCATAACGTACAAACATAGATTAAAGTATACTGAATCTAATGAGACCAAAAGTGTCTAATTTCGTAAAGGTTTAGGCGGGTAAAACAGTTATAGCCCGAAGCAATATTTCAATAAGAAATGTAGGCACTTGCCTCGGACTTTCAACTCTAAGCGGTGTGCAATAAACTGCATTTTTGAAAGTGCATACTCGAGCCATGAATTGGCACTTCACAGTCCTCTTAAGATAGAGTTAGTTGCTTAACTGACTTTGTAAAAATTATATTTAATTTACTTAAGAGGTAGGAAGAATCAATACCACTATGCAGGATCTTATGCAAATATATAAGGTCCTGTTTCTTGCGACGGACAAGTAAGGTGGTTACTTTATACTTTACTAGAGGGAGACTCTGTACCAGGGTCGTCTGCTTAGGTACCCCCGTCTTACCTATTTCTGCCGCAAAGCAGCAGTGCTTGCATTGCTGTGTTCCGATTTGAAGGGTAAGATATGGCAGTGAAATTACTGGGTACTGTGACTTTACATCTGATGTCACAAGTTGGCAACGTACACTGTGGCTCTTGTGGGGGTTGCAGTTTTGCTGCGAATCTCACAAGAGCCACATGTATTATAGGTGACTGTTACCACTTACCATCAGGTGGGCAGTTTGCTTGTTTGCCACCCTGTATAAGGTCCTGTTTCTTGCGACGGACAAGTAAGGTGGTTACTTTATACTTCATGAGCCTCTCACTATAACCGTGACCGACTGTGACCAAATCCGCATTTGTAGCTTAGTATCCTAAGTGCTCTTTTCTGTACACTTTCAATGCTCTCCGAGTGAATGGAGTAGCAAGGTGCCCAAATGACAGAAGCATATTCTAGAATGCTGCGTACAAGACTACAATAAATTGTCAAGAAACTCTGAGCCCGTTTGAAACCCTCGGTGCACCTTTTTTTATATTGAAGTGCATTTGATTTTGTTCACACCATAATAACTAAAGGGCATCGGCTAACTTCGTATTTCCGAAGACGACCGACACATCGAGGCAGTGTAATGATATAGAGCTGCTCTTGTGATTGATAATGATTTTTGGGGCCAAACTACTTTTTATTAATTGTTCTTGATAAGTTAGACGATTGTTTTATGATGTTTTCCGATAATGGGCACCTGATTGAGCTTACTAGTCCGGCACCAAGGCTCGTATTAATAATTGTATATCAAGAACGAGATCGATCTTAAAATATTTGTTAGTATCGCCATAGACGAAAAACAGAAATAGCGATATATCATGTCACTTTGTAGTGAAAGTAAAAACGATATACATTACTTATGACAAATGTTTGAGTAAAATTATGTTAAGTCTGATTCCCTTATACGTCTGTGATTAATACAAGCCTTAGAGTTACTAAATTCGAATAGTAGGATTCAAAACAAGCGTTCTATTGCGGCGACATAAAAGATAATCGCCAATCTAACCCCCGACCTTGCGGCACTCAAAGAAATGGACTATCGGTAAAACTTACTGCCCCACATTTGTCGCCGGCGAATAGGCCATCGAACTAGTGAACATCGCTCAAATTGATGCCCAATTAATTGACGAGGCGACAATAGATCTTCGGTCTCGTCTTGTTTTGACCCGAAAGGAAGTTTTTTGTTCAGATTTCGGTCGTAAGGGTTTTTTTTGTCGTATTTCTTCGCTTTGTACTAAGTTATTCGTACAATTCGAACATTTTGCAATTTGTTTCTCTATGCTCTCTCCTCTCGCGTCCGAAGTTGTGTCGAGATGATAACCTTAGGCGCGAGAAGGAGGCAAGAAAAGAAGCTTAAGATAAGAAAGAACAGTATAGATAGAAGAGCGGGAGCAAAACAGAGACACAAAGAAAATAAAAACTACAAAAACTTTTTTCAGTTCGTAGGCAGGCAGTTAACTGAAAACTTTCGAAAAATTATTCGATTTAGGGTATTAATGCGTAAAATCTTCAATTAAATCTTTTTCTTCTGGAAAGAAAATTATTAATATAAAACTGATTAATAAAAAAAACCAAAAAGTACTTAGTAAAAAAGCAATTAAAAAAAACAAAATATAGAAAAGCAAAAAACAGTGCTCTACACCAACCACTGCTACACAAATTTAAAGTCACAAAGATCTAATGCATAAACCAATCCCGACTTATATGAAATAGTGAAATTCATGTTTTTGTAGACAGAATTTTAATTTGTGTAATGCGACATGCGATAGAACTGCTCAGTCTCTAAATATCATATTATCAAAATATCATAATCGCAAAACATCATATTCTCAAAACATTATATTAGCAAAACATGATACTCGCAAAACATCCTAACGACGAAAAAAATTGAGGCGATGTAAAAAAAGTTTCACTTTAAAATAATAATTAGTGGGAGCAGTATTAAGGAGAAGATTAACAAATAAACATCGTATTTTGGCAACAGGTATGCCCCGCGATAGGATATGGTGATAGGGTATGACCGGGCACACCTAATGCCCTGCTAATGTTATAAAATCTAAGTTTAAACTCTATGAAATCTATTGATATTATTTCAGGCTTAGAGAGTCTAGGTAGGTAGATATGCCGAGAGGCTATAGCAAAATTATAATATAAGGTAATGTAGTAGAACCTTAAGCCTAGAAGAAAATTGATTGCGCTTTCTTCTTTAAGCAGTATCAAATAGATAGATAGTATAAATATATTTGCATCTTTACGATAACTGATTTTTTAAACAACTTAGTTGACAAACAGACAGGCTGCCTATTTGTACCTGGGGAAATGTATAACTTTTTACAACAAAGTTCCTTACCTTTTCCGACTTACCTTTTCATAAATTTAAAGCGCATGAAAAAAAAGACTAATTAGTAAAGAATATTATAAAGTCAATGATTATCTGAATGACGTCAATGCTTAGTCCTAATTGTAGACTTAATTCATAGATTTAAATGTATAATGTACACTGACACATCTAATTTTGTAATGAAAGTTGAGCTCAATCTTTTATTTTGAGTTCTGATTCCAAATGACGACTCTGTAACAATACAGGGAGAAAAAATAGCCCGTGCTGGTCTTCTTGCTGGTTCTATCCAGTACAAGGTCTCCCGCCGTAGACTTGTGAACCAATGGCGTAGTAGCTTCTCTGACGTGCAAAAGCGATTGTAACATCCTAATTGAATAAAGGATATTGAATTTGAATTTAAATTTACCTGTTGGTAAGTGGATACTGCAGATCCACAACTCCTCAAAGGATCATAAAATACGATACTAACTTGTGACATAAAACGTCTAAAATAGTACCTACATAGTAACTTCACCCTCACACTTCAAACCGAATCACAACAATGCAAGCACCGCTAACTAGGTAAGACTATATATAGTGTGTAAAAAAAACCCTATCAGATCTGACAGGGGCATTTAGGTATCTAATTAAAATCGCCAAAATAAATATCCAATTTTCTTAATTCAAGAAAATAAACTTTGCTATCGATTTTTAAAGTTTGCATTTTTGTCACCTATTGAATACTATTTACCCATAAAATGGGAGAAATTTTTCACTGCATTACACAGTGGTAAGCAAGCGGTTCTTTTTATGCACGGTATGTAAGCTTTTATAATCTACTTTTCAATCTATTTCAATTTTTCAATTTTTTTACTTTTTTCAACAGGGTAATTTTTTTCTTTCATTTAATGAAAATGATTACATAAATAGAACCAAATCTTGATACCTAAAACTACCCTAATAGATCGGACAGGGTTTTTTTACACACTGTATATAAGACTATACTATACAGATATTATAAACTTAAAAATTTCAATACAAAGCGCAAAGCTAAGAACTCTTTTTAAAAACTACTTCAGTGACACCTCGAAAATTTGTTCGCGCAAAAAAATAAAGCAATATTTTCAAGTCGAAATAGAAATGAAACTTGGCGCCGCTTGCCAGTTACTTCTCAGTGAAGTGCTACTAAACTGAGCGCCGAGTGAAAAATCAACCAAAATCATTAATTCATATTTCTGGGTGCGCTTATATCAATTCCGATTGCGCATTTAGCACCTTGGGGTGTTCGGAAGATATTTAACTCGCTCTGAGGTGTTGGACGCATTGCAGCAGCAATATCCCTATCTCCTTAGTTCACATGATTTTTTTTATTTCTCTCTCTTTTTGATAGGTGAAGAAATAAATTATGGCCTAAAATCATGCAATCATCTAGGAGCTTGACAGTTATAGGCTTTCTTTTTTCGACAATCAAATTCGACGGTTGTTGGGTTGTAGCTAGCTCTGACAGTCTAAGGTCTTAAGTCTCGGGCCGGTTGTTTCACCCAATCCTCACGTCTTGTTTTAAATGGGAGACGGGGGACAGGACTGAGGTTTTTTTGAGATCGAAAAATTGTACCTAGCGCGAAGGCTCTGAATGCGCCCCCGCTGGGAAACGGTTTAGCGGAGCAAGGCTTTTGTCTTATAAAAACAATGAAGATTGTGTGCGGCGGCGTGTTCATATTTTCAATTTTTAAGAGGAAATCACACGGGCCACTTTTTCCAGTCCCCTATTTCCTTCCTGGATAATGGCAATAGTTGCTTTATTTTTTTTAAATAAAAGTCTGTGGCCCCTATAGCATGTTCCTATGGTTTTCTTTTTTAATAAGATAATTATTAAAAGAGAGTTCAACCTTAATAGGATAATTATTAAAAAAGAGTAGAACCTAAAAAACGGTCTGATTTTTAACCAAAGCCTTTTTTCAATGTTTTATGTTAGAAGTAATAAGGTAGTCCCCTGTATTATTCTATTTACATTCTAGCATTTATAACATTAGCACGGCTGTAGCATTGTTTGGTGTCATTTGATTCTCGTGATATTATGCGTAGGTTCATAAATTCATAAGATTCTTTATATGTAATTGTGTATGTTTATGATTGTTAACTGTTTTGTGTGCCTTCTTTAAATGAATGATAATGACGAGCGTTTTAAATTCTAGATCAGAAATTTTAAAATGTTCAATACACGTCCTTCCATCCATTTCTACAGTATAACGTAGGAATCAGATTATTGTCTCAGATGAAATGAGCAATGTGAGGCATCTACGCTTCTTTGCACTGTTCGCCCACTTCTTTGCACTTTGTATACCAGAATCATCCACATCTATTTCAAGTTTCCTGTTGAAATATAATAGTAAGCTGACAGGTCTCGTAACCTCGAACAGCTCATACTCTTTTAGTTGAATAACGGTAGCGGCAAAATTTTACCTCGGCACCTCCTATGATTTCCGCTTACTATTTTACTTATACTGTGGTTTTACAGTCTCGCTACCCCTCTTTGCACTGTTCAGCTACGTAGAACGTTCTCGGCGTAGAAGCACCCTAAACGAGCTAACCAATCGGAACGTATTCGATTAAATTTTTCCACACCCGCCCGGCTGACGTCTGGGCTCGCGAGAGATGAATAGGTTTGGTGGATTCCGTTCGCGCCCGATACAGTGATGTCAATTGACACGTTACGTCGCAATTGCTTCTTTTGTGTTCCGATATTTCCAAATGGAACACTTTTCACAACCTCTTTTTTACTCATTTATGTTTCTTCAGATCTATGATCGGAACCAATACTTGACATAACTAACATACCCTTAATTATGATGACAAAACAATATGCGATGTTTATAATGATTACAAAAGGCCGCCGCTTCAAGATGGCGGCTTACGATTCTTTTTCAACATTATTAAAATTATCAAAGAATTTCAAAGAGAAGAGCAAGAATCTTCGGTTCACAAGGTGGACCGGATCTGGTGAAGGTCGTGAGAAGCGCAGGGCCGATCGGTTTGAAGATCTTTGGGGGCGCCCAACAGTAGGCGTCTCTTGGATTAATAAACATCAAATGAAAGGAATTTACGTATTATACGTATTACGAAAACGATTCATTTAGTTACATTTTTCTAACTCTGTTTAGTTAAAATATTGTTCTGAATCATTTCATTCGGATCAAACTCATATTATGTAACGTTAATAGCATCTGATGTATCTATGTCATCTTAAATTGGATCTTAATTGAGGTTATATCCATATGTTGGTTCGTGCCACGACGGATTAAGAGTACACGTATCGCAAATTTTCTTCTCTTGGATGTCGTAAGTGCCGACTAAGGAGTATTTAAGCTTTTTTTATTGCAATTAAGTTGGCAAACAAGCAAACTGCCCACCTGATGGTAAGTGGTAACACAGTGGAGTCACTTATAATACATGTGGTTCCTGTGAGATTGGCAGCAACCCCCCACAAGAACCACAGTGTACGTTGCCAACTTGTGACTTAAGATGTAAAATTACAGTACCCAGTAATTTCAGCGCCATATCTTACCCTTCAAACCGGAACACAGCAATGCAAGCACTGCTGCTTTGCGGCAGAAATAGGGAAGACGGAGGTACCCATGCACACGACCTTGGTACAGAGTCTCCCTCCGGTAAAAGCTGTACTTACACCTCTCTGTAAAGAGATGAAAAGCATAAAACATAGCTCTATATCAACTCGTTTGGTCATAGTATGTACGTAGGTAATTCACCTCGTTTAAGAACGTAAATGGGTTGAAATGCAGTGATAGTCATATATACTGTGCCAGATGATTTTTAAAATTTCCCACAGGAAGCTGGGGAATCCCCATTAAAAATATGGAAACTCCCGTGTTGAGCTTCATGAAAGCGAAACGTACTCGTATGTCGCGGGCACAGCTAGTGGGATGTGTTAAGAAATCTTTTTCCTTTGGCGCGACGCTGACATTTGGAATGCTTTTTATCTATCTGGTTTATAAATAAGTTACTTATAAACCAAATAGATAAAAAGCTTTTAATGTCAGCGAAACATAGTCCAAATGTCAGCGTCGCGCCAAAAGAAAAAGATTTGTTTCTGTCGCATTAACATCACTTTGTTGCTCGCCTGTTTCTTCTTTTGTCCGGCCCAATTTCGCCCATAATTCCTCTGAGTTTCTAATTGATTTAGCATAAACTTTGTGTATAATGTCAGACTTAGGTTTGGACGTAAGTTTATCGATGAGAGCTCTCGAAACAGTAAAGAAATTATCGTTTTGGTTATTGTTCTTATACCTACATAGTATATGTAGTACTTTTACAATATTTTCATATCTATACTTACTTACTAATACTACAAAGCTGAAAAGTTTGTTTGATTGTTTGTTTGTTTGGTTGAACGCGCTAATCTCAGTAACTACTGATTCAAATTGAAAAATTATTTTTGTGTTGGATAGTCCATTTATGGAGGAAGGAAGAGGAAGGAAGGAAAGAGGAATAGAACTAATAAGAGTTGAGCATCAATAAAAAAGTTGCAAAAACGGGAAAAAAATGTGCGACATGTTGTTATTTTTCGACATCCACACGAACGAAGTCGCGGGCACAGCTAGTTTCATAAATGGCATTAAGTAACATGTTAGAGGAGTTCGGAATATCATCGGAGAGGATCCAATTCTGACTATTATTGGGTTGATGAAAATCATACAGCCAAAGTAATCTAATATATTACAAAAAGTAATACACCGACCGGTATATTACACCTGATGATAAATGATGATTATGGCTCAGTGTAAACAAGCTTTACCAAAGCTAAACAGCTGCATGTTCTCTCACTAATCATGAATAATGTTAAAATAACATGCCTGTATAAGGATTTACAATATAGATGGCAGTACACTTAGAACATTCAAAATAAAATACAATAGTAGGAGTAATATTTTTTGATCGAAAATACTCGTTACAATACAAGACGGCGAGTAAAAAACAGGACTTTTAACCACAGTTCGAACCATGAACCATATTATTTTTCTTAAATTGCTCAAATAGATCTGAATAATCTAACTCAGCGAATTACTTTCAAGATACATTTCAAGTAAAGCCGCAAGCATCAATTTGTAATTAGTTTTCATTACAGAATACAGGCTTTACTTACAGTAAAATGTCCAAAGAAACCTGTCTCCTAAAAGAAATTCCCAAATCTGTTTCAGCTGTAATCGTATTTCATGAATCTAATTCTAGTTACGATGAACACTAAAATATTCATCGCATTACCGTCGGAGAACAGTAAAGATAACATTAGCTCACTGAGGAATCGTTAAAGAAGATTGACCAAGGTAATCTCGGAGCGGTCTGCGGATTCCGAATAGTCGGTCGGCCATCGGAATCGATTGGCGCACGATATTTGAACTCGATACGTTCGGTGTCGATTTCAAACCGACAACGATAGGTTTGGCTTTCCAATTTTTAGCCGACACTCGAATCCAATGGTCGGCTATTTCGTTCGATAGTTTTCAAACCTCGAGGGCAGTTAGTTTGCGCGTGTTGTTCGTTTTGAATGCAGAGATGAATCTGAATAGGGAAAAGGGGTCGTTACTAGTTGTCCCACTTTTGGCCTACGAGAAAATGTGGTTCCTCGTGGTCCCTCTGGCCAATAAAACCACGCGGAATACCATTCCTCCATTCCTCGTTGACTCGATTATAAGGTCCTCTATTTCCTTATAGCCAAACTGATTTACCGAAATAATTTGGTCACAAGGAATTATGCCAAACTCTTATTACTTATTATGCTATACATGCACATACCCACCTGCGCTCCCTCCACCTACCCCAAATAGGGAGAGACTTTTCCGCATTTTTATTGCAACAATTCCAAATTGTTTTCAGCATAAGTTCTATGTTTATAGTACTATAATATAATTAGTACCTACTATAAATGAGCGAACGAATAATGGTTCTGCATGGTCTCATTGGTCAATAGGACCACGTGGTCCCACCAGTGGGGCAAAGTAGTGGAACCACGAGTAACGACAAAAAAAAAGCTGCATGATTTCATTATAGTTATACTGTGTGTGAAATTGAGAGAAAAAGAATAAAATAATAATATTATGTTAACATAATATAGTACCTTGTTACAAGCTAAAGACAGCATTTATGTTATACCTCAGCTGATGGTAAATGCTGTGGTTATAGCAAACTTCAACATGATACATCATCAACAATGGAAATGGCTGTCTTGCCTTTAATATGGAACAATAACGGCTCAGTGAGTCAAGACTAGGGAAGGTCGTAAAATTAACTCAAACACACATATTTCCATCTGCGTCGTTTTAATCTAATATATCTTCATATTATTATTATTATTATGTTTATATGTAGAGTTATTTGGGGTTGGTGGCCAAGGGTAATAAAATCACAAATAGATGAGTGATACTATTATATTAACAATACCAACTACACTGGACAGAGGTGTGTCATTCACTGTTTGTGCAGCGGTGACCTAATTACAAAATATGTGGCGTATATACATATTCAATCAAAAACAGGTCTCGCATCGCAGTTGTTCTGCCGTAAAATGGTATGAAATCGAATGTTAAGCAAGTCGGTTAATTTAGTGCCTACCTATCTATGGGAGCAGCTATTCAACTAATTTGGAAAATTGATACTTGTTAGCTAACAGCATTTTATAGTTGCCATATCCATATTATTATTTTATTTTTTCTTTAATAAATAGAGTAACTTCGCAAACCCACACGACAAGAGAATCTGTTCATAAAACAAAATCTATTTAATATTAGCGCTCTGTGCTTTTATTTGTTTGAAAGTACCTATATGGAAGACTATCTAAATTGTGTAATTGTAAATAAGTGTAATTTTCCATTTTATTCGAGAAAAATCTTGGATCACCAATTTCTAAGAAATGAAAATTCATAATGAAAATGGCCCGAACAATTGATTTATGCGAAAATGGATTCGTGACGTAGATACGTGTAGGCAATGTCTAAGAAATTTTGGTGATTTTTTGTTCAAACTGCTCTCTTGATATGATTTAGATTTGTATGTTCCAATAACTCCTACAGGCAATTCTATTTTTTAAGAAAATTATGTTACGAAACATTTAACTGGAGGGAGACTCTGTACCAGGGTCGTCTGCTTAGGTACCTCCGTCTTACCTATTTCTGCCGCAAAGCAGCAGTGCTTGCATTGCTGTATTCCGGTTTGAAGGGTAAGATATGGCAGTGAAATTACTGGGTACTGTGACTTTACATCTGGTGTCACAAGTTGGCAACGTACACTGTGGTTCTTGTGGGGGTTGCAGTTTTGCTGCGAATCTCACAAGAGCTACATGTATTATAGTGACTGTTATCACTTACCATCAGGTGGGCAGTTTGCTTGTTTGCCAACTTTACGCAATAAAAAAAAATATTGTAACATAGAAACATATATTGAATGTTGTAATTCAATTTTTTTGCTCCTCATCAAAAACTCTCTCTCAATTTTTGGACAGATGTAGAGTTTTGTTATTTTTCCTCATTTTACTTGTATTTGCATACATGGTTGGGGTGTATTGATAAAATAATTATTAAATTTATTATTATTTTATTATTAAATAAGTATCTGAGTTAATTATTTAATGTATAAAATCTCGTGTCACAGTATTTGTTATCGAACTCCTCCGAAACGGATTTACCGATATCTATTAATTTTTTCTGTGTATATTTAGTAGGTCTGAGAATAGGTCGGAGGCTATTTTTATACCCGTAGGTGATAAGGGCCTTTAAGAATTCTTAAAAAAAATTTTGACATCAAAAAATCCCAAAATTTTCACCCTTCTACCACCAATCCCCGTTTTTTAATAGCGATATAGTATTTTACTGGCGAAACGCAGTACGCGGGCATATAGTATTTTAATTTTATTCTTGGTTTATGACATTTTTGTGTGTTTGATGTAAATAAGTGCCAATAGATAGAGGTCTATAATGAATAAAGATTTTTGTGTGACACTTTGAAAATACTGTTTTAAGCAATCACCGTAAGGGACAGTGGCACGTTCAATCGAACAAATTGAATCAGGGCCCACCTTAAGCTTGTTTTCATACGAACATTCTAATTCAATTAGGTCGATTTTCGCAAGCCACGTAGGAATCCCTGGTAACAAACTTGTTCTTTTTGTTATCAGTCAATACTGAAATTGAATGCTGAAAATAGGAATGTCCTAAGAGCAACATGTATGCTAGTGGACAGAATTCGAAAGGTTTTCAGGTTGTCTCAATTAATGCGTTTATTTAAATCGTTTAATTTTATATCGGAGGGAGATTCTGTACTAGGGTCGTGTGCTTGGGTACCTCCGTCCTACCTATTTATGCCGCAAAGCAGCAGTGCTTGCATTGCTGTGTTCCGTGTTTGACGACACGTTTAGCGCAGAGGTCGAGTGATCACCTACTGCGCAACGGGTCGCGGGTTCGATTCCCGTACGGGACAAATGTTTTGTATGGCCTACAGAAATTTGTTCCGGTCTGGGCGTATGTGCATGTGATATTCTATGTTTGTAACTGCACCCACAACACAGGAGAAAATCCTAGTGTGGGGCGAGGTTTTTTAAAAAAAAAAAAAAAAAAAAAAAAGATATGGTATTGAAATTACTGGGTACCGTGACTTTACATCTGATGTCACAAGTTGGCAACGTACACTGTGGTTCTTTTGGGGGTTGTAGTTTTACTACGAATCTCACAGGAGCCACATGTATTATAGGTGACTGTTACCACTTACCATCAGGTGGGCAGTTTGCTTGTTTGCCAACTTAGTAGCAATAAAAAAATTACATTGATTTTGAAATAATAAACTTAAAAATCATTATATCGATTCCCCATTAGAAGCTTTTCTGCTAGGTTCGGTTGATGGCAAGGCTTCTGAACCCGCCTGGGTAGCTACCACCATTTTACGTAAGATTGTTGCCATAACAACATGTTCATGACATTGTTGTTATCCGACAATTAGAAGTAAGATAGCCAGTTCACAGTTGTTGGAGAGTCCAGGTGATACTTCCCCGATAAAAGAACCATGTGTAAGAGCAAAACATAATCAATTTATGTACCCGCGAAATAGATACCTATAATAAAGAAAAACTTTTTTGTTCACAGGAGAGAACCCTGCCGCTATGCAGTCTTCATCGCCAAGCTTCGTCCTTCTCAATCTAAATGATTTTTTATTACCCATCCTCATATATTTTCACGTCATACGGTGACAATACTAGCCGAGAACTCACTTATTAACATAGGGCTAGAGTCCACAATCGTGTGAAAGGGAACCGTGCTTAAGAGGCAACGGGATTTTAGGTAGAAGCAGCAATTATTAGCTGCTGCGCCCACATTAATAGCCCTTTTATAGGTCGATGAAAACATATAAAACGTTTAATGGAATGTGTGACTAATTGAAACGCCTTTGTCGGGAATATTAAATTAACTGGTACCGGCCATTGTTACTAATTATTTGATTCCTTTATTGTACACAGATAACATATACATCTTAATAAAGCGCTCCAAACTTAGGACCAAGATGAGCTCCCTGAGTAAGTATGTATTTGCGTTGCAGTATACTAAACTAAACTGAAATTATATATTTTATATGAGATGGCATGTACAGACTTATTTCAAAATATATATTTGGAAAACCAAAAATAAAATATAATTTTAGGGATATTTTAAGAGCTATGTTTGAGCAATGTTGTGAAAGGCTTATTATAAAGTTATTTGTTTCATACAAATTGAAAACTTGTCAAATATCAAGTTAGATGATTATGCTGATGGTCTTATCATAAGATTAATTATGTAAAAATGAGTTGTAGGTATTTGTACAATAGTAAACAATAGAAACGAAAGACTGTCATTAAGCCTCGAAAGATAAGATTTAACTGAATTTATTTTTTTCATTGTTGCTCTTAGTGGATTATTTACAGAGATAACCTGTATTCATGACTTTTATTATCCAAGTACTACTCGATGCCGATGATTACGTTTTAAGTAAAAAAAAATTTGACTATTTTATTTTTGTTACAGACCTGCGCCTATTAACATTGTCCCTTTTCACATTTAACAATGTATAAATAATTTTAATAATCTTTGTATGATACTTAGCATAAAATGTTAGGAATAGTTGAATGAGACCGGATGAATCTTGGTTGAGAATATCTTTAGCATCGTCATAAAACTTGTGGCCATTAACGTTAAGTAGGTACATGATCAATATAACACCAAAATGTTAGTTCTTCGGATAAAAATATGATTTTGTTCGGATCGAATGCATTTGATAACATTATTGATATGTTTTTAATTTAACCGTCTGTAGTAAATTTGATATTTACATCATTACCAATGTAATTATTTCGTTATCTCGTTATGAGAAAAAAAAATGTTTTTAGCATTAGAGTTAATTTTTTTTTTGCTATTGTAAATTATGTCATGTGTAAAATGAAATCAATTTGTATTTCAATTTAATTAATTGGTCATCTTGTAAATCTTATTTCATCAAAAAATGTTTACCGTTCAATTTTATAATTTCGAGTATATGCGTCATGCTGTAAAATAATTCAATAATGTATAGCGATGCCTATAATTATCATGTCAACCGTCCATATTGCATGATTTCATTTTTTATTGCCTATAGAATATCAGTAGGGATTGTTCTCTTATTACGCGTTGATACCAAAAAAAATATGGAAATATATTAACGTGTTGTACTAATATTGAAATGACTTTAAACCAATGGAGCCTTGGCTCAGGCCAAGAATCATTGATCTGAGAATCTTGGACTTGAAATTTGTCATTTCCTTACTTATGTTGTGACACTACTACATGCACAAAAATTATTTTATAAATAGATTGAACGATTGAAAATAGTAAATTTTAATCGATCATAACTCCGTGACACTCTGACACTAATGTTTAAAAATAAGAAATTTAACAATATTTAAATAAAACATGTAGGTATATTTTGTAGAATAATTTCAAAATCAGGACGATTATAAAAATCCCCGTAATTTACGATTGCTACAATCTTATTTAGAACGATAGCACTTAAGAAAACCGTTTCATTCTGATACTGCTTAGCCTTCATAATGAGCCTTCACGTTTGACACCCAACCTAATGAATTTTGTAAAATAAAAGTGTTCCTGTACAAATCTACAATCTTCGTAGAATTTTTGCGATCGACCGGATTTTGCAGTTTTTCTACATAATAATATCGATTCAGAAACAAAACAAACTTAAATTTAACTAATTTAAATGGACAGGATAAAAAATATCGCCATTTCTGTTTTTCTCTAAAATATTAAAAGTGACAGCTTTATTTTTAGACCTGTCAAATTAAATTAGTTTAAGTAAATTGTGTGTCTGAATTGAACCCAATGTACGAGTATTATGTATGGTTTATGGTGATCCGAAAAGACAATCAGCTTAGACTTATCGACACGTCAAAGCAAACAATTATAGTAACACGAGAGTTTAAAGATCATAATCGAACGACACCTGAAACATTAATAATTTTGCTCGTTGAAAAGACTTGTAGAGTACCTAATGTAGAAATTTTACTTGAAATACTTTCAAAACGGAATAAATTAATTATGTATGTACCAGAAATAATACACATCGTGGAAATAGTTTGTTACAAATATGCAAATGTATCATTTTCAGTATTATTTGAAATCATTTTTAATAAAAATACTTGATCTTTAAATAAGTATATAACGCGGTAGCGTTATAGGACTAGAAATGTCACAAGAACACTTACGTATTCAAAAGGTGTGTAAGGTGTGTAATGAGAAGGTGATATTTTGTATATTTTTTTGTTATTTTTTAACTTTTCAGTGTTTTTCTTTAATTTTTGTAGCAACAATTTCATTCATTATAATTGATTTAAAAACTGATTCAAACTCTGAAAGTAGTATAAATCATCTTCTGTATTTTTTTGTATCAGAGGGTGTGTATTATTTATGTTACAAGTTATATAAGTTTTTATAAGTTAAAAAATAATAATCTTTACATATTAAAGGAAACTACATCTCATGACTTAAATAGCTAGTGGAATATGAAATGAATTAAGTCTTGAAATTGTTCCAGGCATTTTATTCGGAGATACGTCTCTAATCATCTATAATCATGTCTTTCGGAGAGGCAAATTAAAAATCATAGTTGATTTCCTTACATCATGACATGTGGCTTTTCTACCAAAAAAGATAGAAGCTACAATTTCGAATCTACCCATCTCATATTTGTTTCTATGTGTATTCTATGTATGTATTAAATAATGTTTTAGACTCAATTTTAAACAAAAAAAAAACTTTTTATAAGTTCAATATTAGATTTATTTAAATAAGTTTATTGTTGTATACTTAATAAATTACACTAAGTACTGTTATTTTTATAAAGCGACAATGTAATTGAAAAAAGTGTACACATTTATGTAATTCGACTTATATGTGTATTAAATAAATGCTGTTTTTACATTTGTAAAAAAGACATTCCATGAAATGTAAGTGTTTGTTCACTATAAATTAAGTGTAAATATATAAAATATAGTAATATTTGTGATGAACATCTCATAAGTCGATGTTAAAAATTGTAAATATTTAGATAAATGAAGCCCACATTTAAAATATACATAATTGTTCATTTTTACAATAGTTTTATTTTTATTATTAAGTTACTGCTCCCTACAGTTGCAGATCTTTTCGTTGCCCCTGTATTGTAATAGGACCCAATTTATATTTCGATAATTGAATTTTTTTTTATCCATTTTTCAAAATATTTTCCATTTTGTTGCTGATACTTGAAACTGCACTTCCCCTAAAAACTGGGATTCAGGCAGTCTCATGGGGGTTGGTGGGGTACATCAGAGCCTCATCCGTCGAATGGTAGCAGGTGAGGATGACTTTGACCCCGTATGATCAACTAAAATACAAACTTTTACATCGTTAAAATCTTACTACAGTAGGTAGGTGTTTCTTTTTATTGCAACTAAGTTGGCATACAAGCAAACCTGAGGCCCAATTCTGCTAATAAGTTGCAGCTGAATCGAAACTAAACCGTTGCGATTGAACTACAATACATGTGGCTCTTGTGAGATTCGCAGCAAAACTGCAACTCCCACGAGAACCACACTGTACGTTGCCAATTTGTATCATCAGATGTAAAGTCACTGTACCCAGTAATTTCACTGCCATATCTTACCCTTCAAACCGGAACAGCAATGCAAGCACTGCACAAGAATAGGTAAGATGGAGGTACCCAAGCAGACGACCCTGGTACCAGTGTCCCTCCGATAAAACTCCGCTAGGTAACTTTGAACTATCCTCCTCCGCCTCCTCCTTTCCAGGAAACTGTGAGGGACATAGTTCGGGATCTTCCCAACACGGCACCGGGAGCCGATGGGATCAGTGCTCGCGTAGTACAGCACACGTGGAAGGCCGCTCTGAGGTGTTTAGGCGATGTGTCCGGGAGGGCTGCTTTCCGGATGTCTGGAAGGTCGGTAAGCTGATTGTCATCCCGAAAGGGAACGGCAAGCCCCTTACCGACCCGAAAGCATACCGCCCAGTTACTCTGTTGCCCATCTTTGGTAAAATACTAGAACGCGTATATCGGATCGCCAGCATGGATTCACTCGAGGCCGGTCGACGGTGTCTGCCCTAAATACCATCTTCAGGGCAGCGCGAGAGAGTTCGTCGAAGTATTTACAGGTAGTCTTTTTGGATATCTCTGGGGCCTTCGATAATGCGTGGTGGCCTATGGTGTTGCTCAAGGTGAAGCAGGGGGGATGCCCGCCAAACATCTTTAAGATGTTGGTGGACTACTTCCGCGACCGCCACGTGAGTGTCGAAGGCGGCAACGATGGGTTGCCCGCAGGGATGGGTGTTGGGACCCACGCTCTGGAACGCGCTGATGGACGACTTGCTTCGACTGCCATTCCCTGGGGGGGTCAGCGTCGTGGCTTACGCCGACGACGTGACGATTCTGATCGAGGCCAATTCCCGGGCGAGCATAGAGGCCTCGGCCTCTACGACTTTGCAGCTCGTCGGCGACTGGGGGGCCCGTAACCGACTGGAATTTTCCCCTGCCAAGTCTGCAACTATGACGATCAGGGGGAAATTCCAGAGGCCACCAGTCATCAAGTTCGGTGGGACCTCTATCAGAAGCGTCACGTCGACCACGGTGCTGGGAGTGGTAGTCGACGCAAGCTTATCGTTCGCACAGCATGCGTCATCGATAGGGGAGCGGGCGGCAAATTGCTTCGGCAAGATGTCAAGAGTGTCGGCGTCCTCCTGGGGCATTCGTTACAAGGCGCTAAAGGTCTTGTACCAAGGCACCTATGTGGCGACGGTGACGTATGCTGCTGCAAGCTGGTCGGAGTGTGCGACCCTGCATGTTGTGCGAAGCGCATTACTGCGCACCCAGAGACCCGCCTTGGTCCTTCTGACCAAGGCGTACCGCTCGACGAGCTCTGCCGCATTGCCGGTGTTGGCCGGTGTATTACCGGCCGACCTCGAGGTAATCCGGGCGGACGAACTAGGCGGAGTGCGCGAAGGCCGCGCTACTAAAGAGGAGCTACGGAGCGCCCGACTCCGAACATCTGAGTCCGCTCTTGCCTCCTGGCAGGAGCGTTGGGGCACATCGGAACAGGGGAGGGAGACGTTTCGGTTCTTCCCGGACGTGGCGGCCCGGCTCAGGTTTACTTGGGTCGAGCCGGACTACGAAGTCTCGCAGCTACTGACGGGGCATGGCCATTTTAACGGTAGGCTTTTTAGGATGACACTGGTCGACAGTTCTAGGTGTCCTTGTGGGGAGTGCGAGGATGAAGACCTTCACCACGCACTATGGGAATGTAGGTTGTATAATGAGGCGCGTAGGGACTTGGTCGATAAGGTGAAAGCGCTCGAGACGGGACCGATTTACTTCTGCGATCTTGTGGGGACGGAGGCGAACTTTCAGCGGTTACGGGACTTCGCGCGATGGTGGTACAAGATCAGGAGTGGGTTGGATGGAGGTGAAGAGCGAAGAGGGCAACTGCCCGAAGAAGTGAGCTGAACAGATAGTAGACGAAGCCAGCGGTACCACAACGGTGGGCACACGGCGACCTGGTGGCGGACACCGAAGGCGTGACGTGTGTTGTCCAACGCGTAAGGGGAGAGGGACGCAGGGACATTCAGGAAGAAGATATAAATAACTTGTAGGGAGTCAAGAAGTGTGCGCGGCTAGAGTGCGATTACCCAGGTTCCGCGCACATCTCCCGTTGTTTCGGCCCGTATAACCAAGATGGTTGAGTAGGGTCATGGGCAGGTGGAGGGTGATCATCGAATGTCACAAATGGCCACTTAGACCTGTCCGTGTGATTCTTATAGGGGTTGCAGTACTTGCAGGATTTCCCGTGATGGTCCAAAGAATTTAGGCTTTTCAGTAGTGTTGCCCAAAATTGTTCTTGCAGTCTTACGAGACTCTTGCTGCCACACCGAGACAAAGATCGGCCTAATTGTAGCAAGACGAAGACCAAGGCAGATCAAATATTGCATGGGTCAGTCATAGTATTGGTCTAGGAATCGGTCTTGTAGCAAGAGTCTCGCAAGGCCAAGACGGATTTTGGGCAACACTGCTTCTCAGACTCAAGATCATCCAGACTATTGACAAGATGAACATCGATGTTGGTTTAGTGGGTATCCATGCATTCTGCAGGGAGAGTTCCACACACGCTTGTCGACTAAACAATGGCAGCTAGAGGTATAGAGCGTAACAGCATTCCACCTCTAAAAAGGGGTTTGTAATTGTACTAATTCTGACAGAACTTGAATTCTTGATTCGTCCATCACAAATCAAGAATTGCAAATCTTAAGTGGGAGTGCGCAGGATACAAAACTTGCGGGACGGACGGCCGTTGGCACGGAAAGGTTCTCAAGTAGCGGCCGCTTACTAGAAAAGGCAGCGTTAGAAGGTAAACAAGGTAGACCGCCGATCTAGTGAAAGTCGCGGGGAGCCGCTGGATGCGCAAGGTGCAGGACCGATCGGTATGAAGATTCTTGGGGAGACCTATGTTCAACAGTAGGCGTCGCTTGGATTAAATGGCTATGACGATGATATGTACCAAAGGTACTTACTGTTTCATTGAGCAGCAGGTGAGCAGTCCGTTTGCTTTTACTTATTGCAACTAAGTTGGCAAACAAGCCAAGTGCCCACCTGATGGTAAGTGTTAACAATCACCATGTGGCTCCTGTGAGATTCGCAGCAAACTGCAACCCCCAAAAGAACCACAGTGTACGTTGCCAACTTGTGACATCAGATGCAAAGTCACGGAACCCAGTAATTTCACTGCCCTTCAAACCGGAACACAGCAATGCAAGCACTGCTGCTTTGCGGCAGAAATAGGTAAGATGGAGGTACCCAAGCAGACGACCCTGGTATAGAGCCTGGTGAGGTTCTTTATACAGCTTCTTTGCTGTATATAGAATCTCACCAGACAATAACAGAAGACTTCCAAGAAACTAATATCCCGAATTCGAGCAAGCTCAAAATAACTAAGCACCAACGAGGAACGCCATTAATCGTGGACGACGCGCCATAAATCTTATGGGACAATGACTTTAAATTGAGGAAAACTGTCTTTCGGGACAGTATAACGAGAAAATGGATAAATTAACAACCCACTAGTTAAATCAGTCTCGTAATAAATATTACACCTCAAGACGGCGTTTTGTTTTAGTATGGTAATTGTGAAACATTGTCGCGGATTGCTGTTATTGTGGGCCTTGTTGGAAGGAGAGAAGGAGAATTTTGGCGTGTCAGGCCTTTAATCGGGAATAAATAAAACAATGTACAATTTGAGGTACTTGCTTAAGTTGGATTAATTAAATGTTGCGTTGTGTGGTTTGGCGATGAATAAGTTTCTTCTCGCCAGATTCGTAATGTTAATACTAGAATCATTATACTCAGGCTCTAACTACTGCGTCGTATCGCGTTAAATCTATATATGTATATAAAAGAAAGTCGTGTTAGTTACACTATTTATAACTCAAGAACGGCTGCACCGATTTGGCTGAAAATTGGTGGGGAGGTAGCTTAGAACCAGGAGACGGACATAGGATAGGAGCTTTTATCACCTTTAAGGGGGAGGAAAGGGGGTGGAAGTTTGTATGGGGAATCAATAACCGCTGAACCGACTTAGATGAAATTGTGGTAAAGAATAAAGGGTGTAAAAAGAGTGGGGGGGGGGATTAGTAAAGGGAATCAATAAAAAAGGATTTCCACGCGGACGAAGTAGCGGGCAAAAGCTAGTAAAGGATATAATTTTTATGCCACATATGTGGCCAACGTCAGCCTCCATCCTACTCCATCCATCCCAGTTCCTCCCAGAATGCCAGCAACCTCTGTGGGCTACTACATGCTTCCGGCATGGATGCCAGGGAATGGAGAAGTTTCGCCCGTTGATCGGCCATACTTGTGCATTCCATAACGACGTGCTGTGGCGTTACCTCTGCCTCCATGCATCCTCTGCATAGAGGGCTGTCTGTCAACCCTATTGTGAATAGGTGTTTGTTTAGGAGACAGTGTCCGGTAGCTACAACTTTTCGGATTTTGTCTCTCCTTAGCCTGATGAGGGTACCGGCAAGCTTTTTGGATGGTACGGGGATTGCGTCTTTTGTTCGCTTGCATCCCTCATTGGCTCTCCACTCTGTTAGATGTTGTTCCTCGGTTTTCTCACGTAGACAGGTTTTTATTTGGGCCTGTGGAATGGGCATTAAGGGCTCTGGTCCATACACTTTTGTGTTTGAACCTCTCTTAGCCAATTCATCTGATGCGTCGTTACCAAGTGAGTCACTGTGTCCTCTTATCCATTGCAGAGTTACGCGGTTTCGAACCTGCCATGTACCAATCTGTTTTTCGTTTTTTCGAACTTATACCGTCATTTATCCGACACTTTTACGGTGAAGGAAAACATCATGAGGCAACCTGCATACCTACATCTGCGAAAAAATTCAAAGGTGTATGTGAAGTCGATCAATCCGCACTGGGACAGCGTGGTTGATTTAGGCCTAAATACCCTAGGTAGGGTATGAGTGTGGACCTTACCTAGCGCGCTTATAAGGGCATTGAGAACACCGGGAGGTTTTAGTGGGTAGGTCTGGCACTATGTCGGGAGAGCCCCACACACGCTCGCCGTCTAGCCAACGGCGGGTACGGGTACGCATTTCCCCTCAAAAAAAAGGCTCCAGCCCCTCGTTGGGGACGTATATTATTATGTCGTGATGATAATATGGCCAACATCTTTGCGTGCTAACTTGTCTTTGCTAGTGGCGTTATAATTTTTGTGGTCCTAACCGGCTCCGTGGTCTGGTGGTTAAGATCACCGGGTCACGGTAATAGTATAATACAGTATGTGGACTCGACCCCTCTTTGAAATTTTATACCTACGGCCGCTCGGCATCGCTTGGTGCGTGGCCCGCGATAGGGCTGCTCGCTTACCGACCGTGTGCTCCGTTTGACTCGTGCGTATGCCCTGCGGCGAACTGCATTCGTGACAGCCCTTGTAGCTATGCGATCCAAGTGCGATCCAGATCGAGGCGCGTAGGCATAGCGTGTGTTTCGACCGTTTCTATGAAGAAGTCATTCTACTGTATATAGGTACTATTACCGTGACCGGGTATTGGTCGGGAGGTCCGGGGTTATATTCATCATGGCGACAAAAAAATTTTTTTGCCCGTTTTTCCAAAATTTTTCGCTTTTATAACAAGTTAATAGCATTGTTGTGTTTCGTCAATTAGAGGTAAATTAGCCAGTTCCTTGTTAGTTGAGAAGTACAGGTGAAGCCCGCTTCCACCTTCTGCCTCATCGTCACTTACCATCACGTGAGATGAATTCGAGAGCTTCCCTGTCGAATTTAATTGAAGTCGGTTAAAAGTACCCAAAGCTTCATATTGTCATTATTTGTAACTGAGTGTGAAGATGGTAAAAACAAATAATAGTAGTTTTTTTCATGTAACTTTATTTAAACTATTGTCTAAGGAATGCTAAATTACTAACCCACTGATAGCTGCAAGGGCAAAGAGGTGGCCGTACTTCAATTGGCCCTGCAAATAACTCGATTCCTCAAGCAATGTGGGATGATGACTGAATTCTAATTTTCACGTCTCGTCATAAAATATTAAAATACCGTAGAAAAAGATGCAATCATGTGAAATTAGAATTAAAAATTAGAATTAAAACACATTAGATACAAGCATTTTAAGCTGTTAATTTGGAAGCGATTAGACAGAGAGATCCGACATCAACCGTGACGTCACTGTTGAGTACGGCCATATAAACTTGTGGCGACGAAAGAGGTTCGCTCTCGTATCTACTGTCATTTGTTTTTTACGAAATATAAAGTTGACAGAACGATTGTCAAAAAGAGAGCAAATTTTCACGGACTTGTAAATATATAGCTCCTAAGCAAACTTTAATGTAAGCATAAAATACAATGTAATTATTTCTGCTTTACAAATATTGAAACCTACTTTGTGTTTCCTTCACCACTATCCGTAAAAGTAAGGGCCAGAAAACCCGTACAAACTCTATGTAAATTGCCGTTTTGCTAGAAAGAGATGGAGAAAAATCTTTAATACCTTATAATATCTTGGTAGTTTATTATATGAATGAGCTTCTATTAAAGAAATTTTTTTTTCATTCATCTAGCCTCTCCACAGTTTCTGGGTACACCCCTTATTTTAGCAAACAGCATTGGGATCTTTGGTGTCGGCATTTCCAGCGACGTCCACTTCCGCGGGCACTACTAAGGTCCAAATGGCTTCTAAGAGGGGGTGCTCAACAAGGTAAAGCGTTATTTCTCCCCGGCCCATAGACTCATATTGTACAAGCCTGCTGCTATTTACTTCTGAATAAATTCCAGCTTCACCCTTGGACGTGGTTCAGAGACGTGTTGTGCGAATTGTAGGCGATCCCGATCTAACAGATGGCTTCGAACCCCTAAGCCCGAGGAAAGACTGACTCATTTTGCGTATTGGACTGTTTGTACAATTGGATGTATTTACAGGAACTGTTTGACATGATATCCAACAACTCCATTCTACCACCGCTCACCATCGGCAGGGAATTAGCCCCCATAAGCTTAGAACCAATTTAGTTACGAGCCCAAAGGTTCTCAAGACACTTTCTCCAGTACTCCACTCTGTGCCAGGGTCGCCTGCTTGGGTACCTCCACCTTACCCTATTTCTGCCGCAAAGCAGCAGTGCTTGCATTGCTGTGTTTCGATTTGAATGGCAGTGAAATTACTGGGTACTATGACTTTATATGTTATGTCACAAGTTGGCAACGTAGGTACACTGTGGTTCTTGTGGGGGTTGCAGATTTGCTGCCAATCTTACTAGAGCCACATGTACTATAGGTGACTGTTACCACTTACCATCAGGTGGGCAGTTTGCTTGTTTGCCAACTTAGTCGTATAAAAAACACAATTAGATTGTGGAACAAACTCTGTTTTGAGGTCTTCCATAGGGACTACAGTTTGGGGTTCTTAATTTATCTTATATATCGCAGATGTCCATCCTCCATAGACTGCTGCGAGGGCTTACCATCAGGCGAGCATGCTTGTTTGCCAGCACCTTTGTGGTATAAAAGTGTGTATTCTTGTATGCTATGTAAATATTAACTTAGGCTTGGAAATGCAGTAAAACTTAAAGAGATTTATGCGACACTGACCAAAGAAAAAAAAACAAAGTTGTTGCCGTAAACGTAGACAATCACAGCACTAGCGACATTGCCCGTCACTAGTATATTGATATCTAAAAAAACTCTCTCTCTCACTGAACTTTATTTTGTGTTAAAATTGTTTTAATAACTACAAAAATGTAGTAAAATTAAGTATAGGATTTTGAAAATTGAAAGCATAAATATTTATGGCTTATGACTATAATAAGACTAACGAATTTAAAATGCAGACAGCTATTAAAATTTCGTGTCATAAGTGGCGGACGAAAAACAATAAAACTGGGTGACCTAGTTATGAAGATATTCCATGGATTTATGGTCTGATTATTATTCATTACGAGTAGATAGAACGGTCTAATTTGCATAAATAATTAGAAAACTTAATAGTGGATCACTTTCTAGGCGTTTGATAGCTGTTTTATTATTTCAGCGAGAACTTTTTACCATTAGCTATTGTTTCTAATGTATTTCAAAGCTATATTCCCCCCATTTATATACTATTCCATTAGCAACAAATTATGCGTTTGTCAAGTTCCTCCTGACCCATCGTAGTAGTACGGCATATTCTTTATTCATTTCTTTTACCAATTTTGCATGAATTTGATGTTTTATTATGTTATAAGTTATTGAATGCAAAAAATTTGAATTTGAATATATTATGTTGTTTTTCAACAACATTTATACACGATGTTTCACAATAACCAATAAATAATCAATTCCTTATCTAAACCTAATTATTAAAATATGTTTACACGTAATGTCATTCAACCCAAAATTTTCATGTACCTATATCATAGTATCATCATCATGTCTATGATTTACATGAAAATTTTGGGTTGAATGACATTACGGGTAAACACAAGTTGATAATTAGTTTTCGATAAAGAATTGATTATTTATTGGTTATTATGAAACACCGTGTATATTAAACATAAGCACCCAAACAGTCAAACGTTCAAGTTGTTAAGTTTTCTGACTTTTTCAAATTTTCTGCGCTATTTTCCTATTTTTTCTTTTCATAACAACCTTCTACAAAGTATTACAAAACTTAAATAAGAAGATTAATAGATAAATGGCGTAACCAAGGGAAACAGGATTGAAATAGGTATTTATAGTTCTAAGTATTAAATACATAAGATGGAAAATAATTGATAAATCAAAAATCTTTATTCAATATAGACCAGGCACTTATTGGCGTCAAAATAAAACTTAAAAATCTTCAATCAGGAATCTAATTAACAAATTATTTAATCCTTGTATGTACACACACCCTAACTGTTAGGGTCCTACGGGACTTTAAATGAAAGAGTGGACTGTATTATAATATTTACTGAGGCTGGTATTATAAAACTATCTATTCGCAAGACCGTTGAACAATAGGAAGCGCCCGGTGCCTTGACGATGCGAAGCCCAAGTGATCGTAGTAGACCTAGACGTCTCGGCGCCGGCGCACGCCGTCTTGCTCAGCTCGCGCCCGCTCTCACTCGCACCCCCGCCCGCTGCCAGAACAGCCTGAGGTTCCGCTTGCGCGCGAACACTAACCATTATAAAGATGTATGCAAATAACAGTAAAATGAAAAAAAAAAAAGTAAAATGACTACACCTTCTCGAGAAGAACAGGCAAGGAACTCAGAAGGTCAATAATATGAATATAAAACAATATTAATATCCTGTTAGAAACTTCGCCTAGATATCTGTTGGATCCAATGGTCTACTAAAGAGAATTAATGACATTAAGTCCGAGTTGCAATAATGTTTTAATTCACAAATAAATACCACGTGAGCCAATGCTTTGTCAGCATAATAAAACTGACTGTCTGTCTGACTGCCAGCTAGTGATGTCGTATCTATAATAAATTAGTAACAATAAATTTATTTGCGCATAAAACTTGAGTATTAACATAGATGTTAAAAATAGAGTACAACCACGTTCTGCCTAATCCTCATTATGCACATGAAAACAATCATAAGTCAATGGAATTACAGACTTAAGATTAACTTTCATATCGATTCCTCACTGGAGCAAAAGTTTTCCTGAACGCCAACAGCTTCCCTGCTATGAATAAAAATAAGTCTAAATGAATTTCCTCACACCTTCAACATAACACCCTTGTTTTGAACGAAAGGTTTTTATTTTGAGACGCACGCACAAAAACAGCGACTTATTGAATTCTTTTGACGCCCATCAATTATGCGTAATGCAGACGAATTTTTCCCAGAAGCTGGCCCCACCACGAGCGTTTAAAGTAGCGTTAAAACAAAGTGCAAACAGAGACAACACTCTCGCTGCATAAATCGCCATCCCGTTCCCGCCGTGAGCTTGATTATTGCTATGATATCAGAGTAAGCCTGTTGGTGCCCTTCTATGCCACCTTATATTTAATGGTAATTCCGGAGGTCGCTTCATAAGGCGAGCCTTTTCTTATCTTGCCCTTTGAATGTTTGTTTGAGTTGCCGGAATATTCAACTTATGTCGTAAACGCCCTTAAGTTCCTATTTAGGGAGTGTCCTATGGCCGGCTGGAATTTGGCTTGGGTTGATAAGCATAGGAGATAATGAACGGTCTGTGAGTCCGTGGGATAGAATATATTTGATGGCTTCTTCTCCTGTTGGATGTCGTGAGATTCTACTACACTCTGATTTTTAATTCGACGGAATTCTGACATTTCAGGGATGTTGCCTACGTTGAAAAATTCTCACGACAAAGGAAGAGCATTTTAGCAAAATAAAAAATAAACCTTTCTTGCATTTAAGGTTAATTAGAAAAACTAAGACTTAAAAAATTACTGATAATTTTAAAATGGTAATAAGATTGTTTAATATCATTTTATTGAAGTTACAATAATTATCAAGGAAATTATTTTTCTATTACTGGAATCCCTGTTCAATAATCCATAGGTTGCCAACCTTTTTTAGAAAAACCACTTCGTTTGTAAAATTGTTGCTTCTTCTAAGAGCCAATATAACAAGATGTCAAATCTAAAATTAAAAAACTATTTACGCCGCGTCATGCACCGCGGTCAGAGTTGCGCAAAGTGAAACAATTAATAGTAGAAGGCATAATAATATCACAGCTGAAAAATGGCAAGAATGCATACACCATATCACTAAAGAAGAGGATAAAATGTGCACTATTAATGATCTCATGGATAGTGTGTGTGATTATTTTATAATCCGAGTTGATGATGATGACGACAATGATAATATATGTGATGATGATTAATAAATATTTTTATTTGAGAAATATGTTGTTTTGCTCTGTTTTTTTTTCATTTAGCACTTAAAAAATTACATTCTAGCTAGTCTGCATTGAGTGCACAAAACAAACACTATTTACAATGTCATTTCTTGGTCTAATTCTGTTTCATATTTTTTGTTATTAAATATTTAAAAAATTCTGACCAGAAAAGGTTATTGATGTCTGATTTGTCTATGGTTGACATCTGTCAGAATTCCGTCGAATTAAATATCAGAGGAGCGTCGGTGGCGCTGTGGACTCGGCACTTGCCTTCCAATCGGGAGGTCGGGGTTCGAGACCCGCCATGTACCAATGTGTTTTTCGTTTCGAATTTCATATGTACATTTGTCTGACACTCCTACGGTGAAGGAAAACATCGTGAGGCAACCTGCATACATCTGCGAAGAAATTAAATGATGTATGTGAAGTCGACCAATCCGCACTGGGCCAGCGTGGTTGACTAAGGCCTAATCACCCTAACATAGGGTAGGCTCGAGCCCCTCGGTGGGGACGTATATGAGCTGTGGTGATGATGATGAAATATCAGACTATAGACCTCACGGCGGTTAATATCTATGCTAATGAAATAAAATATTTTATAGGGCGGGCATCAAAACTGCGTCTCCAAAATACCGTGTTGACGCCTCGACCACTTCGGCCACCGAGCACTTTATTCTCAACCAATTTTCGAGGAATCCGTAAAGATTTCTAAATTGAATGTTGACACGTAGTTATTAAAAGACTACTTCGGCTTAACAAAGTTCAAAAAGAGATCTGTAACAGTTAAAGATTTCGTCGTGGCTGGTAAGAGCTCGTAGCCGAAGTGGGCAACGCGTCAACACGGTATAAAGGTGACGCGGTTTCGATGCCCGCCTGGGACGAAATTTTTCCTTTGTTGATTTGTTCATTTTTAATTTTTTTAAAAGAAAATTCTAAGTTTTATATAAAAACTTAGAATTATCACAGAATAAATAATTAATACATACAGATGTTGCACTTCTTTGTTCTTGAATAAAGCCGACATTTTAAATAGCTAAACTTTGAGCACCTGAGCTGAATCACACCTTAACGCCACGCGTTAGCGTATGTTATTTATTAGTAATTCTGAAGCACCACCCCGCTAAGAGTTCGAGCGATAGGGTTGTTGCTGATGGTAAATAATCAGGTAGATACGCATTAAAACGCTACATCGAAAATAATCAAACAATATGTGTAGCGTGATCTATACGTAAACGCGGGGCGCCCCCCGTGCTCAAGCAGCTAGTCTTTATATCTATGACATCAAAGTTGCAAATGCGCTGCGCCCGCATGCAATCACTTCGGTTAGAAATTATCGACGTAAGCGACAAAATACAAATTATTTTATTAAAAAATAACTATAATGATTAGGCAAAAATGCTTCTGTACGATTGTGAATACTGATGATGTCTACTTATTTAAGGAACTTTTTAATGAATACCTAATATCGTTTACTTGTAATCCTGAATTTTCTTATTTTTAAGAGGTAATTGTAAAAATAAAATGTATCAAGGCAAAATCTTTAAATCGCGTTTCCGGTTCTTCTCGTGTCTAGATAAAGATTAAAGAAACACATATTTGACTTTTAGATTTGTAAGATATCTCAGCTACCTATGATATTCGATATAGTGCCTTAACCCTAGAGCGCGGCTCAGTCCCGCTGCTTTTGCACTCTCAGTGTGCGTAAATAGGAAATAATTGAAATGGTAACACAAAAGACGTGAAGGCATTGAGGTCGGTAGTAGAAAAAAAATGTTAGAAGTAGGTAGTTCATGATCGGAGCAACTGACAGGAGCTAGAAGTGATACTATCTCACTCTGATTGCGGCAGCCGAAGCGGCGAAGCAATGACACATAGGTACGTACGGAGCATAAGGGAGTCTATTTTTAATAAAGATAAAAAGGCGAAAATAGTAAAAGTAAAACTTGTCTTCGTAAAATAATTCATTTCTTCGTAATAATCAATCAGTTACATATTTCATAGAAAAGGCATTATGTAAAAAAGGGTTGACTCACAACAAGGTACCTACTTACGGTTCGTTTCCTTATTCGGGCACAGGCATAACATCTTACTCTTATCAATGCCGGTGGCTTCACAAACCGTCCTATATTAAATTTAAGCGAAAAAATGTCTCCAGCTACATTGTTGTCTCGTAAAGGTATCTTACGTTTTCGGGCAACAACATACCCACATCTATTAATCTTAATACTCCTTATGGATCTTGTCTTGTTGCGACGTAATGATATCCTGATTTCACGCTTCCGAGCGCGCTTGTTGTGCCTTGATGAAAAATGTGCGGTTTTATTATATGAACGGATGAAATTTAGAGCGAAGACTCAGGTGTTGGAACGATTCTGTTACGACATTAAGATGATTGCCTTGTAACACCGTTTTTTCTTAAAATTTCATAATACACTAATTTTGCAAAAACACTTTGGTTTCACTGTAGTTTTAACACAAATTTCACAACTAAAATCATAATTACAATAACTTTGTCAATTAATTTCACAATGTCAAGTGTCAACGTCAACGTCGTTTCACGTCACTTCAGTGACATTTGCAATTATCTTTGGTCATTATTCCCTTTTTGCATAAACAAAATAAATCTCGCGTTTATCCTGGCCTTATTTACAAAGATAGTTTTTTTTCGCCCAAAATCCCGTGCTCCCCTTTAGGTGGGTTGATTTTCTCAAAATTCGGAATTTGACATTTAGACCGTTTGTTTTGATCATTTTTAGAGACATATCATAATAAAGTACACTTAAGGCTACATATCATATAATTATGGTTTCGTCGAATAGAATTTGGAAAGCATTCACAGTTTGTTTATGGTTAATTTACATTACGTTTTGTTTTCCAACCAAACTTATAACTTTGGCTGGAAATACTTATTGCATATTGTAGAATTTCGAAAGATCCGTATGTTGACTTGACACATCATGACACACATGTTATGAAATGAATTTGGTTTTAGGGCAGGTTCCGTCGCCAATACGACGCTTAACATTCGGTGAACGAACGCGCCCATTTTTCACCCTAGTCTTTGAACGCGTCTTTCGTCTATGTTATGATCTCCGAACTGGTTAGTCTGTGAGACATCGACCGAAGGAATTTGTTATTGATTCGAAGATCATAAAGTATTTATATTCATTTCTGCGAATAAAATCAATAGGTATTTCTCCCGTTTTCCGTGTGAATTTAATTTGAAAAGCTACAGTGAGACTTCAAAAGTCAGTTCTTTTTGTTTTCAGCTTGAAGAGTAAAGCTAAGGAAAAAATACTATATTTACTCGCCGGCACGCGATTCATTAAATTAAATGGATTTATTGTATCAATAAGTGCAAAAAATCAATAAGGTATCTAATTAACTTATTATATTTCATGATTTAAAACAGATTTTGTTAATTTTATTTTTATTTGTGGGTAAATTGATTATTAAATCAAACATATTACATTTCCAAAATTCGCCTTTTTCATCCCCTATTTCATTAAAAAACCCTGATAGTAAGCGGCATCTTAGTGGGATTAAGGCATATATTGAGTAACACTTGCGAATTTCATGTTAAATTCTAAATTTTCACAATATTAAGTTTCACATCCTTCTTTGGCAAATAACTCACAAATTAAGCTGTTTTCTTTTTATTAATAGCAATAATTATACACAAAATAGGTGCTCTCCCCTCCATATGTCCTTTTTATTAACTAACCAATAAAAAACTTTGACAATTCATTGAAAATTATGTTTGGAATTAACTTGCAATGTTTATTACCTGAAATTTAAACGTATTGACTGGGATTCCTTCAGAACTCAGTGCTAGACCCACTTACCTCAAGATCATAGGCATATTTAATTATATTTTTAACCTAACGCTGTGCTATGAATCTCCAGGGCAGTTCCCGGAGGCCGTAGGGCTCCGCTGCTTGGCTTTTAAGCTAGAGGCACTAACCTAACATCAAGGAGGAATTCTGTGGAATTACACAAGTAATAAATATACATATAGAGAGAGAATAAGTTAAGAAACTGGAATATCATATCTCTGACCCGTGATTGCAAGGCTTAGCATAGAAGGTACGATCTACTAACAACCGCTCCGGGGAAAGCTACTAATAAAAAAAAAAAGAAACCTATAACTATTTGTTGGTGTACTTTATTGCCCCTCATTTTATAGTTTTGTACCCAATTTGTACCTGATTTTTACCTGCCGAGATTGATCAAACAAACCTGAACCATCCTGCCTTTGGCTTGTATCAATTAAAGATTTAGTTAAGTGCTTTGCGTTGATTTTGCAGGGATTTTGTTGACTTCAGTAACATTATGCATATGTGAATTATAATTATGTACCAACAAGAATAAAGCTTTTCATTTTGTATCGAACTAAAGGAATAAGTTTGTTTTTTTTCTTTCAACTTTAAGATTTCCCTATATTTCTACAATTTAGCAAGAAAAAGCACTACAAAATGGCGCCCGAACAGGGACATGAACCCTGGACCCTTCGATATCGAAAAAAAGGTGTTACAGCCTTTAAATGGATTTATATATATCCTCAGCAGGCATGACGACGGAATCATCTTCATCATCATCACAGCTCATATCTGTCCCCACCGAGGGGCTCGAGCCTACCCTAAGTTAGGATGTTTAGACCGTAGTCCACCATTCTGACCCAGTGCGGATTGGTCGACTCAAATCCACCTTTGAATTTCTTCGCAGATGTATGCAGGTTGCCTCACGATTTTTTTCTTTACCGTAAGAGCGTCGGCAAAATATCGAATTTGAAAAACATATTGGTACATGGCAGGATCGAACCACGGACTTCCCGATTAGAAGGGCAGTGCCGAATCCACAGCGCCACTGACGCGCTCTCACGACTGCATATGAAGTAAATACTTACCAGCATTATGTATTTAACTTGAAAAGTTATTTCTTGCTACGACTGCTGACTTTGATTACGTATCAGAGAAGGGTCAGGAGGGCATTTCACTTCGCCCAGCGAGGAAAGCAAGAATGTAGATAGTGTTCACGCTCGAGGAAGAGCGAGTGGCGGCACTGCATTCTAGTCTGTGCAGTGACAGCTTTTTTGGCGGCCGGCCGCATGTGATATGTCAGTTGAGTCGAGTCGAAATGTCATAATTTGTGGTTAGGATGATGTCCGGGCATCCATAAAATATAATACACAATATTCAAGCAAATAGTGATTTGCGCGGCGCACCTAATATCGGGGTGCGAAAGCCCGCTTTGTGTTTGTGTGTCAAAATCGCGTGTGTGAGTCGTGGTGGCCTAATAGGCCTTTGTAGTGCTCCGGTCTCCACCGGTGGATCCACTGCAGAACTTCGGGAGCCGCGACTTCCTTCGAGCTAGCTCAGGAAGTCCACCGGCTACGGAGGAGACGGACGGAGACAACGGGAATCGGGGTAAGCCACAATGCTCTTTATGAGCGGGTAGTAGGGCATCAGCAATCAACCCAAAATTCCTTACTCGGTGAAACGCCGACGTGGTGGAGTCTACTTGGGGCACCACCATCTCTTGGTAGCAGAGCGTGGTTTTTGGATTTGAGTGGTTCTTAGATTTGAGTATTTGATTAGTATTGTACAATTAATATTGTAATCTTGTTGGTTGTCCAAACGGGCAATACATATTAATTGGTTTTGATTGCTGATTTTAAACCGACTACCAGCTCATTTGTGGACCGATCTCCTTAACTAATTGTCATTGTATATGAAAAATTGGGGTTAAATGTCTTTTGTTGTTCTAGTTAAGTTCTAGCATTTACCTATATTTGATTTTGGTTTGTTTTTTCATATCTTTGTTTTGCCCTTGAATATTTTGTTTGTTAAGTTGTAAACTTATAATTGAATTTAATTTGTTTAAAAAATTTTGCTGCTATATGACTTTGCTGTTGTTGTAATACACTATATTGCTGTGTTAAGTTTTAGCATTTACATTTGATTTTGTTTTGTTTGCCTTTGAATATTATGTTTGTTAAGTTATTGACTTAATACTTGAACTTAATTTGTTTGAAAAATTCTGTTGTTAAATGCCTTTGTTGTTCTAGTTAAGTTCTAGCATTTACACTTGATTTTGGTTTGTTTATATATTTTGTTCTGCCTTTGAAGTTCCTCCCGATCTGTTTTATTGTCTGCGGTTGTCGGTCTGTTTGTCCGTGTATTATTATAGTGTTTATTAATTTTGGTGCAAAATGGTCCCGCCAGTCAGCCCGCTTAGTGGTGCCCGCGCGGGTGCACAAAAGATTTTGAGATGGTTTGCTAGTGCCGTCGCTTTGGTAGACCGACCAGACCGAGAACAGGCCTTGTTAATTCGGCATGAGGGAGTACCTGCTCGCTTGAAGGAATTGGAGCAGCTTTTCGTTGCTCATCAACAATATCTGCTCGACCACCCAGCCGAGGGTGCCGCTGAGTTGCGGGCAGTTGACCAATTTAATGCCGATTATGATCAGTGTTTTGAACAGGCGGATGTGATTATAAACAAGGCTCAGGCAATCCTATCCGTCCGGAGGGGTGAGTCGTGCACGCCCGGGGAGGTCAAGCCTACCCCGGCCGGCTTGCTGGGCAGACTGCCCACTTTGGACATCCCAACCTTTGATGGGAACCTGGCTTCTTGGATGGGGTTCATTAACCTCTTTGATAGCCTGGTTCACTCGAGGGACGACCTGTTCCCTAGCCAGAAATTGGCCTATTTGCTCTCTGCCTTACGTGGAGAGGCTGGTGTACTTGTCCAGCATCTACCTGTCAATGATGACAGTTATGATATTGCAAGGGCGTTGTTGACCGCCCGGTATCAGAATGTTCGCTTGCTAGCGGACACACATGTGGCTGCCATTTTAGGGCTGCCACGAGTATCGCGGGTCTCCTCATTGAGGAAGGAGATTTTGAACCCGCTGCTGAGCGCTATTAATGCGCTCAAACGACTTGATCTACCGGTGGACCAGTGGTCCTTTATTTTGCTCCACCTCATCCTCGATAAGCTTCCCATGGAGATGAAGGGACGCTTCGAACAAAGGTACGGGGGCAATAGTGCCTCGTACCTCCCCCCCTTCTCGGATCTCCTCAGATTTTTGGAGGATGAGTGTCGGATGACCGACCACTTGGATCTGGCTCCTATACCGGGACCGAGTACAGGTCGCTATGAGGCGACCCGGGCAGCGCCACGGAGAGAGCGCCGCCCGTACAAGCAGTATACTGCAGTGCGGCAGAACTCTCCACACAGGGAGAGGCCGATGCCTTGCAAGTGTTGCAAGCGGGATGGCCATCGTTTGCCGGCCTGTCCCAAATTTGTTGGCCTACGCACCGAGGGGCGTAGGAATATGGCCAAGCAGCGGAATTGGTGCTACCGCTGCCTGGGGGCCCATATGGCATCGGCTTGCCCCCACCCACGAGATTGCCACTGTTGTGGAGGGGCCCATCACCCCCTTTTGTGCTTCAACAATAGAGACACTCGTGAGGTGGTGAGAGAGAGGGACTCGCACACGGGCGGGGGCCCTCCTAGGTCACCCACCTCTCCGAGGAGATCGGAGGGGCGTGCCACCCCTCCGCGGAGATTGGACAGGCGCCCCCCCTCCAGTGAGAGGATTGGGCGCCCCACCCCCCCTACGGGCGGGGGGGATCGACGCGCCGCTTATGAGGCGCCACCGCGGGATTGGGCCGCGGTCATTAGGGAGCCACGTCGGGAGCCGATACGATTCTCTCCCCCTCTAATGGAGAGACCCCGGTTGTCACGGGCTCCCCCAACTTTCGCCCATCATGGGCACCGCCCGGCCCCCCGATGCCGCTTTGATCGGGGCCAGTACGTGCCGGATTGGGACCCGCTCGAGCGCCTTGAGCGCCCTATTCCTCCGCCGCGCACGCATTTTTCTTCGGACCCCCCTTCCCCCCCGTTGCGGGGAATGCGGGAGGATTTTCACTAAACCAACTGTCGGCTGCAACCCCCCCACAGGAGCAGGTGCTGTTACCAACAGCCTCCGTACAGGTGTGGGGCCCGAGGGGCACCTTTGTTTTAGTTCGCGCCCTTTTGGATACGGGAGCTCAGGGTTGCATTGCCTCCAGCTGGCTGGTCCGGCAGTTGAGTTTGAACACATCTCCATACCTTGAATCGGTACGAGGAATCGGAGACCTGCGGATCCCGGATCCGATCGGTCAGGTTTTGTTCTCCTTCTCCCCCCACTTCTCTTCAGCGCCCAAAATTGGCGCTACCGCGATTGTTTATGAGAAGGTTGTTGGTCAGCTTCCGCAACAGCACGTTTCGCGCGCTGTCGTTGATGCGACATCAGGATTGACCTTGGCTGACCCTTCCTTCCACCGAACCGGTCCGATTCACTTATTGCTCGGTGCCGATGTTCTAGGCCGCGTGTATTGTGGGAAGAGGAGAGAGTTACAGAAGGGTGGGCTGGTAGCCTTATCTACATCGCTTGGGTTTGTAGTGATGGGACCAGTTAGGCATAACCCACCATCTCCATCGGTGGACAGTTACATAACTGTTAGCTCCACCTTATCGGATGTCCTTCAACGGTTTTGGGAGGTGGAAGAGCCACCTACCGTGAAGCGAGTGAACCCCTTGGACGAGGAGTGTGAGTTGTTCTACCAGAACAATACAGGTCGCCTTCACTCAGGACGGCTGATCACTCGTTTGCCCTTTTTGTCAGTTCGCCCCTCACTTGGCAGCTCCCGGCCGTTGGCCGAGAAGCGGCTGCTGTCCATGGAGCGTCGTATGAGTAGGAACTCCGACCTCAAACAGAAGTATGTCGACTTCATGCGAGAATATGAGCAACTGGGGCACATGTCGGTCTCGCGACTGGACTGGCGAAACGAGGAACATAATTTTCTTCCTCACCACGCGCTTTTGAAACCTTCCACTGGGAAGATACGCGTTGTTTTTGATGGGTCAGCTCCTACGTCTACCGGAGTTTCGCTGAATCAATGTCTGCATGCTGGACCGAAGTTGCACCACGAGGTGGGCGATGTATTGACCAACTTCCGTCGCCATGCCGTCGTCTTTGTGACCGATATCCGGATGATGTTTCGGCAGACTGTGATTCACCCGGACGATAGACGATATCAGCTCATATTATGGAGAGAGGATCCCAGGGATCCCATGCTGGTCTACGAGCTGAACACCAATACATACGGTTTGCGTTCGAGCCCCTTTGTGGCAATTCGCTCACTTGTGGAACTCACTGAACGTGAGCGGTTACGATACCCTCGCGCATCCTTGGTTCTCAAGGAGGATGCATTTGTTGATGATATTTGTACGGGCTCCTCTAGTGTCGAGGAAGCCTTGATTTTGCGAGATGAACTAATTGCTCTTCTCGGGGCTGGTGGTTATGAACTGAGGAAGTGGATGTCCAACTCACCTCAGCTTTTGTGTGACTTGCCAGACGACCACCAGCAGGAGCCTCATATTTTTGAGAATGCCAACACTCCAGATTTACTGTCTGTTTTGGGAGTGCAATACAGACCTGTCCAGGACACGTTCACCTATCGATTGGAGCTGCCAAGCCCCAAGGTCTGGACGAAACGGTTAGTTTTGTCTACAGTAGCTCGTACCTTTGACCCAAATGGCTGGATTAGTCCCGTAGTGTTTTGGATGAAGTGCTTCCTACAGGAACTTTGGTCAGCCGAAGTGTCGTGGGATGAGCCCCTCTCGGGCCGTTTGCTGCGAGATTGGGAGTCCTTCATGTCGTCTCTCCCCGACATTAACGGTGTTAGTATCCCTAGACATATACTGCCTAAGGGACGGTTTACGGCCAGCCTTCATGGCTTTTGTGACGCGTCTGAGAGTGGATACGCAGCCGTCGTATATATCCGGACGGTCGATGATAGAGGAGCTGTTAAGCTCCACTTGCTAATTGCTAAGAGTAAGGTTGCTCCACTTCGGACTCGATTAACGATTCCGAAGTTAGAATTGTCTGGAGCTACTCTTCTGGTTCGGTTGATGAACCACGTTGTTGACACCCTGGGACGTAGTGTGGACTTTGAGTCGCTCTTTGCTTGGTCCGACAGTCAGGTTGTCCTGTGTTGGATTAAGAACTCCGTCCACTCCCTGGAAGTATTTGTGGCCAATCGGGTATCCCAAATACAGGCCTCGAAGGCCACGTTGATTTGGCGCCACGTGCCAGGTGAAATAAACCCTGCTGACTGTGCATCACGTGGCAGCGAAGCCCCTCAGCTTATTGACCACACTCTGTGGTGGGGTCCCGACTGGTTGTTACAACCGTCTTGGCCTTCCACACCAGCTGTGGTGAAGGTACCAAATCCGGGCTTGCGTGTTCACGCTGTCGAGACTATGGCGGCTCCAGAGCGGGAATTTTTATTAGACCGCTACAGTTCTCTGGACAAGTTGCTCGGCGTGACCGCTTGGATAAGAAGATTTATACGAAATTGTCGCCGGCCTCAGGACAAAGATTTGTGTCCGGTCCTCTCACCGCAGGAGCGCCAAGATGCTCTTCTGCATTGGGTGCGTATGACCCAGTCTAGAGCGTTTGAACCGGAACTTAAGATTTTCCGTACCGGGACGTCCAAATTGAAGGGACCCTTGGTGCGTTTGACTCCCTTTCTGGATGATAAAGGATTGTTGCGTGTAGGAGGCCGATTGAGGCACGCTAACTTGCCTTATAGATCACGTCATCCCCTGTTGCTCCCCAAGGACGGACCATTGGTGCGATTGTTGATCATTGATCGCCATGTGAAGAATGCTCATGCCGGATGTAATGCATTGACCGCGCTCCTCCAACGGGAGTTTTGGATTTTGTCAGCGCGAAGAATAATCCGATCTGTTATCTTTCGATGTCTGCCCTGCTATCGTTTACGCCCCGAGACGATGCAGCCCCAAATGGGTGATTTGCCTGCTGATCGTGTGAATGAATCGATGACCTTCTTAGGAGTTGGAACTGATTTCGCGGGACCGTTCACTATAAAAACGTCGCGACTCCGTAATGCTAAGACTGAAAAGGCTTACTTGTGTGTGTTTGTTTGTGTGGCCACTAAAGCCGTTCATTTGGAGGTGGTGAGTGCGCTCACCATGGACGCTTTCTTAGCAGCGTTAGGCAGATTTGTCTCCCGCCGGGGACTGCCTTCTCTAATTCGGTCCGATTGTGGGACGAACTTCAAGGGCACTGATAGACATATAAGAGAAGTTTGTGAATTTTTAGATAAAAATAATATTGAGATCGGATCCACACTCTCCCGTAGGGGGGTAACATGGCGATACTCCCCGCCGTCTTGCCCTCACTGGGGAGGGATTTTTGAATCTGTTGTAAAGGCCGCCAAGACTCACTTTCGCCGCGTTATTGGGGAGACTATTCTCACGTTTGAGGAACTCGCGACGGTGTTTCATAAGATTGAGGCGGTTCTCAACTCGCGTCCGTTATGTCCGTTGTCTACCGACGCGAACGATTTGCAGGCCCTCACGCCGGGCCATTTCTTGATAGGCAGACCACTTAACGCCCTGCCCGAGTATCCTTATAGAGATATCAATCCCGGACGCCTTTCGCGGTTTGAGTTGCTCCAGCAGCTTACCCAGAGTTTCTGGCGCCGCTGGCACCTTGAATATTTACACATTTTGCAACAGCGCGTTAAGTGGTCAGATAAGACAAACCCACCGAGGGTTGGAGACCTCGTGTTAGCCTGCCACCCTTACGTTGGCGTCGCGGACGCATTGTCCAACTTACTCTAGGGTCTGATGGTGTGCCCAGGTTTGCCGAGGTCCTAGTTGGGGATTCTGTTTTGAAGCGCGCGGTCGCTACTCTTTCTCGCCTCCCCTTAGACTGATTTGGCGGACAGTCCGGGACTGTCCGGAGCGGGGGGATGTTCACGCTCGAGGAAGAGCGAGTGGCGGCACTGCATTCTAGTCTGTGCAGTGACAGCTTTTTTGGCGGCCGGCCGCATGTGATATGTCAGTTGAGTCGAGTCGAAATGTCATGACATGCTTAGAGGTTATGTGCGGGCCGGAATAAAATATAATACACAATATTCAAGCAAATAGTGATTTGCGCGGCGCACCTAATATCGGGGTGCGAAAGCCCGCTTTGTGTTGTGCAAGGTATCAAAATCGCGTGTGTGAGTCGTGGTGGCCTAATAGGCCTTTGTAGTGCTCCGGTCTCCACCGGTGGATCCACTGCAGAACTTCGGGAGCCGCGACTTCCTTCGAGCTAGCTCAGGAAGTCCACCGGCTACGGAGGAGACGGACGGAGACAACGGGAATCGGGGTAAGCCACAATGCTCTTTATGAGCGGGTAGTAGGGCATCAGCAATCAACCCAAAATTCCTTACTCGGTGAAACGCCGACGTGGTGGAGTCTACTTGGGGCACCACCAGATAGGCTTATAATTTTTACGATTGCAACAGTGATTATTAAAATGCGTCTTGTCTATGAGGTCTGGCTATGTTACCTCTAATTGTCGAAACAAAATAATGCCATTAGCATTTGTTATTATGGCTAAGACGGTGAGCTAAATTGACTCAGAAGCCCTACCACCAACCAAACCGAGCATTAAACTTCTGCCCTATGGGGAATCGAATCCGGGACCTCCCGATCAACACCCAGTGTTAGTCTTAATCACTAAGCCACGAAGTCGATTTAAAACAGGCTACTTTCCAGATATTTAATGTAGTAGTTCCTATATATTTAACGCGAGATATAGCCGAACTCATAACTGAATCCGTGCTAACGAATTCGAGCACTGTCTAGCGTCAAAATAAATTTTCCTCTTCGCACGTAGCGTTTCAAGCGTATAAATGGATATGAATAATAAACCTAGCAGTTATCTCAAAGCCTAACACAATGTCTCCGCAGAGCTATGGTTACATTTTACACGCTCCTCAATTATTTACATATTTACATATTATTATACTAATTGGGACGATGACTGAATTCTAATTTTTACGTCTCGTCATTAAATATTAAAATACCATGGAAAAAGATGCAGTCCTGTGAAATCAGAATTAAAATCGGCTTAGAAATACATTAGACACAAGCATTTTAAGTTGTTAATTTGAACTCGATTAGACAGAGAGATCCGACATCAACCGTGACGTCATTGTTGAGTACGGCCATATAAACTCCATGTAAATTGCCGTTTAGCTAGAAAGAGATGGAGAAAAATCTTAAATACCCTATATCTTGGTTGTTTTTATAGTTATTCGAAAATCGATTTTTTCTTTCTGTTTATTATATGAATGTACTTCTATTAATGCAAAAAAAAATTTTAGTCATCTAGCCCATTGCCCTGTTCATTATATCCGATTGTTTAAGGTTTGTGAAAGTAACACATTTGTTTTTCGTGTTACGAGTGTCGATGACTTATTTACTTAGTGAAATGTAATAATATGAAGGACTAGTTGTGCACGAAAACTACGCATCGCTTTATTAGTAAGGCTCAACACTGTGGTTTCCTTATTTTTTGGTATTTCTCAGCCTCCCGTGGGAATTTTGAAAAAAAATGTATAAAATAATGCCGATTAATGCAGATTTTCGTCACTTGTAGAACAATACATAGGTTCTCATCAGGCGGTCTCCTTATTTGAAGTACACAAGGTATGATATATCTACATTAAGAGACAAAAAATTACAATTTCTGAGTTTCTTGCCTGTACTTCTCGAGCAACTTATAGTTGCGTTAAAGTGTATGTCCACAAGGAATAACATTTATTTTTATTTATTTTTTATTTCATAATTTATTGTACACAAAAATACAAAAAGAGAACACAAACAACGGTAAACCCGAACAAAACTACAATAGTACCGTTCACTAGGAAACATAAGCTGAATAAACTTATTAAACCTGTGTTAAACGGATCGACTATTACATTTTCCACCGAGGTGAAGTACTTGGGCGTCACTTTCGACCAAAGGCTCACCTGGAACACACACATTAATAATGTGGTTCAAAAAGCAAAAATCGCACTTGGTGTGTGTAATCGCATGGTAGGGACGAAATGGGGACTCAACCCAAAGATCGCCCTCTGGATATACACCGCCATAGTAAGGCCCATAGTAACCTATGGCGCTGTGGTTTGGCACAAAAAGGCTAAACAGAGGACAATCATTGACACTCTAAATAGCCTTCAAAGAACCGCATGTCGAATGGCAACGGGAGCCATGTCCACAACACCGGCAGCTGCATTAAACGCCCTTCTAAACCTGCCGCCCCTTAATCTAGTAATAGAAAAGGAGGCGAAGGCTTGCCTACATAGGGTCGGCATAGGCTGTCGCATTAACTGGCTCTCTCAAACACTGAGGACCCTTCAGGACTCTGTGCTGAAACATCCAATGTTAGCTATGACCAGCGATGTCATGCTTCCACGAGTAAACTTCGTTAGAAATTTTAAAGTGGAAACCCCTCACAGAGATGAATGGGAAGAGAATCTCAACTCCTGTGAGGATGGAAGCCTCGTATGGTATACGGATGGCTCCAGAAAATCATTTGATGTAGGGTGCGGAGTGTACGGTCTAAGGCCCAGGGTGAGCAAAAGTACCAACTTGGGCCGGTACGCATTCGTTTTCCAGGCGGAGATATATGCCATCATTGAATGTGCAGATATCATAAACCAAAGAAACTACTCAAACCAACATATCTATATTTATTCAGATAGTCAAGCAGCTCTAAAAGCCATTAGCTCGAGCCAAATAAACTCGAAGCTGGTAGAGGACTGCCTCACCCGCCTGAATGCTATAGGACAAAAAAACTAAATTGTTTTAAGATGGGTTCCTGGGCATTCTGGTGTCATTGGCAACGAGAAGGCCGATGAACTCGCTAAAACTGGAACTATAAAACCACAAATAGGACCGGAACCTTTTTGTGGGATTTCAAAGAACCAGGTACACAACTTTCTAAATGAACAACTTCTTAGAAACTCATTCGAACTCTGGAAATCTACTCCAGGGCAAGAACACGCGAAGGCACTAATACAAGGCTACTCGCGTAAACTAACTGACGAGCTTCTGCAGCTTAACAGGAAAAACATCAGTGCAGTCGTAAGAACCTTAACTGGACATTGCGGCCTGAATAGACACATGTTCAACCTCAAGATTAGGGACAACGACATCTGCAGATTCTGCAATCAGGAGCGTGAAACTCCTAAACACGTTCTGTGTGACTGCAGCCCACTGATTCATCGGCGTAGCCTTCATCTGGGAAGACACTTCATGAGACCAGATGAAATACAAACTCTCCCAACCCAAAAAATCCTCAATTTCATAGAGGGTTTGGGCTTGAAGGAGATACTCTAACGGTGCTATAATTCACAATAGATCTTTTAGGTCGAGGTGAAAAGGCCTACAAGGCGAAAGCCCGTACAATAACAACAATAATAATAACACAAACAACACACATATGAGTACAAAAAGGTTTGGCTTATCTCTGACGAAATCTCTTCCAGCCAACCTACAGTAGGAAAATTTTCAAAAACAAAAAACAGCAGCTGTGTGTACACAAAATTAAAAAAAAATCACACATACTACAGAAAAATACCTATACAAAAAAAAACTCAAATACTAATTAAATTGATAAATGGATAACACTCAATTTAACATTATAATGTGGAAGAGAGATAAAACTCCTTCACTCTCTTCTTAATTAACGGAAGTGTGTATATCCCGTATTTGAGGAGGAAGCGAGTTCCACAATCTGACAGCATGAATAGTAAAGGACCACTTATAGAATTGCGTATTAAAGGAAGGAAGCTGTAGCAGCGTACGAAGGTGTGATCTACAGTGTCAGGAGAACGAGCAAACTCAAAACAACAAAAATTATATTTTTTGGATGACTAACGCCTTTTGCACACCGACGCCGCGAACCGCGATAGCGAAAACGAAAAAGCGGTGATCAACCGAAATTTAAGCGGTCGTTTTCACACCGCATTTCAATATCGCATTTGCCTACTCATTTGAGTGCAACATGTCGTTTGAGTCAGACGGATTTCTTTCCGAATCTGAAGAAGAAGAACTATTAGTTCTTGTATCGACATTAAGAAAAAGAGGAAGAATATGGGAAAAGACGAATTTTTCGCCACGCTACTTCTTTTTTATATGAATTCTTATAATCTGGATACCCCATAAGGTATAACCTCGAATTTCATTAATAATTTTTTCAGTTTCTGCCTCCGCCATCTTGAATCGCCGCGATATTCTGTCCAAAAAGGCAAATCACGTCGTTTCTCTCCCAGCGACGAAACTAAAATGGCGGTACAGGGGCGTCCGTGTGAAACAAGTATCGCGAGGATCAACGATACTATAAAAACTGAGATGCAATTATAGGAAGTCACAGGCGAGAGAGCGAGATGCAACATAACGCGATACGTTTCGAAGTGTGGGACAGATTTACCGCAGTTTCGCTATCGCGGTTCGCGGCGTCGGTGTGCAAAAGGCGTAAGGGCCAGTTTTTTGATACATGGTCCACATTAACTATTAGTCAGTGTGACATTTTAACTACGTAATCGTGTTACCCATGTATCACGATAACGAAGTTCAAAAGTTATTATCTGTCAAATCGAATAACATTTCACATATTTTTAAGCAATTTGACAGATATCATTACACTAACTTTTTGACCAATATCAAAAAGCCCTTAATTAATTTTAAATTGGATTTTTGTTTTTGTTTGAAGTCAATAAGTGGCTGTAAAAGTCTTTATTAAATAAAGATAATAAAATTAGTGGGTACCAAGGTTCAGTTACACCAGCCCACTGTCCTAATTATCTCCTCCGCAACATACAATTACTTCTGCTAATTGCTAATGAGCTAGATCCTGTTTTATTCTGTCCGTAATTGGAATACGAAGTAATAAGGGCCGATCACTCGGGTTTCAGGCGGCTAATTTACGTCCATCTGCTTTTTTTGTTGACCCATTCGGGGCCCTTAAGGCGCTACATCCCGGTTTCGAATAATTTCGATTGACTGTGCCGTCGCACATATAACATGCAGTTATAAAATTCATATTAGTAGGTGTATATTGGGCATTCTAAAACACATTCAACGTGATCTCACCTCCGTTCGATCACTGTCGTTGAATGTGTTCTAGAATTCCCAATCACTATTGAGCAAATGTGGATCGGTTTAACATGTTGTGCAAATTCTGTTCTAGAACGCCCAATCACCATTCTGTTCTAGAATTCCCAATCACTATTGAGCAAATGTGGATCGGTTTAACATGTTGTGGGCATTCTAAAACAGTTTTCATCAAAACACCGCAAACGAACGGAGTGAGATTTGAGCTACGCTTCGCTGCGCTCTAGCTCCGCTACGCTCCGCAAATCTCACTGCGTTCGTTTACGGTGATTTGATGAAAACAGTTTAAGATTGCCCAATATACATTATATAGGGTTAAATGGAAAAGAAGATTTTTTATTTCATTTCATTTCATAATGTTTCTATTCTTCCGTGTTGATTCAGATACAGTACTCCGCCACGGATATTATGTTGTCTGTAGCTTTGCAGGTTTTCGCGTGTGCAGGTATTAGGATACGCTTGGGGTGGGCAGGTAAGAAATTTTTTACTTGCCATCGAGCCGTAGTGAAAGGATCAGCCAGTCTGCGTTACCGAGTCGTCATCCACGCAGTCTGTTGCCCGGGGTGCGCCGGACGCATATGAAACTGCGCCACACTGGGAGGCTCCTTTCCTGCACCCCATATTTCATATTTCAGTATATTTCATTTCATTTTTCAGTATATTTAATTTCATTTTTCAGTATATTTCATTTCATTTTTCAGTATATTTCATTGAATTTTTCAGTATATTTAATTTCATTGTTTCAACATATTGCATTTCATTTTTCAGTATATTTCATTTCATTTTTCAGTATATTTCGTTTTTAAGTACACACGTTTTCAGTCTACTAGGCACGTTTTCGTGGTCTTCAACCTCAGGCTAGATTTTAGCAAGGGAAGAGCGTAATAATTACAGAGCTTAAACTGTATGTGGGCTTCCCGAGTATCAGTACTGGTTCCCCTTACAAGTTTCTCCGTATATTATATACACTAACCCAGCCAAAACTTCATCCCAAAGGAAAACACATGTGTTGTTTGACTGTAAACAGTATACTTTTGGTTTTGCTTGATTGCGATTTACTTGACACATTTTCAAGGTTTTCTATCTCAGAATATTAAGGCATTCAACTAGGTAGCAGTGCAATAACAACAGAACTTAAACTGGTTGAGGTTTCCTGGCTTCAGGTCTCAATAATCGAATAAGTATCTGTACGGTTATACACTCTGCCTTCGTTAAACGTGTACCCTTATTTCAAAGGAAAACACTTGTGTGGTTGGATCGCATATATTTCATTTCATTTTTCAGTATATTTAATTTCATTTTTCAGTATATTTCATTTCATTTTTCAGTATATTTCATTGAATTTTTCAGTATATTTAATTTCATTATTTCAACATATTGCATTTCATTTTTCAGTATATTTCATTTCATTTTTCAGTATATTTCATATCATTTCATTTTTCAGTATATTTCATATCATTTCATTTTTCAGTATATTTCATTTCATTTTTCAGTATATTTCGTTTTTCAGTACACACGTTTTCAGTCTACTAGGCACGTTTTCGTGGTCTTCAACCTCAGGCTAGATTTTAGCAAGGGAAGAGCGTAATAATTACAGAGCTTAAACTGTATGTGGGCTTCCTGAGTATCAGTACTGGTTCCCCTTACAAGTTTCTCCGTATATTATATACACTAACCCAGCCAAAACTTCATCCCAAAGGAAAACACTTGTGTTGTTTGACTGTAAACAGTATACTTTTGGTTTTGCTTGATTGCGATTTACTTGACACATTTTCAAGGTTTTCTATCTCAGAATATTAAGGCATTCAACTAGGTAGCAGTGCAATAACAACAGAACTTAAACTGGTTGAGGTTTCCTGGCTTCAGGTCTCAATAATCGAATAAGTATCTGTACGGTTATACACTCTACCTTCGTTAAACGTGTACCCTTATTTCAAAGGAAAACACTTGTGTGGTTGGATCGCAATCGATTTATTCGGCATACTTGAATTCAGTCTACTAGACACGTTTTCAAGGTTTTCTTTCTTAAAATATTAAGGCATTTAACTAGGTAGCAGTGCATTAACAACAGAAATTAAACAGGTTGAGGTTTCGTAGCTTCAGGACTCAACTCTCGAATAAGTATCTGTACCGTTCTACACTCTGCCTTCGTCAAACGTGAACCCTTATTTCAGATGAAAACACTTGTGTTGTTTGACTGTAAACAGTATACTTTTGGCGTTGCTTGATTGCGATTTACTAGACACATTTTCAAGGTTTTCTATCTCAGAATATTAAGGCATTTAACTAGGTAGCAGTGCAATAACAACAGAACTTAAACTGGTTGAGGTTTCCTGGCTTCAGGACTCAATTCCGAATAAGTATCTGTACCATTATACACTCTGCCTTCGTCAAACGTGAACCCTTATTTCAAAGGAAAACACTTGTGTGGTTGGATCGCAATCGATTTATTCGGCATACTTGAATTCAGTCTACTAGACACGTTTTCAAGGTTTTCTTTCTTAAAATATTAAGGCATTTAACTAGGTAGCAGTGCAATAACAACAGAACTTAAACTGGTTGAGGTTTCCTGGCTTCAGGACTCAATTCCGAATAAGTATCTGTACCGTTCTACACTCTGCCTTCGTCAAACGTGAACCCTTATTTCAGATGAAAACACTTGTGTTGTTTGACTGTAAACAGTATACTTTTGGCGTTGCTTGATTGCGATTTACTAGACACATTTTCAAGGTTTTCTAGCTCAGAATATTAAGGCATTTAACTAGGTAGCAGTGCAATAACAACAGAACTTAAACTGGTTGAGGTTTCCTGGCTTCAGGACTCAATTCCGAATAAGTATCTGTACCATTATACACTCTGCCTTCGTCAAACGTGAACCCTTATTTCAAAGGAAAACACTTGTGTGGTTGGATCGCAATCGATTTATTCGGCATACTTGAATTCAGTCTACTAGACACGTTTTCAAGGTTTTCTTTCTTAAAATATTAAGGCATTTAACTTGGTAGCAGTGCAATAACAACAGAACTTAAACTGGTTGAGGTTTCCTGGCTTCAGGACTCAATTCCGAATAAGTATCTGTACCGTTATACACTCTGCCTTCGTTAAACGTGAAACCTTATTTCAGAGAAAAACACTTGTGTTTTTAGATCGCCACCAAGACACGCTCTGAATGCAAAGATAAATACACGGTTTATATATAATAAGCCTGCCATACAGTTTCAAAGCATTCCCACGAAATTCATTTATCAGCAATAAATTTATTGCACATTATTCATATATCCAGTTACGAGTGCTTACTCAAATAATAAGGCTTCTTTCACACGTTAATACTTTTATTTGTTTATTAAATTACTTCAATTAAATATATTCTTTATTATAAAACAAAGTATAAAATTGATGATTTTTGCGACTGAAAGATGTGTTCCAGTCATCACACGAATAAAAAATAGAAAATAAATATTCCAATAATTTAAAAAATGAAAATATAAAAAATATTAAGAACATTTTAACTACCTACCTTGGGTCAACATGGCTGACTAAGGTCTTAACATCCTAATTAAATAGGGTAGTGCGGTGGGAACGTGTATGAGATGCTGCCGATGAATACCACCTATGTATTATTACAATAATTTTCTTAAACTTCTATGGTTCTGTCGTTATGTCGTATCAATATCGTTATGCTATAGATACATTCGGTTCGCCTAATAGAACGATATACCTATTGTTTATCTGTTTTAAATAGTAGTATCGAAAAATGAAAATTAGAAATCGCATCCGTTATTATAAAGAAGACTTTTTAATTAATAATATTCGTTAGTAATTGTAAATATGTATGTACATGTATAATTTAAATAAATATAATAAACCCGAAATGAAAAAAAAATTTGGAGCATGCAGCCTTACACGAGATTTCTGCATCAGCAGAATTAAACGGTAAACAACTATTTTGCTGTATATGCACAGTATTGTATTGCAAGTTTGTGGAAATAAACGACAAACAATTAATTTGCTGATTATTTCCGCGTCATATTGCACATTGGTAGAATTATGGGTAAATATCAAATTTTGCTAAATATCATGAAAGTTAGAGGTGCAAAACGTTATTAGGTTTTATATTTTGAGTATGGGACCGACTTTTTGAAAGTAAACTACCAAACTATAATCTTCTCTTAGATGTTGTGATGCTGAATAACGATCTACTACTACCTCGAAAATAAAAATCCAATACACATAATTGCGTCAGTTCGTCGTTTTGTTTCTTTCTTGCTACGTAAATACTTTTTTTTATATAGCTGACGAAGTTCAGCCGCTGATCGGACCGTTTTTGGATCATACGCAACTGCGGATCAAAAATTTTGTTGCAGACCTGAGAACTGCTCCACTCACACGTCCGCGGGACTATGGTCCACAAGCGCAAATTATGTAAACCGTCCCGGGTACCATAGTACCCAGAGCGCTTCGCGTTTCCTTTGCCTAAAACGCGCGGTGTGATAAAAAAATCACGAAAAAAAATATATTTTCTCTAAATAAAGTGCCAGTTCTTTAGTGTTTGAAAAACGAACACTGACCATGGAAGTGGAAGTGAATGCATTAGGCATCTTGATAACGTAACTATAACATATGTCACTATTGACTTATCAAGAAATTGTAGTAGAAATAAATTGCACTAGAAAATGCGCATAAGGGCGACAAAGCAGTTTTATTAAAACGCTATCACGACGCGACATCGACGTTAAAATTAGCGGAATTAGGCCCCTTATTAGACGCTACATAGTAACATTGAGTCTATAAATACTTAATCCATTGAGAGCCGCACGGTTTATTGAATTGCCGAAACATTTTAAGTTAAAACACGCCTGTATTAATATTCAAAATAATGACACATTCTGTTTCTTATGGTGTATAATGGCCTCTTTATTTCCAACAAGTAATAATGCACATCGAATATCCTCGTATCCTTTTGAAAATATTCTCAATATTCAGAGTATGACATTTCCAGTCGGATTTACGGACATAATGATATTTGAGAAAAATAATCGAAACATTAGTGTTAATGTGTATGGTCTTGCAAACAGCAATATTGTAGGCCCTCTTTATAACATGCAAAACAAAAAGAAAAAACCAACCCGACGCTAGCTGTCAAACTGCTACTATTAGAAAAAAGGTAAATATAAACATTTTTGTTTGATAAAAAATTTGAATAGGTTACTAAGACCTCTGCTAACAAAACATCACGGTAAATATTTTTGGGACGAGTGCTTGATTTTTTTATACTCAACAGAATCTAAATAAACATATATGTAGCGGTGTTAGGACTTTTATGCCTGGACAAGGAACTCTAATCCAGTTTAAACATTTCGAAAGAATGCAAACTATGCCATTCGTCATATATGCTGATTTTGAATCGTTATTAGAGCCCACATCTAGTAGTGATAAGCTGCAATAAAATAAAACAATTATTCTACAAAAGCACATACCTTCCGCATATTACATTGTTTGTTCTTATGATAGCTCTCAAAATAAATACGTATCTTATCGGGGTCAGGACTGCGTTGCAAATTTTATAAATACCTTTATGAAGATGTAACAAGAATACAAAAAATGTAAGACAAAATATTTCCATAACACCTGACGAGCAAGAAAGTTATCAAATTCACAATATTGCTTTCTATACTCACGGTCACTTATTGTAAGATGATAAAGTTCGTGGGGGATCGGTGGGCGACGCGGATGGGTATCGTGTCGCCTGCATTGCACTCGACCCCTGCGATGGTAGGGGCAGCTAGGGGACACTAGCTGCTCCCATGCTTCCGGCAGCGAGGTGTGCCCGTATCGTGTTTCGGTACGGGCCCGGCCGAGCGACCCACGCGAGCTCAGCGCTCTGCGCATGCTTGTGGTCGCTCACCATGGCCAGCGAGGTGTTCCCGTGGGGTTTAGTGGGTAGTTGCGGCACTCTGCCGTGGAGTCCCACACACCCTTGCCCCTAGCCCGCGGGCTTGGACGGTGCGTAAAGGCATTCCCCACGAAAAAAAAAAAAAAAAAAAAAAAAGATGATAAAGTTCGAGATCATTGTCACATGACAGGGAAATATCGTGGCGCGGCGCATTCTTATTGCATTTTACAGTTTTGTTTGCCTAAGTTCATACCAGTATTTTTTCATAACTTATCAGGTTATGATTGTCACTTGTTTATACGTCAACTGGAAATCATGACGGGCAAAATCAAAGTGAGAGCGAAAATTAAGGAAAACTACATAGGTATCGTTCACGAAGTTTTTTTGAACAGGGCGTCAGGAATATATGGCAGTTCGATTTGTCGATTGTTTCAAGTTTTTGGGCACTAGCTTAGAAAAGCTCGTGGGAAACATAAACAACAGTGATTTTTTGCATTTGTCTCGATCTTTTTCAAAAGCAAATCATTTCAACTTACTTAGACGCAAAGGTGTGTACTCTTATGAATATATGATAAATTGCAGTTGTTTTGAAGAATTAAATTTACCGCCAAGAAAATGCTTTTATAGCACTTTGGTTAATGAAGCCATTTCCGAATCTGATTATTCTCATGGTCAATGTATTTGGAAAACATTTAATTTGAAAAAAAAAATATTTTACTTTTACAGACGTTATTTTACTTGCTGCCGTTTTTGAAAGCTGTCAAAAACTTTGTTTAATTATAGCTTAGATCTATAGCTTAGATCCTGCATTTTACATGACGGCTCGGGTCTAAGTTTTGACGCAATGTTGCTTAAAACTAAAGTAAAACTGGAACTGGAACACCGAGGTCACGTGCCATTGCAAAACCGAGTTTCTCAAAATAAGTGCATTAGACCTTACTAAACGCTACATAGTAACATTGAGTCTGTGTCGGCCCGCACCTTTGTCGGCGAATTTGAATAGATGGATTTCATAACTGGAATGCAATATGAAACATTTGTTTTTCAGTCAATAAATTAGTGATAAATTAATTAAAGTGCTGACGTTCTACTATCAGAGATCGTAAACCATTACATGATTAATATCAAAATATTTCTTTCAAAAAAGTTTATTTCATTGAAAACATTTTAATTTATTTTGGACTCGATGGTGCGGTAGTGTATGCGTTCTGTATATGATTACTAAATATCATAAAATTGTAGAGCAAACCACTAAGTTTGATAGGTCTAATCTTGTTCTATAGGACTATGCGAGTATAATTCCTCCTACACATCTAGATAGATAGATAGAACTTTTATTTGATACATTAGGATACAACAGGTCTTATACACTAAATTCAAAATATAAGTAGGTAATGTACCAAAAAGGTCTACACTCAGCGTACGCCGTGACACTCGTAACAAAGAGTGCCACGACACTGATATTCTGTGTACTTTTACCGATGTAACATCAATAGAAAAGCGCTGGAATGGTAAACATAAGCAGTCAACATAAGTAAAGACATAAAACAAAAATAATTCACCACACAATATACACATAACTACACGATATTTATATACAAACTGACATGACAACTTACAAACTAAACGCTTGCAACATGACTACTGCAATTGCGACATGGGGCACATTCCTCTGAAAATCCTACTTAACATTATAAATGTGAAAGTGTGGATGTTTGTTACTAAATCACGCAAAAACGGCTGAACGGATTTGGATGAAATTTGACATGTATGTAGCCTTTGACATGGAAAAGAACATAGGCTTTAACCTTTTATAACCTTTTATCCCGATTCCTTAAGTACATAGTTCCCGAGGGAAAATTTAAAATTGTTAACGAGCGAAACTTTAGACCCAATTCTGAAGTCCACGCAGACGAAGTCGCTGGCAGAAGCTAGTAAATTATAAAATCTTTTGTTCGCTTAACAAATATTTCCGAAGCTTTACTTTAAAAGTTTTTACGGTGGCACACTGTTTAATAGGCGGAGGAATATTGTTCCAACACTTTCGTTGACAAATATCTAAAACTACCTCGAAACGCGGAGGTGCCATGCTTAGGGAACATTAAAAGGTCTTTAATCCTATCTTGTCGCTTACTAAAACATAATTTTCTATATAAATATGACGGAGTCCTGTTTTTTATTATACCGAAGAGTAAAGATGCAAAGTGTAATTGACGGCGATTAGTCATATTCAACATATCATTTCTGTTTAGGTAAGGAGTAACGTGGCCTCTACGAGGTATCGGGAAACAGTATCTGGCACAGGCATTCTGAACTCTCTGCGTGAGCTTCTTTGATCTTGCTAGAAGACATTCACCTATGACAGTGTCTGCATAGTTCAATTTGGACAAGATCAATGTTTCGCATAAGTGAATTCTCAGGTCCACACTCAAATATCTTTGCACCCGGTACAATACCCTCAACCTATAAAAACATTGTTTGACAGCGTTGACCACATGGCTTTCAAATTTTAAATGATTGTCAACATCTAAGCAACTCTCATTGAGTGCTGTGACCGAAAATGGGCTAGAAAGACAGTATTTACATATCTGACTCTGATTTGTAGTTTATTTTTATTTTATGTTACAATAATAGAATGTTCTTAACTTCTGACTACGATATAACTGAATATTCAGCAAAAAAGAGCTATTTAAGCCTGAGATCGTTCCAAAAAACATTACTGTGTTGATCCATCACCCTTCAGTTCAAGTCTCCATCTGTGCAACTGTATTCGTGAACGTGAGAGAACCGTCGCTATTCATCACAATCTCAACTGAGGAGTTTACGCTGCTCATCAACCGCAAGCTCACCGTACAACTCACACAAGCAAAACGAGGATCCGAGCTATTACAATAATGTTCGTAAGTTGTTATTTTACTAAATTATTCTCTAAAGTGGTGAATACTAACTTATCCGATAAAGGTATGTTTGTAAATGTGCTAAGGTTACTATCGTGTTTGCGTCAATAGTTTTAAATCTTGCTCTTATATCTTTACCATCATGATATATCTGTCAAGACATATATAACTCAAACGAGATGGTAACGTTTGCATAATATTTACTGCTATTTAAGTCTGTTTTATTTAAGTTTCAAACATAAAAAGTTCTATTTAAGTTTCAAACATAAAAAGTAAATATTATTTTATCTTAAATACAATTTTTAGCGTTATCTAATGTTTGTAATAATTACTTCCAGGTCGGACTCAGAATACTCTAACCATAAGCGCAGCAAGGGCGTCAGAAAACAGGTCGTGGAAGATTTTGTCGATTCGGACGGCGAAAAGGAAACTACTTCCAAAGTAACGTAAGTATTAATTAAACACACTTGCATTTTAGTCTTAGATAACAAACTAGAGTTTTAACTTTTTAAAGATTATATATTATATATATCTATACTATATAAAGCTTTTATATAAAGCTGAAGAGTTTGTTTGAACGCGCTAATCTCAGGAACTACTGATTCAAATTGAAAAATTATTTTTGTGTTGGATAGTCCTTCAATCGAGGAAGGCTTTAGACTGTATAATATCACGCTACGGCTAATAGGAGCCGAGCATCAATGAGAAATGTTACAAAACGGGAAAAAATATGATGGCGAAACGTAGTTCGCGGGCACAGCTAGTCATTTATATAAGTAATGAGTTACATTTACAACAATTACTTATATATTTTTTGTCCTTTACACTTTTATGACTAGTTTTTTCAAAATGTAATCTTGATTTATGTACTTACATTAAATTTTAAGAGTTATATTAGGATATATGTAGTGTCGTTAACCGTTTAATAATTAGTTTTCTTAATTTTCTTTTTTAGTACCAAGAAAGAGCCGAAATCTGTCAAAGCAGTAAAAAGGAAGGCGCCAACATCAAAAAAATCGGCTGCTACAAAGTCAACTGGGTGGCGAATTGACTCAGATAGTGAGGAAGAGGCGGTGGCTCGCGACGAGGCAGTGAGACTCAGCCCTTGCAGTCGTCTTTGTCGCGGCGTGTCGCCGACGGAGTCCTGCGCCGCACCGCCCACAGAGACGGTGATGTTTACATCGAAATAAAGGTATACAACACCAAAGAGATATTGAAGGTAGAGCCCAAAGATCGCTGGGAACAGGCGGTAATCTCATTGAAATATCAAACAGATTTCGATGCTCCAGAACTGATTCCACTTAAGGAGACGCTGAAGCTCTGCAAAAAAAAAATTCACGGGTGAGGGAATTTTTTTTAGCATTAACAAACCAATACTTAGTAGGTAGTGGGACTATTTTTATTATATTTTATAATATTTTTTGTATTAAGGTGATTATTATATTTTAAACATCAGGCGGTAATGTCATTGAAATATCAAACAGATTTCGATGCTCCAGAACTGATTCCACTTAAGGAGACGCTGAAGCTCTGCAAAAAAATTTAACGGGTGAGGGATAATTTTTTAGCATTAACAAACCAATACTTAGTAGGTAGTGGGACTATTTTTATTATATTTTATAATATTTTTTGTATTAAGGTGATTATTATATTTTAAACATAACTTCAATGTCATCGTATAATCATTATAATTAATTTACTAAACGAATAAATGAAATAAATATATGAATAAAAAAATACTTATTATAAATTAACAGAATACAACAAAACAATGAGTGCTGATAAGAGTTCGATACTTTTTGTTGATGTACAAGGATTCAAAGACTGCAAAAATAATTTTTTTATTAAGGAATTTGCGTTAGCCACAAAAGAGTTTACGCAAGTCTTTTTAATAAAACCTCCATATTCCTATCTAAAATTATCTGCTGAAGAAAAAAGAGCAGTGGATTGGATTGAACGCAACAGAGGAATATACTGGAGTCAAGGCAATATAGATTTCAGAGAATTTAAGAGATTAGTTATTCCAATTTTAAAGGACCAAACTATAATAATGAAAGGTGTTGAAAAGCAGAAATGGATTAAAGATTTATGTTCTGACTGCTTTTTGATAAATGTTGAAGGCAAAGGTTGTCCTAATTTCACAACATTGCGTAATAGTTATGCTAAAGGTGGAGTTACCTTCAATTGTTTAAGTCATAAAAAAGAGTGCGCTCTAAGGAATGTTTTATTCATAAAAAAGTGGTACTTAAGCACATTTAATTTATGACTTTAGTAATTGTACTTGAAAAAGTATTGTTCAAGTTTAGGTATTATGATATTTGTTCACTTGCTTTATAATAAAAAAAAAATATATTGAACAAAAATTTCTGCGTTTTATTAATGAAACTTAATAGCGAAAACGAATATGATGATTCAATATACACGTATAACTCTTTATTTATCATAAATTACAAATTAATGGTAATAATGAAATACAATTTAATCTTGTTTTGTAACCCCTAAATAACAGATTCCATCTAATTTATGTATAAAAGTAAACCGTTACCGCAAAATATTATTCGTGGGCGACGGGCACGAGCAACCTGCCTAGAACGATGATTGTCATTGCTTTAGTAAATTGGAAATTTGTGACGTACAAAATGATCTCCATGACAAATGCTAATGAATGAGGTACATGTTTTAGTTTCTATTATTGTTAATAAACTACAAAAAAATAATACATATAGCCATGGTATTTAAGTGACTTTTGGCACATGTATAATATTTTGAATGAAAATTGTAGTATAGTATCTACTATAATTGTAGAATAAATGTTACCCAGTTTTATTGTAGTTGTAAACCGTAATTGATTGATAAAAGTATAGGAGTATAACCTAGATTTATTGTAAAGTTAGGTACTGTTTCTTTTCCTCTTTTATATATAACTATTTCATTTGAATGCTGTGCGCAACAATCACCGGAATTCAATTTTAATGTGAGACCAATTATATATTACCTTGTTGACAATGTAGTAAATTGTATTCTGTAGTTGAGCCATTTAAATAAATAAATAAATATGTATGATTATTGATTAGTTTCATAAATGTAGTTTATTTTGTAACGTTTACATAGATGGTGAATGGCAGTGTTTAGTAAATCAATGCGGATTTTTGTATTACTGTACAACCCAAAATATATATTATGTATCCTTGTAGTTATTAAATAAATAAATAAAAATGTAGGCACGTACCTACTTAATTATAACAAGAAAGTTTGTTTTTAATAATGTATATTTTAGTACTAAGAGGTAAATAATATCTACTTAAAATAAATAATATGTATGTAAGTTGTTGTTTTATTCTGAATCTAATTACCTTTGACCATCTTATTTCATAGCCACAAAACAAGTCCTAACTTGTCTGATTCTATATGCATCGTGGTACGTGTTTGCCGCTTTGTCGGCAATACGTTTCCACTTACACAAAAATCAGACCATTACATAATAAGGTAGCGACACCAGGAGCTGTGTCAGCTATAGGTTTACATACTCACACGATCACAAAGCAAAGGTATAAATATTCGTGTCAATTGCAAATCTAAATTTATTTTCATAAGAATATCAAAGTGGTAAGTTACTTTTTAAACATAAATTGAATGTATTTACTAATTAATTATAGGATTTTGTTCGCTTTAACATATTATAACTCATTACTTATTTCAGAATATGTCAGGGAACACCGAAAATCTCGTCGAAGACTTACGCTCACCATCTCCGGTCTTTCAAGACGCGCAGGACCCGCTAGAAGGATGGACACAGATGTTCCCTCCACAGGTTGTAGAGCCACGACACGAAGAAACGCCGTTAGAACTTAAAATCCGAAAGGCGATAAATAACACGCAGAAGAGGAAACGTAAGAAAAAATCGTCCTTTCTCAAGCACCTACACAGCACGCAGCAGTCTTTTGTAATAAAAAGTCCGCCGAAGAAAGGACAACGTCTCATCAAAATTGAGATAATAGACCTCGAGCATGAAGCGCTAGGTGAAGGTGACTCGTCAGAGGATTCCCTTCTGTCTGCACAATATGTGGTGTCGGAAGATATGGACCAGATTATGGACCAGGCAGAAAGTCTCATAAATAATATATCAAAAAAAATATGTGGTTATAGCTATAGTTTTTAAAGCTATGAATCATCTTATTTTTGTAAATTAAAGTTCTCATGTAGGTTTTATAATTAATATTTCTTGTTACTTATAAACCTATAGAGAGATACATTTAAGTATAATACCTTTATACTTACATAATTATAATTTTTGATATTATGTACAAATGTAAAAACGTTTTTTTACTATATTAATTAAGGGTATATTAAATAAGAATGTCTTTTTAATAATTAAACTTGAGGGAAATTAATTATGTCTTTTTATTATCCAATTCAAGGTATTCAGGTAGGTAAATGAAAAATAATTTGAATGTACACTAATTTATTTATTGAAAGAATCATACATTGATATTTGATTCTCTAATAACCATTTTCTTATACAAATAACATTTTTCAAAGGCACAATATTTTATATGGTTAAAACAATTGTATGCAATCATATCATCGCACCGATTTCACCGGCTTCGACTTGAACTCGTTTATTAAAACCTATTTTATCTTTGACAAAGAATGAACGAATGAATGATTGCTTTTATTACTAAAATTTAACTATTTCAGTGAGATGTTTTCTAAGAAAATATTCTTCTTATTTCTTAACATTTTCTTAATGTCGTATTAACATCAAAATTTTCGTCAAAAACTAGTGCCAAGGCTCCTCTCATGTGTGTTTTAAAAACAAATCTCAAACAACAAGATAGTTTCTTTCTTTAACACAATAATTAATTACTTCCAAAAATCAGGACAATGACCGTTCTGAAACGCGTTTATATACTCAAAACGTCGAGAATCGGCCGTTCAGAAACTTAACCAAGTTCAACATGAACGACGATTACTTTAGGCCAGTGAACCGCAAACTTGGTAGAGGAATTCAGTTTAGAGCATAAGCCGAGTTTAACTTGAACTGATCGCGTTTAATTACTGTGGTGAAATCAGCCTTTAACGAATTATCATATTTCTTATCTGAAATTGATTTTGATAGCGTTCAACAGCTACATAACGAATTATCATGTTTCTTTATCGAAATTGTTTTTGATAGCTTATTGAACTTTGAAAAACCATTATGACAAATAAAACATGTAATAAAATCAGAATAAAATATATCTTAAATTAGTTATCTTTAAAATACCATCTAGTAGCAAGTAGAGGAACTATTTTTTCTAGCGATCAACAGCTAAATAACGAATTATCATATTTCCTTACCTGAAATTGATTTTAATAGCTTATTGAACTTTAAAAAAGCATTATTACAAATAAAACGTGTAATAAAATCAAAAATATAATATATCGAGTCAAATTTAAATTAGTTATAGTAAAAGACCCATCTAGTGGTGAATAGAGGAACTACTTATCGATTACATACTTTTGGACCGTTACCAGTACTATTATCTATTCGTTACCGCAAAATATTATTCGTGGGCGACGGATACGAGCAACCTGCCTAGAACGATGATTGTCATTGCTTTAGTAAATTAGAAATTTGTGACGTACAAAATGATCTCCATTACAAATGCTAATGAATGAGATACATGTTTTAGTTTCTATTATTGTTAATAAATTACCAAAAAAATAATACATATAACCATGGTATTTAAGTGACTTATGGCACATTATATAATATTTTGAATGAAAATTCTCTAGTGATTGTAACGCATAACATTAGTTAGTAACGTGTTCATTCGTCTGGGATACATTATATTCACACCCTTAATAATATTAATATATTGCAATGTATAATTATAACAAGTAAGAATACATAGAATCTGTAATTAATGGATTGCAAAAAATAAAAAGCTATATGTTGAATCGAAATCGTGTTTTCATTTCTTCACAAATTTATTTTATAAATAAAACGCAGAAATATTAATAGTTAGATTGTTTATTTATTGATAAATAGTGATCGAACGGACGAGAGATCAATGGAGTGATCGAAAGGACGTGAGATCAATGGAGTGATGAGTGGTTAGTAATTAGACAGCGATCGAATGGACGAGAGATCAAAAGAGTGATGATTCTTGTCATTTTAGAACACTTTCAACGATATATTGATCGAACGGACGTGAGATCAATGGAGTGATGAGTTGTTAGTAATTAGACAGTGATCGAACGGACGAGAGATCAATAGAGTAATGATTCTTGTCATTTTAGAACACGTTCTACGATAGTGATCGAACGGACGTGAGATCAAAAAATAATTCATGGGCACTCTAGAACACTTTCAACGACAGTGATCGAACGGACGTGAGATCAAAAAAATAATTCATGGGCATTCCAGAATGGTGACTGGGAATTCTGGAACAGAATTTGCACAACATGTTAAACCGATCCACATTTGCTCAATAGTGATTGGGAATTCTAGAACAGAATGGTGATTGGGCGTTCTAGAACAGAATTTGCACAACATGTTAAACCGATCCACATTTGCTCAATAATGATTGGGAATTCTAGAACAGAATGGTGATTGGGCGTTCTAGAACAGAATTTGCACAACATGTTAAACCGATCCACATTTGCTCAATAGTGATTGGGAATTCTAGAACACATTTAACGACAGTGATCGAACGGAAGTGAGATCACGTTGAATGTGTTTTAGAATGCCCAATATACACCTACTCATATTCGATATTGTTGAATATATTATCTAAACGTTGTTAAAGTCAGAAACATGATTAATAATATCTTACTCGTTAGAATAAAAATTCAAAGATCACTCTGTTCAATATTTTCAAAGTGCTGTGAATCAGGAAATACATTAATGAATGACATAAAAGTTTTACCAATAGAACACGGACCTGAAAAAAAGACGGACGGGGCGTTGTTGAATCAAGAGTGAAGCATGCAAATGACAGCACATTTGTATGTGTGCGTGTCGAAAAATGACAGCTTTTTGTCTTACCTGGTACATCTGTGTGAGTGTAGGTCGTGCCACTCAAACGTCCGCCACGCGAAGCGTGGTGGGTTTCAAAAGCAAAAAGTAGTATATCTCATATATCAAAGGTGCCGCCATTGCGGAATGACTCACCCCGGCGCGTGCGGGGTGTTCAAAAAATTGCGGAGAGTGACATATACTGTCTACAAGAGAACAAAAAATACGTATGGAAAGGTAATTTAATATATGTAGAAGGAACTTATAACAGTTAATTAGATAAGGATTAATAATTAAATGAATGAAGCGCGAAAATGTTCGGAAGGTCGCGGAAGACCCGATTTAAAAAAAAAAAAAAAACTATTATATAAAACTTTAAATAACCATATATATTATTATAGCCCTATTCTTGAAGATTATTTTGATATATAATAGTTTTGGGTAATATTTTTAATGAAAAAAGAAAAAAATATTAAAATCGATTAATTGCGTAATTAATTACGCGAGAGGCGCGCGCGCAACCTCAAAATTAAAAAAATTGCAAAAAATTTAATTATTGTGTCTAAAATTAAATAAAAAACACGTATGGAAAGCTAATTTAATAAGGAATGAACTTATAATAGTTAATTAGATAAGGATTCATAATTGAATGAATAATGACGAGTATAGACGGTACTCGGACTCGAACTGAGGAAAGACGTAATACGCGCTCCGTAGATTTAAATTAAAAAATGGTGTAAAAAGTCAGTTTTTTGTGTGCTTGAAAACTACATCAAAACTGTTGGCGTACGTTGCTGTGCTGTGCAGTGTGATATGTGAAATTGAAAACGGATTAAATAAATTATCGACAAAAGAGTGTGATTTGAGTGGGGTAGTACGATATTGAAAATTACAAAAACAGACAAGACAGTCATCGTAATAAAGGACGGAATCCCATTATACTCAATCAGCTTGTAGAAGTTTACACTGCTAAATTTTGTCATCCCAATAAGTGGCCGTCTAGCGCAGGGGCTTAACTACTGCATTCAACTTTACGATTGTGACACACGAGTTCGAAACCTGCAACAGCCATTACGTTTTTTTTTTAACTTTTTTTTTTTTTTTTTTTTTGTTTTTACTATGTGTGTTTATTCCTTAACTCTTATTTAGTATCTTTGTTATTTCTCCATTTTCATTTTTATTATTTTTTATTATGGATCGGAAGAAGTGCACCAAATGTAAAAAAAGTATTGCTAAAGGACTTAACATGCGTGAAATGCAAACAAATATATGATATTGACTGTGTAAATGTATCGTATAAAAGGCTCCAGCTAATGGATACAGAAAACAGACAAAACTGGATCTGCTCACAACGTCGAACAAAAGAAAAAAACTGCGGTAGTAACACACCTATTCGAAAGATTCAATCCAATGAGAAAACTATATCGGCAAAGGCATCCTCACTCTCTAATAACAGTGCAATAAATATCCAAAAACATATATCGCCATCAAATGTCACTATAAGAAATAAACAAAAACAAAGAGTGATTCCAGATGCAGAGCTCCAAGGCATAGCAGCAACTTCGCGACCTATGTTACAAAAATCAAGATCTACTGATGAAATTAACGAAACTTGTAAATTTTTCAACGAAGCAATATCGCGCAGTACTGAATCATTACACGACCTCGAGATAGTAAATGAAATTAAAAGTGAAATTGATAGCCTCAAACTAAACCTTGCAAGTGCTGAACATGAAATTGAAAATATTAACTCTGAAAACAACGAATTGAAGCACCAAATAAAAAATCTTACCCAGAAAATAAACTCTCTCACAAAGATTTGTATGACACCTTTACCGTCAAATAAGTCAAGGAATCGGCAATCAATCGGCAATCAATCAATGAGTCTCGGTCAAAGTCCTATGAGACAAAGTCAAGTAGTAGAGTTGGAAAGAAAAATCATTAATATCCAGAATAATCTATTAGAAGCTAATGAAGAAATATTCAGACTAAAGGAAATCATACAGAGGTTGTCAAATGATCTACAAATACAAGAAACGAAAAGCGACACTAAAAAGAAAGGGGAAAATAAGTCAAAACCTCAACAATTTTTAATACGAACAAATAGGAAAAGAAAACTTTGTATATTGTCAAATAACAGCCGACTAAAAATAACGCAAATGATGCAAATTGATGATTTTTATAGTCAATTTGACTTATGTCACTATATCTATACAGGATGCGGGATCCATATTCTACTGAAAGATATTGAAAATAAAACAAAACATTTTACAAGGGAAGATTATTGCGTGGTAATGATAGGTGAAACAGATTTCTATTATTCTCAAAAAGTCGAAAGATTAGTTGATATTATTCGCAATAAACTAGTACAAATTACTAATACCAATATCATAGTAGCTACACCAACATATATATGTGGAAAGATAATCTACAATTACAGAATTGAATTATTTAATAATGAGCTTTATGAAAAATGTGTTGACTTAAATAATGTTTACGTATTTGATTCAAATAAGGAACTTAATTTTGATATGTTTTCTAAGTTTAGTGGTAAGATAAACAAGAATGGGATTAAATGTAATCTTAATTACCTGGCAGAATTAATATTGACAATTCAAGATGATTGCCAAGATATGCAGTCAGTTATAAATAAAAATCAATTCTCTAATGAAGATGATATAGGTGAAGACAATGCAGAAAGTTCGGGGTTTTTTCTTTTACAATAAAATAAGCGTTCTTCATCAAAATATATCCGGTCTAATAAATAAGAGTGATGAATTAGCTATTAACTTAGAACATTTATGCCTCAAAAAGATTCCTGTCGATGTATTATGCATAATCGAACATAATATGATAGAAGACGATAAGCAATGTTTAAGTTTACTAAATTACCAATTGGCAACCAGTTTTTGTAGAGAAAAAAGGCGCGGAGGCTCCTGCATCTTAATTAGAACAGGCCTTCAATACAGGGAGCTAGAATACATAATGAAATGTTCTGTTAAGTGTGTGATAGAATGTTGTGCAATAGAGTTAATTGAGCATAAAATGATAATTGTATGTATATATAGAATTCCTGGCTCTAATATGGATATTTTTCATGAAAAACTAGAACATATTTTGCATAATATTTGTGGTAATAAAAAAAAGAATATTGTAATATGTGGTGATTTTAACATAGATTGTTTAAAAGCTTCTAAAAAGAGCCTAGATTTTGAATGTCAACTATTGAGCTATAATCTGAAACTTCAATTTTGCCAGCCTACGAGACTTTCGAGTTCAACCTGTTTGGATAATATGGCGCATAATATAAAGGGGTGTAAGGGCGAAATTATAGAACTAGCTTTGTCTGATCATACAGCACAAATATTAAAGTGTCCTGTCAAGAAAACTTGTATACTCAAATCATGGAAAGCTACATATAGAGATTATTCTATTGAAAACCTTGAGAAATTTAAAAAATGTCTAGAAAATTTGTCTTTTAACGAAGTTTACTGTTCTGATGATGTTAATAAAGCATATAGGCGCTTTTTCGATTATTATAAACTTTTTTATAAGCTTTGTTTTCCTTGGAAAACTGTTAGAAAGTCTGCCAAACAAAAACAAAAATGGATGTCAAAAGGCATTCGCTTGTGTTGCAGAAATAAAAGAAAGCTTTTGTGGTTATCTAGACGATATAAAAACAATAATGAATACAAAGCAAAATTTATTAATTATAGAGATAAATTAAAAAAGATTATTAAGTTGACACGTCTTGTCCAAAACAATACAAACATAACAAAATCCAGGAATAAATCAAAAGCAACATGGCAAATTATTAATCAATCAAGAAATATAACACCCGGGCCACCAATATCATCCATAATAGTAAATAACAAAACAATTACAAATCCAACGGAAATTGCAAATGCTTTTAATAAATATTATATTGAACATACTAACCATAACAGGGAATCCTGTGTGAGAAACAAGTTTGGTAAACTAAATAATAATCTTAACTCACTATATCTGGCTCCAACAACACCATGTGAAATCTATAAAGTTATTACATCCCTAAAAAATACAAAGAGTGTTGGTATGGATGGAGTGTCTACTCTTACAGTGAAGTTTGTGAAAGAAATAATTTCGTTACCTTTAACTCATATAATCAACTTAATTCTTAGTACTGGAATATTTCCAAAAATTTTGAAGATAGCCATTATTAAACCACTTTACAAGAAAGGTGCTAGGGGGGATATAAAAACTACAGGCCAGTGGCATTACTTTCCGTTTTTTCCAAAATAATTGAAAGAGTTATCTACAAAAGATTTTATTCCTTCTTCGACAATCATAAAATATTAGTAAAGGAACAGCGTGGCTTTCGTAAGGATATGTCTACTCAATCCGCTATATATGACCTAGTAGCAAATATTACAGTTAACATGGATAATCGTATTCCAACTTGTAGTATCTTTATGGATATGTCAAAGGCGTTCGACCACGTTGACCACGAAATATTACTTAAAAAACTAGAGTGTTATGGAATTAGAGGTATTACACAAAATCTTATAAAATCATACTTGGAGGAAAGAATACAATACACGGAGTTAAATCAGTTATCTTTGAGTACTAAGCGAATGGAACGGTATAGATCCCAGGGAATGCTTATCAAGTTTGGAGTCCCACAAGGCAGTGTACTGGGACCATTACTATTCCTGACCTACATCAATGATTTGACTACTGCCTCTGAATATCCAATGGTTTTGTTTGCAGATGACAGTACCGTAATTATAGGAAAAGACGACTCAAAAGACTATGGGGATGAAATAAACAACACACTGAATAATTTAATAACATGGATGAAATCTAATAATCTAAATATAAATTTAAATAAAACTAAACTGATTCATTTTTCTCAAAGAGATAATAATGCACATAAAATAATTACAGATTACAACTCCACAATTATTGAAAACGTTAAATCAACTAAATTCCTTGGAGTTTACGTAGATAGCAATATGAAGTGGGAAATCCACTCAATAGAAGTTTGCAAAAGATTACATGTATATTCTTATGCATTACATAAACTAGCAAAAGTAACTAACAGAGAGTCAGTATTAACCGCATATCATGGGTTTGTCATGTCAACTTTACGGTACGGGATAATATTTTGGGGCAACTCATCATACAGGGAAATAATATTTAGAGCACAGAAAAGATGCATTAGATCCATTTGCAATCTTAAATCAACTGACAGTTGCTTACCCTATTTCAAATCCTTGAAATTAATGACATTTCCTTCTTTATATATTTTAGAAGTATGTCTATTTGTGAAATGTAACCCTCAGTTATTTACAAAAGTTAAACCAATAATAGGTTTAGGCCTCCGTCCTAGGAAACTTGGCATAGAAAAAACTTTATGTAGGACAGCATTAATGGAAAAAGGCTTTATTGGTATGTCATCGAGACTTTTTAATAAAGTTCCTAAATCAATACAAGATCTTGACCATCAAAAATTCAAAGATGTCCTCGGTGGTCTTTTACAAGAGAAGTGTTACTATAAGGTTGATGACTATGTTAACGATGTGCTCTCCTAGGCTGGTTATTATTGATTAAATGTAAAAATTGACCTGCTTAGTATATATTGCGTAGTACTGTTCCTTTATTGTAAAATGAAATTGTGTTACATATAAAAATTAAACTTTGTAATCAGTTACCTAATTATGAAAATTCGTATACCATAAAGTAATTCGCAGTGAAACATTACAATTGTGCACCACCTTTATACACCTACGATTTATAACGAATAAAGTTTCATTTCATTTCATTTCATTTCATTTCATTTCATTTCATTATAGTAATTAAAGTGCTTAAAATTTCAAAAATACTCACTTTTTGAAAAAAACGTTTAGTGTGGCAATATAACACTATAAACTATCATAAACCATACATAATAATGTAGCCCAATTCTTCTAGTTTATTTTGATATAGAACACTTTACGAAAATACAAATACAGACTAAGTTAGTACGCAATAAATCTCATCGGTCATGTAGTAAGAAACGTATGGATACGGCCAAGTAAGTTGGACCGCAGACTATGAAAAATTTATTTCAATCTAAGACTAAAAACAAATTGGACATGACATGTCAAGTTATGAAAGAGACTATTGGCAAAGGAATAAAGAAAATATTTTTTTTTCGCGATTTTTTTATCACGCGCGGTTTTACGCAAAGTTACGCAAAGGGAACTGGGTACCATAGTACCCAGGTCGATCGAGAGGCTTACGATTTTGGGGACTATAGTCCCCACGGACGTTTGAGTGGAAATTGTCTTACCTTGCATGCTTCACATTTGTTTAATGCCACACTACGTCCGTATTTTTTTGTATAGGTCCATGCAATAGACGTGCATTTTTATTATCTAGAAAATTGCAAAAGTACATTTTTTATTTTTTTTCGCTAGTTTTCGAAAAATCTATTAAAACGTGTAAAAAGTAACGTTTCCGTTCGGTCACAGCGCGTAAGCGACATTAGAAGCTATGCAATTAGAAACTATATTTCCTTTCATTTATCTCTTAGGGTTGGTAGCGGATGAGCCTCACCAAAGTCAACGGTAGCACCCAAAATCCAAGTAGGTAGGATTACTTCTCATTCACCAGGAAGCCTTGGGCAAGCGGGTGTGTTAACAAAGCCTAAACCCTTCAGAAACATGAAAGTACAGTAAGGAAGCTCGTGGGAGTTACATTGAGAGATCGTAAGACAAACATCTGGCTAAGAAAACAAAGTAAAGTCACGGACGCCATTAAGCGAGTCGCGAGTTTGAAATGGCAATGGGCAGGTCACATTAGCCCGTAAACATGACTCTTGGGGCAGGGCGGTTCTGGAATAGCGACCTTGGGAGGAGAAACTTCCCACAGGCAGACCACAGTAAGCGGTGGGAAGACGACGTCAAGAAAGTGGTAGGCAGCAATTGGATGAAAGTAGCGCAGGACCGGGATAGATGGCGCAATATGAAGGAGGCCTACACCAAATTGGTTGAGAATAGCTAAGAAGAAGATGATATTTCCTTGTAATAAAGCAGTGCACATGTAGATTTCCTGGGAAACCTCGCCTTAAGCCGCATTGAGAGAGACAGTGTTATACCCCGCAATGACGGTGTATCTAAGTAAAAATCAATCGCAATTGCTTACAATTTGACAGTCGCAGTCCATCCATCGCTTCTTTATAAAAGGATGTAGGAGCAGAGTCTTGCGTTCACGACGCAATGGCTGTCAAGTTATAGGCGATCGTCATAGATTTTTTCATAGACAATAACCCACCAGTTTTGATATTGTTCTAACTTGTTCTAAGCGATTGTTCCTTCACTCTCTTCGTTGGCATCACGAAGAAACAAAACGTTGTAACTGAGTCCACCCGAGCGAATACGACGAGTAGGTACATTTTCGGCGCGTTCAACTCCACTTCGGATGTAGACCTATCGCGCTTCACATTAACTGACCAATTAAGAAATAGTAGATTACCCAACAAGGGAAAACAAGGTGAATTCTTTTCGAGGCACTAAGTAGTATCCCAAGAGGAGCGAAGGATTCTAGAATAGAATCCTGAACGGATCAAGGGATACAAGAGCTGAGATTTTTTTTCACGTGTTAGGTAAGTACTCTACGTTTTATCATTGACTGCGAGAAAATAATTACTCTGTGATTATTAATCAAATTTTATTATGGTTAATACGAGTACATAAAGAACAATAGAAACCAAAAGAACTAGAAATTAATTGTAAAATTATAAGTTTTTGAAACTGTAATACTTAATTTTTTTGAGTATGCTTTAATTCAGGTTGATTAATATAAAGTGATTAATAAAACGAGTGAAATGTCAAAATATGTGGTTTAATCCGGCAAAGCCGACAAAAGGATTTCTTTCTTATCCAAGGGAACACAATATCAGTGGGCGCACTGATTGCAGCCTAAGGCTGCCAATCAGTGGTGACGATTTGTATCACTAATATTATTAAACTAGTATATGGTACAGGTTCTTTGCACGATTTGATCGATAACGCACTCGGTAATTTACTCGCTAAAAGCCTTTACCTAAGGACGGTAGAATAATGTTTTATAATTCACTTATTTGTATGGAGTGGACTCAGCTGTAATATTCGGGGAGATCCCGCTCCGGAGACACCTCAGGCTCCGGACACTGGTGGTAGAAGAGAAGTCGGGGCAACCGGGTTCAGTAGTTGAGTCTGACTCCGGGGTATTCAATAATCACGGGGTAAGGGAATTCCTTTCTGAAATATTACACGAATATGTATGAGCAATCACTATAAAAAATTGCAATACAAGTAAGTAGGGGTAACTGATGAGTAGGCGGCGAAGCACTTGGCTGCTGCCGGGCGCCTTGAAGTTGGATGGAGTTCTGCCTCCATCCAACTTCTGGAACAAAAGCCCATGCGGTGCTTCCGCTGCATGGGCATGGGGCATCCCATACAGCGGTGCCCCTCCGCCAAGGACCGCAGCGGACTCTGTTTCCGCTGCGGATCTGAAGGGCACAAGGCGATGGACTGCACAGCGCCGCTAAACTGCGCCGTCTGTGCAGATGCGAAGCAATCGGCCACCCACCGCATGGGGGGTATTAATTGTAATGGTTTTTTCGGCCACTGATCTTTGTTGGGAGCGGACGTGTTAATTTGTTGTTTCATAATTTTATAAAATCATTATTTTGTTCGTGTGGAGCCTTAGGCCTTCCCTGAACTCTTGGATGTGGAGCGCCCAGTGCCTGCGGAGCAGCCCGTCGAAAAAAAGACGAACACAAATTTGTGGCGGGCAGCGAGGTTTGATCCGCGGACTTGTCGAGTGCGACCTGAGCGTCTGAACCACTCGGCTACGCGAATTGTGTGCAGCATTGCAAATTTACCACCTGACTCACAAGAACAAAATAATAGGTACCTTACGTGAGTAACAATATTTTTATGTAGTGCTACAACTTAGCACTGATTCGCGATTCACGTATTTTTTGGGGCTTTGCTGGAGTTACCGCACGCCTCTTACTCTAGTAAAAATTGGAGAATGAGGAAATAATAAATAAAAGATATCACAGATTAACAGTAAAACATAAGAAGTAATAAAATTCATTGAAAATATTTTTACAGCTTTTAAGTAAATCTTCCTTTATAAAGACATTATTTTAATTTATGAAACATGGTAAAGAAATGTGCAGCCTGTCTAAAAACAATAAAAGACAGCAGGTACTTAAACTGTTCTACATGCACCGAAAATTATGATTTAGATTGTGTCAATGTTTCTGAAAAAAGATTTTATAATATAATGACTAAAGAGCACAAATTGGCTTGGACTTGCCCACAATGTAGAGCGAACAAGCCAAAACAAGATAATACGAACACTCCTGTGCGATCGCAGACTGACTGTTCATACATGGAAAACAACCAATCAAAAAATGATAATAACGTGACAAAACGTCGTAAAATTCCAACTATAAATACCATGATCGAGGATAGCTCTTTAGACGGTACTGTGCCTCACGGAGATACACTGGAAAACCATTCTATTTGTAATGTAGATAACGAATTGCTCATTATAGAAATACGAGAACTGAAAGCACAAATTAGCGTGCAAGCACAAAAACAAGAAGCCCGAGACCAAGAACTATCAGATACCATAAAATTGCTTCAATCCTTAATTCTGAACTTAACCAGCCAGCACAATAGCTTCCAAGCAGAAATTATGTTGCTGCAACAAAAAACAGATTCTAATGCCAAGCGTATAACATATTTGGAATCTGAAAACTCGCGTCTAAAAGAAATACTACAGAAGGAGAAGGAAATAACAATAAAAAACTTAAACACACACGAAAACAACACAAAGATAACCTATGAAGAACGAATAAAACCCAAAGAACCAATAGTTGATACTGGAAAAGTAATTGTATTGTACGGACTCCAGGAGACCAGGTTTGAATCTGAATACGATCTGCATGATAGAGTTCTTAACCTTTTCTACGACATAGCAGGAATTGATCTCTCCGGATACATGGAAGATATAGTTCGGATTGGAAAGAGAGGCTCAAGAAGGCCTTTAAAAATTGAATTGTTAAGCAAAAAACTCACTAAGTATACATTACAGTGTACGGAATACTTTAAGAGGACAGGATTCTGGATTTCAGAATATTTAGATGCCGAAAGTTTACAACGAAGGAAACTGGAAAAGGAAAATCTTCATAAAACCAAACAGACTAAAAAAACAATGCTCACAAGAAATAGCGACATCCATGAAAATAAACAGGATCATAATTATAATCAAAACAATAAAACACCAAGCGTTAACGGTCGATATTCCAGTCGCAGCAATCACAGCCAAGAATTATTCCTGGAGAAGCTAGTAACAGTTCATTTCGTCGGCAGTAAAAAAGAGAAAACACTGAAATTTCTATTCCAGAACATGAGAAGCATAAATAATAAGTTTTATTTAATTGAAGCTCTTGTTGAAGAATATGATTTTGCTGCACTCTGCTTATCAGAAACATGGATCAAAGAAGAAAAGACTAGCATGATGTTTCTAGATGGATATACTCTTGCTGCACAATATTATAGAACAAGTAGGCAAGGGGGTGGAGTATGCATATTTTTAAAAGAACACATAGATTTTAACGCATGCAAAAATATTAATGAGCTAACTATAGAATATGTAATTGAGATATGTGCTATTGAAGTCCCGTCTTTAAATTTATTAATAGTTGTTATTTATTGGCCAGATAGTAATAGAGAAGCTAAATTAGTTAAAATGCAATTAGAGAAACTATTGAAATTATTAAGCAGTAAATATAATAAAAGGAACATTATCTTGGGAGGTGATTTAAATACTGACTTTTTAAGCAATTCAGTACAGAAAAAAGATTTATGCAATCTATTAAAAGGGTTTAATTTTCACCAATATGTTAAGGAACCGACAAGAGTAACACCTACTAGTGCTACTTGCGTCGATCTCATTTTCACTAATTTTGATATGTCATTTTCAAATGTAGAAGTTAATGAATACGGAATCAGCGATCACAAAGGTACTACTATCACTTATCTGACAGATTCTAGAATAAAAGACATAAAATGAGAACTTTACGTGAAAAAAAGAAACTTCAGTTTGCATAACATGGCAACATTTAAAGAAAAATTAAAGTCGATACAATGGAGTAACATTATTACAGATGATAAAAACATTAATCAAAATTATAATTCATTTCACAACGTATTAACACAGTTATTAAATAGTTTAATTCCTAAAAAATCTCTAAAAATAAAAAATAAAAATAAATCATGGCTGACTAGAGGTATAAAACAGTCATGTAAAAATAAACGTCTGTTACTTCTATTAAAATCACAAATAGATAGCCCAGTGTTTAACGACTATTATAAAAAATATGTTAAAATACTAAAAAATACCATAATTACATCAAAGAAGTTGCAGTACATAAAAAAAATTAAATACTCAAAAAATGTTTCCAAATCTATGTGGGAAATAATTAAAGAACGTACAAATAAAAAAGCTAAAAAACCTCATAAAAATTTCGTCTTAAAATCTAGCATGGGTGATATAACTGATCCCGCTGCAATCACAAGTAAAATAAATAAATATTTCGTGTCAGTTGGAGGCAAAGGTAATCATAACATACCGGAAATAAAAACGTACAATGATAATAGTATGTATTTATCACCCTTTTCTGACCTCGAAGTCCTTAAACTTATAAAAACATTAAAAAGTAAAACCAGTTTTGGTGCAGACGACTTCCCACCGATACTTGTCAAATACTGCAAAGAAGAACTTGTAAAGCCCTTAACCTATTTAATAAACCAATCTTTCACTGAAGCAACTTTCCCCAATTTATTAAAAATTACAGTCATAAAACCTATTCCTAAGAAAAGTAATGCAAAAGAACTCCATGAGCTTCGACCTATTGCTTTGTTGTCAACATTTGCTAAGATCTTTGAGTCTGCTATGGCTGCGCGCTTAACTTCCTTCTGTGAAAAATATAACATTTTCAGCCATAATCAACACGGATTCCGGAAAAGCAGATCTACTATTTCCGCCCTATGTGAATTTATGAATGAAGTACTTAATATAATAAATAACCAACAATATGCCATAGGGATTATGCTTGATATGAGCAAGGCATATGATAGGGTGTCTCATAAAATCCTTTTGGAGAAATTACAATCAATAGGGGTTCGCGGCGATGTACATCAGTGGTTTAGGTCTTATTTAAAAAACAGAGAACAATACGTGCAGATGGACTTTTATGACCTCGAAAAAAATACTATGAATTCAATAATGTCTGAAAAAGAGAAAGTGATACAATCAATTCCTCAGGGAAGTGTACTTGGATGCATTTTATTCTTGATTTATATTAATGATTTATCAAACTGCCTAAATTGTAAAAACATTATATATGCAGATGATATATCAATTGTATTTCCATGTAAAAATAGTATTGAATTTAAAGTGACATCCAAACAGAATTTATTGAATGTAACAAATTGGTTAAAACAGCACAATTTAGAAATTAATGTAGCTAAAACGAAATTGGTCCAATTTAAGCCCACGCAGAAGAAACCACTAGAAACTCGGCTCATATTCCAAAAAAATACGATAGATTTTGTACCATCGTGTGTCTTGTTAGGAGTAGAAATTGATAGTGGTTTAAGCTGGAAACCGCACGTTGATAAAATGGCATCAAAGCTGTCCAAATTCGCTTACGCACTTTTTGAATTAAAGAAAAGCACGGACCTAAAATCAGCTATGACCGCCTATTACGCTTATGCCAATGCTTGGCTAAGCTATGGAATCGCCCTATGGGGCAATAGCACAGACGTTATAAAGCTTTTCATCTTGCAAAAGAAGTTAATACGTATCTTGGCAAACATTACAGATACCGAGAGTTGTAGACCTTACTTCAGGAAATATAAGATACTCACACTTACTTCATTATACATTTTAGAGATTTGTAAATTAGTGCGTAGGAATAGCTTTGCATATGAACAAAGAGATGATAACCTTAGTTCCTTAACATGTAACTTACGAAATAGAAATAAATTAACCCTACCTTTTACTGGATTGCGAATGGTCAGTTCTGGGACCTACCATATGTCAATAAAAATTTATAATAAAGTACCCAATTATATAAAAATAATTAAAAATGATAGATGTTTCTATAAAAAATTGAAAGATTTGTTGGTCGAAAAATGTTTTTATAACATAAAAGAATTTTTAAGTTAGATCTTACTTTATTAATGTATAGAGTTTAGTATAATCTAGTAATGTTAGTTAATAAAAATTTCAAAGCTAGTTTTTTAAGAGTTGCAACGCCCTTGCAGGGTTCATATTGCGTTCTATATTTATAATACTTAACACCTAAATGTACACCAATATGATGCAATAAAGTTTATGACTATGACTATGACTATAACCCCCCGCTGGTCAGGGCCCGTTTGGCCCCAGTTAAAGTGACCGTAGCCCCGAGGAATCCGGCACCGGCACCACAGGAAGCACCGGCCGCGGCAATGGCCCAGGAGGAGCCCATGGAAACCATTAATGTTTAGTGGTCCCATAAAGCTCCTCCAGGCAAATATTAACCATTGCGCCGCGGCACATGACCTCCTATGTCAAACCGCGGCGCAGTGGGGTGTGGGTTTGGCGATTGTGTCGGAACCGTATTACGTTCCGCCGCAGTCGCCTAACTGGTTGGTAGCGGCGGATGGTTCCGCCGCCTTAATGCGAGCGGCGCGTGGCACAGCCCCCTCTCTCATTTTAAGAGAGAGGGGTTGTCGCGAAGCGGAAGGCTTCGTACAAAAAAAGAGAGGAGGAAGCTAAAAGAAAACAAGTTAGATAATTAACACGGTATATTTACAAGAGAAAACGGAAACAAGAAAAGGCAGAGGTAGGGAGGAATAATATTAGGAGGGCACGACAGGACTTATATAACTAAATTAGCCTAAAAGGTAAAACTATGTACAACTAAATATAACAAGATCTAGCCTGGCCAGGGTAGGACGTGGGAGCGAATGGCAGCTCAGCCGGACAGGTAGTCAGCTCAGCAGCGGACTGGTAGGCAGCTCAGCGGTCACGTAGGTGGCTCAGCGGACTGGTAGGCAGCTCAGCAGACACGTAGGCGGGCTCAGGAACACCCCGACGGCAGCAGTATGCAGGCGAGGCTCGAGAATCCGTAGCAGACGGAGACACGCAGTCCAAGTGGGCGTGTAGGGCACTCGACTTTAGGCGGCCAGTTGTCCCCTACGTACTTGAGCAGCAACTCTTCTTTACGATGGCTGGTGGTAGACCAGTCCAAAACTAGCACAGGAGCTTAGATACTCCTTAAGCTGTTTGTATTCTCTACCAGAGCTGGTAGTAGACTGGCTTCCTAATGACCCTGGTCCGCTTTTATACTGGCCATAACAATAGACAACTACATAGCTGTCAAGCGAAAGATTTTTGAACAATAAAATAATTATATGACATTTGTCAGTCACGTAGGCATTGAGCTACAATATTGAGATCAAATGTCGGACGCTAACAATTATAATAAGAAAATATAGAAAAATACAATAAAGGACTAATAAATATTACAAATATTTATCGCTTGTGAATAATAGCGTTATACAAAGTGAAGTTCAAATAAATAATCAGTTAGTGCTTTACAAACATTCGTGAATCAATAGGTGTTACAAGAATTTGTGCATATTTACAAGATCGACATGTGAAAAGACAAGGTAATAATATTATATTTTCCTACCTAGTTACAATAAAGAATTAGTAGGCTTAAATGTAGTTAGTATAGAGTATGAGAGTTTTGTCTTTTATTTAAATTTATGAAGTGAACATTTTATTCGTAAGTCTCGCGACTTTCCGTCAGCGCGAAGCAACCTGACATTTTCCCACCGCCCCAGAAAAATTTTCGCCTCGGAGAAAATTTTGAGGTTGAATTGGATACGATCTTCCCTTTCGAAATATACATTCATACGTCTCGCAATCATACATGTCTAGCAAAAGAAGGAGTAGGGTTCACCGCCTATGACACAAACTCCAAAGAAAGTATCCCGAAATTATACATGACAATACGGCTTATTTTTGAGGAGTTGTCATCCGCTCCATTTCTTAAGACCCGATGAATAAATATTTAAACTAAACGCATTTAAGTCATTTTTGGTGACTCAAAAATGTGAAGACCAGTTAGTGTCTTCAAAAGGTAACACTAAAGAAGAGGTTTTCTCTAAACTCAGGTTTAAAGACATGTTTAGAGAAGGTCTCTAGTCAAAAGTTTTTGACTGAGGTCATGAAAGAGCACCAGTATAAGTGAACGTCATCGTACAAAACATATTGTCAGTCGTCAACGTCGTCAGTTATAAAAGATGTGCAAACAATAAAAATATATCGGACTGATATTGCCAAAATTCAGTCACGAAAGTTGGATTCAATGTGTATGTGGCGAAATGAAGTGTATGAACAATATTTACATGAATTATATATTATAAAAATATTTTTCATACATTTATTAAACAAATTGAAAAAAAAAGTGAATAAAAAGAAAACATAAAGTGCTTAACAGTATCGACAGTGTTTGTAAGTATTTATGGTTATGGTCAGAGTGTATACCTAATACCCACCTAATACCTAAATACATACAAGCAGCGTGGAATAAAAACATGGGAAAAAAAAATTGTCCCGACCTACCATGGACGATAAAAAGAATGGAAGTGCCAAACTGTCACGATGTAAGTACTTCCATAACTATATGTTGAAATTAATATGGAATTATTTACAACGTAAACGAAAGAAAGAAAAAAATATTCAGTGAAATAAAAAAAAAATAAAAGTGAAGTGAATAATAAAAGTGAAATACATAATAAAAAAAAGTGAAAAAAAATTTAGGTTTTAAAATCCTTGACGTGCCATTTGCCACGACATCCAAAAGAATCCTCTAGTATGTAAACTAGTGGCGAAAGTTTCTCCACCACTTTACATTTTAGATATTTTGGTGCTAGTTTAGCACTATAGTATGCACCAGCGTTACTTAAAGTGTAATTTTTACGCCATACCATATCGCCTACATTAAATTCTTTAAATGAGTGTCTTAAGTTATACCGATTTAAGTTTTTAGTGTGGGCTATATGAAGAGAAACTTGAACTTTATCAAAAATTGAAGACAAGAGACCTATATTACTAGCGTATATGTCACGAGGTAGGAAAGTCATTTCATCTACATTATAGCCCTGTGAGTATATGGAGCCACAAGTTATAAGTTCACGGCCATAAACAAGAAAATTTGGAGTAAAACCGGTGACAGCATTTACGGAGCTGTTCATTACGGATTGAACTTTAGGTAGGTGGATATCCCACGACCTATGATCATCACCAACAAGAGATGCGAGAGCGGTTATAATAGTTTTATTATATCTCTCTGTGGTATTGACTTGCGGACAGTAATGCGGTGTAAAAGAAATGTGCGGTATTTTATAGCGTTTAAGGAAAGTATTGAATTCATGCGATTGGAATTGAGGACCGTTGTCCATTATTATAGTTTGTGGTACCCCATGGACTAGGAAAACATAATTTTCGAGATTGCTTATGATATTAGACGTTATTGCACGTTTCAATGGAAAAATCATGGTATATTTTGTGAAAAGACAATTTATGACAAGAATATATTGGTTTCTTCTTCTAGTCATAGGAAGTGGACCCATTAGGTCTAAAGATATACATTGAAAAGGTCTAGAACAAATTTCAGGTTTGCCCATTGGGCCATACGGTGAATGATTTGTATGTTTGTAGGACAAACATTTTTCACAATTAGAAACAAATTTTGCAATTTCTTTAAACATTCCGGACCAATAATAAAGCAAATAAATTTTTTTATATGTTTTAAAGATTCCCATATGTGGATCGGTAGAGGAACCATGAGCGTTGCTAATTAAGGTTTCTCGTCTATCTGGAGTCGGAACTTCTTTCCAAATAAAGTCTTCAGTTAAGGAGTGTGGAGTATAAGTGCGTCGAAATAATTTATTGTTTTTAATTACGTAATTCGGAAAACTAGTAGGATCATTACGACAGTTATACAATAATTTATTGTACTGTTCTAAATCAGAAGAGATTGGTGTATCGGAGATTGGAGCCACATTATGATTCATGATCTCATCTGGTTTAGAGCGGGATAAAAGGTCAGGGACCAGATTGTCCTTGCCCTTCTTATGTTTAAGTGTCAAATTAAAACATGAAAGACGGAGAGACCATCATGCTAATCTACCCGAAGGGTTGGTTAAGCTCAAAAACCATTTTAAATCTGCATGATCAGTATAGACAGTAAAAGGTTTTCCATTATCGAGATAGCAACGCCAATGTTCCAAAGCAGTAATGACAGCTAATGTTTCTCTTTCAGTAGTAAAGTAATTTCTCTCATTTTTATTAAGAGATTTACTCATGTAAGCTATGACAACTTCCTTGTCATCACGAATTTGAGTAAGCATGGCACCGATTCCAGAATTGGATGCATCACAGTGTACAGAAAATGGTTTATCAAAATCAGGACAAGCTAAAATTGGAGTAGTGACTAAATGTTCTTTTAGTTTTAAGAATGAGGCGTTTGCCTCCGAATTCCAAGAAAATTTAGGAGCGTTTTTTCCACAAGAATTTAATTTGTTAAGAGGAGTAGCAATTGTGCTAAAGTTAGGAATGAATCTGCGAAACCAGCTGCATGTTCCTAAGAATTTTCGAAGTTCTTTGCGAGAACTAGGAGTTGGAAAATCTATTATAGCCTGGATTTTGCTAGGGTCGGCACGTAGACCATTTTTATCTACAATGTAGCCTAGGTATTTAAGCTCTTTTTTAAAGAATTGTCTCTTTTCAAAGTTAATCGTAAGTTTAGCTAGTGTTAGTTTTTCAAGAACTTTAACGAGCAATGAGATATGCTCTTCAAATGTCAAACTGACAATTATAATGTCATCTAGGTAACAAAACACCTTATTATCGAACTCCGGAGTGAACAAAATGTCCATGAGTCTCTGCTGAGTAGCAGGAGCGTTAGTGAGACCAAAGGGCATGACGACAAATCTGTACATTCCTCTACCAGGAACATAGAAAGCGGTCTTATCGCGATCGTCAGGGTGTAGGGGAATTTCCCAGAAAGCCTTAGCAATGTCAATACTTGTCAAAAATTTTGCGTTATTGAGATGGTCAAGAATTTCATTGACAAAAGGTAGACTAAAGGCATCCTTACGGGTGACTGAGTTAAGTTTCCTACTATCTACACAAAATCTCCATTCACCATTCTTTTTTGGAGTTATTAAGACAGGCGATAGCCAAGGGCTTTCACATTTTTCAATAACATTGAGCTCTATCATTTTATCCACCTCTTCCACGAGAGCTTTTTGCTTCTCTGGGGAGAGTCGATAGCATCTCTGTTTTATTGGTAAGGAATCACCAGTGTTTATTCGATGGCAAATTAAGTCAGTGCGACCAAGTTGACCTCTAGCTTCAAAAGAGATATCTCTAAAACGAGAAATTATATTATCAGCAATAGTTTTTTGCTGAGAAGTAAGGTTCTCGTAAGGCAAGATTTGTTTTTCAATAGTGTTTATATTACGAGATGTTTCATCTAAAGTAAAAGCAGAAGATAAAAGTTTTGGAACTAAGTTGAATTCTCGCCAAAAATCGACACCAAGAATCATAGATGGATAAATATCAGGAAATACATAAGCTTTTATAAGTTTAGTTTGGTTATTAAAATAAAAAGGTAAAATAAAATAACCGATTGATTTAATAGACTGCTTACTTGCAGTATTTACGGAAATAAAGTCCGACTTGGATAAAGAAAAACCAAGGTCTAAAATTTTTTGGTGGGAATTGTTCCCAAGAATTGTAATCGAACTCCCGCTATCAAGTAGTGCGGTAAAACTGACGTCAGAAATCGAAACGTTAATGAAAGGTCTATTAAAATCTTTTTCATTGTTATAATATACAGAAGACGTTTTATAACTTTGGAAAAAGTGTTTTAGTGTTTTGAGCCAATTTTTCCAATCATCTAAATCAAAATATTGTGAGGCTTTATCCAAGTCGGTTACTAGTTTTTTGGCTGAGTAAAAGTATAGGGAGTAGAATTTTGTTTACATTTGGGGAACAAAATAAATTGGGTTGAAATTTAGAAGTTAAGGCATGAGTGGCAATATTTTTGCTAGTACCAAAGTGTGTATTTTGAGTACTAGAGTAAGGTTTATTATTTGGTGATTTAAAATTACTTGGTTTTACTTGAGGAGTAAACCCGGAAGGTTTGGACAATTGCACAAACTCTGGCTTAGGTAAAAAATTAAAATTTGAATTTTTAGGTTTATAAGAAAACTCAGGAATAATGTTATTAGGTTCAGGTTCTTTAAAATTCCTATTACGGTCAATATAACGCTCATAGTTTTGACAAGCAGCAATAAGAGAATCAATTGAATTTATATCTTTTAAAGCAACAAAAACTGAATAGCAAGGACTAATATTACGGAGGAGGATTTCCAGTTTTTCTTCCTCTGATAATTTTTTCGTAAGCCTTGAAAACATTTCAAACATTATTGACACATAGACAATAATAGGCTCCGTCTTGCCTTGAGTTCGAGCCTTAATAGCTTCTAAGAGTTTATAGTCGTAATCGAAATTACTGAAATCTTTAATCAACAATTCTGAGAGTTGACCCCAAGTTATATTTGGATTTCGAGTTTTTTGGAATCGAAACCAATAGAGAGCGTTATCCGTAAAGATATCATATGCCAAATTCAACAAAATCTCTTTATCAATATTGCGTGCAATAGTGAATTCGTTAATTTTTAACAAGAAAGATCTAGGACAAGAATTCCCGTCGTATGTTATCTTTTTAATATCTTGAAGGTAATTATTATTAATTTGCAAAGGCAAAGTAAAATTTTGTGAAGAAGATGTAATAGGATAAATATTTTGTGGAGTATTAAGAGGCTTAGTAGAATTGTCAGTCTCAGATGTCATCACAGAGTAATAGCGTTGTTCTAGCAGTCAATATTGAGTTTTTAAGTCGTTGAATCTCTCAGTCAAGTTTGAGTCGTGTAAGTCAAGGTCATCGGTTATGTCGATTCTTTCGAATCGAAAATGCAAATGGTTAAGATAACTTTCAATTTTTTTTACATATTTAAATTGGCCAGATTCAAGGTCTGTAATTTTACGAGATAAGTAGGAGATTGTGTCAGAGATCTGAGTTAAATCAACATCAATCGGAAAAACGGAGTCTAAGATATCCGAGGGAGAAAATTTCTCGGACAGTGGGAGAATTTGCCGCCTTAGTGAAACAACGTTATCCGCGGGTGTTTCAAAACGAACCGAAACCTCATACTCTAATTCCGCCTTATTCAATAAAATAAAATTAATAGGCCGTGCCATCCTAAATAAAGTTAATAAAGGGCTAGGAAGGAAAAGTTAAAAAAATAAATTAAGAGACCGAGAAAGAAATATGCCAAAGGTAAATGCCGAAATGTAGTGCCAAAAGTGAAGCCAACTTGTGCAAGTTTAATTTAAAATTTTGAGAAGGGTTCTTTAACGTTGGGCGCCAAACTGTCGCGAAGCGGAAGGCTTCGTACAAAAAAAGAGAGGAGGAAGCTAAAAGAAAACAAGTTAGATAATTAACACGGTATATTTACAAGAGAAAACGGAAACAAGAAAAGGCAGAGGTAGGGAGGAATAATATTAGGAGGGCACGACAGGACTTATATAACTAAATTAGCCTAAAAGGTAAAACTATGTACAACTAAATATAACAAGATCTAGCCTGGCCAGGGTAGGACGTGGGAGCGAATGGCAGCTCAGCCGGACAGGTAGTCAGCTCAGCAGCGGACTGGTAGGCAGCTCAGCGGTCACGTAGGTGGCTCAGCGGACTGGTAGGCAGCTCAGCAGACACGTAGGCGGGCTCAGGAACACCCCGACGGCAGCAGTATGCAGGCGAGGCTCGAGAATCCGTAGCAGACGGAGACACGCAGTCCAAGTGGGCGTGTAGGGCACTCGACTTTAGGCGGCCAGTTGTCCCCTACGTACTTGAGCAGCAACTCTTCTTTACGATGGCTGGTGGTAGACCAGTCCAAAACTAGCACAGGAGCTTAGATACTCCTTAAGCTGTTTGTATTCTCTACCAGAGCTGGTAGTAGACTGGCTTCCTAATGACCCTGGTCCGCTTTTATACTGGCCATAACAATAGACAACTACATAGCTGTCAAGCGAAAGATTTTTGAACAATAAAATAATTATATGACATTTGTCAGTCACGTAGGCATTGAGCTACAATATTGAGATCAAATGTCGGACGCTAACAATTATAATAAGAAAATATAGAAAAATACAATAAAGGACTAATAAATATTACAAATATTTATCGCTTGTGAATAATAGCGTTATACAAAGTGAAGTTCAAATAAATAATCAGTTAGTGCTTTACAAACATTCGTGAATCAATAGGTGTTACAAGAATTTGTGCATATTTACAAGATCGACATGTGAAAAGACAAGGTAATAATATTATATTTTCCTACCTAGTTACAATAAAGAATTAGTAGGCTTAAATGTAGTTAGTATAGAGTATGAGAGTTTTGTCTTTTATTTAAATTTATGAAGTGAACATTTTATTCGTAAGTCTCGCGACTTTCCGTCAGCGCGAAGCAACCTGACAGGGTACTGGCTACGTTGCCGCCATGTGGGGGGGAATATTCGTTGTTTCAACCTATTTCTCCCCCAATCGCAGCCGGGCGGACTTCACAGTCTTCCTGGCTGCGCTAGAGGGGGTCGTCCGCAGGACGGCCCCGGTACCGGTGCTAGTTGCGGGGGACTTCAATGCGTGGTCAACCGCGTGGGGGTCCTCCCGCACTAGTGCGAGGGGTGGAGATCTGGAGTCCTGGGTTCTGTCTCTGGGGCTCCAGATTTTGAATAGGGGCTCCACCCCTACCTGCGTCCGGGTGCAAGGCACGTCCGTGGTGGATGTGACCTTCGCTACCCCCTCCCTCGCCCGTCGAATCAACGACTGGCGAGTGGAGGAAGATGTGGAAACTCTATCGGACCACCTGTACGTCCGATACGAGGTTTCCGTGGCATCCCAAGGGGCCCCGAACCGCAGGGGCGCCGCGGTGAGCTCGTTCCCTCGATGGGCGCTCACCAAGCTCCGCCCGGATGTGGCGGAGGAGGCGGCAATGGTGCGGGCGTGGGCAGGAGTGCCGCCACACCTTGCCGGGGATGTCAACGGCATGGCGGAGCTTTTCGCAGACGACATGAAAGTCGTCTGTCAAGCCGCCATGCCTAGGGCGCAGGCCTGCCCCGAAAGGGGGCAGGCGTACTGGTGGAGGCAGGAGATTGCGGACCTGCGTACCACCAGCATGAGGGCCAGGCGCGCCTACGTGCGGTGTCGTAGGCGCGCCAGAACTACATCCGACGAGGAAGCTGAACTTCGTGGGGTGTATGCGGCAGCCAAGAAGGCCCTGCGGAACGAAATCTGCAGGGCCAAAGAGGAGTCCAGGGAGTCCCCCACACACGCTCGTCGTCTAGCCAACGGCGAGTACGGTGCGGTCACGCATTCCCCTCGAAAAAAAAAAAAAAAAAAAAAAGGGAGTCGTTTATACGGCTCCTGGACAACGATCCGTGGGAGCGTCCGTACCGGGTGGTGAGGGGGAAATTCAAATCTTCCGCTCCCTCTACTTCCGCTATGGACAGGGGGCTGTTGGATCGGGTGTTGGGGACTCTATTCCCCGATCCCGGTCCGTTCCAGCCCCCCAGAATGGTCCCCCTGGACACTCCTCCGGTGGACGTGGCTGCTGCCATTCCTCCCGTGTCGAACGTGGAATTCGACACGGTGAGGGACCGGTTCCGGCGCAAAAGCAAGGCGCCGGGACCGGACGGTGTCCCTAGCAAGGTTTTGGCCCTCGCCCTGGGACACCTCGAGGAGCGGTTCCGGGCGGTGCTTGACTTATGTATCGCAGCGGGCCGCTTCCCCAGTCGATGGAAAGCGGGCAGACTCTGCCTGTTGAGGAAGGAGAGTCGCCCAGCGGATTCACCGACTGGGTATCGGCCGGTGGTGCTGCTCGACGAGGCTGGGAAGTTTTTCGAGAAGATTCTCGCTTCCCGCATCGTCGAGCACCTAGAGGACCGGGGGCCGGACTTGGCTGAAAACCAGTTCGGCTTCCGCACCGGCCGGTCCACGGTGGATGCGGTGGCCCTCCTCAAGGGGTGGACTGAGGAGGCCACAGCTCGTGGGGACACTGTTGTTGCGGTGTCTCTTGACATCCGCAACGCATTCAACAGCCTGCCCCACGAGTGCATAAAGGAGGCACTCCGCTTCCACCGGGTGCCTCCGTACCTCCGCGCCCTCGTGGAGGATTACCTGCAAGGCAGGTCCATCCTCTACGAGGGGCCGGATGGGCGCGTCCATACGTGGACAATGGCGGCGGGTGTGCCCCAGGGTTCCGTACTAGGTCCTCTGTTATGAAACCTGGGGTACAACTGGGTTCTGCGAGGCGACCTTCTGCCACGAACGAAGGTCGTCTGCTTCGCCGACGACACGCTCGTTGCGGCGAGAGCAAAAACCGGGGAGGAGGCGGCCCACCTTGCATCGGTCGGCGCCTCACTGGTCGTCCGACGCATCCGCCTCTTGGGCCTGGACGTGGCCCTCGACAAAACGAGGGCCATGTTATTCCACGCCCCCCGTCGCAGGATCCCACCGGGGCTCCGCGTCCGAGTGGAGAGGGTCCGTATACCGGTCGAGGCGCACTTTAAGTACCTCGGCCTGGTTCTGGACCCCCGATGGAGTTTCGAGGAGCATTTTAAGCTCCTCGCTCCACGGCTGTGTGCCGCTGCAGCCGCACTTGGACGGGTCCTCCCTAATGTGGGAGGTCCAGGATCGGCGTGCCGTCGACTGTATCACGGGGTAATACGGTCGATGGCACTCTATGGAGCCCCGGTATGGGCAGAGTGCCTCTCCTCCCGAACGGTGGCCCTCTTGCGACGTCGGCAGAGGGTCATAGCGACCCGGGCCGTGCGAGCTTATCGCACGGTCAGTCACGGCGCGGCCTGCGTTCTAGCGGGCCAAACGCCGTGGCATGTCGATGCACGCGTCCTCGCGGAGGTGTATCGACATCGGGTTGCTACTCGTGAACGGGGGGGACGATTCGCTCCACAGGAAGTGGAGCGGATTCGTACCCTGGCGCAGAGGGAGGCTCTGCGTCAGTGGGGTGTGGCACTCGCCTCCCCAGCTGCCGGCCACCGGACGATCGACGCGATCCGTCCGGTGTTGGAGGAGTGGGTTGGGCGCCGGCAGGGCAGCCTCACGTTCCGCATGGTGCAGGTACTGACCGGGCATGGCTGCTTCGGTCACTACCTGCACCGAGTCGCGCGTCGGGAGGAAACGCCGCGGTGTCACCACTGCGACGCTCCCGACGATACTGCCGAGCACACCTTGTTGGTGTGCCCGGCCTGGCGACCCCAGCGCAGCGAACTTAACGCTGCGCTGGGAGGCGGAGACCTCTCGCTGCCGAGCATGGTCGTGGCCATGCTCCGCGGCGAGGCGGAATGGGAGGCTGTGGCCTCCTTCTGCGAAGAAGTAATTTCGCAGAAGGAGGCTGCGGAGAGGGAGCGGGAGGAAGATCCCCAAGCCGCTCCCCTCCGCCGCAGACGGATAGGCAGGCGAAGGCGGGCATTCGCGCAAGCAATGCCCGTCTAATGATCCTGCCGTGGAGGCCTGCGTGCATGGTTGGCCCCGTGCACGCCGCCGTAAGGCCCTCCGTCTGGGGATTGCTCTGGTGTTCTCGGGCAATCCCCCCTCGGCGATAGCCCGACCGGTGGTCGGGCTTGCCCGGGCGCGCTGGTAGTGGTAGTCGCAGTGTGGACCTTAACATGCGCGCCCACAAGGGCAGGGGGTTTTAGTGGGTCGGCCTGGAACTTCGCCGGGCCAGCCCCACACACGCCTGCCGTCTAGCCAACGGCGGGTACGGTGCGCTTACGCATTTCCCCCCGATAAAAAAAAAAAAAAGGGGTAACTGATGAGAATATTAGGAATATTATGGTAATGTGATTCAAGTTAATTTGAAAGGTCGATGTTCACCGAATGGCTGGCAATCATGTAGGATAACCTTACAATTAAAAATATGAAATCTAAGAACAAATTTAAAACACTACCACAGGAATCGATCTCAGAAAACGGTAACGTACCTGTCGGAGGAAAGTGGGTCTGCCTGGCTGCGCTGGCAGACTGCTGGCTGGTGTCTATCTTAATGACGCTACACTATGTCGTGCGTGCTCCAAAATCATATGAACGAACGGCTGAAAATTTAGAAAGCAAGGATTGAAATATCGAAAAGGCGTCATAGGAATAATATAATCATGAACATAACTTACGTAAAATAGGTTAGAGGCCCTTATATGAAATTGAGTAAATCCAACTGTGTGGAAGATTAGGTGTTCGCTTATCGATGCTTGCTGAAAAGGAATACCTGGTTAAAACGCTGCGCTGAATACGAGACAATCAATTAAAAGAATCAAAATGAAGAGGCAGGCGAAGGCGGGCATTCGCGCAAGCAATGCCCGTCTAATGATCCTGCCGTGGAGGCCTGCGTGCATGGTTGGCCCCGTGCACGCCGCCGTAAGGCCCTCCGTCTGGGGATTGCTCTGGTGTTCTCGGGCAATCCCCCCTCGGCGATAGCCCGACCGGTGGTCGGGCTTGCCCGGGCGCGCTGGTAGTGGTAGTCGCAGTGTGGACCTTAACATGCGCGCCCACAAGGGCAGGGGGTTTTAGTGGGTCGGCCTGGAACTTCGCCGGGCCAGCCCCACACACGCCTGCCGTCTAGCCAACGGCGGGTACGGTGCGCTTACGCATTTCCCCCCGATAAAAAAAAAAAAAAAAAAGGGGTAACTGATGAGAATATTAGGAATATTATGGTAATGTGATTCAAGTTAATTTGAAAGGTCGATGTTCACCGAATGGCTGGCAATCATGTAGGATAACCTTACAATTAAAAATATGAAATCTAAGAACAAATTTAAAACACTACCACAGGAATCGATCTCAGAAAACGGTAACGTACCTGTCGGAGGAAAGTGGGTCTGCCTGGCTGCGCTGGCAGACTGCTGGCTGGTGTCTATCTTAATGACGCTACACTATGTCGTGCGTGCTCCAAAATCATATGAACGAACGGCTGAAAATTTAGAAAGCAAGGATTGAAATATCGAAAAGGCGTCATAGGAATAATATAATCATGAACATAACTTACGTAAAATGGGTTAGAGGCCCTTATATGAAATTGAGTAAATCCAACTGTGTGGAAGATTAGGTGTTCGCTTATCGATGCTTGCTGAAAAGGAATACCTGGTTAAAACGCTGCGCTGAATACAAGACAATCAATTAAAAGAATCAAAATGAAGAATTAACCATTTCACGGTGTGATACTTACAGATTTGTTTTAATAAAATAATTTAGGCTATCTAGCCAACAGACACAAGCGTTCGACCGTCAACGTCAAAACAGAAAATATGGCTGTCTCGGCTCAGCCAGTCCACACTCCACAGACTAACTATTCCGAGACAACATAGACTAATAAACATAGATAAAAAACCAAGTAAACTATCGATATTTATTGAATTAAAAGTTCCTGAACTAAATTTGAAAATAATCAAAGACACGATATACATAAAACTATTATAACCCAAGGCGCGTTCAATGTTTTCTGAATTTAGATAAAAAAAAGGTAACTAATACATGGAAATGTCACTAGATGGCAGTAGGAACCTGATTAGAAATTTCCTGTAGGGAAATTTATGTTACAAAACTTAGATATTACGTTTTGGTGGTTTTTAGTACGTTTTTATAGCGAGGGTGTAGGCATTTTACATAGGCATTTAACTGAAAAATTTCGGAAAATTGTTCGATTTATTTAGGGGTGTTAAAAAAATCGTGATTTTAATCTTAACTTAAATCTTTCTATTCTAAAAAGAAAATCATAAATAAAAAAAATTAATAAAAACTAATTAATAAAATAAACAAAAAGGCAATAAAAAAACAAAATTATGAAAAAACTACGAAAAAATTACGCTCTACACCAAGTTCGCACCACTGCCCCACAGATTACAAGTCGAAGATCTAACGCATAGACCAATCCTGACCTAGATGAAGTAGTGAAATTGAAGATCTCGTGTTTTTGTGTAACGCGACCGACATGCGATAGATGGACGAAAAAGTTTGGAGCTATGAAAAAAAAAGTTGCACTTCAATAATTTCTTTGTATTTTGACAATTAAACCAGCTTCATATACACAGACCGCTTTATTACAAGTAAACACCCCAACAGCGATGACGGTAGCGCCCCTGAAGTGAGAACACAATTTTACCGTGTTTCCTTTTCGGCTTATTTTTTCCGGCGAGCCGTTCTCTCTTTATCAACTTCGAAGTACGTCATCACTCTTCCCCACGACATGTTTTCCTTATACATACAGCAGTAACAGGTGTAATAAATTATTAGCCGGTTCGGCTATGACCCAAATTCGGCACTGTTTGTGCATTGCGATTGTCGTGCTGACTCAAAAATGACGCTTATCACACAGAGTTAAAGCATGTTATGCTATCAAACAATTGTGGTTAATCGTGCACCATGATTATTGGTTAAGGCACGTGTTGTTTCTTTCAGTTAGTTATTTGGAAACATAGTAATGGCTTCATTGGGATATTTTTTCCATAATTATTATAGTAAGTGACAAAAAATGCGATTCTATTTATAGTCTGATACATTTATAGTTCTTTTGTACAATGGCTCTATGTTCTCGGTTACCTTTGTCTGGTTAAATATGATAATACGATATGTAGTTTTAAAGATTTGGCTCCGTGGCTTTAGTTTCCTTTGAGTGCGGTAAGCAGTTTTCAAGGATTCATCCGAACTGTTACTACAGCGAGAAATGCTTAACCCTTTCTTGTGAAGGGGTAAAAAGCTTTTACGTACTATCCCGCCCCAGAGGACATAAGGCGTAGGGGTGTGTGGGACTCGCCCGATTGGGATTTTTTTTTACAAACGACGGTGGAGCCTTCAAATCGCCAGGTTATAAGGCCCCATTACAAGGTCGAGGAGTGAAGCGAGCTTCGCATGCCCTCGTAGCGTTAAATCGTTTTTCGCGATGACCTGTCAAAATGGGGAGCGTCGATGGCGCTTTGGACTCTGCACTTGCCTTCCAATCGGGAGGTGCGGGGTTCGAGATCGCCATGTACCAATGTGTTTTTTGTTTCCGAATTTCATATGTACATTTGTCTGACGTTCTACAGTGTAGGTAAACATCGCGAGGCAACCTGCATACATCTGCGAAGAAATTTAATGGTGTATGTGAAGTCGACCAATCCGCACTGGGCCAGCGTGGTTGACTAAGGCCTAAACAGCGTAACTTAGGGTAGGCTCGAGCCAATCGGTGGGGACGTATATAAGCTGTTATGATGAATGATACCTAATGAGTAAATTCCACTTTGGCTTAATAAAGCTCAAACAAATCATTACAGTTGAAATTTTCTTTCGGGTTGCATAAATCTTCATAGCGTCAACGCGGTATGTTGATGACACAGGTTCGAATCCCGCCCGAGGTGAAATTTTTTTATGTATAGATTTATTAATTTTTGGGGTCCGTACCTCAAAAGGAAAATATGAAACCCTTATAGGACCACTTCGTTGATGTCTGTCCGTCTGTCTGTCTGTTAATCTTTTTTTCAAGAATAGGTACGTCGTGATATCAAGCTAATATTTATACTGAATGCTCGGGCGTGTAGTCTCTTTATTTACAAAAAGTCCTTTCCATTTTTTTCACTACATTAAAGTTAAACTGCGGCACCATTAAACCAATACCTACTACGCAACACAATAAAAAGGTTAAATCTTGACCTTCATTTTGTTCACCTTCGCAAAATTTCCACTTCGACTCGACAATCTTAGCATTTCTCAGTTATTCATTAAACTAATTACTTTGACCGATCACGTTGCTCAAGCCTTTGATTAAAATTATATTCACAAATATTTTTGTGATGAATTATACTTAGGTATCTTCTTCTTCGCCGTTTTCACTAAAACATAAAGAAAACCGGCCTCGCGCATCGAGGGTTTCGTACAATCTTCTATAACTTCCTATGTACAGCCAGCTTCAAAAGTAGATAACCATTTTAGTACCGTGTCACACCAACTATTGACAATGCAATGTAGGTGTAACCATACTAAATGAAAGGAATAATTGGTGTGACATGGTACTAAATCTGCTTACAATGCTTTATCTACTTTTGAAGCCGGCTGTACATGTTTCCGGTTGCACTAAGACAAGACTTGCACCTTGCCAAATTTCATGTTTCTAGGTCAACGGGAAGGATCCTATAGATTTTGATTCCCTTGCGAAATCGCACAAAATTTGTGAATATATGCGACATAAGGGGTCATGTCGGTCATGTCGAAAAAAGCGTCGATGGCGTAGTGCGTAAGGCCGTCGCCTTCCAATCGGGAGGTAGCGTTTCAAACCCCGCTAGGTACCAATGTGTTTTCAAATTTCGAATTCATATGTACGTTTATTCGACGCTTTTACGGTGAAGGAAAACATCGTGAGGAAACCTGCACACACCTGTGAAGAAAGAATTTCTTTACAGTTTGTGTGTGAAGTCGACCAACCCGCACTTGGCCAGCGTGGTTGACTAAGGCCTAATCACCCTAGTTTAGGGTAGGCTCGAGCCCCTCGGTGGGGACGTATATGAGCTGTTGATGATGATGAAGGGGTCATGTCAACTTTTGCTCGCGTAGACTTACAAGTGTGATTTTTTCACAGCTGAAAGTAGACTCTAGTATCCATACTTCCATACAAATATTATGAATGCGAAAGTAACTCTGTCTGTCTGTCTCTCTCTCGCGCTTTCTCGCCAAAACCACTGAACCGATTTAGATGAAATTTGGTAGGTATAGACAGTTTGAGTCCCAGGAACGAAATAGGATAGCTTTTATCGCAAAAAATAAACCTTTAATGGGGGAGATAAGGGTGGTGGAAGTTTGCATGGGGAATCAATAACCGCTGAACCGATTTAAGAAACAACGGTCTACCGTTATTTATTTTCATAAATTCGTTTTTTTATTGCTGTTTTTGTCTACTTTATTAATTCCTTTTTATATATATATATATATATATTATAACATTTTAAAAGAAAAAGATTTAAGTTAAGATTAAAAACGCGACTTTAATACCCTAAATCGAATAATTTTCCGAAAATTTTCAGTTAATTGCCTATACGATCCGAAAATAAGTTTCACTTGCATCGTGGTTTCATAAAACCACACAAATTCTAAAAACAACTAATTCCGCACGTGAATTCGTGAACTGTCCTTCACTTCCACAATTCTCTTTGCAGATCTCGAAGGCTTTGGATGTTGAGAAAATCACTATTACCGTCAAAGGGGAAGACGGTTAACCCTATTTTGCTGGGCAAACGTCACAAGTCGGGGCCGGAACGACCGGGGATTTCGAACAGGTATTTGGAACAGGTAGCGACGGGGCTTCCGCGGGATCGTCCGGTATCATTCCAGTTCGGAACTGGTTAAGACAGGGCATTACTGTTTGAAGGAGTCGAAATCTCAAGTTGAATATTACTTCCGGCAGCGATACGAGAAACATTTGATGAAATTAGTTTTTGATGTTTTAGTGAAGGGTTATCAAAATGCTCTGCTTATTTTTCATCTGTGACGTTGCATTTTCTTTAAGGAATTTCGTGCAAAAAAATCTACTCAGGCAGGATTTGATCCTGTGTCTTCGGATTAGATTGCTTTATTCTTTATCAGTATTCGATGTTTTTTTTTAAATTACGTGGCTATTAACCTGATTAAAGTCACAATAAATTTAAATGGCTGACGCAGAACCAAACCTTAAGACATATTTATTGGTGTTTGAAGGCGCATTGGCGCAAACGCTCAGCGAACGATTGCTAAGGCAACATTGGCTGTGAGCAGTCCTATGATGAGTGACCAAAATACGAAACATCTCAAACTCCTCCGTGCTTCGGGAGGCACGTTAAGGCGCATAGTGGTCCCATTGACCTTGGGTCGATCGTCCCGCACTGATTACATAGGAGTGAGTGAGTGAGAGTGAGGGGAATATTTAAGCAAACCTTTACGCGTAAGATGAATTATTTCAATTAAAAATTAATAAAGGCGAATAAGAAAAATCTAAAAAGACCATCCGCTATTATGTTATGCCATCCGAATATTGTTCACTTTATTTATTAAAATCGAAAGTATATGATTTAACCTAATATTTACGACGCGATTAGGTTTAAAGTTTTAAAATCGAGGCATGTTTGGGTCACATTTTAACCAAGTTTTAATTAATTTATCAAAAAATTAAAAAGACCATCCTCTAAAGAATGCGTGGAATAATAACATACACTGAAAAAAAAAACTTGTTAACATACATCAAAAAAATGTTTATGGCTATCAAATCACTTGTTTATATACGAGCGCACAAAGTTTTGTGATTCTGGAAATCAAGTCTTCTTGATTGAGAAACGGAACAAGCAGACATAGTAGATCCAAATAAATATTTGTCGGCTTAATCAAGTTTGGTCATTATTGGTATCCATTGCCCTTTGTCCATGTTACCAACACTTGATAATCTTTATGAAGTTGTTGATGTCTTTAATATTGTCACTGATTTACTTATATAAAGTAATGTATGGTCTAAACAAGTAAATTGATTGAGCTTATTGGATTTATAACTAGAAAATGAAATAAATAATTGTCGGCTTAATCAAGTCTATTCATTAGTGTTATTAACTAACTGCTCTTTGTGCATGTTACTAACACTTGATAATCTTAATGAAGTTGTGTGATGACTGTAATATTCTCACTGATTTACTTATATAAAGTAAAGTATAGCCTAAACATGTAACTTGTATGATCCCATCGGGTTTGTAACTCGAATCAAACGTAAAAAATCATATATTTGTATTGATCTAACAAGTATATGAATGTGTTAAGTATGTACAGTTTTTGTTTTTATTTTTTTATTATATGATAAAAAAATAAAAAATAATATTTAAAATAAATGTAATCTTTAACAATGTAATCAAGTACTCTTATTTGTATTAACTAAGAATATGTTATATTCTAGTATTGTACTTATTTGTTGGGTGAAGGTATAAAGGAAGAATCCAGAAATACCACATCAGAGTGACAAGATATGATCAGTCAGTGAAACTGAACAACTTTTGTTCTACGACTGTTAGAAATTCGCATATTTTGGTTTTACTGCGGACGGCTACAAAAAAATATATATGGAAAACCTTTTTTTTTTGCCATTTTCTAAAAGCCGTAGAACAAAAGTTGTATAATTTTAGTGACTGATTATATTCTGTCACTGTGATGTGGTATTTCTGAGACACCCCAGGTATTTTATTAGAGAATTAGGAGCTATAATATTATAGCTAACACAAAATACCAGATTAAGACTGTATTTAAAATAAAACACATTAATTTAATATGCAGACATATTGTTTATTACAAATAGATTTACTATTATATAGCTAGTCTATATACCTACATATTTACACTATGAGTTAGTGCAGTTTTACAATTTTACAAAAAGCTGTGTACGCCAAGCGAACCGACACCAAACCATAAGAATAACTAATACTTAATACGAGTATAGAAGCGAAACTCCCGGCCGTCGAGCGCTCAAGGCCACGTTATTTACCTACTGTTTGATATCCGTTGAACGGAATCGCCAGTCAAGGCGCGCACCGTGTGTTTCAGGTACCTTGTGAATGTTTTCCTATTGATTACCTGATTAAGCTTTTTATAAGAATGCGTATTTACTACGCGCTGAAGTTTAATAACCCAAACTTCAAATCATCTACAAAAACGCCATCTTTTATAAATATCAGACATTTGTAAATATTTCTGTTGAATTGAAACCTTTTAAATAAAAATGATTGAATACTTTAAAATTATTTTTATTATACCTACCCTAGATACAGATGCCGTTTTATTCGTAATATTAATTACAAGTCAAAGCTAATACAATATAATGTATCGAGTTTCTAAAGTTGTCATTGTAGTGCAATTTTGAAACTCTGTAAGTATGGGTTTTTTTTTGTCAAGTCGGGAATAATTTGAATTATGAGAAACTTTGGTACTGCTATATATATTTTTATCGACCTTTGTCACTGTTCCATATAAAATTTAAATACAATCGACGACACGGCGACTCGACGACACGGTTAGCGCAGAGGTCGAGTGATCGCCTACTGTGCAACGGGTCGCGGGTTCGATTCCCGCATGGGAAAGATATTTTGTATGGCCTACAGAAATTTGTTCCGGTCTGGGCGTATGTGCATGTGATATTCTATGTTTGTAACTGCACCCACGACACAGGAGAAAATCCTAGTGTAGGGCGACGTTTTTAAAAAAAGAAAAAAATCAATACCTACTTGATTAAAATTATGAAACAACAGATTTTTTTTCAAGTGAAAATGTTGGTCTGATAGTAAAAAGTGAGCTTAGGTTTTATCCATTAGTACATTCATAACTTCAACTCTTGGACTATAAACGTAGGTGCGATACCTAAATTACAAACCATTTTTGTACATCGAAATTCGAAACATTTTAATGATTTTGTTCTCGAAGTGTAGGGATTAAGCTCAATTAATCAAAAATAGGCAGGTTCTTATAACTAGGTACGGAATCAAAAAAACTAAAAATGTGCGTACTATTGCTAAAGATAGTCGCTCGCTCGCTACACTTGAAGTACAAAATCAATAAGACTCGGTGTATGCTCAGTTTCTCATTTAATGTAAAATATGGAGGTACCTATATAAAAAATATTGTAGTGGTAACCATACGTCCATGTGGTGACCCTAGCGGCGTCCGCAGACTACTGCGGGACGTTACAGAGGGAAGGGCGCTGTAGGTATACAAATAGCGGCATTTGGCGCACCCACAAAGGAGATTCGCTTCTATACTCGTATTATTAGTTATTCTTATGACCAAACTAAACACGTTTGGATTTGAAGTGATACACTCGAAAATTGTCAATAAAGTAGGTAGTTGTTTGACTGTCAAATTACATTTTTCAAACAAAAAAGCGTTGTTCGTTAGTGGTTGATTGAAATAAGAAACTAATTTTATCAATTACCTTATTATCTAAATTAATAGGCTATATTATTTAAATTAATAAAAATCTTTTTTAGACGGAATATGTGTAATGTGTATTGTTGATAAAGCAACTTGATAGACCTTTTTTTTTTTAAGTTGGGAAATGCGTTGCGCATACCTCGCGCTTGGGAGGCGCGAGGTTATGTCGGACTCTCCGCGGCCCCTGGCAGGCAGGATGGTATGTCCACCAGAGAGTGCAATGCTGCGGCCTACCGACTAAAACCCAACTATAACCCTCACATGCGCCTTGGCGCGAGCGCGACAACCGCCGCCACATTCTCCCCGTCATCAGACGAAGAGGATCCGGCGACGAGAGTCGTCTCGCTGCCGGACGAGGTCATGAGAACCCTTTCGGAAACTACCACAACCTCGTCGGCGCGCACTCGCCCAAGGCGAGTCCCTCTCACCCCCCCAACCTGGGGGGAACTTGATAGACCTAAAGAAGTCATGATAGAATTGACCAAGTCCCGACATCAATTCAATAATCTTATATTATTAAGGTAAATAGGCTATATTATTTGAATTAATAAAATTCTTTTTTAGATGGAATATTTGTGATGTGTAGTATTGATAAAGCAACTTGATAAACCTAAAGAAGTTTATGGTAGAATTGACCATGTCTCGACATCAATAAAGTAAAGTTATTGAATTCAACACATTCGACTTGATAGAAGTTCAATCATTTTAGCTTTATTGTGACAATAAACCGTCAATTGTTGTTTTTGATATTTTCTTGAATGCCTCAGTCATATTTTTTCAATCAAGCGAGATTGCAACTTGTTTAGCCATTATTTTTTTCAGTGTATCTTTTTTAAACATTTTTTTATTCGATATTAATGAAGAGAACCGGTTTTTTCTGCAGTGATTTTTTTTATGATTGACCCTACTATGCGCTTTAAACAGTGGGTCCTGCGCCTGATCTCGGCCCGGTCGTGTCGGCTAACCATCCCATCGGACTAGGCGAGTGAACAGAGAGTGCACTTGCGTTTGCGCAGTCACTTGTGCACTATAATATGTATTTCCTGCGCAGATGGCTAGCCTCTGTTGAGATTGGCCGCCGTGACCGAATATCGGTTGGGATGACATTATTATTATTATTAGTAGTGTTTGCAATTTAATTAACATTTTATCAGTGGAATTTTTTTTATGGTATAGGGGGCAAACGAGCGGACGTATCACCTGATGGTAAGTGATTACCGTCGCCCATGGACACCCACAACCCCAGAGGAGTTACAAGTGCGTTGCCGGCCTTTGAGGAAGGAATACGCTCTTTTTTGAAAGTTTGAAGGTCGTATCGGTCCGCAAATACCGCAGGCGACAATTCGTTCCAAAGTTTGACTGTGCGAGGCAGGAAGCTTCGGGAGAATCGCACAGTTGTGGACTGCCAACCATCTCAGTGATGGGCATGGATTTTTTGTCGCGTCGAACGATGGCGGAAAGAGGCGGCAGGTATAAGTCCGAACAATTCCTCGGAGCATTCCCCGTGATAAATGCGATAGAAGATGCATAGCGAGGCGACATCTCTACGCAGCGCCAAAGTATCAAGCCGATTTGATATTTCTAGGCAGTCCACGATTACAGTCGCTCTCCGTTGAATGCGGTCCAGTGGGAGAAGCTGGTATTGGGGTGCCCCAGCCCAAAGATGAGAACAGTATTCCACATGCAGGCCGAACCTGCGCCTTGTAAAGCTGAAGGCGGTGCGCCGGAGTGAAATACTGTCTCGATCTATTGAGCACACCAAGCTTCTTAAGAGCTAATTTAGCCGTACCCTCTAAGTAGCCACGGAACTGGACTTCGCTCGTTACGTCGACACCTAGGATCTCAATATTGGCTGAGGCAGTGAGAGGGATGCTCTGAAAGCGAGGAGATACGACAAATGACATTTTCTTTGCGGTGAACGCGCAAACCTGTGTCTTCGTAGGGTTGAAATGGACCAAATTAAGTCGACCCCAGTAAGAGACTTTCTCTAATGAAGATGCACCCTGCAAGGGCACTGCATAGCTTATAGTTGTAAATAAGTAGGTAAGTACCTATATAAAATATAATTAAATAGATAGAATAGATAATTCTAAAAGCTACAAAATAAACTAAGTAAGCAATAAATCAATAATCAAATTTTCCATAGCAATTTAGGAGGGAGGACGGCATTATTAACTTTTATGTCAATCCTTACTATTTTTTTTTATACTACGATGCCGGCAAACAAACTTACGGCCCGCCTGATGGTAAGCAGTTACCGTCGTCTATGGACGCCTGCAACACCAGAGGCATCACAAACGCGTTGCCGACCCTTTAAGAACCTATTTACTCCCTTCTTGAAGAACCCCATACTGTATTCCTTACTAATATTTATAAATGCGAAAGTTACTCTGTCTGTCTGGGTGTTGCGCAATCACGCCTAAACTACTGAAGTGATTTAGATGAAATTTAGTATAGACATAGTTTGAGTCCCAGGAAAGGACATAGGAATGCTTTTATAGCAGAAATCACCCCCTTAGGGGAGAAAAGGGGGGTGGAAGTTTGTATGGGGAATCAATAACCGCTGAATCGATTTAGATGAAATTTAGTATGGAGATTATTTATTTATTTATTTATTTATGCACATACATAGAAATTGAACAAAACAAACACAGGCACAATAGAAAATATGACGTACAAAGGAACTGCTTATTTCTTCCGAAATTTCTTCCAGCAGTCCTGCGACAGGAAATCCCGAAATAAAACAAGAGTGACATGACGTGCATCAAAAAAAAGTAAGCAAGAAAACAAAAAAAAACAATACAAATACAAAATTTAGTAGACTACATATAAATAAAAACATTTAAATAAACTACATACACTAAAATATGACAGTTATGGAACCAAAGACAGGAGATGCTCCTTAAGTCTTTTTTTTAAGGAAAAGAGTGACTCCGAGTCCCGAATTTTGTGCGGGAGTGCATTCCACAATCTGACTGCGTACACAGTAAAGGAGAAGGAAAAGAAAGTAGTATTATGGGGAGTGATGTTGAGGAGAGATTTGAGGTGAGATCTACAGATAGAACCGGGATAGGAATAAGAAAAACGATCTCTGAGATAAGATGGGAGTTTGGGATCATAAAGGACTTTGAAAAGGAGACACAGCACCCGAAAGTTCCTATGGAGACGAATAGGAAGCCACCCAAGTTCATTGCGTTGCTGGGACACGTGATCATATTTTCTAAGGTCATAGATAAAACGAATACCCAGATTTTGGATTCGCTCCAGCTTATTTAGTAGCTCCTCACTGATATTCACGCAGCAAGTATCAGAGTAATCAATAATTGACTGAAGCAGACACTCTGCCAAAGTAATTTTGGTCTTTAGGGGCAGGAACTTTTGAAGGAGTTTCAGAGAGTGGAAGGTAAAATGGACTTTACGACTAATTTCATTAATATATGATCGCCAGGAGAGATTATTGTCCATTATTACCCCCAAATCCTTAGCAGTATCACTAAAAGGAATCCGCACCCCATCAAGCACAAGCGGCGGTAAAATATTTATGTCTAGACGATCTCTATAGTAGCTACTACCTATTATCAAAGCCTGGGACTTAGCCGGATTCAGTTTGAGACCAAATGAGTTCGCCCAAGCGTTAATAGATTCTAAATCTCGATTCATAAAAGAGACTGCACCAGCCGCATCATTGATATTAAAGTGATGGTAGATTTGCAAGTCGTCTGCATAGAGATGAAATTTTGAAGAAAGGATCTTAGTGACAGAATTAATGAAGATAGAGAAGAGTAAAGGAGAGATGACGCCACCCTGAGGGACACCTGCTAGGAGATCGCACCAGCTAGAGAAAGTCTCGCCAGATCGTACACACTGCGAGCGACCCTGAAGATAAGAGGTAAACCAAGATAAAGCGGCTGAAGAGAAATTAAGAGAACTTAATGTAGCTAGTAAGATATCAAAATCAACAGTACCGAACGCGTTACTAAAGTCCAACAGAACAAGAATAGTGAGAGATTTATTTTCCATTGCCAGCGGATGTCGTCAGTTACCTTGATAAGTGCAGTAACAGTACTGTGACCGGGACGAAAGCCCGATTGAAAAGGAGATAGTAGCGAGTTTGAGTTCAGGAAATAAGAAAGCTGACGGTGAACAATGTGCTCAAGTACCTTTGATAAATATGGGAGGATGGAAATAGGTATGTAGTGTGATAATAAAGTAGGCGAGGAGGTCTTAGGCAAGGCTAACATGAGCTAACTTTCAAGAAGATGGAAAGGAGCTACAGGAAATGGAGTAGTTAAAGATATGTACTAAAATGGGAAGCAATAATGGGAGAAGAGGAATAATCATTCGGGAGCTGAGCCCATCATTACCAACAGCTGACGAGGAGATCGCTAAAATAGATTTTTCTATATCTTGAGTTGAAACCGTTTCAAGAGTAAAGGGAGAACAATGTGGCTTTGGTGTTTGGGCAAGGTCACAAAGGGTGGAAGATTTGGTCGTTGAATCCATAGGTTGTAGAGAAGCAGAGAAGAAACTATTTAGGGCATTGATATCAACGCTGTTGGAAATAGTCTCAGGAGTTGTTCCAATAGAACCTCCATACATCAGATGGCGTGCGATTCACAAGAGACTCGTGGAAATGGCGCCTCTTTGCATCTCTACACAGATGATTGCAGCAGTTACGTAATGACTTGTAACGCATGAGGTTGCCATCAGAAGGTCTGCGTTTGAGCCTGCGTTTAGCTCGGTCTCGTTGAGACATTATCTCCTTGATATAAGATGTCATCCAAGGCGCAGGATCACGTTTAATTCGAACGCTACGAATTGGGGCAAACCGGTCATATAATGAAAGAAAAAAGAATGGCTTCATTTAGAATTCTTACCTTCTCATCTAGGCTGTCACTGTCAAATAGCGGAGTCCAGTCAATGAGAGAAGCATCATGCTGTAAGGCTTCTATGTTTAATTCTTTATAAGAACGTAACGAGCGGAACTGTGGTCTCCTTTTCGGAGTGTTGATGTGAAGGGAAAGATATATAAGGTCATGGTAGGAGAAGGGCGCAGTGAGTTGACCGAAACTGGAAATATTATCGGGAGAGGAGACAATCATAAAGTCTAGAAGAGAAGGAGGACTATTGGGTGAATGGTGCGTAGCTGACAACGGGAGAATGTGAAGATTGTAAGATTAGTTTGACTAGTAATAGTATATAATGATATATTACATTTTTAATATTTATTGATACTGTATTGATATTTTATTACGAATTATATATTACACTACGTATGATGGTGCCCAAAGTAGACTCCACCACGTCGGCGTTTCACCGACTTATGTTGCTGGTTTTTATTCACCGACTACCAGCTCTTAGAAAATTGGTATTACTTACCTTGGATCCGATTGGTCTCCGTTCAGTCTGCGTATGTAGCCGGTGGACTTCCTGAGCTAGCTCGAAGGAAGTCGCGGCTCCTGAAGTTCTGCGGTGGATCCACCGGTGGACACCGGAGCACTACAAATGCCTATTAGGCCACCACGGCTCACACACGCGACGATAAAACTTTTGCACAACACAAAGCGGGCTTTCGCACCAACAATCACTTGGTGCGCCGCGCAATACTATTTGTTATATCTTAAATTATATTATGTTTTATTGATGCCCGGACATAACCTCTAACAATGTCATTCCGTATTCGACTCGACTGACATGTCACATGCGGCCGGCCGCCAAAAGGCTCTCACTGCCACTCGCTCATCCTCGAGCGTAAACAACGTATAACTTGATTAATTTTCATTGAAATTAATTACTTATAAAAAATAATGTATTTGATTTCTTTTTTAAACATTGTGTACACACAGCAACATATCAGATTTCACACGTTCACCTTGTGACCGCTCTTATGTCGTTCGTAATAGCGACGACATTCGTAATTCAAATGTAAATTTGACGTGTTGTTTACTGTACTAGAGTAGGATTGTAGTTCTTCTAAAATCCCAAAGACATAACCGCCAAATATTTTTATCTGTTACGGCTTAACTTAAAATAACCAATTCTCTTATAACAACTTTAATTTGCAGAAAAGGAAATAAAATATTCTACTACCTACCGTCTGTTGAAGACGCGGCGCGGGTTCGATTCCCGCCCGAGACGAATTTTTTTCTTGTGAAAATGCAAAGTTACAATATTAAATATCTACATTAAAATACTCCAAGTAGCGTGGCTAATAAAGCAAACAATAGGCATATAAGCTCTACTTTCCGCGCGAAGACGGGTCGGCTCGCTATAGTACCTATTCATATAAATTAGCACAGTATAGCTGTTCCGTACCAAATCTCAAAACTAAAACTCTACATCCTTCTGAAATTAACGAACAAACTCAAACTCAAAAATCTTAAAAAAAACGAACGGGACAAAAATTTTTCTTTATTGATTTTATTTATTTTTCAATTTATTTAGAATTTTAAAATAAAATACAATATTCTATATAAAATCAAATTTTTTTATTCGATATAGAGCTTTACATGCACTATTAACTCCTAATTCATATACTACATATTGGTCTAGAATTGGTGATCTATCGCTAGACAGATATTTCTAAAGTGGTTCCTCGTTAAGAACCACTGAATTATAAGAATCTAACGAGCCACCAAATTAATTAAAAATGTAAGAAACTAAGATAAGCAATGTATTATATAAACCTTGTATGTAGGTACCTACATAATTATCTCAGCCATAATTGAGATGAATGCAAATACAAGTAAAATGTAAAAAGAAAAAAAAAAGTTGACTACACCTGTTCGGAAATTGGGAGAGCCTTCTCGAGAACAGGCAAGGAACTCGGAAGGCCTAATTTTCACAATAAGCCCCGACTAGTAAATGTAATTTGTTCCCTAATCACAATTTCTCCAACCAATATAGAGCCCTAATACTCCCCGCAGTCACATTTCTAACCAATTAGTACCTAAATCGAGATTTCCTTTCCTTTGTAATTACACATCCTTTATTTACCTACTTGTAGACCGGTAGATCACAGAATGTGTTCAATAAGGTAGAATATACACGGTTAATTTTTATCACCCTGAAAATTTTAAGGGACGCTTTACGACATGGTATTAGAATGATTTGCTATTAATAAAAAAATAACTCACTTCCTTAATTTTATATTAATTTTCTAAAAAATAAAAAAAATGCTGCACTAGTTGAGAGCGGCATATTTATATTTTTTTATTATTTTTTATTTTATTTTTCATTTCATTTTTTTTTATATAATAATGGATGTGTCCTGAAGCGTCCCTAAAATTTTCCAGGGTGATAAATAAATAACCGTGTGGGTATGTCATTCAGAGAACAGGTGATTAATTCATCAAAAATATAGCAATGACAGGAAATACTCCTAATCACTGTACTTATACAGGTAGGCTATACCCGCTAATGCATGTATTGATATAATTGAATCAGTGTTATTGTCGGTCATAGAGATAAAATAATAATATTAAAAGAAGGTATGTACCCAGTATAAAATAGCCTACCTACTCTCAGGCCTACCAAATATACACAAAAAATTTCATACAAGTCGGTTGAGCCGTTTCGGTTCGATAAAAAACATGTGACACGAGATTTTTCAAATATTATATTACACTAGCTGTGCCCGCGACTTCGTTCGCGTGGATGTCCGAAAATAACAATATCGTGATGTTATATAGCCTAAAGCCTTTCTCGATAAATGGACTATCCAACTCAAAAATAATTTTTTAATTCGAACCAGTAGTTCCTGAGATTAGCACGTTCAAACAAACAAACTCTTCAGCTCCAGCTTTATATATTATAGATAGATACTAGCTGTGCCAGCGAACTACGTTTCGCAGTATATTTTTACCCGTTTTTGCAACATTTGTCATTGATGCTGAGCTCCTATTAGTCGTAGCGTGATGTTATATAGCCTAAAGCCTTCCTCGATAAATGGACTATCCAACACAAAAATAATTTTTCAATTTGAATCAGTAGTTCCTGAGATTAGCGCGTTCAAGCAAACAAACAAACAAACAAACTCTTCAGCTTTATAATATTAGTATAGATTAGTATATAGATTGATTAATGTAAATATTATTAACCTTGTGATGCCGCACAGGTGTTTTTTTAATTATATAAGCTTATAGGAACAGTAACAGACAGAAACAGATTTGCATTAATATTAATTTAATATCTTATAATAAGCCACCTAAAAATTTTGCATAATATGACAATTTCCCTTTACAATAAGAGATATAAAGAATAAATTATCTTTATTGTGAATTAATTATTAATATTTATGTCAAATAACTAATAACTACGAATCGAATAACCCGCCCCGAATCGAACCCGGCGCAAAGGTGCCCGTGATGCTAGCAGCATTACCACGCTGAATAGCGATGGCCATCCGTTGTACCAGGAACGAGCCGGAACGGGAGTCTCCGCCGTTCTCCCTAATTCGGCGACCAATTTCTGTCATAGAGATATAAATAATAAACCCTCCACAGTTAAACGTAATTCTTGCTGTTAGAATCTCAAAAATCGTTTCCTCGGATGCCATTTTCTTATTGAATACGTCTCGGGTGTCCCTAAGGATGTTCCACCACAAGTTACAATAAAAACTTCCAGAGACGGTACAACTGAAATTCCACCCCCTCATCGCAGTAATTAGACTGACTCAGCGGTTACTCGTCTCTAAATACGTAATGGCCAGTTTGAAGATGAACAAACGTATGAGGGAAGCATCTCCCTCATCTGTATATGCAACATATCAACAGTATGGTAAGTTCGACATAGTTTGTACATTATAGGGGTTAGCGACGCTAATGGATGTTTGTGAATACTCATTTGCGCGTTGCTACCGCTAAACTTTTTAGCGTTCCGTACGTCCGAATAAAAAAACGGAACCCTTATAGGATCACTCGTGTGTCCATCTGTCTGTCCGATTAAGTTGAAATTTGGTACAAATATAAATTTTTGTGACCCAAACGCAGAGGTGTGACGTGAATAGATGAAATCTGTATATGGGAGATCATTTTTGAGGGGAAGGTGGAAAATTAAAAATATATATTTGAAAACTGCATCGTGTGGCATATCAAATGAAAATGTATTTTTTTGTAATTTTAAAATAAATAGTTTAAATTAAATCACTCAATATAGGTAACATTGTACGGAACCTTCACGCGAGTTCAACTCGCACTTGGCCGGTTTTTTATAGAAGGCATAGCAAATGACTGCAGTCCACCTGGTGATAAGTGGAAGAGTCAAAATGTGAAGATGGCTAGTGCAGGAGAGAGAATACACGCCGCACTAGCCACCCTCACCTTGCCGACCTGCAAGGTGCTTCTTCACGCCTCTTGATTATAAGAATGAGGAAACACATGTGCTGGCAGTTTTCAAAGTCAGCAGTGCTCCAAAATCTTCCGCTTGGTTTGGTTGGTGACAAGGCTTCTGAGACCGCCTGGCTAGCTACTGCCGCTTTACATAAGTGTGCCACCATAATTACAATGCTAGAAAAATTGAATTCTCTGGACCACCTCGGCACAACCCGGCCAGCTGGCTCTTAATGCCAGTGGAGGAATCCAAAACTCAAAGCGATCGTGTGGAGTCGATTAGAAACCTTTCCTCGTAAACACGAAATAAGGTTTGAATTTGTAGCGCTCCGCGAATATTACAAATTGCTTAGTTAGCCGAATTTCATGCCACGCCCTAGCAAAATAATAATTGTATCAAATAAGATCTCCAGTTCAGCAATTGTGTCATCTAAATCCTTTTCAAGTTTAAATTGCGTAAGCCTAATAACTGGAATGCCATTGAATAGAGTGTGCCCGCCGAAGTGAAAATTACAACGATAACCTTTCAACTCTTGTTATAATTACACGGAATTAAGATCCCGAGCCGCCGCGGCAAACATTGACCTGTTTTTTAAACCGAAAACGTTTCTCAACTCACCCAAAGGCGAGAAACGGATCTTTTGATTCATTATATTTGACGATTAAATTTTAACGTTGCACTTCGGAAATAATGTCCATGCCGAGTGAACTGAATGGTTGTATATTCTTTTTGTATGGACTCTTTTTAGGGTTCCGTACCTCGAAAGGAAAAAACGGAACCCTTATAGGATCACTTTGTTGTCCGTCCGTCCGTCTGTCTGTCTGTCTGTCTGTCTGTCTGTCTGTCAATCACGACCCCTTTTCTCAGGAACGCGTGGAGGTATCAAGCTGAAATTTATACCAAATACTTAGAGCTAATGTCCCTTGGAGCTGTGAAAAAATCAAACTTCTAAGCCAACGCAATCAAAAGATACAGCCGTTTATGCCGCAAATTTTCGACACTCGCAACGGAATCGAAACCTACAGGGTACTTCCCGTGAACTCACAATCTTGAAATTTGGTTCGAAGTAACGTCTTATAGCACAGATAAAGGAAAAATTGCGAGAACCGTAAAGTTTTACTTTTATACCTACAGGTTTGTACGGAACCCTCGGTGCGCGAGTCCGACTCGCACTTGGCCGGTTTTTTTTTCATGCAACTACTTAGTTGGCAATGAATGTTGTTCACCTGATGGTAATTGACTACAGTTACCTAATACTGTTAAGATTTTACTCCGTCACACTCGGTACCTACTGGCGTTTCTACTTCGTATTACCAATTCGGCTGCCACAATCAGAATGTGGGTGTCCCCTCTAACTCCTGTCAGTTTCTTCGATCATGAACTCCCCACTTCTTACAATCCTACTAATAGTAGGTATAAATGTGAAAGTGTGGATGTTTGGATGTTTGTTACTCAATCACGCAAAAACAGCTCAACGGATTTGGATTAAATTTGGCATGCAATGTAGCCTTTGACATGGAAAAGAACATAGGCTACCTTTTATCCCGATTCCTTAAATAGTTCCCGAGGGAAAATTGAAAATTGTTCAAAATTGAAGTCCACGCAAACGAAGTCGCGGGTAGAAGCTAGTATTTTTATATAAGGTACTTCAATGCCTAAACGTCTTTTGTATTGCCATTTCAATTATTTCTTGTTTACGTAACATTAATTCTATTCATTTATTTTATTGGAACACCTCAAATTAAGAATTATGTAATAAAATTCGTGTATATTAATGAAGTAGTAGTGATAAGTAGTCTAGATTCAATAACAATTACTTATACAGGATAATTTTTAAACCATCAACAACCTCCCAGGGGCTGATTCTAGTGCTCAGATGCAACAACTTTTTGTATGGGACCAACATCGAAATGGCAAAAAAAAACACTTCTCCATACAAACTAGATGTTGCGGATCGATATAAAACCTTATTTATTGACAAAGCTTGTCAGCATGTTTTATTAGATCAATGTTAGATCAATGTCATTGTTATAAAAAAGAAGTGAAATATGATTTTCATAAAAGCCTTGCTTTGTAAATTAAATTGAAAATAAACTAATTATTATTGTAGAAAGAGCTTTGCTTTTACATGTGGCGACCGTGAAAAATACCAACCGAGAAAAGATGGCTAAGCTAGAAGATCGCAAAAAAGAAAGGTCAGTAGTGAGGAGAATTTTTACAAAATCGGCAAATTAATTAGAAAATAAATTAGATACTTTGTCCGAAATAACTCTAGACACAGGAATCGCTTTTAAAAAACTCAAAGATTTGTATGAAAATTTACTTGAGTTGGATAATCTTATAAAAGAATGTTTATTAGTCGATGTAAATGAGGAGTTATTACTATCGGAGTTAGAGGGAGCATTAGAATATAAAACAAGAATGTTGTGTATAGATGCCAAATACCAAGAGAAAGCACATTCACACAGAAAACAATGCTCACAAGCCAGTTTGTCTAAGAATAATATCACACTTCCTAAGCTACAGTTACCGACCTTTGATGGCGATATAAAAAATTGGTTAGCATTTTGGGGTCAGTTCTCAAAAATAGACGATGACACCAACTTAGACATAAAAGACAAATATCAGTACCTTTTACAGTCTATGAAGGAGGAGTCGGAAGTAAAGCGCTTAGTTGAAAGCTTCCCTGCTTCCGCTTATAATAAATGCTTAGACGAGCTTAAATCAAGGTACGCTAGAGAAGATTTGCTTATTCAAATTTACATTAGAGAAATTCTTGCTATAGTACTTTCAGACAAGAAAGGCTCAGTTACACAGCTATATGACAAGCTCAACGCATAATTACGCGCACTAGAAACGTTGAACGTGACAAAAGAGAAATACGCTGCTCTCCTACTCCCTATGGTGGAATCGGCTTTGCCGCATGAAACCCTTCGTTGTTGGGAAAGAAATAGACAAAGTACCAAGGACGTGGCGGATGAACTCGCTAAGCTGCTAGATTTCCTTAGGAAAGAAGTAGAGTCGGAGCAACGAATTGAAATCACACGGAAAACATTTCATGAGCAAGATCTAAAGAATAATAGTCGGGAAAGCGAGAATAGGCCTATGACAGCTGAATGCCTTATGACTAATGTTAAACAGAAGAGTTTGACGTGCATTTGGTGTGATAAAGAAACGCATGCAAGCCTGGAATGTTATAAAATAAGTAGACTCTCTATAGAACAACGAAGACAGATACTGAAAGAAAAGAAAGCTTGTGCAATATGCCTCAGAAAAGGACATTATGCAAAAATTTGCAAAACACATGTTAAGTGCCTAAACTGTGGGAAACGTCACTCGACTGCACTTTGTACAGAAAACAAAAATGAGGACAAAACCGCTCATAGGGATAATGCTGAACCTTCGACTTCACTTTCTACTTTATACAAAAAGGAAGAGACACTGTTACAGGCAGTAGTCATAAAAATTGAGTATGGAAACAAGACTATGCCGGTTCGTGCGTTATTTGACTCGGGTTCTCGACGCACTTACATAAAGAACAGCATTGTAGAAGAGCTAAACATTCCAACAACTGAAATAGAACGATTGACACAATGGTTGTTTGGCGGAAAAGAAAGTGATTCTAAAGACTACAAACTGTACGATATTAAAATTAAATCCATAGACAACACTTTTAGCTTTGTAGTTTCGGCTATCGGTCAAAATAACATATGTAAATATATACCTAAGATTAATACTCATAATGTAAATATAATACGTATTTTGCGCGATCATAAAGTTACACTGACAGATATGAGTAGTAATATAACAGATGTAGGAATACTGATCGGTGTAGATTTCTTAGGTTACTTCTTAACAGGTACCATGATACATTTGGAGAATGGACATGTTGCCGTGAAAACTAAGCTCGGATGGACATTGCAAGGAAAACAGGTGAGTGCACAAGTAAGTACATATAACAATCTCACTACTATAATGCAATGTTCATGTGATGACGTTTTGACAGGTTACTGGTCACTAGAAACACTTGGCATCACAGACCCTGTAGAAGACAAGAGCAAAGCAGAGGCAGAGGCAGAAATATGGCTAAACTTCAAAGAAAATGTGAAGGTTATGGAGGATAAAAGGTATGAAGTACAGTTACCATTCAAAAACAACTACAATGACTTATTACCAAATTATGATAGAGCAAATCAGAGATTACAAACAATGACCAAAAAATTGATAGCTGTAGGGAAAAATGAATACGATGCTGTTTTCAAATATTGGCTAGATGTAGGCATAATTGAAATAACTGACAGTGATCCGAAATTTGGTCATTTCCTACCACATAGACCGGTAATAAAAGAACAAAGTTTGACAACTAGCATCAGGCCAGTTTTCGATGCCTCAGCTAAAGATAAAAACGGTCTTTGTTTGAATGCCTGCTTGGAAAAAGGTATCAACTTCATCGAACTCATTCCAGATTTAATCAACGATTTTCGTAAAGGAATGATTGGCGTTACGTCTGACATAGAAAAGGCATTTTTACAAATAAGTCTTAATGAGCAAAATAGAGTTTATCTTAAATTTCTATGGTACAAAGACGATACTCTAAAAGATTTAGTTACTTACCGACATCGTAGAGTTGTCTTTGGGTTGACATCAAGCCCATATCTCTTAACTGCTACAATACGTTACCATCTTAATAAATTTGAAAATGGACCGTTTAGTTCAACTGCAAAAAAGTTAAATAAATCCTTTTATGTTGATAATTCAGTACTGAGCGTGGATACAAATAAAGAAGCTGAGAAGTTCATCAAAGAAGCTAAAGAGATCATGATGGCAGCCAAATTCAACCTAAGAATGTGGGTGACCTCTAACGGCTATAATGAGACAGGTAAGGAAATAGTTTCAGTATTAGGCTTGAATTGGAATACAGTCACTGATGAATTAAGTTGTAACTGTAGTAACTTACCTTCATATGAAAATCAACAGAACATTACGAAAAGAGGCTTGTTATCATTAGCTCAAAGTATTTTCGACCCGGTTGGCTACACATCACCTGTGATGTTAGTACCTAAACTAATATTACAAGAAACTTGGCAACGTCAATTATCATGGGATGAAATACTTCCAACAGACTTGAATACCAAATTTCTCGAATGGTACAGATACATCACATACTTGAAAGAATATAAAATACCGAGTAAACTTGCTACTTACAGTCTCAAAGAAATGAAGGTGAGTGTACATTTGCTTGTTGACGCCAGCAAATATGGTTACGCAGCGTGTATTTTGTTACGAGCTGAAAAGGGAAATAATGTTTCTGTTCAAATGATAGCCGCAAAGTCTAGAGTCACACCAACACAGAAAATGACAATACCCAGGTTGGAGTTGATGGCAGCCTTGATGGGATCAAGACTTCTTTTACGTGTAAGGCAAAGTTTAGATCTAAATGATTGTTCTGAATATTGTTGGACTGATTCTGGCATTACGTTATGCTGGATAAAGAGAGAACTTCCGTTAACACCTTTTGTGGGTAACAGAATAAAAGAGATAAGGGACAACACTAATTTAAGAAATTGGTATCATATTCCAGGTGAAGCAAACTGGGCTGATTTGCATCGAGAGGCTGCAACGCAAAAATATTATATGAGTCTCGGTGGTGGGAAGGTCCGAACTGGCTCCGGCTCCCGAAGAAGCAGTGGCCACAATCGGATTTGTTGGTCGATGAGCGTCAAATGAACCTGGAAACAAGAAAGATGGTTTGCAATGTAAATATGTGTAAATATCAAGATTTATTACAAAGAATACAAATATATTTTTCTAAGTCCACTAAAATTATAAGAATGGTAGCGTGGATAACAAGGTAAATAATTTGAGATATGTTAATAGCAAACGAAATGGAGAAATAACATATGAAGAATTTGATAAAGCAGAGAAAATAGTTATTAAGCTTGTACAGTTAGAGAATAAAGATTTTATAGATAAAATAAATAATATAACTAAGTTTAGAGATGATGACGGTTTGATTAGAATAAAAACGAAACTCATACTTACGGATTTTCCTGAAGGTATGCAAACACCTTATTTACTTCCCGGTAAGGATCCAGTTGTTACTTTGTTGGTCAGACAAAGACACGAGGAACTTCAACACATTGGATCGAGTCAATTAATAGCGGATATTAGATCTCGATTTTGGATTGTGGGAATACGTAGAGTTGTCAAATCGATAATAACGTCTTGTATTATTTGCAAAAGGTACAAGGTCAAAGCTGCGACAGCTCCAACAGCGCCTTTACCTCCTGAGAGGATATTGTGTTCTGCACCGTTCCAGACAACTGGCGTTGATCTTGCTGGGCCGCTGTACTTGAGAAATTGAGAAAAATTCTGGATTGTTTTGTATACTTGCGCCGTATATCGCGCTGTACATTTAGAAATAACTAAGTCGTTATCAACAGATGACTTCATTATGACCTTACGAAGGTTTATAGCACGGCGTGGTCGAATTAAAATGTTAAATTCAGACCAAGGCACAAATTTTTGTGGCGCAAAAAATTTGTTTTCTAGTCTTGACTGGGATGAGATACAAAGACAGTCTACCATCAAAAGAGTAACGTGGAAGATGAATGCACCAACGGCTGCCTGGTGGGTTGGTTACTGGGAGCGGCTAATTAGGGTAATGAAAGACCTTCTTCGTCGTGTGTTGGGGAAAGCCGCCGTGAGTTATTATGAATTACAGACCATAGTATGTGACTGCGAAGCTATAATGAACGCGCGACCTTTGACATACATTAATAATGAGTCGGCAGAATATCTTGAGCCATTGACACCAGCCTATTTTATACAACCTATCCCGAGCACTGACGTCACCGATCTCGATAAAATTGATTCATCTAATTTAAATAAACGTCTTCAGTATTTACAAAAACTCAGAGAACAGTTTAGATCGAGATTCGAGGTAGATTATCTTGCATTTTTAGTACAAAAAGGCAATGAGAAGAGGCATAATATTGAAGTAGGTGATATTGTGTTACTTGAAACAGAAGACATGAGAGTAAAATGGGCATTAGCTATCGTTGAAGAATTGCTTCCAGGCAAAGACGGAGAGAAAAGGACGGCAAGATTAAAAACGGCTACAGGAGTGAAAATAAGACCAATAACGACCAACGTCTTTATAAATTAGAAATATCAGATAATGATTCTATTTTGAAGCCTTCCAAGGCTTCCTCGTCCTTTTCAGAGCCGGAAGAGCTGCCTACTTCACCAGCGAATCCGGCAAATGAACTGGGAACTCGGCAGTTGTACTCCACTCGAAGCGGTAGGAAAGTGAGAGTTCCATTTAAATTTTCTTTATATGTATAATTATAATTGACCAGTAATGTTAATTTTTTTTTTAATTTTTTGTTATTTTGATTTGGCCGAATTAGAGTGAATAGAGACAATAGAGTTAATGTTTTATTTTGTGAATTATGTCATGAAACATATTGTTAGACTTTCTGTCGCCCGAAAGATGTTGCGGATCGATATAAAACCTTATTTATTGACAAAGCTTGTCAGCATGTTTTATTAGATCAATGTTAGATCAATATCATTGTTATAAAAAAGAAATGAATTATGATTTTCATAAAAGCCTTGCTTTGTAAATTAAATTGAAAATAAACTTATTATTATTGTAGAAAGAGCTTTGCTTTTACACTAGGTTAGCTGATCGAGAATTTAGTATGGGAAAGTGGTTTTTTTTTGCGATTTTGATGTTGGTCCCATACAGAAAGTTGTTGCATCTAAGCACTAGAATCAGCCCCTGGGAGTTTATTGATGGTTTAAAAATTACCCTGTATATTTAAAAAATCATAACAATAAGTAGGTACTGGACGTAAATTGATAGTTTCTGTGAACCAGAACTAGGGTTGCCACCTGCCGCTTACAGATTTATGGGTTACTGGTGTTTAAAATACGGGTTAAGATTTTATTTTACGGGAGACGGTAAGATAAAACAACACTTTTAGAAAGGTATTTATTTTTTTAAAATATATCTGTTGTTCAAGGAAGCGGCCTTGAAAAGATCTTCATTTTCTAAAATGGAAGCATAAAACTGTATGTTAGTTATATTTAACTAACCTATGATTCCGCTTTTATTGTGTCATCTGGTCAATGACAGTAAATATGGGACTGTTTACCCCGTACTTTATTTTCGCAATTACGGGTTTCTGTGTTATCATAGCCTGAAAAACGGGGTAACCCGTAAAATACGGAACATCTGGCCACCCCAGAACTGTTCTGGGGTGGCCAGGAGCAGTGCTTGCACTATCTACTGAGTAGATACTGCAAGCACTGCTCCTAGGCTAGCAGAAAAAGGTAAGATAGAAGTATCCGAGCAGATGATTTGGATAGCATTCCCCTGGAGAAGAAAATTTCTTCTTAAAGCTAACTTCATCATCATCGTCAACTGCTAGCCGTGGGTATTTCTGGGCCGCCTCTGGAGTAATATGGAACTTCTTTTATCACTTAATTTAACCCTAAAATTCGTAATTCCTATCCTGACATACGTAATAGGACCGCGTAAGTCGATTTCACGATAGACGATTATTGTACCTTCTTGTATTATTATTATTATTAGTAGCAGGCTCACTCATTTTATGTACAAAACCTACTGCACACGACTTCAACTACGCCACAACCACAGCGTAATCTTAGCTCTAAGGATTACTTCTATTCCATTTCTAGGTCAACGCCACAAGAAATAAGACGCTTTGCAATTTGAATCGCTGAGAGGGAAATTTATGACATAAGTACCTAGGTACATCTAGATTTCTCAGGGTAAATATACGAGTATATACCCTACTACACATACTTGGGTTTTTTATTGTTATGTTTACTTATTTATTTTATTTCAATCTTTATTTCACTAATATACTTACCGTACAAAGGGCGGACTTAATTGGGCAAAGGCATTCTCTAAAGAGTGTCGGTGGCGCTGTGGACTCGGCACTTGCCTTCCAATCGGGAGGTCGGGGTTCGAAACTCGCCATGTACAATGTGTTTTTCGTTTCGAATTTCATATGTACATTTGTCTGAGGCAACCTGCATAAATCTGCGAAGAAATTCAATGGTGTATGTGAAGTCGACCAATCCGCACTGGGCCAGCGTGGTTGACTAAGGCCTGATCACCCTAACATAGGGTAGGCTCGAGCCCCTCGGTGGGGACGTTTATGAGCTGTGATTTTAAGTACATAAAAGTACTTAAAAGAGTACTTTTAAGTACCTACTCGTATTTACTTAGAAAATTGTAATGTATAAAATTATTCACATCAAATTATTTAATTTTCTTTTTATCTACAAAAGTAAATCTCGCGACAAGCTTTTATGTCATATAAATTGTGTCAAATGTGAAATGACGTTATACGTAAAAGTTTTTGTGTAAAAGTTTATTAATTCTTTTTAGCGCATTTAAATAAAAGCTTGTTTTTAAAAAGGTTTTTACATTTAATTTATTTTTTACTTTTTAGTTATCACTGGACACGTTTCTCAGTCTGTTCATCTCATTCAACGCATCATTGTTGCAAGGTCGTTTGCCGGAAAGTCTATACAGAATTTCAGCTCAATCGGTTTAAGATATCTACTTCAAAATTGATTTTTAGCTTTAGAAGTACGACATATTGGATTAATAGTGACATCACTTAATTTTTCAAGTTATTCTTAGCAAGACCTTTTATTTGATACCCATATTGTAGGAGTGCATTAAAAATAATTGGTCCGCCATCTTGGGTATGCAGCCATCTTGGATTTAGAATGACGTCACACAGGTAACCGTGCATTTTCATCCAAACTGTGTGTATACAAAATTGCAGCTCAATGTTAAAGATATCTACTTCAAAATTGATTTTAAAGCTTTAGAAGTCCGCCATATTGGATAAATAGTGACGTCACATTATTTTTCGAGTTACTCTTAGCAAGACCTTTTATTTGATACCCATATTGTAGGGGTGCATTAAAAATAATTGATCCTCCATCTTGGGTATGCCGCCATCTTGGATTTAAAATGACGTCACACAGTCAACCATGCATTGTCATCCAAACTGTACGTGTATACAAAATTTCAGTTCAATCGGTTAAAGATATCTGCTTCAAAATTGAGTTGCAAGATTCCACCCGAACATACATACTTACATACATTGCAAGTTAAATAAAAGCTTGTAAAAAAAAAGATACAGTCGAACATAAAACCTCCTTTTTTGAAAGAAAAACATGTACATATAAACATCAATTATACAGATTAATGTTTTTTTAAACTGATTTGGCAAACTGCCCACCGTTAAGTGGCTACAATCACTTAATAGTATACAAACTTGTGACATAAATAATCAAGTCACAGCTGCCAGTAATTTCAGTGCATGTCTTAACTCTTCAAACTAGAACACAGCAATGCAAGCACTATTGCTTTATGACAGAAACAGGTACAATGGAGGTACCATCAGATGACAGATGCCATCAGTAATGAGTTTCCTTCTGTAAAGCTGGCAAACATTTTTAATAATATGTGTGCTTTGTTGGAGAGTAAGATAGATGCCTATGTTCTAAGATTTGCCTAATTATAGAATGAATGGATAATAATAAACACAATACTCCCCCCGTTTATGTATGAGTAGGTAATCCCTCAATCACCAAAACTGTCATCACTGGTTAGCTTGAAGAATTTCTTGCTAGCTCTAAACTATGGATAGGGGAACTATAGGCCCATTAGCATGATGTCAACTTCTATAAAATATTTGCTGAAATATTAATCATCCAAGCTATAAATAAGTGTAACATCAGATATGTATATCAGTGCTTGGTTGCCACCCTATTTGTATTTTAATAAAAATAAGTTAGCTGACATAATTTTACCTATTTTATAAATGTAAAAGGCATAAACTAACACTTTAGTAAATATTCAATAAAATGTATACATTAAAAATGAGCTGTGATGATGATACATTAAAAAACGTTTTTAAAGATTTAGTTTCAAAATTAACTATTTCTGTAAAATTTGAAATACTGAAGTCAGAGTAACTATTAAATTAAAAAACAAACCAAAGTACTTTTAATGGTATTTAATCATATTAAAACATTCCTATACCTTTTACTTTGTTCACTCTCATTATTTTTCCTTGCATCTCCCTCGGAATGCCATGCCTTTCTGTCAAGTGTCTCCGAACTGATGAAGTTTTAGCATATGCTGCGTCACATTTATGACACAAATAGACATACAACCTCTCGTGCATATTATTCATATGCGCCAGCATTTCGCTTCTTCTAAAGAACTTTCGCGGACATTGCTGACACTGTACAGTTTTCTCAGTGTGGTATATCATATGCTTCCTCCATATAGCGCGTCTGCGGAACGTGAGGCCACACTTGTCACAAGTGTATGGCCGTTCTCCTGTATGGAGACGTACATGTTCAATTAAAATATGCTTGTTGGGCGCTTTGAAATTACAATGTTCACATTCTAAGTATGGCCCGGAGCCGTGAAGGGCTACTTGATGCAACTGAAGCTCAGCCAAGACTGGAAACCCTTTACCGCAATGCTCACATATGTATTTGAATCCAGTGTGTCGCTGCATGTGATTTCGCAGAGTGTTTGGATTGGCCAAATCTTTATTGCAAATATCGCAGATAAATTTTTCCTGATCTGAGCCATTTGTTGATTTGCAATCTGCTTTTTTTTGTTTGCAATCTTTCTGTTTTAATACAGCTCTGCTTGTTATTTTACTACCTTGATTTCTATAAATTCTCTTTCTCCGCACATTCATTTTGCGATCGGTTGGTGATGTAAAGGCATTTTCTGAGATATTCTTTTCCATTATATCAAATAATTCATCATCAGTTTCTCCATTTTTAAATTCTTTATTATTTTCAATATTTTTCTTAGGTAAGCTCAAGTCTGTACCAATTTGATCTGATTGCGCATCAATTTCAACACAATTTTTTTCTTCTATATGGTTTGTTTTAGTAACATTGTAAAATTTACTGTTACATTCTTCCGGAAAATAGTAAGAATACATTATATTTTGCACAATGACCTCTTCTATTGTAGATCCAATTGTATTTTTTTTCTTGTAAACTTTTATCCAGTCCAGTAACTGTCTGTGACTTTTTTCGCACCTCAACTTGAAGTAAATAGCATGTTTCAATAACTTTAAGCATTTTAGGCACATAAACAACGGTAAACTATCATTATTATTGAGTGAAATGTTAGCAAAGGTTAGAACCGATTTACCATAACAACTGAGTCCATCTTCACTGTTAATATCTACCAAACAATACTTATTTTTACTTTTGTTATAAGTCAAACAAATACGACATATACTTTCATACATTTCTTTGTAATTATTCATTTTAATTTACACCCAAAATAAAAGTTACTGACTGACACTGACACCAATTGACTGACATTCCGTGCGTTCCGAATTGCGATAAAAGCGATAATGATAATATCGCGAATCCGACCAAATTAAATGGTCACAAAATATAAGGGCTATTGAATCAGTAGGTTATGTTGTGACTTTGGTCGGATTCGCGATATTATCACTTTCACTTTTATCGTTTTACGGAACGCAGCCCCCGTAGCACGTCCACCAAAACACGATATGATAAAGCGATATATCGCGGTGAACTGTCAAAATACGACGAAAGTCTATTGTATTTTGACAGTTCACCGCGATAATCCGCTTTATCATATCGTGTTTTGGTGGACGTGCTAGGGAGGCAGGGATTGTTCTGTGCTGACATTAACATGGGCTGCGGTCCGAAAACCATTTTTAGGTTGCGTTCCGAAACAAAATTTCGTTGAAAACCGATTGAAAATCGGTTTTGGAACGGGGTAAGAAAGTGATTTCGCGAAGAATTCTGACCTAGCGTCGCGGAACGCATTATTTGTGGATTTTCTAACCTTTCTCTCACATTATCAAAACTGTCTAATTTCCTTGGTATGTCCATTATCATAATATTTATTGATGTAGATTCATAACATCAAAGTGCAACGATATTTAATTTCAATATGACTTATTTTATGCTAAAGAAACTATAGCTATTAAAAAAGTATAACGTTTCATATTTCACAGTTGAAGGATAAGACTGAAGTGAAGATTTGTTTTTGTCCTCTTGAAAATCATAATTTCCTTGAGTCGATATTTCGAACGATGTAGTAACAAAACGCAAAGCGTTTGAACGTAACGGTCTGCACCGATTTTTCATCCATTCCGCCACGAGGAGCCGTCGAGGCGGTATGTGTGTGCTACTCATCGGTTTCGCGCTAGTCGCGTAAATAGTTGCCTCCTTTGGTTTGTGGTTTATTGAAAAGTTAATTTCCTTGGCCACTTTTGCGTAGTTGTGGAATGGATTCATTTAATCATTTTATAATACAAAAGGAGTATCCATAGGGCTGAACTCTCAATTTGAATCGCATATAAATATGGTTAATAATATCCTGTCTCCGGTAGTCCGGTGTTTTTTAAGCTTAAATCTAATTTCCTTGGTCCTAATTTCCTTGTAGTCCCTTGTTCAAAACTAGCCAAGGAAATTAGGTAATGCCATGGAAATTATATAGAATATACTAAACAAACGTTTTTTAAGGTAATGTCAAGCCAATGCATAAGTTTTTTTTTAAGAATATACCGGGTTATTTTTCCATCACAAGCCAAATTTTGTGTGCTTGTTTAGACAAGCAAAATAGAATCGTTTTCCCCCCGAAGGGTAGAAAACGAATATTTAGGTTTCAGCCGTAGCTCGACCCACTGTGTGAGATTAACCCTTTGAATTTTACCTGTTTGCAGTGTGCATCTACCCTATATACAATTATTCACCTAACATTTTCAATGAGGGTATGTAAGTAAGTGCGGGTGCCATCGCCGACTAGCTTTTCTCTTCAGTACTTTTCTCACACGCCGGCTAGAACAGCAAATTTAGTGGGTCGAGCTACGGCTGAAACCTAAATATTCGTTTTCTACCCTTCGGGGGGAAAACGATTCTATTTAGGTGTTCGAGCCTTCGCTCGACCCACTGTGAGATGTGTTTACAATCTGCCGGCGATGGCTAGACGTACTGTGAAATTGTACAAATCGTTTTTCAATGAAAAACAAAGTGACTTTACAAAGTAAATTATTTTAATAATTATTTTAAGGAACAATATGACTACTATTTAATTCAAGATATGCTTGTTTGCTTATATGTACAATTAAGGATTTAGGTATAACAATTAAATCGGAATAAATGATTAGGTTTAGCTAAATGGAGCTTGAGGATTGCCAATAGTCCACTCATTTTTGCCCATGTATGTACACTTTGAGGTGTACATGTGTACCAAACTGTAGAGAAAAATTCGAGAATTCCGAAAATTCCTTTTTTATTAAGATAAAACTAGGTAATAAATAAATAAAATTGTTAATTACTCGATACGAATTTGAGTTGATTGAGTATTCAATTGCGTTTAGTTTCGACGTCTGCAAAACTTGTAGTAAAATATTTTATTTTTAGTTTATTTTTTTTTATGTACTGATGTATCGTGCACTTAAATAAAAAACATAACTTAATGGGATTACAACCATCAAAGTAAAAAAAAATAAAAAGAAATTGTAACTTGCAATTCATCTGTCTCTACGCAAGTAACAAAACGCTACAAAATGTCAAAATACGATCTATAATGACCAAATGTTAGTGTCACAAACTCTTTGAATGGACGATTCAAAAGGGACTTCAAGTTAGTAAGAAACGACTTTAGTAACAAACAATGCCGCTACCTATCTAACGATGGACTTTGGGACTGCAGGGGCTATAATAAATGCTTTCCATATTCCCATCAAAGACCGCCCAACTAAAAAAGACGAAGAGCATCTTTTATGAATGTTGAAGCATCATATTATTGTATTGTGTGCGATACACTCTTCAATGTTTGAGTCTTCGGCGGATTATTCGGTTAAGGACAGATTCTTGATACGACAGATTCACTCATCAGATGCTTCCGATTCGAGTTCCATTTCAACCAGAAAATAAAGTAAGATTTTGGTACCTTATCTGAGAGTTCTTACAACTCTCAGGTAGGGTAGTACCACGGTCTATTATGGTATCGTCCGTTTCCATCGTATAAAGTGCATATCAACATTTTCATTCAAACTAGTTTACGTAAACTCGGACGTGTACTCTGTACTCACTCAATATAATCATAGTATCTGCCGTATTAATATAACACTTAACAATAGTAATAAAAATTTCATCATTTCATTTACTGATGATATGATACCTGTCAAGTTGGAATTGATTAACAGGTTTTTGAGTATCAAAGATTAATTGTTACAGATAAAATGACGTATTTTCTTTCAAACAAAAAAGATTAGTGTATGTACCTCGCGGTACATCGATTAGGCAGATTGAGGCGACGTCCTTTCAAAATAATGTCTGAGAAAAAAAAAATTGTATAGGTCAACAATTTTCCCTTATGATTAAGACATCTAGATCAAGGTTGCTGTTAATTCAGTTTTCAGAGAAAGGTAACTGCAGCTCTATAGCTGCCGGGTGAAGGGATGATTCCCGCTCTTTTGAATAAAGATTGAAATTAACATGCAATGACGCTTCGCGAGGGTGGTTTAACTTTCCCCCTGGTAGATACGAATAAATTTGTTATGCTTCTACGTCTTGATTTGCTTACTGGTATATATATGTTTATTCATCCAAAATACTAAAATTAGCCTTTCGTCCCTAATAATATTAAGCATCCAACCAGATTGCCTAAATTTTGATGAATCAGACTTGGAACCAAATTTCGGCCATAGTATAATAATAATCATCACTCGATACGAATGTCTTGAGATGTATGACAAAAAGAGTCAACTCGTGAATACGTCTACCTGAACACAGGAAGATAAATGTAGCCACATAGCGTGACACTTAGTATATGTTGTTTCTATTGATATCAAAGGAGTAATTATTTAATTTGTGTAAAAAAAAATTACAACTAAGACGTTCACTTCTTTCGGGGTCAGCAAAAGTGGCCACTACTGATTTATGAATTATGAACTGCTATGTTTTTGTAATAATATGTGTATGATTATGAAGCAAAAAAATATATAGCGCAATATCATTTGACTTGGGATTATCAGCTATTGGCAGTTGTTACTCTGGGCGCCCCATTCCGCCGCTCCGAAGTAGGAATATAAGTCTTTAAGATTCAATTGACGCCATGACGATTCGAAGAGATTCCGCTTCTCACTTGACTATGACTGCACTCGTGGGGTATAGTTGAGAGGACAAAAAGTAGTCAAGTCATTTGATAGATTGTATCGTTGTAACAAAATGGGTCTATCTTTACGGGACTTCTTACAGTCCGTGACTACTTACAAGAAATTCTGAAAAGTTTTGACAACCTTCAATTGATTTACATTTTAACATTTTATTTATTTCTGATGTCATATCCTTCGTGATAGAGCAAGACAATTAACTGCATGTATCCAAACTATTATAAATCTTTTTAATTTTATGAGGGTACGAGTATATGTGCAAGCCAATTCACACTGGGCCAGCGTTGTTGACTAAGGCCTACTAATCACCCTAACATAGGGTAGGCTCGAGCCCCTCGGTGGGGACGTATATTAGTTGTGATGATGATGACATGTGAAAAGTAACTTATATCCAGATAATATGGATAATTGAGCTTTTCACACCTCAATATAATTTTAAATTTAGCCCGCCTTGAAATCTGAATTTGCTCATGTCAAACTTCCCTGTTTTTAATTTTCCTGGCCCTGATATCGAGCAAATGTTTGCTGGCCTTCGTAAAACTCGTTCTGATCCCAATCGTTTAACTTTTTCCACCCTTTAATGCATATTGGTAGTAGGCGGTAGTGATGGCTAAATCCTCCTTGTTCTTTCAATAAATCTGTCTGTAAAAGTTCAGAGAAAAGGTAAGTTGTTGAATTACAAAAATTGTTGTTATGCGGCTTAAAAATGTTACATCTATGTTTTTTCAAATTTTTGCTCTCTTCTCGCAACGGGTATTGAAAAACTATATCTGAAGTTTTACGAAACATGGAACCAGCTGCCAGAAAGCGCTTACTAATATGGGTTTTACGTTTAAGGATGTATCTTTATAAACATCTATAAAGTGTCTCCCCTGCGGAAGTAGGCCATCATGAGTAATTATAACACCTAAGCATTAGACTACTTTTAGTCAAGAGTTGAACGGTTTGCCATGCAGGTGTAGCCGTTGCGAGGCTACTATTGACTTTTATGGAGGTGAATACATGGTTGGTTTCTAGATATTTTTGTACTTCAAAATAACAAAATATTTTGACATTTTTCAGCCCCTAAACTTTGAACTTGGATTTCATGCTTAGCAAGTGATTCCTTTGTTTGCTCAATGATTATATGTATGCGCGTCATCTTCGCTAAAGCATAAGCTAATTTAACTTTACAGATTGCAAATCGGAGCTGACATTCTTCGTCGGATGAAATCTTATCACCAAAGAGGTCTTTATGACAGACGCAGTCAACCATCCATGATCTCCAATAATCCGCATTATTATCGTTTATTTTTAGATAAACTTTTCATGTGGCAGAGCTACCTAGGGATAGGCTCCCAGTTGGCTAGGTCGCAAAGGATCGTGTGCTCCGTAATTTTTAATTGCTAGCCAGCTAATGAAGTAGGCTGCGTAGCTAGTATATTATGTGTAGGGGCAGGACCGGCCCTACCATAGGGCGAACGGAGCGGCAGCTCCAGGCGCCAAGTTCCAGGGAGCGCGTCAGTGGTCAAAAATTATCCTCGCTTTTTCAATATTTGGGTGCAAGGGGGGCACCATAATTGGAACTCGCTCCATCTTAAAACTTGCCTTGAGCGGGCACTGTGTAGGGGTCGGATCATTAGCCGACGCGCAGTTAAAAAGTGACGGCTAATGACGGCTTTACAGCCGACAGTGAGGGCTAGGCAGTCGACAGTGAGGGCTGCGCAGCTGACAGTGAGGGCTGCGCAGCTGACAGTGAGGGCTGCGCAGCTGACGATGAGGGCTGCGCAGCCGACAGTGAGAGCTGCGCAGCCGACACCATGTGTATGGGTCGGTTCACTGGCCGACGCACAATTTTAAAGTGATGGCTGTGCAGCTGACATAGCTTTGTGATAAGAGTGCTAATTCCTGCACGTACATGTTTTACATGAAACGCATTCTAGAATGGTGAAGTTGTTCGACCATTTAAGTGTGGAGTCGCAAGTTTGCCGTCCAGAGAGTGACCATTCGTAAGAACAAAAGCTACTCGTACTTGTGATACGAGTGCTAGTTTCTAAAACATGATACGTATGCTAGGATGGCGAAGTTGATTCTCCATTCATGTGTGGAGTAGCGCATCTGCCGTCTGGAGAGCGGGCATTCGCAAGAGTAAAGCACTTTGTGATACAAGTGCTAATTCCTAAAGCATGATATACGCATGCTAGGATGATGAAGTTGTTCCTCCATTCATGTGTGGAGTAGCGAGTCTGCCATCCGGAGAGCGGGCATTCGCAAGAGGAAAGCATTTTGTGATACAAGTGCTAGTTCCTAAAACATGATACGCATACTAGGATGATGAAGTTGTTCCTCCATTCACATGTGGAGTAGCGATTCTGCCGTCCGGAGAGCGGGCATTCGCAAGAGGAAAGCACATTGTAATACAAGTGCTAGTTCCTAAAACATGATACGCATGCTAGGATGGTGAAGTTGTTCCTCCATTCATGTGTGGAGTAGCGAGTCTGCCGTCCGGAGAGCGGGCATTCGCAAGAACAAAGCACTTTTTTAACTTGTACACTAAATAAAGGAAGGATCTTACCTCAAAATCTTCAACAGCTATTCTTAAATAATTTTTAATAAATATATATATTTCTTATATCAGCAAATAGCGCACTAAAAAAAAAACCTACTTTTTATTGAAATTAATTGTGTTACTTAATTTAAACAATATAGTTTTAACAATTTTGCACACTGCTCAAGACAAAATTCAAAAACGTACTGAAGAGAAAAGCTAGTCGGCGATGGCACCCGCACTTACTTACATACCCTCATTGAAAATGTTAGGTGAATAATTGTATATAGGGTAGATGCACACTGCAAACAGGTAAAATTCAAAGGGTTAATCTCACACAGTGGGTCGAGCGAAGGCTCGAACACCTAAATGAACAAAAACCTTTACTAAGGGACCAAACTCGACATCGCAAAAAAAAATTCAGCTGTTCCATACATTTAGGTTCAGTGGATGTTGAACATTTGTATGGAACAGCTGATTTTTTTTCGCGATTTCGAGATTGGTCCCATAGTAAAAGTTGTTCATTTTGCTTGTCTAAACAAGCATACAAAATTTGGCTCCTGATGGAAAAATAACCCGGTATAGATGGACGTTACACACATCATCATTTCAGCCAAGAGACGCCTACTGTTGGACATAGGCCTCTCCCAGGGATCTCCAAACCGATCGGTCCTTCGACTCCCGCATGCTGCGGCTTCCCGCAACCTTCCCCAGATAGTCGATCCACCTTGTGGGGGGCCTTTCCGCCCCAACGGTCATCAGTCCTGCGAGCTATGTGTCCTGCCTAATGCCACTTAAGGTTTGCAATACTTTGGGATATGTCGGTGACACTAGTTCTTCTACGGATCTCATCATTTCTGATGCTGTCGCGTAGAGAAACCCCGAGCATAGCCCTCTCCAATGCCCTATGAGTGACATTGAACCTTCTGACGAGACATATTGTAAACGGGCACGTCTCAGTTCCGTATGTCATTTTGACTTTCGTCTTGAGACACTGCGGTAGATGGGCCGAGATTATGCTGCGTAGCTTCTCGAACGCTGCCCAGCCGTGTTGGATTCGTCGATTTACCTCTTTCTGGAAGTTGGACTTAGCGAGCTGGACAATTTGCTCCAGGTAAGCATATTCGTCAACAGCTTCCAGTGTAGAGCCTCAAACCTTCACAAGAGTGTGTACTACACGAGAATTCACCATGATTTTGGTCTTGTCCATGTCCATTTTAATAATAATAATAATTTATTCCAGAAACATTTGGTTACAAAGTCTGCATATAAATAGGTGGTATGAACAGATAGGTGACATTTTATTAGTGTTTACATGCATTAGTTGCTGAAGGAACCCAAACTAGACAATAGCCTGTATCTTGAGTTTCGTATTCCGTTTCCGGACAATTAAACTTTACAAAATAAAAAGGTACAAGATATAAAGAATAAAATAAAAATTACAATTTGAAAACATTGTGCGATCATTTAAGCCGGTGAATATGGCTGGCTGTGTATGTGTGTTAAAGTCTAAGTGTATATTGTGTATGGACGATGATAGGTGTGAGTAAGAGTGTGTGATGTGTGGGAGAGAGTGGATGTATGTGAGATATGCAAACTATTTAAACGCAGAGGGCATTAAATTTTCTGTTGCGTTATAGGAGAGACTATACAACCATTGCTGAATTGCTTTTTTACACGCGTTTCGAGTGGAGTCTTTAATGTTGACTCTGGTGCAAACTTTATTGTATATAAAGGGTAGTGAGAAGCTTGGACTGCGTTTGGCAATTCCCGATTTCGCACACGGAACAGGAATTCTGAGCACACGTTTACTCATAATTAGCTCGTAATCTGACCGTAATTTTAGGCCTTTGTGGGATTTCAGAGTGGCACTCAACACGAGAAGTTGACGAACACGCAGTGCTCTAAATTCACCGTATAGGTCATCAGTCGGATACCGTCGGCTTTCTTAGCATAACTTTAATCTTTCTCACGGCTCTCTGTGCTCTTTCGAACAGTATAAAGTGAGTCTTGGCGGCACCCCCCCAAATAGAGATACAGTATTGTAGCAGCGACTGGCATAGAGCCGTGTAAACAAGTTTTAGAACATCTACGGGGATGCAGTCACGAAGTAACTTCATTACATAGATAAGGCGCCTTACTCTACCAGATAAGTCTGAGATGTGCTGTTTGTAATTTAGGTTTTCATCAATAGTTACGCCAAGATACTTAATAGAAGTAACCTGATCAAAAGAACAGTAACAACTGTGAGGTGCGACGCAGGCACAGTTAATTTTTAGGGGACAACTTGTCTTGGGACTAGACGCAGCCGTTTTCGAAAATGCAACGTATTTAGTTTTTTGAAATTGAGAGTCAAAAGGCTGCGATCCAGTTGACTTTTGAGTAGAGATATTCCTTGTGAGGCGCGCCTAAGAGCCTGCTCCCAATCACTTCCAAAAAACAAGACCGCAGTATCATCTGCGTATGTTATAATTTGAGAATGTTCTATTTCCAAGTTCACTATATCATTTACATATAGTGTAAACAGAATCGAGCCGAGGACACTACCGTGTGGAACACCGAAGCTAACAAGAAGCTCTGAACTAACTTGGTTATTTTTTTTGACGCTTTGTCGACGGTTTGAGAGATAGCTCTTAAACTAGTCGAGACAGGAGCCCCTTACACCAAAACCATCAAGTTTCTTGAGTAATAAGTCAATAGAGACCGTGTCAAAGGCCTTGGCCAGGTCAAGAAACACTCCTAAGCAGCATTCGCCATTGTCAATATGAGAGGACACTGTATTGACTAAGAGTGACATGGCATCTTCGGTGGATCTGCCTTTTCTGAATCCAAATTTTCTGTTGGATACAAGGCCCTGTTTCTCCAGGAATGGAACTAAACGATTGCTGACTATCTTCTCAAGCACTTTGGAGAGTATACTAAGTAATGCAATCGGCCTGTAATTGTCTGGCGAGTCTTTGGTTCCACCTTTGTGGATTGGCGTCACAGTTGCTACTTTCCATCGGTCGGGGAAAACACCGGATTCCAGACTCAGGTTGAATATGTGAGTCAGCGGTTTTGTTAAAAACGGTAAACATTTTTTTAACAAAACCGGACTTAGTTTGTCAATGCCTGGAGCGCTGTCATTTTTGAGTCCAGATATTATTTTTGAAACTTCATGTGGGTCAGTTGGATATAGAAAGAGTGAATAGGAGATTGATGTCTGTGACTTGTATGCTCTCGTTATGCTGTCTTGCGTAACATTCACTTTTGTCAGAATGACGTTAGATAATTTTTTTCCTATGGTTGAGAAGTGTAGGTTACTACGATGAGGAGATTCTGTAGTATTATGGCTGAAGTTTAAGAGTTCCGAGGCATTGTTCTTGCTACTAGATGTTTCACATACGCTTTTAATTGCTTTCCATACTTTTTTCGGATTATTATTTGCCTGCTCTAGTTGCTGAGTGTAGTACTGAGCTTTAATCTTTCGTACGAATATTGTATAAAAGTTTCGGTAACGGGTGTAAATTTTGTGTCATCTGGATGTTTTCTGTGGTCACTATGAAGTTTGTCACGAGTCTTCATACTCGTACATCTTATGAGGCCAGGAGTAATCCATGGCTTTAAGTTATTCATTTTACGACCAGTATAAGTTTCATGGGTGTGCTTGATAACTGCCGAATCAATTATTTCTTAAAACATCGATATTGCACTTTCAGTGTTATGTTCAGCAGTGACAGCATTCCAACAGGTGTCATTGATGTCCTGAACGGCAGCGTTTAAATCGAATTACAGTCTCCGTCTTTGTGTAGATGAAGATTTATTCTCATATTTATGTTTTAGCGATTTTTAGAAAATTACTTTGAGGTTATCATGATAATGCGTAGTGTTGTAAAATTTTGTCGATATTTTTATTTTATAGATTTCCTAAAGACAATGTATAAAAAACATATGGATAAAGTATATTTTCAGACCAAATTGGAGTCCAAGAAAGCATAGTCAAATTTGCTCCAGATATTTTCCATCAGATTAATTTGTATATACTTAGAAGTAAAACTATGAAATGGAGACGTCATGACGTAAGTCAAGTTATTTAATGAAAGGAAATCTTTAAAGTAAAATATTATTTTTGAAAATAAAAACGTATTCAATTTCTCAACTATTTCTTTAAGGAATCCTTGACACGGATGCCAAGAAAAACCAGTTCAGATGATTTTTTCTAAGAATTGAAATATTAGAGAAAGAAAAGATCTTGAAAGAGTCAAAAAGGTAAATTATCAAAACGCCGCCTTCGGAAAACTTACATTCTAACTAAGCCCGGCCGCACATCAAGCGTAATAAGTCTATCGAAAAATGTCTTAACAATAAATTATGGTCAAATGTTAATGTTTTTAGTTTAATTTCCAAGCATATGTACAAATAGTAGTTTTAGCATTCACGAATTTATCCAAGGTTCAAAATCCATGAGGGTTAAATTTTCGGGTAAGTAAATTAAATATGAGATTAACCTCAAGTACCTCTAAGTGACGCGATAAAAAATGAATGAAATCTAAGCGATGAATTAAAAGCAGTGTGTCTTCGATTTCCTTCCCATAGAATTTGTGAATCTCTGCAATTGGCTGTGTGCACGACTTCAGCGCCACCTAGCGTCCGCAACTCGGTTGGCTGTCACTTTAAAATTTAATGGCGGCATTATGAGAAAATATTTGTATTAGAAACTATCTTTTAATTTATATTAAAATTACTGTGATATCGTGACATTATACACATACATTTTTGGTCATAAAAAAAGAATAACGTTTCCGCAACTGTGTTTGAGGTGCCCCGAGTCGGTTCTGGGTAGTCTTAAAACAATAACAACCTAACCAACTATATTTGAGGTAATCTAAGTCAATTCTGGGTGGTGAAAAAAAATGTTCACCCATAATTAATATTTGCTGATTCTTTTTTACATAATTTGGGTTATGTTTCAGACAACTAACCTCAAAAATCAAAATTAAGATTTTTCAAAAACGACGCTTTCCGCAAAAAAGCTTTTAGATTATGATTTGGGGCATCAATGTCTATCGATCGAAGCCAAAATTAGCCAAATACTAGTGCAGCAGGATACTAAAGCCAACCCATAATATCAAATACATGATTTAAATGAGCTTATGATGTTATTTACTTTTTTCTCTCGACGGCAGCTATCCATTGCTTGCCTTGTTTAAGTTTCACAAGTAGTCTGGAATCGGTAAAACTTGCATGTACTATTTCTGTCAGTATTCTTGCACTTTACAATACAACAACTGCTATGATTCATTTTTGTTAGAGTAATAATGGAATTATTTATATTAGGTAGTTAAGTCTAAACAGATTGCATTGACATTTATGACAGATAACGGAGCTTACATTATTTGTAATTTTGGCCAACATGAGCGCTGCGATAGATGTCATTACCCCCACCTAGTACTTCGCACCCAGCGAATAGAAAAATTCCAACATTTTAGATAACGGGAAATACCCGTCACTTTAATAGTCCAAATTTTAGGGTTCCGTACCTCAAAAGAACACTGAACCATTATAGGATCACGACCCTTTATCTTGGAAACGCGTGAAGGTATCGAGTTGTAATTAAAACCATATAATTACTCAGTTCTACACTACAGTCCCTTGAAGTTATGAAAATATCAAACTTCTAAGTTAACATAAAAAAGGTACGGCCGTTTATGTCGCCAAAAACGTATATTTCGACATTGTATCAAAATCATCAAATGTATAGGCATCAAAATGTATAGGGTACTTTTCGTTGATCTACCTAGAACTATGAAATTTGTGAAGTTATATAGTCTTACACTACAAGTACAGGGAAAATCTCAAACTCCACATTTGTAATTAAATCATAAAAAATTTAGTCTCTATTTAAAATATAACCTACAATTTTATACGGGACCCTCGAACCCCACGAGACCCTCGAGACGACCCTCGAGAAGACTCTCACACTTCCCGCTTTTAGTCTCATGAACGGCCAGCCTGACCATGCCAAAGAGACACAGCAGCTATTAGCTGGATAAGTTACATAAGAAAATCTACCCTTAATTATTTATGTTATATTTCTCGTAATAAAGACATTTTAGTATTAGGGATCTATTAAATACCTACATTATATAATTTATCGACGTTGAAACTAGGCGAGTGATGAGCACGACATCACTGGGAGAAGAACTGACAAGCGAGAATTAGTGACGACCTACAAAATTTCGAAACATCTTGCATATACGTGTCTCTGTCTAATTTCTATTAGCAGCGCCTAATTTCAAAATGAGTCAAATATTTTAAGTTCAGTAGCTATTTTTGCTAGGTTTCTATGCTATAGTTATTCTTCTGAGTAAAAAACTATTTACGCTGCGTCATGCTCCGCGGTCCGAGTTGCGCAAAGTGAAACAATTATAATTAGAGGGCATATAATATCACAGCTGAAAATGGCAAGAATGCATTAACCATATTACTAAACAAAAGGATAAAGGATAAAATCTTAATGATGATATCGTGATGATGATTAATAAATATTTTTATTTGAGAAATATAACTTGTTTTACTCTGTTTTCCCATTTAGCACTTACGAATTTACATTCTAGCTAGTGTGCATTGAGTGCACAAAACAAACACTATTTACAGTGTCATTACTTGATCTAATTCTGTTTCATATTTTTTGTTATTAAATATTTCAAAAATTCTAAGCAGAAAATATTTGTCTATGGATGACATCTGTCAGAATTCCGTCGAATTAAAAATCAGACTGTAATGGACGTAAATGTCTAAGCAAACGTCAGCGTCGTAAGTGTGCAAACTATCGTTCTGAATTGCCAACTGTCATTTGTCGATGTTAGCGCGATAGGTATCCCACTCGGAGCAGTTGTGAGCGCTCACACCGTTCTCATGGCTATAAGCTCATTCGGAACGCGCTATGGAGCTCTCTGACCAGCAGCGGACCTAAAAAGGCCGCATCGCAGAATCATAATAGGAATCATATTATGATTCCTATTATGAATGGAGTGCAATTCATCATAAGCAAATTCTATTTGACAGCTTTGTATGAATATTCGTAAAATGATCCCAATTGACAGTTTAGCAATGCCTAATTTGTGCACCATTTTAAAAATATTCATATACAGCCGTCAAATAGAATAATTGCTTATGATGAATTGCACTCCATTCATAATATGAGAGTTCTATGCTCGCAAGGCAGCAATGGATATAGTGTCTTTCAAAAATGACAGTTCTAGTTACCAACCGTAGTTAGCGAATAGATCTGCAGAAAAACGAGCCGAGCAAGATAGCATGAACACACTAACAGAGGCCGTTTCTCCCTTTTTCAAAGGGTGTCCATAATTTCCTCGCATTGAAAAGACCAATTTACTTTAGGACTTTACAGAAGTAAGTTCTCGAAGAGCTTTATAGACGAATGCGAAACATATCGTCAATTTTTCATGTATGTACCTAGTGGGTAGGTAGTGGTAAGAAATACTCCAACGAATCCTGCTCTAGTTCCAGCAGCTTCTCCTCGGTCCGCAGTGTGCGCGCGTTGTACGTTGCCAGGGCCAAGGTCGTTTGACGGGGAGTCCTGGCCGCCCGCGGATTCTTTGCACCCCTGATTCCATCCCTGGGTCGATGACTGTCACCGCCGGTACGGCGACCGAGACCGCCGGGCACTTGGAGCCTTTGGTTTATGCGATTCATTTTTGGGGGATTTTGGGCCCTCTCCCACCACGCTAGCCCAGTGCGGGTTGGTGGGGTGCGTCAGAGCCTCGTCTGTTGAGCAGCAGGGTGCACCGAATGCAGGTGAGGTTGACTTGGGTACGTGTACATGACGTTCAGGCCGCCGCGTCGCCGCAGACCCCAAGCGAGGCTCCGTGTCCGAGTGGAGGGGGTCCAAGTCCAGATCGAGAGCTCGATGAAGTATCTCGGTCAGGTACTGGACTCCCTATGGGATTTCGAGGAGCAGTTATTGGTAGTGACAGATCCACAGAACGAAAGATCGGTTCAAATTTGATCTGAGTGCTGATGTGCGTGAGTAGTGCAAACGATTTGAACTTTTTGATTTGGGTTGTTTGCATACATGCAATCGTTTGCGCTGTTATCTGATTGTGGACCGAACCCGATAGCGCGCTAAAAGTCGTTTCGAATCACTGTGAGCGTGCTGACGTCATCCAACCTGACGTCATCGATGACGTCAATGTTACATTCGACATCTTACGTTTACGGCGACCATACCTCGGATTGTAATCGTTGTGAGTGTTCTGCTGATTGTCATATATTTATTGTGAGGGAGGGATGAGGAAAATAATACGTCTAAGGAAACGTCAGCGTCGTAAGTGCGCAAACTATCGTTCCAAATTTGCTCACACCGCTCTCATGGCTATAAGCTCATTCGGGACGCACCATGAACTTAATTGAGCTTTCTGACCAGAAAAACAAGCCGAGCAAGATAGCGTAAACAAATTAACACAGGCCGTTTGTCCCTTTTTAATAGGGTGTCCATAATTTCCTCTCATCGAATTGAAAAGAATGATTTACTTTAAGTATTACAATATTATGATGAAAATCCATAATGACTAATTTGGGGGAGGGGAGCCAAGAGGCATGGTGCCCCTTGGAGCCCCCCCCCCCACCCCCTAAAAGACCAGAGGGGCAATCGCACTATTTACCAACGTTTGAACCAAAACCAAAACGTTACCGTTCCCATATGTTTTGACATCTGACTGCTGTCAAGGTGTTGTCAAAATGTACGGGAACGGAAACGTTTCTGATTTGGTTGAAACGTTATAATTAGTGCGATCGCGCCTCAGGACTTCCATAATTCCGACTCAATTTTTAGCGGCGGCCAGTGACGCGGTTACTTTATTTTGTAAGAATTTAAGGTAATAAAAACTTTATTTTTGTTTATTTATGATTTTAGCCCTAGCTTTGAGTAGAAACCTTGTCAGGATGCCCTCCACCCCCCAAATGACATCCTGGATCCACCCCTGACTAGCATTTTTTTGCAATGTTTTAATTATTTCTCTTCTGTTCTTTAAATACGTTATCACCCCATCTATATCCCACTTTCACATGGGGCCAGCGTAACAGCACTGACGTTCTTTGCAGGTAATCATTCTTCACGCAATCCACTCATACTTTTTTAGGACTTTATCTAGCCTTATGTTCGCCCCCATTCATGTCCTTAGCGCTCCTGGTAGCATGACACCCTCTTCATCATTCCCATACCTCGCTAACCTGTTACTTTTTATCCTCTGTGTCATTTGTGCTATTTTCAAGCTTCTTACATAAATATCTACTCCCTCTAAATTTGTACTACCTACTTATGATACTGGCTTAAATGAAATATCCCGAGTTCTACTTCCTTGGCAATTTGTTATGTCAATAAGTACACAACTAGCGAAACCGAGCTAGGATAATTTGTTTATCGCATTACTTACAGAAATTATGACTGATTTCGCCAACACAGAAGGAGCGCGTATCGAATACATAATATCTAAGTTTTTTTATTGCTACTAAGTTGGCAAACAAGCAAACTGTCCACTTGACGATAAGTGGTGACAATCACCTATACCTAATACCTGTGGCTCTTGTGAGATTCGCAGTAAAACTGCAACCCCCACAAGTTACCACAGTGCACGTTGCCAACCTGTGACATCAGATGTAAAGTCACAGTAGCCAGTAATTTCAATGCCATATCTAACCCTTCAAATCGGAACACAGCATTGCAAGCACTGCTGCTTTGCGGCAGAAATAGGTAAGACGGACGGACCCAAGCACACTACTCTGGTACGGAGTCTCCCTCCGGTTGGTATTTCCAACTAAAATCTCCGAAATAGGTTAATTTTAGATAGGACTCACACTAATTGTCATTAATCTCCACTATCCATTGGTGATATAGTATTTTTGCCGCATTATTGATTTATTTATCTTGGCTTTGTTTAATCGATCGATGGACATAAAAGTTTGGTGAAGTCGGTACCTAATAACTGAGAAATAAAGGTTATTCATCAATTTAACTCTTAGTTATAAGTCTTTCCAATGGTCACGGATCTCTCCTTACGACCGGTTTCAATATCCTATCTATCTGTGAATTTGCTTACTGATGATAGAATTTTGACATATTGTGTATGGAGCTAATGTCAAATGCTTATCGCTTGTAAGCAAATCCACAGAAAGATAGATAGATAGAATATTCAAATCGGTCGTTAGTCGCAGGTGAAGCGGATTGGCCCATTACATTACGCTGGCCAGTAGTTATAGTCGTCTCTTTCGACATCTATGACAAAAAAGGACCAGCAATAGATGTACATATTTTAAAAATCCGTCACCGCGCTGATACGTAGTTAACAAATAAACATTAGTCAGAAGTAAGATATTGTTAAAAAAAACTTACCTAAATCGGCGCAGAGATCGAGATTCACTTGCTGAAATTCCAGACTGCTGACTTGCTCAAAATGCCATATTTAACCCTTCAATGCCATATCTAACCTATTGTGGGGCGACTTAAAAAAAAAAAGTAAGCCTCATTTCAAATGGGTTATCGAAGATGACTGCGGCACTCACATTTGCCAGCTTGAGCCAGGGCCAACCGTTCTTCAGTCAAAAGTTTTAGCTGCCATCGCCACGCCACCCCTTGTACGGATCTCATTACAGCTGAGATTCTAAAGATTCTTGGTGACAATGGCGTTGGTATACTGCACCACACCCACAGTCGTGTCTGGAAATCCGGTGAATGGCCGCAGGTCTGGTCCATGTCTGTCATACTCCCGTCTGTCAGACTCCACAAGAGACTACGATAACTATCGCACTCTCACTCTCACCTTCAAGTAGTAGCAAGGTCACAGATAACATAATACTAGTAAGGTCCTTCTTCACTCCATCAACAATCGACTTCGACATTTCCTGGACTAGTAGATACCCCAAGAGCAGAGTTGCTCTGTGAAGGGAAGATGAACAAGGGAGCAAATTCCTAACGTCAGACAGATTTTCATAGACTACAGCAAAGCTTTTGATTGTGGTGGACTGAAGTCTCTGTGGACGGTACTTGCCACTCTCGGGCTATGCACCTATCTCATCGTACTTCTGTAGGTATTATACAATGAAAAGAGTGGCGTCGTCAAAATATATAATGCACTTTCTTTTCGGCAATTAAAATCGGAGACAGATTCAGTGAAGACAGCTCTATGAATTTCAGTGTTCCTCAAGGGAGCATTTTGGGACCGACTCTGTTTACCTGTTATATTAACGATATTATGTCAGTTAAAACACAAAATAGTGAGATCATATATGCTGATGATACTGCCTTAATATTTCACAGTAAAAACTGGCATGAAGCTCAAAATCTCAAAATTCATGACAATTACTGTAATTTCAGTCGCTTGGACTCTATGCATTGACCAGAATACACTAAAGTCTGTTTACATGGCACTGTGTCAGTCTATCCTGATGTATTGCATAACGGCATGGGGTGGCGCAGGTAAAACTATAATGCTGCCTTTGGAGAGAGCTCAGAGAGCGGTTCTTAAGGTTATGATCAGAAAACCGGTCAGATATTCTACGTCGCAACTCTACACTGACACCTTGGTCTTGACAGTGAGGCAACTGTTTCTTTTGTACACTACACTTCGCAAGCACTCCCAACTTCACTTTAATCCGGATATATTTACTCAAAAGCGTAGATCAGACCTCGTCCGTACAACGCCTCAGCATAGGACAGTCCTCGCTAAGCGACACTTTGATATTCTCAGTTGCATTCTCTATAATAAATTCAACAGCATTCTTAAAATATACCCCTGCCCTAAAAGTGTAGTAAAAAACAAAGTTTCGCGGTGGTTAATGACTATGACATATTCAAAAACAGAAGAACTATTACCGAAATCAATATAATTTATATCGAGACTAAGATTTATTGCAATCTATCCAAACACTTCACACACACTCACACACATTCACACGCACACACGCAAATTATTCACATTCACATTCGTTTACTTTAATACCTACTTGATCCTTAAAGTAAATAAGTAAATACCTACTTGAACCTTTTAAAAATAGCTTGATCACTAAATATATTCATTAAATTTAATATAAACAGCGGTGAACAATAAAAAAATCTAAGCAATAGAGCGTTGTACGTAAGTTGTCTTACTGTTAGTATGTTAATTACTTCTTTATTGCTTAAATTCCCAAAAAAACAGACGTGCTCTTGTTTGGGAATCTCCGTAGACACTGTCAGTGTTTATGTTACTGTAGTTTGTTTTTGTTTGGATTGTAAAGTTTGTAAGCTAGATTATTTCACTGATATTTAAGAATATAAAATACTTGATGTCTTTGTAAGCATCTCCATGCTCTCTATCTACTCGAGATACAGGATTTTCTTAGTTCGGTTGATGGGGGGCTGGGGACAATAATATATAAATATCACTGTTCTAGCTGGAGCTGTATTTGCCTAGACATAAGAAACGAACGAACAATAAAGAATTATTATTATTATTGTAACTATCATCAGATTGATAGGGCCTTTTCTGTGGGATACTCGGGCATTATAATAGATGAGAATCTCAATTTCAAGGAACATGTATCGGCGACGTCGTCTAGGGTTCGCAAACTGATACACTCGATGAAGTTGTTCAGGGAAGTTACAGATGGCAGCATATTGAAATCACTATATCTCGCACTCTGTCAGTCTATACTTAAGTACTGTATACTGGTGTGGGGTGGTGCAGCATCTTCCACGCTTATCGTGTTGGAAAGAGCTCAGAGGGCGGTTTTAAAGGTTGCTATGGGGAAGCCAAGACGTTATCACATATCTGATTTATACAAAAATCACAAATTTTGAGCGTCCGTAGACTGTACTTGATGAGAATTTTTCATATTTATACATAAGACAGCTTTGAGGTTGCCGGCATATAATACTTTAGTAAATAAACGAGTTTTTACAGTTACCTCGACGTCTGTGAGAACGGCTTTTACAACAAACTAGTCAATATAATATAGGACTTAAAACAGTCTCATCTTCACGAGGCCATAACAAAAATAATGAGGCTATTATTATCCTGGGAATATGAATAATCCGAAGAAATCTTAAAGGTCTTCAACAGGCTGGGAACAGCTCAACCTTACCCAATCCCTAGAGTGGGATTTCTTGTACTTATTACGTTTAAGCGTTCCTATTCTTATCGGACTCCCGCGCATTTATTTACACCTATTCATAGATACAAACACACACTCATGCTTTCTTACTCATTTACATTTATGCAATAAATAACACGCACACACCCACACACATATACTATTATTATTACTTCTAATAAATACCAGAGCGCTTTGATTTGATTTAAATTGAATTCTTTTGTTTTTAACTTGATTCCCACAACAAGACAGGCATCGCCTATAATAGTGTGGGAGTCATAGATTTAAGTGCCTTGTCACGTGTTTTTGTCAAATAATGATATTATATCATATATTATTATAAAGCATTATAGATCTTTATCTCTAGTTGTGCAATAAAACGAAAATGTATTTTTTTTCAATTTCGATTGTAGGTATACGTGGGGCCGTAGAAATGTGTAATTAGCTTTAATCATAATAATATAGTGTATGTTTATTATGTTGTCATGTTTTGGTGGAGATAATTGTCATTATACGTATCAAATAATGTAGATAAGTCTCTTTCAAAGGATACACAATTTGATCACCTAATCTACTAACATGCTGCCATAAATGTAATGTAGTATAGGTACTTGTAATGTAATATAGGTACTTAAGTATTCTGCGGGTATGTTTATTTAGGATTTCATTAACGCAATAAAATGGATTATGCTTTTGTCAAAACAAATGATAGACATATCTGTAATGAACTATTAATTGCGGAAGAGCGCGGAGTGCTAAATCTAAATCATAAATTAAAATTTTTTTGTGATTTTTTCCAATTCAGTTATTCTGCTATTCGGGGCGGAGACGAATCCAACAAATCATGGATCATCAAAATCAGTCGAGCCGTTCTTGAGTTATAAATAGTGTGACTAACCCGACTTTGTTTTATGTAAGTATAGTATAGATAAAGATATAATAGTACATTATGGTACAAGTGTGTAATGTTGGTGATTACCGCTGAGGCGCATTGAGGCCCGAGCCGTCAGGCGAGGGTCTTAAGAAGCCGAGGACGGTAACCATCAATACACACGTGTATCATACAACGTTTTTCAACACACTTCTGAATAAAACAATACTTAAATAAAAAACCATTTTACATAGTAGATAAAAAGTTTACTTAGAGAAACAATTAGTAAATGTGCAGTTAGTAAAATTATAATTAACTATTTTTGATGACATAGCGGTCTCATCAGATAGATTATTTATTGAAATACTTTCATGTTCTATTGTTATTTGTGATGGTTCATTATTCGTGTAGGTAGGTGAAATCCAATCATTGGACGTACTTGGTATTTCGCCAGTAGGATGCGTCTCAGAATCAAGTTTAATTCTTTTTGTGATTTTTTCTTTAAAGTACGCCTGATGAACATGCCTGATGAACTACGATGAACACATTTTCTGAAAAAGACTGCGTATTCTTGTTGTTCTGCCATTGTATGAAATTTTGGTACGCTAATAGATATTTTTCCTTTGAGTTTTCTGGTAGTAAACTTTCCATAACGTTCTGGGCTTCACATCTTATATCGGGCGGTGTACAACATAAATCATTTTCTTCATAAATTGTATTTGCAGACATCTTAATTAATAACTAACTAAATAACTTCAAAAGAGAAAACGAGACGAGTTGTGAAAAATGTTTCGTAATGGCGGGAAAAATTAATCAGATTTCCTATGCGCGCGCATCGGCCATAGACTAATAAATTTCGTAATGGCGGGAAAAATTAATCAGTTTTCCTATGCGCGCGCATCGGCCATAGACAAAAAAATGAGGTTTCTTTTTTTTGGGCTTTTCGCGGATAGCATTTTAGCGCAAGTGTAAGCGTAACTCAACCAATAATATTAAAAAAAACTATTACTCACTCGTGAATAATAGTAATGAAAAAGTCACAGTTTGATTATAGGTGTCATTATGTGCCTAATTGCCATGGGATTAGAGCCACTTTATGAGGAAGTGTGTTGAAAAAGATATTAATGCAGCTTCTACATCATAAAACATCCAAATACTCACTAGGGAGTGCCAGATTTCTAACTTTTACAATCATCATCATCATAACAGCTCATATACGTCCCCACCAAAGGGCCCGAGCCTACCCTTTGTGTTTAGGCTTAAGTCAACCACGCTGGCCCAGTGCGGATTAGTCGACTTCACATACACCTTTGAATTTCTTCGCAGATGTATGCAGGTTGCCTCACATAAGAACGTCAGACAAATGTAGGTACATATGAAAGTTGAAAACGGAAAACAAACATTGAAAAGTAAGTGCCGAGACTATAGCGCCACCCAACGTTCTTTCTAACTTTCAATATGATAAAAAAGTACCACTTTCCAAGCGTTGAAAAGAACGTTTCGTAGAAACAACTGCAACATGAAATCATAATAAAACAACGCGGCATACTCCAGACGCGTACAATTTGTTACAGGAAATTCCCGTGTTGCCTTGTCACTTTATAATGGCGCTCGAATGAAAACACATTTCGCTTCACGTTGAGAAACTACTGTCGCGTCGCGACACAATTTTGCGCAAGGTGGCGTGGAGCTTATTTTCTTTAGGATTTCACGGAGCTGATAACACCAACTGTGTTGTTGGCATGTGAAACTCAACAGGTGCTTATCAAATGGCAAACCGGCTAGAGTTCTAACTACGGTTGGTAACTAGAACTGTCATTTTTGAAAGAAACTTTATATTCATTACCAGTTTAATGATCTTATGACTTACAGCGGTGTACATGATAGCAGTAATGGATTTAATTAAGCTTCTTTCAAAAATGTCAGTTCCAGTTAGCGACCGAAGTAAGAGAATAGGCCTGCATAATATGTTTTGTTGATGTTGATTTTAGTTTGATATCACAACGCGTTCTCGAGGAAAAGAGTCTTGATAGCAGACGGACATACGGACAGACGTATACGTTGATAGACGGACAATGAAGTGATCCTGTACTGGTTGCGTATTTTATTTTTTGCTTTTTCGAAGTAACGTACCTAGTTAGTCGAATATAGGCGTAGAGGAGTGGGGGCTCGCCACGTCATAGCTCGATGCAAAATGTGCACGTCATGCGACAGTATGTATGACAGACAGACTCCTTATGACAGCCATTACAAAAAATTGACGTCATCTAGCTACTAAGCATTTTTCTACGCTCTAGTTTTTATGTTTGTTTACACGCAGATGGTAGGTTGTTCACCTGGTGGTAGGTGACGATAAGGCCAAAGGTGAAAGTGGGATTCACCTGCGGCCCTAAATAGGCCGTATCGGCAGTATCATAAATGATAAATAATATGAATCATTTTGGCAGTCATGAAATGGCCAATATATTAGCCATTCGTATTATGAATGGGTGCAATTCATTTTATGCAATTCTTATGCAATAGGTATTGACTTTGCCAGCTTTGTATGAATATCTATTCATAAAATGGTCCTTATTGACACTTAAGCAACTCCTAATTTGTGGACCATTTTAGGCAACCTGCATACATTTGTGAAGAAATTCAAAGGTGATAAGTGAAGTCGACCAATCCGCACCGGGTGGTTGACTAAGGCCTAAACACCCTAACTTAGAGTAGGCTCGAGCCCCTCGTTGGAGACGTACATGAGCTCTGATGATGACCATGATGATGATTATAAGGTATTGTGTTCTTTAAAGTATTTGGAATTGGTAAGCTGAATTTTAACCTTGCGTCAGTTACTCAAAATTAACCATTTGCGTCACGTACGATTATTTTAACCTTGCGTCAGTTACTCAAAATTAACCATTTGCGTCACGTACGATTTGAAATTTTCAGTGTAAGTATATCAAATGTGTTCATTCGTTGCTTATAACAATAATAATTTTTGCGTTCTAAAACAATCTTGCAAATTCAAATTCAGATTGAAAAGACTTTATTCAACACAGGTAAAGTACTCAGTGACGGCAAAATAAAGCAAAAACTTCTAATTAAAAGAAAGGAAACTAATACTTAACCTCGTATAAAGGAATTTTTAACTTCGTATGTGCAGTGCAACCATCCTGAATATAATCAAGATGTCTGCAAATACAAGTAGCAAAGAAAAAAACGTCGACTCTACCTACACCTGTTCGAAAATCGAGAGAGCCTTCTCGAGAAGAACAGGCAAAATTTTTTATTTTAATTTCTTTTATTTTACAATATTGGTTTTGTTTGATACACAGTAATATCTACGAGTTTCTACACTAATATTATAAAGAGGAAAACTTTGTTTGTTTGTTTGTTTGTTTGGTTGTAATGAATAGGCTCAAAAACTACTGGACCGTTTTTAAAAATTCTTTCACCATTCGAAAGCTACATTATCCACGAGTAACATAGGTAAAATTTTATTTTGAAAAAAAAAATAGGGTTCCGTAAGATATTTGGGTTTTTCGGACATAAGGTGTAAAAAATCAACCAGAAAAGTAACTTATTTTGCGTACGCTGCGGTTGTAATGAATAGGCTCAAAAACTACTGGACCGTTTTTAAAAATTCTTTCACCATTCGAAAGCTACACTATCGATGAGTAACATAGGCTAAATTTTATTTTGGAAAAAAATAGGGTTCCCTAAGATATTTGGGTTTTTTGGACACAAGGTGTAAAAATTCAACCAGAAAAGTAATTTATTTTGCGTACGCTGCCTAAACTATAAAAGATAGAACCATAAAATGTTCTAATTAATTGTCTTATAAATGTCTACAAAAAAGTCCGCGACACACTATACCTATCTGTCGAGTGAGGCACAACAACCATTTTTTTATTTACAATATTGATTTTTTTTGACTACCTACATTTTAACGCATTTATTTTTCTCAAGCTATTAATCCTTATCAAAATAAATTATCTTATCACTAAGAACAGTTTATGTAGTAATATTTGGTATTTGAATGATTAAAATTGGACGTTTGGTTTTGCAGTTATGGCGAAATTAAAATATTATTATTACGATTTCTGCTGCACGGCCCGTTGCGAAGTGAGCGTCACCAAGGCGGGGGTGCGCGTGCGGGAGGTTTTGGAATAAAATGGAGGAAAAAATTAAACACTGTGTTAAGCATTTCGATGGCGAAACGTAGTTCGCGGGCACAGCTAGTCTATATATATAAAAGGAGATGTTCCCATCTATAAACGCAAGCACAGCCGTAACCACTAATGGTAGAAACGTGAAATTTGGACAGTTGTTTTAATTCAAAATGCGGACGCACACTAAGAAGGGATTTTAAAAAATGTTAACCCTAAAGGGATGAAATAGGGGTTGCAAGATTGTATGGAAAAATCTTTTAATTAGCAACGATTTTGATAAAACTTGAGATTCATGCTCTTAAAAATATTTTATTGAACACGTATTTCATGGTTTATTGGAATTCACCCCCTTAGGGTGCAAAATAGAGGTTGAGAATTTCTATGGAAAATAATTAAAATTTGCTCCAATTTCTTTGAAATTTATTATCAGGGCTTAAATAGGCTACAGAATTATTTTTCCTGTGGGAAAATATAACTTCCCACGGGAAAACAATAATAACACGGGCGAAGCCGCGAGCGGAAAGCTAGTAACGAACATACTGCATTAATGTATTTTAACTGCTAAATTATTACTGCATTAATGTATTTTAATTAAGCTTTGGCCTCCCCTAGCATGACCACCGAAACAAAATTTGACAAAACGATATGTCGTTATAAAAAAAAGTTAGATCCTTTTAGTTATCTTGAAGTTTTCAGTATATTTTGGACATTGATATTGTTATTTTGGGCATTGTTAACATATTAATGTCGATAAAATTACAAGGTAGCCATTATATCTCAAACATTTTGATTGTTCATCTCGATTTATCTTGTTTCTACTTTCGGTGTCCAAACTACGAGGGCCTGTCAACATCAAATGGTACATACCACAAAACGGCAACAAAATATCGCCCCGCCCGCCTCCGCGAAGTTGTAAATCTTTGACGGAAGCCGTTGCGTCCAGTGTTTGCTATTCGCAATCCGTTTCCGGCTAAACGCTTCAGAGGACATTACGTGATTTGGATTTGTTCCGCGTCGCCAATTTTAACTCTGTTGACTCTGTTTACGATTCAGAGAGGGAGCTTAATACTTACTTACTTCTAATTGAAACTGGGAGGTGACAATTTGTTTTGGGAGAAATAATTCAAAAACATTTTTCGACACTTAGGTACTTGATTTGAGTAAATGTTCCAGTTACTCCGACAGGCATTTCTATTATCCCAACTAATGTTATAAATGTGAAAGTGAGTTTGTATGTTTGTTTTAACGCTTTTACTCCAGCCCCCGTAGCATGAACAGAACATCGAAACACGATATGCCATAATGATAATATGACTGAAAGGGATAAATCAATATGAACTGTCAAAATATGTTGCTTAAAATAGCTTTCTTGAAATTTTATCGACATTAATATATTAACAATAGGCACTCAAAATAACAATACCAAAATCCAAAATATACTCGAAACTTCAAGACAGCTGACAAATCGAGCTTATTTATTCATATCGATATATCGTTTTATCATATCGCGTTTCGGTGGTCATGATAAACGCTTGATTGATTATTAAACGATTGATGATTTTTGTAAATTAAGCCCTTGTAGTGCTTTTTCCTGCTGAATTGTTGAAATATTGGGAAATCTTAGTTGAAAGAAAAAAAAACAAACTTATTCCTTTAGTCCGATACAAAATGAAAAGCTTTATTCTGGTAGGTACATGGTTGTAATTCACTTATGCATAATGTTACTGAAGTTAACAAAATCCCTCAATGCAAAGCACTTAACTAAATGTTTAATTAATACAAGCCAAGGGCAGGATGGTTCAGGTTTGTTTGATCAATCTCGGCAGGTAAAAATCAGGTACAAATTGGGTACAAAACTACAAAATGAGGGGCAATAAAGTACACGAACAAATAGTTATAGGTTTCATTTTTTTTAAATTAGTAGCTTTCCCCGGAGCGGTTGTTAGTAGAGCGTACCTTCTATGCTAAATCTTGCAATCACGGGTCAGAGCTATGATATTCCAGTTTCTTAACTTATTCTCTGTTTCTAATATTATTTGTGTAATTCCACAGAATTCCTCCTTGATATTAGGTTATTAGGTAGGTTAGTTGCAGCGGAGCCCTACGGCCTCCTGGAACTGCCCTGGAGATTCATAGCACAGTGTTATGTTAAAAATATAATTAAATATGCCTATAATCTTAGGGTCAGTGGGTCTAACACTGAGTTCTGAAGGAATCCCAGTCAATACATTTGAATTTCATGTAATAAACATTGCAAGTTAATTCCAAACATAATTTTCAATGAATTGTCAAAGTTTCTTATTGGGTAGTTAATAAAAAGGACATATGGAGGGGAGAGCACCTATTTTGTGTATAATTACTGCTATTAATAAAAAGAAAACAGCTTAATTTGTGAGTTATTTGCCAAAGAAGGATGTGAAACTTAATATTGTGAAAATTTAGAATTTAACATGAAATTCGCAAGTGTTACTCAATATATGCCTTAATCCCACTAAGATGCCGTTTACTATCAAGGTTTTTTAATGAAATAGGGGATGAAAAAGGCGAATTTTGGGAATGTAATATGTTTGATTTAATAATCAATTTACCCACAAATAAAAATAAAATTAACAAAATCTGCTTTAAATCATGAAATATAATAAGTTAATTAGATACCTTATTGATTTTTTGCACTTATTGATACAATAAATCCATTTAATTTAATGAATCGCGTGCCGGCGAGTAAATATAGTATTTTTTTTCTTAGCTTTACTCTTCAAGCTGAAAACAAAAAGAACTGAATTTTGTAAATTCTTTTCAAATTAAATTCACACGGAAAACGAGAGAAATACCTATGGATTTTCTTCGCTGAAATTAATTTAAATACTTTATGATCTTCGAATCAATAACAAATTTCTTCAGTCGATGTCTCACAGACAAATCATAACATAGACGATAGACGCGTTCAAAGACTAAGGTGAAAAATGGGCGCGTTCCATCTACGCGCATACTAGAATCGAGGTCCGTTCACCGAATGTTAAGCGTCGTATTGGCGACGGAACCTTCCCTAAAACCAAATTCATTTCATAGCATGTGTGTCATGATGTGTCAAGTCAACGTACGGATCTATCGGAATTCTACAATATGCTATAAGTATTTCCAGCCCAAGTTATAAGCTTGGTTGAAAAACGAAACGTAATGAAAAAATTAACCATAAACAAACTGTGAATGCTTCCCAAATTCTATTCGACGAAACTATAATTATATGATCTATAAGCTTATTTGTATTTTATTAAAATATGTCTATAGAAATGATCGAAACAAACGGTCTAAATGTCAAATTCCGAATTTTGAGAAAATCAACCCACCTAAATGGAAGCACGGGATTTTGGGCGAAAAAAAACTATCTTTGTAAATAAGGCCAGGATAAACGCGAGATTTATTTTGTTTATGCAAAAAGTGAATAATGACCAAAGATAATTGCAAATGTCACTGACGTGACGTGAAACGACGTTGACGTTGACACTTGACATTGATATTGTGAAATTAATTGACAAAGTTAATGTAATTGTGATTTTAGTTGTGAAATTTGTGTTAAAACTACAGTGAAACCAAAGTGTTTTTGCAAAATTAGTGTTTTATGCAATTTTAAGAAAAAACGGTGTTACAGTATCCCCCCAACCACGATAGAATTCACGTAGGGAATTCGTCTGACGCCCCGTCAGCCTCAACCCCCTAACCAATCAAACAGAATTATCATAAATAGAATCAATTAGGTACTTAAAAACTATTCATTCGTGATAAACTCTGTACCCAATTACGCCTAACGTTATTTTTTTTTTTATAAGTTTATTTATTTGTATTATATAAAAAATGAAGCTTTAAATATAAACGTGTGTAAATAAAGAATATTTAACACGCATGCACCTCAAATCTACGTAAATCCATTAATATGGTATGTTAAAGATTGTAATAAAAAACAACATTCACCAATAAGGTGACAAAATCTAGCGCGAAACTACTGCTGCTAGCACCTACATGGTTGTAAAAAAAATATTCACCAATAAGGTGGCAAAATCTAGCGAAACCACTTCTGCTAGCACCTATATGGCTGTGATAAATAGGCAAAAAGCATTATATCCTATGCCCATCAAATATAAGAAAGTAATAAAAAAAAACTGTAGTGTCAGGACTGACGCCGAGATGGCGTTGTTAAATAAGTATATCTTGACACTAACAGTGTATAGCAAGTAATGTCAACAACCACCGGTAGATGTCGTTATTACAGACATTTTGACTCTAATCGTCAAATAATAAGTAGAAAAAAAAACAATAAAAAGGAAATAATAAAAAAAATGAGTTGCATGGTGTCGTTGCCCCTGATCGTCGATATTGATTTTCCTACGTTTCCAGCTAGATGTAACTTCCTCCATTATAAGAATATAGCAAAGGCTTATTTCTAGAGTTGCAAACCGCTCCTGTGAGGAATTCAAAATTAATTTTGTTGATTAGAGTAGAATACATATAAAAATAATGAACAAGACACGTTTATATTTGTGATCTTGTGCTAAATGCATCTATCTAACCACATAACAGTTATAATAAGTACATACTTGTTCCTTAATTCTGGTATCAGATACTAAAGAAGTAATATCCATTTTATATAATGGTAGTAATAATATATTTATAATGGTATGAACTAAGACACGTATAATATTTGTGTTTTAGATCTTTATGTACTTATGTAATGGTAATATCAATTTTGAAGATGTTAGGTATATGGAAACTTAAGTATCAAGGCAAATCAATAAAAAACGACAGGGACAGACACATGCAAAAACGCCGCCAGATGTTATATGGCGCGTTATCCTACACTCGGGTTCTACGAGACGCCAGGAAGAATGGCGGGGTGGGTATTCTGTGACCGCCGCACCCGCGGTGCCTAATTGTTAAATGCTTATAAAAATATGGCCATTTTCATAAGAGTATAAAAATTAAAATTAAGTATGTATTATGTTACTAGGTACGTACTTTAGTCAGTCGAAGTATCTAAATTTTTAAAATCTTTTATGTGCCACTTTCCTATGTATTTTCCGTTCTCGTCTTCGAGCTCATAGACGAGGCGAGAAAGCTTACGTATAATTTTACAACGTTCATATTTAGGGGCAAGTTTAGCAGTAAAATATTTATTAGCAGAACTCTGCTTGTACGTACGCTTCCACACAAAATCACCGACATTAAAAGATATATCTCTGCGTTTGTTGTTATAGTATTTTATATTCCTTTCATGGGCCTTACGCAATGACTCTCGGACTTTGATGAAAATATCACCGAGGTGGCCACTATTAGACGCATGAGTATCGCGTGGTACCACAACCAACTCTTGGAGATCTACAAAATCACGGTAAATACTACCATCAGTTACAGCTTCCCTACCGTGTACTAGCATGAAAGGAGTATAAGAAGTAGACTCATTTACTGAGGTGTTCATGGCAAATTGTATTTTATGTATGTTAATATCCCACGTTCTATGATCGTTCTCCACAAACGAGGAAACTGCAGTGATTATTGTGCGGTTATAACGTTCCACCGTATTAACTTGTGGACAATATACTGGACCCAAATGTACTTGCGGAATATTGTATTTTTCATATAATGCCTGAACCTCATGACTTATAAATTGCGAGCCATTATCAGACATCACAGTCTGTGGTAATCCGTGAACCAGAAATACATGGTCTTCTAACCTTTGCGCTATAACTTTGCCCGTTGCACGCCGTAAAGGAAATAATAAACAATATTTTGTAAAACAACACACAACTACTAGTAAAAAGGTGTTTTGCTGTCGAGACATCGGCAGTGGACCAACTAGATCAATGCTGATGCACTGGAATGGTCGACAGCAGACCTTGGGTTCCCCCATAAAGCCAGGTGGCGCTAGTGAGCTATGTTTATATGAGTTGCAAGTGGCACAATTTTTAATAAATTTCTCGGTATCTTTATGCATACCGGGCCAAAAATACCGTAATTTTTATCTTTTATATGTTTTTGCAACGCCTAAGTGCGCAGCAATTGGTTCAGAATGGTTACTTGTAATAATATCCTCCCTAAGCTCCTTTGGTACAACCTCTTTCCACTGGTAGTCACCACAGAGTTTGTTAGTGCTTTTTGTAAATCTAAAAAGCCTACCATCAATAATTTGAAAATTGGGACACGCGCGCGGCCTATCCGTGCAACGTTTTAATATATTGTTATACCAAGCATCGCTGGAAGTAAATGCGTCTACGGCTGCCACTGGTACAGAACGTGATAGTGCATCCGGTACGACGTTTTGAGATCCACTACGATGCTCAATAATGAAATTATAAGGCGATAGCCTACACCCCCAACGCGCTAGTCGACCTGTCGGATTCTTAAGGTTTAAAAACCACTTTAGACTAGCATGATCGGTAATAATTTTAAATTGTCGACCACCTTCAAGGTAAGGGCGGAAGTGTTCAACGACATGTACCACGGCCAATGCCTCTCGCTCTGTAGCGGAATAGTTACGTTCAGCGGGTGTTAGTGAACGGCTACAGTACGCAACAGGATGTTCTTGTCCATCTACAACCTGGGTTAAGGTACCTCCTAACCCGAAATCAGAAGCGTCACAGTGGACCGCAAAATCTTTCGAGAAGTCAGGACATACCAGAACCGGAGAAGTAGACAGTGCGAGTTTTAGGTCGTTGAACGCCTCGTCTGCCTCGGTCGTCCATTTGAAAGGGGGCGCGCTCTTACGGGTAGAAGTAAGAGCATTAAGGGGACCAGCTCTATGACTAAAATTTTTTATGAAACGCCTATAATAAGATGCAGTTCCCAAGAAACGTTTGACGTCTTTCCTGCAGGTGGGAATAGGAAAGTCTACTATAGCCTTAATTTTGTCAGGATCCGTGCGCAGACCATATTCGTCAACCACATGACCCAAGAATTTCAGCTGTCTCCTGAAGAACTGGCATTTACCCATGTTGACAGTAAGGTTGGCTAGTTTAAGTCTCTCCTTTACCCTACGTAGGAGCTGGAGGTGATCCTGGAAGGCCGTTGGGCCTTCAGGAGTAAGTAAAATTAAATCATCAACATATACGAACACCTTATTGTCAAACTCGGGGCCAAAGAGGCGGTCCATCAACCGCTGCTGCGTAGCTGGAGCTGCAGTAAGTCCAAAGCACATGACCTTAAAGTGAAACAAGCCTCTGCAGGGAATAGTAAAAGCAGTTTTCTCTCTGGACTCAATAGAGTCCAAAGGAACTTGGTAATATGAAGACTTAAGGTCAATAGAAGATAAGTACTTAGCGTTTTTGAGCTGGTCCAGAATATGGCTAATATAAGGCATAGGGTAAGCGTCATGCTTTGATATGGCGTTAAGTTTTCGGCTGTCCAAGCAGAAACGTGATGACCCATCTGATTTAACCGCTAAAGTAACGGGGTTGTTCCATGCACTTCCGCTAGGCTCCACAACATCATCCTTCAGCATTTGGTCTAGGTGTTTATTTAATTCTGCCAGTTTTGCGGGTGAGACTACATAATACCGTTGTTTAATAGGTGGATGGTCACCGGTATCAATTTTATGACTCACTAAGTGTGTCCTACCTAGGCCTTTCTTTTCTGCGGAAATGTCATCAAATTGCTTTATGACGTCATTGACCAGCCTACGCTCAAGCTTAGATAAAGTTTCAAAATCGTGTAAAGCACGGCTGCCTGACATAACTGTGTACACCTGATTATTATTTTTATATAAATGTCCGCTATCTTCTAACAATGATAAAATATCTGGCGCAATATTAAATTCCTTCCAGAAATTTAAGCCAAATAACAACTCTGTAGCAACTCCAGGGACGACGTAAAATTTAATAACACGAGTTTTATTCTCTATCGATACTGGTAAAAATAAATACCCAGTTACTCGTGAAGTAGAACCATTTGCAGTTTTTATAAAGTCTAAGTCCTCAGACTTATGTAAAGTAGCGAAATCTTTAAAATATTTGTATGCTTGCCCTCCCACAATGGAGATCTGTGATCCTGAATCTAGTAATCCTCTGAATTCCAAGCCAAAAATATTAATCTTCAGATAAGCTCTGGTATCATTATAGGTGGCGTTAGTAGTAGCGTGAACCGATGTAACCTTACCTTTATGCATATGTATGTTACTAGCTTTATTTACATTATTATAGAATTTATTGTATTTCTGCCTTGATTGTTCAGAATTACAATGTTTATTATAAAAATATACTGTTTTATGCCATCGGTTCACTGCTTGGCGTTTTTTGGAATCTCTGCGGTTGAAGGTTTTGAAGAAGTGCACTTTGGACAATTATTTGCATTGAAGCCCTTTTCTCCACAACGATAACAAATAAGTACCCAAGGCGCCTTGCAATACCTCAAGCTGTGGCCATTTTTCCGACAGCGGACACAAAAAAGATTATTTTGTGTATTATTCACTGGCTGTATTGAAGAGACTTTTGGTGACGTCTTGCTAGTGCTGCTACTACTATTACTACTTTTATAACACAAATCGGGAGCCAGAGAAGATGTGGTGACCCTAGGAGGTTCACTGAAATGCACCGATCGCTCCTTTGCACCTTCTAACAACCTACATTTTTTCTTTAGATCAGTCCAAGATTCCACTGGGGCTAGGGCAAGCTGAGTAGTATAAAATGGTCTAATATTAAACATGACTATGTTCAATTTATCATCATCAGAGATTGGTTTTGATAATCGAGTAAAATAATTTTGCATTATACTGAGATAATTCACAATGCTTTCATCGGGGCCCTGAGTACGACTCCTAATTTCCTGCATCAAGCGATGGTCATAATCAGATGGAAGATATTCCTCGAGAAGCAAGGTCTTCAGCTCAGACCAATTGTGAACGTCTGACTTTACTCCTCGATACCAGCACAGCGCTTCATCAGTAAAAAGTTCCGCCGCAGAACAGAAAAGCTTTGAATCTGAAAGGCCACGAGACAAGCATAATTCCTCGAGGCGTTGTAAGAAAGCTTTAATGCATGTCTTGCCATTGAAGCGTATATTCAGTTTATGCACGGAGCAATCATTAGCTGTATTGTGTGTAGTTGCAGTGGAGTGCTCAATAGGTTGTTCAGGTGCCAAGCTACTTTTAAAATTATGACAAATATTATCTATTTTTACAAGAATGCTATCTAATTTATTATTCAGAGAAGTAATTAAAGAAGTAAGATTATCATCATACTCCGATGAAGACAAGCGACCAATTCTGTGGAATAAGTGGTGTGCAAGAGTTTGAATTCTATTTATCATCTTAAGTGATGACAGCTTACTTGAAGTACTTGTGATGAGTTTCTCAAGATCATCTAATTTCTTTTGAATTACTTTTAATTCAATATTGACATCAAGATCACAAGTCAGTATTTCATCAGAAGGCAGATCTTTATTGAGAGTACGGATCTGTGCTCTCAGAGCCATCACCGTGTCAGCTGGTTTCGAACCCCTGATTTTCACCTCATATTCTAGTTCATCTTTGTTAAGTAAATTAAAACTAATTGGTCTTTGTTCCATTTTTGTAAAAATATACTACGCTCTATTCTATATGATAAGTTAATTTTACAATATTATTTATGTTATATACTCAAACTATGAACAAAAAATCTTAAAATATATTCACCTTTGCAAATGTAACTAAAATTTGTTTTTTATTTATACCTATCTGAACCAAACCTGCATAGAATTCTTATTTATCTTATAACTAGTGAGACCGGCAGACGTTCTCCTGTCCGATTCCAGCGCCACCTACTGGGTCCAGTTGTACTTTTAAACCTTCCCTGGACCTATTCAAATACACATAACATTTCGTAAGAATCGGTCGAGCCGTTTTTGAGTTTTAGCTTAACTAACACACAACGTTAAAAAAAAAGAAAATTATTAAAGATACATACCGAGATGGATCAACACTATCTGAGCATTTGACCAGAATAATGGGCCATATAATACCACAAAACCTGCTGTATATTCGGGCGCCAAATTGTAGTGCTTTTTCCTGCTGAATTGTTGAAATATTGGGAAATCTTAGTTGAAAGAAAAAAAAACAAACTTATTCCTTTAGTCCGATACAAAATGAAAAGCTTTATTCTGGTAGGTACATGGTTGTAATTCACTTATGCATAATGTTACTGAAGTTAACAAAATCCCTCAATGCAAAGCACTTAACTAAATGTTTAATTAATACAAGCCAAGGGCAGGATGGTTCAGGTTTGTTTGATCAATCTCGGCAGGTAAAAATCAGGTACAAATTGGGTACAAAACTACAAAATGAGGGGCAATAAAGTACACGAACAAATAGTTATAGGTTTCATTTTTTTTAAATTAGTAGCTTTCCCCGGAGCGGTTGTTAGTAGAGCGTACCTTCTATGCTAAATCTTGCAATCACGGGTCAGAGCTATGATATTCCAGTTTCTTAACTTATTCTCTGTTTCTAATATTATTTGTGTAATTCCACAGAATTCCTCCTTGATATTAGGTTATTAGGTAGGTTAGTTGCAGCGGAGCCCTACGGCCTCCTGGAACTGCCCTGGAGATTCATAGCACAGTGTTATGTTAAAAATATAATTAAATATGCCTATAATCTTAGGGTCAGTGGGTCTAACACTGAGTTCTGAAGGAATCCCAGTCAATACATTTGAATTTCATGTAATAAACATTGCAAGTTAATTCCAAACATAATTTTCAATGAATTGTCAAAGTTTCTTATTGGGTAGTTAATAAAAAGGACATATGGAGGGGAGAGCACCTATTTTGTGTATAATTACTGCTATTAATAAAAAGAAAACAGCTTAATTTGTGAGTTATTTGCCAAAGAAGGATGTGAAACTTAATATTGTGAAAATTTAGAATTTAACATGAAATTCGCAAGTGTTACTCAATATATGCCTTAATCCCACTAAGATGCCGTTTACTATCAAGGTTTTTTAATGAAATAGGGGATGAAAAAGGCGAATTTTGGGAATGTAATATGTTTGATTTAATAATCAATTTACCCACAAATAAAAATAAAATTAACAAAATCTGCTTTAAATCATGAAATATAATAAGTTAATTAGATACCTTATTGATTTTTTGCACTTATTGATACAATAAATCCATTTAATTTAATGAATCGCGTGCCGGCGAGTAAATATAGTATTTTTTTTCTTAGCTTTACTCTTCAAGCTGAAAACAAAAAGAACTGAATTTTGTAAATTCTTTTCAAATTAAATTCACACGGAAAACGAGAGAAATACCTATGGATTTTCTTCGCTGAAATTAATTTAAATACTTTATGATCTTCGAATCAATAACAAATTTCTTCAGTCGATGTCTCACAGACAAATCATAACATAGACGATAGACGCGTTCAAAGACTAAGGTGAAAAATGGGCGCGTTCCATCTACGCGCATACTAGAATCGAGGTCCGTTCACCGAATGTTAAGCGTCGTATTGGCGACGGAACCTTCCCTAAAACCAAATTCATTTCATAGCATGTGTGTCATGATGTGTCAAGTCAACGTACGGATCTATCGGAATTCTACAATATGCTATAAGTATTTCCAGCCCAAGTTATAAGCTTGGTTGAAAAACGAAACGTAATGAAAAAATTAACCATAAACAAACTGTGAATGCTTCCCAAATTCTATTCGACGAAACTATAATTATATGATCTATAAGCTTATTTGTATTTTATTAAAATATGTCTATAGAAATGATCGAAACAAACGGTCTAAATGTCAAATTCCGAATTTTGAGAAAATCAACCCACCTAAATGGAAGCACGGGATTTTGGGCGAAAAAAAACTATCTTTGTAAATAAGGCCAGGATAAACGCGAGATTTATTTTGTTTATGCAAAAAGTGAATAATGACCAAAGATAATTGCAAATGTCACTGACGTGACGTGAAACGACGTTGACGTTGACACTTGACATTGATATTGTGAAATTAATTGACAAAGTTAATGTAATTGTGATTTTAGTTGTGAAATTTGTGTTAAAACTACAGTGAAACCAAAGTGTTTTTGCAAAATTAGTGTTTTATGCAATTTTAAGAAAAAACGGTGTTACACCCTTGAAATTTCCTAACAGCACGTCTAGGTAATAGTTATTCTTTTTATAGTCAGAATCATTAATTCATTTGTTTACTCCCTGTATTTTATGCTTTTTGACTGCCTGCCACCCTTAGGTTGTGGCAGAATATCAGTACTTCGTACACATTTTTGATGTGTACGATAGCGATTACTGAGCCATGACCTTTTGCACTTCTGCAGCACACACATACTGCCACGGTACATGTAGGTATCTCTATTTATTGTAATATTTGTTGGGACGCATGTGTATGATGGAGAATTGAAATAAATGTCTATCTATCTATCTGATTATATACTTCAAAGGATGAACGTTGTGTATGTGCCTAAATAAATAAATTTAACAGATGAGACAATAGATCAGTCCTTCGTATACAGCACATTGCTTGCTATTGTTCCTTAATATATTAAGATATATTTCTAGACTTCGATATCGGAGTTTATTATGTATTTCTTCAATCAAATAAACTTATTATTTGATTCAAGAAGAAAACAACAATGTAACTTCTACCAGGGAGGCACTTTGAATATATAAATATATCTTGGGAAGTTCATAACTATTTCCTTGTAGCAACTTTGTAACTTTTGAGAAAAGGAGTAGCTATTTCACGTTTCCAGTATCAATAGATGAAGTGTATAGATATTGTTGGTGCTTCCTTGTATCAAATAAAATGAAAAATTCTGGTAAAACATTTAGTAACAAAAATAGTAAAAAAAAATTTTAAACAAGCTTTTATTATTGCATTGTCACGCGATATACATTGTGGATGCAAGAATTTTGAAGATAGGCCCACAAATGATGGTGTAATCGGCGGACATACTTAAAAAAATAGATACAGTCGTTCATAGAACCTGTCCTCCTAAGACGCTTTTCGATAATCGCTAACGCAATCGCTAGAAGGAAAATGTATGCGATTTGACTTAAGCTGTCGCTTAGCTTTCGAGCGCAATTGTCAAATCTCATACATTGTCCATTCAGCGATTGCGTTAGCGATTATCGAAAGGCATCTTGTCTAGGGGGTCTGTTCCATTTTTAAACTCGGTTTAAGATAAGGTTTTATTGTATCCATCTCTGCCTGAGATCGGACGCCCGGATCTAAAAATAAATTACAAACAAAAAGAAATCAGCTGCCAAGCACTACAGGCTTAATTAGATCTCAAACAATGAAAGCTCTAATTGAATGAGCTGAAGTTTCAGTCAAAGAAACCTAAGTGGCGAGACGAACAACTAACAGGACCTTTAGGTATGCTCTTGTTCTTGTTTCATTATTAAATCCAAGGTTTTTGTGGAATTCTTTAACGTTACGTTACGGTGCTACTTTCCCGTTCACGAACAATTTTTATTGACTGTATCGACACAAATATTAAACATAAAGTTCTAAAATTCATATAGGTATGTCATTTTTGAACATTTCATCTAAACATTCTTAGAGACAAAACTATGCCACTGCTATGGACTCAGTTGAATTTCGTGCCCTGAGATTGGTAAATAATTGTCATCTATTCGAGACCAAACTCCAAAGCCTCGAACATCGGCGTAAAGTGGCCTGTCTGTCGGTATTTTATAAGATACATTTTGGAGAGTGCGCTCAAGAGCTACATAGTCTTATACCTCCTGCTCCATTCCTTTTTAGAGATCTTCTAGGACGCACGTCGGGGATTCATCCCTACACTGTGGACATTCCATTTTGTCGAACTAAACGATTCAGCAATTCTTTCCTTATTCGTGTCGCCAAGGAATGGAACTTTTTACCTTCGTCGGTGTTCCCAGACTATTATAACCTGGGTCTTTTTAAAAACGAGTGAATGGGCATTTACTAGGTAAGCGCGCTCCATCATAGACCCAGTCTCGCTTACCATCACGTGATTCTGGGTCAAGCGTAAACCTATTAACAATAAAAAAAAAACAAAAACATGATTAATAATATTTCCCTCGATAGAAAAAAAAATCCAAAATCATATTTTAAAACTGCTGTGAATCAGAAAATACTATAATAAATGACATCAAAGTTTTGCCAATAGAGGTGCATTTTTATTATCTAGAAAATTGCAAAGCACACTTTTTATTTTGTACCCCAGTTTTCCAAAGATCGATTGAAAAGTGTAAAAAGTAGCGTTTTAGTTCGGTCACTGCGCGCAAGCGACATTAAAAGCTATGCAATTTTATTTTGTTTTAGGTTTGTCAACAGTTATTACAACAGGTAAGTAAATATTAAATAGAAATTTCAGCAATTTGAATTAAAACAACTTTCCAAATTTCACGTTCCTACCATTAGCAGTTACGGTTGTGCGATCGTCTAACTAATAGACTAGCTCTGCCCGCGAACACCATTTCGCCATAATATGTATATGTTTTTTCCCCGTTTTTGCAACAGTTTTCATTGACGCTCAGCTCCTATTAGTCGTAGCGTGATGTTATATAGCCTATAGCCTTCCTCGATAAATGGACTATCCAACACAAAAATATTTTTTCAAATTGAATTAGTAGTTCCTGAGATTAGCGGGTTCAACCAAACAAACAAACAATTAATGAAACAAAGTATTCAGCTTAATAATATTAAGTATTGATGTATAGATGAAACGATTCGCTGTTTGGCCGGATACTGGATATTGAAAATTAAACCAACCTCGTAGTCGGATAACTGGATATCCCGCCGACATTGCCGTATGAAAGAAGCAGAAGCAGCTTGCGTAAGGAGATTGCGTAGGTGGCGCCACACACGATCTGGACTCGGCACCGATAGAGTTTCCTACAGATAGAGCGGACGAAGTCCAGGCGGCCGGGAATGTATATTGTTTTTTAATCCGACACCTATTCCGCCGCATGCCGGATAGTTACCGGATATCCATTTCATCTCTAACACATACAGTCTGTAACAAAAACCCCGTGAGCCCTTTTAGGGGCATATCAGAATCGATACACGATCGTTTCAAAACTCTTCAATAAAAAAAATAGAATAAATATTTCATCGTGAATATTTTAAAAGTATCACCAATTGCTCACCTCGTTGTCTGCTGGCGGCACCCTCCCAACTATTCTGTAATTGATTGATTACTTGTAAATACTGATATTAGAAACATTTCTTCAAAATTAATTAAATAAAAATAATCCACAAAAGTCAGTGGGAGGAAAACAGGAGAGAAATTCTGCGATGTTTTGCTGTGTGCCTATATTCAAAGACTAGCTGTGCCCGCGAACTACGTTTGGTCATATAGTTTTTTCCCGTTTTTGCAACATTTTTCATTGATGCTCAGCTCCTATTAGTCCTAGCGTGATGTTGTATAGCCTATGGCCTTCCTCGATAAATGGACTATCCAACACAAAAAGAATTTTTCAGTTTGAATCAGTAGTTCCTGATTAGCGCGTTCAAGCAAACAAACAAACAAACAAACCATCAAACAAACTCTTCACCTTTATAATATTAGTAAGTAAGTATAGATTTAAACAGGTCATGTGTACAACATTTAATAAATTAAATTTCGTAACCTTAGAATAGAAGCCATGAGTCCTAGTTCTACGATGTGATGTATGTTAAATCTGTTAAAACTATGTCTATTTGTTAAAATTTATGTTCTAATATACCCCTATATTACCCTATAAAACGACTGTTTGTTTCTAAAAACTAATAAATAAAGTTCTAAGGAAACAAACTACCGTAGTTTCTGATTCTTCCGACCCATTCGCGGCGGCGTTTCTGTATAGTGCGTATCTTTCCGGTTTTTACCCTTCCCATCTTGTATTTGGTTAACGCGTATATTTCGCTAGTGAACATACTGCATTATGTAACGTCCCATTACCCCCTTTCAAAGTGAAAAGCCGATAGTGAAAGGGCCACAGTGACGCAGATAAAGATAAGAAGGTTTGTAGGTACAATTTACCCCGAACTGCACTTAAGGGCTCTTTTAGCGTCGCCACGAAATACTGTACTGAGGTAAGTTATCGCTTATTTGTTGGTCGTGTAATAAATACACGTTGCTAGTTTAACTTATTTGTATTCGGTTGATATGATTCTCTATCACTTACGATAGGACGATTTGCTCCCTTGATGCATGTTGATGTCAGTTCATCCATCATTCACACTGTTCATTCTCTTCTCCTTTCAAAGCTTGACTGAAAGAGGTCTCTGTACTGCCTTTTGTTTAAACGTCTCGTATTTAGTATGTGTATAATGTTTTTAATTTGAGTTTTGTTTGTTTATACCTTAAAGTACCTTCTCGTTGAACTCAACTTAGATCACTTTTCCAGGTTCCTCACTCGCATAGTACACGAAATACGCTAAAAACTCTATTTTAAGTCGAGCCATCCAAACTTGGGATGGGATCTGTTTAACTTATCTAAAAATGCTTTAAAAAATGAGATCAAAAAAAACATCTTGAAGCTTTAAGAGAAAGCCTTAATCGTGAAGCTGCATTTAACACATACACACCCACACAAACATGCATGCTTACACACTTCCACCATGAAAGTATTGTATTTTATAATCGTTTTACTGAATAAATATTGAACATAAATTATTTAATTTATATTGTAATTGTAATTTATGAAGTAATTAGAAATAGCCATTATTAATCAATTTTGACACATTATTATGTATTTTTAATGAACATAAAATAAGTTAATTTAACGATTAAAATTTGAACGTCGATTAATCCCCCCGAGAAAAAAAAAAAAAAAAAAAGGATATGTCGGGTTTATATGGATGTTACATCATAATTTGTTACCATATTCTTGCAAATAAAGTTTATTATTATTATTATCCATTTATTCAAAAATATCCTTAAATTTAAGTTTTTTACAATATATATATATAAAACAAAATACTATAAAAAACTTAAACCTAGTATGCCGCCAACAGCGAGGCAAGGCCCAAGCTGCCGGTGGTTAGGGCTGCAGAGAGAGGAATCTCCGGACAATACGTGCCGTGTCGAGAATCACTGCTTTCTGTATCCGACCCTTGATCCATTCCTCAAGCGAGAGCCTCTTAAGATGTCGGTCGAGACTCTTCGCTATCAAGCCATTCGCCGAAACAACTATCGGAACAATGATCGTCGAATCAACATTCCACATGGCGGTTACCTCGTGAGCTAAGTCAAGGTACTTGCTGACTTTGTCCTTCTCAGCTTTCACGAGATTCTCATCATGAGGGATAGTGATATCGACGAGCACTGCTCGGCGTTGGGACCGGTCGATCACCACGATATCAGGTTTATTGCAAACAATAGTCCTGTCCGTGATGATAGAGCGGTCCCAATAGAGCAACGCACGACCATTTTCAAGAACTGGCACTGGCGCGTACTTATAGTACGGCGTCTCAGATTCGACAAGGCCGTATCGAATGGCAAGTTGCTGGTGGATGATCCTGGCCACTAGGTTGTGCCTGTGCAAATACTCGCCGTTAGCAAGATGAGAACAACCAGAGATAATATGCCTGAGTGACTCTCCGGGACGGCGGCATGCCCGACAGATGTCAACCGTACCGTCCTTCAGTATATATTTTCTATAGTTGTTCGTCATCATTACTTCGTCTGCAATTGCACAGGCAAAGCCCTCAGTTTCCCCAAATAGGTCACCAAAGCGTAGCCAGTTCACCGAAGCGGGTAGGTCTACATCAGGCCCAGTCAAGGCCCGATAAAACCTCCCATGTAGCTCCTTGCCCTTCCATACCTCTTTGCGGTCTTCGACGCTAAGCACCGGTGGTTTGCGCCAGTTCTCGATTGCCATGGAGAGAGGGGTAAATCCTTTGTCAACTGCCACAACATCACGATGCATCCCACACTCGTTGTTAAGGAAGTAATTCCTAAGGCTGTACACTTCACGGTTGTGGAGATTCTTGGCATTTAGAAAACCCCGTCCCCCACACTTCCGTGGAATGTACAGTCTCATAACAGACGAGCGAGGGTGGAGCATGCGATGTGTTGTGAGCAGTTGACGGACTCTCCTATCCAAGGCGTCCAGCTCAGTTTGAGTCCATCTCAGTATGCCAAAGGAGTACATCAATAGAGGCATCACCCAGCCATTGAAGGCACGCACCTTATTGCCGCCAGACAAAAGGCTGTTAAGTACCTTTGCTAGGCGACAGAAGAAACGTGCCTTCACCGACTGCTTGACGTCCTCCACAGATATTCCCAAAGACTCTGACATACCGAGATATTTATATGTGTCGGCTTCGGAGAGAGATCTGAGTGTCATTGTCTCGGAAAGTTGTACATTCGGTGAGTTTACAACTTTCCCCCGCTGCACATGCAAGATCGCACACTTGTCTACACCGAACTCCATCCTTATAGCGCTGCTAAAAATCTGTGTGATTTTCAGCAACTCTACCAGGTCTTGGTGTTTCGGTGCAAACAACTTAAGATCGTCCATGTACAGCAGATGACTAATAACTTCACCCTGTCTCCGAAGTCGACAGCCCAGCCCTGAATCCTTCAACAAAGTGCTGAGAGGATTCAGTGCCAGGCAAAACCATAAGGGGCTCAAACTGTCACCCTGGAAAATGCCTCTCTCTATTTTGATCAAGTCTTGCGGACCAGGAGGGCTGTCGCCGCCACATGGTTGACGAAGAGCTGTGGTCCACTGCCGCATACAGTTACTAAGAAAGTATTTCAGAGTTGTATTTATTTTATACAACTCTAAAATCCTCTCCAGCCATGAGTGCGGCACCGAATCATAGGCCTTCTTGTAGTCAATCCATGCAGCAGAGAGGGATCCCCTATTCCGCCGGACTATTATTATTATTATTATTATTACTTTCGATGTAACTAGATATTATTACTTGAACTGCGGTCGAATATACCTACACTGTTCATTTTTCTCTGATATGTTGTTTCTAGGTGTCTATTGCATTTTGGCCTTATTAATGTTAAAAATGTTTATTTACCTACCTATGTTCGTTGTAACGCTTTGTTGGATTACTGAAAAAAAATACAATACATTACGAGTAACTTGCATAGCACATCTGTGACTGTTATCTATCATTCGTCATGCTATTTTCAGGCTTAAGCGAGACCAACGAACACCGGTTAAATGTAATAAGAAGTTTACCGGGTCAGCCCTGCGAGCATGAACTTGTCGATCGACATATATCGATCGACAAAAGCATCTGTCCTTTTCACTCCTTAGGAATATCTGTCAAATTTATCGATGTTTGTTGAGTATCGAGAGTTCCATGCTCGCAGGGCAGCTTCTACATATAAAATTATGCTTTCTTTACAACATTTTTTTTCAACATTTGCAACATTTACAACATTTTAAGCACCAACGCGTTCCATAGCTTTGGTGTTAACTTTTCGTGCTGATTTCGTGTGTTCCATTAATTTATTTTTGCCACGAGAAGTTTTTTAACATCAAATACCCAGGCTATTAAATGATTAAATGGTTTCTCTGATAGTATTTTTTGACAGCTTTGACATTTGAAACCTTTTTTTTCATGAATCAAAAAGATTTTTCAAGGGATTTAAAAAATAAATTGAAAGAAATTTATAGTTTTAGCCGATTCTGATTCGTATAATTTGAAATTTTAAGTTATTGGACTAATTAGCTGATGCGTCAAAAATCAGCAATAAAAATCAGTTCCTACCGTTTCATTTGTAACTAGTAGCGTGGCTAAAAATGTTAACATTTCTAAAAAGAAACGCAAAGCAAAGCTAACATCACATGTTAGTACCAACAAAGTGGGGGTTCTTATCTGGAAATAGATGGCTCGACAAAGTTTAACGACTTTCAATTTCGTAAAAATAATATTATAAAAATAATACTGTCAACTAAATTCAGATTTTATCGACGTGAGTTTGACAATGGTTTCTTTTCTTAGCCAATTGGCTTTTTACTTATAACATTAATGAGTGCCAGTTTTAAAAAATCAGGAAGAAGTAAAATCAAAAATAAGTTGAATAAAGCTTATCACTGTAAAGAGATAGGCTGTAATACACTGTAAATAGATGCTAGAGCTCAAAACAAGCAGTTGAAAATGTTAGCACCCGAGGATTATACCAGGATGTGTCCGTTAGACAAAAGCTGATTTATGCAATTAATAAACAAAATTCCGTCGGCGTCACCGCGCCGTTGGCTCATCACTAAAAAGGATGGGAATTTCATTATCCACTCCCGTCTGACTTATAAACGCGCTGACCTAATACTGATTAAATTCTGCGCCATAGTTGGTATGCTAAACGTGGACAGGCGACAAAATCGTTATTGATATAGCGCTAAAGGCAAAGAAGTAATTTCAGCCGCCGTAGCACGACTATCAAAACACGATATAATAAAGAGATTTATCGCGGTGAACTGTCAAAATACGATTGTATTTTGACAGTCCACCGCGATAAATCGCTTTATCTGTGTTTTTGAGAGAAAACCTTTATATTATCATAATCATTTCAACCAAGACATCCTGTTCCACTCCAGAGGATTTTCAAACCGATCGGTAGGTACTAAGTTTCTCGCAACCAGCGTTTATCTTCAATAATATGCCAACTTTAAATAAGCCAACAGCATAATTATGTTAGTGATAGAGAGGTACGTTGTACGAGTATCAACACATTCCTCTAAATAATTCTTAGATCAACTGGCACATCAGAGATTATCCTTTATATATATTTTGTAGGTAAAGAATTAAACAAACAAATAAGTCTTTAGTAAACTTGCCAAGTCTGTGTAATTTGTAAGGCCTTTGAAGTGAAATCGCACATGCTTCACGGATATTTTCGCCTTTTGTCCGAATGGTCTGAATCAAGACGTCTATATGTAGTAAACAGCGTATATAAAACGAAGTTATTTCTGTGTCTAAGTACGCACAGAAATAACTTCTTTTGTGATATTTATGTAACCAAGCAAAAGTTTCAAATCCCTTTTTCCCTACAAAGTAAATACGTGGGATGTCTAGATAAGTGACACACGATATATTTGATAGTGATAAAGATGTTTTATTATGGATTCTAGCTGAACTGATGTATGTTTGGTCAATGTTATACTAAACTTCGTAATGCATTGAAATTAATATAATAAAGACAAAAACCTCTCATACAAAACGATACACAACAATATAATTTAGTTTAAACACAATACATACCAAAATGAGAATTCATATAATTTTGGTATGTATTGGCAAACCCGTGAACTAAGGTTTGCCATTAAAAATATTAATATCGCTATTAAAAATGGGAGTTGGTAGTAGAAGGGTGATAATGTAGGGTTATAAGTTTTTTTGATGCCAAATCATTAAAAAAAAATCTGGAGTGGGCCACCCTTATCACCTAGGGGTATAAAAAATATGTAGCCTACGACCTATTCTTAGACCTACTAATATACACAAAAAAAAACATAAAATTCGGTCAAGCCGTTTCGGAGGAGTTCGATAACAAACACTGTGACAGGAGATTTTTATATATTAGATAACAACTACACGAAACGTTCAAAAATCTCAGTCATGTCGTAAACATAAACACAATGTCGTGAGAAAACAGTAGCACTTAACAATCTAAACACAAAGCCATCCTAAGCCAAATTTTGTGTTATGTCAATAAATTCACCGTCGTCGGTCACACATTTATCAAACTTACAAATTTAGAATTACACACCACTTTATTAGCAGTAATATTGAGGTCAGTAATCCAGATCTGGTGTTCTCGGACAATCCCTAACCCAGGCGCGTGAGTAGTGGTAGAGCGCTGCTGTGGACCCTACTATATGCGCCTAAGATGAAGATAGACACAACCGTTTTTATAAAGGAATATTCAAAAATAGTGAATTTGGAAATTCTTTTATTCGAGTCTTACGATTTCGAATGCGAATTTGACTTCTATTGTTACAAAAATGCGTCCTGCCCTTGGACTCTGTGATTTTAATGAAGTCAGTTCCACGATGCTGAGCAAGCAGTGCTCCATCAAGGAAGCTGTGGTCTCTAGGGAAATCTATATCGGTAGCAGGAATCGACGAACGGACTCCGAACGTAAGTGAAAATGCTTTCAGCATTGCATTACATGGAAGATCGTGATTATTACAGATACCCAATATTGGTGATTGTGATTATTACAGTTACTCGGTGTTTTTTCGTGGGGGAATTCTACGTGTTTTAGGGTTTCGTAACAGAAAAAACAAAACCGGAAATCCTATCATATACAAGGTTATTTGTAAATCACCTGCAACCTCGCAGGATTAGATAGCTAACATCATAAACAAAAACGCTTGTTCTACGACTTTTGATAATTTATTAGATTTTACTTTCATACAAAAATAAATATTAATGTAATATACCTCTAGAATGTTTGTAACTCTACGTGCACAGCACGCGGGCCGCCCGCGCAATCAAATCAAAAGTCGTAGAACAAACGTTCACCACTGTGGGGCGTAGCGTCGTCTTCCGTCGTCACTTATAAATGAAACAGACTTATCAATGTCAAAGAATTAAATATGTAGTAAAATTTAGCTGTGAAAAAAATAAACGTATTTCAACGCGATCAAAAGATCTAGCAGTTTATGACGCATATTTGAGCAAATACCATTTCACGAGGGAGTCAAAAGTTTGAACAAAGATCTTGCTTCGTTCATATTTGATTAAATGCTAAAAATTCTATCATATAAACGCATACTCGCACACACACACACACACACATACACATACATACACACACACACACTAATACATATTCATATATTCTAGTCTAATCACTTTTTGCTTGTTGTTATTTTAAAAATAAGTAATAATTATTTTAAAATATTATTGTTTGCCACCGTTTCGGAGGAGGGCGTTGATATACGCGACACAGTGTTCTACACTATTGCGGGTATCATCGTTTTTCTTATTGCAATGTAATGTTGTTAGTGTTAATAATAATAAATAAATAAAAAAAACGTGCTTCGTCGTCGTTAATAAATAAATTAAAAAAATCGTAGGTTAAGGGATTTTGAATCAAAACCTAGAACCACGAAATTTGGTAAGAAGCAAGATCAAGTAAAAAATTTGAATTCATTTTTGATATCATGTTTCATAGTACCATTTACTGCTTATAAGCTACACAATCGATATCTCAACAGAAATAATGTAAGTTATATTTTTCAAGACGACCGGGTTCGATTACCGAACTGAGTACAAGTTTTTTTTAAATTTTTGTTTTTATTGCCACTAAAATCGATGACATGGTTCCTATGAACAGATCATTCTATTTTTTTTATTTAATTTATACATTTTAATACACACACATGATACCATTTCAAGGAAACCTGTAAGGTTTTGTATGTCTTTTAGTTACTTACAAACCTGTATCTCTTTTAGTTACAGACTTGCCCATACTGACCGATCTAAATTTGCCACTCTGTATAGTAAGTAACTTATACTTTAACTAGCTTTCCGCTCGCGACTTCGCCCGCGTTATTTTTGTTTTCCCGTAGGAATTTTGTATTTTCCCGAAGGAAAAATAGCTTACCGTTCGCGGCTTCGCCCGCGTTACTATTTTCCGTGGGAATTTTATGTTTTCCTATAGGAATTATATACTTTTCCGTAGGAAATATATATTTTCCCGTTGGAAAAATAATTTTGTAACCTATGTTAATTAGGGATAATGTAGCATTTTAATGGTGAAAGAATTTTCGAAATTGGTCCAGTAGTTTCGGAGCTGTTGAGCGAAAATCTACAATCTAATTATGGACCGCACCCAATGTTGTCTCCAATTTTTTTCTCTCTACTCTGTGGACATCTTAGCGAATGTACTACTTTATAACTTGTTAAAATAAATTGTTCATAATTCATTAGAAAACCATAGTTTTTATTAAAACAATAACAGGTTATGGGCCCAGAAAGCCCGATCATATAAAATCAGTGTATAAATTAAGCAAATTCCGTGTCAAAAACAGTGTGACAAAAACTTAACCTATAAACGCAACGTGGTCAGATTTTCAAAAGAAATTTTGTGTCAATCTCCGAATATTTTTAATACAAATACCTTATAATTAACGGGCCATGACAATTATGCGACATGGCGTTTTGCTGTTAAAACATATTTACAGCATGAGGAGTTATGGGACTGCGTAGAATGCACAGATCCAAGCAAACTTGATAAAAAGCTTGACACTAAAGCCAGATCCAAGATAATACTCCTGGTAGATCCGGTGAATTATATTCATATTCAAGAGTCAAACACTGCTAAAGAAGTCTGGGATAATTTATCTCGCGCCTTTGATGACTCCGGGCTGACGCGCCGAGTTGGTCTACTGCGAGACTTATGTAATACTACGCTAACTGGATGTCTGAATGTAGAGGAATATGTGAGCAAGATTATCACAACAGCACATAAGTTGAGGAACATTGGTTTTCATGTAGATGACGAATGGCTGGGCACACTTTTACTCTCCGGTCTACCTGAAAGCTACAAGCCAATGATCATAGCAATAGAAAGTTCAGGTATGATGATTACTTCAGACTCAATGAAATCAAAAATACTACAAGATGTCAAACAAACTGTTAGTGTGTAACACCGTTTTTTCTTAAAATTTAATAAAACACAAATTTTGCAAAAACACTTTGGTTTCACTGTAGTTTTAACACAAATTGCACAACTAAAATCATAATTACAACAACTTTGTCAATTAATTTCACAATATCAATGTCAAGTGTCAACGTCAACGTCGTTTCACGTCGCGTCAGTGACATTTGCAATTATCTTTGGTCATTATTCAATTTTTGCATAAACAAAATAAATCTCGCGTTTATCCTGGCCTTATTTACAAAGATAGTTTTTTTTCGCCCAAAATCCCGTGCTTCCATTTGGGTGGGTTGATTTTCTCAAAATTCGGAATTTGACATTTAGACCGTTTGTTTTGATCATTTCTATAGACATATTATAATAAAATACACTTAAAGCTACAGATCATATAATTATGGTTTCGTCGAATAGAATTTGGAAAGCATTCACAGTTTGTTTATGGTTAATTTTACATTACGTTTTGTTTTTCAACCAAACTTATAACCTTGGCTGGAAATACTTATTGCAGATTGTAGAATTTCGAAAGATCCGTATGTTGACTCGACACATCTTGAATCAAGTTAAGAATCTTACGAGTGTTATGAACTGAATTTGGTTTCGTCGCCAATACGACGCTTAACATTCGGCAAACGGACCTCGGTCACACCCCGGACACTCCATACAACGTTCGCAAATCAATTACCTATTACTAGTAGTAATAGGTAATTGATTGCAAATGACGTTCATACACGCGCAAATGCGTGGAATCTAGTAGGGCTGAGTGAGCGGTTATCAATCGCAATGACGCGGGAAGTGCAGCGACTGCCTTCTCTTTCACCCGCATAGCGCTGTCTCTGTTATCGCCCGGCGCTCGCGTCTACTCGTCCGAGCGATCGCGCGTGCCCTTGTTTACTTGTCAGTGATGTCTACAGGGAAGTGCCGGGTAGGACGAGGTATTTGAAATGAGTGCGAGGAGGTGAGTGGCCGTTCTGTACGTAGTACTATTATCTATTCTGTGCCTCGGTTCTAGTAGCTGCATAAATGCAAATCTGTGCGTGAATGGAACGCGCCCTATCTCACCGTAGTCTGTGAACGCGTCTATGCGTCGACCGAAGTAATTTGTTATTGATTAGGTAGGTACCTACCTAGGATTTGCGAACAGCATTTTAAATCTTAATTTCTGCGAATAAAATCCATAGGTATTTCTCTCGTTTTCCGTGTGAATTTAATTTGAAAAGCTATTTCCAAAGTAAGTTCTTTTTGTTTTCAGCTTGAAGAGTAAAGCTAAGGATAAAATACTATATTTACTCGCCGGCACGCGATTAATTAAATTAAATGGATTTATTGTATCAATAAGTGCAAAAAATCAATAAGGTATCTAATTAACTTATTATATTTCATGATTTAAAACAGATTTTGTTAATTTTATTTTTATTTGTGGGTAAATTGATTATTAAATCAAACATATTACATTTCCAAAATTCGCCTTTTTCATCCCCTATTTCATTAAAAAAACCTGATAGTAAGCGGCATCTTAGTGGGATTAAGGCATATATTGAGTAACACTTGCGAATTTCCTGTTAAATTCAAAATTTTCACAATATTAAGTTTCACATCCTTCTTTGGCAAATAACTCACAAATTAAGCTGTTTTCTTTTTATTAATAGCAGTAATTATACACAAAATAGGTGCTCTCCCCTCCATATGTCCTTTTTATTAACTACCCAATAAGAAACTTTGACAATTCATTGAAAATTATGTTTGGAGTTAACTTGCAATGTTTATTACATGAAATTCAGATGTATTGACTGGGATTCCTTCAGAACTCAGTGTTAGACCCACTGACCTCAAGATCATAGGCATATTTAATTATATTTTTAACCTAACACTGTGCTATGAATCTCCAGGGCAGTTCCCGGAGGCCGTAGGGCTCCGCTGCTTGACTTAAGAGCCAGATGGACTAACCTATTATCAAGGAGGAATTCTGTGGAGCTAAATATATTAATATAAAACAGGAATATTATATCTCTGACCCGTGATCGCAGAAACTTAGCATTGAAGGTATGATCCACTAACAACCGCTCCGGGGAAGGCCACTAATTTAAAAAAAAAAGAAACCTATAACTATTTGTTCGTGTACTTTATTGCCCCTCATTTTGTAGTTTTGTACCCAATTTGTACCTGATTTTTACCTGCCGAGATTGATCAAACAAACCTGAACCATCCTGCCCTTGGCTTGTATTAATTAAACATTTAGTTAAGTGCTTTGCATTGAGGGATTTTGTTAACTTCAGTAACATTATGCATAAGTGAATTACAACCATGTACCTACCAGAATAAAGCTTTTCATTTTGTATCGGACTAAAGGAATAAGTTTGTTTTTTTTCTTTCAACTTTAAGATTTCCCTATATTTCTACAATTTAGCAAGAAAAAGTACTACAATTTGGCGCCCGAATATACAGCAGGTTTTGTGGCATTATATGGCCCATTATTCTGGTCAAATGCTCAGATAGTGTTGATCCATCTCGGTATGTATCTTTAATAATTTTCTTTTTTAACGTTGTGTGTTAGTTGAGCTAAAACTCAAAAACGGCTCGACCGATTCTTACGAAATGTTATGTGTATTTGAATAGGTCCAGGGAAGGCTTAAAAGTACAACTGGACCCAGTAGGTGGCGCCGTAATCGGACAGGAGAACGTCTGCCGGTCTCACTAGTTAACTACACTTTAGTTATAAGATAAATAACAAGAATTCTATGCAGGTTTGGTTCAGATAGGTATAAATAAAAACAAATTTTAGTTACATTTGAATAAGGTGAATATATTTTAAGATTTTTTGTTCATAGTTTGAGTATATAACATAAATAATATTGTAAAATTAACTTCTCATATAGAATAGAGCGTAGCGTAGTATATTTTTACAAAAATGGAGCAAAGACCAATTAGTTTTAATTTACTTAACAAAGATGAACTAGAATATGAGGTGAAAATCAGGGGTTCGAAACCAGCTGACACGGTGATGGCTCTGAGAGCACAGATCCGTACTGTCAATAAAGATCTGCCTTCTGATGAAATACTGACTTGTGATCTTGATGTCAATATTGAATTAAAAGTAATTCAAAAGAAATTAGATGATCTTGAGAAGCTCATCACAAGCGCTTCAAGTAAGCTGTCATCACTTAAGATGTTAAATAGAATTCAAACTCTTGCACACCACTTATTCCACAGAATTGGTCGCTTGTCTTTATCGGAGTATGATGATAATAATCTTACTTCTTTAATTACTTCTCTGAATAATAGATTAGATAGCATTCTTGTAAAAATAGATAATATTTGTCATAATTTTAAAAGTAGCTTGGCACCTGAACAACCGATTGAGCACTCCACTGCAACTACACACAATACAGCTAATGATTGCTCCGTGCATAAACTAAATTTTCGCTTCAATGGCAAGACATGCATTAAAGCCTTCTTACAACGCCTCGAAGAGTTATGCTTGTCTCGTGGCCTTGCAGATTCAAAGCTTTTCTGTTCTGCGGCTGAACTTTTCACTGATGAAGCGCTATGCTGGTATCGAGGAGTAAAGTCAGACGTTCACAATTGGACTGAGCTGAAGACCTTGCTTCTCGATGAATATTTACCATCTGATTATGACCATCGCTTGATGCAGGAAATTAGAAGTCGTACTCAGGGCACCGACGAAAGCATTGTGAATTATCTCAGCATTATGCAAAATTATTTTACTCGATTATCAAAACCAATCTCTGATGATGATAAATTGAACATAGTCATGTTTAATATTAGACCATTTTATACTACTCAGCTTGCTCTAGCCCCAGTGGAATCTTGGACTGATTTAAAGAAAAAATGTAGGTTATTAGAAGGTGCAAAGGAGCGATCGGTGCATTTCAGTGAACCTCCTAGGGTCACCACTTCTTCTCTGGCTCCCGATTTGTGTTACAAAAATACTAGTGGTAATAGTGGTAGCAAGGCTCCACCAAAAGTCTCTTCAATTCAGCCAGTGAATAATACACAAAATAATCTTTTTTGTGTCCGCTGTCGTAAAAATGGCCACAGCTTGAGGTATTGCAAGGCGCCTTGGGTACTTATTTGTTATCGTTGTGGAGAAAAGGGGTTCAATGCAAATAATTGTCCAAAGTGCACTTCTTCAAAACCTTCAACCGCAGAGGTTCCAAAAATCGCCAAGCAGTGAACCGATGGCATAAAACAGTATATTTTTATAATAAACATTGTAATTCTGAACAATCAAGGCAGAAATACAATGAATTCTATAATAATGTAAATAAAGCTAGTAACATACATATGCATAAAGGTAAGGTTACATCGGTTCACGCTACTACTAACGCCACCTATAATGATACCAGAGCTTATCTGAAGATTAATATTTTTGGCTTGGAATTCAGAGGATTACTAGATTCAGGATCACAGATCTCCATTGTGGGAGGGCAAGCATACAAATATTTTAAAGATTTCGCTACTTTACATAAGTCTGAGGACTTAGACTTTATAAAAACTGCAAATGGTTCTACTTCACGAGTAACTGGGTATTTATTTTTACCAGTATCGATAGAGAATAAAACTCGTGTTATTAAATTTTACGTCGTCCCTGGAGTTGCTACAGAGTTGTTATTTGGCTTAAATTTCTGGAAGGAATTTAATATTGCGCCAGATATTTTATCATTGTTAGAAGATAGCGGACATTTATATAAAAATAATAATCAGGTGTACACAGTTATGTCAGGCAGCCGTGCTTTATATGATTTTGAAACTTTATCTAAGCTTGAGCGTAGGCTGGTCAATGACGTCATAAAGCAATTTGATGACATTTCCACAGAAAAGAAAGGCCTAGGTAGGACACACTTAGTGAGTCATAAAATTGATACCGGTGACCACCCACCTATTAAGCAACGGTATTATGTAGTCTCACCCGCTAAATTGGCAGAATTAAATAAACACCTAGACCAAATGCTGAAGGATGATGTTGTGGAGCCTAGCGGAAGTGCATGGAACAACCCCGTTACTTTAGCGGTTAAATCAGATGGGTCATCACGTTTCTGCTTGGACAGCCGAAAACTTAACGCCATATCAAAGCATGACGCTTACCCGATGCCTTATATTAGCCATATTCTGGACCAGCTCAAAAATGCTAAGTACTTATCTTCTATTGACCTTAAGTCTTCATATTACCAAGTTCCTTTGGACTCTATTGAGTCCAAAGAGAAAACTGCTTTTACTATTCCCTGCAGAGGCTTGTTTCACTTTAAGGTCATGTGCTTTGGACTTACTGCAGCTCCAGCTACGCAGCAGCGGTTGATGGACCGCCTCTTTGGCCCCGAGTTTGACAATAAGGTGTTCGTATATGTTGATGATTTAATTTTACTTACCCCTGAAGGCCCAACGGCCTTCCAGGATCACCTCCAGCTCCTACTTAGGGTAAAGGAGAGACTTAAACTAGCCAACCTTACTGTCAACATGGGTAAATGCCAGTTCTTCAGGAGACAGCTGAAATTCTTGGGTCATGTGGTTGACAAATATGGTCTGCGCACGGATCCTGACAAAATTAAGGCTATAGTAGACTTTCCTATTCCCACCTGCAGGAAAGACGTCAAACGTTTCTTGGGAACTGCATCTTATTATAGGCGTTTCATAAAAAATTTTAGTCATAGAGCTGGCCCCCTTAATGCTCTTACTTCTACCCGTAAGAGCGCGCCCCCTTTCAAATGGACGACCGAGGCAGACGAGGCGTTCAACGACCTAAAACTCGCACTGTCTACTTCTCCGGTTCTGGTATGTCCTGACTTCTCGAAAGATTTTGCTGTCCACTGTGACGCTTCTGATTTCGGGTTAGGAGGTACCTTAACCCAGGTTGTAGATGGACAAGAACATCCTGTTGCGTACTGTAGCCGTTCACTAACACCCGCTGAACGTAACTATTCCGCTACAGAGCGAGAGGCATTGGCCGTGGTACATGTCGTTGAACACTTCCGCCCTTACCTTGAAGGTGGTCGACAATTTAAAATTATTACCGATCATGCTAGTCTAAAGTGGTTTTTAAACCTCAAGAATCCTACAGGACGACTAGCGCGTTGGGGGTGTAGATTGTCGCCTTATAATTTTATTATTGAGCATCGTAGTGGATCTCAAAACGTCGTGCCGGATGCACTATCACGTTCTGTACCAGTGGCAGCCGTAGACGCATTTACATCCAGCGATGCTTGGTATAACAATATATTAAAACGTTGCACGGATAGGCCGCGCGCGTGTTCCAATTTTCAAATTATTGATGGTAGGCTTTTTAGATTTACAAAAAGCACTAACAAACTCTGTGGTGACTACCAGTGGAAAGAGGTTGTACCAAAGGAGCTTAGAATAGAATAGAATAGAATAGAATAGAATAAACGTTTATTTGGACCAATCACACAGACATACATGAATATAAACATAAATACAAGTTTTACCTGTGCGAGGCCCAAAAAGGTCCTGCCTCAGCGTGTGCCCTAGTGGAAAAATTCCACTAGAGCGCTGTTATTATGGCAGGCCTTAGGACCACGCACGACACGACAAACAATACAATACAAGAGACAAAATAAATACAAAAAGCGAAACAAAAAAAAGTAAGTAGGCAAAAGATAAAAAAAAAAAAAAGAATTAGAAGAGAAACCTTACAAATCAAAAAAGAAAAAAAAAAGAGATTAATTATATTAAACATAACAGACAGACATTAAACTTACTTAATAAACCATTAAACAAACATTAACTTACATAGATCTAACCGCGCCAATGTCTGCGCAACGCATCCCGGACCGCGGTGAATCATTGGTCTGTGGCACAGACGTATAAAGTCTGTGGTGCCACCTCAGACTATTTAGTCTGGGGTGCCACGCATGGAATTGCGCCACGTCACAGTCACATGCACATGTCTCAAGTGGTCTCAACATACAGATATGTCTCTTTGCCACGTCTACATCATTTTAAAACTTGACTGCGTACGTTTATATAAACCAAAGCCCACGCATATTATAGTCATTGAACAAAAGAATTTGTACTTTGTTAGCGAAAATGAAGAGAAACTTAACATATTCGCAAAGAAACCCAAAATTCAGATTTGCTTTGCGTGCATGGTTAAATGATCAAGGAAGGAAATGCCAGCGAAGTCACTGTGCGCCACTCTGGTCGTCCCGGTGCCTTACCATGTTGTGTTTGGTGAAACAGTTGAACCAATATAAATTTACGTATATGAAGGTACTCCGAAGCTTAGGGAGGATATTATTAAAAGTAACCATTCTGAACCAATTGCTGCGCACTTAGGCGTTGCAAAAACATATAAAAGATTAAAATTACGGTATTTTTGGCCCGGTATGCATAAAGATACCGAGGAATTTATTAAAAATTGTGCCACTTGCAACTCATATAAACATAGCTCACTAGCGCCACCTGGCTTTATGGGGGAACCCAAGGTCTGCTGTCGACCATTCCAGTGCATCAGCATTGATCTAGTTGGTCCACTGCCGATGTCTCGACAGCAAAACACCTTTTTACTAGTAGTTGTGTGTTGTTTTACAAAATATTGTTTATTATTTCCTTTACGGCGTGCAACGGGCAAAGTTATAGCGCAAAGGTTAGAAGACTATGTATTTCTGGTTCACGGAATACCACAGACTGTGATGTCTGATAATGGCTCGCAATTTATAAGTCATGAGGTTCAGGCATTATATGAAAAATACAATATTCCGCAAGTACATTTGGGTCCAGTATATTGTCCACAAGTTAATACGGTGGAACGTTATAACCGAACAATAATCACTGCAGTTTCCTCGTTTGTTGAGAACGATCATAGAACGTGGGATATTAACATACATAAAATACAATTTGCCATGAACACCTCAGTAAATGAGTCTACTTCTTATACTCCTTTCATGCTAGTACACGGTAGGGAAGCTGTCACAGATGGTAGTATTTACCGTGATTTTGAAGATCTCCAAGAGTTGGTTGTGGTACCACGCGATACTCATGCGTCTAATATTGGCCACCTCGGTAACATTTTCATCAAAGTCCGAGAGTCATTGCGTAAGGCCCATGAAAGGAATATAAAATACTATAACAACAAACGCAGAGATATATCATTTAATGTCGGTGATTTTGTGTGGAAGCGTACGTGCAAGCAGAGTTCTGCTAATAAATATTTTACTGCTAAACTTGCCCCTAAATATGAACGTTGTAAAATTATACGTAAGCTTTCTCGCCTCGTCTATGAGCTCGAAGGCGAGAACGGAAAATACATAGGAAAGTGGCACATAAAAGATTTTAAAAATTTAGATACTTCGACTGACTAAATTACGTACCTAGTAACATAATACATACTTAATTTTCATTTTTATACTCCTATGAAAATAGTCATATTTTTATAAGCATTTAACACTTAAGCACCGCGGGTGCGGCGGTCACAGAATACCCACCCCGCCATTCTTCCTGGCGTCTCGTAGAACCCGAGTGTAGGATAACGCGCCATATAACATCTCGAGGCGTTTTTGCATGTGTCTGTTCCTGTCGTTTTTTATTGATTTGCCTTGATACTTAAGTTTCCATATACCTAACATCTTCAAAATTGATATTACCATTACATAAGTACATAAAGATCTAAAACACAAATATTATACGTGTCTTAGTTCATACCATTATAAATATATTATTACTACCATTATATAAAATGGATATTACTTCTTTAGTATCTGATACCAGAATTAAAGAACAAGTATGTACTTATTATAACTGTTATGTGGTTAGATAGATGCATTGAGCACAAGATCACAAATATAAACGTGTCTTGTTCATTATTTTTATATGTATTCTACTCTAATCAACAAAATTAATTTTGAATTCCTCACAGGAGCGGTTTGCAACTCTAGAAATAAGCCTTTGCTATATTCTTATAATGGAGGAAGTTACATCTAGCTGGAAACGTAGGAAAATCAATATCGACGATCAGGGGCAACGACACATGCAACTCATTTTTTTATTATTCCCTTTTTATTGTTTTTTTTTACTTATTATGTGACGATTAGAGTCAAAATGTCTGTAATAACGACATCTACCGGTGGTTGTTGACATTACATGCTATACTCTGTTAGTGTCAAGATATACTTATTTAACAACGCCATCTCGGCGTCAGTCCTGACACTACAGTTTTTTCTTTATTACTTACTTATATTTGATGGGCATAGGATATAATCCCTTTTACCTATTTATCACGGCCATATAGGTGCTAGCAGAAGTGGTTTCGCTAGATTTTGCCACCTTATGGGTGAATATTTTTTTTTACAACCATGTAGGTGCTAGCAGCAGTAGTTTCGCGCTAGATTTTGTCACCTTATTGGTGAATGTTGTTTTTTTATTTCAATCTTTAACATACCATATTAATGGATTTACGTAGATTTAAGGTGCATGCATGTTAAATATTCTTTATTTACACACGTTTATATTTAAAGCTTTATGTTTTATCTTATACAAATAAATAAACTTATAAAAAAAATGATAACGTTAGGCGTAATTGGGTACAGAGTTTATCACGAATGAATAGTTTTTAGGTACCTAATTGATTCTATTTATGATAATTCTGTTTGGTTGGTTAGGGGGTTTTGAGGCTGACGGGGCGTCAGACGAATTCCCTACGTGAATTCTATCGTGGTTGGGGGGATACTGTAACACCGTTTTTTCTTAAAATTTAATAAAACACAAATTTTGCAAAAACACTTTGGTTTCACTGTAGTTTTAACACAAATTGCACAACTAAAATCATAATTACAACAACTTTGTCAATTAATTTCACAATATCAATGTCAAGTGTCAACGTCAACGTCGTTTCACGTCGCGTCAGTGACATTTGCAATTATCTTTGGTCATTATTCAATTTTTGCATAAACAAAATAAATCTCGCGTTTATCCTGGCCTTATTTACAAAGATAGTTTTTTTTCGCCCAAAATCCCGTGCTTCCATTTGGGTGGGTTGATTTTCTCAAAATTCGGAATTTGACATTTAGACCGTTTGTTTTGATCATTTCTATAGACATATTATAATAAAATACACTTAAAGCTACAGATCATATAATTATGGTTTCGTCGAATAGAATTTGGAAAGCATTCACAGTTTGTTTATGGTTAATTTTACATTACGTTTTGTTTTTCAACCAAACTTATAACCTTGGCTGGAAATACTTATTGCAGATTGTAGAATTTCGAAAGATCCGTATGTTGACTCGACACATCTTGAATCAAGTTAAGAATCTTACGAGTGTTATGAACTGAATTTGGTTTCGTCGCCAATACGACGCTTAACATTCGGCAAACGGACCTCGGTTCTAGTAGCTGCATAAATGCAAATCTGTGCGTGAATGGAACGCGCCCTATCTCACCGTAGTCTGTGAACCTCTCGTTTTCCGTGTGAATTTAATTTGAAAAGCTATTTCCAAAGTAAGTTCTTTTTGTTTTCAGCTTGAAGAGTAAAGCTAAGGATAAAATACTATATTTACTCGCCGGCACGCGATTAATTAAATTAAATGGATTTATTGTATCAATAAGTGCAAAAAATCAATAAGGTATCTAATTAACTTATTATATTTCATGATTTAAAACAGATTTTGTTAATTTTATTTTTATTTGTGGGTAAATTGATTATTAAATCAAACATATTACATTTCCAAAATTCGCCTTTTTCATCCCCTATTTCATTAAAAAAACCTGATAGTAAGCGGCATCTTAGTGGGATTAAGGCATATATTGAGTAACACTTGCGAATTTCCTGTTAAATTCAAAATTTTCACAATATTAAGTTTCACATCCTTCTTTGGCAAATAACTCACAAATTAAGCTGTTTTCTTTTTATTAATAGCAGTAATTATACACAAAATAGGTGCTCTCCCCTCCATATGTCCTTTTTATTAACTACCCAATAAGAAACTTTGACAATTCATTGAAAATTATGTTTGGAGTTAACTTGCAATGTTTATTACATGAAATTCAGATGTATTGACTGGGATTCCTTCAGAACTCAGTGTTAGACCCACTGACCTCAAGATCATAGGCATATTTAATTATATTTTTAACCTAACACTGTGCTATGAATCTCCAGGGCAGTTCCCGGAGGCCGTAGGGCTCCGCTGCTTGACTTAAGAGCCAGATGAACTAACCTATTATCAAGGAGGAATTCTGTGGAGCTAAATATATTAATATAAAACAGGAATATTATATCTCTGACCCGTGATCGCAGAAACTTAGCATTGAAGGTATGATCCACTAACAACCGCTCCGGGGAAGGCCACTAATTTAAAAAAAAAAGAAACCTATAACTATTTGTTCGTGTACTTTATTGCCCCTCATTTTGTAGCTTTGTACCCAATTTGTACCTGATTTTTACCTGCCGAGATTGATCAAACAAACCTGAACCATCCTGCCCTTGGCTTGTATTAATTAAACATTTAGTTAAGTGCTTTGCATTGAGGGATTTTGTTAACTTCAATAACATTATGCATAAGTGAATTACAACCATGTACCTACCAGAATAAAGCTTTTCATTTTGTATCGGACTAAAGGAATAAGTTTGTTTTTTTTCTTTCAACTTTAAGATTTCCCTATATTTCTACAATTTAGCAAGAAAAAGTACTACAAGTGACTCTTCAGTTTTTGCAACAAGCCAGAAGTTTTATCACAAAAATAAAAGATTTTCTAAAGGTAATGCTATTCATGCAACAAATATGGTCATAAAAGTCCCGAGTGCAAATCACAAAAAGCTAATAAAGATCAGAAAAATACAAATAAGCAAAATAGCTCATCCTATGCTGCTGTTTTTATAGCTTCTCCTCAATACTCTGATGCCTGGTATATTGATTCTGGCGCTTCTGTTCATATGACCAAATTTTTTTTTTTTTTTTATAATTTTTATTTTGCCACCACACGACAAAAACACAAAAAATAAACAGAAAACAATACAACAAATAGGTACAAAAATTATTTTGGTGTTAGTCGTCGTGTGATGCCAAAACTGTGCTCAGCTCAGTATAAGCAGCAAGCGACGGGCTTGCTACACTGGTATTCTGCTGAGCACAGCAGTGACATCTAGCACAAAATATGAATTCGTAGTCCCCTGTTTTCTTCGCAAAAAATTGACCAATTTAATTACTTTTTGCGTTAAAAATTAAAGCAACACTTTTTCTGTGTTCCTATATTTTGCTTTTTTCATATAATCTTGTTCAATTTGTTTGCTGGACGTTTGAATACAAAGGATTTTGTAGGTTTTTTAAGGTTTAAAATCTCCTTTATTAATTAACTTAATAAAAAAAGGAAAACAGAAACATCCTTATAGTGGCGATTAATTTTATTGGAAAAAATAGAGCAACTAGTGCCATTATCCGGGAAGGAAACAGGGACTACGTTTGAATGGAAAAACGGCCTGTACGATTGCCTCTTAACACACAGCAGTCATTTGATGAAATGTTATAACGCCAATCCTCAATTTTCTTTCGTACTTTATAATTAAATGCTTATGGACATACTGGTGAACCAAGGGAAGTTTTTTTCCCCGTGGTACACATAGGTGGACTACGCAGGTGAACCACGGGCAATAACCCGATTACTTTCACACAATACCCGGCCAACACACAGCCGTATAATTTATACGTCTGTGGGCCAACATCACCAAAAAAAAGAAAAAATGGCCAAGTCAAGTTGCCATTGCTTCTATAAAAATAAAAAAATAAAAAAAAAAATCACGAAAAATTTTCACATTTGTTCTCTTTTGTTCACATTTGTTCTCTTTTTACAATTAGTCTGTGATTAACATAATCATTTTGTTTGATATTTATAGAGTTATAGGTTTATCACGGTTCATTACGTGCATTCAATTCTTACACAACAAAACGAAATTACTGTAATTGTACAATGTAATTTTTTTCAAACATTGTAAATGTTTCCACATATTGGGCGTTAACAATAAGAAAGATAAACCAAAATAAGAGCATTTCCACCGCCGTCGCTAAGTGTTCCACATAATAAAGGTTAGAGGATTCGTCATATTGTAATCAAGAAATCTGTTGCAACTCTAAAAGATGTCTCTTTAAAACTTTATTAAAAGTGTAACGTGTTTTCAGAGTGCGAATGGGTGGCGGCAAGTTATTCCAACACTTTGAGGCGGCGTATTTAAAAGACCCTCGGAATGCAGCTGTCCTGTGTCTAGGAATTAAGATCATGTATATGGCAGCCCTAGTATGGTAAGGGATTATATCCTTAGCCCATTCAATCTTTGAGTACAAGTATTCAGGTGAACCATGTTGTTTGACATCGTACAGATGTGTACGATGTCAAACAACATGGTAGCAAAGTGAAGCATTCTACGCGAGTTCATCTTAAGGAGATTAGAATGGTTTAGAAAAGGCGTGATATGTGCTCTGGGTGGGATTGAGAAACAGAAACGCGCACACGCATTCTGAATACGCTGAAGCTGTCGCTCAGTTCTGCCCAATAAGCAGGAGCCAAACACTGTATCAGCATAATTTAATTTAGACAAAACTAAAGACTCGCACAGTCTAACTCTAAGATCCTCAGAGAGGTACGGCCGATACCTATAAAGGACCTTAAGGCGATAAAAACAATTGCGTATGGTTTCATTGACATGTTTCTCAAAATGTAGATCTGACTCAAAAATCACTCCAAGGTTTCTAGCCTCAGTAACTCGCTCAATTGGCTGATCCACAACTTTGAGCATTGGCTGGCTCGCCAGGATGCCAGTAACCTGCCTACCATACCTACGTATACGTGTATAACGTGTCAGGAAGAAAAAAAAACACGTCAGCCTTTTAAAAGTCAAAGGTCTCAGAGCAAAGATCTACTTCAGTTAATACACTCAGACGTCTGTGGACCCATGGAAACTCAGTCTTTGGGAAAATCAAGATATTTTGTGACATTTCTCGACGATTACTCAAAGAAAATATTTCTGTATACAATGAATTAAGGAGTTCAAGAAGCAAGTTGAGAATCAGTTAAATCTCAGTATCAAAATACTTAGATCTGACAATGGATCGGAATATCTAAATGAAAATTTTTCAAACTTTCTTAAAGATGCTGGAATAATTCAACAAACAACTATACCTTACTCTCCAGAACAAAATGGAGCAGCAGAACGCATGAATAGAACGTTGATAGAAAAAGCAAGATGTATGATGTCAAATGCTAACTTACCTAAACTTTATTGGGCTGAAGCAATTCATACAGCCGCTTACATTGTCAACCGCTCTCCCACAAAATCTCTATCTTTTAAAACTCCAGAAGAGATATGGACTGGTCAGAAACCCAATATCAGTCATATGCGTACATTTGGATGTGAGGCAATGGTTCATTTACCCAAGGAAAAAAGAAAGAAGCTAGATTCAAAGTCTCAAAAATTATTTTTTATTGGATATTGTGAAAACTCTAAGGGATATCGTTTCATACTACCTAACTCAAGAACAGCAATAAAAAGCAGAGATGCTATATTCTTGGAGTCAACAGTAATGAGAGAATATGTGCCTATTGAATTAACTACAAAAGATGTGAATAAGTGTATTGAAGTCACAGATGTGGAAGAAATTTCCAGTGATGACTCGTTCAACACTGTGACTGAAAATAGATCACAGTCTGACAGTGAGTATGTTCCTGATGAAAGTATAGACTCTACACCTGAAAGAAACGTAACAGTGAGAACAAGAAGACAATATTATAAGACTCAAAAACAAGAAGAGAATTCTTACCTGTGCTGTAAAGGAAAGTTTTTAGAGAATGAGGTTCCTGATAACTATGACAAAGCAATTAAGTCAATTGATGCCCCAAAATGGATAAAATCTATAAAAGAAGAACTTGATGCACATGAAAAGAACAATACATGGACTGTAGTTGAGAAAACTCCTGATATGCGATTAATTGGATGTAAATGGGTATTTCGCATCAAAGAAGAACCATCCGGTCTACGATATAAATCTCGGCTTTGTGCAAAAGGCTATTCACAAACAAAAGGTATTGATTACCAAGAAACATTTGCGCCAACAGTGAGGTATGATTCCATACGTATATTACTTTCAGAAGCAGTTCAACAGAATCTTCAGATAATTCAGTTAGACGTTAAAACAGCTTTTCTCTATGGTGAGCTTGAAGAAAACATATATATGAGTATACCTGAGGGCTTAACCTGTGATGCTAAAAATAATAAGGTATGTAAACTCAATAAATCACTCTATGGTTTAAAGCAGGCTCCCAGATGTTGGAACTCTAAATTTGATGGTGTTTTAAAGAAATTTGGATTTATTAATAGTAAAGCTGATCAGTGTGTCTATGTTTGCACTATTAATGAAAGTAAATGTTACCTATGTTTGTATGTTGATGACGGACTTCTAATATCAAAAGACAGATCAACAATGAAGGTGTTAATCGAAGACTTACAATCAATATTTGAAGTAAAAATTTGTCCACTGAACAATTTTGTTGGTATGCAAATAAAAAAATGTGATGAGTACATTTTTATACACCAATCAAACTACATTGAAAAATTATTGATTAAATTTAATTTACACAATTGTAAACCCAACAGCATTCCAGCTGATCCACACATTACACTGGAAAAGGGAGAAGGAGAAATGAATAGGAATATTCCATATCGAGAAGCAGTTGGGTCATTGATACATCTAGCTACAGTAAGTCGACCCGACATTTCATATCCTGTAAGTCTGGTAAGTCGTTTCTTAAATTCCTATAATGATAATCACTGGTCTGCTGTAAAGAAAATTTTTAAGTACCTGAAAGATACTAAAGATTATGGGCTGTGCTACACATCAGTGTCTGAACCCAATATAGTAGTGGGTTACAGTGATGAAGATTACGCTAATGATCCTAGCACGAGACGCTCAGTCTCAGGATATGTGTTTGTTAAAAATGGAGCAGCAGTAACTTGGGCAAGCCAAAGACAACAATCGGTGGCACTTTCCACTATCGAAGCAGAGTTTATGGCAGCCTGTGCTGCCACTAAGGAAGCTTAATGGGTCAAACAATTATTATGTGATATAGGAGAATTCCACAAAAAATCAGTGTGTTTGAACTTAGATAGTCAAAGCGCTATAAGTGTAATTAAAAACATAAATTTTCACAAAAGATGTAAACACATAGACGTTAAATTTCATTTTATTAAAGAAAAATACCATTCTAAAATTATTGATTTAAACTATGTGTGTAGTAATGAACAATTGGCTGATATTTTTACTAAACCCTTGAGCAAAGTTAAGTTCTGTTATCTTAGAGATATGATTGGTATTAAGTTACTTGATGTTACTTAACTTTTTTTTATATTTTTGTTAATTAGTAGAATAGATTTAGATGTTAGATGGCTTTAATTTAAGAGGAGTGTTGAGTGAAATTGCCGCCATCTACAATCTAATTATGGACCGCACCCAATGTTGTCTCCACTCTACTCTGTGGACATCTTAGCGAATGTACTACTTTATAACTTGTTAAAATAAATTGTTCATAATTCATTAGAAAACCATAGTTTTTATTAAAACAATAACAGGAGCCTATTCAATACAAACATACATAAAAAACTAATCAAATCAAGCTGTACAAGGAACTAAAAAAGATTATTTTTATATACTCTTTATTGCAAAAAAAAAGAAGAAAGAAAGAAAGTAAAACACAGAAGATGCAATGGTGGACTTATCTCTAAAGACATCTCTACCAGCCAACCTGTAATTGTGTGGGAGATTCCATTTTATTAATGGGAGACACCAAGATAAAATAAACATAATTATTGATATTAAAAAGATGAATAGATATATATTCATACATAACTAAATAAATAAAAATGAAATGATGATGATAACAAATTAGGTTATTCGAGCTTCGTTAAATTAGGTTATTCGAACTTTCTTTCGGAGCTTAAGCTCCGAAGGAAAGTACTGCTTCAGTTTACGCCGAAATGACTCCACTGAAGAGCATACATGTAAAGTACCCGGTAAATGATTCCACAGTTGGGCGGCACGAAAGGAAAAGGAGTGGAGAAGGAAGTTGGTGTTGCATATGGGGAGATCGAGCTTTCTAGTATAGTTGGAGCGCATAGGACGAGAGGGAAGAGGTAACAAGTTGAAACGGGAACTGAAATAAGGCGGGGCATTGGGATCTCTGAGGATTTTACATAGTGTTGTAAGGATGTGGACATTACGACGCTCACGTATTGGAAGCCATTTTAATTCATTCGGATAGTGGGAAATGCGATCATATTTCTTCAGTCCAAAAATTAAACGTATCGCCAGATTTTGAAGGCGTTCAAGTTTATCGAGCAGATCCTCGTTCAAATCCAAATAACAAACATCTGCATAGTCTAGTATGGGAATCAAAAGAGCTTGTGCGAGCATATATCTAGTTTTGAAAGGAAGTAAATACTGGAGACGCTTGAGAGAGTGAAACGAGAAGTACATACGTTTACTTACTTCATTTATTTGGGGTCTCCATGACATATTGCAGTCCATAATCAAACCCAGATTCTTAACAGTGTCTGAGTAAGCAATAGGTACTCCATTAAAAACAACAGCTCGCAAAAGATTCACTTTTAGCGAATTTCTTAGCCTACTACTACCTACAATCATTGCTTGGGATTTAGCAGGATTGACGAGTAGTCCAAAAGAATCCGCCCAAACTTGTATCGCTGAAAGGTTTTTATTCAGTGCCGAAATAGCCGTAACAGAGTCAGAGGGATCAAAGTGACAGTAAATTTGTAGGTCGTCAGCGTAAAGGTGGAACGGACACGTTAGAATTGTTGAAATTTATACATTTTAGAGTAATTTTGGGTCAGGGGTTTTTTTTTAAATTTTAAATTTTATTTTTGAACAGGGAATGAACAAGGCTTTCGATTAAAATAAACCGCACTCAATTCGGTTCATTAATTCAGGAGCTACGGTGCCACAGACAGACACATAGACACACAGAGACAGACAGGTCAAACTTATAAAACCCCTCATTTTGCGTCGGGGGTTAAAAAATACAAATCTTTCCTCTTGATAATATTAGTATAGATAAGTTTGTAATGAACCCTTAGCGCGGTTGGCAGGCTCGGCTCGGCATTTTGCCGGTTCTTTTTTCATACCGCCAGCTCAAACATAGATCTTTTAGTCAGATTGTGAACTGGCCTGACCTTAGAGTAAGCGAAATTTCTTAGTCCTCTTTGCCACTCGACGGCAAATTTTCCCGAACTTTACTTAACCTTTCCACTGGTACCGTGGTCTTGACTCAAACGCAATTAACTTATAAAATATCAACTCGGTTTCTCATTTAACGGCGGCCCTAAGTAAACAATCCTTTGCTTTAATGAACACCAAAGTGGGCTGATTAAATTGTTCGTTCCGAATGATATTCTTCTGCGATCCCGCCGTATTTGTTAAGCCTTCGTTGGTGTATAAGTCATGAAGAAGATGATGAGTGAACATTTCATTTTCCTTCATTCTTCACATAACTTAAACACGCGATTTTCTGATAGCCTCCCATTAAAATTTCCCACACACTCTACTCAAAACTTCGAGCAGTCTTTCACTGTTCAGGCGATTTGTCTTTGGAATCACCTACCTTCAGACATTAGTTGCGAACAAACCCTTAATTAATTGATTGACAAGATTGTCTGGTAGTGATTTCCCATGGCGATAAGGTCACCTTTTTTACTATTTGTGTATGTATTTTTATTGTTTGTGTTATTTTATTTCAGCAAAAAGATTAAATTAAATTTAAAGATTAAATTTATGTACGATAAAGATTAAACAAATCAAGCGGTTCTATTCATATATCTATCAAGATTTGCTTCGTCCGCGTGGTAACTGACGCCAGAGCAATGATGATTATGGAATTTTGACAGCTTACATCTGTCAAATCCAAGTGAAGTTCTGTTACTATTAAAGACTTCATAAAAATCGGTTTCCATTTTGTCTGTATATTTATTATGTTTGCTACCTCAGAATTCCGTCATTAATTAAGCGATTTGGAAAATATTTCTTCGAGAGGGTATACTTTCCGACCCATTGTCACCAAATCAGAACCTGTGATGAGATTTCAGAAAAAAATTCATAGGCACGTCCAACATGGTGCAAACGAGACAAATAGTTTGCACCACTGATAGTGCTGGCCAAGAGTGCAAATGAGACATCGAGGTTTTGTGATTTCTCTCAAGCTTGGGGTATTTGTGTAGGCTGTCCTATCACAGTCATGTTTTGCCTGATGGAAAAGAACGACCAATACAAATGGCGTCCCATCCTCGTCGCCACTGTTGAGATATTGTTCTAGAGTACTTGAGGCAATAAAAGAAGTGATATAAAATTGTGATTTGTGTTTATTTCACACAACCCGTACCTACATAATAATTGCGTACAATTTGTCCATAGGAATAATTATTGTTTTTTAACCACTACCTATAGTCACGAACACAGATTACAAAACGCTACCTTAAGACAAAGAAGACATAATTAATGCAGATTATGTAACAATTCTTTTCCATTTACAAACAATTACAAATCAGGCGGGTCTACTTTTTTCGTACTCTGTACTTCTTCTATAGGACCCTGTAAACGATCAAACATGTTTGTCAAGTTTACGTGTTTGACAAACTTGTTTGTTCGTGTAGGGCTATGTTTGACGCGTTTGACAAACGAACTACGTGTTTGATGTGTTTGAAAAGTATCTGGATTGACGTCGTGTTTGATGAAAACGTGAAGTTTGTCAAGCAAGTTTGACAAACATGTTTGATCGTTTACAGGGTCCTATAGAAGAAGTAAAAGAAGAAGGAAAAATGCATGTAATGTGGTCATTATTTTGACAACCTTGTTTGAGCAAAGTCGACCTTGCCGTTCTGTTTCAAGGAGCGGTCGGCAAAGTTTTGCTTATAGTTAATTAATATATTTCTTATTTAAATTACTTGCTGGTTTTATTTAGATTAGGTACATGCATTTTTGAGTAAAGCACTATACAAGCCTTGGCCCACAATGACTGCTTCGCCGGTCACGCTATGATTGCCTCGAGCTAGCCTAGCTACGCTCTAGGCCTTCCAGCTTGGCCATCATTGCAGCCCTTGCTGTCCTCACTGTAAAGGCCTCGACCTACGGTCTCGGCCTTTATCTCAGCTCGTCCATCATGTGCTGCACGCTGACCGCGCTGTGTCGGCCTGGAGCTGCGCTGTCGGCCATCATCAGTGCGACTAGCAAAGTAGTCATTATAGACCGCGGCAGTAATGTACTATTACAGGGCTCTTAAGTGGGGGCTCCCACTGCAGGCCTAGTACGGCGCGTGGACTAATAGAAGAGAAAGTGACTATATAACCCTTATCCCGTCTCGTTTAATTGTTTTAGGAGAAAGCGAGAAGAAACGTCTTATTTGTTTCTTGTCCCGTTTTGTCCTCGGTCCGTGGTAGTCATCATCTCAAGCATTTCTCCATCTAGCTGGATTATCATGACTGAAATAATGTAGAGTTGACTGTTGGGAGTTAGAGGTTAGTTTTTTAATATAATACAAACGTATTGACACGTATTGATCGAGACGTATTAAATACAGTAAAAGGATTAAAAACATATTTTATAACAAAATTAAAACTGACATCGAAAACACAAAAAGTTTAAAATAGTATTAGAACACACACAAAATCATAATTTAAAGTCAGGTTTAAATATTACTTACTAATTAGTTCTGATAGTTCGTACATTTTGAAGGTTTTCCAGGAGATCATTGCTTGGCACTGACTCTAATATAAAATGTGATGTTTGATGAATTCTTATGTTATTTTTTTTACTTTTTACGGCCGGTTGCACCAAAATTGCTATGTTTTTACAAATTCAGCTATACGTTATGCTTATACCAATCTGTCACTATTACGAATCCGTAAATTTATGTTGCACCAAAAAAAAATCCAGTAAAAGTAACCGTAAAATTCCTTGCTACACGAATGAAGCGTTAATTCTACCATTTCAGCTTAGTAGATTTTTACTACCATGAAAGTTTCTTTTTACATGTAGTAAGACATGTTATTAATTTGTCAAAACGTGACGTTGATAGTGTTTTTTGTTTACATTGGCCATGGACTTATGACTTATCAATCAAACAATACTAAATTCATGACATTGGCTGAATTCGTAAAAATGTCAAAGCTACGAAAATAAGAAGAAAAAAGCAGCGATTAGACTTCACGATCCATCGGGTGTTAGGGCGTCGCATCGGGAGCTAGGGCAGTTAGAGCGTTCTGATCACACTGCACTAGATCGCCTCCCTAACTCAGTAGGCAACCGAACGTGGTGTTGGAAGGATGGCTCCTGCACTCTCCAAATATGAAAAAAATGGTATCGCCCTTGTCGCAACTGCGGGTGTAAATGTGAAAAAATAAAATAAAAAGAGAATCACTGTATGCTTTTATAAAACTACGATGCAAGTGACACTTTTTTTTGTATGGTAGGCATTTAACTGAAAATTATTCGATTAAAAATCGCTTTTTTATTCTTAACATAACTTTTTTTTTTCTGAAAACAAAATTATAAATAAAAAACAACTAATTCATAAAAAATAATAATAAAATAACAAATTATTAAAATAAACAAAAAAACATGAAAAAAATAACAAATTTATGAAAAAATAACGCTCTACACCAGGATCCCTGCCATACAGATTTAAAGTCGAAGATGCATAGACCAATCCTGACCTATATGAGTCTCATGTTTTTGTGTAATGCGATAGATAGATAAAAAATTTGAGGCGATGTAAATAAATAAAAAATAATTAAAATAAAATTAAACTATGCAATATGAACATTTTATATTCATTAGAGCCAGAAGATTTCAAAAATTGTTTACGAATAAATTCTGCACAATTTGAACATATTTTAAATTAAGTGACAGTATAATAATAATTATATTCAGAAACATGACACATTATTTAGAGAAAGTGTAGGTGCTAAACAACGATTAGCAGTGACGCTAAAATTTTTAGCGACGAGAAATAAATTTGGTATAGCTTTATACATGTCCAGAAGATTCATTAAACCAGATTTTTCTTTTTTGGACGACATTTTCTTGGCACGCGAGGCCAATTTCGCTTCCGATACACAGCAACAATCCGCTCACATCGAGCGCTGTGCGGCGACTGAGCGCCCTAACAGCGATTACATCTCCCTAACTAGGGAGTTAGGGCGATCGGGCAACCACGATCGCACGATATCGGGACCCTAACTCCCTAACAGCGATTAGACCACACTAGCTAGGGCCCTAACTCCCGATGGATCGTGAAGTGTAATCGGTGCTAAAGCTTTGTTGTGTGGTGATTAATATTTTTATGCCTGAGTAATTTTAATAATGCATCGTATAATATCTTTGTACCTGTGTGTAAAAATCGCTGCCTTCAGTGAGCATTTGACCCACGAGTACTCTAATGTTTGTTCTTCGACGACCTCTATACAATATATGTATAATTTTTCAATATCATTGTCGGATAGTGAATTATGTAGTAAAAAGTGAATTTAAATTGTACATTAAACGCGTTTTCTAACCTTAAACATGAATTACAAAAATACGAGCGAACTGTCAAAATGTATACTTTTACGTTATGAGCAGGGCGTGAGCTCCGTAAAAAGTATCCGCATAAGTAACCGTAAAACGTATCGCAAAATCGTGGTGCAACATCTCTTTACGGTATACGTTTACTTTTTACGTTGCTTTTTACGAGTTCGTAAAATGAATTTTTGGTGCAACCGGCCGTTAGTGTATTTCAAATCATTTTTTTTCATTTATATGACGTAGTTGGCACACAAGTGGTCTGCCCAACTCCTGTAATATTAGCAAATCTGCAACGTCTACAAGAATCGCGGTGCTCACTACCAATTCGTAATATAGGATGTCAAGTCAAAGTAGTTATCCAGTAATTTCACTGCCTCTCTTAAGGCGCATAGTGCTCCCAATGACCTTGCGTCGATCGTCCCGCACTGATTACATAGGAGTGAGCGAGTGAGAATGAGGGGAATATTTAAGCAAACCTTTACGCGTAAGATGAATTATTTTAATAAAAAATTAATTAAGGCGAATACGAAAAATCTAAAAAGACCATCCCGTAGAATATTGTTCACTTTATTTATTGAAATCGAAAGTATATGATTTAATCTAATATTGACGAAGCGATTAGGTTTTTTAAAATCGAGGCATGTTTGGGGTCACATTTTAACCAAGTTTTAATTAATTTATCAAAAAATTAAAACGACCATCCTCTAAAGAATGCGTTGAATAATAACATATCTTTTTTAAAGATTTTTTCATTCAATATTTATGAAAAGAACCGGTTTTTTCTGCAGTGATTTTTTTATGATTGATCGTACTATGCGCCTTAACCTTCTAACCTGACAGAACAGGACAGAAATAGATAAGGTGGAGGTGCCAGCGTAGACTACTTAGTAGTGGGTCGAAAACTACCCACTGGTATTTATTTACCTAGCTCAATCGCGTGCTTCATACCCACAAACTAAACTTCAAGTCATTTCCTAAAAAGATTTAAGAGAAAATCCGCCGTCATAAAAACTATCGATGCCAAAAGCCTTAAATCTCCAGAGCTTCCAAAACATCCCCTCAATAGCGCGTGCAGCTGCGCCGAACCCAAACTAAATCCATTACGCCCATTTCCTTACCCCACAACGGCGCCCCAGTATCGCATAACAGATTTCATAGTTTGTATTGACAGAGTCAAAGTTACACATTACACAAGTTTCTAACCACGCATGAGACATGCGACGGCGCGCATAGTGGAGTCAATGTCAGTATTAAAACTTGCTCTCACTTGATACAGTATCAGATACATTACTACACCTCCAAGCGAGTACCCGTCTATACATGGATCTAAAAGCCAACCAAAACAAAGGTCTAATCTACGTTTGTCGCCATAATAACAATGTTAATAGTGTTGTTGTGTTCCGATCTCATCATCATAACAGCTCATATACGTCCCCACTGAGAGGCTCGAGCCTACCCTAAGTGAGGATGTTTAAGCCTTAGTCAACCACGCTGGCCCAGTGCGGATAATCTTCGCAGATGTATGCAAGTTGCCTCACGATGTTTTCCTTCACCGTAGGAGCGTCACACAAATTAAATTCTAAAACAAGAAATACAACGTTCTCGAACCACGGACCTCCCGATTGGAAGGCAAGTGCCGAGTCCACAGCGCCACCGACGCACCGTGTTGTGTCCTGTGTTCCGATAATTAGTTGTAAAATAGCTAGTTCCTCAATTGTTGAGGAGTCCAGGTGAAGCTCGCTTCCACCTTCGACCTTATGATGATGCGTTGAGATCTAAGCCAACAGCTTCCCTGTCACGGGAAAATGGGAAACTTAACGAGCTCCCAGAAGGTACATTAAACAGTGAGTCCTGCGCCTAATCTCGTCTCAGTCGTATTAGGTGACGTCCCATCGGACTATGCGAGTGAAGGAACAGAGAGTGGACTTGCGTTTACGCAGACACTTGTACTTGTACCTATAACATTTCCCGCCAAGGGTTACATTTTTGTTATAAATGAGGAAGGGATGCAGATGCTTATATTCTTGGTTTTCTATTTGTCAACGTAACCTCATGACGTCGTGCTGTGACTGTAGCTCATTTTCTTGATGCGACATGACATGTTTCATGTTATACGACTGTTTTCAATATTCTATCTATCCCAGGATTTGTTAACTGGAGAGAAAATTTTGAAGTACAGTCGACCAAAAAAGTGGTTAAAAACAACACAGTTGATTTTCCTTTGCAAATTCATACTGATAATCAATAAGGTTATATTAACGACGTTTTGTTTATACGTGATGTAGGTATATGGTCAAAAATGGTAAGCCACTTTCTTTATTGACTATACCTGTTTTGTATGGAACTATCGTCAAATGCCTATCGCTAGTAACCAAATCAAGAGATACATAAAACATTGAAACCGGCCATTAATGGTATTAAGAAATAAACGAAAAGTTAATAGGTATTAAACTAATCCCATCACTACTAATTAAACTAATCCCATCAATACTAGAGCTTGATTTTCGAAATATCCTCGAATCGCAGAAGACGGCAAATAACGATAGAATAGAATAAAATAGAATGATTTTTTATAATCAAATTTTTATACGTTAGTTATAATGTTGCACTTAAACTTAAGACAAAACGATTAAACTTAAGACAATATATTAAACTTAAGACAAAACGGTCCATGGCTCAGTGGTTGCAAAAGATCCACAACGCCTGCTATTCTGCCATGGCCTTACCATAATCAGTAACATTTTTAACAGATGTAATTTCTTAAATTGGCATAACATGCCAGCAACAGGGACTGCTCATCAAGTAGCCATTTGCGAGACTTTCTTCGGAAAGTCGGTAGCGATAAATCTAAAGCGAAAAGTACGGGAGGTGGCAAATTATTCCAAATTTTTGCCGCAGTGTACTTGAAGCAGCCCCTCGTGCCGGCAAGCTTAGTGTCAAGTAACTGTAACAGGTGACCCCTATCTCTAAGTGAGATTTTTTTCTTTTTAAAGCTTAGTTTGACGATGTACTGTAATTGGTCTAATGGGCTGTATACTTATTGGCCACTAACGAAATACAATGTTACAAAACAAGAAAGCAAAGCGTCCATGACAGGTATCTCACTGATCACTCATTTGACTGTAGCCGCAATATCCAGAACCAGTGTCATTAATTAAAGCGTGGCTTATAGAATCGCGTTCGGGTATTTAATGGGCTTAAGTTGATTTCTGGCCGAAATTCGGGAGCGATTTCACGATAAAAGAATCGCTTTTGTTTCATAGCAAGATTCGGATTGTTTGCGTTTTGCTATTGAGCTATGACACATTTTTAGATTTTTTAAAGTACCTAGGTACTTTACACTTTGTAATTTCTTTGTTTGTCGATTGTGTTTTGTTTGCTAACTAACGACTGTTACATCTACTAGCCCACTTAAAAGGTCTCTGAATGTCTCTTAGATTAGATAGATCTACGCGATCTAAGGAATCGCTTTACGCCGCTAGCACACCTCAACCGCGAAACTTATAAGGCGAAACTGCTTAAATTAAAGCATTTCACAGCAAAACTATAAGGACCACATTATGGTGAAACTTCAACGAAAACTTTAATTTTATTGTGGGTACGATATCCATTTAACTAAATGTAATTTTGCTTTAGAAATTATTCGAAACAAACGCGGTACCTACTGCAATAAATGGTGGACCGAGCGCGGAGATAGGATGATAATATTTTTTTTACAAAAAATAAAAATAAAACTGACTTCAAAAACACCAAAAAGTCATAAATAATATAAGAATACACAACATTGCAGTTTTATATTGAAGTTGGTGCCTTTTAAAAGGTGATCATGGCTTGGCACCGACTTCAATATAAAACTGTAATGTTGTATGTATTCTTATATTATTATTTATGACTTTTTGGTGTTTTTGAAACCGATTTTATTTTTTTGTAAAAGTTAATACATGCGTATTAGAATTTAACAAACACCAGAATAACTTAAAATAAAACGTCTTTCATTCTAAACAGCATCGAATAAATTATTCCCAAGCTCCTTATCTTCCAGAAACCTTCCATCATCAGCTCAGTAACATGACATGATGACTACTACATAGATGCAAATACCTTAATCTCCTGATCTCAAGAAAAAATATGAAACACGTTTGAAGTGTTTATGAAATGTAAGGGTTTCCCTCGATTTGCCCGGGATTCCATCATCAGTTCAGGACATGGTGTCAATGGGACCACCTCGGGAGTGTACTCTTTCGATTACAAAAAGAATTTTGAACATCGGCCCACAAATGGCGGAGTTATCGGTGAACATACATAAAAAAATAGATACAGTCGAATATAGAACCTCTTCCTTTTTCGAAGTCGGTTAAAAAACTACGCGTAAGATCAACGATGATTGGTTCGTGTTGAGCGAGACCAGTGCGGATTCGCCGTTTCGGTTTCGCAGCGTTTTAATTTCCTAATTTGAAATTCGAAAATGAATAACCTCATTAATACGTCTCATTCGACTGTCAGTAACCAAGAAGACTGTAGATGACTAAGGGCGCGTACAGACGAACAGCACTTTATCAATGTTATACGCTTAAAAGTCAATGCACACAGATCAGTGACGTCACAAGTACAGTACCGCTATGGTGATAATTATTTTTTTATGGAGTGCCCGGCAAATGACCTCCTCCCGCCTGATGTTAAGCGGTGAAAGAGGCCCAAATGAGTTGACAGATAGAGTAGGGACGACATCCTACCCGCCCGCCCCTTGCCGGCCCAAAAGATGCTTTTTCACACCTCTTTTGAAGGAACCCATGTTGTAGAATGGAGGAAACACGTGCGCAGGTAGAGAATTCCAAGTGTGGGATGAACGACAGAAGAAGGAATCTTGGAATTTCTTGGTACGGGGTGAAAAGGAGGATACAGTATAAGGATGACTCCGAGGACTCTTACGCGTGTTTCTGTTAAGGTAAGATACGGTTAAAGAGCTCCTCAGAGCATTCCCCATGGAACATTCGATAAAAGGCGCTAAGAGAGGCGATGTCACGACGAAGTTGTAGAGGCTCAAGGGCATTAGTTCTTTGTCTACGAAAGAATAATTATATATCAATATCATGGTGGTGGTACAGTAAGCTCCCATTCAAGCTTTACATTTACACTACGAAAACCGCCACTATTACGAGCGACATAAGAACGGCCCAAAGGTGAAACAGTATAGCTTGACAAGGAGCTTACTGTACTGTGCCGGAACTGTTCAGCACAGACACAGTTGTCAATATGTCGACGGGTATCGCCATTTACAGTTACTTCTCAACAAATGACGAGCGCGTCAACTGTAATCGAAGGTTGAAGTAGCGTTAGCCAAAGTGGACATGGACAATTGGCTTAAATTTACATTGAGCTCTAGCTGATCCCAGACCCGCCTAATGCTCAGTGCTCTCACCGGACACTTTGGCACTAGGATCATGCTTACCAGGATGGGACTTGCCATTTCCAAAATCTGTAGGGCCTGCAAGGATTAAGAGGAAATCATGGAACATTTGCTGTGCCATTGCGAAGCTCTAGCCTGTTGGAGGCTAATGCTGACGGGGATTGGTTATCCAAAACCGGAAGATTACAGGGCCATGCCACCAAAGGACATCATCAAGGTCATGGGCACGGTGAATTGGACCATAGGTGGTGATGGCTTTAGGGACTAACACCTGGCGAAGCACAATAGATCCAGAGTGGGTCGAAGTGCGAAGGCTCACTTCTCGGGCCACCCCACTTCTAAGATAAGATACTCGTAAGATAGCCAAAGTGTCGTTCGTTTGCCCATGCTCTAAGACTGCCTCCACATTGGTGCTCAACCCTAGTGATTAATGAGCAATCTATTTGACTAGTTAATTGGGTTGTGCAAAGCAACATTAGGTAATCAGTCGGTGATTGGCTGTTAACAATGTTTGGGAATTAGATGTAAATGGTCGGCGCTGCAGACGCGGGCTCAGGTTACATTAATTTACGATGATAATTATAATAATATACAGTGTGTGTGTGTTCTGCTAGACAAAGCAACTGTAATGATGCAACTATCAACTTGTTAAGGTTCACCATTGCCAGCTGCTCTATTAATCACGCATGCATTGTATTCATAATACGCATATTATTTTTTTAGCAACAGGTACTCGCTTGTGATCTTACGCTCCTTGTGTACACGTATTACTGTATTTGTGAGCAACGTTTCTTAATGTTGTTGATAAACAGCAACAAATTTGCTGGAACATGTCTGTAATCAATATATCTTGTCAACACGCTATGCTGCGCTAAAATGTTGCCCATTTAGCTAATAATGTTCTTTGAAAAGTGCTATTCTATTATTTTACTAGCCTATACCTACTGTCCCACTGCTGGGCAAAGGCCTCTCCCAAACCCCTTCACAAAATCTTGACTCGAGCCAGATGCCACCAATCTTCGTGAAAATTTTTTAGGTCATCCTGCCAGCGCCTTAGTTACCGACCTCGTCCGCGACTACCTCTGGGACATAAGTCGCGGCATGAGCCCATCCTTCTGGACACAGTCGACTGATGTGTCCGGCCCACTGCCACTTGAGTAGTATATTATTGTATAATTTATGAATATTATTTTGTAATATTTGATTGAATTGAATATTAATATAATTTTTGGTTTTTATATTATGTTTTAGATTATTCTAAACTTTTCATCATCATCATCATCATCACCACAGCTCATATACGTCCCCACCGAGGGGTTCGAGCCTACACTATGTTAGGGTGATTAGGCCTTAGTCAACCACGCTGGCCCAGTGCGGATTGATCGACTTCACATACATCATTGAATTTCTTCGCAGATGTATGCAGGTTGCCTCACGATGTTTTCCTTCACCGCAGGAGCGTCGGATAAATGTACATATGAAATTCGAAACGAAAAACACATTGGTACATGGCGGGTCTCGAACCCTGACCCCCCGATTGGAAGGCAAGTGCCGAGTCCACAGCGCCACCGACGCTGTGGACTCTAAACTTTTAGGTGTTCTTAAAATCGTTTTTTTTTTCTAAATGAGAGTATTAAGTTTTTGGACCTAAGCATAGAAACTTTTTTCCTATAATACATTATTGGCACGTTTAAAAAGTGGTTGCAAACACGCCCACACACATCAACGGTTGTTGCTAGACTCATGTGTCGAGCCAGCACCATGTTGACTGCAACTAAGCAACTTGTTGATGAACTTTATTGAACAAAAGTTTACCGTGAAAACGTTGCTTTACTTTGTGAAGCTGCTAGACGAAGCACAATTTTAGTTGACGCAACTTTCGATTTATAAGTTTACAGTAGCTCAATTAAGCTCGCACTACTTTTACTTCCTCGTCAAACAATTCAATAGATATATCTTTATCTGAAAAAGAAACTACTTGGAAGTTTCAATAAACAAAACATTTTATACGCTCAGGCGGGATTCAATAACAAGCGCTTGTTATTTTATAATTGCTTTGGAAATTCAAATAGATTATTTACTGTAATAACTTAATTTCGTGTAATTACACTAGTTTCGAAGTAGGGATGAATTTTCCAGTAGCATTTGTTTCACGGAGCCAATAATTTGCTCCGAATCAAGTCTGGTACGTAATTATGTTTGTTCTTATTAAAGGGTCTAAATTTTAGTGCACCGAAGCTGTCTAAACACCCGTTCTTGCGTGTCCCTATCGTATTATACAAGACATTTTTATACAGGGTGTAAAAAGACCCATAACAAAGCCCGCGTCTACGCATTCAGACCATTAAATTTTTATTCCATTACAATATAGTATAACCGAAATATCAGAAGGGACACTTAAGTACTTACTATTAGAATAAAATTGAATGAAAAGTTTAAATTTGAGGTAACTGTTAGCGGCGCCTGACGTGAAAATTACGTTTTCATCCCCCCATCTCGGAAAGAGTATTTTCGCTATTCGATATCTGACCGCCAAAGCCGTTTTTATCCGCTTGAGGTTAAAGTAAATTTGAATTTAGAACATCGCGTGCACTAGGTATGTGATTTCAAAACATCATTAAACCTATTTACTTCCATCTCCATGGTGCCGAATTTATCATACATCTTTTTTTAGGTTTGTCAAAAACTCAGACTCTGAACCTCCTTGGTGTACTTTTGTTTTTAATTTGCTTTGTTTCATTTCCTCGTTGAGGTGGGATGAAAAGTTACGTGTTGCACTCGAGTGCAAAGATTTTTCACCTTGTGCTCTTTGGATTCCCTCGCAAACGCTCAGGATTCTATTTTTTTTTTTAATTTTAGAATCCTTCGCTTGCTCGGTCATCAAAGCTGAGCACGCGTTTAAAAAGCAACTTTGCACTCATGTATAACAAATAACTATTTTTAGGTCATTCTGCTAAGCCTTTCACACCTGTCAATTGTGGACCCAATACACCTTACGAGCGCACAGCACCCTCAGAGTTGCCTACAACAACATCTTTCGGCACCTGATGGGCCTACCTCGAAGCTGCAGCGCGTCCGGTATGTTCTTCGACGCCCGGGTGGACCTTTAACGCCATCCAGCGTAAGCGTATAGCGTCTTTAAGACAACTGTGAATACGATTCATAGCTCGAGTATTCATGTTGAAAAATGCTATTTGTTGCACATCGCTTAGAGTTGAAAGTTCAATACAAGTGCGTACAATTCCTATTGAAATATTGTTTTGGGCGATAACGTTTTAACCCCCCTTCACCTTTACGAAATGAGACAATTTTGGTCTCATTAGATTCAGTACGCCATAATATAATATGTTCGTACGTTTTGCTTTTTTTAAATTCAGTTTAATTTAGTCAAAAAATGATAAAAATGCTCGAGGTAGTTTTACATTATATAATTGATATTCTGAGAAATATTTCTTCAAAATAAAACGTACGAACCTAGATTCCCATTACATCTACAACATTTTAGAAAAATATTGAAAATTGAACTATGTTTTGAGGGTGAAAAGAGTTATCGCTTTTTGTATGAAAATTTACATCTTCACAATCCTCTCCAGAATCCAGAGTGGGCAGGTGTAGAAATAACATTATACAGAGTTCGTGAGCGTCGGTGGCGCTGTGGCCTCGGCACTGGACTGTGCCTTGAGTAGAATCAGGAGGCCCGCGATCGATCCTGCTATGTACCAATGTGTTTCACGAATTTCATATGTACATTTATCTGACACTCCTACGGTGAATGAAAACATCGTGAGGAAACCTCCATACACCTGCGAAGTAATTCAAAGGTTAATGTGAAGTCAACCAATCCGCACTGGGCCAGCGTGGTTTGACTAAGGCCTAATCGCCCTAACTAGTTAGGTTAGGCTCGTGTTCCTCGGTGGGGACGTATATGAGCTGTGATGATGATGATGATGATGAGAGTTAATCAGACCGGCTGTTGCCGATCGCAACGTAAAACGACTAGCTTTCCGCTCGCGGCTTCGCCCGCGTTATTTTTGTTTTCCCGTGGGAATGTTTTTGTCGTAGGAATTCCCGTGGGAAAATTACCCTATGTCCTTCCCCTGGTCTCGAACTATCCCTATACCAACTTTCATCAAAATCGGTTCAGTAGTTTCGAAGCCTATTCAATACAAACAAACAAACAAACAATCAAATCTTTCCTCTTTATAATATTAGTATAGATGGATGGCTATTGCCATCTGAATGTAATGTTTATTATCTTATTTTTTCTTTACAACCGTCTCCGTGGCAAAGCGAACTAAATAAAGGTAAGTATAGGAACAGGTACTATTTATTAATTCAAGCAACATTCACCTATTTCCACCGTAAAAGCATTAATTAATGTTCTCACGTTGCTAAGTGAATTTAATTGTTTGAAAACTTAATTAGATATTATTTCAACGAATAATTCCAATTAGTAGTCCATTGAATTTCGTACAATAAATGGTATCTGTTCACGTACTAGCTCTTTCCTGTGATTTTATTCAGTGTGGTGGCTGAGTTTAAAGTTATTATTAAAGCTATTATTAAAGTTAGTTATGAGAAATTTATTATGAACATTATTTTGTGGTGTTGTATAAGTCTTACTAAAATTATTCAGTAAACTATAAAAATAATACTATACATATGTATAAGTAGGTATATACGAGTATGTAGCGTCAGTAAGTGACTCAGTATTTTTTGACATTATAAGACTGCTAGATTGACATTAGATTGACCTTTTTATATTCTTGTTTGTAATTCAATTTAATATTTCATTCATATAATTTGACATACTACCTATGTAATTTAATATTTATTGTAATTTGACATTTAATTTAATTAATATTCATTGAGCATTTGACTTTTTCTTTTGACATTTTGATTTAACATTGTAATTTTTAAAAATAATTATGCATGTATTATTCGTTGATAGATAATATTGATAATTAAATTTCTATGTGCATGACTTACCGGCGTGTTGGAATATCTGTAAGCCGGTAGGTACAATTGTTGTGAATAAATAAATAAAAATAAATAAATAAATTAAATCATAATTATTTTTATTATGACAATACGAAAAAGTCACGTACGTTTTATAGTTTTTCCGTGTTGTTTTTCCTTTGACACTATCAAACATACAAAAGCGGCAACTAAAAAAACTAAACATTAGCACATAAGACCTTACCCAAGTGATACGACAGCCTGGGAAAACTAGCTACGGCTAGTCTTAGGACAGTTACATCGAATCCCACACACGCTCGCCGTCTAGCCAACGGCGGGTACGGTGCGGTTACGCATTTCTCCCCGTGAAAAAAAAAGGCGATGATAAGAAGTCGATCAACACCATGGGTGCGGGAATATCAATTATTAAAATGCAGGTCTATGTCCCTAGTGTTGCAACCAATTATCGGCAGAATAGTTTTATATACCGTGCTATGAAGACGTATAATGAATTAAGTAAAAACCTAAACCTCGATATTTGTTTCGACAGTATTAACTTATTCAAATCTAAACTTAAGAAAACATTTTTTTAAGAATCCCAATATCTTAATTTGTAATAGTAGGCATACTTATACTCATTATATACGTAAATAAATAAATAAAATCTGAGTAGCAATGTGCATTTGTTCTTAGCCACTAACTTGTCATAAACAATTAATTTATATTTATAGAAATGTATTCTTAGATCTAAGTTAAGTATAGTAGGTAATTTTGTTATTTACTTTAGTTCAAACAGTGGAGACTTGTAAATGACTTTGTAGCGATGTACGAAGTTTTCTATATGTATAATATTTTAGTCGATAGTTTTCCTAAAATCAATAAATAAAAATAAATAAATAAAGGTATACTGGTTATTAAGGAAACGATGAGTGGACTGTATCTTTGAATATTTTTACGTTATAAATGCACTGAGTTAAGACGGATAGATTACAACTGCAAGTAAAACAAGTGGAGATATACAGTTGTTATAAAATGGATAGAAATCATGCACACTTACCGAGAATACTCTCCTTCTGTCTTGTCAGACCACGCAGTTCACTTGGAGGGCCCTCCGTAATTATGATAGAATTCCACTGATTTTTATATATTCCGTACTAGTACACTATAACGTCACAATTGGTAACCTTTTAGATATTTATTATTGGTGTTTTATATTTTTGCGATGAGTTTCGATTACATAGATGCGCACGCACAGCGAGTTAGGCGGCCATTTTTTTAGAAGAAGACAACAAGTGTGCATGTGGGAAAGGGAAGGAAAAGGAATATAACCCAGTGCATTTGTGTCGGTTTTAAATTTGAATGCGCGAATCAAATAATACCAAACATTCCCCCGGCCTTGAAGGATCGCCTTCAAAAAAAAGAAAAGTAACTAAAATTATTATTATAAGTTAAGCGGTAAGGTAAATATAACGGTATAACTAACAACTTGTGCGTAAACAAGCGAATGAAACATTTACTAAACTCAAAGACATTATAAGAGATAGACCGACAATACGCGCGGCCTCTAAGAAACCCCCTTCAACCACAACAGCGGTCAGGCGGCCGCTACTCATACTGTATTTGTACTGCATTCGACTGTCGAGCGCGCGTCAAGTTATAAAAAAAATTAAACATGCCCAACTAACTTCGTTTTGTAGTGTAAAAATCGAACAGTAATAAAAACTAAATCACATTGTAACATTATTTATTACCGATGAGTCTTAATTATGCTTATTTATTTAGCTATTATGATATCAAAATTGGTTGAAGGGAACTTCATACATTTCGTTTGCATTGTTGGTCTACTCTTATAATGTCTTTGACTAAACTAATCTTAAACTATACATGATATACGTAAAGTAACATAATTTTATTCAATCGGCAATGGGCAAAGTTTGACCACGGGTCGGCGATATATAGCATTTTTAGTTTTAACTTCCGCGACACGTATCACATCGTCCTTACCGGGAAAAACACGCGTTATTATACCTAAGGGCCATTGTAAAGGTGGCGAGTTTTCCATCATAAGCAACACAACAGTCCCTACAGCGACTGGTTTAGAAGGAGTATTCCACTTTTCACGAACTTGTAAATTGTGTAAGTACTCCGAACTAAAACGTTTCCAGAAAGATTGGACCAAAGAATCCATTAAAGCGTATCGTGTTAATAACTTATGAGAAATATCTATATTAGGTGCGGGTAAAAAATGCAAATGTGTTCCTAAGAAATGTGAAGGTGTAAGAGCTGCGGGCTCCGATGGCTCCGAGCTGAGAACATACAACGGGCGACTATTAAGTACGCCTTCTATCTGAGAAATTATAGTAAAAAACTCTTCATAAGAAAGTATTTGCTTACCTATAACTCTATACAGTAGTTTCTTGACACTTTTAATGTTAGATTCCCAGAGGCCTCCAAAGTGAGCGGCAGTGGGAGGATTTAGATGCCAAGAAATACGGTTTTTAGATAATTCTGAATGAAAAGATTTATAATAATTATCGGACTTTAAGAATTCGTAAAGTTCATTCAGATAAGATCGTGAAGATATGAAATTACCACCGTTGTCACTATAAAGACATTGGCAAGTACCACGTTTAGACAAAAATCTCTTTAGTGCATCCAAAAAAGAAGCAGATGTCAAATCTGATGCCAGTTCCAGATGAACGGCTTTTGTAACGAGACAAATGAAAATGCACAAGTAAGCCTTTTGGCTATGGACGCCACGTTTCCTACTCATAGTGATGTAAAACGGACCTGCGTAATCAGTTCCTGTATGTAAAAAGGCTTTAGATTTTTCTAAATGGCTACTAGGTAAATCACCCATAGCGGGGTAGCTAGGTTTTGGATTTATTTTAAAACAATTTAAACATTTATTTATGCGTTTACGTACGGCGTTGTGGGCAGATAAGATCCAAAATTTTTCACGTAAAATCCCAAGTAAAAGCTGAGGTCCAGCGTGTAAATTATTAACATGATAAAAATCTATTAAAATGTCAATTATATGTCCCTTTTTAGGCAGTAAAACTGGGTGTTTTTGTGTATATTCTAAATTAGAGTTCCTTAGTCTGCCTCCAACTAGCAATAAATTATTCTCATTAGAAATAAACGGGAAAAGTTTTTGAATTTTTGCAGAACAACGTTTGCCTTGTTTAATATTTTTTATATCTTCAGAAAACGATGATTCCTGAATAGCTTTCAATAATTTAGTTTCAGCGAAATTAAGATCATCCGCAGAAATATATTTATTTCGTGGTAGAATCTTAAGAAATCGATATATATATATAAACTATACAACGTAAAAGCTTAGACCAGGATGAACATTTTTCACTCAAGGTCAAAATAATATTTTCTTTGACATTGTCGGTGACAACGTGACTAAGGATTTTTTCTTCTGGTATTTTATTAAAACGCGGATTAAATTTAACAACAGGCCAATTTGATATAGGCATAGATGCCCATGCGGGACCGTGAAACCAAAGGTCATGCTCTACTAATCGAGAAGGGAGAAGTCCGCGTGATAAACAGTCAGCGGGATTTTGCGAACCGGAAATAAAATAAAAAATATCAGATGAAAACAAAGCTTGGATCTTTGCGATTCTGTTTGCGACGAAAGTATTGAACCTATGCGGGGAAGAATGCACCCAACAAAGTGCAACTTCTGAATCTGAAAAAGCGCAAACCTTTTCAATATTATGTCTTTTCGACAGCGTATCATACACTACGCGTAGCAGTTTTGCCATAAGAACGATTGCGCACAATCTCTAATCTAGCCAAAGTTACAAACTTAACCGGCACGACGCGGGACTTTGAACAAATAAGACGGACTACTGGAGGTTCGTTATTTGTCAAAACATACGCATAAATTACGCAACCACTACGCCCTTTCACTTGCATCGGCGAAGGCTAATAAAATTAACTTAGAGTTAGATTTAACACCGAGATGGCGTGAAAATTTTGTATTAGAAATTAATGGTAGCTCTTGGATAAATTGATGCCAAGAATTTGAAATATGCGGAGGTGCTTCATCATCCCAATTACACTTTAATAGCCATAATTCCTTTATCAATAATTTAGTAAAAACAATGATCGGGCCTACGAGTCCCAAGACATCGTATAATCGAGCTGTGGCAGAAAGGATTGCACGCTTTTTGCCTACAGGTGTAGGTGGGGTTACACAAAAATAGAAGGAATCAGAATTGGGCAACCAACGAAGACCTAATATCTTGAGCGTATTTGTATCATCTAAAGATATGGATTCCGCGTGACGATGAGACTCAGGTATGTGAGATAAAAGTTCGGGGGAATTACTAGTCCACTTCACTAGTTCAAACCCACCGGCTTTGCAGAGATTTATCAGTTGATCTGCGATCTGTGCAGCTGCTTCGATAGAAGGAGAAGAAGATCCCAGGTCATCCATATATGTGTCTCTCTCTAACACGTCTGCGGCCAAAGGAAAGCTACAGCGCTCATCGTTAGCGAGTTGTCTTATTGTTCTTAACGCAAGAAAGGGAGAACAAAGACCAAAACAAACGCGGTTATATTCATAAGTGTCGATGGGATCTGACTCATTAAAACGAAATAAAATACGTTGAAATTTGCGATGATGAGAATTTTGATAAATGCATAAATACATTTGCTTTATGTCAGCGAAAAATGCAATAAGATAAAGCCGAGAATTTACTAATATATGAAAAATTTCATTTTGTAAATTACTACCAGTATGAAGTACATCATTTAATGATAAACCGTTCTCGGTTTTAGTGCTGGCGTCTAACACAATGCGAACCTTAGTTGTGTCCTTATCGGATCGGATCACAGGATGATGAGGAAGATAGTATCTCTGTGAGGTACACTCCTCGGGTGAAATGCGAGATATAATACCTTAGTCGATATAATCTCGAATAATATCGTTATATTTTATGCGTAATTCAGGAGAATGAGCTAATCTTTTTTCGAGCATTAATAAACGCTTTGTGCCTGATTATAAGAATTTCCTAAAATCTGAGGATTTTCTTTAAAAGGCAAGTCAACTGAGTAACTGCCATCACTATTGCTAACAGTAGTAGACGAATATATATTTTCACATTCCTCGTCGGCGGGACTTAAATATTTTTGAGAAGGCAATTGTTCTATTTTCCAAAATTGTTCAACACATTGTTGAAGGGGGTCAATCGTATTTACAGTACAAAAGGAGTGAGAAGCGGTGTCGGGGTAGGCCATAGGCGCATCTCCCATAATGACGTAACCTAATGTGGTTTCTAAGGCATAAGGCAAACCATCACGATCAGTTCGAATGATTTTATTAAAAAGCGATATATTACAATAGGTGTTCACTCCTAAGAGAAGTTGAACGGGGCCTGGTTCATAAAAAGTGTCATCAGCTAAAGGTAAGTTGCGCAAGTGCTCGCAGGATGAAATGCGCAACGCGCGTGTTGGGCAGTTGAGATGTGATCTTATTGACAATTAAGGGTTGAATTTTATATTTACTGTCATTATTGAAACGAGAAGTAAATTGGAGCTCAGTCAAGCCCAAAATTCGTTGCGAAGCTCCACCCATACCTAGAACTTCCGTATGACGTACCTTATTATAGATATTCAAATTTATTCGATTAAACAGCGAATATGATGCGGACGATCAAATTTGTCATATATAATTATTTTTGCAGTTGCAAGAAGTGTCGTGTAATGCGCGGGTAAAACATTGGGAACGTTACTCACAAAAGTATTTAATGAGCTCCCAGGCTGTGGTATCGGATGCGATTGATAATCGCTCTTATTTGCAGCAGTCATAGGGTCTATAACTAGCGGCGCGGGTGCGGGTGCGTTCGGCGGCGAGGCGCGCGCCGAGTGCGTGCCGAGGTCGGCGGACAGGTTGTCGAACGGCGCGGGCGCATGAGCGGTACGGGTGCACGCACATGGATAGATTATTCGAAGTTTTATCAGAAAAATGTAGTAATGTGTGATGTCGCGAAGAACATGTCGCACAATTACGTTGCGAAGTGCAAGACACACTTTTGTGTTTATTACTTAAGCAATTAGAACAAAAAGAATTAGACTTTATGTAATTAAATCTTTCATGGGGAGACATTTTATTTAAAAATTTTGCACATTTATAAAGTTGTTCATGGTCAATACTCTTACACAACACGCATGCATTTTTATTTTTATTATTAATCGAGGAACTAGCCGTATTAACGAAGGATTTTGTAATAGGCTTAGGAATATTTTTGGTGACATTTTTAGTGGAATTCCAAGTGGAATTTAAAATTCCTGTACGTGACAAAACCTTACACTGTCCTCGTATAAATTCAATTAAATTTTTGTATGTTGGAATATTTTCAGTGCCATAAAACATTTCGAAAGATTTAATCGTTTCGCTATCTAATTTTCTTAAAGCAAGATGCAATAATATAAAATCCGATAGATCGGACAATTTTAATTGTTTGAGTGCCTCAACAGATGAGTTAAAAATATTAATAAATGAATCTAGGTTAGCAACATTATTCGTAATTATAGGTTTAAAATTTAATAGCTGGTTTAAATATGCAGCAGCAAGAGAACGCGGATCGTCATACTTATCAATAAGTGTTTGCCATATGACAGGGTAATTTTCACCAGTAGGAATTAAACCTGCACATATATTTTTTGCACTGTCAGTTAATTTTCCTACGAGATATACAACTCTCTCGCTGTCGGTCAAGAAAGGGTTATTATGAATAACACGCTTAAACTGCTCATAAAATAATGGCCAGATACAAATTTCGCCATTAAAAGACATTAACTCGATATTAGGCAATTTAGGATGATGTTTTGAAATTACATCTGATTTAATATCACAAGATGTTTTATTTAATGTCTCGGAATCTAAGAATTGTTGAATGCGTTTACAGAAACAAAAAATTTCTTCAAATGAATTCCATGACTGAAAGTTAATTTTTAAATCTGGATTTAACTTTAACTGAGCACTGTGAAACTGGTCTAAGATGCTCTCATACTTTGTATATAAGTTGTCAATATTTACGACATTGCTAAGAAATTTTTCTTTTAAACTTTCACTCTCATGAGCAGATTTAGCCAATTTATAAATTTGTTGCATACGTGAAAAATAAGCATCACGTTTGGATTGCAACAAAGTAATCGTATTTTCATCTTCGGAAGTATCAACATCGGAAGTAGCCTTTCGAGAAGTCATGTTAACTTTGTTAATCGAATACAATACAATACAGCGAATCGATAAAGAACCTTTTTTATATATATATTTGTTTAAATTGAACGAATATTAATAAATAAAAATAAATTATATTAAGCGATTAATATACTATGAAGTAACAGTACGCAATGTACGCGTAAATGGATGATGCGACACGCTATTGAGTGAAAATCTATCTACCTCCTCTCTTCAGTTATTAATAACGTGTAATCGAAACATAAAATGGCGAGTAGGTAAATGTTCGTTTGAAAAATGGAATACTTCCTATTAAATGCGACTATAAAAGAACTCGGCACTTGCCTTCCAATCGGGGGGTCGGGGTTCGAGACCCGCCATGTACCAATGTGCTTTTCGTTTCGAATTTCATATGCACATTTGTCTGACGCTCCTACGGTGAAGGAAAACATCGTGAGGCAACCTGCATACATCTGCGAAGAAATTCAATGATGTATGTGAAGTCGACCAATCCGCACTGGGCCAGCGTGGTTGACTAAGGCCTAATCACCCTAACATAGGGTAGGCTCGAACCCCTCGGTGGGGGACGTATATGAGCTGTATGATGATGATGATATGATGATAAAAGAATGCGAATATATACTTACCAAAGTATTTTTATGATAAATATAAATCGACAATACATTCACGTCGGTTGCGGTGCGGGAGAAATATAAACAAATAAAAAATAGTAGCTGAGCGGTGCGGTTAAAACAATGAATCTCAACTAACTATTTACAAGACGTGAATGAATTGATATGAGGTGCGATAAAACAATTATATATGCGATAGAACATTTACTAATATTAATAAAATATGTATTTTATTATAAAATTATAAAAGATGTAGTAGGTTACCCGCGTTAAGGACGACGCGATTACGAGTTTTAGCGATGAAATTGTTAGTTTATTTATAAGTATGGAATAAAATGATGATATTTGGCGATCAAATTATATGGTTCGGATGGACCAGAAATGGTGGCGATGATAAGAAGTCGATCAACACCATGGGTGCGGGAATATCAATTATTAAAATGCAGGTATACTGGTTATTAAGGAAACGATGAGTGGACTGTATCTTTGAATATTTTTACGTTATAAATGCACTGAGTTAAGACGGATAGATTACAACTGCAAGTAAAACAAGTGGAGATATACAGTTGTTATAAAATGGATAGAAATCATGCACACTTACCGAGAATACTCTCCTTCTGTCTTGTCAGACCACGCAGTTCACTTGGAGGGCCCTCCGTAATTATGATAGAATTCCACTGATTTTTATATATTCCGTACTAGTACACTATAACGTCACAATTGGTAACCTTTTAGATATTTATTATTGGTGTTTTATATTTTTGCGATGAGTTTCGATTACATAGATGCGCACGCACAGCGAGTTAGGCGGCCATTTTTTTAGAAGAAGACAACAAGTGTGCATGTGGGAAAGGGAAGGAAAAGGAATATAACCCAGTGCATTTGTGTCGGTTTTAAATTTGAATGCGCGAATCAAATAATACCAAACAGTATTTAGTAAAGCTAACATAATATACAACAGATTAAATTATTCGAACACTACTACCGAAATACTATTGCCGAATCAAAACTTTGAAATCAGTCAGCTATTAATGAATCTGCATAATTCATTAACAGAGCTCGACTAAATTGAAGTGGAGATTTTAATACAAAACACAGTTCACAATAGACGGACCCTTTTCCAATTGGGACTATAAATCAATTGATTATATTGAACAGTTCAGTTGCAAATAATTACGGCGAGGAGATAAATCAACTGCAAGTTGAGGTGACAAAATTAATGGAACAATTGTTCCAACTATGGTGAGTAAGTATTCGGCAGAGGCGCAACCTCGAACAAAATAGAGGAGGCACAGCATTATTTGCTCTAATCATCATCACAGCTCATTTACGCCCCAGGGAGGGGTTCGAGCCTACCCTATGTTAGGGTGATTAGGCCTCAGTCAACCACGCTGACCCAGTGCGGATTGGTCGACTTCACCATACATACACCTTTGAATGTCTTCGCAGATATTATGTAGGTTGCCTTACGATGTTTTCATTCACCGTAGGAGCGTTGGCGATTAGAAGGTCAGCGGACCTAAAAAGGCCGCATCGCAGAATCATAATACGAATCATATTATGAATGGAGTGCAATTCATCATATGCAATTATTCTATTTGACAGCTTTGTATGAATATTCGTAAAATGGTCCACAAATAAGACATTGCTAAAGTGTCAATTAGGACCATTTAATGAATCTTTATACAAAGCAGTCAAAAAGAATTTGCTGTGATGAGTTGCACTCAATTCATAATATGAATCATAATATGATTCGTATTATGATTCTGTGATGCGGCCTTTTTAGGTTCGCAGTGCCGAGTCCACAGCGCCATCGACGCTCCCCAATGAGCAGCTAGGATTAGGAAGTACCACCATCTCATGGAGTCATTATGCTTCCGTGACGTCATCAGAGCTATTCGGGACGTCGCTGTCAGAAGTCTTATGCAGACTGTGTGGGCTTTTGCGGTAAGGCTCAATTGACTTATGCCTTACGCGTCTTTTTCGTCTATTAAACTGAATACTGAACTGAAACCTGATACTTAAAATGGTAAGAGCGATAAGACCGAAGATGGAATCTAGCTTAATATCAGCAATTGAGGAATTGGATCTTAGCGTTAATTGACAGAATACAATAATGTCATTAACATTGTAGGTATATATGCTTGTTTTTTGCCTATCACGTATAAACAAATTGCTATCTACATTTGCAAGAAATCTTGTCTCAATCTATACTACTCGTAATATTATAAAGCTTGTTTGTTCGATTGAACGCGCTAATCTCTGGAACTACTGGTCGGAATTGAAAAAATATTTTTGTGTTGGATAGTCCATTTATCGTTTAGACTATGTAATATCACGCTACGATCCATAGGAGAGAAGAATCAATGAAAAATGTTGCTAAAACGGGAGAAATATAGAAGATATAACTAAGAACGCGTTGAAGTCTTTTATAACGCGAAACGTAGCTCGCGGGCACAGCCAGTATGAAGAGAAATTCATACCACCAGAGCACTCGTATCTAAAGAGGCGAAAACTTAAGAAGATTCTCAGTCTTGTAAGGGAACTTCTCCCAGTGAATTCATAGCGAATGGGTCAACCCAATATTAATTTGTTTTGAAGTACGCGCTACGACGACAAAAATTAGGCACTTTCGAACTTTGTGGTGACAAAGTTACCAATCTGTGAATTATTCTGGGAACATCGATTCCAATCTCAAAGGGAGTCTCACGTTTGACGTTCACTTAACTTTGATTTGCTTCACTTGGTTAATAGTTGTTTAATTTGAACCCACCTTGATTTGGGTCCAAACAGTTGACTTGCTGGCTGGGTCGGCCAACTATTTTGCTTTCGGGGTAATTTGCTACCTAATCGATTTGTTGACTGAATTAATTTCGGGGTCCCGGGAATGCGACAGTTGATTAGACCTTCTGATTTAAGATAATGTGATGTTCAACATATTTGTGCTGCTGTTTCTCGCTTCTTCCAAGAGGGTAAGTTGAGAAGCCATCAATCACTACCCTTAGAACATTTGTATATGTTACTGTAAAAGTCCGTATATTGCTAAATCTTAAGTTTTCCCGGTAAATCTTAGGATTTACCAACATGAGTTGGTAAATGTAATGATTTATAGAGAATAAACGATATTTCGAGCTTTTATCATTAGAGTTTGGGATAACAGTAATAATCAGGTCAATAATCAGGTGGGCAGTTTGCTTGTTTGCCAACTTTCCGCAATAAAAAAAAATATGCTAGGATTCACCAATGACGGTTGGTAAATGTTGGTTTTGGGAATTTCTTAACAGTTTCATGTGTGGGGTCACAATATCTAACCTAACCTACAGTTTTCAGTTTGATCCTATAAATTTTTTCGATAACAATTTACTATTCGGGCCCGGGTGAGAAAAAATGGCGACGAAGTGGATTTTATTTAATTATTGATTTTTGCGAGCGTAGCATGAAAAGTGCAGTATGTGGTCATAATATCTAACCTAACCTACAGTTTTCAGCTTTATCCTACATATGATTACCATATTTTCAACATTTACCGCGTCTTGATGGTAAAGTTCTAAGATTTACCAAATATATTTCTTATTCTTTCTATCTGACTCCGACTTTCCGTGGTATATCCATACCGGTAACTGATCATCTCCACCTACTTGGTATGCAAGTAACTAACAATCTCAACTTTGGTAGTTACATAGAAACCGTTGCCAAAATTGCGGCTATGAAGCTCGGCATTCTCTCCAAGGTCAGGCGGTACTTCACACCGGAACAGTTGCTCCAACTATATCAAGCACAAGTTCGATCTTGTATGGAGTACTGCTGCCACTTGTGGGATGGGTCTGCCAAATATCAACTAGCGGCCCTTGATTCTATTGATAAGCGTGCTAAGACCCTCATTGGTGACACCAAATTAACGGGGGCCAAGCTTCAGAGCCTCGAACATCGTCGTAAGGTGGCATGTTTATCGGTATTTTATAGGATATATCACGGAGAGTGTGCTTTGGAATTACATGAAATAATTCCGGCTTCTCCTTTCCATCTCAGGGGAACCAGACGGCGGCTGGGGTTCCACCCTTTTGTCATTGATATTCCAATTAAACGCACGAAGCGATGCGCTTCCTCATTCATATGGCGAACGGCAAGGGAGTGGAACTCTTTGCCCGCGGATTTGTTCCCTGAGCAATATAACTTGGAGTTATTCAAGATGAGAGTGAATAGGCACCTTCTGGCTAGGCGTGTCCCATCTTCGGCCTCATCATCACTTTCCATCAGGTGAGATGGAGGCCAAACGCTTATCCAGCATTCATTTAAAAAAAAAATGATGGTAAAAGTCCGAAATGGACAATGATCACACAACAGCTAGGACTTTTACCATTAACAGTTGGTAAATCTTAAGTTTTACCATAGTTCGGGCTTTTACAGTAACATATACACCTACAATTATTTTGCAATATAATTAGAGTTATTTTTTCTTTTTTTTTGGATTTAGGATTCATATTCTAAAATGTTCTGCGCTTCCCTACCCTAATAAGTTCCTATTACGTAAACATTTTTATTTACCTGATAGTAAGAGACGATGAGTCTGAAACTGGAAGCGAGCGCCATCTGAATTCCCCAATGGCAGACGCAACGCCAAACAATTATTTAGACGCTGGTTACTAACCAGATGGATTCATGAGCAATCAAATCAAGCAGTAAAACATCTGACCTGTAGACGCCAGTCATCCATATTATCCCACCGAAAGAAATTGAAGAAAATAGTGATACAGGAGAGCATCAGTAATATAGACAATCTACGTGAAAATTAAGCGTATTTATTTATTTCTCATATACGTTTCTGTACAAAGGCGGACTTAATGTTTGGAGCATTATATGCCAGTCAACCTTTGGGTGGTGTACCAATTTAAATCAGTTACCTTGAAGAGCACCAGCTGATTAGCGACCGGCAACACGGCTTCCGTCGCGGCTGTTCAGCAGGTGATCTTTTAGTTTACCTGACCCACTGTTGGGCGGAAACCTTGGAGATCAAAATGCATTTGATGGGCACTGGCATAGAGTTCTTCTCACGAAGCTACCATCATATGGAATCCCGAGGGACTCTGCAAATGGATAGCCAGCTTTTTGGATGGTAGGAGTATTAAAGTCGTCGTCGACGGCTGCTGCTCCGAAACCATGCCCATAAACGCTGGCGGTCCACAAGGCTCGGTGCTCTATTGCTCTCCCCAACCCCTTTTCATTCTGCATATCAATGACATGTTGTCCATTAAGAATATACATTGTTATGCGGATGACAGTACGGGTGATGTGCGGTATATAGACTACCAGAATATCCCTCGGATTCCGATGCAAGAATGGCGGTTACGACTTGTGTCTGAAGTTGAGAACTCTCTAGGGCGGGTCTCCGAATGAGATGCAAAGAACTTAGTTAAGTTCAACCCCACGAAGACACAAAAGTATGTGCATTCACTGCGAAGAAGGGCGCAAAAAGCTGGGCGTCCTGAACAGAGCCAAGCAGTACTTTACTCCAAGCCAGCAGTTAATGCTTTATAAAGCACAACGCATATGGAGTACTGCTCGCACCTCTGGGCGGGAGCTCCCAAATATCAGCTCGACCCTCTACCTGCAAAGGCGTGCATTCAGTATCGTCGGTGATCCCAATATCACGGCCTCAATGGAGACGCTGGAGTAAAGGAGAGACTTTGGTTCTCTCTGCGTGCTCTATCGGCTCTTTAACGGAGAGTGTTTTGAGGAACTGTTTGCAATGGTGCCCTTTTAACCTTTTTAACACCGCACCACCCGCCATCGCAGTAGAGTTCATCCATATTACTTGGAACCGATCTCGTCTAGCACAGTTCGGTTTTGAGCGTTCATTCCTTCCACGTACGTGTAGGCTCTGGACCGAACTCCCAGCTGCGGTGTTTTCTGAGCGCTATAATATGTCCTACTTCAAACGAGGCTTCAAAAGAGCACTTCTCTCAAGGTAGATAATGACTGAACTGTGCCCCTAGTATTGCAGATGTCCATAAGCGGTGGTTATCACTTAACAACAGGTGGGCCACTGGCTCGTCTGCCACGGTTGACAATTAAAAAAATCAATTCAATGTACCATAGAAATTAACAATATTATCTAAATTAAAACCTATATAATTACCTTACCATATGTAGATTAATTCTCTTCATATTTTTAAATGAGATCGTCGCAGATAGAAGCTGCGAAGAGAGAGCGAAAAAACGATCCTCACGTCACTCCCCTCTAACGCAGATAGTTCGACCGCCGTTGGTGTGGTCTGCACTCTACGTGTTAGGGTGGCTCCTGATGCGCGCAATTATAACCCCTACCTCCACCGTCTGGGAATTACATCTATGTAATCCCCCATAGGCGTTGAGACCTGACCAGTAGCTGGCCGGGCTGTCCAGGGCTCCGTAGAATTGAGGCTTCCCAGGCCCTCGATCATCCCGACTATGGAAAAGATGGACGTCGGAGTTGGTTTAGTGGCTTCATCATTGAATCGTCGCGCATAGCATCGCGGTATGTGAGGTATGTATTGCCTTGATAGTTCGTAGGAGTAAGTGTGAAGTCTGAACATCTTCCAAGCGTTGAACCTTCATGAAAGTTTCAAACTGGTTCTCGTCAAACTTGTGGCAAAAACTGGTAAGTGATTACGCCTTTAATATCTATTAATCGATCGATGCCATCTAGGTAATAAGCACAGAACTATTCTCGTCACCAAACAAGAGATTATCGCTATCTTTGTAATCCTCTTGCCTTCTCGTGTTGTGCTGCTGGTGACTCCAGAAATGTCATCGTATTTCCTCCGAATTTTCGTAGCGTTGCCGTTGCAGTAAACGACAATTATTATTCTTGTCTTCATTTGAGACAAATTTGGATAGTGAGGTAGAACGTCGCCCTATCAAGAAGAGGTGCCCCGAAGAATGAATGTGAAGTCACCATAATGGATAGACAAGGAGAAGAGAGCGAGAGACGGCTATTTAATATAGTCTCCACTTATGCCAAGTTTAAAGTTTTCAATAAAGGTACGTAAGGTAGGTTCACAGAGCCACACAATACTTCAAATCATAGTAATCGTTATTTCGCTGAATATCGCCGCGGTTAATTTAGTAAAGTCAATCATAAAGTATAAGCTTGTACAATAAATATAAAACAATTGCCATAATGTATGTAGCTAATATCGTATTTGTCATACGTGTAGTGGATTTTAAATGAGTACATTGGCACAAAAATATTGAGTGCAGTGGGAATGATTAGTATTTAGCTCTGAGACAGCCTACAGGCACAACACATTTTTCTTAATCTCTTTACTTTTCTTAATAGCCAATTTAACCTCTTGTATAGCAACATATCTCAATGGTACGGAAGGTGCAAGACTTGTTCTTTCCATGCAGTCCGAATTTGCATTATAATCCAGTCAACCAAACAATTTCTGAAAAAAATCTTAAATATTTTCCATTCTTTTTTAAAATAAATTATGTGAAAATTACTAGAATAATTCTTCTCCACAGAGGTAGGCACATCTCTTAATTACGCGAACCTCAAAAAAAGTCATCGTTGTATTTTCTTGGTTAATTGCGACCAGCGTATAAACCATATATAAATAGCTTTTCCATGAACTCAGGCTTGTTAATGAACCAAATAACAGAATCCGTATATATTAATTAGCAAAAGGTGTGGAGTATTTTTATCAGCAATGAATATTTTGCTTAACTGCTAACGAGCTTTTTGGGAGCAAGCAGCAGTTTGGGAACAGCGAAAATTGCCAATTTATTATAAAGTTTTCGAAATGTACATGAACCTTAATATAAACGCGAGAATGGGTTGGAACGATATTTAAAACGTTTCCGGTAATATATTTTCATTAAACGAATATTGTGATAAGTATGTGAAATTCTTATGGCCATTCATTTTTAATAGAATATTATTAAACAAATTATGAAGAGTGAAGGGTCGGGCAGATCCTTGACGAACACTAAAGAATTTAATAAAATTGCCCGGATACGTTCAACCAGTTGAAAACATTTATTTTTCTACTGCTTAATCTTATAACAATCGAAAAATTTTCCGACTTTTTTATTCTTTATTCATTATCAATGCTCATATACTACGTCCCCATCGAGGGGCTCGAGCGTACCCTATGTTAGGGTCATTAGGCCTTAGTCAACCACTCTGGCCCAGTGCGGACTTCACATACACCATTAAATTTCTTCGCAGATGTATGCAAGTTGCCTCACGATGTTTTCCTTCGCCGTAGGAGCGTCAGACAAATGTACGTAGAAAATTCGAAAGACGAAAAACACATTGGCACATGGTGTCTCGAATCCCGGACCTCCCGATTGGAAGGCATGTACCGAGTCCACAGCGAAGCTCGCTTCTACCTTTTCATCACTTACTATCAGGTGAGTTGAAGGTCGAGAAAGGCTTCGATGACATATTTGAAAAAACTAAGCTGATGATGGAAGGTTCCTTGTTGAGTTAGAAGTTCTTTAAGTATGATGGGAACTTTTTGACGCGTAGTTTTTTTCCTTCATGTGAATCAGGTGAGCTGATAGTGGAAAGTTTAGCTTCATAACAATTAGTTTGTTAGGAGTTCGGCAAATTTAATATAACAATGTGATGTAACTACATATTCTTATGTTGAGATTTTTTTATGGTGGGCCTGGCAAATGACCTCTTCCCGTCTGATGTTAAGCGGAGAAAGAGACCCAAATGACATCCACTATCCTACCTGCCCGCCCCTTACCGGCTCAAAAGATGCTTTTTCACGCCTCTTTAGAAGGAACCCATGTTGTAGGATAGAGGAAACACGTGCGCAGGTAGAGAATTCAATGTGTGGGGTGGGATGAACGACAGAAGAAGGAATCTTGGAATTTGTTGTGGAGATGTGAGTATTTTAATAGCCTTTTTGTAAAATGTTAAGTATACTATGTACTCTAATATCACTAATCAATGTGTAGGCACTATTGGCTATGTTGTGTGGATAAGTCGAAAGAAACTTCAACTGTCGTTTTGTGACTACCCTCACAACTTGACGGTCTATTTCTGTCTCTCGGGGTCAAATAGCGAAGACTGGGGTATATTATGCGTGACACATTAATTATTAACAGCTCTTACATAAAGTTTTGCTTGAATCGTTAATGTCCGAGGAACCATTGGAATCTGTCTTGACAGAGGGTATCCGCAAGAAATTAGTTTGTTCCAAGTCGATTGTAATTTCAAGAGATGGAAACGTTACTGCTCTAAACTTTTGCATCTATTGCTGTTAGGGGTGGGTTAAACATTAATTTTTCAAATTTAAGTAATGTTTTACATTTGTTAATAATTGTTAACATGAAATGATTTCAAAATGCAGCTCTGGATTACTTTGCAATGTACTATGGTATACAAAAAATGCTAAAGTACATAAGTATTCAGAGATAGATACCGTACCAAAGGATGGTGTGAAATTTTTTTTAGTGAAAAATACTGTAATAGATAAAGGATGGTGCGATAATATTCCGTGACAACTACATCCAGCGTTTTCGAAAATATAAAAATCAATGAGCAATAAGTCTCCTTGATAACAGATATAGGTAATGTTAATAGGCTTAAATGAATTCTATTAGCAAGAAACTAATTTATTTCACTGATTTTACACATCTATTACAGTGGCTAATATAAAAATGAGGGATGTCATAGCACATGATGTTCGACATCCCAAACTAACAATTTAACCATAACTTCAAGTTGCTACTAACAATTTAATGTTTGCTTTGCTTTGTCCATAGGTAGCCCAACCGGCGAAGTATTTAAATATTACCGCTAGATCTTTTTAAGCTAAACCGTGTTTTCGCTACTCGACATTGGCAACATTGTCAAACCTGACAGAAGCCACTCAAATTAAAAATTGAATTGAATTGAACAAAATGAAATATATTTAGGATCCTCATCCGATTATATTTAGGAGTCTAATCTCAGATAGTAAATGTACAAAAACACAAGTTTACATTTTGGTTAAGATTGCTAAATTAATTACAAGCAACGGACATATTCCAACGAGTGAGGCTCCACCGACCTCCTCTGGGAAAGCCAATCAAAATTGATGTAATACTTTTGAGTCAAAACGTTGCAAAACGTTTGTGCCCGACGTGATTTTCCTTAAACATTTATTTTCAAGTTGACTTTTCCGGGTTAATGGGTCGCAAAGAAAAGTGTCTCAAATATAATTACGGTACCTTCTGTCACTAATTTTGAATGATTAATGACAGATTCGCGCAAGTTACTCTTTAAGAGTTCATTTTTTGCGAATGAAAATATATTGTAAGATGCTTGCAAATTACACAGAAGCTGCTTCTGATCAAATGGGAATAACTCAATATTTTTTCCTTCACCGTAGGAGCGTCGGATAAATGTACAAATGAAATTCGAAGAACAGAATACGCATTGGTACATGGCAGGATTGATTCCCGGACTTCTCGATTAGGCCAGTGCCGAGTCCTCAGCGCCACCGACGTGTAAAGATCGTGAGGAAACCTGCATACATTGGCGAAGAAATTCAAAGGTGTATGTGAAGTCGACCAATCCACACTGCGCCAGCGTGGTTGACTAAGGCCTAAACACCCTAACTTAGGGTAGGCTCGAGCCCTCGGTAGGTCGGTTCATATACGTATATGAACTGTGGTGATGATGAAAAAAATTTTAAACACAGAGTTGGCTTAACAACCATGCTGTCCGCCTGATGGTAAGGTTACAATAGTCTATAGTGCATGAAGTTCCTGTAAGATTTGCGAATATACACACATTATACAACCTCGACATCTTCAAGGACTCAATGTCGCAACTTATGATGACATAAGAAATCAAGTCACATTAGGTACAGTACGACCACTTTTATAAGTAGTATCGGCGAAATTCGGCTGCGCAAAGGAAATTAACCTAAAGCCGATTGAATACGAGTGCCGACATCGTTAAAGTATAGATTTTATTGCGTACGTTAAGATTTCAAGTCACTAAAATCAGAATTTCATTCTATCCGGCTCAGAATCAGAAAATGAGACTTCTGCGCAGATACCCCGGTGTAACTTATAAACGTGGTACTACTGTACTCAGCAATTTCACTGCCTGCCTTAGAATAATAACACATAGAAACCCAATCGGCGCGCACAATTTGAAGCAACTAAAACTAAGCCATAAATGGCTCACTACGCCGGACAGCTCCGCAGTGTTCAAGGTCAATGTGCTTCGAATGTATCTCTCGTAAAATAATTAATAATGATGACTTGTGCAGTTGAATGGTATCACAAGACATCTGAAAAGATTATAAAGTGTAATAACATTATTATCACAGCAAAGATTTAAAAATTGTTTAGTATTTTATCCATATAAGACAAATTATACGAAACTTTTCATTTCAATCGTTGTGTTGCCAGTTTGGAAACATAAATGTCCCAATTTAACCGACTAAACAGGTTATGATTAATATGAAAAATATTTAGGTATCTACTTATCTAGGCGACACTTATCCTGTTTATAATATAGGTTTAATTTGAAGTTAAAAAAACAACGCATCGAAGAGCGAGACGCGATGCGTATGATTTTAGAGAATTTTCTAGAGAATCGATTGGGATTTTTAAATACAAGCCATATTGATCCTAAAAAAGAAAAAAGGTTAGGGTGTAGCAAAGGGAGTGCGGCACTTAGAAAAATTTCACCGTATTTTGTAAGAAGCCCAGGACTTATTTTCGACTGTTTTTAGAAGGAACTAGCTTCTGCCCGCAACTTCGTCTGCGTGGACTTTAATTTTGAACAATTTTCTATTTTCCCTGGGTAACTACTTAAGGAATCGGGATAAAAGGTAGCCTATGTTTTGTTCCATGTCAAAGGCTACATGCATGCCAAATTTCATCGAAATCCGTTCTGCCGTTTTTGCGTGATTGAATAACAAACATCAAAATATCCACACTTTCACATTTATAATATTACTAGCTTCTGCCCGCGACTTCGTCTGCGTGGACTTCAGAATTGGGTCTAAAGCTTCGCTTGTTAACAATTTTTAATCTTCCCAAGGGAACTATTTGAGATATCATTAAGGACATGTCCTTTTCCATAGCATAGGTGACATGCATACCAAATTTCAAAGCTGTCTACCCGCGGCTTAACTCGTAAACAATTTTCAATTTTCCCTCGGGAACTACTTAAGGAATCGGGATAAAAGGTAGCCTATGTTCTTTTCCATGTCAAAGGCTACATGCAAGCCAAATTTCATGTAAATCCATTCAGCCGTTTTTGCGTGATTGAGTAACAAACATCCAAACATCTAAATATCCAAACATCCAAACGTCCACACTTTCACATTTATAATATTATATAATAATATTAGTAGGATAGGATTTCAATATTAATTTGTATTTCAAGAAAAGTATTAACAAAAACGCTTATATCTCGGAAACAGTGCATCGGAGCTATAAAATTACGAAATTTTTGACCCCCTCATACTCCTCCGATAATTAAGACACGAATAATGGACTTATCAAAAAATGGTCAAGTGTGAGTTTGCCTTTTTTTCATACTACATTCGGATTTTTATATGGAGTTTAATCCAGCTCCTACATTGTGTAGCAACAGGAGGGCTCTAGGGGAGAAGTCCCCGCCATCCCAAAAGAAAACAGGTGACGGGGTTGCGTAGTCATGTTCTGAACTATTTTATTCGACATACTTTTCTATGAGAACAAAAAAAAATTTAAGTATTCTTTAAACACAATAAACTTTTTATGATATGAGTCGAAAAAGACAATGTGGACATACCTAACAGCATTATCAAAGTGTCATTTGTTAAGAAAACAAATACAATTAACGGATTAATGAACATTATTATACGCGGTAGGTACGTACCTATTTCATTATTAGAAATAAGGAATTAACTATTTACATGCCAATTATTTCATTTTAAAATATACGCTTTTTAGTACTTATATAAACAGAGATTTGGCAACTTTCATTTCATTTCTGTCTTTACATAAAAACATAAAGACATAGATTAGGTACGACAATTGCGACATTCATTTAACAACATGAGCACAAGATGAGTTCCCTCATTTTGGGAAAACAACTGCTCGGTGGCGCGCACTGGCAGCCCCGTCATATCGTAGTGTGCGTGTGTCGCGCGTAAACAACTTCACACAGCGGTGTCATTTTTGCTTCACTTTAATCATCGCGCTCAGTACCGGACTATCCTTCTATGCGTTATTATTCTAAGCAGCCTGCCTTAGCCTTCGAACCGGAAACCCACAATGCAAGCATCGCTACTTGGAGGTAGAAACAGGTAAGATAGAGGTACCCACGATGACGCCTCTTGTCTGCCTCTGGAACATCAATGAAAATAAAAAAACATGTAAAACAAAACATAGAACCTCCTTTTATGAATGTGTTAATATAATTTTATAAACTCCGATTTATTTCCTGATCTCACAGACTTAATCTAGAACAGTGACTATTCCCCAAAACTCCCATAGGATTTTGTGGGATCAGCTAGTTATTGATATTACTTTCACCATATTTTATATCTTCCTCTCCCCGAGGAATAACTTTTGCCATAAATTCACCCGTGACGATATTCCCCTTTGATGTGGGTTCGAGGTGTTAAAGGTTTGATTGACGTTCAATAGGAGAATTTGAGTCGGTCAAGGATATTGTAAGTGATCGATTTTTCCTTATTAAAACATGTTGTTTCGGCTTGATCGTGGATGATTCGGTGCAGAGTAGCGTTAACTCTGTGGCTTAGGTACTTTTTTTAGCCGGAATAATCCCTTTGGGTCTGTCTCAGGTTGTCAAGATAACATTAAGACAAGTAATGACTATAATATATCATAGAAACTATATCATTTCATCTGTAGGTATCAATTCGCAAAGAACTTTTAATTGACTACATCCGTATAACTTTTTTTAATGGCTCTGCTTTTTGTAATAAAACTGTTACTAATTTGCCTTTTTAAAAGTTTAACGTGCATTTTAATAAGACTTTCATGAGTAAAATGAGTGCCATGTAAAGAATTGTTGTTGTGTTGTTATGTCAACAAATATCGTTCTATATGGTAATGACATGTTTCTTTGTAAATGTCGGTTACTTCTGACTATGCTGATAATTTTATTCCGCCCATTCCAGAATATCCTGAATTTATAGTAGGTAAAAAATTTGGACGATACAAAAGAGCTTTTGAATAAACAATATTTTCATGACTAGACGCTAAGCTGATTAGACCACCTGTTTGAGTATACCGTAGGACTCATCCACCAGAAGCTTTACGGCTTTAAAAAATTATGACGTCACACGTAAACATAGGATATACCAAGATTTGTTCACAGAATGCGAAAAACGTATTAATTAGCATGTGGTTAACTTAAGCGCGATAAAATAGCATGGAGCTACAGCAAATGCAAATCCGAAACAAGCGTGAGCAGTGGTAATAATTCAGCCTGCATCGGCAATTCAGTGCACCTCAAGCGTTTCCATTACTAGGTACTATTGGAAACGCAAACTTTATGCGGTCAGTCCATTCCCAGTATCAGTTTCGCTCGCCTTTGTTATCTGACTCCCAATTCACAGGCGCTGTGAAATTTTATTGCAAAGTTAAAGCTACAAATAAACTTCGGTATCTATACCCCTTTGATTGTGTAACTCAAATCTATAACGATCGTTTTCAATGTTGACAGTCAAAGCGAATTCATTGCTGCTTTAGAAAGGCAGTCGGCATTTTTTTATACATCGCTTAACCCTTACAACATAAAATATCTTTAACGAGATATTACAACCTTACCACCTGCTTATTCAATTCAAAATGCATTGTTATAGTTGTGTTGAATGCGAATATTGTGATAATGAAACGTATCTGAGAGAATCGTATTATTTTATTCGATGCTTTTCGATTTGTCGAAAGCAGATTATCGAATGCTCCGATTGAACTCGGGCTCTTGCCATTCGATCCCCTCGTGGATTCAACTGAGGTTTACGTTTTCTGTTATGTTGCAGATTTTATTCACATTACTGAATCCGCATAAATCTTTATTACAATCACTGGGATATAAGATTTGAATTGCTAACCTAAACATTATACTCGTACGTACATACGTAGAAATAGAATATTTTTTGAGTGTAAAAATCATGTTTTCAATAAAAACAAAATCAGTGAACATGCAGATTCCTCACCTGCAGGCGTAGCACGGACCGTGGATAAAACGCTCTCTCATATAACAATAACGCGAGACGGGACGAGGGTTAGTCACTTTCTCTTCTATAGTCCATGCCCCGTGCTAGGCCTACTGGTGTTACCTGTTTCTTATGGCATTTGTAAGGTTCTAATTATGGAGGTATTCCAAAATTCAATTAAAGTGTAGTACTCAATAGGAATGTGTTCGATCATAAACCTGGCGAAGCAAATATTTACGCGGTGCAGTAATTAACCATACTATATTACAAAGCAATAATCCACCAATGAAAGAGCGGGATTGTGAATTGGCCTTTTAGCATTATTCGAAGAAACATACCAAAAGAAATTATTGGAGACAATGGCAGATATTCGCGAGAAAATATCGAAAAAGGGCAATTAAAAATCATTCAGTCTCATAGCGAAAGTAAATCCTTGACCGGATTCATTTGACATCTTACTCCAATTCGTGTTTCCTGTCATACTTCCTAATATGAGATTTTCACGAGGCCTTGTGGCGAAATATGAAAAGGCTGACGTGGGTACAGAGGCTCTCACGTTTTGATTGACGTTCAGTGGCAATAATTAAATGAAGGAAATACCCATCCAACATTAGGATTTATCTCGTGTTGAAAGCACCACTATTGCTATTTTCCCGGATTTTTGATGTTGGGAAAAAGTGTTCAACCTTTCATTATAGAAAACATATGAGTACTACTCATATGTTTTCTACAATGAAAGGTTTAACATTGAAACTCACGTACTTACTAGTTTGATACAAAAATGGAAAGCCTTAATTTTTATAATCTCCAATATTAAATGCCCTAAAATTTATTGGCATAGGTTTCTTTTGGCATGATAATGCATACGGAAAAGTATTGTAAGTCCTAATATTATTAATTGAAGTAACTTGTTTGAAAATATAAATTGATTTAAGAAATGTTGTGTGGTTTTATGAAACCACGATGCAAGTGAAACTTCTTTCCGGACCGTAGACATAGCACACTGATCAAAATGGACCCACCCTCTTTAGTAGTTGTATAAACGACACGCAGAGGTCGAGTGATCACCTACTGAGCAACGGGTAGCGGGTTCGATTCCCGTACGGGACAAATGTTTTGTATGGCCTACAGAAATTTGTTCCGGTCTGGGCGTATGTGCATGTGATATTCTATGTTTGTAACTGCACCCACGACACAGGAGAAAATCCTAGTGTGAGGCGACGTTTTTTTTACAAAAAACAAAACCTTTCCGTGAATGATACATTTTTCATGGAAAATAATTAAAATTCATAGTATTAATATTTCTATTTTCCATATTCTGAGTAATAGTAAATAGTATTAGTCTAGTATTCATATTGTTTCTAATATCGAGAGCAGTCTCGCTAGAGTATCTGAGTGGGAAAGACTAAATTCAGTCGAACTCAATTCGACCAAGACACAAGTTTGCACGTTCACTGCATAAAAACTCCATTCGCTGTAGCTCCACAGTTCCTTAACACACCTCTCAAAATATCGAACAGCATTGAAATCCTTGGCGTTGACATCTCCAATGACGTCCAGTTCCGCGATCATCTGGAAAATAAGGTCCAACTGGTTCCCAAAAAGCTTGGTGTGCTCAAAAATGTAACTTATTCACAACACTGTTTTTGCCTGGGCTTAAGTCACCATACAAGTTGATCAGTCTTCTTTTCGGAAAATGATCTTTTTAATCTTAACTTAAATCTTTTTCTTCTGAAAGGAAAATTATAAATAAAAAACAAATTAATATATTAGACAAAAAGCAATCAAAAAACAAATACTTAAAACCGGCCAAGCGCGAGTCGGACTTGCCCATGAAGGGTTCCGTAGGATTTATGACGTATTAAAAAAACTACTTACTAGATCTCGTTCAAACCCATTTTCGGTGGAAGTTAGCATGATAATGTACATCATGTATATTTTTTTAGTTTTGTCTCTCTTATTTAGTTTAGTTTCTTAGTTTTCTTCTCTTATTTTAGAAGTTACAGGGGGGGGGGGGACACACAACTTAACCACTTTGGACGTGTCTCTCGCGCAAACTATTCAGTTCAGAAAAAAAATATATTAGAAACCTCAATATGATTTTTGAAGACCACACGTACCTTTGATAAAAAAAATTGAGTTACAGTTCTATGTAACCCCCAAAATTTATTCCTTTTTGCTATTTTTGTATGAAAATCTTAATGCGGTTCACAGAATCAACAGTGTACTTACCAAGTTTCAATAGTGTAGTTCTTATAGTTTCGGAGAAAAGTGGCTGTGACATACGGACGGACAGAGAGACAGACATGACGAATCTATAAGGGTTCCGTTTTTTGCCATTTGGCTACGGAACCCTAAAAATTGCTATCTACACCAGGATCGAACCACTGCCACACTGATTTAAAGACGGAGCTTTAACGCATAGGGACTAATCTAGTTCTATGTGATGTTGTGAAATTAAAGACCTCATGTTTTCGTGTAATGCGACATCCGATAGATGGACGTAAAAATTTGTGCCGATGTAAAAAAAGTTTCACTTTCACAAAATATTTCTGGCAAAGTTAATATTTTAATCAGAAGTTAGTGACCGAAGCGACTCGCTGTAAAATCGACTACAAGTAGTCTTGTCTGCCCTACGTGGAGAGTGTAATTCTGCGGCACGCGTGAGTTACGTAGTAACTACGAGTATTATCTAATCTGTGGCGTGGGTTCGCCGGAGTCCCGCAGCGCTTGAGTCATCACGGAAGTCAGTCATTGTTAACCGAATAAAACACCATATCTTTTGTGTATTTTCAATTTGTGCGTATTATAATTTGCACAATTTGATATAAATAAATAACCACTAGACTACGGAGGTCGGTAAAATAATAAGTATACAAAATGAATAAGAAATAGACAAGAACAAACGGACATTTTAAAGAATAGAATTAGTGACAATAGTACAGCTACGTAACATAGTAACTCTTCATGGTGACGTTATGACAGCCGCTACTCGCACAAGTATTCACAATAGTCGCGACGATTCATTTTCGGGATGGCCCATTAAAAATTTAAGACTCCCAAACGAAAGTGATATTGTTTTCCCATATCCAACCGCCTTAATAAAGAGGAGCACTCTGCCCTACAGCTCAACACGTGCCATCATTACTCATATTTTGCTTGCCAGTGTGATACAACATACGAAATTAGTCTTTGCGGGTGTCACTCAAGGTTCTGTTTTGACGCCATTTTATTTTACAGTCTTTTAGCTGGGGAGCATCTCATCGGATTGTGTGATAAGGCCGAAGTGCCTTTTTATTTAAATATCGGTAACGTAAAATGGAATCAGTGACGGAACTTCAGTACATTATTTACGGTCCTACATAACTGTCCATTGCAAAACCCGTCATCGTATCACAACAGCGCAGAAGGGAAGTTTGTTGAGCAATAATGGGTTGTTATTGGTAACTGACTGAGTATCCTTCCAACACACCTCACAAATCCATCTTCATTTTCTTTAGCAAGGTCATTGTACAAGCGACACGCACGGATTACGAGATTACCATAAGATGTATAAATATTGTTTTTATAAGCTTCAACCATGAAGATGTTTGGAGAGCGAACTATATGTTTAATATTAAAGTTTGATAATTGAAATAGGTTCGGAGCGAATTTTATGTAATAAGATTAGATCAAGGAATTTACGCCTTAAGTCAGATCTCACGAGTCTCGCGGTATACGAAGCCATGTTCTGCCGACGTTTGATCCGATCTAAGTGTCCAGAATACAAAGGATACGATATATACTGACCATACGACAGTTGCATATTCCAAAATACTTCTAACTCCATTAAAGTACCTACAGAAGTATTGACGTCCTAGGACTCTTACACAATTTTGTGTCCTAAAAATAAAACAGGAGTTGATTTTGCTTTACTACTAATATATATATGTAGGCATAATACTCACGAAATGACAAGTTCTTGCCTGTTGTTCTCGAGTAGGCTCTCCCAATTTCTGAACAGGTCTGGAGTAATTTTTTTCTCATATACTTATAAATGCTGGAATTAAATAATAATAATTGTCTAATATCTTAGACATTACCAATGTTATTGTTTCTTGATAATTATATTTTTGCGTGTTTGCGTCACAAGTCATAAGTGTCGAGAAAGGTTTATATTGAATAAAAAAAATAGAGTTTCGATTTATTGTTGAGTTGAAAAAAATTGTTATCATTATTCCATTAGAATCCAAAAATTTTAATAGCCAGTAAAAATAAATCACTCCTAATAAGCGCGAAATTAACCGGATACAAATGGTACTCTATAAATCACTGAAATTCTATTTGTCTGGAGTACATTTAATCAGTAATCTGGAGCCTCCAGGAGCTCGTAGGGAAGGTTAATACCTGGATCCGAGTTTACCTTTCAGCTAATCTCAGTTCGTTGGATTTTAAGCGCTTCGCTCGAGCTGTGGCCATAGCCTAGCATAACCAGTATATCAACTTAAGCGTGATAGATAAGAAGAAACTATAATAAGTTTATAGTGTTAAAATTTATTTTAATAAAAAACATTCAAAATTTTTTTTTTCTATTATTTTCAATGTTTTCAAATTTATCTATAAAATGCCTATTAAGATTTTTATTGTACTTTATTTATTTATTAAACCAAAATTCGTCGTCTTTCTTAGGAAAAACCCCAGTGTGGGTTCATTCCACAACCTGAGACCATTTTGGAAAGGGCAGAGGAATTACTGGGTACTGTGACTGTGACCTTATAACTATAAAAAATATTTCTATTGAGACTATGACTGTCAAATTCAACATTGATAGTCATAGATTTTGAGTTTGACGTTTGGTTGGTATTACCGACTTCAAAAAAGGAGGAGGTTATCAATTCGGTTGTATTTTTTTTATGTTTGTTACCTCATAACTCCGTCATTTCCAAAATTATTTTTGTATTTGATAGAGTATATTGCAAGGGTGGTCCCATGGTCACCAAAGTCAGGATCTAATGATGGGGTCCCATAGAAAATCGAGGAAAACACTAATATAATACCATTCGGTGAGCTGGTATTAAATTAGGGTTTCTTTCACTAAAAAGATTTCATTCACTAAAAAGTTAAAAATATTTTTTTTTACAAAAAATAAAAACCGACTTCAAAAACACTGAAAACTTAAAAATAATATAAGAATCGGTACAGACAACATCACACTTCTATATTAAAGTCGGTGACAAATTTTAACACTTTCTAGGAGATCATGGTATGGCGCCTTCATATAGAAGTGTGATGTTGTCTGTACCGATTCTTATATTATTTTTAAGTTTTCAGTGTTTTTGAAGTCGGTTTTTATTTTTTGTAAAAAAATTTACCCACGCGAGAAGCACTCGTGACAAAACACTTATAGAGCTAATATACTGCCAAATAGCCGACACTGTGACAATGTGGACCCGTGGGCTTAGTCAGAACGGCGGAGATAGTTTAACTTTTGCATTTATCCTGCATAAGCCCGACTCCATACAAGCCGGCATCTTTAAGACGCGCATGATTACTATCTTATACCAGATCTTACAAGTTAACAGGCTGAGACAGTGTCACATAAGAACATAATAAAACAGAGATTCCCTTCCTCTTATTGAACTGTTTTATTTAGCGTGCCTCGTTTGCTGTTGTTTGTTTATTTATTCTTTATGTAGCTACATAAATTTGATACAATTTTACCCTCTTCCTGCTGACCGATTGATCTGAAATTTGATACACACATTCAAGGTTCGATGACAATAGACTTAGGTATATTCACTATCATTGTAAATCGAAGATGGCCGCCACCACAAAATGGCGGATTACATTTTTTCAACCCATTTCAATATGAGTATCACATAAAATGGCTACACTAGTAGATTACACTAACATAATAAAGTATTATTAAGTAATGAAATAAAAATTGAAATCTTGAAAATAAAAAAGGTATTTTTTTTAGGTTAAACGTTTTTAATGAAAAGAAGGATAATGATGATCATCACACCATTCTCCTCATCAATCTAGGGCATTGATCAGATTCAATAATAAAATCGTAAGACGCGTGATATTTCTAGCAATAGTCAACCGCTTTTTAGTCAAATTACACTACGCCTCATAAATTTATTATTGCGTCAGATTAATGCCCTAGGTTGATGAGGAGAGAAGTGTAATGACTGCGAACACGGTAAGTATGTTTAAAATGCAAGTTCGAATCCTATCCGAGGTGATTTTTTTCCTTGTTTTAATTTTCCTCGTTGTCAATTATGCTGATATGTGCTATCTCGAAGTGAATGCAAATCTACCCAATAAGCTAGACTGCCTTCAGAATAAATCCATTCGATTTGTTTTTAATTTAAATAAATATAATCATATCTGCTTACTGGTTAGGCTTAAGCTGGTTTCCTATACGGGAGCGAAGCCACATGAGGGCGTTAACAAGTCTTTATTCTCTGCTTAATTTCCCCAATACACCTGTTTACCTTTAAAATTATCTGTAGTAATAATTATAAAGAGTAATGATTTGTTTTTTTGTTTGCATTGAATAGGCTCCGAAACTATTGGACGGATTTAAAAAATTATTTTACAGTTAGAACCCTATATTATCTCTGATGAACATAGGCTACAAATTTATTTTTCCTACGGGAAAATATTAAATTCCTACGCGCGCCGTGAGTGGAAAGCTAGTCTTCAATATTTTTGTGCCTCTCACAGTAGGTCCATTCGCTCTACTTTTAATGGTCTCCGTATATGTCCTGCTCACCGGTCTGATATCATTCATTCCTCTTTTCATTCCAACGTAGACTGGCAGATAACGCTCAAGTCATTTAGTGCGCCTTTATAGTTTTCAATTTACTTAGCATTATCAAAAAACACAAAGTCAAAATTAAGAAAAGGTCTTACGATTTAAAAATGAATGCTCTTCTAATTGTCATTAACAACCTTATCTTATTAATAAAAACATAGTACGCCATAATTATAATGACGACAAAGTTTTCATTCAACACTATGGCAAGCCCTATAAGAGCATTCGTGGGGAGCGCTACAAAGCTTACCCTGAGTAAGCCCCCAGAATAAATTAACCGTCGGATTTCGTCTAGAATTATTGCTCTAATCTAAAAAAGCCGGGCCAAACTGAGCAGTGTAATAAATAAAAATGTCAACTTCATAGCTACAACAATGTAAAATCTGTTACAGCGAAAACACACAGTCGCTTTTTCTGGATAAGTGAGCTTTTTAGGCGAGTTTAGGTTACGTTTTTAATTTATTTTGGCTGTACTGATTTGAATTTGGTAATTATTATTTTTTATATGACGTATATTTTTAATTCCAGTAATCGGAACGGTTATTTGTTCTATACTTAATTTGTTGTGTGAATGAACCATGTGAATGTAAAAGAACTTTCTCATTATTTCAGTAATTATACTCAAGTTGCTGGGCTTAAGTCTTCGTAAGAACGCTCCCCCTTCCAGTTGGGACATCTCCCACCACGCTAGGAACGCAAAAACACAATATCCATATTCATTTGTGGGCATTGTGTCCAAACAGGTGAGAGATATTGAATGTTGGATCTGGACAAATATTATTCAGGACACTACGATAGCAGATTTTAAATCACCATCATCATTAGACAGAACATTATCATCATTATTTTAACCAACAGATAACCTTACTACAACTGCTCGACCAGCTCCAAGGATCTCTAACCGGATCGGTCCGTCGCTGCTCGCATCTAACGACTTTCCGTTACCTTCACTAGCTCGTCGTCAGTCCAACTTATTGGTTCCAATGCTGCATTTCCCAGTCACTCGAGTTCTTTATCGTCCCAACAGCTATCGATCCTCCTATCAAAGTGTCCTGCCACCGCCACTTAAGGTTCGCAGTTCTTCGGGCTATGTTGGCGATTTTAGTTCTCCTACGGATCTCCTCAATCCGATACAATGACGTAGGGAAACTCCGAGTAAAGTCCTTTTCATTGCTCTTTGAGTGGCTTTGAGCCTTCTTATGAAGTTTATAGTAAGTGAATTAAGAACTTAATAAAAAACTTATATTTAGCCAAAAAAAAACATAAAATGACGTCGCAATAAAAACAGTAAAGGAAAAAAAGAAGCATACTAGCTCATGCCGAGGATGACTCCGGAAAATGTTAATTAGCCGAAACAAACGCATTTAATGGTAATATTCAAATTTCAATATTACAAATATCACAGTACCAAAACGCATTTTATCGTTATCCTTATCACAGTTAACTAAATAAATCCCCTCAATACTTCTAGTTTTCGCATCTATCGCAATATCCTCCCCTGTGTCACCCAGAAACTCTTTTCGGCATTAATTTGAGCAGCAATTAAAACTTTTGCCAACCATTGGTCGCTTTAGCGCCAAAAAATGTTTCGCCGGCCTGCGCTAAATGTACCCACACTCCAAGATTAATAACCTTGTGAGGAATGAATTGTCGCTTAGTTAATAGTGTGGGAGTTACTCCCGCACTATTTACTAGAAGTGGAGTGAAACTACTATGGAGTGCAAGGATGCAGTGACAAAAATCAAGAAAGAAATGCCTAGATTTTTTTAACATGTAGAAAGTATGAAAGACAACTAATGAAAGAAAATGAGGTAAATGCAAATAGGTTAGAGAGGATTAAGGTGAACTTCATCATCATCATCATCACTCTAACCCATATACATCCTACTACTGCACACTGGCCTCTCATTAGTCGAGGAAGAACTGGCCTTCTTCACTTGTAACCTTTTTCGGTGAGCATGAGAGAAAATTGTAACTACCATCAGGTCGTGGGTTGATATTTCATATTGTTGACAAGAGCCTACCTGGAGAGGTATATGGATATATTTTTAAAGGGCGCCTCCATACAGATGCAAGCAGACTTCAGCTGTGGGAAGGATCCAATAAAGTATACACAATTTAATTAGTTCATGCAATTTATTATTATTGTTCTTTTTCCTTTTTTTTTTACATCCTCATATGTAGGTACTTAAGTGTAAGAAAAATATCTTAAGGCTTATTTAAATATGAGTAGGATACAATTCGGATTGTAAAGAATTATATTTTTTACATCCTCATAAGTAGGTACTTAAGTGTAAGAAAAATATCTTAAGGCTTATTCAAATATGAGTAGGATACAATTAAGTGGGGGCTTTACTCCTCACGACACGCTATCATAAACTAAATATAGGTAAAGATAGAAGCGGGTTGATATAACATTACGAGCGAACCATCTTCCTTCCTCACGCTGGGTGGAAATTTCACCGTATTTTGTAAGAAGCCCAGGACTTATTTTCGACTGTTTTTAGAAGGAACTAGCTTCTGCCCGCAACTTCGTCTGCGTGGACTTTAATTTTGAACAATTTTCTATTTTCCCTGGGTAACTACTTAAGGAATCGGGATAAAAGGTAGCCTATGTTTTGTTCCATGTCAAAGGCTACATGCATGCCAAATTTCATCGAAATCCGTTCTGCCGTTTTTGCGTGATTGAATAACAAACATCAAAATATCCACACTTTCACATTTATAATATTACTAGCTTCTGCCCGCGACTTCGTCTGCGTGGACTTCAGAATTGGGTCTAAAGCTTCGCTTGTTAACAATTTTTAATCTTCCCAAGGGAACTATTTGAGATATCATTAAGGACATGTCCTTTTCCATAGCATAGGTGACATGCATACCAAATTTCAAAGCTGTCTACCCGCGGCTTAACTCGTAAACAATTTTCAATTTTCCCTCGGGAACTACTTAAGGAATCGGGATAAAAGGTAGCCTATGTTCTTTTCCATGTCAAAGGCTACATGCAAGCCAAATTTCATGTAAATCCATTCAGCCGTTTTTGCGTGATTGAGTAACAAACATCCAAACATCTAAATATCCAAACATCCAAACGTCCACACTTTCACATTTATAATATTATATAATAATATTAGTAGGATAGGATTTCAATATTAATTTGTATTTCAAGAAAAGTATTAACAAAAACGCTTATATCTCGGAAACAGTGCATCGGAGCTATAAAATTACGAAATTTTTGACCCCCTCATACTCCTCCGATAATTAAGACACGAATAATGGACTTATCAAAAAATGGTCAAGTGTGAGTTTGCCTTTTTTTCATACTACATTCGGATTTTTATATGGAGTTTAATCCAGCTCCTACATTGTGTAGCAACAGGAGGGCTCTAGGGGAGAAGTCCCCGCCATCCCAAAAGAAAACAGGTGACGGGGTTGCGTAGTCATGTTCTGAACTATTTTATTCGACATACTTTTCTATGAGAACAAAAAAAAATTTAAGTATTCTTTAAACACAATAAACTTTTTATGATATGAGTCGAAAAAGACAATGTGGACATACCTAACAGCATTATCAAAGTGTCATTTGTTAAGAAAACAAATACAATTAACGGATTAATGAACATTATTATACGCGGTAGGTACGTACCTATTTCATTATTAGAAATAAGGAATTAACTATTTACATGCCAATTATTTCATTTTAAAATATACGCTTTTTAGTACTTATATAAACAGAGATTTGGCAACTTTCATTTCATTTCTGTCTTTACATAAAAACATAAAGACATAGATTAGGTACGACAATTGCGACATTCATTTAACAACATGAGCACAAGATGAGTTCCCTCATTTTGGGAAAACAACTGCTCGGTGGCGCGCACTGGCAGCCCCGTCATATCGTAGTGTGCGTGTGTCGCGCGTAAACAACTTCACACAGCGGTGTCATTTTTGCTTCACTTTAATCATCGCGCTCAGTACCGGACTATCCTTCTATGCGTTATTATTCTAAGCAGCCTGCCTTAGCCTTCGAACCGGAAACCCACAATGCAAGCATCGCTACTTGGAGGTAGAAACAGGTAAGATAGAGGTACCCACGATGACGCCTCTTGTCTGCCTCTGGAACATCAATGAAAATAAAAAAAACATGTAAAACAAAACATAGAACCTCCTTTTATGAATGTGTTAATATAATTTTATAAACTCCGATTTATTTCCTGATCTCACAGACTTAATCTAGAACAGTGACTATTCCCCAAAACTCCCATAGGATTTTGTGGGATCAGCTAGTTATTGATATTACTTTCACCATATTTTATATCTTCCTCTCCCCGAGGAATAACTTTTGCCATAAATTCACCCGTGACGATATTCCCCTTTGATGTGGGTTCGAGGTGTTAAAGGTTTGATTGACGTTCAATAGGAGAATTTGAGTCGGTCAAGGATATTGTAAGTGATCGATTTTTCCTTATTAAAACATGTTGTTTCGGCTTGATCGTGGATGATTCGGTGCAGAGTAGCGTTAACTCTGTGGCTTAGGTACTTTTTTTAGCCGGAATAATCCCTTTGGGTCTGTCTCAGGTTGTCAAGATAACATTAAGACAAGTAATGACTATAATATATCATAGAAACTATATCATTTCATCTGTAGGTATCAATTCGCAAAGAACTTTTAATTGACTACATCCGTATAACTTTTTTTAATGGCTCTGCTTTTTGTAATAAAACTGTTACTAATTTGCCTTTTTAAAAGTTTAACGTGCATTTTAATAAGACTTTCATGAGTAAAATGAGTGCCATGTAAAGAATTGTTGTTGTGTTGTTATGTCAACAAATATCGTTCTATATGGTAATGACATGTTTCTTTGTAAATGTCGGTTACTTCTGACTATGCTGATAATTTTATTCCGCCCATTCCAGAATATCCTGAATTTATAGTAGGTAAAAAATTTGGACGATACAAAAGAGCTTTTGAATAAACAATATTTTCATGACTAGACGCTAAGCTGATTAGACCACCTGTTTGAGTATACCGTAGGACTCATCCACCAGAAGCTTTACGGCTTTAAAAAATTATGACGTCACACGTAAACATAGGATATACCAAGATTTGTTCACAGAATGCGAAAAACGTATTAATTAGCATGTGGTTAACTTAAGCGCGATAAAATAGCATGGAGCTACAGCAAATGCAAATCCGAAACAAGCGTGAGCAGTGGTAATAATTCAGCCTGCATCGGCAATTCAGTGCACCTCAAGCGTTTCCATTACTAGGTACTATTGGAAACGCAAACTTTATGCGGTCAGTCCATTCCCAGTATCAGTTTCGCTCGCCTTTGTTATCTGACTCCCAATTCACAGGCGCTGTGAAATTTTATTGCAAAGTTAAAGCTACAAATAAACTTCGGTATCTATACCCCTTTGATTGTGTAACTCAAATCTATAACGATCGTTTTCAATGTTGACAGTCAAAGCGAATTCATTGCTGCTTTAGAAAGGCAGTCGGCATTTTTTTATACATCGCTTAACCCTTACAACATAAAATATCTTTAACGAGATATTACAACCTTACCACCTGCTTATTCAATTCAAAATGCATTGTTATAGTTGTGTTGAATGCGAATATTGTGATAATGAAACGTATCTGAGAGAATCGTATTATTTTATTCGATGCTTTTCGATTTGTCGAAAGCAGATTATCGAATGCTCCGATTGAACTCGGGCTCTTGCCATTCGATCCCCTCGTGGATTCAACTGAGGTTTACGTTTTCTGTTATGTTGCAGATTTTATTCACATTACTGAATCCGCATAAATCTTTATTACAATCACTGGGATATAAGATTTGAATTGCTAACCTAAACATTATACTCGTACGTACATACGTAGAAATAGAATATTTTTTGAGTGTAAAAATCATGTTTTCAATAAAAACAAAATCAGTGAACATGCAGATTCCTCACCTGCAGGCGTAGCACGGACCGTGGATAAAACGCTCTCTCATATAACAATAACGCGAGACGGGACGAGGGTTAGTCACTTTCTCTTCTATAGTCCATGCCCCGTGCTAGGCCTACTGGTGTTACCTGTTTCTTATGGCATTTGTAAGGTTCTAATTATGGAGGTATTCCAAAATTCAATTAAAGTGTAGTACTCAATAGGAATGTGTTCGATCATAAACCTGGCGAAGCAAATATTTACGCGGTGCAGTAATTAACCATACTATATTACAAAGCAATAATCCACCAATGAAAGAGCGGGATTGTGAATTGGCCTTTTAGCATTATTCGAAGAAACATACCAAAAGAAATTATTGGAGACAATGGCAGATATTCGCGAGAAAATATCGAAAAAGGGCAATTAAAAATCATTCAGTCTCATAGCGAAAGTAAATCCTTGACCGGATTCATTTGACATCTTACTCCAATTCGTGTTTCCTGTCATACTTCCTAATATGAGATTTTCACGAGGCCTTGTGGCGAAATATGAAAAGGCTGACGTGGGTACAGAGGCTCTCACGTTTTGATTGACGTTCAGTGGCAATAATTAAATGAAGGAAATACCCATCCAACATAAGGATTTATCTCGTGTTGAAAGCACCACTATTGCTATTTTCCCGGATTTTTGATGTTGGGAAAAAGTGTTCAACCTTTCATTATAGAAAACATATGAGTACTACTCATATGTTTTCTACAATGAAAGGTTTAACATTGAAACTCACGTACTTACTAGTTTGATACAAAAATGGAAAGCCTTAATTTTTATAATCTCCAATATTAAATGCCCTAAAATTTATTGGCATAGGTTTCTTTTGGCATGATAATGCATACGGAAAAGTATTGTAAGTCCTAATATTATTAATTGAAGTAACTTGTTTGAAAATATAAATTGATTTAAGAAATGTTGTGTGGTTTTATGAAACCACGATGCAAGTGAAACTTCTTTCCGGACCGTAGACATAGCACACTGATCAAAATGGACCCACCCTCTTTAGTAGTTGTATAAACGACACGCAGAGGTCGAGTGATCACCTACTGAGCAACGGGTAGCGGGTTCGATTCCCGTACGGGACAAATGTTTTGTATGGCCTACAGAAATTTGTTCCGGTCTGGGCGTATGTGCATGTGATATTCTATGTTTGTAACTGCACCCACGACACAGGAGAAAATCCTAGTGTGAGGCGACGTTTTTTTTACAAAAAACAAAACCTTTCCGTGAATGATACATTTTTCATGGAAAATAATTAAAATTCATAGTATTAATATTTCTATTTTCCATATTCTGAGTAATAGTAAATAGTATTAGTCTAGTATTCATATTGTTTCTAATATCGAGAGCAGTCTCGCTAGAGTATCTGAGTGGGAAAGACTAAATTCAGTCGAACTCAATTCGACCAAGACACAAGTTTGCACGTTCACTGCATAAAAACTCCATTCGCTGTAGCTCCACAGTTCCTTAACACACCTCTCAAAATATCGAACAGCATTGAAATCCTTGGCGTTGACATCTCCAATGACGTCCAGTTCCGCGATCATCTGGAAAATAAGGTCCAACTGGTTCCCAAAAAGCTTGGTGTGCTCAAAAATGTAACTTATTCACAACACTGTTTTTGCCTGGGCTTAAGTCACCATACAAGTTGATCAGTCTTCTTTTCGGAAAATGATCTTTTTAATCTTAACTTAAATCTTTTTCTTCTGAAAGGAAAATTATAAATAAAAAACAAATTAATATATTAGACAAAAAGCAATCAAAAAACAAATACTTAAAACCGGCCAAGCGCGAGTCGGACTTGCCCATGAAGGGTTCCGTAGGATTTATGACGTATTAAAAAAACTACTTACTAGATCTCGTTCAAACCCATTTTCGGTGGAAGTTAGCATGATAATGTACATCATGTATATTTTTTTAGTTTTGTCTCTCTTATTTAGTTTAGTTTCTTAGTTTTCTTCTCTTATTTTAGAAGTTACAGGGGGGGGGGGGGGACACACAACTTAACCACTTTGGACGTGTCTCTCGCGCAAACTATTCAGTTCAGAAAAAAAATATATTAGAAACCTCAATATGATTTTTGAAGACCACACGTACCTTTGATAAAAAAAATTGAGTTACAGTTCTATGTAACCCCCAAAATTTATTCCTTTTTGCTATTTTTGTATGAAAATCTTAATGCGGTTCACAGAATCAACAGTGTACTTACCAAGTTTCAATAGTGTAGTTCTTATAGTTTCGGAGAAAAGTGGCTGTGACATACGGACGGACAGAGAGACAGACATGACGAATCTATAAGGGTTCCGTTTTTTGCCATTTGGCTACGGAACCCTAAAAATTGCTATCTACACCAGGATCGAACCACTGCCACACTGATTTAAAGACGGAGCTTTAACGCATAGGGACTAATCTAGTTCTATGTGATGTTGTGAAATTAAAGACCTCATGTTTTCGTGTAATGCGACATCCGATAGATGGACGTAAAAATTTGTGCCGATGTAAAAAAAGTTTCACTTTCACAAAATATTTCTGGCAAAGTTAATATTTTAATCAGAAGTTAGTGACCGAAGCGACTCGCTGTAAAATCGACTACAAGTAGTCTTGTCTGCCCTACGTGGAGAGTGTAATTCTGCGGCACGCGTGAGTTACGTAGTAACTACGAGTATTATCTAATCTGTGGCGTGGGTTCGCCGGAGTCCCGCAGCGCTTGAGTCATCACGGAAGTCAGTCATTGTTAACCGAATAAAACACCATATCTTTTGTGTATTTTCAATTTGTGCGTATTATAATTTGCACAATTTGATATAAATAAATAACCACTAGACTACGGAGGTCGGTAAAATAATAAGTATACAAAATGAATAAGAAATAGACAAGAACAAACGGACATTTTAAAGAATAGAATTAGTGACAATAGTACAGCTACGTAACATAGTAACTCTTCATGGTGACGTTATGACAGCCGCTACTCGCACAAGTATTCACAATAGTCGCGACGATTCATTTTCGGGATGGCCCATTAAAAATTTAAGACTCCCAAACGAAAGTGATATTGTTTTCCCATATCCAACCGCCTTAATAAAGAGGAGCACTCTGCCCTACAGCTCAACACGTGCCATCATTACTCATATTTTGCTTGCCAGTGTGATACAACATACGAAATTAGTCTTTGCGGGTGTCACTCAAGGTTCTGTTTTGACGCCATTTTATTTTACAGTCTTTTAGCTGGGGAGCATCTCATCGGATTGTGTGATAAGGCCGAAGTGCCTTTTTATTTAAATATCGGTAACGTAAAATGGAATCAGTGACGGAACTTCAGTACATTATTTAAGGTCCTACATAACTGTCCATTGCAAAACCCGTCATCGTATCACAACAGCGCAGAAGGGAAGTTTGTTGAGCAATAATGGGTTGTTATTGGTAACTGACTGAGTATCCTTCCAACACACCTCACAAATCCATCTTCATTTTCTTTAGCAAGGTCATTGTACAAGCGACACGCACGGATTACGAGATTACCATAAGATGTATAAATATTGTTTTTATAAGCTTCAACCATGAAGATGTTTGGAGAGCGAACTATATGTTTAATATTAAAGTTTGATAATTGAAATAGGTTCGGAGCGAATTTTATGTAATAAGATTAGATCAAGGAATTTACGCCTTAAGTCAGATCTCACGAGTCTCGCGGTATACGAAGCCATGTTCTGCCGACGTTTGATCCGATCTAAGTGTCCAGAATACAAAGGATACGATATATACTGACCATACGACAGTTGCATATTCCAAAATACTTCTAACTCCATTAAAGTACCTACAGAAGTATTGACGTCCTAGGACTCTTACACAATTTTGTGTCCTAAAAATAAAACAGGAGTTGATTTTGCTTTACTACTAATATATATATGTAGGCATAATACTCACGAAATGACAAGTTCTTGCCTGTTGTTCTCGAGTAGGCTCTCCCAATTTCTGAACAGGTCTGGAGTAATTTTTTTCTCATATACTTATAAATGCTGGAATTAAATAATAATAATTGTCTAATATCTTAGACATTACCAATGTTATTGTTTCTTGATAATTATATTTTTGCGTGTTTGCGTCACAAGTCATAAGTGTCGAGAAAGGTTTATATTGAATAAAAAAAATAGAGTTTCGATTTATTGTTGAGTTGAAAAAAATTGTTATCATTATTCCATTAGAATCCAAAAATTTTAATAGCCAGTAAAAATAAATCACTCCTAATAAGCGCGAAATTAACCGGATACAAATGGTACTCTATAAATCACTGAAATTCTATTTGTCTGGAGTACATTTAATCAGTAATCTGGAGCCTCCAGGAGCTCGTAGGGAAGGTTAATACCTGGATCCGAGTTTACCTTTCAGCTAATCTCAGTTCGTTGGATTTTAAGCGCTTCGCTCGAGCTGTGGCCATAGCCTAGCATAACCAGTATATCAACTTAAGCGTGATAGATAAGAAGAAACTATAATAAGTTTATAGTGTTAAAATTTATTTTAATAAAAAACATTCCAATTTTTTTTCTATTATTTTCAATGTTTTCAAATTTATCTATAAAATGCCTATTAAGATTTTTATTGTATTTTATTTATTTATTAAACCAAAATTCGTCATCTTTCTTAGGAAAAACCCCAGTGTGGGTTCATTCCACAACCTGAGACCATTTTGGAAAGGGCAGAGGAATTACTGGGTACTGTGACTGTGACCTTATAACTATAAAAAATATTTCTATTGAGACTATGACTGTCAAATTCAACATTGATAGTCATAGATTTTGAGTTTGACGTTTAGTTGGTATTACCGACTTCAAAAAAGGAGGAGGTTATCAATTCGGTTGTATTTTTTTTATGTTTGTTACCTCATAACTCCGTCATTTCCAAAATTATTTTTGTATTTGATAGAGTATACTGCAAGGGTGGTCCCATGGTCACAAAGTCAGGATCTAATGATGGGGTCCCATAGAAAATCGAGGAAAACACTAATATAATACCATTCGGTGAGCTGGTATTAAATTAGGGTTTCTTTCACTAAAAAGATTTCATTCACTAAAAAGTTAAAAATATTTTTTTTTACAGAAAATAAAAACCGACTTCAAAAACACTGAAAACTTAAATATAATATAAGAATCGGTACAGACAACATCACACTTCTATATTAAAGTCGGTGACAAATTTTAACACTTTCTAGGAGATCATGGTATGGCGCCTTCATATAGAAGTGTGATGTTGTCTGTACCGATTCTTATATTATTTTTAAGTTTTCAGTGTTTTTGAAGTCGGTTTTTATTTTTTGTAAAAAAATTTACCCACGCGAGAAGCACTCGTTACAAAACACTTATAGAGCTAATATACTGCCAAATAGCCGACACTGTGACAATGTGGACCCGTGGGCTTAGTCAGAACGGCGGAGATAGTTTAACTTTTGCATTTATCCTGCATAAGCCCGACTCCATACAAGCCGGCATCTTTAAGACGCGCATGATTACTATCTTATACCCAGATCTTACAAGTTAACAGGCTGAGACAGTGTCACATAAGAACATAATAAAACAGAGATTCCCTTCCTCTTATTGAACTGTTTTATTTAGCGTGCCTCGTTTGCTGTTGTTTGTTTATTTATTCTCTATGTAGCTACATAAATTTGATACAATTTTATCCTCTTCCTGCTGACCGATTGATCTGAAATTTGATACACACATTAAAGTTCGATGACAATAGACTTAGGTATGTTCACTATCATTGTAAATCGAAGATGGCCGCCACCACAAAATGGCGGATTACATTTTTTCAACCCATTTCAATATGAGTATCACATAAAATGGCTACACTAGTAGATTACACTAACATAATAAAGTATTATTAAGTAATGAAATAAAAATTGAAATCTTGAAAATAAAAAAGGTATTTTTTTAGGTTAAACGTTTTTAATGAAAAGAAAGATAATGATGATCATCACACCATTCTCCTCATCAATCTAGGGCATTGATCAGATTCAATAATAAAATCGTAAGACGCGTGATATTTCTAGCAATAGTCACCCGCTTTTTAGTCAAATTACACTACGCCTCATAACTTTATTATTGCGTCAGATTAATGCCCTAGGTTGATGAGGAGAGAAGTGTAATGACTGCGAACACGGTAAGTATGTTTAAAATGCAAGTTCGAATCCTATCCGAGGTGATTTTTTTTTCTTGTTTTAATTTTCCTCGTTGTCAATTATGCTGATATGTGCTATCTCGAACTGAACGCAAATCTACCCAATAAGCTAGACTGCCTTCAGAATAAATCCATTCGATTTGTTTTTAATTTAAATAAATATAATCATGTCTGCTTACTGGTTACGCTTAAGATGGTTTCCTATACGGGAGCGAAGCCACATGAGGGCGTTAACAACTCTTTATTCTCTGCTTAATTTCCCCAATACACCTGTTTACCTTTAAAATTATCTGTAGTAATAATTATAAAGAGTAAAGATTTGTTTGTTTGTTTGCATTGAATAGGCTCCGAAACTATTGGATGGATTTGAAAAATTCTTTTACATTTAGAACCCTACATTATCTCTGATGACATAGGCTACAAATTTATTTTTCCTACGGGAAAATATTAAATTCCTACGCGCGCCGTGAGTGGAAAGCTAGTCTTCAATATTTTTGTGCCTCTCACAGTAGGTCCATTCGCTCTACTTTTAATGGTCTCCGTATATGTCCTGCTCACCGGTCTGATATCATTCATTCCTCTTTTCATTCCTTCTTTCAAGTTTTTAAATCTATCATTGAACATATACTTCTTTATTTTCTGCATCGCCTGAACGTAGACTGGCAGATAACGCTCAAGTCATTTAGTGCACCTTTATAGTTTTCAATTTACTTAGCATTATCAAAAAACACAAAGTCAAAATTAAGAAAAGGTCTTACGATTTAAAAATGAATGCTCTTCTAATTGTCATTAACAACCTTATCTTATTAATAACAACATAGTACGCCATAATTATAATGACGACAAAGTTTTCATTCAACACTATGGCAAGCCCTATAAGAGCGTTCGTGGGGAGCGCTACAAAGCTTACCCTGAGTAAGCCCCCAGAATAAATTAACCGTCGGATTTCGTCTAGAATTATTGCTCTAATCTAAAAAAGCCGGGCCAAACTGAGCAGTGTAATAAATAAAAATGTCAACTTCATAGCTACAACAATGTAAAATCTGTTACAGCGAAAACACACAGTCGCTTTTTCTGGATAAGTGAGCTTTTTAGGCGAGTTTAGGTTACCTTTTTAATTTATTTTGGCTGTACTGATTTGAATTTGGTAATTATTATTTTTTATATGACGTATATTTTTAATTCCAGTAATCGGAACGGTTATTTGTTCTATACTTAATTTGTTGTGTGAATGAACCATGTGAATGTAAAAGAACTTTCTCATTATTTCAGTAATTATACTCAAGTTGCTGGGCTTAAGTCTTCGTAAGAACGCTCCCCCTTCCGGTTGGGACATCTCCCACCACGCTAGGAACGCAAAAACACAATATCCATATTCATTTGTGGGCATTGTGTCCAAACAGGTGAGAGATATTGAATGTTGGATCTGGACAAATATTATTCAGGACACTACGATAGCAGATTTTAAATCACCATTATCATTAGACAGAACATTATCATCATTATTTTAACCAACAGATAACCTTACTACAACTGCTCGACCAGCTTCAAGGATCTCTAACCGGATCGGTCCGTCGCTGCTCGCATCTAACGACTTTCCGTTACCTTCACTAGCTCGTCGTCAGTCCAACTTATTGGTTCCAATGCTGCATTTCCCAGTCACTCGAGTTCTTTATCGTCCCAACAGCTATCGATCCTCCTATCAAAGTGTCCTGCCACCGCCACTTAAGGTTCGCAGTTCTTCGGGCTATGTTGGCGATTTTAGTTCTCCTACGGATCCTCCTCAATCCGATACGATGACGTAGGGAAACTCCGAGTAAAGTCCTTTTCATTGCTCTTTGAGTGGCTTTGAGCCTTCTTATGAAGTTTATAGTAAGTGAATTAAGAACTTAATAAAAAACTTATATTTAGCCAAAAAAAACATAAAATGACGTCGCAATAAAAACAGTAAAGGAAAAAAAGAAGCATACTAGCTCATGCCGAGGATGACTCCGGAAAATGTTAATTAGCCGAAACAAACGCATTTAATGGTAATATTCAAATTACAATATTACAAATATCACAGTACCAAAACGCATTTTATCGTTATCCTTATCACAGTTAACTAAATAAATCCCCTCAATACTTCTAGTTTTCGCATCTATCGCAATATCCTCCCCTGTGTCACCCAGAAACTCTGTTCGGCATTAATTTGAGCAGCAATTAAAACTTTTGCCAACCATTGGCCGCTTTAGCGCCAAAAAATGTTTCGCCGGCCTGCGCTAAATGTACCCACACTCCAAGATTAATAACCTTGTGAGGAATGAATTGTCGCTTAGTTAATAGTGTGGGAGTTACTCCCGCACTATTTACTAGAAGTGGAGTGAAACTACTATGGAGTGCAAGGATGCAGTGACAAAAATCAAGAAAGAAATGCTTAGATTTTTTTAACATGTAGAAAGTATGAAAGACAACTAATGAAAGAAAATGAGGTAAATGCAAATAGGTTAGAGAGGATTAAGGTGAACTTCATCATCATCATCATCACTCTAACCCATATACATCCTACTACTGCACACTGGCCTCTCATTAGTCGAGGAAGAACTGGCCTTCTTCACTATGTTTTCCAGATAGGTTGGTGGAGGGTTTTAGGCCGCCCACTAGGTCGCTCACTAAGCCACCCGCTAGACCGTCTGCATAGTTATGCCTAAGGACTCTGGTCTACTTGCAGGCGTTCTGCTGGGGTCCCACTACCCAGCTAAACCTTCCTCCAAAACCTTTTCGCCTTGATGTAGGTTATGTTCGGGATCAGGAAGTGCCAATTCACCGAGCATACCCCCGGAGACAGGTTCTACACTCTTTGTCCCACCACAACCCATAGCCACCAACCTTTCGGTTATAATGGCCTGAACTCTGACGCGCGCATCCACTTCCAATGCGTTCTCCTTTAAGGGATGAGACTCACAATCACGACGACAGTGCGAGCTCTATACGTGGATTTAATTCATCCACTCTGACCTACTCCACCTCTTGTGCCATTGGTGGGCAAATTTCTGAAGCCGTCTAAAGTTCGCTTCTGAGCTAACTAGTTCCACATAGTAAACCAGTCCCACCTTACTGTCGAATATCGCGTGCATCAGTCTTTTACACAGATCCTCATACAGCAGACATTTCCACAGAACACGGTGAGCATTCTCCTCATTATTCTCGCATTCACAGGTTCTACAGTACAAACAAACTGGGACTTCGCCTAGAAAGGGGCCACCAGATTTTAAACTCGTTTGTAACCCTCTGACAGGTGACCTGGTCACGACCATTATATGCTAGTCAGATTTCGGTTCAACTGAACTTCTCACCAGCTGCTTAAGGTAGTTACAGAGGCATGTCTCCTACCATCCAACCGCCTGTGGCGGAGCGGTGCGGCAAGAGGATCCGTTTTATCGCGCTCGCTCCGCAGCCACCTTCTGACAGGCAACAACCCCCCATACCGTCACTCTGCTCGCCATGTTTCTTACAATGGTAAGGTAATAATCAAAACGCATTAATTGATTCGACTTGCAACCATAACACAACTCCTGAATCAGTAATCAAGTTTGCAATAATTTTGTTTATTACTAGCTTTCCGCTCGCGACTTCCCCCGCTTTATTTTGTTCCCGTAGGAAAATTACCCTATGTCCTTCCTCTGGTTTCGAACTATCCCTATGCCAACTTTTATGAAAATCCGTTCAGTAGTTTCGAAGCTTATTCTTTTTTTTTTTTTTTTTAAACGTCGTCCCACGCTAGGATTTTCTCCTGTGTCGTGGGTGCAGTTACAAACATAGAATATCACATGCACATACGCCCAGACCAAACATTCAATACAAACAAACAAACAAACAATTAAATCTTTTCTCTCTATAATATTAGTATAGATATTCTGTGATGAACTCGCAATAATTTCATGATAGATTCATTTATTTTGAGGCATTTGTTACAACTTTTCGTTGAATAGATATACGTAACTGGCTTGTTATTTCTCGGAGCAAAAAAGAGCCGTACCGATTTCGGGGCCCGCCCAACCTGTAGTTATGAAAGATGACGGTTGGCTAATTTTAGTGTTTTATCGTTTGCCGGTGTCAGAATTTGTTTCTTGGACGGACATTTTATTACGGCGGCTGGGTTTTCACTAAATTGGACGGAATGGGTGGGCCGGCTATAAATCATGTTTGTAGGGAGATAGGGTGGGGTGCGAGTGTGGAGCGGCGGGCGTGTTGGTTGAGGGCGGTCGTTGACGAGGCCGTTTTTCATCGCGGCTGGTTGTCAGTCATATTTAATACCAGCTATTTAGGGAGCCTATTCGGGAGCGTCGGTGGCGCTGTGGACTCGGCACTTGCCTTCTAATCGGGAGACCCGGGGCTTGAGACCGCCATATAACAATGTGTTTTTCGGATTTCGGATTCGTTTTCGAATTTCATATGTACATTTGTCTCACGCTCATACGGTGAAGGAAAACATCGCGAGGCAACCTACATACATCCGCGATGAAATTCAAAGGTCTATGTGAAGTCGACCAATCCGCACTGGGCAAAATAGGGGTACGGGTACAGCACAAACTTGTAAAATGTAACCCTATTTATAACAAATAAATAATTTGGACTTGTATTAGTCCAACATCGAGCTATCAAAAAACCGCCTCGTGTACAGATGCCCTTAGGTACGCTGAGGCCAAGCCAAAGCGACTAATCCACGATCTCGCGATAAGGCCGCGGTGAGACACCGTGAAGTTTGCGATCATACGGTGTTAGGATATCTTTTGAGAAGGCCTTTGAGAATTTTTATTTATTCCAGTTTTATTTTTGCGTAACAGAAGAGTACATTTAGAAAATGCCTATATTTCATTACAACCATACAAAAACATTATAACGTAACATCTATAATATACACATCTATGAATTACATTAATCTAAGCTTATTGCAGAGTATTTTTTGTTTAATAATGTTGTTACCTTTTTCCGGTGATCATGAAATAGCATAATTGCGATAAAAATTACGACTTACCATGTTCTCTATGGGTTTTATATTTTAAGAATTATGTTAATTTGTAAATATGAATTACTAGCTTTCCGCTCGCGACTTCGTCCGCGTTATTTTTGTTTTCCCGTGGGATTTTTTTTTTTCTGTAGGAAAATTACTCTATGTCCTTCCCCTGGTCTCGAACTATCCCTATACCAACTTTCATCAAAATCGGTTCAGTAGTTTCGAAGCCTATTCAATACAAACAAACAAACAATCCAATCTTTCCTCTTTATAATATTAGTATAGATTGCTCATGATGGTTTTAAGTAAAATATGACATTGTTAAGGTCTGCTCATATCGAGCGACTGCTCTTCTACGCTTCAGAATGGGAAAGGGCCAGATTTAATCGACCTCATCTTAGCGATGGGCGATTGTTACTAAAAACAATCGAATTATTCGATTGTTGTGTTTATTCGAATGCATTCGAATAACTATCCGTGTTATTCGATTGTTGCGTCGATTGTCGGTCGCAGGCGCGGACTGGCCGGGCGCGCGGCTTACAACAATTTATTCGAATATAACAATTCTGTGATAATCAATGCTTGGTCTATTGGTAATTTAGTATAGCATCTGAAACGAAATTCACTCGAATAAATACATAGGTAAGTATATAGTTGTGTTTGCGCAATTGTTTACAAACGATTGACTTGTGAATTTTTCTTTGTAAATCTCCTTACTGCAGCGGATGTTTTCTTTTTAAGTGATCTTTTAGATTCGTCGTGTTTTTATGGTAATTGGCACTATGGTTACATAATTAACACTTAGTTTTTTCACGGCCGTTGTTCCGAATCAAGGCAGGCAGTTGTTCACGATACGGCCATCCAACCAACTCTGACCTGGCAGATACATGTTACCAATATCTGCATGAAGGTTACAGGTATATTAAGTTCACTCGATAGGCTCAAGAATTTACTACCACCTAAAACGCAAATGTAAAGCTTTACATGTTGCTGTCTGTACCTACTGTAGTAGACCAATTCCTTCACATTTAAGAAGAGCCCTATGTTCAGTAGTGGGACATTTATGACTTTTCTGATGATGATGACGATTTTGGCTACAGTAACATGTGTTCCGTTTCTGCTTCCGCTTCCGCTAGCCTTTAACTGCCGCCCATGACTTGCGCCCTAATAATAAGGGCCGCAGACCTTGGGGACTCCGTTAGCCGATATGATGCCGCCAAGCGAGCTTGGATTTCTGGATATCCAGATCAAGATTACACTTAAAGTTACACGAGATTTTATCTAAATACATCAAACGTCTAAGATAGCGATATCACACGACTCGCGCGGCGCCGAGTGCTGAAAGGCGAGATTTCATAGCTTTGATGATTTCCAAATTCAGGTTTTTGTAAAATACACTCACGAGCTACAATAGTGGGTCACCTGCAAAGGCTATACATATTGTGTTGCACCTTGTTCAAACTAATTATACTTACAGACACAACCATATTATAAACATACTCCGCCAGGAACTTGTTATCAAACATATTATATTAATACCCAATAGCCCAGTACAGTATCATACTCGTAAATATAAGCCTAGACCAGTTTTAACAAATGAATATAAATTATACTAAGATCGCGCAATGCTTACTGGCAAAATAATTCACTATAATAGACCAGATAATGTATTACAGGATAAATTAAATTAAAAAGCTTATGATTGATGTAGCGATTCCTAACCCTCACAATATACTGAAGATTATTACTGAAACAAAAAATAAATAATCTCAAACTTCTGAACCTGCCATCATATACTTATCACTTTACAAAAAGCAGCCATATTCCGCGTAGAATCATGATGTGTAAATACGAACGTAACATGACTGAAGACTGGTCTAAGTGGCGCGCCTTGGGAGAGGCCTATGTCCAGCAGTGGACTGCATTAGACTGATGATGAATGATATCTGAAATCCCATAGACTCTATAGGACTTGGGGATCGTAGCAGGAACGAGGAAAATACTCTATGACATAGAGCAGCGTTTCCCATTTGGTGGGTCGCGACCCGGTACCAGGCCAGCAAAATAAAATACCGGGTCGCACCTCGTTTATAAATAATACTAGGTAATCTAGATATCGCTAATAGTCGACGAAATAACCGATACCGAAATATAGTTGGAAAAGTTAGCTAGTGAAAACATAAAATGTTTGGGAAACGCTGGCATAGATTAGTAGATTTCCCTCATTTCTGCTACGATAACTTGGTTTTCACGAGTGACCGTAGCTAATCAACACCACCTCGTAAGCAGAGTAATTAAAAAGGTTAGTACAGAATAATATTAGAGGCATGCTCCCTACTCTCGAGTTGTCGAACGACTGGGTAGAAAGATAATTGGGACCACAGACGTATAAAGGGAAGCAGACTAAACGTATCGTTCAAAAAGCGTGGCAACTTTACCACATGTAAACATTACTCACACACAAACAATATTAATTTAATTTTATTGTAATTTCTGGAGTTTAATTATATGATGCGTTAGAACACTTCGGGGCACAGCACTTTACCATTGTTCTCGTCTGATTGGCAGTTATTTTTATTATAATCACAAAACAAAACATTATAACAAAATGTCTCGACGCCATTTGTCTCTTATTTCGACAAAGCTAAACATGGCGTCCACGTGGCGTCTGCCACGGCTTCGGAAATGTTTATGTGTGAGTTAGTATCGCCATAGACGAAAAACAGAAATAGCGATATATCAAGTCACTTTGGAGTGAAAGCAAAAACGACATACATTACTTATGACAAATGTGTGAGTAAAATTATGTTAAGTCTGCTTCCCTTTATACGTCTGTGATTGGGATTTCCATTCGCGGCAGGCTGACCAATAAGTGAACGCACATAACAACACGCGCCGTACGCGCCGCATTATACGACGTCATCAGCATACGTCCTACTTCAGTACCCGGATACCTACCGCATTTTTAATATTCGGCGCGTACGGTGCGGGTCAAATGTGCGAGCTTTCATATTATTTCATACAATGAATTCCAAAATGCGGCGCGTACGGCGCGTGCGGTGCGTACAATGCTGACAAACATGCGCTCAGCTTTAAGCCGCCCTTAAAAATTGAGCAAAAAATTATAAGATTCTTCACCCACGGGCCATAGAGGCTGCTGGCATTCTGGGAGAACCTGGGATGGATGGAGTAAGATGGAGGCTGACGTAAATTCAGGACGCACAATGGCCCAATCATGAGGCTAAGTGCGAAAGAGCCCAGCAAACTAACTAACCACTGGACCACAGAAATGATTAAATTGTGCTCACAATGTATAATTTACATGGTGACAGTTTCTTTTATTTTCTCTATTCATTTAGTCATGAATGACGCACTGCGAACAATACAGAAGTTGATTGAGCGCTGAGAGCTGGTCTACACTGGCGTGTACAGTGCAGATTAATTGTGAGCAGGCTTGTTTGTGCCCCACCTAAGGGTTGCTGCAGACATGCGACGTTCAATTTTGCGACATTTTTATTTTGATGCTTGGCGATCCGATGAACTTCGTAGCACCTTGACAGATCTATATCATCGCGGAGTGTGCCATCATTTCCATTCAAAATTATGATAATTACTTTTTATTATTTTTTTAGCTTTTTCTTAGGGGTTTTCCCTATTATTTTTCTATTTAAGCCACCCATGTATTAAAGCGAAAAAAAGGAAAAAAATTGACCAAGACGTTATTCAGTTTAGTAAGAGTAACGAACTGCAATTAATTCATATGTAGTTTGAGTTTTGAGCTTACTTATCGAGATGTTGATAACTCTACATCACAGTAAATTAACACAATTTATCTTTTTTTTGACATCGCACGGCGATTTTATTTGTCCTATGTTGTTAATGTTATTTTTGTTACCTGTGTGTATTTAAGTTGATTGTGTGCTGTCGTTTGATGTTAAAATAAATGGCTTTTCTTTCTTTTTTTATTTAGACCTCACAACCATTTTTCAACAGATGCAGCCAGGTCAAGCTGAAGTGAACAATAAAAGAATGTTTTTATCCTGAGTGTAGAAGCGTGGTATAATAAAAGAGTGGACTGTATAAAAAATGCTGTTATAATTAAATGACCAGAGAAATTGTATGGCATCGCAAGAAAGACGATGACATAAATGATATCTCCGTGAATGTGACTTCGCTCACGGACATCCATAGTTTACGGTAACCGTTATCAAGTACAAACTGCGCCTCGTTCTATACATGTAGCGTCCATCCAATTGCTAAGCAACCAAAGTATGAATGATAAATGATTATCGTGGTGCACTGACAAAATATCATAAAAATGTACTTATTGTATTTTGACAGTTCATCGAGATAAACCGCTATATCATCTCGTGTTTTGGTGGTCATGCAACGGGGGCTGAAGTTGTCAGGCTCAGATGTATTGTAACTCTTCCTCACGCACATATTTTCTTTATGTCGTGCTAAAGCTTATTTAGTGATGTGACATTCATCCATCACTTATGTAGACGGACTATACAGGATCAATTTTAATACAACTGCAACCTCGCAGGATTAGATAGCTAAAATCATAAATGACAACGTTTGCTTTACAAATTTTGATAATTCATTAGATTTTACTTTCATACAAAGGTAAGTATAAATTTAATATACTTCTAGAATGTTTGTAACTCTACGTGCATCACCAGAATTACTTGGGACAGCGCGTGAGCTTAGCGTCGTCTTTCGTCGTCGCTTATAAAATGAAACATAGACTTATCAATATCACGACAGTGCAATAAAATCAGTGCAGAAAATTGATTTTTGTTCATTTTATTGGGTTATCTAAAAACTCGTAAAACAAACATTGTAGTTAATGACGTTGTAACACTTTTTTTTTCAATACTAGCTAGTAAGCACAAATTCCTAATTTCACTTTAATAATTTTCTTTAATTCTGAAATAAAAAAAACATTGAACTCGAATAACATTGATCATTGTTATCACAGATCTGACATCTGATGTAGGTAGTTTATTTTAGGAAATTTTTAATTCTATGAGCGTGCAAAGGGAGCTCCATACAGCCTTCCCCTTGTTTCGTCTTGATATGAACATTTTAAGTGAACCAAGATATTTGCAACTGGATTATATCCGATTTTATGTTAATATTTACTTACTTACTTAGTTAATAAAAATTCTATTCTCAAGTGGACAAAACATTCAATTTGATTTCTTTGAGTGAACATCTGCTTTGGTTAATGTTGAGACTGTGGATAGGATATTGTTGTGTTCTGTCAATCTGTGTATCTATAGTGTTAACGGTGCATGAATTGCGGCCCAATTCCTTAATTGACCCCCGTTGTTTCGCATTGACGTTGTCACTTGTCAATGTCAGGATGAGGTCGATTAAATCTGGCCCTTTCCCGTTCTGAAGCGTGGAAGAGCAGTCGCTCGATATGAGCCGACCTTAATATTTTTATCCAAACCCATCATGGGATGGACTACTTTAATTCTTAATTTCTGTTTATAAAACCCATGGAGAACATGGTAAGTGGTGGTTTTCAGTGTAATTTAGCCATGGCGTAGATCCGCCATTACATGACCATGTTCTTACCATTGTGTTATTTTGTTTTAGGGTTTTTTTTGCCTTAGTTGGTTCTCTTTCGTACCATTTTCTACTTTAAATTAATATGCAAATGAGGGACTGACGCATGCTGAAAGAGCCTGTGTAATCTGATCCAGAACCTTTTTCTTTGGAGTGAAGCGTCTGTCATGGGAAGCTCACTCTGACGTACATAGGTAACGTGCCTTGATTTTCAATATATTTTCCCCTTGAGTAATATAATTCACAAGGAAAGGAGCAGTCACCAGCACCTTAATTTCCACCGAGTGGGCAGAGAAGATGGTTCGCTGAAATAGTTCTGCCCGTTGTTTTTTTATCTATATTTTGATGGTAGTGTGCCGAGAGGAGTAAAACTCCCACTGCGTTGTATCCCCCTCATAGTAGAATGGACTTTGTACCTTTACCTATAAGTAAATAAATGTAAAAATAATAAATTGCATGAACTAATTCAACTGTATGCTTTATTGAATCATTTCCAATCCCTGAAGTCTGTTTGTATGAGTATGGAGGCGCCTTTTAAAAAATATATCCATACACTTCTCCAGGTAGGCTCATATATAATATTATAAAATATTAACCCACGACCTGATGGTGCTTACATTCTCTCTCATGCTCACCGAAAGAGGTTACAACGTTAGCTATCTAATCCTACGAGGTTGCAGGTGCATTAAATAAAATTAACCCCGTACAATGCGTCGGATGTTTATTTATCACTCATATTGTTTGAAAGATTAATAACCTCCTCCTTTTTTGAAGTCGGTTAAAAACAAGGTATGAAGTCGTAAGTGCTTGCGACAAGTCGTTCGTGCTCGGCTGCCCTTACAATATATTTTGAGCAAATATTGTTAGATAGCAGCCGAGCCGGCAAGATTGACATAGCTAGATCGTCAGCACTACGTTAATATTGCTGACCGCCCACAATGTGATGCGAATGAGCACAGTTTTCCCGCTAATCAACTGAATTGTGGTGACCGGATCACGGTGTAATACTGGGAATATCAATGTGGAACTCCTAAATGAATTTCTTCATAATTAATTAGATTTATATAAAAAGTATTAATACATACCTTTTATAATCATTAATCACTTTTAAACTTTCGCGTGGCACGATTAGCTCGAGTAAAAAAATAGATTAAGCGATGTATGTACGCAGCTGAAACGTCAGGCATTTAAACGTAACACGGGTAGTGAAATTACTGGTTACTGTGACTTGTCATCTTATGTCACAAGTTGATAACGTATATTAGGATACTTATAGGGGTTATAGAATTACATCTTACAGGAACCACGTGTATTATAGGTGGGTGTAGTCCACTTAACAAATTACTATCGGCTAGACAGCTTACTTATTTGCCAACTTCAATAAAGGAAGTTGAAGATAGTGGAAGGGAGGAAGGGAGTGGAAGTAAAAGATGCTCGGCGAGCTTTCGACGACATGGCTCAAAAATGTACCTTTTGAGGTTTTAATTTCTTATTGTTTACATTACAAGCATAATAATATCGTAAAGCCCCAAACGGTTATATGATCGTAAAACCTCGTGCTCTTATGCAGACTGGTACAGCGATAATAAATTTATACATTTTTTTCTACTTTGAACCGTCTTCGGCTTGAGAGTATATCGAATCTACAAGTAAATTAAAATATTAAAACATCTATGATTTCATAACAAAACATATCAGGAACTTTTCACTGGTTTTACAAGTCTGAATTTACAGTTACAAGTGATCGCCAAAACACCATTACCGCGAACGTACAAGTAAAAAAGTTGTTATGAACAAGTTAAGTTCTATTTGGGAGTAAACACAAAAAAGGGAACAAACGTTCAGACGCTGCTTGCTCAATGCCAATATGTTACCTTTGGGACCGGTTGCCAGAAATTTCCATATATATGGGAAAACTGCTTCTCCTTGCCGAAGCACGACTTTCTGATTGAATCGCTAAATATGTTTTCAGAATATGGCCAACTTACGCAAAGCAAGGGGTTGATACAACACACCAGCTGATACTCTGCAGCTTTATCTTATGTAGATGGTATTTTTTCACATCATTTCTCCGTCGTTATGTTCTGTCAAGGCCAAGGCTTTGTTTTTGCTTCATGGTCAAGGCCCATTTTCTCGGGAACGCGAACATGTAAATTTTTCTTGGACTTGTTCCTGAGAAAGAGCGTCTTGACAGACGGACATGAGGACGAACAGACGGACATTAAGTAATGCTATAAGGGTTCTTTTTTCCCTTATGAACTGCGGAACCCTAAAATAAAGAAAAAATACAATATTATTATCATGAAGAAAAATACCAATTCCTATGTTCCTCCTTGATGTCATTATACTAAACCTCTACAAGACTCCTTTTTGCATACTCCTCAAAGCCTTGAAATCTGATTTTGATCGCATACTTACTTTAGTGCAAGAACATTGGTGTTTTCCTCTTATTAGCAAGTTCGGATGTAATCTCTGAAACTTTGGATTCAGTTCGTAACAGGATGATGCTATCCGAACTATGTTTTAGTAAGTTGTTAACCGATATCAGGAACTTTAATAAGCATGTCACATAATTAAAGCATACAATATTTATTGAAACTTTATGAGTCAATAATGTTATTCGAACCTCTTATATCTAAGCTTTCGCTTATTTTGAAATTTTTTGGGTCATCTGCGTATAACCTACATTTAACTACCCTGTCGCCAAGTGGTTCGACGGCATAGTTCGATCAATCGGACTAGTGCCATATGTGGTACTAAAGACATTAATCCTAAATTACAATTACATTTTTGGTACATTTAGTGGTTCAATAGTTATCGTAGGTACCTACTGAAATCAAGAATCCAATCAAAAGTAACCCCTTTGAATGACATGTTTACTTCTGCTCCTATTAAAGCCCGGAACTTCATCAGTATCGAGTTATATGTCATTTTTTTAAAACCATATTTTATATGCAAGTTCGTCTACAGACTTATGTAGCTACTATTTTTTCTAATATTTTACCTTTTCATAATAACTCAAATCATTTTATTTTGAACCTTTAAAGGTACTTCGACAACTTCAGCTTTGTTCCTCAAGACGAAAGTCTTCTGTCCGTTGGTGTTGCCAATGATGGCTTATGAGATAAAAACATGGTCACAAACAATATACCTCATGAAGTCACTCACAGGTAATGGAGAGGGCATTGCTTGTTTCTCCGAGAATGAGAGAAATGATGAGATCTGCAGAAGAACCAAGGTCATCGTCGCAGCCCAAAGAATTGCGAACCTGAAGTGCAGGCAGTAAGAGGAAAGGTCCTCGAGTTATGGCGGCTCCGAATCGAGAGAGAACTCCACAAGATGCAGCGATGATCTGCGGCCAAATTTTTAAATCTCTTGATTTCAATATTCTTACCATATCAGAAATTCTTCGTTTATAATTATAACTGTAGAAGCAATCTTAGTCACTCGTCGCTAGGCGAGTGCCAAGCCGCTCCCATCGGTCGCAGACCGATAGGCAGGCGAAGGCGGGCATTCGCACAAGCGATGCCCGTCTAGTGACCCTGCCGTGGAGGCCTGCGTGCACGGTTGGCCCCGTGCACGCCGCCGTAAGGCCCTCCGTCTGGGGATTGCCCTGGTGTTCTCGGGCAATCCCCCCTTGGCGATAGCCCGACCAGTTGGTCGGGCTTGCCCGGGCTCGTGAGTAGTGGAGTCGCAGTGTGGACCTTACCTAGCGCACCCAAAAGGGCAGGGAGAACAACGGGGGGTTTTAGTGGGTAGGCCTGGCACCCTGCCGGGAGAGCCCCACACACGCTCGCCGTCTAGCCAACGGCGGGTACGGTGCGGTTAAGCATTTCTCCCCGTGAAAAAAAAAGGCCAGTGATGGCGACAAGCGAACTCGCACGCCACGAACGCTATTTCAAATTAGTAGGCAATTCGATAAGAAGACACCTGGGTGTTTGAAAAAATGCAGAGTGATGCGTAAACTATAAATTTATTCAGGTAAAGCTGTTATAACTGAGTATATAATGTCTATAACTACAATATACGAAACCTTAATGATCCGCCCCCCACAAGGTGGACCGACGATCTGGAGAAGGTTGCGGGGAAGCTTCTGGTTGCAGACGGTGCAGGAAGGATCGGTTTGGAGATCCCTGGGGAGGCTTTTGTCCAACATTGGGCCACTATTGGCTAAAATGATGATGATGAATGTTTTACACAAGGGCTTTCTGAATAGCATAACAGTCGATCGATTGAAAACAGAGAATTGAAGTCGAACGGAAATCAATAGACATCGAACGGCACCACACGAATGGTTCAAGAATTGGCTGAATGCGAGCACCCTTGGACAGATCAGTGTGAATATCATTGGAGGAGAATCATGCTCACCAGCCGGCGTCTCTCGGCAAATATTATCATGATCAATAAAATCATTGTGTGGTTTTATGAAATCACGATGCAAGTGAAACTTTTTTTCGGATCGTAGGCATTTACCTGAAAACATTTCGGAATATTATTCGATTTAGGGTATTAAAATCGCGATTTTAATCTTAACTTATAAAAAAACTAAGTAATAAAAAAACAAAAAGTTCCTAATTAAAAAAATAAAAAGTACAAATAAATAAAAAAGCAATTAAAAAAACAAAATAATAGTAAAACAAAAAACAGTGTTCTATACCAGGATCGAACTAGTGCCACGCTAATTTAGAGTAAAAGGTCTAACGCATATCAATCGCGACTTATATGAAGTTGTGTGTGAAATCAAAGATGTCATGTTTTTGTGTCATGCGATAGATGGTCGAAAAAATTTGAGGCGATTAAAAAAAAAGTTTCATTTTAAAAATTATAATTTTCGAGTGATATAATCAAAAGAATTCAAATTACGCTGCGGTCATCCAACAAAAATTATAAGACTTCGGAGAATTCAATTTCCTCCTCAGGAACGGTTAATAAAAATGCCATCATTATCCTTATTCAATTATCTTTTTGTTTAAAACGTTAAAAGCAAAATTACATCGACAAGTAAACAATGGCCTCTCGAAATATTGTTAAGCTGTCGAAGTAGAAGAGTTTTATACCGAATTTAAGTAAAATGACCGGATTTTTACAATCAAATTAATAATTGAAAGGATGAGTATTCGTAGAAATTGTAATTTCTGGACCAAAGGTCACCTTAAATTGTACTCCGTGCTGTTATTGTGAACCCTTTTTGGAATGTTCCTTTCTTGGAAACTCTTTTGATGGTATCTTTCAAAAGAAGTCAATTTATTTAACTGTTTATGGGGATGTAAAAATGTTTGAGCCTGGAGGCGATGTGGCAAGAATAGCAATTTAGACAAAGGCTGTTACGGTTAAGTAATATCCGCATTTTAACGCGATGAATCAAATTTAAATTTTAAGACAAAAATTACAACTTTTTTGTATACAATAAATTGTAAAATAAATAAACAAAATAAAACTTCTGAGTTGCTGAACATACACATATATTTCAAACTAGCTGTGCCCGCGACTTCGTCCGCGTGGAATAGTAACTTTTGGCAGCATTTTGTTTTTTGTAGGCAATTTTTTAAGATCTTGATATAAAGTAGCCTATGTTATACCTTATATAATTAGCTATCTATAGTGATAGTCTCGTCAAAATCAGTCCAGCCGTTCCGGAGATTAGCGGGAACAAACAGACAGATAGACAAAATTTTTTTAAATTGTGTTTTTGTTATTGGTACCCGATATACATTCATACACATTTAGTCAAAACTTGTTATTTTGACATTACAAACAGACACTTCAATTTTATTTATTTGTATAGATAGGTCAAAGCATTATTATAATAACAGCGTTTTATAGTTCCTCTATGGTTTAGAAAACCGGATGAAATTCGCATCCATCTTTCCCTACCGCTATGGTGGTTATTACATAGCACAAAACGGAGAGCAGCAAGATAACATCAAGCGAGTCGCCTTCGATATAACAAGTTGTATTTCTAGCGTCTAGTGGTCGTTAGCTTGTGGCACTCGACCGGGAACTGAACCCGCTACATCGTTACCGGACCTCTCGACGTGGCCTGTCTACGAAACGCGCACCACAATGGGCGAGAGTTTCTCATTATTTATTTAAGAGACGAGTTTTATATGTAAATTAAAATGAAAACTAAGAATTTCCGAGCCTTCCAGATGGGCCGTAGAGAAATAAACGAATAGAAATGACTGATGAATGAGTGTGAATAAATATCGTTCGTTATTTGCGCCCGAATTGTATGAAATAGGTATTATTAAACCCTAAAGATCCACCGAAAGCTATTTTCCAAGAACTAATGAACAATCTTTTTTCATTAAAATGAGGTACAGTCAAGTCACATCGTGCTTCGTGATGGAGCGGCGATAAAAATCTTCTTTCATCAATTATCTGTTAGTGCTGAAGTATTGCTGTGGCGGCGATTGGTGTAAAATGAAACCTGAAGCGATTTAAGTAAGAATATTTAGCATTTTGATAAAAGTTAAGAAAGGCATATGTGACAAAATCTTCATTTATCAATTTTCTGTTAGTGTTTAAGTAAATATTGCGGTGACAACGATCGGTGAAAAATCAACCATTTTCAAGAGATTTTATTACTTAGGATTCGGCAAAGCGGACAGGTTTAACCGTCTCCATGGTCTAGTGCAGTGAACGGGAAACCATGGCTCACGAGCCAGATGTGGCTCTATTGATGGCTGCATCTGACTCGCAGACAACCTCACCTAACCTAACCTCACATGTATCAACCAGATTACAAAGCCATCCAGCACCATAAGTCGCATTAATGGTAAGAAATACACATCATCGATCAACAGCGCAAACTATTGTACCTACTTTTAGTGTTGAAACTACACAAAACGCACACATTTATTTGGCTCTCATAGAATTTTCAAAAAATGTGGTGTCCATGACTCGCTCAGACAAAAAGTTTTCTGACCCCTAGTCTAGTGGTTGAGACCACCCCGTATTGATCTGGAGATGCAGGGTTCGAATCCCCATGGGGGTAAAGGTTTTTATGGTTGATTTGGTTGGTGATAGGGCTTTGAATGGCCGATTTCACCAACCATAACTTAGCTTAGGAAGCCCCTGAGACGTATGCTGTCACTTTTTGTCTTTAATGAAAAGAATGCGACAGCATGCACCTAAGCTAAGAAGAGGTTGGTGAAAATGGCCATAAGTCCCCGAGGCTAGCAACCACCTTCTTAACTAAGTTTGTTGCCATAATAACAACATTAATATTAACATTGTTGTGTTTCAATAATTGAGGTAAGACAGCCAGTTTCTCAGTTGTTGAGAAAGAAGGGCGAAGTTCGCTTCCATATTCGGCGTTATCCTCAATTACCATCAGGTAAGATGAGGGCCCAGAGCTTCCCTGTTTTATGTAAAAAAAGTTGTTAATATGCAAAGAAATCATTCGACGACTTTATGATTGCCATTTTTCGTTTATATACGTATAGGAAATAAGTTTCAAACAGATAAAAAACTTACTTTCTATAATATTACGAGGCAACAACTTAATTTTTAGTTTCCATACTGAGACCTTTTAGAGGTAGAATTCTATTGCATACCACTGTACCTGTCTGCCAAAGGCTAGGCGAAACTATATAGAAATGTGACTTTACAAAAAACTACTCAAAAAAACTTATGATTTTTTAAAACTCTGCCACATCTTTTAACTTGAACCGCTGCCGCATAATCAAGCAGAGAGCGCTGTAAAGCGGTAGTGCCCGCTAAATTGTCAATTTGCCGATATTCTCACCGCACGGTCGCAGACCGCTGCCTGCGCTGCTCAGCGATTTTAGCATTCTACACTCAGCTGTAGCGGATCTGCATATTTGAGGTCGAATTGGCGGTTTAGCTTCGTCCAACTGTTGACGTGTCTGGTATTTGTTCGGTGAATTTGCGATGACGTATAGGTAGTTATAGTTCTCTGATTGGTCGAAATAGAGTCGATCAAATAAATGAAAATTTTGAAAAACGAGTCTTATTTCTTATAACCACATTACTATAAGTATACCTACGCACAGATACACACACACACAAGCACTGATACTTACGAACTTATGTACACACATTCTTCAATCACGCGCTTTTAATGTTAATCATGACGTTGAGTAGATAGACAGTTTATTATTATACCTACACTAATATTTTTTTATTATTCACTAGCTGTGCCCGCGAACTCCGTTTCGCCATCAAAATGCTTAAAACAGTGTTTAGATTTTTCCTCCATTTTATTCCATAATGATTCAACTTTATTCTGCCTTTCTTGAGCAGCGGCCATTTGGAAATTAACAAATTAAGACAATTATCGTAGGTTCGTAATGCTCTAGGTACTTTTCAGGGCCTTTCATTTAATACCCATATTGCTGGGTTTGAAAACGATCTTTAATCCATTTTTTGAACGGCGGCCATGTTTAATTTAGGGCAATTTTCCTAAGTTCATAATGCGCTACTCTTTGAGACCTTTTATTTGATACCCATATTGCTAGGTTTGGAAACGAACTTTTATCCACCTTTTTTGAGCAGCGGCTATGTTGAATTTATGTCATTTTTGCTAAGTTCATAGTGCTTTACTCGTCAAGGCCTTTCATTTGATACCCATATTGCTGCGTTTGAAAACGAACTTTTATCCTTTTTTTAGCGGCGGCCATGTTGAATTTAGATCGATTTTTCTAGTTACCTAATGCTTTACCCTTCAAGGCCTTTCATTTGATACCCATATTGCTAGGTTTGGAAACGAACTTTCATCCACCATTTTTGAGCGGCAGCCATGTTGAATTTATGTCAATGTTGCTAGGTTCATAGTGCTTTATGCATCAAAGCTTTTGATTTGATACCCATATTGCAGGGTTTGAAAACGAACTTTTATCCTTTTTTTTTTGAGCGGTGGCCATGTTTAATTTAGACCAATTTTCCTAACTTCATATTGCTCTACTCTTTGATGCCTTTCATTTGATACCCATATTGCTAGGTTTGGAAAGGAACTTTTATCCACCTTTTTCGAGCAGCGGCTATGTTGAATTTATGTCAATATTGCTAGGTTTATAGTGCTTTACTCGTCAACGCCTTTCATTTGATACCCATATTGCTGGGTATGAAAACGAACTTTTATCCTTTTTTTACGAACTTTTATCCTTTAGGACAATTTTTCTAGGTACCTAATGCTCTACTTTTCAAGGCTTTTCATTTGATACCCATATTGCTAGGTTTGGAAAAGAATTTGTATCCACCTTTTTTTGAGCGGCGGCCATGTTGAATTTAGGTCAATTTTTCTAGATACCTAATGCTTTACTCTTCAAGGCCTTTCATTTGATAACCATATTGCTGGGTTTGAAAACGAACTTTTATCCATTTTTTTGAGCGGCGACCATGTTTAATTTAGGGCATTTTTCCTAAGTTCATAATGCTTTACTCTTCTAGGCCTTTCATTTGATACCCATATTGCTAGGTTTGGAAACGATCTTGTATCCACCTTTTTTGAGCGGCGGCCATGTTGAATTTATGTCAATGTTGCTAGGTTCATAGTGCTCTACACATTGGCCTTTCATTTGATACCCATATTGCTGGGTTTGGAAACGAACTTGTATCCACCTTTTTTGAGCGGCGGCCATGTTGAATTTTAGGCGATTTTCCTAGGTTCATAATGTTCTACGCTTCAAGGCCTTTCACTTGATACCTATATTGCTAGGTTTGGAAACGAACTTTTATCCACCTTTTTTGAGCATCAGCTATGTCGGCGAATTTACGTCAATGTTACATTAGGATCAAGAGTCCCGTACTCCCTCTACGCGTAATACTTTTAATAGTTTTAAATGGATGAAAGAGTTTGATTCCTTAGTCATAATGTAAAAACATAATATAACACCTTTCAAAATGCCTTGAAAAGGGTATCTTCATTTTTCAACATTTCAAATATTGTACCGATTTTGTGAAAATTGGCCAAAAATTGAACCAACCTACAAATTTTATATTTGTGACGTGATATTGTCATAAAAAATGCTATATACATTGGTTGTATGGCTTGATCCTTTTTCCTTACCACCACGGTACTACATAAGAAAAATACAATTTAAACTTCTTGGTTGGCAAAATTCAGATGGGCACAGCCAATAACAGAAAAGATTTTTTTTTGCAATATGTAACAGACTTGTCAAAATAATTTCACGTGCGCCATGTTTCTACATACTTGTCATAAAAAATTTTATATGGTATTTTTTGAATAAAAATAAAAAGTGAATTTAAGCAAATGAAATTATGCCTAAATGTTCTTCCGGAAAATTTTAAGCATTGTGGTGTAAGCCATATCAAATTCTGTCCAGTAGTTTCGGAGATCTTTCCGGACAAACATTTGTACCCCTACGATTTTATTATATATGGAGACTACGATTTTATTATATATGGAGATTACATAACACAAAAGTTTTTATACTACAATAATTCCGATAAGTAATTTTTAAAAATTTCTAAACAATTTCAATTTGAATGCCTATATGTATACCCAGTTATAAGATAAAGAATACTACTCGTATGTGATGAAGTGTAGAGCTTTTTTTACACATTTTCTTGTATTTGCGGACATCCATAATTATGGTTGGGCTGTATGTATGTAGATAGTAATAAATGAATTAATTGTGTAGAAAAGTAATAAATTAATTAATTGTAAAATATCTCAAAAGTACTGTTCTTGGTTATTAAGATTTTTGAGTTCGATTCTGAGTAAGATGTGATAAGAGAGTGTATTCTTTACAATGGAAATAGACTATTGACAAAACCCATTGTTTCGTATTACTCAAGTTACACGTAATATAACATTAGTAATCGACACGAGCTATGAAGGTAGGTAGCGTTGCCAGGCGTCCGGATAAAGCCGGACAGGGTTAGGCTTTTTGACCTCTTGTCCGGCCAAATTTGACTGCGTCCGGCCCGTCCGGCTTTTGTTAGGCTTTTTACATTACGCAAACGAGCGAGCACCGAGCGTGGCCGAGCGCAGGCGACAGGACATACTTAACGCAAACGTTGAAAGAGCTTTTTCCTTGATAGGTCAGCAATGGACGAAAGAACGCAACAGATTACATGGTAACACTGTAGCCAAGATGTTGGTAGTAGAATTTAATTTAAAAAATTTGACATGTAAGGATTTTTACAACTACATTTTGAAAGAAACTGAGCTCTTAAAGCAAGTTTCGGCAAACCAAAAATATGAATAGTTATTTTTATTGTGTAACTTAAAGAGAAGAAGTTTTGTTTTATTGTTTTAATTTAAGAGAAGAATTTTTGTTTTGTTTCATTGCTTAACATAAAGAGAAGTTTTTGGTTATTTTTTTAGTTCAAAAAGTCTTATTTGTGGCTTTCATTAGTATTCAAGAAGAATTTAAATATGTTGATAAATGTTTAAGTATCTAGAATTAAATTTTGACTGATGACTATTTGACAGATTAATAATAAAGTACATAGGTACCTAAGGCTGATTTGGCATTCGATTTTGTTTATTATTTCACTAGAATTTAACAAGATTTATGATAATAATCAAAAAAGCTTGATTGTATGTAAAATGAAGCTTTTTCAATTCATTCAAATTTTTTTTGTCGTACCTATTAATACTGAGAAAAAATCCCTTAATAATGTAGGGTGTCCGGTCTTTCTACCCAAATGTCCGGCCAAACTGGCTGGTCTGTCCGGCTATTAGGTTTGGCGACCTGGCAACCCTAGAGGTAGGTACCTACATACGAATGATAATAAGCGGGCACATGAGCGATCCCCGATCCCCAAACCTTTTTCATCCCGCAGAAGTTGGGCAATAAATCACGCGCAATCCTCGAGGTAAACAGATCTGGGCGATAGCAGTACTTAGCGGAGTTTGCGGAGCCGACAGCATATAGGGACTGGAATTTGAGCGTTCAGTGGCTTTGGCTCGTGGCTCAGCGTAACGTCCAATAAAGTTCAGCAATGGCTCGATTCCTGCTTCATATTCGTCGAGTAACGTGAATAATTTCTGATTGTGACGGGTGGCTGTGAATAAAAATCTTTTACATCTCTCATGTTCGGTAAGTAGGTCCTTATTACCCCCAAATGGGGCTTGTAGGTGACCAATTAGCGCTCTATGGTAATAATGTAGCTAGAAAAGCCCTGAGGCTGTAAGTAATTTATTGCCAGTATGACGGTTAGATGTACGCGAACTTTTTAAAATAGTGTTTTTTTTATTACTTACCGCCCTAGGGCTTTCCAAGCTACATTATTACCCTAGAGCGCTTATTGGTCACCTACAAGCCCCATTTGGGGGTAATAAGGACCTACTTACCTCACAATCGAGATGTAAAGCAGAGTAGTTACCTCGGGTGTAAGCACCAATTGCACCCTCGAAATATAGGCGCCCTCGCTGCGCTCGTGCGCCTAATTATCTCGGGCTGCAATTGATGCCTTACAGCCCTTAGCTACTAATCTACTATTAAAATACTAGGTAATCCACTACGAAATCAACTAGAGAATTTACTAGAGAATCTACCGAAGAATTAAGGAGAGAACCTAAGAGGGAATCCAGTATAGAATTTACGACAAAATTTACTAGTAAATCCACAAGAATTAACAAGAGACTCTTCTAGGGAATCTACTACAGAATTTACAAGAGCATCTACAACTCAAGAAAATCTTCTAGAGAATCTAATGGAAAATTTACTGAAGAATCTACTATGCGAATTTTTGCAGTAAGTTGCAGCCGTCTAGCTGCAGCGATACAGTCTGATGTAAACGCGATACAGTAGCTGGCCGTTTAGCTGCAGCGATACAGTCTGATGCAAACGCAATACAGTAGCTGACCGTCTAGCTGCAGATATACAGTCTGATTTTAACGCGATACGGTCTGATACAAACGCGTTACAATAGCTGGCGGTATAGCTGCAGCGATACAGTCTGATACAAACGCAATACAGTAGCTGGCCGTCTAGCTGCAGCAATACAGTCTGATGCAAACGCGATACAATAGCCAGCCATCTAGCTGCAGCGATACAGTATGATGCAAACACAAAACAGTAGCTGGCCGTTTAGCTGCAATGATACAGTCTGATGCAAACGCAGTGCAGTAATTGACCTTCTAGCCGATACAGTCCAAATACAATTGCTCGTGTGCATTGTACCAGAATGCAAACGCTATATAGCATCGATATAAGCGACGGTATAGCGACTGCAGCCCGTTTGCATCTCGACGGCATCGTTGCAAAAGGTCGCAGTGTGTTAATTGCCTAACGAGGTCTGTATGTCAATAAACTGTACTTAGGGGAAATTTAAGTATTTCAATTTTATTTGTCTGTATAATGTTTCAATTCTTAGGAAGGCAAACAATGAGAAGTTAAAAAGGTCAATTTAAGAAAGCCTGCGTCTTTAAGATACCTACTGTGTACGCCGTAACCTATCCTAATCTCATTCCTCGGTTGTATAAAATTCTAGTACAGTTTCCACCTTCGCATGAAACTGATGAAAACCAAAACTTTCTTCCAAAGAAAAAAAAGTCAGGAAAGGCATTAAAAAAGTTACACCAACGACACTCAGTCAGAGGCCTCAGGAAGCAGCTTAAGAATTTCGAAAGGAATATATTAAACAATGGCGACTCATTACATTCACAGTGTCCTAACACGCAAACTTGCGGCGGCGACATGGAACTTTGTCTAGATAGGTCGTGGGAGTTGCAAATGATATTTGAACTTTGTCCCTCGCGTCCTCTGATTGGTTTTCTTCGCTATTGTGGACGAGGAGGGAACTGGTATATGAAAATTTTCATTATTGCTGGATTTTACTCTCTATATAAGTGGGGCTTAATACGACGTCATATTATTCATTGTAAGTATAGGTATTTAGGTTAAGACAGGTATTAAAGAAATGTACGCCTCGCCTAAAACTCACTGATATTCCGAAGTGTGAATAATCTCAATCAATACGAATGTAGCTCTGTCTGTCGGTTACGCTCTTACGCCTAAGCTGCGGAACAAATTAAAGGGAATTTGGTTTAGGGGCATTGATGTAGATACCATAAAAGAATTAGAAACACAATCTCGTGTAATTGAAAAAAGTGAGCAAAGCTTTCCTTAACTCTCTTTTCGTTCACACGTGCCAACAACGCGTAGAAAAGAGGAGGTGATAAAAAATCACGCTTCACATAAACAACATTTAAAAGATTTAAACAATAATATTTTCCAAAAAATAAAACCGACTTCAAAAACACTAAAAAGTTATAAATAATATAGGGATACATAAAATATCACAATTTTATGTTGAAGTTGGTGCCTACATAAATAAATTGTTCTTATATTTTTAAGGCGCATACACGGTCAATCATAAAAAATCATTGCAGAAAAAACCGTTTCTTTTCATAAATATTGAATGAAAAAATCTTTAAAAAAGATATGTTATTATTCAACGCATTCTTTAGAGGATGGTCTTTTTAATTTTTTGATAAATTAATTAAAACTTGGTTAAAATGTGACCCAAACATGCCTCGATTTTAAAACTTTAAACCTAATCGCATCGTAAATATTAGGTTAAATCATATACTTTCGATTTTAATAAATAAAGTAAACAATATTCTAGGGGATGGTCTTTTTAGATTTTTCTTATTTGTCTTAATTAATTTTTAATTGAAATAATTCATCTTACGCGTAAAGGTTTGCTTAAATATTCCCCCCACTCTCACTCACTCACTCCTATGTAATCAGTGCGGGACGATCGACGCAAGGTCATTGGGAGCACTATGCGCCTTAAGGCGATTCACACACTGCCACGCACCACGCAGCGTAGCGCGTGAATGCGTGTACTTACGTTGCTTGTAAGTATCTCCGTTTGTATAGAAAACACGCACAGTCCAACACACAGAAAACGCATCCACGCGCGTTCATGCAGATGCCGCGCCTACAAGCGGAGAAATACGCACCCACGCGCGTAGGTGCGGGCGAGACGCAGGGTATGGCACACCGAGTCTCGCAGTGCCGTGCGTTATTTTAGAAGGGCTTGACGTTGATTTTGGAAACGCAACTACGCGCGTGAGTGCGTAAAAACCCGCATGATGATGCGGAGCTGCACTCCGCGCGTAGGTGCGTCGACACGCAACATTCAGCGTGGTGCGCGGCAGTGTGTGAATCGCCTAAGACTAATTAAGTCCTTGGCACCGACTTCAATATAAAACTGTGATATCTCATCATCGTCATTTCAGCCAAGAGACGCCCACTGTTGGACATAGGCCTCCCCCAAGGATCTCCATATCGATCGGTCCTGCGCCTCCCACATCCAGCGGCTTCCCGCGACCTTCACCAGATCGTCGGTCCACCTTGTGGGGGGCCTACCAACACTGCGTCTCTCGGTACGCAGCCGCCACTCGAGGACCTTTCCGCCCCAACGGCCGTCAGTCCTGCGAGCGATTTGTCCTGCCCACTGCCACTTAAGGTTTGCAGTTCTTTGGGCTATGTTGGTAACTCTAGTTCTTCTATGGATCTCATCGTTTCTGATGTGATCACGTAGAGAAACCCCGAGCATAGCCCTCTCCATTGCCCTTTGAGTGACTTTGAGCCTTCTTATGAGACCCATTGTAAGCGGCCACGTCTCAGTTCCGTATGTCATCACTGGCAACACGTGCGAATTAAAGACTTTCGCCTTGAGACACTGCGGTAGATGGACCGAGAATATGCTGCGTAACTTCCCGAACGCTGCCCAGCCGAATTGGATTCGCCGATTTACCTCTTTCTGGAAGTTGGACTTACCGAGCTGGACTATTTGCCCCAGGTAAATAGTCCAAACATATTCGTCAACAACTTCCAGCGTAGAGCCTCCAACATTCACAGGAGTGGGTACTACACGGGAATTCGCCATTATTTTAGTCTTGTCCATGTTCATTTTAAGACCCACTTGTTGGGAAACTCTACAGAGGTCTTCGAGCATTGTGCCTAGATCCTCCACGGTCACATCCATGACTACGATATCATCAGCAAAACGAAGGTGAGTCATGTACTCGCCGTTTATGTTGATGCCAAGTCCTGTGTGTGTTGTGTGATATCTATAATATAATATATAAAATAATAATATTCTTATATTATTTATGACTTTTTGGTGTTTTTAAAGTAATTTTTTTTTGGTAAAAAAATATTTCATTGGTTGGCTTCGATACTCTTATTACCGAAAAATGTAAAACTACAGGCTCATCAATTTCGCAATGAGCTATTTGAATCTCACCATTATCGTAAGAAAATACCGTGCAACATTGTTTTTTATAGTACACTAGCTGCTGCCCGCGACTTCGTCCGCGTCTCCAAGGAAACTCCTTAAAATTCAGGATAAAAAGTAGCCGATGTCCTTCCCAAAGGCATACCTCTATCTTTATACCAAACATCATTAAAATTAGTTTAGTGGCTTAGGCGTGAAAGCGTAACAAACAAACAAACAAAGTCACTTTCGCATTTATAACATTAGTTAGGATTAATGTTTAGAGGTAGCTAAAGCCGAGGAAGAAAGGACATAGGTTATATTTTAATAGTGAGTCCGAAGAAGGTGCAGTTATAGAGCGAATGACATCCACAAATAAATCATAAGATAGTCCGATACTCTGTAGTATGTTGCAAGTACACTTGTCGACTATGCTAAAGGCTAGGCTAGCATTTTAAATTCAAATTCGATTTGGTTTATTCAAATTTCATTATTACATAATCATTTTTGCACGTCGAAGAAGCTACGCCAATGGTTCACAAGTCTACGGCGGGAGACCTTGTATTGGAAATTCATTTGAATTTAACCTTTTTAATACAATTCCTTACTTTTTTATACATTTCTTTTTCGTCCGATTTGTGTTTTGTTTTATTTTAGTATGTCATTATACCTTTATTTGCCATTGAAAAATGTGCTTTCAATCTTATTTTCCTTTTTCTTACCTTTTTCCATCACACTTCTACTTAACTGTTCTCTGAATTTAATGAGAGATAAATATTGAATTCTGTCTCTTAGAATCTCTTTGTTCAAGGGAATTGTGCAATAGGAAATATTGCACAATTCCTTAGCAATTCAACAATTCCCTAAGCTCTTGTAAAATTTTACAAAACACTAAATTTGTTTGAACTCGTTGTATTTATCATTTGTTTGAAACTGGCAGATACGAGTATACCGCTGAAAGTTAGCGTCGCATTTCTTTGTGACGTAGAGCTGAGTGGAGTCGCTTTTGGTCGCCTTGCTACAAATGATTCGGTGGGTTTTTGGCTTTTTTAATCTATTTAACTGATAATTAAATATAAGTGTACACTAATAACATCACTAATTATTTATCATAAGTTAGCGCCAAATTAACTTTATTTTTCATTCATCCTTCCTTTTTTTTTTTTTTTTTTTTTTTTTTTGGGAGGGGGAAAATGCATTGACGCATTCATCGTGGTCGAGCCAAACCACGAGGATATGTGGGACTCCCCAGACCGTACACGGCCCGGGCCTACCCACTAAAAACCCCCCCAGCAGCTCTCCGTCCGTCACAAGACAGGGGGAAGGGGACAACAGCCAGGCCTTATTCCCGCTGACCCCCTGCCTGTGACACGTCCGTTGCCGGACTCCCCATCTGGCTCTGCTACTTTGTGGAGCGGCACAGAATTGCGCCGCTCTACACCCCGAAATTGGTCTTTTAATGTGGTTGTCTTCCACGCGGTCCGACGCTCAGTGCGCCGGGCCCCCGGCCCGCTCAGTGCGGGTAACGGGTTGCCCGACGGCAGATCCCACTGGATCCACCGCCGCGCGGGTGAGCCGAAGCTCGGGGAAATCCCCATCTGGCGCGAAGCGCCACGGTGAGAAGCTCGCCCTCATCCTCCCTACCACTAGAGGTAGCCGCCGGAATCGGCTTCCAGCGAGAGCCACACCTCTTCTTAACATAAGAAGAGGGGACTTCGCCCTTCTCCGCATGAAGCGGGTGGCCACACGAAGTGGCCCGCCAGGCTAAGCCCGGCCATCCCACGCCCCCCCCTCCATTGGGGTCCTCTCTCGTCAGACTATTAGCCCGCGGCAGAGAATCTGCCGGGTTGCCCAGGGTGCACCACGTGGAGGTGTCTGACATCGCACCCCTCATTCATCCTTCCTAACCAGAGGGCCTATTACCGATCTCATGGTTTTGCGAATAATATCATAGTGCAAAACGAAAAATACGATTTCCGGTGAGATTTTTGATCTTTGTTCATTATTTAATGATGACATCATTGAAATTATGCCATAGTGATGATATCATTGGAGATCGGTAATACGAAATGCAGCATTTAATGACTTCTTTTTCTTAAATTTATACCATGTCATACGATGAAAGATCCACAATTGGCCTGCAGAATAGGTTTTTATACACGTTTAGCGTTAAATTTATTAAGTGAGTTCCGCGTAGTCGCATTAGTTTACGTAAACGTAAGACGAATCAGTGTTTGCGCCTGTTAACAACGCACAGAAACTAAAACACAGATCTGACAAGTCAGAAGTTCAGAACCGAATGCAAATAAAATTAAAACTTGTTGTGTTGTTGGCGAACTTCGATGTCCCTCATTGAGGATTGACTTTGCGAAACGTCTGCGCTCTTGAGACTCCGGGGCATTAAACCTTCCAGTTACAGGACTGATTCAAACTTCCAGATGTACATTTAACCATATTGTGGACAAAGGAAAATTTGAATTCTGTGTTGACGTTGTTCATATAGCGTCGGTCAAGATGCGATACCTCGTAACTAACTTTTTTGTTACTCGTAAAATGAGATATTGATGCAGAAAGTTTCAAATAGTATTTTTTTTTATGTAAGGCCCGGCAAATGACCTCCTCCCGCCTGATGTTAAGCGGTGAAAGAGGCCCAAATGAGTTGACAATTTTCGGTGTTTAACTCGTAAATGTCTCATGCATCACAACACAACTCATTTTGGTGCCAAAAACGACTCCTCCTGAAAGGTACGACTCCTAGTGACATCTCATAACAAGCGTTCTTTGATGTTTTTTTAACTAGAAATTCGCAGTGACGTGGTATCATTACTGTTTCTTTTAATATTAGATGTATTTAGCAGGGTACTTTTATACCTAAGATAGACTTTGTTAAGATTATGTATTTAACTGATGGTTCAAGTTTCATATAATTATATAGCTTACCGCATAAGGTAGTTATAATATATTTAAAGCGTGTTTATTTATTTAATTATTTGGAAGACCAACAGCACATAAAACATACCCAAAGTCTCCACGTTTAAAATCAAAAAATAAATAATTTTACGCGTGGACAAGATAATGAATTAATTATGTTCTGCTAATGATGAAAGAAAATTGACAATTAATATCGTGAGTGCAACAAACAGATCCCTTTTATAATTTAGAAAAGAAATATTGGCTTAATAACCGCCTCGCTGTTGTTATGCTAGAATAAAATATATCAAAGTCATAATATGTTTTGCAAAACTCGTTTAAGCTTTTGCTTGCTCGCCACAGAAATGCGTTTTGACAGTAATTAGTTAAAACTGCCGGCAGATGAATTGTAATGTAGTATCTTATTGATCTTGATGGAATATCAAAGTAAAATTTGGAAAGAAGCTCAGGTGAATCAATTTTGTTAGTTTTTAGCAAACATACAATATCTGACATTTCTCTTCGCTTTTGCAAAGGAAGAAGGTGAAACCTCGAACAGAGCTTAAGATAGTTTCTAGAATAGGGATGATGACTGAATTCTAATTTTCACGTCTCGTCATAAAATATTAAAATACCGTAGAAAAGATACAATCCTGTGAAATTATAATTAAAATTGGCTTAGAAATCCATTAGATACAAGCATTTTAAGATGTTAATTTAGAAGCGATTAGGCAGAGAGATCCGACAACAACCATGACGTCATTGTTTGGTACGGACTATATATAAACTCCATGTAAATTGCCGTTTTGCTAGAAAGAGATGGGGAAAAATCCTTAATACCTTATATTTTGGTTGTTTTTTTAGTTATTCGAAAACCGATTTTTTCTTTCAGTTTATTATATGAATGAGTTTCTATTAAAGCAAAAAAAAAAAATTTAGTCATCTAGCCTATTGTAAGGCAACTTTGCAAAATTGCAGAAAAATGTTACCGACTCGGTAACATAAAAATTTAAAAAAAAAATTCTGCATTGCTCAATGCGATCAATATATTTATTATAGCGTGTTGTGTTTACATCTAGTGTTTAGGTCTTCGTCAACCATGCTGACCCAGAGGGGATTGGTCGACTTCATACACCTTTCGTCTTTCCGGCGTCGGTGGCGCTGTGGACTCGGCACTTGCCTTCCAATCGCGAGGTCCGGGTTCGAGACCGCCATGTACCAATGTGTTTTTCGTTTTCGAATTTCATATGTACCTTGTCTGACGCTCTTACGGTGAAGGAAAACATCGTGAGGCAACCTGCATACACCTGCGAAGCAATTCAATGATATATGTGAAGTCGACTAATCCACACTGGGCCAGCGTGGTTGACTAAGGCCTAATCACCCTAATATACGGTAGGCTCGAGCCTCTCGGTGGGGACGTATATGAGCTGTGATGATAATGATGATGATGATGATACACCTTTCGTACACCTTTAAACTTATTCGCAAACGTTGCCTCACGATGTCTTCCTTCACCTTAGGAGCTTCTGAAAAATGTACATATGAGAGTCGAAAAATGAAAAACTAATTACTTAGTACATAGCATGATCGAACTCCAGACCTGCCAAATTTCTTTTTCAGCAGGTCAGAATCACTTAAATGTTGCATTGACACATTCACTCTAAAACAAATATCTGCACCGTACGTACGCGTACGTGCATCAATAAAAGTGCACATAAAAATTATTTTTAGCGTAGCAATTTTATAAGCATGAACTGTTATTAACTTGCTTTATAACGTGTGCATAACATGCTTTTATTGCCTCCTAAACTTAGCTGAACGACATGCTATGCTCTTGTTTAACATTGCTTTATGAAATACTTCCGGCATGGAAGGCACTTTCGTGTCCGCACATACGAGAGGATAATTAAATTTGAAAAGCATGTTATAAAGTGAAAGTCAAAGAGTTCTGAATGGAATACTTTTATACCACTGTTTCATAAGCTTTTGATTTTAATTAGAGTTTGACGCTAAGATGATTTGATGTCTGTGAGCTCATATATTTTCTACGCAAATAATATTTTTAATGAATAGGATATTTTTATGCTGGAAAATCAGAATAATCCTTCCTTTTATTTTGAAATTAGAACAATGATTTGAGGTTTGTTCCTATCGAGTAAAATTTGATAGCTTCAATACTTAGGCAACTTTTGTCCAGAGGGCATTCTTTTAACTCACTTTGTAACTTGTCCTGTATTTTTCATTTATTAATTATTTATGCATTCATTATTCGTCACAGACCTTTACCAACACTTTTTGACGTTAAATACATGTTAACTCTATGTTCGGAAATTGGGAGAACCTTCTCGAGAAGAAACTTGGAAGGAATTTTGTAAAATTCCCAAAAAAAAACAATAATAGCATTTCACATGCATGATTTTGGTTACCTGTCGGAGTGATTAGAACAGTTACTGAAATCAGATACATAATTCCAATAATCATCCAAAAATCAAGGTGTTCAAAAATCAAAATTGCCACATTTTTTTTATCAAAACTTACCAGTTCTGTCTGTCATATTATAATCAGGCACCTAGAATTAAACCGTAGGATTTAGAGAAATTGCCGACATTTTTTTACTTTGAGCTCTTAAAGTTTACTTTTCCTGTTTGAATATAGAGATGGCGTCAACAAAAACTGCTGCAAGCTTACGAGTAAGTTTAAATTTAGTTTGTAAACTACCCGCGCTTCGCGAGTCCGCTTTCGAGACATTGTACCTTATTTATACTTACTCTCAAACTTCGGTGTCAAAGATGACATTTATATATTTCACCTTTTCAGGAAATTAGGGATATTTTACGAAAGTAGCAAGGAAATTATTACCTACCTAAGTGGGATTGATTGAAAGTATTACCTACACTGGTGGGACGATAGTTTTTTTTAACGTTGAGAAATTCGTTACGTATATTTTGTGTTGGCAAAACGCCAGATTATGTATGTCGGCCTGTCCGCGGCACTAGAGACACAGTTCTATGCAGCGACTATGGCTTACTGACAAAAAGCCATCTTTGTCAAACATACACACTTGGACGAACACAGTCATCACCGCCGTGTCATTCCCTCCTCATCAGAGTAAGAGAACACACCAAGAGGCGTTGCTGCTTGACAGATCATGGAAACACGTATAATTTACGACAACCTAGAGACCTTTTTTTAACATCCGTGTGAAATCGCATACATTGTATATGACATAAGTCATCGTCGACCTCGTAGTCGCATAATTCTGTTTTCCTGAGATTTTTTAATCGTGCGCCACTACCAACATCTTAATAGGAAGGCGGGCGGCAAGAAAGAAAACAATTTTTGAACATACTCGTAATATCGAAGCAGGCGCAGGTCCGTCCGTGCGTGACTGATTCCACTGCAACGCTTTAATTATTAACTTTGTACATTCTTATACGTACACAATTAAAACGTTTAGTCATATGGACAGTAATATTCCGGAAGGATTTTTATTACATGTGCCCCTGTCAGCATTTTTGCACAGTACACTGGTGACTCTAATGGCATCAGCTTCATCAACATCCGCTTAATCAGTCATTATACATCCCCACCGAGGGGCTCGAGTCTACCGTATGTTAGGATGTTTAGGCCTTAGTCAATCACGCCGGCCCAGTGCGGATTGGTCGACTTCACATACACTTTTGAATTTCTTCGCAGATGTATGCAGGTTGCCTCACGATGTTTTCCTTCACTGTAAGAGCGGCAGACAGACATATGAAATTCGAAAATCGACAAACACATTCGCTTAATATCACCTCCCACACCATGAGCAGGATGACACTATACGCAGCAAGAGCAGTGTCTCTGTTTTAATATTGTTTTCAGCTTGCTATGAGCGATCGTGGTAAGGCCCCTATTGCGCCGCACTTAATCGCTGTAATATATTCTAAAATCGGAGTGGCTATTCGGACCCGGGTCCCTATAGAAGTCGATTGCTATTCAGACACAATAGAAGCGTAATCGAAAAATAACTTTAAAGGAGTAAACTGAAAACTGTAGGTTAGGTTAGGCGCAAGCCAGACAGAGGCGGCGCGGAGCGCATCAGTCGCACCCGGTGGCGCACTCGCAGCGCGCTGCAGGCGCGCCCGTGGGTGCGAACAGCGCTTGTATGCTACGGTGCGCCAGCGAGTAAGTACGTTGGTGCCATTAAAGAGCTTGATTTTGATCGAACAACATGTCTTCCTCTGACGACGAAGACATGTTAGCCCTGGTGCAACTCGCCAATTTGCAAAGGAGAAGAAGAAGGAGAAGAAACTTCGGGTCCCGCGCAAAACTCACTATAGACTGAGGTACGCCGCTGCGCGCCAGCAGTGCGACGGCCGGCGCGCCCGTCTTTGCAATCGTAGCGCGCCATCTGGAAGCTTGTCGAATGATCTTTCATACTAATTGTATGAAAACGGACGGGCACAAAACAGATAGAAGCGGTGCGCCGATGGCGCGCCACAGGTGCGCCTCGCCCGCGCCTTTTCTTACTGGCCCACGCCTAGGTGAGACATTGTGACTAGAGATGGTCGTTATTACGATAGCAGATAATATAATGCATTATATGAACGTAACGAATAACACATTATTGAGCAACGGATTATCCTGCTATCATTATAAACTGCTGTTGATGTTCTAGCGTTGTAGCGCAATGACTGACGTTCCACCCACCGCGCTGTTGCCGATAACGTAACGCGAGAGTGAAGCAAAGAGCGAGTGCGCAATAGGTGTGTACGGGAGATAGCAATATTAACTGCACGAGTCACGACACGATAATCGCAAACCACTAATTTTTGTGCTTTCTCACATTGACGTAAAGTTCACTTTAAAATGTTTGATGATCGCGACGATTTGAAATAACAGGTGAATAATAATTATTCGTTATACTGCTGTTTTGAATGAGATTGCTGTTTAAAATTTTATTGTTCGTTCAATTCTGTTCTGTTCAGTTCAGCAACAGATCCAATTAGAGAAATTGTGATTATTTTTTGTTATGATTTAATTATTTCAGTGTGTAAGTGCGTAATTAAAAGTTAGCGTAAGTGTAAATAATAATTGTTTTATAGTTAGTGTTAAGTATTTTTAAATATTAAACATGCCGAGAATAAGAGCCCCGATCGCTCCTATTTGGAACTATTTCGATGTTGGTAACAGTGTGAATACGCTGTTGTTCATTGTGCAAAACAGCAGTATAACAGGATAACGAACAGCAGTTTACAATAACAGCTATATGGAAATAACACAGCACTGTTATTCATTATTTGGAAACAGTCGTTACTCTCATCTCTAATTGTGACCACATACAGCGAAGCGAACAAAAGCGAGCGGAGCATGAAACTGCATGTTTCATACTCCGCTCGCAAAAATCAATTATTAAGTGAAATCCGACTCCTCGCCTTTTTTCTCGCCCGGGTCCGAATAGAAATCGACTTCTATGGGGACCTGGAGGGTTATTGTCTAAGAAATACCTACAGTCTAGATACTCAAGTACTCTTAGATAGAGCTAAACGGTCTAAGCGTATATGAAAAATATTTATCGAGAACAAAGTATGTGTGCCGTATACCAAATAAATATAGACCCGATACTCCTTATTGTTGCAGTTTGTGGGTCAAACAATATGTAGAGCAGGGGACGGGGGATTTTTGTTACGTTTCTATTTTCTAGCAGATTATTTTCATTCATGAGTCGAAACTTTAGTCTAAGCAGCTAGAGAGCGTCATTGATCTGCACATGCTTACAATAAGGACCACCATTCAATATTTGCATTTCACTTCATATATGAAAATGTAAAAAAAACTAGGTATCTCATTATCTTGTGATTGGAAATACTATTGACGCTATTAGAACTCAAAAAATGAAATGCGTCAGTAAGACCGCATAGAACTCAAAAACAAATATTTTGACTGCTCTATATCAGTTCGTGTTAGGTAATACCTGTTTGCGGACTTCAACCATATATGGAACATTACACCTCGTTATCTGTGAAACGCAACTGGCTACACGACGTAACCGGAACTGGACACCAAATCTTTACTTCAGATTTCAACGCAGATAGGGAAGTAATGAATATATTAATGTGGATTACCTTATCAGGAAATCATACAGGGCCGTATCATAATATAGCCCCGTTTTTCCATTCAAACGTTGTCCCATGTTTCCTTCCTAATTATCCTTAATATTCCTTAATGGTTGCTCTTTTTGTCATAAAAATCTATGGCGAGATTATTTATTAAACGAGATTTAATAATTAAAATACCTAAAAAATGGCCAGATCTTCTGTTATATTCAAATATCTAGCAGACAAATTTGACGAGATTACACCGGGTGTAGGTGACGGTGTCCCGTTTTTTTAACATCTTCAGACCATGATTCTAAATTGAAAATCACTGAATAATAATTGTTTTAGGAACACAGCTAAAGCTTTTCTTGAATTTTTAATGCACAAAGTTATTAAATCGGTCTAGTTTTATAAACTTTAGTTACAGTTATCTCTATTGTTCGGGGCACAGAGCGACAGCAATACATTTTACAAATAAGTATCTATTTTTTAATTCCCTTGACCTTAGTGTATCGTCTTAAATATTCTTGTAATCAAGCAAAACAAAATAAACTGTTACTCTATCATCATCATCAAAATCATGATCACAGTTCATATAAGTCCCCACCGAGGGTCTCGAGCTTACCCTAAGTTAGGGTGATTAGGCCTTAGTCAACCACGCTGGGCCAGGGCCGATTACATCACATACACTATTGAATTTTTTCGCAGATGTATGCAGGTTGCCTCATGTAGTTTTCCTTCACTGTAAGAGCATCGGCAAAATGTTACTCTCTATCAATTCGCGCTTTATTAAAAACAAATCCTCTTACTTTGGTACTTTACAGTATCATAAAGTGATTCAGGATAAGTACTAAAGTAGCATTTCCTTTGCATGGGTATGGCAAAGCAAAACTGACTGATAGCACTCGGTCCCCGGAACTAAAAACTTAGAACTATCAGAAACTCGTATCACGTTTGGCCACCGAATACAATGTATTGAATTCCAGTCACGTAAAATCTTTGTATTTTCTTCATCTCTTGTCTCTGATTATGATCGGGGTTCCGTATATAATTAATCGGTTTCGTTGATAATCCACAAATAGAAAATTGTGAAATTGCTATTTGTGGTACCGACCCGAGTTCGTAATCAATAATATTATTGTGGGATAACTGAGTGCCTAGTGTGAGTTTTATCGAGCTCTACTCGATCGCACGCATCGAACGCTTTAACGAAAATTTGTATGGAATTAGAGCAGCGCCATCTAGTAGCTGCTATGGAATGAGACAGCTTCATCTAGTGACTACTAGATGGCGCTGCTCTAATTCCATACAAATTCGCGTATACGCGTTCGATGCGTGTAATCGAGTAAAGCTCGATATAACTCGCACTCCGCACCCAGGGAAGTACCCAGTTTAAAATGTTCGCAATAAAGCTGTGGTTTAAAGAAATAAAAACAAGTTAACACATTTTAATTCTTTATTGTAGTCATAAACATTGGATACAAGTGAGTACAAGGTTTACAAGGGCGGACTTATCTCTGGGAGAGATTTGTTACAGCCAACCCAAGTGGCAGTGTAAGATGTTGTGTAATTGCGGGAAGAATTATTCTACATTTATAAAAATACAATTTTACGCTCATCGAGGGACACGCGTGACTGAGTTTTATCACAAACTTGGTGTGGTTGTAGTAAGCGCTTTAATACTTTAGAAGATGTAGCAGCAGTCGGAGCACAGGCACGCCCAGCAATTTGTGATAAAACTCAGTGACACGTGTCCCTTGACGAGCGTCAAGCAATTTTTGTCACGTCAGTCATACTAAATACGCGCCGTCGTGCTATTATCTAAGACATAGAGATTATGTCACTGAAATTGTGAGATAATGCATGACTCAAATCCAGTCTTGGCAGCCCGTGCTCCGCCTTCTGATGACAACAATTAAATGACGGCAGAAATAATAAAATTGTGGCAAATATAACAAAATTAAATGCTAATCAGGTTAAGTAGGAATGCAACGAGTTGCTATATCAATGAATACAGCACCTTGTTACAAGTGATCGGCAAAAAATATGTATGACGTGCATTCATCACGGGGGCACAGCGTTTCCCTCACAGAATAACCAGCACCCGGCCAGCCGTCGCCTAGCAACGCAACGTTCCGGCCGACTGCCACAGCAATATCGAATAAGGCCTGTCGCCGTCAAAATGACAAATTGTCGACGGCACGCGCCGGCTATCTTTGATTTGCACACTAGACCCCATAGACCCGGCTCATGGCTGAGCACGCATTTAGTTCTGTGGCATTTTTAACCGACTCCAACAGGGATGAAGTTCTCAATGCGATTACTCCGCCAATCGTGGGCCGATTTTCAAAATTCTTTTTGCGTTCGAAATAGTGTACTCCTGAGGTGGTCGAATTGTTATAAAATTTAGGATCTGTCGATGCATTTTTGAATCAATGGAATTCAAACTCGCGTTCGAAATCGTGATTCGAACACAAATTTCCAAATTCACAATTTTGCAGAATTCACGGAATGAATTGATAATTCAATCCGTGACTGAATATTCAATTCATTCCGTGAATTCTGCAATGAGTTCTACCATAGTCGTTTTTGATTTCTATTAGTAGAATATACTCAACATATAAAGCGTTCAGTTTAACGTGCGAATCATGGCTGGTTTTTCAGCTATTGCGTAGGTACCGGTTTTGATTTTTTTCTTTTTGCATTCGAGTATTATTTCAAGATTCACTTCTTGTGTTTCAAAAATACGCTTCCTGATGGGATCCCATGTAAATCAAGCGAAGCTCTCAAATTTTATAGGCGCATTTTTTTCATATTTTATCTAAAGCTATTCAGGTTTGTGTCTGGTAGTCTTCATCGCATTATGCTGAGCTAATGATGGAACTTCTTTTAGGATTAGGAGTTAGGAGATTTTTTTTAAATGATCACGAATCGACCCATGCTTGCATTCTTTAAAGTTATTTCGGTAAGCTGGTTAACTTCACTAAAAAGATAAAAATTACTATGCGTCAGTAGCGCTGTGGACTCGACACTTGCCTTCCAATCGGGAGGTCCGCGGTTCGAGACCGTCATGTACCGATGTATTTTTCGTTTTCGAATTTCATGTGGACATTTGTCTGACACTCCTACGGTGAAGGAAAACAACGTGAGGCAACCTGCATACATCTGCGAAGAAATTCAAAGGTGTATGTGAAGTCGACCAATCCGCTGGGCCTGCGTGGTTTGACTAAGCCCCTAAACACTTCAACTTAGGGTAGGCTCATGCCCATCGGTGGGGACGTATATGAGCTATTATGATGATGATGATGATGCACTTAAAAGTAAAAAATAATATTAGAAAGAATACATACAATCTCTTATTTTTTTTATTAGGTCTACCAGCATTATTGTTACATTCATTCAAATTTTTAACATTCTTCATAGGGTACTTATGCAAAATGTACAATTATTTATAGGTAAACCCCACATGATTAATTGAACAACAATATTACAACAACACTATCACTATTAACAACTACACTATTAACAACTACACTATTAACAGCAATTGCTTTTTTATACAACGTGCTTGGCACACCCCCCACCAAGTCGAAACCCATCCATGACAACTCAGCCAACATGGGCAGGCTCCGGCCCGGTAGGACATGTACCAATCATTTTGTATATTGCTTAACAACTACATACTGTAGTGAGTTTTCTAGCTAAATTTTAAAAATATGGTAAGAATTTAAAATTGGGAAAAGAAAACAAAATTGTCCCTTAAATTATTACAATCTTCAACTTTATTCTTCTACAATTTATTTTTTTTTGTCTTCTTACAAATCCCCAAATGCAAAGCACTTAAATTAACTAAAATTAAAATCTATACAAGCAAAGGGGAGGATGGTTCAGGTTTGTTTGATCACTCTCAGTAAGCAAAAATCAGGTATAAATTGGGTACAAAAACCATAAAATGAGGGGCAATAAACTACACCAACAAATAGTTCTAGGTTTCTCTTTTTTTTTTCAAAAATTAGTAGCCTTCCCCGGAGCGGTTGTTAGTAGGTCGTACATTCGATACTAAGTTTCCGCAATCACGGGTCAGAGATATAATAGTCCAGTTCCTTAGATTTTATGTATTTATTTCATTAACCAAATTCCACAGAATTCTTCCTTAATATCAGGTTATTTTGCTATATTATTAGCTGAAAAGCCAAGCAGCGGAGCCATAAATATGCCTATGATCTTAGGGTCAGTGGGTCTAACACTGAGTTCTGAAGGAATCCCAGTCAATACATATATACAAAGTATATCTATAGTAGGTACCTATGTTATTTTTATATATTTGTTTAAATTAGTGTAATGTATATATTATAGTACTTATATTTAAACATGGGATAAATTAACTAATAAGATTGCACCGCCATGTAGTCTCTGTTGAACCCAATGGTTGACTGGCAGAAAATGCCATATGGCTTTAAGTCTGCCATTTGTACATTGTTTTTAATTGTGCAAAAAAGATTAAATAAATAAATAAAAATAAATAAATACATTTGAATTTCATGTAATAAACATAGAAAATGAATTCCAAACATAATTTTTAATAAATTGACAAATAAAAAGGGCACACTGAGGGGAGAGCACCTATTTTGTGTATAATTATTGCTATTAATAAAAAGAAAACAGCTCAATTTGTGAGTTATTTGCCAAAGTATGATGTGAAACTTTATATGGTGAAAACTTAGCATGAAATGTGTAATTGTTATTTAATACATTCATCAATCCCATTAAAATGCCGCTTACTATCAGCAAAACTCAAACTATATCCATACCAAATTTCATCTAAATCGTTTCAGCGGTTATTGATTTCCCATACAAAGTTCCACTCCACTTTTCTCCCCCTTGAGCGGTGATTTCTGCGATAAAGGCTACCCTATGTCCTTTCCTGGGACTCAAACTATGTCTATACTTACCAAATTTCCTCTAAACCATTACAGTTTTGGCGTGAAAGCGCGACAGACAAACAGACAGACAGAGCTATTTTCGCATTTATAATATTAGTATGGATTTATGACTTGGACATTTTTTTAAAATGCAATATTTTTAAATTTGCATTTCTTTAAGTAATGAAGAAAAACATTCACCTCGGCCGGGACTCGAACTTGAGTTCTCTACGTACCGTGTTACATTTGTCCACGATAAGTGAATTAGAATTTTTGAATTAGATTTTTTTAAGCTCTTGCACTTAATCTCACCTGATGGTAAGTGACGATAAGGCCGAAGGTGGAAGCGAGCTTCACCTGGACTCGTCAACAACTGAAAAACTGGCTATCTTACCTCAAATTGTCGGAACACAACGATATTATTATTGTTATTATGGCGACAAACTTAGCTAAGACTAGTCACGGTGGCAGCTAGTCAAGTGGACTCGAAACCCTCATCATCACAGCCCATATACGTCCCCACCGAGGGGCTCGAGCCTACCCTATGTTAGGGTGATTAGGCCTTAGTCAACCACGCTGGCCCAGTGCGGATTTGTCGACTTCACATACATCATTGAATTTCTTCGCAGATGTATGCAGGTTGCCCCACGATGTTTTCCTTCACCGTAGGAGCGTCAGACAAATGTACATATGAAATTCGAAACGAAAAACACATTGGTACATGGCGGGTCTCGAACCCCGACCCCCCGATTGGAAGGCAAGTGGGACTCGAAACCCTACCACCAACCAAACCGAGCAGAAAAAACTCTACCACCTTGGACCTCCGGTCAAGATACCACACAAACATTAAGACCACCAACTAGGACAGGACTATTCATTTTATACATATTAACAAACATCTGAGAGAAGCACATTTATTTCACCAACAAATACAAAAACAATAAATAGAATACTAAATCTAAATACCTAGTATACGAATCTAAAATAATATTATAAACTAAATTAAAAGATTCTTGAATTTGTGGTTGCTTTTGCATATGCACAGCAGAACAAGAATAAACAAAACATCACATTTTTATTTGGAAGTCTGTGCCACATTATAAGAGTTTATCGCTTAACACTGACTTCAATATGACTTGCCAACAATATTAAATGTGTAATTGTGTATGTCAGTGCACTTATACACCTGTGTACGTTTGTGTGTGTGTGTATCTGTTCGTTTGTGTTTATGTGTGTATCGTAACACCATTTTTTCTTAAAATTTTATAAAACACTAATTTTGCAAAAACACTTTGGTTTCACTGTTGTTTTAACACAAAATTCACAACTAAAATCATAATTACAAAAACTTCGTCAATTAATTACACAATGTCAATGTCAATTGTCAACGTCAACGTCGTTTCACGTCACGTCAGTGACATTTGCAATTATCTTTGGTCATTATAAAATTTTTGCATAAACAAAATAAATCTCGCGTTTATCCTGGCCTTATTTACAAAGATAGTTCTTTTTTCGCCCAAAATCCCGTGCTCCCCTTTAGGTGGGTTAATTTTCTCAAAATTTGGAATTTGACATTCGGTCTACGTTTGTTTTGATCATTTTTAGAGACATAATATAATAAGGTACAGATAAACCTATAGATCATATAATTATAGTTTCGTCGAATAGAATTTGGAAAACATTCACAGTTTGTTTTATGGTTAATTTTTCATCACGTTTTGTTTTTCAACCAAACTTATAACTTTGGCTGGAAATACTTATTGCATATTGTAGAATTTCGAAAGATCCGTATGTTGACTTGACATATCATGAGTATCACGACACACATGTTATGAAATGAATTTGGTTTTAGGGAAGGTTCCGTCGCCAATGCGACGCTTAACATTCGGCCAACGGACCTCGGTTCTAGTATCTGCATAAACGCAAATTCAAATTCAAAAATCTTTATTCAACATAGGCCTTTACAGGCACTTATTGACGTCAAAACAAAGCAACACATTCTAATTTAAAGGAAACATATTAACCTTGTATGAATATAATCAGGATGTCTGCAAATACAAGCAGGAATGAAAAAAAAAAGGTTGATTCTACACCTGTTCGGAAATTGGGAGGCCTTCTCGAGAAGAACAGGCAAGAAACTCGAAAGGTCAAATCTGTGCTTAATGGAACGCGCCCTATCTCACCTTAGTCTGTGAACGCGTCTATGCTATGATCTCAGAACTGGGTAGTCTGTGACACATCGACCGAAGTAATTTGTTATTGATTTGCGAAATATAAAGTATTTATCATAATTTTAGCGAATAAAATCCATAGGTATTTTTCCCGTTTTCCGTGTGCATTTAATTTTAAAAGCTACAGTGAGATTTCAAAAGACCGTTATTTTTATTTTCAGCTCGAAGAGTAAGGCTCAGGAAAAAATATTTTTAATCGCCGGCACGCGATTCATTAAATTATATGGATAAATAAATTTTATCAATAGATAAAACTCCGCCGACATTAAGGTATTAATAATATTAATTATTATATTTCATGATTTAAAACAGATCTTGTTAATAGATGTTGATAAAAAATTTACAAAAACAGATTTTGTTAATTTTTTATTAGGGGGTAGGTTTGTTTCAAACACATTATATTTTCAAAATTCGCTTTTTACATCCCCTATTTCATTAAAAAAACCTGATGGATAAAGAATATTTTTTATCCCCGAAATCATACCATAAAAGGGGGGGGGGGGGGATTTGTAAAGGGAATCAATAAAAAAGGATTTAGCAAAAGCTAGTTTAATATAATCTTTAGTTTTCGAACGGTCAAAGTACATAGGGCGGTCCTCCCCGCCCTCACAGAACCCCATCCATCATACATAGCCACCGCACAGACTCGATAAAAGGAATTTAACGCCCGCCTAATTTTCCACGCCGGGAGAGAGATGTAGATTAAAAAATTTATGCGTGCCTTTTGATTTTCCCTGAAAAATGATACTGTAAAAATCTGCTATCTTAAATAATATTATGCCACAATTTTGCAATGTACGTGGTCATTGTAGTGTAGTTGTTATATAAATCATGTATACTAACGTAAATAGTCACTTAACATCAGATGACCGTATATACCGGCGTGTAAGTGACAGTGTCCCGTTTCTTTTAACTGTGAGTTCAGACCTACGAATGTTACTATTTGTTTACCGATGTTTATTTTTCCCGGAAAAGCTTTTAATGCGTTAAAAAATGAGATTTAATTTTTAATTTTTATACATGTTACGCAATGTATGGCGCGTCGGCGTCATCATTTTTGTTCCGCTCACACCGGTGCGTTGACGTTCGATGACCCAAACAGCTGATTCAGTATGATGGAAATGTTAAATACGATTTACATTGCAAAGTTTTTTTGTGTATTTGTTGTAATTTTTTGACAGGATATGATTTGTTAACGTTAACTAAGTTATATTACCAGAAAATTTTGAAAAAAAATCGTAAAGTTTATGAATTTTCCGGGAGGAATTTTCAATGATTTTCAAATTAGGATCATGGTCTGAACTCACTGTTAAAAGAAAAGGGTCACCGTCACTCATACCCTGTACTTCTGTTCGACGAATCAACAAAAGGGACAAGTGGAAATGATGATTCCGCACGTGCATCGTGCGGAATTCCATGTTAGGGAAAATATCAAATAATATAATTAAATTATTAATAATATGCTGGGCTGTAACTGTAAGGTTTTTTAATAAATTTGCGAAAAAATAAAACAACGAAAGGCAATCAATGGAAAACAGTTTAATCATTGACCGATCCGGTTCTGAGAAAATAAAATTATTCTAAATTTAAGTCATTTATTAGTATTTTCGCTGTAAAATTAGTCATTTTATAAAAAATATTGTACAGAAAACTGTTTTGATTAAAAACCTCCATCATGCATTTGGAGGTTATATGCAGGAGGAAAACAAAAATCACTAGTGCAAAAATAGTACATTATGATACGAGCGCGCTATGTCGGTCATTGCGTACGAGGCGATATTGTGCGCGAGCCGCAGGCGAGCGCGACAAGAAAGCAGAGTACGTAATGACCAATGCGCGCGTGTATCATACGACGTTTTTCAACACACTTGTGAGGGAAATAAAAGATCTTGTGGTTATAATATTTTTCTGAAAATGAGTGCGCTTTTTTATCAATCTTCCACTGCATGAAAGTATCGTATGCCGCCAAGTATTTATCCTTTGACTTTGGCGGCAACAAACTATTACTCGCGCTTTACGCCTCCATTATTTCCGGCGGAATTAATAATATGGATTCTTCTTCACTTGGACTCGACATAAGTATTTGTAGATAATCAATTATCAATTACAACAAAAAGGCAAAAAATTTCAATAGCAGGAAAATGCCGCGCGCCTTTTTTTCGCGCGCTGCCCGGGCATAGCTATACAGCCAACATTTAAAAAAGGGCCAAATAGCCAAAATTCAAAACTAAATAAACCGAATATTTAGTTTTTAAAAAACAAGTTTGTGTGAATTTTTAATAATTTATTTTAGTTATAGTAATTAATTATTGTTTTTTTTTTTAAATGTCGTTGTTAATTTAATATTTAAGTAACCAGTAGTAGGCTGTTCATTTGTTTCCAATTGACAGCCGCATAAAGTCGTGTAAAAAAAAAGTGTATTAAGCGACAAATTTAAGAATGCGTACTGGACATACATTTACTTTGCAATCTTGAACAAATTAGAATTTGTCGTGTTAAGATTACCGCACTTGTGCGATTATGTAAAGTGAAAAGCACTCGTGTTTAATATACTAAAAAACGGTTCTAAATGCAAGGTAATAAGACCCACTTTACGAGCAAGTGTGTTGAAAACAAAGTAATTCATAAAACGAGCCGAAGTTTTAATTATGAGAAGTAAGTTCTTTAAACACGTAACGAACCGCTAGAAACTTTTATTTCTCTATCAAAGGCACACACGCTCAAGACACTTACACTCACATTCCCGTGCCTTTTAAAGCATATTTCTCTACGTAGAGATAATAGAGACAGCATCTTCATTCGACTCTATCGAACATCGTCTCTACCTTATTAGTAGAGTCGTAAGGACCAAAATCGCACATTCGCAGGATAGGTTGGTACGTAGAGTACCCAGGTGCATACGTTTGTACAATCAAGACAGCTCTTTGAACCGCGGACGCTCGCGTTACCCTCCCATCTGCATAATAAGATTTTTGATATCGTTTGATAGCAAAGGTTCTTATATGAAAACGATTGAATGAGATTTCTTTAAGCGGCTGAGTGTGAGGGTTGAAATAAGTGAAGTAATTTTGCAGACTTCTTTGTAAAGTGCCTGGACATACTTTTGGAAATTTCAAGCTTGAGTTATTTATTGTGTAAGGCAACAACATTAGTTGTTAGTACAATATTACTTGTTATAATCACATGTAGTATGTGTTACATACTCCTTGCTTGCGTCAGTAGAATTAAGTTATTTTGGGCTTCGCATTGTCTGTCAAAATTCTAGTGTCATTGTAAATTTATTATTGTTGCGTGACTTCGAATACGTTCTCAGGTAATTCTGCCCACTTCTTGTTTTTTATATTATTAATTCATTATTACATTTATTTAATCAAGTCATACAGTTTTCATTGCTTCGTTTCTAATTCTGTCTACTACAGTATGTAAGAATCTCTTATCCTACCTGACTTTTCAGACATATACACAAATAAATATAAGTCGGTCTCGCACCCACTCATAACCAAAAATCTCATAACCAATACGTAAAGGTCCCACTCATAACTGCTGATGTGAGAAGACGAAACTCATAACCAACACAACTACACAATTATGTACAGTCGCTTTAATAATTACTAACAACATTAACAAAAAAGGGTGAATAATATTTTCATCAAAAGCTTGGTGTAGATGATATATTTTCATCAAAATCAAAGTAAAAAACTTGGTATAACTAAGCAACTACTACTTATATCTATTTATAATCAAAAAATTCCTTTACACTACAGTAACATTTTTCTACAAGCCAAGCTTTGACTTTTTTCTCAAAACTATTACAATTTACTGATTTGAAATTTTATTAAACTTCACCTCGAACATGTTTATAAGCTTTATTCGCAGAATACCAGATTCTCAAAATAGCAGATTCTCATTTCACGATAAGTACAGTTGAGAACAATAACTAAAAATAAGAATCTAATATTATGTTACTTATTTGTTTTATTTGTGAGTTTGGAAGCAAGTAGTAAAATGGAATCTAATGTATACAGGGCGCCTCAAGGCTAAGCGACATAAAGGGAAAGTACCTTAAATATTGTACATAGGATATTTGACTGAAAGGAGACAAGACAGTTTGTTGAAGGCATATTGTGTTGACACCAGGGCTGTTGCAAGCATCAGCATCCGCGGATTATCAGCATTGTTTAATTAATATCGGTATCAGCCGCAATCGATGTTGAGTTGACACTCACATTCAAGACGTAACGTGTTCGTTGAAGGTGGGATCTTGCACAAGTCAGGTGGAGTTTTAATAGACAGTTATACCAAAAAGAAGTCACCTGTGTTCCCATATTCTATTGTTTTGTCGACGTGAACTGGTTGGATGCTAGTGAATTGTTGTGTGACGTGCGTAATGTAATAAGTAAGCAAGCACCCATAATAACAAATCAGAAATCCATAAACCAAACTCAAATTCATTAAGACTCCTACAATTATTAAGCGTTACTTATCTTTTATTCAAAACAATATACCACGTTTGCTAGTTCGAATTTCATATTATTATATGTATATTTGCCTGATGTTCTTACGGTGAGGGAAAACATCGTTAGGCAACCTGCATACATCTGTGAAGAAATTCAATGGTGTAATATGAAGTCGATTAATCCGCACTGCACACCCTAACATAGGGTAGGCTCGAGCCCCACGCTGGGACGTATATTATGAGCTGTGATGATGATGATGAGGACTAGTTTAACGCCCCACATCTTCGCCTGTTTTTTTCCTTTTTTCCCGTGGGAATTCATATTTTTCCCGTAGTAAAAATATGCAAATTATAAAGCAAAAGCTGCTTCCCGTGACCTTCCCCAGATCGGCGGTCTGCCTTGTGGGGCCAACGCTTCGTTTCCCGGTACGCGGGCGCCACTCGGGGACCGCCCCGCCCCAACGGCCGTCAGTCTTGCGAGCGATTGTTCTAATTAATTAGTTAAAGAAAATTTTATCAAGTCTGAGTGAGACTCTACGGAGTCTGAAAGTCATCTAACAAGTTGTATTTAAATAAGGAATATTTTGATCTGGAATCATCGACTCCGCGGAGAAACTTCGGCGTTGATAGGGTTGAATTTGGGAATGTCCGTGTCGCACAGTGCGAAAAATCATAGTTTTAACTTATGAGAATTACGAGCATTCTAAATTATTTAAAGAGTTAAAGTGATTTATAATTTGGTGATATACACCACTTTTTACAAATCCGTTGGTGTATATAACCCTTCTACGAAACTGGTTCTTAAGAGCTCAATTGTGACTTAATTCGTCCGAACCAAAGGATAAAAGAGTCGATGGCAATTCAAATTCAAAAATCTTTATTCAACATAGGCCTTTCTACAGGCACTTATTGACGACAAAATAAAGCAAAACATTCTAATTTAGAGGAAACTTGTTTAACCTTGTATGTGCATACATTCTGAATATACTTAATATGTCTGCAATTAAAAGTAGGAATGAAAATAGGTTGAATCTACACCTGTTCGGAAATTGGGAGAGCCTTCTCGAGAAGAACAGGCAAAAAACTGGGAAGGTCAATTTTTTTATCTCCTCTTTTAAATCGCCATTTACATAGTCATTAAAAGGTTCAAAAATAAAAAATCTAAATATTCAAAGTTGACAAGAGAATTCGTTTCCGATATCGGAGTCGGATTTAGTGATTCGAATCACTTAGGAGCCGCGACTACCCATCTATAATAAATGTCTTCAGATGAGGAGAGTTGGAGGAGGGGAAATCGTAAGTACCACATACTACTAAAGTCGAAACTGATGACACAGATTTTAAGGGCTCAACGAATTATTATCAATCAGCGCCCGCTACTTTGTTTCAATGCAGCATGACTCCGAATTTATCACCTGTCTCGGAGTGAGACATTGCAAGTTAATGTTATGTACTAAAGGCGTGAGTGTGTGTTAAACTCTTAAGTGTTTGTCTCGCACGCTTTGTAATTTTGTGCTACTTTGTCGTCTTGTCATGTGAGCGAACGCAGTTTATGGATCACTTTCAGTTATTTTTAACTTCGAAAAGGAGATTGTCCATTTTGAATGACACTGGCTATTGATGAACGTTTATTTACAATTAAATTTTTACAATAGGTAATTAGTTAGTAGCCTCATATAAAGGAATTTGAGTATGATTTAGTATCAAAGACTTTAAATACATTTTTCTAGCGCTTACCAATTTCGTATGAGAGCGAGAATCGATGTCCGTGGGATTGCGAAGGTTTTCGGAAAGATAATCGTAATTATCGGGATCCATTATGAATAAACAAAGTCGGCGTTGAACAAATCACGAAAATAGCACTCACGATGCAGAAAAACAAAGCGAATGTCATGACATGGGATATTTTTTTTCTCGTTTTCGCATAAGTGTTGCCATATGTTAAAAATACTAAAATCATAGTCAGAAACAGTTCATATTTATTTTAATTCATACCTATTATTGTATTACAGATTTAAACTGAACAATATTATAACTTTATTTATTTCCACCTAACAGATCACAGCATTATTTTAGATCTCTCGCACACTAGCAATTACTATTGGATAGAATACCGTGCGCTGCGCCGGAAGATGTTATACTATTAATCGTATTAAATAAAATAAATACTTACTGACAAAAAAATACATTCACAAAAGTGTTGTTTGATATAAATCTATTTTAGTATAAGTCTGCTAAAATAATAAGATAATTAATTTGCAAATCATTTTCCTTGTAGTATTGTGTTCACTGGTGGCCAAAACTGGATATTGCCCTTTGTTGGTTCTACCAGATTAGTAGAGTCTACGTAGCCACGAGTATTTTAGTGAAGCGCCCAAGTATTTAAATAATTCGGCACATTCAGAGTGATAATATTTATCAAAATACCTACCATATAGGTGGTAATCAACTTGCAGCTGCTTCTCATCTTTATCCCCTGAGCCTCTCCATCAATTTAGATAATGGCTGAAATTCGTGTTTTTGTTTTTTTAGGGCAAATCCCTAAATAAGTAGAACCTAGTAATAAAGTAGATATTAATGACCCATAACGATGAAAATACATGATGAATTATGCAAAAAATTAAAATTCAACATAATATGTCGTTACACTCATTTAAACTCAAATACAAAACCCAAATTAGAACATTAACTATTGGTAAATCTTGAATACATTCCAAAAATAATATGAAGAAAAGAGGTAGATTAAAAAAGTGGTCTTAGACTGAAACGGCTTTCGTATTCAGAACAGACAAGAAACTCGAATGGTTTATTCTTTTGTTTCCTCTTCAGAATCGCCATTAACCATTAACAGAGTTACGAGTAGGTTTCATTTACATATAATATCAAATTACCATGTCAAATGTCTTATTCAACGCTTCAATTATGGATTAGGTGCTGGGCATCCCTATTTCATATTAGCATTTAGAAAGGTAGAATATTACATTGTCATTTGTATGTGTTCAAAAGTATGAAACAAAGGTATACTTACAGTATATAATATAGGTAAATATATATTTTAAACATAATACAACCATGCTGGCCCAGTGCGGATTGGTCGACTTCACATACACCTTTGAATTTCTTCGCAGATGTATGCAGGTTGCCTCACGATGTTTTCCTTCACTGTAGGAGCGTCGGAATAATTTAGAGAGATTAGAAAAACGAAAAGCACAGTGGTGGTACATGGCAGGCTCGAACCCCAGAATTTGAATGTTTAGTAGGCTACAGATTTTTTGATTTCGTCGCATTATAAAAAAACAGCGCTTTGGAACGCAACGAACTATCAGAATATCGTTAGTTCGTGTATTAGTATTACACGACTAAATACAAATAATCGTCAAAATGCTAAACATTTAAATTCTTTGACAGTAAATGAACAGTTATATACGAAAGATACTAGCACTCTCGAAGATATAGCCACCATGCAGATAAAGAACTACTTAAACCTGAAATTGGTGTCAAAATGAAATCTGTAAATATTATCAAAATATTAAAGATGTCCGTTAAACTATCGATAAAATCTCGATCGCTCGATAACGCTCCGCTGCACTAGGGACCGCAGTCCGTTCCAACCATTAGCCGTCGATAATCAGGCTATTTACTATAAAGGTACTCAAATTTGGCGTACGTTTGCTTCTGATTGATCATGCCATGAAAATTCGAATTAAGGTTCAAAGGTTTTAGAGATAAAAGTTGTACGTTAAATGTTTCTTCAATGGATTGTTAGTATATCTATGCATCTACACAAATACGAGTATTATAGTTTGTAGCCTTGTGAGTTTGTTTCTAGGTAGTAATCTCTGGAACTTCTGAACCGATTTTGGAAATTCTTTCACTTGAAGAAAACTTCATTATTCCAGATTTAATTATTATCAGTTCAAGGAAACGTAATATTGCATTGATTTATCGATGTGCGCTGTATAAACAGTCTATTAAGGGTGAATATAATGTTCAACAAAAATAATTCTCTTAAGTAGTTCAATACGAAAGTCCGCGGAACTACATAATATCTATCCTCAAAAATTTACAAAAAACTTTATTGTGTAATCAATATAAAAAGTAAAATATGTACTGCCGCGACTTTATTAAAGATAAAATAAAATAATATCTGTATGACAAGTAAAAATATTTGACGCCCAGGGAAGTGGGCACAGGTCAGCTAATAACAAATATTGTATTTCGCCATTTAATATTATACTAGCTACTGGTGACTTAATCGGAGATAAAAATACCAATCTTACGTCTAAATAATGAGGCTAATTATTTGTATTAAGCCCTGACTTCTAGCTTTACATCTTTGTTTGTGCCAAATATTATTGTGATATACTTATCGTTTATTTGACTGGTAGAGAATGCCATGTTGTATGAAGTTCACCTTTTGTACTCTTATTTCAACTAAAAATGCAAACTATACATTTATTGTATTGGTTAATGTCCTTATTAGCAAGCATCTATTATGGATAATAACTTTAACGGCAAGATCTAAGTATTGGGTACTTACATCGGCGTGTGTAAAATGACGTGGTGATTTTTTTCATTTTGAAGTAGTAAAATCCGATAAATATCTGTGATCAAATAAGTTGTTGGCTACTTGGATATTATTTATGTATAATATCAAAATCGAATAAAATTGCACAGCTTTATAAAAAGAAACATTATGTCATTAGTAAAACAAGAAACATTTGCTATAACTGGTTGAAATATATTAATTATTATTTGTCATTAAACTAATATTGGCTGTTTAGTATTTAAGTTTAGAATGCATGTGCTTATCATGGTAAGTTGTCTCTATTGGTGAAAACCTGTAATTGACTTCTAATTATTATATAAGAATTTTTTTCTGCTCACACAGCTGTTGGTTTTCCAAAAATAAATAAATAAATAAAGTAAATATCCAAATCATTGTCAGCGACTCAAAAATGTTCACTACGCTGATAGCCTAATGATCAGTTCTGTTTCCCACGTTCGATCGGGTCAGATAAACCAATAAGTTTTATGGCAAGGTCTCAGTATGAGATTACATGTTTAAAATTATTGTGATAAAAATACATCCCACCCACAGTCGCTCTAATGAAGCAATAACCTCCTATTCCAGCCCCATTGCTTATTCGTTGACTGATCACTTAAGGTTTCCAACTTTGCAAACATTGGCACATCAACCATTTTGCTTCATAGCCAAATATCTCTTATCTCTAGAATTGGACATGGCAAAGTTAATCAGAATCTCGCCCGTAAACAAACGGGTACACAGAAAATGTCAAAACGGAAAACTTTTGAAACTATAAGCAAAACGAAAATAATACTCGCTCACCGAATACCGAACAAATTCCGTAAAGCAAATATAAGACTTCCGAAAAGCATCAAAACAAAAATCCAGCTCAGCATCGCAAAATTCGCTGACGAATCGATAAAGTATCGATATCGCGCCCCATCACTAACCGTGCTCGAGGTCCGAATAGAGGTGGAACTTTTGCTATAAAATGCATTCACTCGGACGACGATTAAAGGTAGCCACGAATGGATCGGTAAACGGGCGCTTGTTGATGTTTGAACACGGTAGATTGTTGCGAAACGAACCTCTTATGGAAGAGAACGATGCTTTTAACTTTGCAGTTTGAGCGTATAGCGTATACTATTCGTTGGATCTTTATTCTGTATGGCTTGCATACGTGGTTTCATATCAAGTTTTACGGTTTTTCTATTCCGCATTCCAGCATTCTCGTATTTTCCTATGAATGCAATATATCGACGTGTTTGTTTTTTAGCGGCCTAAGGATTATTTTAACGGGTTTTTATTATTTTCATTACCAAGCAGTGTTGCCAATATGCAAACCCAAAATAATCTCAAATCAAACACAAAATTATCGTATTTTTATCGCATACATTTAAAACACAGGTAATATGTGAAAAATAGGGTTTCAATTCAATTTTTTGTTCGATGGCGTCTATGATGTCACAATTATGCCACTGACGAAAAATAGGGTTTATTTATTTACAGGATTACCTTTTATTTTGAGTATGTACATAATTATGTGTATTTGATGAGTTTGAGCGTCGGTGGCGCAGTGGACTCGGCACTTGCCTTCCAATCGGGGGGTCGGGGTTCGAGACCCGCCATGTACCAATGTGTTTTTCGTTTCGAATTTCATATGTACATTTGTCTGACGCTCCTACGGTGAAGGAAAACATCGTGAGGAAACCTGCATACATCTGCGAAGAAATTCAATGATGTATGTGAAGTCGACCAATCCGCACTGGGCCAGCGTGGTTGACTAAGGCCTAATCACCCTAATATAGGGTAGGCTCGAGCCCCTCGGTGGGGACGTATATGGGCTGTGATGATGATGATGATGATGAGTTTGATGTCACAATTCTGCCAGTGTTAAAAAATAGGGTTTATTTATTTAAAGGATTACCTATTATTTTGAGTATGCAAAAGGGAAGTAAAAAATAACTAAGCTTATAGTATTTCTAAAATATTATTTATGTAAAAAATTCTCGGTCTTTTTTCTTTAATTTAATCTACAATTAGTCTATGAATGCCGCGTTCACTTTAAGCTCAAAGTATTTCTAAAATATTATTGATGAAAAAAATCTTGTTTTTTTAAAATTCAATCTACAATCAGTCTATGAATGCTGCGTTCCCTTTTACGCTCACACCGTTCACTCTACACTAAAGTTGAAGACAATTCTATAGGAAACGAATTCTTTTATCTGAAAATTATGGGAAATCCTCACCATATTTAGAATAAACAACATAAGATATCTCTCCATAAGATATTGTTATGGATAAAGTTAGGACATCATATTTCCCATATGAAAGTGTGTGGTGAAAATTGAGAGAGGAATGACTTGTCGGTATAGACTTTGAGGAGACAACATTTCCTTAGGCCTTAAGTAAGATCGAGGTGAAGAAATTTACGTGAAATTCACCATCAGTGGCTCTATCTTTGGAAATTTTACAAAGATGTTTTAATTGTTTTTGCAAAGGATATACATTTTCCTTAGGTCTATAGTAAGGTTCAGGTGAAGAAATTGTCTTGTAATTCATCATCAGTCGCTCTTACTTTTGGAATATAACAATGATATTAAAATTGTTATTATGACAATATTTGATGACATAGGCTAACTCAGAAGCTCGTTTATGAACCACTCTCAATTATTATATTTATCATCTATCGATAAATCTGAAAATATTAACCTACATCACTAATAGCGAACCGCAGTCGTATACCACACAGAAATGGGTTTTGTGATAAAATGCATTCGCTCGGACGGTGCTTCGAGGTGATCAAGAATTTCGATATGAAGAGCATTTTTGCTTATATTTACGCGTATTTACAGTTAGTGAATGAGACTTTTAATCTAGTAATTGTATAGTTATTATAAATATATACATTGATCCCACATATTTCCAGAAAAAAAATGTAACTTCATGGGCGTAATATGTAAAACTTAAATTCTATAATTATTAATCCTAAATTATAGTCAAACTATAGAACTGTGTGCGGAAATTTAAAAAACCTACAATAATAAAATACATTTAATACTTTTTATCGAAAATATCGCTTTCCAGCCATCCTTATCCAGCTTTATATAGTATAGATTATCACGATTGGGTCTAATTTTGATACTTTTCAGAAATAATAAAATACCCGATTCTTTTTTTTTAAGTACCTTCGCCTTAACCATCATTACCAATAATAACTATTTTAGTCTTTTTAAAAATCCTACCTACATGAATTTAATTAAACATATATTAACGATTTTCCTTATGATACCTATATTTTATTAATTAATTATTATATTTACTGATAAAGGTATAATAACGTTAATGTCAATTTCTCAAGACTTTCTATGTAATCTGAGGAATGTTAGCTGTGCGAATATTTTTTTTTTACTTACAACAGGAATGTTCTTGTCCTTCATCTCATCTGGTAGTAAGTGAGAATAACGCTGAAGACAGAAGCAAGCTTCACCTAATCTCCTCTACATCTGAGTTGCTGGCCATCTTTCCTATAGAGAAATTCCTTAGAGGGAATCACTTCGCCTTTACAATTTCACTTTTCGACCATAACTTATAAGATTTCTAATACTTAAACATTTAATTATAACGTACTGCAATTAAAAACTAATTGCACTACATTTTAAAATACACCCGACCAAATTAATAAGCAAAATATTTTATATTCAAATTACCCCTCAAATATAACTGCACGTACAATATTGAAAAAATATTATATACCAGCAATAGGTCTGTATAATTATGTAATGTTAATAAGGAAATGTTTCTAAAGTATACAAAACTATAAAAAGAAGTAATATTTTACTACAAAAAAGTACTTTTTACCGGCCAATTTAGCATAATTAACAAAAATAAGGATTATTGTCTGTAATCAGACAGTTGCTATTACGGAATTGCGACTTAAAAAATGTAGATGATTTTTAAATGTGAAAAAGAACCCTTCTTTTATTTCACACTCATGCCGAGATTGCCTCTGTTAGCACGCACTCGCATTGAAGTCTTCATTTGCTACGGCTTTCCGTAGCACGTAGGCACTTGTATAATCGTAGCACACGCTACGACACGTAGAACAAACGGTTTTGAGCTTGTATTTTTTTCTGTTGTATTTGTTAATTATAATAGCTACAAAGTAAGCACAATAATAAATTCAAGTTCAATATCCTTTATTCAATTGGGATTTTACAATCACTTTTGAACGTCAGAGAAGCTACGCCATTAGTTCACAAGTCTACGGCGGGAGACCTTGTACTGGAAAGAACCAGCAAGTCTTCCTGTATTGTTACATTATATTTTACATAATAAATCGAGTGAGCACTGGATATTGTCTAATTAATGACACATTTTAAATTTTTGATGCATGTTTCTTTCCTTTAATTTGCCTCTATTGATAGTAACTACTATATGATTTTACCAACGTACAAACAAGTCCGAAAAAAATAGTTTATTAAGGTCATAAAGTTTGTATAAAATGAAAAATTTTGTTAGAGCTTATTATTTTGAGCTCATATGAAAGATGTAGCTTACATAACAGTCAAAACTGTTTTTCTTGTCTATCTCGACTTTCTCCGAATTCGTAATTGTTATAGTCGTGATAAATTAAGATAATTCGCATGTGTTAATAATAATGATTCCTTGTCTAATATTCAAGAGCGTCGGTGGCGCTGTGGACTCTGCACTTGCCTTCCAATCGGGAGGTCCGGGTTCGAGACCGCCATGTACCACTGTGTTTTTCGTTTCGAATTTCATATGTACATTTGTCTGACGCTCCTACGGTGAAGGAAAACATCGTGAGGCAACCTGCATACATCTGCGAATAAATTCAAAGGTGTATGTAAAGTCGACAAATCCGCATTGAGCCAGCGTGGTTGACTAAGGCCTAATCACCCTAACATAGGGTAGGCTCGAGCCCCTCGGTGGGGACGTATATGAGCTGTGATGATTCAAGAAAAATATGCCTATTCATCTTAATAAACGTGAGCTTTCAAATTATATCATCAGCAAACATCGACTCCGTCAAACATACAATTACGCTTTAAATTTTCTTTCAAACCCCATTTAATACTTGCTCGCATCAAAGGATCGTTCGGAAGTTTATAACGAACTACCATCGCGAAGCCCTTCGTTTGATGTCAGAAATATCTTCGCAACAAAGAATAAGATGAGATATAGGGTGTTCTCTAATGAAATGTGTTTTGCCAATTGACGAGCACAGGCCCTTCGTGAATTATATATCATTAACCTAATTATGTCGCGATCCTTATTGAGTGCGCCAACGAATTCGTTCAAGCGCTGATAAAGGAGGCTGATTTATTTGCATGTTAATTTTGTAGTACACTGAATACGTGAGGTTTATGTGATGGTATTATCCATATTTTATAAATCGCGATGCATGTGGGAATGACTTCGCAATAACAAGGGTAAAGCTTTCATATGCCGCGTGCAACTAATATTTAAGAGTCCTTTTACAAAATAAAGCGCAGATTAAGGTTTTTAATCTTTGAAATTGACCTTTCGTTGGTGGCAACAAGTAACATTTGCTTGATAAAACTATGACATATTCTTATCTACAATAATATAGCGGTTTTTAGATGACTTTTTTCTTAACTTATAGTAATAGTGATTTTACCGAAGCATGTTGAGGCAAAACAACCCACATGGACCTGATTTGGGAGCTCTAATTTACATATTAGATTAAACCAAAATCAGTCAGTGTTATATATTTTTATCAAGGTATGGATCCAACTTGGTGCTCGTGTTGCTACACACACGTAGGAAGAATCACAATTCCAATGTCGATCGATTGAAATTAGTTCAAGAGTAAGTGTACAGGTCTCATTTAGGCACAAGGGATGGATATGATTAGTAGGTGTCACATCCGCGACTTTTTTATTTTTTATTTTATTTATTTAAAGAAACAAACAGCTCTTATATCACTTATGATTAACTTAACAATAATCATAATCATTAGCCAAAAGAGTTTCCAATATTTAAAAAATACATGACTTAGTTGACCCTTAATTAGGCGTGCTTAAAGAGTCGCGTATATGGTCGCGCGCGGTGGGTAACACCCCACAGTCAGTTAATTAAATAAAATACAAAATAAACTTATTCATCGATTTTATTGGTTATCAAATTTGAACATGAATATTAATCATCTTTTAAAGTTGTTTTTAAAATAATTATTAAATTTTAAACAAGAAACGAAATAAAATTATGTGAATACAAGTTATCATGCGACATAATTTTGGAAGACTACAATCTTATGGTCACTACGTACATTATCACGGTACTTAGAGCATTCAGTCTTGATTTTTCTACCCTTGGTGCCCAAACCGGTCACAACTGAACGATTATCGTGACTAAATTATAAACGTAACACATGTTTATGAAGCTACTTAGAAGAGTAACGCCATAATCTCTTATTTATAAAAGTTATAAGCCTGGTAAGTTACTTTGGGGTCTACACTCCACGCGCCTAATTAAAGCTTAATTTCGTTTCGAGTAATAATTTCATAATTAATAATTAATCCATGTAACATTGTTAAAATCCAATGATAGTAATGTTAAATTCTTGTTAACGTCCTCTTACATTTACCACACTCAATGTGTGGGGGTAATTAGGAAATGCACACTTAATATGCAAATAATAACTGTAATCACTTAGAAAGAAAAAACTCTTTCAAATAATTTCAAATAATAATAGATGACGATGAAAGATAATCTATCTTTCATCGTCATCTATACTATTTTGATTGCTTTATTTATTGCTTATTTGAGCCAACCCCTACTACGCTGATCCAGAGTGAGTCGATGGGAAGGTCCATATTGAGCTATATTGCGGAAGTAATTTGTTGTCTCGCTTTGATATTTTACGTATTATCTTGGTCTTTTACCATACCCATACTGCTTACCCATCAATGGCCATTGCACAGCTGCAGCGAAAGAAAGTCTTTTCGCAGTTAAAGTTATCTGTGATGTGATGCGTCACTCCTGTTACTATTTACGTGGGTATATATTTTTTGCTTCCGCTGATTTAATTATAGCTTTTTGCAGTTAATTATGACTGCTCTGATTGATAGTGAGATTTTGCTCTTTTTGCAAAATAAAGCTGAAGATATTGAGATCGAAATGAAAAAGACCTACTTATCCTTATATACGTATACATGTAGGTATACATCGGAGAGAAATTTGTTTGGATTATATCTAAGGCCATTAATTTTTCTTTTGTTTCGTTTACTTTGCTTAAATACAGATTGATCTCAAGAACGAAGTTCGTTTTGTTTGTTTAATTAGGTTGATATTGTTAGTTTATATTTTAAAACGAATAATTGAAGTCAACTGATTTAAGAAGTCAACTGTCAACTGATTTTAAAAACGAATAATTGAAGTCATTTCCGTTAAAATGGTGACAGGAGTTGTCACCATTTTAACGCAAATGCTACCATTCTAGGGTTAAACACTGAGACACGTAATCCCATCATTATTTCAATTCACAGTTGACCCTATTTCAAGCTCCGAGCCCTTTATCGGATTACACTCGTTGATTGCACTTGATAACTAAGTATCTGTAAGCCTCATCACGGTAATAGTATACATATACTATTACCGTGGCCTCATCTTCCTTGTAACGGCTTTCTGTACAAATTGATGAATGGACTAACAGGAACCCAATAAGTATTGGCTTTTCAATGATTCCTCCGAAATTATCGAATCGAGCTTTCAGAAGCTCAAGTCATACTAATGACATACATTTAGTTAATAAGAACATTTCATCTAATTTGTTAAATGTTTCATCTGTAATACTCGGTTCATAATGACACTGACATATAATTATTATTTCATTGAATAATCTAGAATTTATTCATTACAAACAAAAATACAAATATAGTTAATGTTCTGTTTTTATAATATTTTAAAAGATATGTTTCGGAATTATTTAATACAATTCGTAAATTATTTCTGTATTTCTCAAAATGAATTATTTATTCTATCTTCTTACAATTATGATTGGTATAGATTGTTATTTAGCCAGTTGGAAGGTCCGACCTTTATAAAATAAACAATATATAAGAAACATAATTGTAACAACACGTTTAGCGCAGAGGTCGAGTGATGACCTACTGCGCAACGGGTCACGGGTTCGATTCCCGTACGGGACAAATGTTTTGTATGGCCTACAGAAATTTGTTCCGGTCTGGGCGTATGTGCATGTGATATTCTATGTTTGTAACTGCACCCACGACACAGGAGAAAATCCTAGTGTGGGGCGACGTTTTTTTTAAAAAAAGAAAAAAAAAAAAAAAACAAGATCGAATATCTAGAATTAATATGAATTGAAACAAAAAAAAATCCATACTAATATTATAAATGCAAAAGTATGTCTGTCTGTTACCTCACTTCACACTCAAATCGCTGAACCGATTTAGATGAAATTTGGCATAGAGATAGTTTGAATCCCGGGAAAGAACACAGGGTATACTCTGAGCAGCTCCTAAATAAACTTGAACGGCTTCAGAACTTAGCAATTCGCTTTGTAATCTGCTTACGTTTTGATCACTTGTCTGAATGTCGCAAGCAACTCAAATGGTTACCTATTCGTCAACGTACAAATATGTATATCCTCTGCCTTATCTATACAAAACTCTAAATTGTCCTCAATTCCCTCAATACATACGCTCCCGTTTCCATTTTCTTCCTCCTAATTCGCGTCCTCAGAGGTCATGCGTTACCAGCAAAGTCCTTAAAGTCCCCCACTTTAATACAAACTTTTTCCGTGAGTCGTTTGCCGTGCGGGCTGCCATGTTGTGGAATGGGCTGCCTGTTTCAGTGCGCGAGAGACCTTCCTGTCCAATCCTTCAAGCGCCACTTAAAAGGGCATTTTCTCTCAAATTTGTCATCAGTATAATAGGTAAGTATGTATGTATACACGATGTTTCATAATAACCAATAAATAATCAATGCGTTATCTAAAACTAATTATTAAATTGTGTTTACCCGTAATGTCGTTCAACCCAAATTCATTCATTCATTTTGGGTTGAATGACATTACGTGTAAACACATTTCTATAATTAGTTTTAGATAACGCATTGATTATTTATTGGTTATTATGAAACACCGTGTATATGTATGTATGTATGTATAAATATGTATGTTTGTATAAATATAAGTAGGTATGTTTATGTCAGTTATTTTGTAAAATCGATTTTTTTATAAATGTAGAAAAATTCATCCCGCAATTACCCGACATCTTTCACTGCCACTTGGGTTGGATGGAAGAAATCTCTCCCAGAGGTAAGGCCGCCCTTGTAAATCTTGTACTCACTCGTATCCAATGTTTATGTGTACAATAAAGAATTAAATAATAGGCTAGTTTTTATCGCAAAGATCATCCTTTAAGGGGGTGAAAAGGGGGGTGGAAGTTAGATGAAATCAATATGGAGATAGTTTATGTGTTGGGGAAGGATATAAGCAGATCGGATAAAAAATAAGCTACCCGAATTACTAATTCCGACGAAGTCGCGGGCAAAAGCTAGTATATATCATCATCATCATTATCACATCTCATATACGTTCCCACCGAGGGGCTTGAGCCTATCCTATGTTAGGGTGATTTGTCCTTAGTCAACCACGCTGGCCCAGTGCGGATTGGTCGACTTCACATACACCATTGAATTTCGTCGCAGATGTATGCAGGTTGTCTCATCACGATGTTTTCCTTCACCGTAAGAGCGTCAGACAAATTTACGAGTACATAATATTATGACATTCGAAAAACGAAGAACACATGCGATCTCAAACCCCGGACCTCCCGTTTGAAAGGCATATGCCGAGTCCAAAGTGCTACAGACGCTCTTAGTATTTTTTTTTATGTATGACCCGGCAAATGACCTCCTCCCGCCTGATGTTAAGCGGTGAAAGAGGCCCAAATGAGTTGACAGGTAGAGTAGGGACGACATCCACTATCCTACCTGCCCGCCCCTTGCCGGCCCAAGAGATGCTTTTTCACGCCTCTTTTGAAGGAACCCATGTTGTAGGATGGAGGAAACACATGCGCAGGTAGAGAATTCCAAGTGTGGGATGAACGACAGAAGAAGGAATCTTGAAATTTCTTGGTACGGTGTGAAAAGGAGGACACAGTGTACGGATGACTCCGAAGGCCCTTACGCGTGTTTCTGTTAAGGAATGGAGAGGGAGGGATAAGGTTAAAGAGCTCCTCAGAGCATTCCCCATGGAACATTCGGTGAAAGGCGCTAAGAGAGGCGATGTCACGACGAAGTTGTAGAGGCTCGAGGGTGTTAGTTACCTCTACATCGCCAATAATGCGAATAGCGCGACGCTGCAATCTGTCCAGAGCATCGAGCAGGTACTGAGCGGAGCCGTCCCAAAGGTGCGAGCAATATTCCACGCAAGACCTAACCTGAGTTTTATATAACAAGCATAGTTGGTCCGGCGCAAAATACCTACGCACCTTGTTCAGGACACCGAGTTTCCGTGAGGCAGTAGTTATGACGGATTCGATGTAGTCTCTGGGGTTCAGATCGCAGCGAATGTTCATTCCGAGCAAGGTGATGTTGCTCTGTGTGTGAAGGGTTGTGCCCACTGTACTGTCATCTGCATAGCAATGTATAGCTCCCAAGGAAAGCATGTCATTGATATGCAGAAGAAACAATGCTGGGGATAGAACGGAGCCTTGCGGAATTCCAGCGTTCACTGCCACGAACCGCGAAGCGCAGCCGTCAACGACAACGCGAATTCTACGCTCGTGGAGGAAGCTGGCAATCCACGTACAGAACTGCGCGGGTAATCCGTATGCCGGAAGCTTGGAAAGAAGAGCCTTGTGCCAGACTCTATCAAAAGCTTTGGCGATGTCGAGACTAATAGCCACCGATTCGCCGCGCTTATCGATAGATTCACCCCATTTGTGCAAAAGGAACGCTAGAAGGTCACCTGTTGACCGTTTAGGACGAAATCCATACTGACGGTCATTAAGTAACGAGTGACCTTCCAGGTAATGGATCAGCTGGGTATTTAGGATCCTCTCCATGATTTTGCACAAAATGGAAGTGACGGCTATAGGACGATAGTTCGCCGGATCAGAACGATCTCCCTTTTTGGGAACCGGCTGGACATTGGCCTCTTTCCAAGATTTCGGCACACAACCAGCAGAGAACGACAGACGGTATAGACGCGTCAGGACCGGAGTCAACTCCGCTGCACACTTCTTAAGAACAATCGCAGGAATGCCGTCTGGTCCATTTGATTTTCGAGTATCGATCGTATAGGTACTATATATTATTGACATACATAATAGTAGATTAGTAGCTAAGGGCTGTAAGGCATCAATTGCAGCCCGAGACTATATTTCGAAGGTGCAATTGGTGCTTACACCCGAGCTAACTACTCTGCTTTACATCTCGATTGTGAGGTAAGTAGGTCCTTATTACCCCCAAATGGGGCTTGTAGGTGACCAATTAGCGCTCTAGGGTAATAATGTAGCTTGGAATGCCCTAGGGTGGTAAGTAATTAAAAAAAACACTTCACTATTTTAAAAAAGTTCGCGTACATCTAACCATCATACTGGCAATAAATTACTTAGAGCCCTAGGGCTTTTCTAGCTAACTTTTTTTAACTGTACGAGATTAGTGTGGCTCTCAAACAGCTAAAAAACAACAAGGCACCGGGTGATGATGGAGTTACAGCTGAGCTTTTGAAAGCGGGTGGACTACCAGTCCGGAAAGCGCTGCAGAAGCTATTTAACTCCATCATACTCGAGGGCATTACGCCTAAAGCATGGCACGGGGGTGTGGTGGCACTTTTCTTCAAAAAGGGCGACAGGGCCCAGTTGAAGAACTACAGACCCATTACGCTCCTGAGTCATGTATACAAGCTGTTCTCGAGAGTCATCACGAATCGTCTCGCGCGCAGGTTTGACGACTTCCAGCCTCCCGAACAAGCCGGATTCCGTAAAGGCTATAGTACCATAGACCACATTCATACGCTGCGGCAGGTTATACAGAAGACCGAGGAGTATAATCTGCCACTATGCTTGGCGTTTGTGGACTATGAGAAAGCCTTCGATTCTGTCGAGACCTGGGCCGTGCTTAGGTCACTGCAGAGGTGCCAAATAGACTACCGGTACATCCAAGTGTTAAAGTCATTTTACGGAAACGCCACTATGTCAGTCCGCCTTCAGGACCAGAACTCGAAACCAATACGACTTCAGCGCGGTGTGAGACAAGGTGACGTTATATCGCCGAAGCTGTTCACAGCTGCGCTGGAGGATGTATTTAAGCTTTTGGACTGGAGAGGACTCGGCATCAACATAAACGGCGAGTACATGACTCACCTTCGTTTTGCCGATGATATCGTAGTCATGGCTGAGACCGTGGAAGATCTAGACACAATGCTCGAAGACCTCTGTAGTGTTTCCCAACAAGTGGGTCTTAAAATGAACATGGACAAGACCAAAATTATGGTGAATTCCCATGTAGTGGCGTCCTGTGAAGGTTGGCGGCTCTACACTGGAAGTTGTTGACGAATATGTTTACCTGGGACAAATAGTCCAGCTCGGTAAGTCCAACTTCCAGAAAGAGGTAAATCGACGAATCCAACTCGGCTGGGCAGCGTTCGGGAAGCTACGCAGCATATTCTCGGCCAATCTACTGCAGTGTCTTAAGACGAAAGTCTTCAATTCGTGCGTGTTGCCAGTGATGACGTACGGAACTGAGACGTGGCCGTTTACAATGGGTCTCATCAGAAGGCTCAATGTCACTCAAAGGGCAATAGAGAGGGCTATGCTCGGGGTTTCTCTACGCGATCGCATCAGAAATGAAGAGATCCGTAGAAGAACTAGAGTCGCCGACATAGCCCAAAGAATTGCAAACCTTAAGTGGCAGTGGGCAGGACACATAGCTCGCAGGACTGACGGCCGTTGGGGCGGAAAGGTCCTTGAGTGGCGGCTGCGTACCGGGAGACGCAGCGTTGGTAGGCCCCCCACAAGGTGGACCGACGATCTGGTAAAGGTCGCGGGAAGCCGCTGGATGCGGGAGGCGCAGGACCGATCGGTTTGGAGATCCCTGGGGGAGGCCTATGTCCAGCAGTGGGCGTCTCTTGGCTGAAATGATGATGAATGATGATGATACCGAACATGAGAGATGTAAATATTATTAACATACCTACATATATATTACTAGCTTCCGCCCGCGACTTCGTCCGCGTGGAATAGTTACTTTGCGCTAACGCTAACTTTAACCCGCGATTTCGTTTATATAGGTGAGTATAAGTACTGGGTCTTATAACGTTATATCATGTAGATTGTAGGTTATTCTCAAAAAACTAAACTAATGTTATTTTAAAGTACTTCTACGTACACTATATTTTTAGTTTTGTTTTCTTCCGGCAGAAGTAGATAGCTAACTGGGGCCACCGCCCTTCCCTCTCATGACTGCCCGCCGGCTTTGCACATTGTGCGCGCAGTACTCGATCATTATTTTGCTGTGATGTTATTTTAAAACTGCTATATCTCCTAAGATATTCATTTAAATTGAATGATGTAAAGGGCAATTTTGCTTTAAATTAAATACTTGTGATGAATAACGTATTTATTTGGATAAGGATTAATATCATGTTTATAAAAACACCTTCGCAAATAATGCATTATTTTAGAACAAATTCGGTTAGCATAAAAAAGGTTATAGTGAGCTAAACTTAAAAGATAGACATATGCTGTCGCGGACTTTTTTTTAGAACTTTTAAAGGGGAACAATTCTGTCATACATGATTTTTGCGAAACTTTAACCGCAGCGAAATCTCTCAATAGGAAAAAAAATGAAACATTCTTCATTGGTGCTCCGCTCCTATTGGTCTTGGCGTGATGATATATAGCCTATAGCCTTCCTCGATAAATGGGCTATCTAACACTGAAAGAGTTTTTCAAATCGGACCAGTAGTTCCTGAGATTAGCGCGTTCAAGCAAACAAACAAACAAACTCTTCAGCTTTATAATATTAGTATAGATTAACATCTTCTATCTTCTAATATATAAAATTCTCGTGTCACAGTGTTTGTTACCAAACTCCTCCGAAACAGCTTGATCGATGTTTATGAAATTTTTTGTGTACATTCGGTAGGTCTGAGAATAGGTAGTCAAGTTTCGAGGAGCGTTTTATATTTTTTTAAAAAGAATAAATTTTAATTCTTTCAATTAATTTAATTATAAAAAAATAGAAATTACAATTAAAAGGGCGAGACGTACGCACAGAGTCGGATGCGCGCACAGAATGAGCCAATCTTATGACTAACTTAACTCTATTATCAGCATTGCTTAGTCTACAACGGAAATGCTGATCTTGCAGCATTTCAGTTATTCACCACCACTGTCCTCAGGGGTCGGGGGTGCATAACTTCTCCCTCCTCAAGAGAAAAATTATCTGACGATTTTGAGTCGCGATAATTTCGCATCTTAGAAATAATCTTAAATTTCCATACAAGGAAAATAATAAAAATTTAAATTAAGGTTATATAAAGAAAAATAGTAGCTAAACTAACACTATGGGTACGTAAAATTACGTTTTCACTTTCACTATTTTCACTAAACAAGGCCGCACCTTTTAATACACTTGACAAGTGTTTCAAGTCGTCCAAATTCACTCCTTTTATATTGACCTTGATTTGTTCAATAGATGATATATTTTTAAGTTCTGGTAAACTTGCAACAGGTGTGATCGTGAAATGCAGGTCTGCAGCAGAAGATCGGTGTCTATCAATTTTTATGTTCTCTAGGTAGAGTTCGCAAGCTTCATCAGCGGTTAAAAGGTAAGTTCCTCTTAATTCGTGTTTAGTGACGTCGTCGTGACATTTTTCTGTTAAAACGCTGTTTATTCGGGTGTAAATTATCCAATTAACAGGGCCAATATGTTGGATTCTTATATTTTCAGCTTCGACTGAATATTGAATGCAGAGGGACAGATTAGACTGGAACTTCATCAGCTGCTCTACACAGGTAGGTTCAGGGTAAGTAACCATATCATTATCATTACAAAGGAACTGGTCGGCTGCTACTTCGTCGCAAGGGCTGGCGGCAGGTAAGAATTTCGAACTTTTCACCAGGAGGTAAGGATAACGAGGGATGATAACTGAGGTAAGGTTTGACAATGGATTATATATAGGAACAGAATAGATTTTATAGTAATTATAAACATTATTATCTGTTAATGGTATTTCCATGATAAATGTAATCTGATTTTTTTTAACATATGCTTTTACTGTCATAGCTCTTTCTATTTTTACTAAGTTACTTATACTAACAGGATATATTAACTTATTGTATTTTTCTATTGACTCTAATATAATAAGAAGTTCAGTAGAGTTTATAATTGACTGATGTAATATTGAGACCTTACTTAGTGCCAGTGCTGTTTCAACTTCACTTAATGATATATATAGAGTAATTAAATTATTAATGAACAAATTGAACATACTTAATATATATGTTGCGTATATAGAATTATTTTCCTTTGTTGCAATGTTAGTTACTATCCTTTCTATGCGTTTAATACGTTCATCTAAAATTATAGTATTATTATATAAGGTCTCAGTATTATTGACCATGCCATCTAACATTTCTGTAACAATCGTTAATCTTTTCTCGAATTTATCCTGGTTATTTGCAACTTGAGAGATCAATCTATCATATTTTAATGCATCATCGTGATCTAGATTACCTGTTACTATTTTTATTAGTGAACCAATTGGATTAATAAGACCTCTTTTAATTCTGACGGAAGGGACTAATTGTCTTAATTTTTCTATAGTCATATCACGCAAGTTTTCTACCTGTAATCTAATGTTATGAAATTCATAGATATATGGTTTATGTACATCTACTAATTTATCGAACTCTTTATATTTTAAAACATTATATAACAAAGATTCTCGGGTAACACTTAAGTCTAGCACCTTTATGATTGTCCATTTGTCTTCTTGTCTGTAAGCTTGTCCAAGTTTAACTGGTAAGAGGCCAGGATTCTGATTAATGTCTCGAAGTTGAAGGCCCAGGGTCCCTTGGCTTATGATCAAGGTGAGACACCACCTGTGGAGGACGCTTAATGTTTTTAATTGGAACTTTACTTTCCCTTGTACCTATTCTAACCGGGACTACATTTCTTTCAGTACTTCCGATAACTATAGCTTTTTTATACCTAGCCTTGTCTTTACTTGTCCTTAAATTAATATCCTTAGCATATATAACATCACCAATTTCTAATGGGGGTTCGCATTCGCCACCCCTCTTTGCCTTTGCTTTTTCCTTATTTTCTATAATATTTTCAGAAATGTATTGGTAAAGATATTTAACGCGTTTTGCATGATCTTTCGTAAGTTGCTGTATGTAGGCTTTCTCAAAATCAATACCAAAATTTTTGTTAGCGTCAGTATGGCCAAAAACTACTTCGAAAGGGGTAAGTCCAGTAGTGGAATGAATAGTGTGGTTGTATGCTAGTATAGAATACGTCATGATTGAAGCGGCATCTGTACATTACTGTTCGTATTTCGCTAAGCGATAAATTTCAATTAATGTAGAATGAAATCTATCTACAATACCTGTAGAGTTAGGGTTATTAGGTGTAGTGATATGGAAATTAATTTTGTACATACTCATGAGTTCTCTCATTAGATCGTTGTTAAATTCTGTACCGGGGTCACATGTAACTTTTCTAGGAATACCGTAAATTGAAAAATATTTAATTAGCGCTCTTACTACTTCAGGGGTTGAACGGTTGGAAATTTCAAATGCTTGACCAAGTTTGCTGAAGGCATCTACTACTGTTAGGTGATATTTTCCTTCGATGGTAAATAAATCTATAAATATTTCCTGAAAGGGCGCACATTGTGTTTGAGTAAGTTGTAGGAACGGTTTAAGCGGTTTCCTTTCATACTTCATAGTTCTACAAGCTTCACATCCATTTATAACTGCAGCTACTATATTAATCATATTATTCCAAAAATAATTTCTACGTATTCTAAGCATGGTCTCTTTTATACCACGATGGCATGTAGAGCCTTTATGATATTTTAAAGTGATAGCTTTCTGCTCTCCTTCATCTTCTACATACACTACTCTTTCTGTACACTCTAAGAATTTTACTGTTCCCTTTTTAAATAATTCAATTACAACCTTAGAAAAATCTCTTCTGTGACTAATGTTTTCAAAGTAAATAAAATATTTAATATTTGGTCTAATATACTCCTTAAGGAAATTTTTTAATTAACTCTACATTGTCTATTGGTAAAAATACTTCTAATATTTTTTGCTTATCTCTTAATAGGTCTCTTACTTGCGTTTCATTCTTAAACCACTGATAAACTAAGATTTGATTCGGTTTAGTATCTATTGCCTCGTGAAGGATAGGAATGCCATAGGATTCCAATTCTTCACCTGAATGAGCAGTTTCTGTAGAACTAGAACTTGTGGATGGAAGAGGATAGTCTTGTTCATCTTTGTCTAAGTCAACAGAGATGGTCGTTGATGAGTCAGAGATCGTTATTACGTCACTATTTTTTTGTAATTTTCCTTTCGATAATTCTTCTATTTTATTGTCAAGCTCTTTCATAAAGTCTTTAAGTTTCTCCTTATGGTCAACATTAACTTTCATCGATATGTCTTCATCGTCAGAGTCTAATGCATTAAGTTTAATTCTGGATAGCGCATCGGCGTTTGTATTTTGTTTGCCGTTTTTATAGATTATTTCGAAGTCGTATTCTTGCAATCTCAATCTCCACCGGGTTAATTTGGAATTTGGTTCTTTCAATGAGTATAGCCAGGCTAACGGTCTATGGTCTGTGTATATAAGAAATTTGTTTCCATATAAATATGGCCTGAAATGCTTAACGGCCCAAATAATTGCAAGTAATTCTCTCTCTATGGTGCTGTAACGGGATTCAGTGTCACTTAGCGTCCTGCTAGCGTATGCTATGGGTTTGTCTTGTCCAATAGGGCCTTGTGATAAGACGGCATCTAAGGCAATTGCGGATGCGTCTGTCGTAAGTATATAGGGTTTACTAGGGTCAGGATACTGGAGAAGTGGGGCACTCGTGAGAAGTTCTTTACATTTTTCGAAGGAGTCGATATAATTTTGGTCTAGAGTTATTTTACCTTTTTTCTTTAAGCATGATGTAAGTAGTTTAGTCACTTTTGCAAAATCTTTGATAAATCTACGATAGTATCCAATAAGTCCTAGAAAGCTTTTTATCTCTGTCGTCGTCTTAGGAAGGGGGTAATTAAGAACTGTGGCTATTTTGTCATCGTTAGGTCGGAGTCCATTTTTGGTTATGGTGTGCCCTAAATAAAGTATCTCTTTTCTTAGAAATTCTGTCTTGTCAAGCTGTACCTTTAAATTTGTCTGTTTTAATCGATCAAATACATTTCGCAATTTCTTTAAATGTTCCTGAAGGCTACTAGAGAAGATAATTATGTCATCTAGGTATACAATACAGTGGATGCCTTGTAAGCCTCTTAGTATGTTGTCCATAGTTCTTTGAAATGTCGCCGGGGCTGTCTTTAGTCCGAACGGCATTCTAAGGAACTCATAGTGTCCAAACTGTGTGCTAAATGCGGTCTTCTGTCTGTCTGTCTCGTTAACCTCTATTTGGTGATAGCCGCTTGCCAAATCTATTGTCGTAAAGTATACACTCTTACCTAGTTTGTCAAACAAGTCAGTTATATTAGGTTGTGGGTATTTGTCATCAACTGTGATCTCGTTAAGTCGCCTGTAATCGACAACCATTCTATATTTGACCTGGCCTGAAGCATCTGCTTTCTTAGGAACAAGGTGTACTGGGGAACTCCACGGAGAATAAGATTCCTGTATCACATTATCTTGTAAAAGTTTAGTAACCTGTTTCTTAATTTCTTCAGCTTGAGCTGGAGGTTGTCTGTAGGGTTTAGTATAGATAGGGTCTTCGTTTTTGGTTCTGATATAATGTTTAACTTGGTTTGTAAATGTAAGGGGCAGTTGATCACAATAAAATATTTCTTTATATTCATTACACAGTTTTAAAATTGATTCCCGTTCTTCAGTATTCATATGATCGACTCGTATTTTTGATAGATTTTCTGTAAGTAATATGTCAATGTCTCTGTCTATCCGGTCATGAGTAAAATTAAGTTGTGAGTCAGTGACATTATATTCTGTAGATTCAAAGGGACCAGTTATCGTCAAGTCCATGTCTTCGTCTAAAGTATTCTGAATAACAGTAGTGGCATAACCACTATTGCAACTAACAAGTGCATCTGGCATTCTAATACCTGGGCAAAATTCTTTAAAGCTTAGTATGGCTTCTCCCTTATATAAATTGGTAGGTAATTTAACTCTTGTTTCAGATCGAGCGGGTAATTTAATTACATAGTCAGGTGAGTTATGCGTAATCGGCATGTCAACAGTTTTCGTTTTTAAAATTTTATTTTTTAAATCAATAATCGCATCTAACTGTTTTAATAAGTCGTTCCCAACTAGACCATTGTAACGCGAGTCTACGTCATAAACGTAAAATTTATGGTAATCGTTATTATTAAAAGAGGGCATTAATGGTATCTGTATAACTTTGTCGTGTGATGAACTTGCGTGTGTGCTGATCACTTCGAAAGGTTCGTGAAATATGTATGGAAGAAAATACTCTTGAGCTTTTCGCGAACTGATGAAAGAGCGCGTGCTACCAGTGTCTATCATAAATTTAGAGTCTATTTCGGGTATATATATGTAAGGTAATTTTAATTTCATATCGCAGTTTAACTCTATGATTTCTTTGTCTTTGTAGAGGCTTCTAGCTGAAAATTTCCACTCTGGTTATTTTGAGAATTTTGTTCACAATCTTCAATTTGTGCGGAAGGAGGAGGTGGAAATTGTTTATTTAGGTTACTATAATTATAGTCGTAGTTAACGTGTGTGGAATGAGGGTTTTCAAAATAATTGGTAAAGTCGTAATCATGTTCTGTCTCATAATTGCCGGGACAGGGATAGTATTGCGGCTCTACATATTGTGTCTCGTATTCCTCGCTATTATATAACTCAGTTTCGTTTACACGGAAGCCTTGTCTGTTTTGTGGTGCTGTGCGCATAGAGACATCGGTTGTGTAAGGTCTATTAGGTGCATTTTGTTGTTGCTGTCCAAATTGTTGAGGACGCATTGGTGGTTGAGGCTGCAATCCTACAGGTCTGTAACCAAACTGTGGTGGGCGGTAGCCTATTTGTTGTTGGGGCCTAAAGCCAAATTGAGGGGGATGATATTGCGGTCGGTAATATTGTTGTTGGGGTTGATTATAAGGGCCTGTTTGTCTAATTTGTTTACTTTGCGGAATTCCAAATTTAAAATTATTTTGCAGGTGAGGTGTCGCGGGAAATCTAAATTGACCATTTGGTAAATGAGATATATTAGGTGTATTAGTTTTAAATGGATTTTGAGGTTTATTAAAATATTGGTTACTTGTCTTGTTTCGTAAGTGATATTGTTCCAGAAAATTGACTTCTTCTAACACTATGCTGAGGGCAGACTCGAGAGTTTCTGGGGCTTTTAGCCTTACTATTCTCACCATATTTTCTGGTAAGTTATATAGAAATACATTGAGTGACATTTTATTGTAAATTATAATTTTATTCGTACGCATATTTTCGTCAGGTAATAAGTTTACTTTAGATATTAAATTAGAGCGCACCGATTGTACGCGGTTACAAAAATCTAAAAATGATTCACTTGATTTAATTCGTAAGCCTTCTAACTCTATAGCGATACACTCCTCAGTGCGCGGATCGCCAAAATGCTGAACTAGCAAGTCCTTGAACTCACCCCACGTCTCGATGTCGGCTCGCTCGCTGATAAGAGACGCTGCTTTGTCCGTTAGACGGCTGGTTATAATTTGTATTATATAACTATTTTGAGCCTCATTGCCTCTGAATTTGTCTATAATAGTAGGTGTATATTGGGCATTCTAAAACAGTTTTCATCAAAACACCGCAAACGAACGCAGTGAGATTTGAGCTACGCTTCGCTGCGCTCTAGCTCCGCAAATCTCACTGCGTTCGTTTACGGTGATTTGATGAAAACAGTTTAAGATTGCCCAATATACATTATATAGGGTTAAATGGAAAAGAAGATTTTTTATTTCATTTCATTTCATAATGTTTCTATTGTGTTGTGTTGTTTGACTGTAAACAGTATACTTTTGATTGATTGCGATTTACTAGACACATTTTCAAGGTTTTCTATCTCAGAATATTAAGGCATTCAACTAGGTAGCAGTGCAATAACAACAGAAATTAAACAGGTTGAGGTTTCGTAGCTTCAGGACTCAACTCTCGGATAAGTACCGTTCTACACTCTGCCTGCCATACAGTTTCAAAGCATTCCCACGAAATTCATTTATCAGCAATAAATTTATTGCACATTATTCATATATCCAGTTACGAGTGCTTACTCAAATAATAAGGCTTCTTTCACACGTTAATACTTTTATTTGTTTATTAAATTACTTCAATTAAATATATTCTTTATTATAAAACAAAGTATAAAATTGTTGATTTTTACAAAATATTTAAAAGGGCGGGCTAATCCCTGAAAGATGTGTTCCAGTCATCACACGAATAAAAAATAGAAAATAAATATTCCAATAATTTAAAAAATGAAAATATAAAAAATATTAAGAACATTTTAACTACCTACCTTGGCTGACTAAGGTCTTAACATCCTAATTAAATAGGGTAGTGCGGTGGGAACGTGTATGAGATGCTGCCGATGAATACCACCTATGTATTATTACAATAATTTTCATAAACTTCTATGGTTCTGTCCTCATGTCGTATCAATATCGTTATGCTATAAATACATTCGGTTCGCCTAATAGAACGATATACCTATTGTTTATCTGTTTTAAATAGTAGTATCGAAAAATGAAAATTAGAAATCGCATCCGTTATTATAAAGAAGACTTTTTAATTTGGAGATAATATTCGTTAGTAATTGTAAATATGTATGTACATGTATAATTTAAATAAATATAATAAACCCGAAATGAAAAAAAATTTGGAGCATGCAGCCTTACACGAGATTTCTGCATCAGCAGAATTAAACGGTTACCAACTATTTTGCTGTATATGCACAGTATTGTATTGCAAGTTTGTGGAAATAAACGACAAACAATTAATTTGCTGATTATTTCCGCGTCATATTGCACATTGGTAGAATTATGGGTAAATATCAAATTTTGCTAAATATCATGAAAGTCAGAGGTGCAAAACGTTATTAAGTTTTATATTTCGAGTATGGAACCGACTTTTTGAAAGTAAACTACCAAACTATAATCTTCTCTTAGATGTTGTGATGCTGAATAACGATCTACTACTACCTCGAAAATAAAAATCCAATACACGTAATTGCGTCAGTTCGTCGTTTTGTTTCTTTCTTGCTACGTAAGTACTTTTTTTTTATATAGCTGACGAAGTTCAGCCGATGATCGGACCGTTTTTGGATCATACGCAACTGCGGATCAAAAATTTTGTTGCAGACCTGAGAACTGCTCCACTCACACGTCCCGGGTACCATAGTACCCAGAGCGCTTCGCGTCTCCTTTGCCTAAAACGCGCGGTGTGATAAAAAAATCACGAAAAAAAAAATATTTTCTCTAAATAAAGTGTCAGTTCTTTAGTGTTTGAAAAACGAACACTGACCATGGAAGTGGAAGTGAATGCATTAGGATTCTCGATAACGTATAGACATCATATCCGTGAATGCATATTTGTTTTCTTATAAATATTTTGTGTGGATATGATTTGGACGGAAATTAATAATTTTATGATTATATATATCATATTTTATAATATTACTTACTTATTTAACAATATAAAAATTAATGAGCATTCTTTTTTAGATTAGTCTTTAATTAATGTTAAATAAAAATGATTATAAAGATAAGGTATAGGTTGAGAACCTCAGTAAAATTATTACTTGCATTGCACTTTTCTTATATAAAATCCGGAAAAACTGTAGTCACAGTACACTCCAGTGCTATCTCTGACCACTAACAGTGCTTCAGTACCTCCTCATCAAAAAATCTCAAGACCAAGACAGCTGAAAAATGTTCGTAAGTTTTTATACTTTATTGCTATACTTTATATCTATTCTTTAATTGTCTATAAGTGGTTGATCATCTTCATGCTTCAACAAATTGAGCCGTTGGACCAGGCTGTCTTCACGAGGGACCATCAAGCCCAGCAGTGGCATGCTGATTGACTGATGATGATGATATTTTTTTTATCTTATGAATTGAAGATGTGAATCTTCAACTCGTTTTCTTGTAACCACTCTTAATACTAATATGACATTTACTATTTTCAGGTCGGATAGCAAGCAAAACAAAAGGTCAGCCAAGAAGAGCTGTGAATCTGACCTTTTCTTTGATACCGACGACGGAGACATCAGGTACTTTTATTGCTATATTTACATATATCTAAATTTCAAGTGTTTAATGTGTACAATAATCGTGTATCCTTTTTCTATCTCCCTAGTCCAAAGAAGAGAAGCAAGGCGATAAAGTGCCTATCGAAGGCGAAGAGTGCAGAAGTGAAGAATACATCGTCGTCCAATACTTCTGAGTGGTTGTTCGACTCAGAGTCGGACAGCGAGGTTTCGCGGCCGCCAAACCTGCCAAACAAGACCACCAGTATCCTGACACGCCGAGTACCTGGTGGTGTAACGCGTCGGACTGCACAGCTCGACGGCGACTTGCTAGTGGAGCTACGCCTCTACAACCAGAAGGAGGTATCTAATCTCAGCGGCCTTGACCGGTGCGAGCGCGCTATCGTTTGGGTACGCTTGCAAGGCGAAGCAGAATCTCCAGAATTTTACGCATTAAAAAAATTTGTAAAATTAGCTAAGGCAAAGTTTACCACAGAGGGGATATTTTATAAAGATAAAGTTAAAAAATAGGTTCTCTTTTGTTTCTCTCTGCGTAAATTATGTTTTAGCTGGTTTACTTATTGTTTATCGTTAGCAAACTCAAAGATTAGGTACTTACATACTTAAGCCTTTATTACTTTAACTTTGAGAATTTGTACTGTCCAAATCATAATGTCGAGGTCTACTTTCTGTTCAGTTTGTGACGTATCCGTAAATAACAAAGTTTTCTCTGCACATTTGAAAAGTATTTTACATAAGAACAACAGTTCGGTCGTTGATAGTGAGGGGGTTGAAAAAGTTCATAGCGCTTTTCGTAATCGTATAGCATCGTACCGTGTTCGATATCAAGATGAGGGTCATGATAGTGCGCGTGTTCGCCCGCCCGCCGAGTTTTTATGGCACTTGCGCTCTCGCGTACGCCTATTGCTCATAGCGAAAATTCAAGCTCACACTAATGTTAAAGCTAATTTTGAACTTTTCTGTGAATTCTTTCTGCTTAGTAAGTATGATTCGATTTCAATCAAGTCATTTGCAACGGAAAACTTCATCTTGCATCAAAACTTCAATTTTGAAGATATGTTTTCAAAAATTATTCACTTAATTTGTAAAAAAATTGAAGAATTTGAAGAAAGAGATAGTGGGTGGGCCTATTTACAAAGCCTATATCTAGAAGTAAATATAAACAAATATAACCCGTTAAGAGGCTCCAGTTTTATAGAATTACCAAAGTCCATAAAATGTAAACGAGCATGTATCAACATTCAAAATTCTGATAATTATTGTTTTTTATGGTGTATCATGGCAGCACTATTTCCTATAAACAGAAACGCACATCGAACGTCAGCTTACCCACACTTTAAAAATGTACTCAATATCAAAAATATGATTTTTCCAGTTGGGTTTGCGGACATCAAAGTTTTTGAAAAGAATAATCCTCGCATAAGTATTAATATTTACGGCATTCAAAAGAATGGTAACATTGTTGGACCTTTATACAAAAGCGAGATTCGCAAAGATCATCACATTAATATGCTTTTCCTGGAAAACAGAAAACGCACCCATTACTGTCTTATTAAAGATTTATCTAAATTACTTCGTCTTCAATTAACTAAACATCATTCTAAAATATATTTATGCGAGGATTGTATGATATTCTTTGATAGTAATGATAAACTGAAAGCTCATGTTTGTGGTGGTGTATCGACAATATTACCCGGTGATGGAACACGAATTCAATTTAATCATTACGAGCGAATGCATGACATGCCCTTCGTCTTATACGCAGATTTTGAATCATTATTAAAACCAACTGAACTCGATTCTGGATCAGGCTGTACAAAGATATTGCAAAAACACGTACCATCAGCATTTGCTTATTACGTTGTGTGTTCTTATGATAAGTCGCGTAATAAATATGTATCTTATCGAGGTCCAGCCTGTGTAGAAAAGTTTTTAGAAAGTCTATTATTGGATATAACCGATATTTATAACGTTTTGCAGTCGCCAGTGGCTATTTGTTTAACAAATGAAGACAAAGCGAACTTTGCTCGGGCTACAAATTGTTTTCTTTGTGATAAAATATTGTTTGACGATAAAGTTAAAGATCATTGCCATCTTACAGGACGGTATCGTGGTGCAGCTCATTCTTATTGCAATATTAGATATTGTTTGCCTAAGTTTGTTCCTATATTTTTTCATAATTTAGCGGGTTATGACAGTCATCTTTTTATACGACAGTTGGGAAAACTATCAGGAAAAATACAAGTAATAGCAAAAAATAAGGAAAACTACATATCTTTTACAAAATTTTTTCAAATTAATGATAAAGATATCATACCTGTTCGATTTGTTGATTCTTTTAAATTTTTAGGCACAAGTCTAGAGAAACTTGTCGCAAACTTAAAAAATGACGACTTTAAACATCTGCGGCGTTATTTTCCTTCTCGTGAGCATTTTGCTTTAATAAAACGAAAAGGGGTGTATCCATATGAATACATGACTACTTGGAGTTCATACGAAGACAAAGTACTTCCGCCTCAGGAGTTCTTTTTCAGCAAATTACGCAATAGTAATATATCTAAAGTAGATTATGATCATGCAAAAAAAGTCTGGTAAACGTTTGAATTATCGAATCTCGGTGAATACACAGACTTGTATCTTAAGTCAGATGTTCTTTTATTAGCTGACGTTTTTGAAAGTTTTCGCCAGACATGTAAGATGAATTATAAATTAGATCCAGCCTTTTATGTTACAGCACCGAGTCTCAGTTTTGATGCCATGCTATTAAAAACAGATGTTAAATTAGAATTAATACACGACCTGGAAATAATAAGAATGATTCAAAAAGGTATTCGCGGTGGAATATGTTTATGTTCGACAAGGTATTCAAAAGCCAATAACAAGTATTTAAAAACTTACGATCCAAGAAAAAGTAATAACTTTCTAATTTATATCGATTGTAATAATCTCTATGGATATGCAATGTGTGCTTATTTGCCTCATTCCAATTTTAAGTTATTGAATGACTTGGAAATCGCTGGAATAGATTTTATAAATGTGCCAACTAACGGAGACACTGGTTATATACTAGAAGTAGATTTAGAATACCCCGAACATTTGCATAATGATCATAACGATTTTCCATTCTGTGCTCAAAAATTTACTCCGCCAGGTTCTAAAACTTCAAAATTGATTCCAAATTTATACGATAAATATTTCTATGTCATACATTTTGCTCATCTGCAAACATGTATAAAACATGGTTTGTTGTTAAAAAAAATACATAGAGTTATTCAATTTAATCAGAGTCCTTATTTAAAGCAGTATATTGACATGAATACTGAATTACGAAAAAAAGCTAAATCTACATTTGAACAAGATTTCTTCAAACTTCTTAACAACAGTATATTTGGCAAGACGTTAGAAGACACAGAAAAGAGGGTTAATGTGAAATTAGTCAATAAGTGGAATGATGATAGTAACAAAACAAAGAAAAGTTTCTGTGCAGAGCAAATGATAGCTCGACCAAATTTTCACAGTGTTACAATTTTCACTGAAAACTTGGTAGCCATTCAAATGAAGCCTGAAACAATCACTTTGGATAAACCTATATACATTGGTTTTTCCGTTTTGGAAATATCTAAGAGTCACATGTTTGATTTTCATTATTCTATTATGAAGCCTTTTTATAAGGAAAAGTTAAAACTTTGTTATACGGATACTGATAGTTTTTTGTATTCAATAGAAAGTAAAGATTTTTATGCTGATTTAAAATCAAATTTTCTTCCCTATTTCGACACTAGTAATTATTCTGTAAATAACGTATACGACATTCCTAGTTGGAACAAAAAGGTGCCAGGTCTCTTTAAAGATGAGCTAGGAGGAAGTTTGATTTCGAAGTTTGTAGGATTAAGGTCCAAATTATACTGTATTAAAACGGCAGAAGATGAATTAAAAAAAGCAAAAGGCATACAGAAGCAAGTATTAAAAGATGTACAATATAAAGATTATTACAAGGTATTAAATGAAAATACATTTTTGAAGAAAAAAAATATCATATTTAAATCTCTTAAGCACGAAATATTTACTCAAGAACAGAACAAAATAGCTTTGTCAGGTAATGACGATAAACGTATCATATTAAAAAACAAAATTTCTACTTTATCATGGGGTCACTGGGATAGTTTAGTTTAATATCATTAGTTTTTCTTTAGAAGCACCGTATTGTATAGTTTATTATTATTTTAATGGTAATCATGAATCAAATTGTAAGTTGAGAAATATGTTACCCCATCATCTATTTATTTATTATATGGCTTAAGTAATGAATAAGTTAATAGAATAAAAACATATATGAAATTGTATAGTATGTACCGACACGGCACTTTATATTGTAAAGTTATTTAATTTTAATATTGTTATCCATCAGTTATTTGTTTAATAGTATTATACATTGTTTTTAATGGTAAATAGGTAAATTAATTACCTAGTTTTAATCAAATACTTAATGTTGTATTGTAACGATGAAAATATATAACGTTATAAACCAGCTACCATGTTTTTTTTATTTCATAATCCATAAAATATAAAACTATTAATAAAATAGCACACGCAATGAACAATTCGAAACTGGTTGGGACATGTTATTGCTGATTTAGGTATTCCAACTTATAGTTCATTAGTAATTTGTCCAATTGCGATTCCGTGCGAATGCTTTGTTGTTATGTCAGCATTATATTTACACTATAAATAGCTATTAAAGTCGAATGTTTTTAAAATTTGTTTCACACATAATTAATCAAGTGACAACTACGGTCACCCAAATACATCATGGTAAGTCGTATAAATTATTTTTCTTCAAACTCTTTTCTTGTGTAGTGGTTAGATCACTAGTTAATGTTTATTTGTATATTTGATTTAGTTGGAAGATAATGTTGTTGTTAAAACCTTATGGTTGTGATGCTGTTATCGTGATTCTCATATTCTATCGGTTCCGTATAAGATAGTCAGCCTCCTTGTGGATCCTAGATATACTCTTCTACCTTCGCCACTATATCAATCATTTCTTCGATGTGAAATTATTTTTGTTGCATAATAAATTAAATTACAGAATACCCAAGAAATCTCGCAGTCGCTACTCATAAGCAGGGAGGCAACAGAAGATTATCCTCCTTGCTTTGAGCAAAATGCGCAAGATATGTTGGAGGGCTTCTCTGAAGAATTTCCACATTGGAATGCTAAAGATTCACCGCTGCATGCCAAGGTGGTTAAAAGTCTTTTTAATAAAAAGAAGCCCATGAAGAGGAGAAGCAAGTTACTGCAGAATACGAAGGGGAACGAACCTTCTTATTTAATTAAAACAATACCTACTAAAGGGCGGCGATTAATTAAATTAGAAATATTAGATCTGGAATCAACCAGCAATGATCCATTAATAAAAACACAATATGTGGTAACCGAGCATATTGATCCAATAATGGATCAAGCAGAAAATATTATAACTAATATCTCTAAGAAAATATGTGGTTACAGTTATAGTTTTTAAATAACTATTGCTGACCTATAACATTTGTAGATGTATATTAAAATTCTCTAATGTGCTAGATGCGTACCTACTATATTTAGTTACGTGTACACTCACGGAGATACATTATTTCAACAACATTATTCTTCTGAAAAATTATAGTAATGCTTATAAATTTTACTAACTAAGACTTATGTTATTTTAAATAGTTATGTTAGTTTAAGTCTTGTATTGTTTTCAATAAATAATATTTAAAAATAAAAAGACTTGTATGAAAATATTTGTTTTTATTTTAACACCTCTATAATATAATCAAATATTTTGAAAAACATTCATTCAGAATTACCTCTATAAATAAATCTAAGATAAAATTTATTAGAATTCAAATACATAGTTTAAAATAATGGTAGTAAAATTAAAAATATAGTTTTATTTATTAAAGAACGCAGTGTATTACTTTGTTAAAGTAGGGATGCAAGTAATTAAACAATGTTTATTTTTAAGCATCGATTCCTTACTCATATCATTTTTTATTGCACGATTCGAGAGGGGTGAGAGCTCTTTCTTCTCTCTCCATTCTTCTCGATGCTTTAACATTGTGTGTTCTAGACACGTCCAATAACTTAATATAATGGGTGGTAACAGTATCCAAATTCTTCTACTCCTTGCTATTGTTACCGCCGTCGAATGCTTAGTCTATATGGTGGAGTGAGTGCACTTACAAAAGTAAATATACTGCTAGTTCTCTTATTATTACGAACGCAAAGTGTTATATCCATTTTGTTAAAAGCCACGAATCAAAGCGGACAAGTTGCTATGAAGTTCCTCAAACAAAAGGAAACGTTAAAATTAGATTATAATATCTGTCCTGCATCATTATGTGAAGCAAAGCGACATGGCAACTTATTGCCGAGCACTATACGATGTATTGTTTGTGGACCATCAAATTGCGGCAAGACAAACTTAGTAATAGGTTTGTTATTACATGAGGATGGTGCACGTTTTCGTAACTTATATGTATATTCTAAATCATTATACCAACCAAAATATGTGTTCTTAGAAAAAGTATTAGATTTAGTTGCAGACATATCTTATAGTAAATATAACCATAATAATGATATCATAAGCCCACACGAAGCTTTGCCAAACTCCATTATAATATTCGACGACGTAGCTTGTGAAAACCAAAATAGCATTCGGGATTATTTTGCTATGGGTCGACATAAGAATATTGATTGTTTTTACATTAACCAAACATACAGTAAAGTACCTAAACAACTTATAAGGGACAATTCTAACCTCATTATTTTATTTAAACAAGACGAGTAAATTTAAAACACGTTTACGATGAGCATGTAGGTTCAGATATGTCGTGGTCTCAGTTCCGTGAAATGTGCTCAACTATTTGGAATAAACCATTTAATTATGTTGTGATCAATAAAGACTGCGAAAGAAATAAAGGATGTTATAGGATGGCATTCGATACTTTTGTAGTAGTAGATTAATATACATAAGTTATTGTTTCATCAATACACAATCACTATTACTCTGGATTTTGCATTGAACGGAATCCTTGGCAAAATGGAAAAGCAACTTAAAAAACAAATTGTAAAAGCTGCAGCTGCTGTAAAAAGAAAGGTTGAAATGATAAAGGATATGAAAAATACAAATGATGCCACTCTGGAATCCATATTCAAACCTATAACCGATCCACTGAAACAAATAGCCATTAAGAACAATGAAATTTCTCATGAAGATGAGGATGAGTTTGACCATTATACAATAAAAAAAAATAAACATAATGACAGCGAGGCAACAAATTTTTCTGATGACGATTTTAATGAAGAAGAGGAACAACAGTTCTATAAAAAATTTAATTCCGAAAAAACCCTTGTCGTATCACCTTCTGACAACAATAATATGAGTGATGCTTCCTTTAAGTCCTTTCAATCATCACCAAATGTTTCACTTAATAGTTTATCGTGGTGTGCTTCACCCGACGCAAATATCCCTTTTGGAATAAAAAATGAACGAGGAAAACTTATGCTTGGCCAAACACGTGTTTTCGACGACGGAAAAATTATAAAAATTGGAAATCGAAGTTTAAACAAAACTCTTGGATTAAAAGAATTACTATTTGAAAAGACACCAAATTTGGATGTTATCACAGATGAAGATTTGCAAAATTATAAAGAGCTTCTAATAGAAATGAATGCACATAGGCGTAATTGTGATCCACGCAAGCCAATTAATAGTAACAAAGGGTTTAAGTACATGCATATTATTAAACCACTGTTTAAGTTCTCTAGAAATAAGTATGACAGCACAGAAAGTCTTACGGTAGGAAAAGGAATAAATCTTTTAAAAAGTGTAAAGAAAGATATAGATTACGTTTATTGGGATGATCCAAATGAATTAGTAGATCGATTGAAATTACTGTTTGCATCTCGTGATGCTGGCAATACCGGCTTAGATAATGAAATTATTGCGATTATAGAAGAGCTGTACGAAGCAGGCATCATTAAAAACACCAAATATAAGGAACCTAATTTTAAAAAACTGATCAGTAGTTATACAGCAAACACCGCATAGATACGGAAATGAATGTAGATAAATTTGGTCATCACGTTCATAAACGTTTACGATTAGAGGAATATATTGGAAATCTCAACGATACATTAGTGAAGTCAGAAACAGGTGAATATGATTTAAAATCATCAAGATTAAAAGGGCTTATATCGCCAGGCAATGATGACGAAGCCGCAAATAAAGCTTACGTGGATGAAAAGACACACGAACTAAGAACTAATATTTTAAGTGATGTAAATATTCGTTTAAATGATTTTGAAAGTTCAATACTTAATAAGCTAGCCACCTTGTTTTACACAAGGACAGAAATTGATCGCATGCTTCAAGAGAAACCAGATAATAATGAGCAAACAAGACATAGTGAATGAGCTTCACAAAGCAGCAAGAAGGAATTTTTCCCGGCGATGTACGATCATAAAAGGAATAGATGATTTATGGCAAGCCGACCTCATAGATTTGCAAAAATATTCACAGTTTAATAAAGGGTATAAATATATTCTTATCGTAATTGACACTTTATCAAAATATGTATGGATCAGATCTTTAAAATCAAAAGCGAAAACTTATGTTACAGATGCAATGCAAAGTATTTTAACTACATCATTACGAAAACCTAAAAATTTACAAACTGATTTAGGCACAGAATTCTACAATGATAATTTTAAACAATTAATGAAAAAGTATTATATTAATCATTATTCAACATATTCTATTAAAAAAGCATCTATAGTAGAAAGAGTTATAAGAACAATTAAATCTCACCTTTACAAACTATTTAGTTTGAACGGAAATTACCAATGGTATAAAAATATTTTAAAGGACGTTGTAGAACACTACAATAACACTTTGCATAGAATAACAAAATTTAAGCCTGTGGAAGTTAACAAAGTAAATGAGCTTATAGTCAAAGGTTATATTATGAATTCTCAAAAGAATAAAACAAGTCGAGGATATACATTTCGTGTTGGTGACTATGTTCGCATAAGTAGATATAAAGCAGATTTTTACAAAGGCTATACGCCAAACTGGTCCACTGAAATATTTCGTATAGTAAAAGTTAATCACACTAACCCAACAACTTATCAAATAGAGGACAGACGCAATCAAAGAATTCTCGGCTCATTTTATGCATACGAGTTACAAAAAACTAAGTTTCCAGACCTATACCTCATTGAAAAGGTTATAAAAAGAAAAGGAAACAAATTGTTTGTAAAATGGTTAGGATTAAGTAATAGCGAAAATAGTTGGGTTGATAAGAATAAATTGGTTTTATGATATAAAATAGCTCAAGATATCTTTATTGATTCACTTTTTGTTTATCAATGAAGAAAGGAAGTGGTATCATAAACAGCTTAATAAATAAGATTCCGTTTGAGTTACATTTACCGGGCTACCAATATTGCGGCCCCGGCACAAAGCTTCAGAAACGATTACTTAAGGGTCAGCGAGGAATTAATAAATTGGATAACGCTTGTATGCACCACGATATTGCTTACATAAACAACGACGCTAACGTAAGGCACAAAGCTGATCTAGATCTATTAAATATGGCTCAAAGAAGATTGAAATCAAAAGACGCTGGAAAGAAAGAAAAAATTGCTTCATGGATAGTAAAAAATGCTATGAAGGCCAAATTAAGAGCTGGTGCAGGTGTTCGGTCGTTTATGACAGCTGTGAAAAAACTCAAATCTAAATTAAAAAAAATAAAATCTAAAGACACAAATTCTACTATTAAATATGCGGTCGCCGCTGCAAAAAAACTATTTAGAAATAAAAATAAAATGAGTTTACCTCGTTGTATTCCTATTCCAAAATGTGGAGGACTGTTACCGTTAATTCCTATTTTCGCGGGATTATCAGCTTTAGGTTCACTGGCTGGTGGAGCAGCTGGCATAGCAAAAGCGGTTAATGATTCAAAAGCAGCTCAAAAAGCTCTTCAAGAATCGGAACGACATAATAAGATGATGGAGGCGGTTGCTCTCGGAAAAGGATTATATATTAGACCTTATAAAAAGGGTGCAGGTCTATATTTGAAACCCTCAAAAAACTAATAAAGCGGCTACCTAGGCGGGCATTAACTAATTGGGATATATTAGAACATGCTAGTGATATTCCATTTTTTCGTGGTGTTTTCATGAGGGATACGTTGCCCTCAAAACCTAGGAAGATAGAATGCGGTATTATAAATTTAGATACTTCAAATAACATTGGAACACATTGGGTAGCCTACGTGAAAGAAAATAAGTATGCTGAATATTTTGATAGTTTTGGTAATCTGAAACCTCCGTTAGAACTACTTGATTACTTAAGAAATGTTTCTTTAAATTATAACTATGAGCAATATCAAACATTTGACTCTGTTAATTGCGGCCACCTTTGTATAAAATTTTTAAAGGAGTATTGGAAAACACATTTATATAAAGCTTGAAATAAAATTCTTTATCAGTAGTAAAATGTCTTTCACTGTGTCTATAACTGGAAAAGGATCCTCTCTGATAACAAACTACTCACCTACTTTGGAATTAAGTGGATACTATGAGTGTGGATTGTTGTATTTTTCAACATTTAATTCTATACCCAACATAGATAAAAGAAATAATAAATTCTACTATGACGATAACGAAGTAATCGAAATACCTGAAGGAGCTTATGAACTTCAAGATATCTGTGATTATTTAAAGACATACATTAGAAATGCAATGTTAAAATTAACTTGTAATAATAATACTTTAAAAACTACAATTTTTTGTACTAAAGATGTTCATTTCAACAAAAGTGACTCACTTGGAAGGATTTTAGGTTTTGGTGGAGAAACAATAAAGGCATTAAAAAGGACCGAATCTCTGTATCCTGTCAGTATATTGCCAACAACCATTGTGCGCATCGAATGCGACGTAGTTAGTGGGTCATTCGTGAACGGATCTGCAAGTCATATTATTCACGAGTTTGTTCCTAACGTACCACCTGGTTATCGGATCATTGAAGTACCGAAAAATCTAATATATTTTCCTGTAAATAAAAGTTCTATAAGTGCAATAACTATACAATTATTAGACGCCGAGAATAAACAAATCAATTTATGAGACGAAGAAGTACAACTGTATCTACATTTTCGTAAAAATGATAAATTTCAATAAAAATCATGACACAGCTTGCATTCAAGTTAGTACTAGAAGATCACCTCATAAAAGCACACCGCTTCACATAAAAAAGAAGCTCACCAAAAACAATAAGGAATTTTTGAAGTTGATTGGCTTGTTAAAATGAATATTTTAAATATATCTCAATCAACATCATACGACAATAGTATTGAAAGTTTCGAATATCATTCTTATAAACCGTACGTAACAAGTTTCAACAAGAATGATGAAATAAGAATACCTATTAATCAACAAGATCTATGTCTGTTACCCTCACTCAGCACTTTGTATATTGAGGGTAAAGCCAATGTTTATAATAGTTCGACTAAAGAAAAAATATCAAATGTGTATTTTATCAACAATCCAATACTATATTTATTTCAAGATATTCGATATGAGTTAAACGGAATAGAAATAGACAAAATAAAAAATGCTGGCATAACTACAACAATAAAATCGTACCTCTCGTTAAATGATAATGAATCTAAATGCTCACGTGTATGGGGATGGTCAACTTCTGGTACAAACAATCTTAACGGAGGAATTTTTTCGGCTTCTGTGCCGTTGAAGAAAATTTTAGGTTTTGCAGAAGATTATGAAAAAGTTATAATTAACTCCAAACATGAATTGGTGCTATTAAGAAGCAATACGAATCTCAATGCTTTGAAATTAAATGTCGGAGAGGTGGTCGAAGATATAACTATTAGCAAAGTTGTTTGGCGAGTTCCGCACGTTAAAGTATCAGATCGTGAAAGAATCAATTTGTTGAAACATCTAGAAAAGGACAGGCCTATTACACTAGCATTTCGAAATTGGGATTTGTATGAATATCCATTATTACCGAAGACACGTAAACACACTTGGTCTATCAAAACTTCGTCACAGATAGAGAAACCAAGATTCGTTATTATAGCCTTGCAAACCAATCGCAAACACAATGCGGAAATGTCAATGGCAGAGTTCGATCACTGCAATGTACGAGATGTAAAAGTATATTTAAATTCATCGTATTACCCTTATGAAGGATTGAATGTCAGTTTCTCAGAGGATAAATTTAATTTATTATACGAACAATATGCAAGATTCCAACAGTCTTATCATGGACGGCGACCAGAGCCGTTGATGAGCTTGAAGGAATTCAGAGACGTTGCCCCATTATTTGTTATTGATTGTTCTCACCAACAAGAAATGATAAAGGGATCAATCGATTTCAGAGTGGAGATTGAAACAGACCAAGAAATCCCGGATCAGACAGCAGCATATTGCTTGATTTTAAATGACTGCATTTTTGAGTACAAACCTCTGAGCAATATTGTGAAGAAAATATCTTAACTAAATAAAGTGCAATCAAAAGGTATTTGAAAGAACAATCTTCAACTTTATGTTAAACAGTGGAATACAACGAAACAATGAGTGCTGATAAGAGTTCGATACTTTTTGTTGATGTTCAAGGATTCAAAGACTGCAAAAATAATTTTATTATTAAGGAATTTGCGTTAGCCACAAAAGAGTTTACGCAAATCTTTTTAATAAAACCTCCATATTCGTATCTAAAATTATCTGCCGAAGAAAAAAGAGCAGTCAATTGGATTGAACGCAACAGAGGAATATACTGGAGTCAAGGCAATATAGATTTCAGAGAATTTAAGAGATTAATTATTCCAATTTTAAAGGACCAAACCATAATAATGAAAGGTGTTGAAAAGCAAAAATGGATTAAAGATTTGTGTTCTGACTGCTTTTTGATAAATGTTGAAGGCAAAGGTTGTCCTAATTTTGCAACATTGCGCAATAGTTATGCTAAAGGTGGAGCTAACTTCAATTGTATAACTCATAAAAAAGAGTGCGCTCTAAGGAATGTTTTATTCATAAAAAAGTGGTACTTAAGCACATGTAATTTATGACTTCAGTAAATTGTACTTGAATGAAAATTTGTATTTAAAGTATTGTTCTAGTTTAGCTATGATGATATTTGTTACTTGCTTTATAATAAAAAAAAAATTTTTCACAAAAATTTCTGCGTTTTATTAATGAAAACAAATATGGTGATTCAATATACTCGCATAACTCTTTATTTATCAAAAATTACAATTTAATGGTATGAATAATTTAACCCTGTATAATGAGATTTGAGCTACGCTTCGCTGCGCTCTAGCTCCGCTACGCTCCGCAAATCTCACTGCGTTCGTTTACGGTGATTTGATGAAAACTGTTTTAGAATGCCCAATATACACCTACTTATAATATATTCGCATTTGCGTAAAAATAGATTTAATTGGCTCTTATCACCAGCGTATAAGGGAATAATTTTAAGTAATTCACTTGGAATAAGATTGATCTCCGCCATTTTACACAATAAAAACACTTAAAATTAACACAGAAAAACAAAAATGAGTATACGTTAAAATATAAGAATATAGCATAATAATAATTAATTTTGTAAAATGGTAAATATCTTATTTCCCATTATTTCACAATACTTACTGAGCTATATAATTTTCTCTATATAAGTAATATTTGTATATCGTAACAAATCGTAACACGTATGTAATATATTTTATTTATTATTTTATTCTTATAATAAAAATCAGTTACTCATGTATCAAAAAATCAATTGTAAATTTATAACATTTAAGTATTTTTTCGTTACTAAATATGTAGAGATATTTCAATATTGTCTTTTATTTAATTACTTAACTACACTTATTACTATAATCAGATTACGTTTTGCAATAGGAGAAGTCTTATCCTAAATGCAACGAAAAAGGATGGATTGTCAGGAACAGGAGGTGAAAAGTTGTACTCACCAGCCAGCCAGGACACCCATCTGGATCACTTTCTCGATTTATTTGACTAATTTTTATTTGGTTCGCAGGATTCGCACAGGACGCGTCGACTTTCCGCAATTTGAACGATTTTTAGCCCAAAGTTCGCGCGAAGGACGACTGAGCCACGATATAGCGAATCCTACCGGCTGCGCCAGTCAAGTTTCGAGGAGCGTTTTATATTTTTTTAAAAAGAATAAATTTTAATTCTTTCAATTAAATTAATTATAAAAAAAATAGAAATTACAATTAAAAAGGCCGAGACGTACGCACAGAGTCGGATGCGCGCACAGAATGAGCCAATCTTATGACTAACTTAACTCTATTATCAGCATTGCTTAGTCTACAACGGAAATGCTGATCTTGCAGCATTTCAGTTATTCACCACCACTGTCCTCAGGGGTCGGGGGTGCATAACTAGGTCGTAAACTATTTTTTATTACGGCGAAACGTAAGTTCGCCGTTATCATGGCGAAACGTAGTTCGCCGGCACAGCTAGTCTATATAAATAAAAATCAATGTATTACTATGTTTGTTTGTCCTCTATGCATTCCGAAACCATTCATCAGATTGTAATGAAACTTTGGGAGGGTGTTATGGGGACATCTGTGAGGGTTCCTAGTAAAAAAAAAGAAAAAAAAGCGATTTACGTGGCTTGCAACGCATGCCGGGTACAGCTAGTAATATATAAAAGTGTAGGCTCGAGCCCCTCGGTGGGGATGTATATGAGCTGTTATGATGAAACATATCCAAACAAAAACAAACATAGTACAGTGTTGCTAGTTATTTACCAGGAAAATCACCGAGGGAAAAGAATCGAACGACAAAAAACAACCCAAAGCAAGGGATCCGCTTGGAAATTGCGCTCCAATTTTAATTCTCCTTGGAGCCGGGTGGAGCTGGAGAGTAAAACAAAACAACAACAAGGCACCAGTTAGTCTGTGGCTGGAAATTTCATTTGCAGTGGGTCGCGTCGATGAAAAATGCTTGGTACCATTAAGCGGCATTCCTTGAATGGCTATGAGCGAATATTCGTAGTGTTGGTCTGTGCTCAAGTGTTTAGTAGACAATAGGCATATGCTTGTTTAATTGCAGGATACGTAGATCTATAGATTGCTATTATCTTATCAGAGGATGTGCTGGACATAAGTTCCTGTATCGAGGGGAGCTTTAGAAAGTATCCCTTTATGAGTAAGTGACGCCCCGACGAGCATTTCTCTATATATTTTTATAACATCAAAATCATATTTCTGAAATGCTGATGTTATTGTGATTTTGACAAAAAATAAGACGTTCTGTTTATCTCTGCTCACGCTCTCCAAACAGTTGTAGAGTCAACTTGTTTTTCTTTCTTTTTACTTATATACATCTTAATTATGGTTGGGGTCTAACTACACAGATTAAATAGTGTCCTAGAAATACAAAATATGATCGTGGACATGAAAATATTGTGTAAAAAAGGCAGTCTACATTGAGGGATTTTTCACCGCAAGCTTCGAGTTTTGTGTTTACCCGAAAAAAAGGTTGGTTCCATTTTGCTATCAAAATATCAGAAAGCGTCGGGCTTTTAAATACATTTATTTATTCGTAGAACCAACCGTCGAGAGTGATTTCGGTGAAGCGTCCTATAGGCGAAAGATATTTCGGCATACCATTCCATTTAAAACCCTATATTACTTGTACTATGAATAAGGCCTTTAAGGATTACAAAGTGGGACGCGGCGTCTAATAAGTGCAACATTCCCGTGTCACACACGCAACTGACTCCCAACTTATATTAAGCGGAGTACATTTATAACGGGGCTAAACAAAAGCGTTCTAGAAGTCCCGAGGGATACCTAAATGTACAACGGATATAGGATCTAACTAAGAAGGAGGAAATATATAACGCAAATCTAGGCAAAGGTGGGTTTATGAACATGAACATTTTAATATTGTTTTTATTAACAACTTAGATGAGCAACTTTGGATTTTCTCACTTCTTACCTAAGTGACAGGATTCAAAAGGTGGTCATCAATGGAGAGCAATCACCTGGATCATTTGTAAAAATGGGGGTGCCGCAGGGCTCAATATTAGGTCCATTTCTATTTCTGGTATATATTAATGACCTCCCTCACCTTGTAAGACACGACCATGAGATAGTCTTGTTTGCAGATGACACGTCTTTAGTATTTAAAGTTAAACGTGGACAAATTAATATTGACGAAGTAAACATTGCACTCTCCAAGGTCGTTCACTGGTTCGGCGCCAATAATTTGTTGTTAAATGAAAGTAAAACAAAATGCATTAGATTCACTATGCCAAATGTTCGATTAGTTAAAGCCAAAGTCAAGGTTAGGGATGAGGAAATAGAGCTGGCCAATCAAACTGTATTTCTGGGTATAACTTTAGATTCTAAGTTACAATGGGGTCCTCATATTGAATGCCTATCGAACAGACTAAGTTCTGCAGCATACACCGTAAAAATGAGTCGTCAAATAACAGATGTGAAAACTGCGCGGTTAGTCTATTTTAGCTACTTCCACAGTAATACGGGATACTACTGTGGGGAAATGCCGCCGATATTGGCTGCATTTTTGTACTGCAGAAGAGGGCTGTTCGGGCGATCTATGGGATGGGCTCCCGAGAGTCTTTAAGAGAAAAATTCAAAGAAATTGATATTATGACTGTACATTCACAATATATTTATGAAAACTTACTGTATGCACACAAGAATAAAGATACCAAATTCAGTAAAAAATAGTGACTATCATAATTTAAATTTAAGAAATAAAGACAAGCTAGCAATGCCCACATATAGGCTCCATAAAATAAGCAACTCTTTTGCAGGTCACTGTATACGAATGTACAATACGCTGCCATGTAACATGCATGACTTGTCAGTAAATAAATTTAAAATTTTAATTAAAGCTCAGTTAAGCAAAAAAGCTTATTACAGTGTTAAAGATTTTTTGAATGATAAGGCAGCGTGGCGGTAAAAGAAATGAATTGCTCGTTTTCTGAATAATTTTGTAATATTCACAATTTGTAAGACATTTGGCGATTTTAAAAGAGTTTTGGCACATGAGTTTCTTGCCCGTTTCTTCTCATGTTAGCCCCTACATTCGGAATCGGGTCGCTCTTGGCCATTACATGCGCGGCATCAACTCCGCGGATGTACTTGCCACTAGCGCACGGGTTAGCTTGATTTTAGTCGAATATTTTTTGTTTTAATAATTTTGTAAAAGTGTCAAATTGACGATTTTATGTGCCCGCAAGGGCCTATGAAATAAAGTACTTTTGATTTGATTTGATTTGGAGCTTGGGCAACATTGGTTTCAAATGTACATAGTGGTAACCTTTTATAGGATCATCTTCCCACTTCTTAAGTAACTAATTGAGCCATGAGTATGTTGCTGAGACCACACGGTAGTGATCTCAAGGTCCGGGTTTCGATATCCTATGGGGGCCGAAAATTTTCTGTTTGGTTTGGTTGGTACCTTTTGAGTCAGCAATCACCGTTTTACTTAAGTTTGTCGCCATAGTAACAATATTAATAACATTATGTGCCCACAATTAGAGATCAGATAGGTAATTCCTCGGTTATTGAGAAGACCAGGTGAACCTCGCTTCCATCTTCGGCCTTAATTTCACTTACCATTAGGAGAGATAAAGTCTAAGAGCTTTCTTATCATAAGTAAGTCTCTGCAGACTCTGTTCAGCTCTTAGAACATGTGGACTAACGCTCACAGTTGCCTTTTGTCCAATGGAGGTTGTGCAGAATCTAGGGAAGGTCATTTCACAGAACAATCCCCTCCAAATAATACTCATACAAGCTTACCTAATCTGGTTGTGGTACACCCCACCGATCAAACGATGTGGCACTAGCGCTTATTCCAAACCGCTCTGGACGAGACTGCAGGACAGGACTTCCCTTAGAGTAAGTACATGCTTACAACGGGCGTACTGTCACTGGGATGATGATGCGCAAACATCAATCTATGAAGATGCTGAAAATGGTCGGTTAAAAATCCCTTCCATTTTTAATCGACTTCAAAAAAAGGAGAAAGTTCTCAATTCGATGCGTACGTTTTTTTGTGTGTATGTTGCGCGATAACGCCGCCAATTGTTGACCGATTTTCAAAATTGCTTTTAGTATTCGATAGAGTATACTCCCGGGGTAGTCTCAAGGTCACCAAAGTCAGGATCTGATGATGGGATCCCATGAAAATCGAGGGAAACCCTTAAATTTTATAGGTACGTCAAAGTGTTTCATGTTTTTTATTACGAAACGAAACTAACGAAAACTATTCACGTATTTGCGTCTGGTAGTCATGAACGGAGCTGATGATGGAAGGATTCTTACCTTTTGAACTTGACCTGACCTGAACCATGGATTCCATTTTTAATCGACTTCAAAAAAAGGAGAAAGTTCTCAATTCGATGCGTACGTTTTTTTGTGTGTATGTTGCGCGATAACGCCGCCAATTGTTGACCGATTTTCAAAATTGCTTTTAGTATTCGATAGAGTATACTCCCGGGGTAGTCTCAAGGTCACCAAAGTCAGGATCTGATGATGGGATCCCATGAAAATCGAGGGAAACCCTTAAATTTTATAGGTACGTCAAAGTGTTTCATGTTTTTTATTACGAAACGAAACTAACGAAAACTATTCACGTATTTGCGTCTGGTAGTCATGAACGGAGCTGATGATGGAAGGATTCTTACCTTTTGAACTTGACCTGACCTGAACCATGGATCTGAATTTAATACCAGCTCTACCAAAGGTGATCTGGTATTAAATTCACTAAAAAGATAAAAATAAAAAAATATTTTACAAAAAATAAAAACCGTCTTCAAAAACACTTCTATATTGTAGTCGGTGTCAAAATTTTAAGACTTTCTAGGAGAACATCGTTTGGCATTGACTTCAACATAGAAGTGTGATGTTGTCTGTTCTTATATTATTTTTTAGATTTCAGTGTTTTTGAAGTCGGTTTTTATTTTTTGTAATCAGCATCTTCACCCGGATTTCTCAACAGAGGATCTATTTTGTGATAGTTGTAATTAAAAAAAAAACAATCATGGGTAAAAATATAATGAAAAATAACATATGAATATCTGATCCGATCCATAATTAAGATATCTGCAAGTTAATATAGAAGGAAACTATTAACTCCACATCTATTCGGAAACCCGAGAAAAATCAGGTAAGGATCTCCCAAAGACATATGTATAATAACATTTATATTAACTAAATACGTATTTATTTAAATAAAGTTAAAGATATAATACGATATTCAATATTTTAAAAATACACAAAGGAACAAGAATTTCAACGAACGGTCCAAATGATTCAATTTCCAATGTTATTTTTGGGGAGTTTCAAAAGAATTTAAGATTCACTGCAAACTGCTATATAATTTGCATTGTCCCCAGGTAACACAACTGGTTAAGTCGTCTTCTTTACCAAAACTCAGAACAAAACACTTACATACATAAACGTGTCTTTTTCGAACTCGACGTTGGCGGAATTGTCTATAAAGACAGAGCCCATATTATAAAAAAAAAAAAAAAAAAAAAAACTGCTATTAAACCAATCCGTTCCGTTATCAGAGTCGACATGCGATGAATTTAAAGAGTGGTCTCTCCCCAATGGTGTCCGCTACTTAATCACTTAGCTCTACTTTCGATAGAGAATTTTTCAGTGCAAACGACCCATATTGTAGAGAAGCGATTAGCACAATCGCCCGTGCCCTTAAGTGGTGGTTGAAACTTTGGCTGTAAATTATCTGATTCTGTATTTTGGTGCTTTTTAGCGCTGTAAAAATGGAGAATCGTATTTTTTTGCAGCTATGTTGGCAAAGAAGCAAACTGCCCACCTGATGGTAAGTGGGTAACAGTCACCTCGGGACCACCTCGGGAGTATACTCTTTTGATTATAAAAAGAATTTGAAAATAGGCCCACAAATGTTGGAGTAATCGGTGAACATACATAAAAAATTAGATACAGTCGAACATAGCACCTACGTACCTCCTATTTTAAGTCATTTCAAAATACTTCGTCATCATCATCCAGTAACAATATATCTATAGCTGCTATGCTCGGCATACGACAGGCGCCTCCAATATATGAGTGCATGATGGGAGACGGTACAAGCCCCAGGGCAGATTAATGGGGAGCGCTAGATCCTCATCCGTTGATCGGGGTACAGTTATTTGCGGACTGAGTTGTTCACTCCCATCAAGCTCTATGCAGAATCCTGACACCCCTTACATAGAGAGGGAGACTCTGTTCATGTATACTCTGTACCAGGGAGATTCTGTACATGCTAGAGTCACATGGGTAAAAACGAATTCGGACCGCAGCCACGGTCGTGACTAGACGTTATTGTGTTAGCTTCGTATTTAATTTTAAGTTATTTTTATATTTTCAACGAATAGCTGTAAATTAATGCATTTTTAAAATTAGTATTGTGTTGAAATGCAGTTGTATTGTTTGTGAAGCGATTCGCGGTGCTATTTTATGTTCGTCACGACTTTAAGACGACGTTAACACCAACTGTCACGGATTTGAACGAGCCAGCGAAGATTTTCGAAGATTACGTTTTGGCAAAAATGTTAGATCCAAGACTTCCAAGCCATTTGATTATCAAGAGGAAATAAGTACATATATGGAAAAACTGAAATTGTGGAAAGTACCCGTGGTTCGCTAGCAAGAAATTCTTTAAGCTAGTGACGGCAGATTTGGTGATTGACGGATTACCTACTTATACATAAACCGGGGGAGTATTGTATTTATCATTACCCATTCATTCTATGATTAGGCAAATCTTAGAACATAGGCACTTATGTTACTCTGCAACATAGCACACATATTATTAAAAAACTATTAGGATTTATCCAGTTTTACACATTGATTGTTTCACTTTACATACAGTGAAAGTAAAGTTCACCTTAAATTCAGACATAATAGTGACATTGCCCTAGTACCCTACCCCATAACCAACTTTATTTGTTAGTTTAGTCCATCTATAATTCAAGGTTTCTTGGTTTTTTTTTTAAACACATCTGTGTTACACAATAACTAAAGCAATTTAAGCAATTGCACGCCTGAATGCTAATTTATGTAGATATTACATTCAGATCTTACTACCTAAATAGAGGCTGCAGCTTATTTTTAAGTATATTATTTAACCTATTATGGACATTGACTTATTAACCTATTATAGTTAGGTAATTAATGTTTTTTGCCTATAAGAAGTATTAATGTTGAGTTTCCCTGACTTAAATTAACTTCCTTAAATCACAATGATAACCCATACTATATCTTAACATAGATTGTTTCTTGATTTTTCACGGTGGCTGTGTCCTGCAATTGATATAAAATATTTTAAACATAGTGTTACATTGTGGAACATTGGGATGTAATGCTCACTGGAAGGTCTGCGTGGTGGTGGCGTTGTGCGTCGGGTCGTTACGTTCCCTAAAATATGGTTGAGCGAAGCGATGGCTGATTCATGCGTCAACCTGTGAACAGGTGCTGCCAACGGGGACTGGTCATTCATCCATATGTTTCTTTAAGAATATTTAGAATAAAAAATACATTTCTCTATTTACTTCGCGATTGTATGGCGCAGTAGCTTGTGACATATTAAGAACTTATTTGCTTTTTTATCTTAAATTTTACTGTAAATATAAATATATTGGAGACGTTTTTACAGTATAAACTGTTTCTTTTCTTTTTTTTTTGTTCTCTTTGCTATTTGTATATCACCTTTTCTGTTTTTGTTTGATAATATTATTCCTTGACAAGTTATTTTATTTTCCTTATTTTTCTACTTTTATTTTCTTTTTCAAAATATCCCTTTCTTATCAGTTGCCTTTAAATTCCTAGGTCTTGTTTCATTACCCAGTTTATACTTCCTATTAAAATAAAATTCAACTTTTTTAGGCAATTGATGAGCTAACAAAATGCTGACCCGCAAAGCTGCTGCCCAAAATACTGAGGCAAAACTCAGGCAAGCTGTCATTGAAATAAAGACATTGAAGGATTCCTGCGACCAACTTCTAAGGGAACGTGATGAAAGTGAGATCGAAATCAAAAAGATCATAGACAAAAACACCTTCCTTAAAAGTGAGCTCTCCGAATTGGATGTCAAATATAAGGAAGTACTTGAGGAGCGACACCAGCTGCAGCACACCATCACCGGTTTTACGCAGTGTAATGACACTTATGTGAAGGCATTGGATCGAATCACAGAACTTGAACGGGACTTGCGCGAGACGAATAGGCAAATTTCTGAACTGGAACAATTTAAACAAAACCAAGAAAATGCTCACACACACAGCTTGTTCGATGAACTCATGCAGTCACCTGGTGGACAAAATCTAGCAGAATCCTCTTCGCCTACAGAGGGTAGGCCCTTATTGAACAATCATATGAGTAATAAAAAATTTAAAAAATATATTAAAATCAAGAAAATGCTAAAAAGGACTCGATACCAATTAAAAAAGTATAACTCATTTAGGAGTAATATTAAATTACGGAAAGAGCGTGCATGTCTAATAGATTCATTAGACATTTATGATAGCAAATTGAAAGAGAGCAGAGGTTTGTATGATAGGGACGTTGAAGAACTCAATAATACTATTAGAAATTTACAATCAACTATCTCCGAAAATTATGACACGGCTCAAAATGATATTAAAATGCATATTCAATCTATCAGAGAACTAGCCACACTCTGTCAGCATAACGAGGACCGCTATTAGTCCCTTCTTGACAAACAACTTTTGACTGCAAGTGAGAATATTTCAATAACAGAATGCAATGTCACAAATAATAACAATGCACCCAGTCATACATCCTCCGCTCATAGTATTGTATGTCAGTCACCAGTCAATGAGCAATCTAGTTTTCATTGTAAGATGTCTGTGTCTAAGCCTAAATGTATTTTTTTGTGATGACATAGGCAAAGGAATGGGCCAGTTATTGACAAATCAGTTGGATTTTAGTGTCATTAATTATTGTATGCCTGGCTCAAGTTTCCATGATATTGCAAATAAAATTAATAGTTATAAGTTTGATATTAATGACAAACTGGTTATGATCTTGGGAAATAGGGGTAATTTGAACAAAAAAGTACTAAAACATTTTTGTTCTCATTTAAATAATTTACATGTAAATCAAATAATAATGTTTACCCTTCCCTACCATAATCGTTTGTCACAACATGAAAATAATATATATATTAGATATAAACTTAATTTGACATTAGATTTACTGACAAATTATTCGAAAAAATTTCATATTATTGACTTCAACAAACTGACATGTATTAAAGCTTATTTGACAGAAGATAGATTATATCTATCAACATTCTATAAAAAACAATTAGCTATTTCGCTAAGATTTTATTTAAAAACTTTAGCCAAAAACATGGCTATAAATTCTTTCTCTGACAATGCTTTTATTGAGCAGCCCACTCAAAGTACTGAAATTGCTCCTATTGAGCAATACTGTGGTAGTGAAACGACTGTCAGTAATGTTACTGATGATATTTTTAATAAATCTTTAAATTAAGTAATGAGACAAAAGAGACATCCTCTTGCTTATCATTAGGTAGAAAAGATACTGAAAACTTTGTAAATGTATTGCAAAACCCATTTGAAAACAAAAATAAAGTAAATCTTATCAACCTGGTGCACCAGAACATTCAAGGAATGTTAGGCAAGGATCTGGAAGTGGAATTATTCTTGAACTGTAGTAATGTAGACATCTTTTGTGTAACTGAACACTGACTTAAAAGTTATCAGTTCATGTTTAATTTCAGCAATCATCTGGTTGGTAGTTCGTTCAGTCGAGAAAAATCAATTCGTGGTGGTTCTTTAATAATATTAGATAAAAAGCTGAAATTTAAGGATCGTAAGGATATTGTGAGTCTTTCGATTGAGCGAACAATAGAAATAGCCTGCGTGGAGCTGGACCAGATTATTGTATTAAGTATATACAGGCCTCCTTCAGGATTATATGACCTTTTTAAAGATACTATGGATGAAGTATTGAAAAAAGTGTGTAGTTCCACAAAACAAACCATTGTTTGTGGTGATTTTAATATTAATTTATTAGAAAATTCTAGTTTATCTATTAGGATTAAAAATCTGTTTTGGTCATATAACCTTGGAAATTTATTTTTGGAGCCAACAAGAACAACTCAATCGTCTGCCACATGCATTGACAATATATATACAAATATTGTTCCTTTAGCAAGAAGAGTTTTTAATAATTTAGAATCTGACCATTCTGGACAAATTGTTACCATTCCACTTAAATGTAAAAGCATGGAAAAAAAGAATATCACTGTTGTACCAAAGACTGCTGGTCGCTTAGAACGGCTGAAAAATAATATTGGTATTAAATTAAATTATATAGGTTATGAAGAAAATCCAAATAAATTATATGAAAATTTTTTTCATACATTTTGTACTGAATTTAAAAATATTTTTATTCCAAAGACTATATCGGTTGATCGCACTTTAGCTTTTAGTGAATGGGCTACACCAGGTATTCACAAAAGCAGAATAAAACTTTTTGAACTTTACAATGAACGCTCATTCAATACTAGTGATGAATTTAAACTTTATGTAAAAACTTATTCCAAAGTGTTCAAAAAAGTTTGCAAGCTTGCTAAATCTAATTATTTAAGTTCAAAAATAAAAAACAGTAATAATAAAATTAAAATTACATGGAATATTATAAATAATAAAACTGGAAAAGCTAAAACTACTAATAATCAATATTGTTTAAATGTTGATGGTAAGAAGGTAACAGTTGACACAGAAGTAGCTGCAGAATTTGAAAAGTTCTTTACTGATATTCCAGTCTCAATCACAAAGTCTTTGGATTCATCCCCCGCTATTGCTGAATCTATAGTGAAGGATCATGTTAAAGTTTGTAATGATAAATTCGAATTTGTACACATTAGTGGAATTGATATAACAAAGTCATTTAAAACTTTAAATAAAAAGAAAACTGCGGATCTGTGGGGTAATTCCGTTGATGTTACTAAATCCGTAATTGAAACAATAGCTCCAATACTTGCTAACATTTTTAATGATTACATTGACTGTGGTGTATTTCCTGATCTAATGAAGCTAAGTAAAATTATTCCTTTACATAAATCTGGTAGCACATCAGACCCCAGTAATTTTAGACCTATCTCTGTGCTACCTACTTTTAGCAAAATTTTTGAAAAAATAATGTTGGAGCAAATGCAAAGTTATTTTAATAGAAATAATCTTCTACACTGTAAACAATTTGGTTTTAGGAGGGGTCGCTCAACAACCGATGCTGGTGTTGAGTTAATAAAAATTTATTCGAAGTCTGGGAAGACTCACATGATGCGTTAGGCATTTTTTGTGACTTGTCCAAGGCATTTGATTGCGTTTATCACGAAATCTTGATCAGAAAATTACACCACTATGGGTTTCGTGACACTGCACTAGATCTTCTAATCTCTTATCTAAGTGGGAGGATTCAAAAAGTAGACATCAATGGAAAAAGGTCTCAAGGTTCTGCAGTTAAAATGGGAGTTCCGCAAGGTTCGATTCTTGGTCCTTTTCTATTTCTTATATATGTCAATGACCTCCCTGATTTTGTACAAGACAGACATGAGATGGTATTATTTGCAGATGATACTTCACTTTTATTTAAAATTAAAAGAGGTGTGCAAATTAATGACGATGTAAATAATTCTATCTCAAGAATTGTTCATTGGTTTAATGTGAACAACCTGTCACTTAATGAAGGGAAAACAAAATGTATAAAATTTGTTTTACCCAATGTCAAAGAGGTTCACACCACTTGACTGTAAAAATAAAGGATATAGGTGTTGACCCTGTGGACACCACAGTATTTCTTGGGATCACACTTGATTTTAAGCTGCAATGGGGCCCACATATCGATAAATTGTTAAAGAGACTTAGTTCTGCAGCTCACGCTGTATGGAAAATACGTCAACTGACTGATGTTGATACAGCAAGACTTGTATACTTTTCTTACTTTCATAGTGTGATGTCGTATGATATTTTGTTGTGGGGAAATGCTGCCGACATTCAGATTGTTTTTGTATTGCAGAAAAGGGCTATTCGAGCAATCTATAACCTTAAAATGAGAGATTCTTTGCGAGAAAAGTTCAAAGAAATTGGTATTATGACAGTAGCGTCGCAATATATTTATGAGAATCTAATATATGTTCGTAAGAATATTCATGTGTTTTGTAAAAATAGTGATATTCATTCAGTTAATACTAGACAAAAGAATATGTTAGCTTTACCAAATACCAGGCTCCAAAAAATTCATAATTCTTTTAAAGGCCTGTGTATACGTTTCTACAATAAAATCCCAAGTTGTATACAAGAACTTAGCTTAAACAAATTTAAAGTTGCAATCAAAGATGTACTTATTAAAAAAGCATATTATAAAGTGTCTGATTACACGACGGACAAAAAAGCTTGGGTTTGAACTCTCAATTCTAATATTTAACAATGTATTGCGTTTTGTTTCAAAGAAACGTTCAGTGAGAGCAATTTATTTATAATCTTAGTTCACGCACTTCTCTCAGAGATAGCTTATATAATGTGAATTAACACATCTATTCTTGTAATGGAAGTTGAGCTCAAACTTTTGCTTTGAGGTCTGCTTCCAATTGACGACTCTGTAACAAACCAAAATTGTAAATGGCGATTTAAAAGAGGAGATAAAAAATGTAGACCTTTCGAGTTTCTTGCCTGTTCTTCTCGAGAAGGCTCTCCCAATTTCCGAACAGGTGTAGAGTCAACTTTTTTTTTTTCATTCCTACCTGTATTTGCAGACATCTTGAGTATCTTTAGGATGTATGCACATACAAGGTTAATATATGTTTTTTAAATTAGATTGTTTTGCTCTGTTTTGACGTCAATAAGTGCCTGTAAAGGCCTATGTTGAATAAATATTTTTGAATTTGAATTTGAATAGGGAATTTACGCGATAGATTACTAATACCTTTTAAAATGCCTGACTGACGTTTTAGCCTGGTTACACCGACCGTGGTCACAGGCAGAATGGAGAACTGCAATGTTTTCACTCCGTATGTATGTGAGGTAGATTCACATTCATCCACCCTCAAGATATTTCTTCTGCTACCGTCACACGCTACACTTATTGTGTCCCTATTCTGTAAGCTTAACGACGCGTCCGTATTCTGGCGACCGCGCATCTGCCTAATCTATTACAAGGTATGAGTAATCTAACGCGTTAATTACCGTTTTTTACCCATATTAATCAAGCAATTCGAAAGTTTAAAAGTTATTCATAATAGAGTCGTCTGCGTGTGTAACTCTATCTTGTATAGGTACTTGCATCACTGTGTTCCGGTTTAAAGTTACACAGGCAGTGAAAATACTTAGTACAGGGCGACCACTTTTATAAGTTATATAAGTAGCATCGACAAAATTCGGCTGCGCAAAGGAAAGCAACCTAAGGCCGATTGAATACGAATGCCGACACCATTAAAATAGACTTTATTCGTACGTTAAGATTTCAAGTCGGCAAAATCAGAATTTTATTCAATCTCGCTCAGAATGAGAAAATGAGACTACTGTGCAGTACATCGGTGTAACTTATAAACGTTGTACTAACTACGATGCGCAACTCACCCTAGATATAAAATTAGCACGGCACGCCGTGCTAATTTTTGTGACTGACGTGATAAATATTCTTGACGCTCGTCAAGGAACACGTGTGACAGAGTTTTATCACAAATTTCTTGGCGTGCCTGTGCGCCGACTGCTGTGGTTGTAACAGGGCTTTAATACTTTAGAAGATTTATAGTAGCAGTCGGAGAGCAACAAAATTGTGATAAAACTCGTGACACGTGTCCTTTGACGAGCGTCAAGAAATTTTTATCACGTTAGTCCCATTTAATACGCGCCACCGTGCTTCTCTTTAAGACATAGAGATTATGTCAGTTAAATTGTGACATAATGCGTGACTCGAGTCCAGTCTTGGCAGCCCGTGCTACGCCTGCTGTAATCGACTTGACATCTTATGTCACACGTTAGCAACGTACATTAGCGTTTAGTGCGGTTGTAGATTGCTGTTGTTGATTACGTAAATACCTACATTACTGTTTGTAAGTACATATTTTATTAAAAATCGTCATTCTTAACACATTTGTATGTACCCTGTTTAAAAAATAACGTTTGTTAACTTTTTATTAAAACATTCCAAAGAATCGCACATACATCATTCCAAAGTTTTTCAACAACTTTATAGCGAGTGCATTCCGAGTTCGCAACAAAAATTAATTTTACATTTTTATTTGCGAAACTGTACTTAGCTCGCTTAAGAAACTTCACTTAACTGGGTTCTTTGCTTGTTTCGGCTCACGACTTGAATTCTGTTTCTGACAGTTTAAGCGCTCTCTTTTATTTATTCATGCTGCTGAAAATGAGGTATGGCCAAATCGTTGTCTGAAGGTGAAATGGTACCGTTAAAGATGCATTTTTTGGTAATATTTTAAGAGAAAACACTAAGGTGGAGAGATTTTAAAAATAAATATAGGTAAAATGTATTGTTGTCACGCGGTACCCCCGAACTAACGAACTGAGCGCTATAGAGACAACTGCAGCTGGAACCGAAAAGGATTAGTCCACTTTGAGTTCCTGGGTGACGTCACCCAGGTGATCAAATTCCACATTTTTGGGTACTAAAATCATCATCATCACAGTTCATATACGTCCCCACCGAGGGGCTCGAGCCTACCCTAAACTAGGGCGATTAGGCCTTAGTCAACCACGCTGGCCCAGTGCGGATTGGTCGACTTCACATACACCATTGAATTTCTTCGCTGATGTATGCAGGTTGCCTCACGATGTTTTCCTTCGCCGTAGGAGCGTCAGACAAATATGAAATTCGAAAACGAAAAACACATTGTTACATGGCGGTCTCGAACCCCGACCTCCAGATTGGAAGGCACCAAATCACCTGGGTGATCAAATTCCACATTAGTTTTATTACGTCTCCTAAAATCACCTGGTATAGTTAAGTAGGTATAACTTAGGTATATCAAAAACGTACCCGTACTGGTTTGTTGTCAAAAGAGAGATTTAAATGATTTGTTTTTTGCGTAAACAGTATTTTTAGTTCACTATATCTGTTTCGACCAACAACTTTCTTTCTTTCTTCTTCTAACATACCAGGTGATTTTAGGAGACGTAATGAAACTAACGTAGAATTAGATCACCCAGGAGATTTGCACTACGTCACCCACCACGTTACATCACTATAGACGACTCTAGCAACTTATCATCAGCTGGGTAGCCTGTTTGCCAACTTTATTGTATACTAGCTGACCGTATGCAACTTTGTTTGCATTATAACTAACTTTTTCCGTAGGAAATCTTTTCCCGTTAGATTTTTCCCGTAGGAAAATTACCCTATGTCCTTCCCCTGGTCTCGAACTATCCCTGTAACAACTTTCATCAAAATCGGTTCAGTAGTTTCGAAGCCTATTCAATACAAACAAACAAACATTCAAATGTTTCCTCTATAATATTAGTATAGATCAAAATGTGGGTAAGCGATGTAGGTACGCTAACATCGCATCCTTATACGCTTATGCAGGCATCAGTGAACTTCGACGAATAAATCACATTCATGCACGCATCAAACTGCTGTGCCGAAAGGTATTTCCTCAATTAGTGAGTAGATTTTTACTAATTGTTTGCGTTAATTTATCGTTAATTTATTTCATTAGGAGAATTGTGCCCGAGCCTCCGCCGCGCCGCGTGGCGGGAAGCGGGCATAATTCTCCTTGTGATACAAATGACGCTATGCAGCGTACTATTAAGGTTTATATTGTGTTTCTTTGACTATTTGCCTCTGCCACACGACCGTGCCACGTCTCTTCTGTATAACTCGCGCCTAATCGTACAGAACTAGGACTAGGAAATGTTTGTTATATGGGGAAGGAATTGCGAGTAAAAGTTCCAACTTAAATTATTGATATTGGAATAAGCTGTAGGCGTTTTAACATTCCACTTATAACATAAATATTTTCCAGTATAAATTGTCATTTTATATAAAAAAAACGATTAAGTAATCATTATAAATACATGATATAAACGTTATTAACAACTTTATCTAATAATATAAATATAAGCTATATATATTAAAGATAATGGAGACCCGCCATCCTGATGCACACCGAAAAATATTCGAAGTGAGAATTTACGGATCGAACACGAACCGAATACGTATGAGTGCGCAAGCGTCCATACAATCACTAGGATGGCCAAACCGGATCAAAACCGAACACGAATCGAATATATACGAACCGAATACGTATAAGTGCGCAAGCGCCCTTAGAATGTAGCATTTCCGTTTCTCTATTGTTGACAAATCTAGGTGTAGCTCGCTTCTATCTCTGGGCGTTATTATCCTCACTTACCATGAGTTAAGATGAAGGTCAAAAGCGTTCCTGTGGTGAGTAAATTATAAAAAGATATTTTCATTTTGAATACAACTAAAAGTGTCCGTTGAGAGACGATAACTTAGCATTCCATGGATTCACAGTGCGGGTGCCGGGTCTATTGCGTTGCAGAGAAAAGAGCCAAGAGCCGTGCCTGGGGCTTACGACCCAGGTGCAGGTTTAAGTAGCTACTTTACAATGCATCAACATTCACCTTCACCACTCCGGCTCCTTTCTCTGCCTAACCATATCTGATACGATTCCGTCAGTGTTCCGTCACCTTTGTTACTGAACTCACGGACGTTCTGGATAAGCCTAGATCTTTTAGCAATGTGTATAATGTGTATAAAATACTAATAATTTACGTAAAAAGGAAAATTCGTAAATTCGGCCTGCGACAACAGAATCGACATCGACGCCAGTGAAAAACGTTTTTGCCGTAACCTTACAACTGGACCTTTCACAAAATCGTATAATGAAAATTCCTTCTGCGTCAAATTTAAATCCCGGATATCTATTAGTCCCAAGAACCTTCTTCAAAATAAGGTCGGCATTGTTGCCGTGTCTGGCTCAGCGGATATCCGATATCCGTATACCTATCGACACTGGACATTTCGTGTTAAGTCATCCCGATTTATAGCCAGGTTCATTTGTTCCACTTACGAGGGTTAAATGTTAAGAACATGAATATCTTAAGCACTGCCAAAGGTCTTACTGAATGAATTGGGTCCACGTGTAATCAATTAGACAACGCCAACCTTTCCGTCTGTATGAAAACCGAACTGGCAATTTTCCTTTACCGACTATGGCGTTACAACCGAACCTTGAAATTTTCAAGGTTACAAATATTTTTGGTGTCCCCTTTTTAGGGTTCCGTAGCCAAATGGCAAAAAACGGAACCCTTATGGATTTGACATGTCTGTCTGTCTGTCTGTCCGTCCGTATGTCACAGCCACTTTTTTCCGGAACTATAAGAACTATACTGTTGAAACTTGGTAAGTAGATGTATTCTGTGAACCGCATTTTCACACAAAAATAGAAAAAAAAACAATAAATATTGGGGTTTCCCCATACATAGAACTGAAACTCAAAATTTTTTTTTCATCAAAACCATACGTGTGAGGTATCTATGGATAGGTCTTCAAAAATGATATTGATGTTTCTAATATAATTTTTTCTAAACTGAATAGTTTGCGCGAGAGACACTTCCAAATTGGTAAATGTGTGTCCCCCTGTAACTTCTAAAATAAGAGAATGATAGCACTAAAAAAAATATATGATGTACATTGCATCAAATATGCAATGTACATATCACCCAAATATCACCCAAAATTGTTTATGCATGCAAATATCACCCAAAATTGTTTTGAACGAGATCTAGTAAGTAGATTTTTTTAATACGCCATAAATCATAAACCGCAATTTACATTTTTTTATTGCAGAAAGTTGGCAAACAAGCAAACTGCCCACCTGATGGTAAGTGGTAACAGTCACCTATAATACATGTGGCTCCTGTGAGATTCGCAGCAAAACTGCAACCCCACAAGGACCACAGTGTAAGTTGCCAACTTGTGACACAAGATGTAAAGTCACAGTACCCAGTAATTTCACTGCCATATCTTACCCTTCAAACCGGAACACAGCAATGCAAGCACTGCTGCTTTGCGGCAGAAATAGGTAAGACGGAGGTACCCATGCACACGACCCTGGTACAGAGTCTCCCTCCGTCATTTTCCGACATTTCATTCAATCAACTCAAATATAAAAATAAAAAAAAAACATTTAATTTCATAAACATAAACCTTATGCATAAATCGTGAACCATTATTTTCTAATAATAAAAATCCCATCATTATGTACCTAATTATAATGTTTACTTATCAATAACTTAATTACAAAAAATACACTATTATTAAAACATCGATCAAAGTTACAACGAACTACAAGAACTTTTATATTATGTTACTTGCTGCCACGGAACCTTTCATGGACGAGTTCGACTCGCACTTGGCCGGTTTTTTTTTCTTTTTTCTCATATGACAGAAAAGATCTTGGGCTTCACCTCACCCGATAGTAAGTACGATAAGGCCGAAGGCGAAGACTCCTTAACAACCTAAGAACTGACTATCAGAAGAGGTTATCATTGTTATTATGGCAACAAACTTAGGTACGACGGTGGTAGCTAGCCAGGTGGGCTTAGAAGCCCTACCATCAACGAAACCGAGCAGAAAAACTTCTGCCCCCATGAGGAATCGAACCCTGAACCTCCCGGTGAATACCGGGTGGTCTTAACCACTAGACCACGGAGGCGGTTTTTGCAGCACAATTCCCAATAATTACGAATATTTCTACATGTTGGTTGTCGGCAGGAAATAAGGAACAGTGCTCTTACTTTTCGCATGCAAAGAACATGCAAACACTCGCATCGTCTAAAACATATATTATCCGTGGATATGTCCAAACAAACCAATATTATATTTGTTTATATTTTTATTCCTATTTAATATGTATGTGTACTGGGTATGAAAAGTAAGTCTATTTATTTCGTCTGTTTAAAAAGATGATAGGTAATAATAGGCAAGATTCTTTTTCTTTGACGATATACAAAAAAAATTACCGAGGTAAATCAATTTAAAGTCGAAGAATGAGGAGTCGGACCTACGTATGACGTCTTACGTAAAAAGAAATCGGGAGGTCCGGGGTTCGATTCTGCCATGTACCAATGTGTTTCCGTTTAACGAATTATATATTTACAATTGACCGAAGCTCCAACGATGAAAGGAAAACATCGCGAGGCAACCTGTATACAAATGCGTAGAAATTCCAAGGTGTATGTGAAGTCGACCAATCCGCACTGGGCCAGCGTGGTCGACTAAACATCCTAACTTAGAATTGGCTCGAGCCCCTCGGTGGGGACGTATATGAACTTTGATGATGATCAGACGGACATTTAAAAAAAAATACCGCCTCCATAGCCAGGTCGAGACAACATGGTATTGATCTGGGGGTTCGCGGTTCGAGTTCCCATGGGGGCATTAGGTTTTCTACTTGGTTTGGTTAGTGTTCCTGTAAATGAGGTCAGAGCTCTTTGTGGGGACACTGTTAGCAGTATACATTGTCACGTAGTGTCACGCTGTTAGTACAAAACAACGTCACGTTCTAGTGAGAGAACTAAACTGCGTCATGTAGTTTTTCTGTAAGTGAGGTTACAGTTTTTAAAAGTTTATGCTTTTACTTTTGGTTTACCGAGGAGGTTGAATTAAAGTACACATTGAAAATTAACTAATATATATTGTCCAAACACAGATTAATTACACAAAGTTAAATTATAACTTAGGGCTGTTAAACACGACTAAGGACTATGCTTATGTGTGGGCTGGGCGGAGTTCCGTAGACGACTGGCGCGGGAAGCCGCTACTTGGAGTTCGGTGGCTCGGTTATGTTGTAACACTTTTTTTTAACACTAGGTGGTTAACACAAATCATTGATTTCACTGTAATTAATTACTGACAACATTTTTCTTGTCATTCTGAAATAAAAACATTAATTAATTCTATTCTATTCTATTCTTTGCTTAGTGGCGCTGTCCTTAAGGAATCAATTAATTAACTCATAGAAACATTCTTTGATATGTTTTTTTTTGTGAAACTTTTTCATTCTTTGCGCGAGCAAGGGATCGACGCTATACAGCCCTCTCCTTGTTTCGCGTTGACATAAACATTTTAGGTGAACCAAAATAATTGCAAATGGATTATATCTTTATGGATTATATTATATATACATGCAATTCTCCAGGCATAGCACACCTTTAAAATAAGCAACCCACGACCTGACCTAACTTTACTTCAATTATCTAACTCATGCTCACCGAAAAAAGGTTACAATGTCAGCGCGCAACAATATATGCCGCTACATTAAGGACAAAACAATGCCATATTATGTTCCTGTGAGTGCAGACAGAGCACATTGAGGTAATTCCGTCAGCACCAACAGACGCCTTGTTGGGTTTCTGTGAGTGAGGTCAAATCTCATATGGGGGACGCTGTCAGTTCAGGACCAAATAACGTCGTGTTGTATTCCTATTAGTGAGGTCAGGACTCACTGGGGGTAAACTGTCCGTATCAAGCAATGGCATGTCGTGCTCCTGTGAATGCGGACAGAGCACATTGAGGTAATTCTGTTAGCACCAACAGACGCCTTGTTGTGTTCCTGTGAGTGAGGTCAAATCTCACTTGGGGGACGCTGTCAGTTCAGGATCAAATAACGTCGTGTTGTATTCCTATTAGTGAGGTCAGAACTCACTGGGGGTAAACTGTCAGTATCAAGCTATGGCATGTTGTGTTCCTGTGAATGCGGACAGAGCACATTGAGGTAATTCTGTCAGCACCAACAGACGCCTTGTTGTGTTCCTGTGAGTGAGGTCAAATCTCACTTGGGGGACGCTGTCAGTTCAGGACCAAATAACGTCGTATTGTGTTCCTGTGAGTGAGGTCAGGACTCACTGGGGGTAAACTGTCCGTAGACTTATCAAGCAATGGCATGCTGTGCGGCTATGAGTGGGGTCACAGCACATTATCGGGGTGATGCTATACCTAACTACGCCATTTTGTATTCCTATGAGTGAGGTCAAATCTCACTGAGGGACGCTCTCAGTATCAAACAACGTAGTGATGTGTTCCATGTTTTATCATTAAATTAAAAGGTACATTCATTATACTCGCAAGTGTATTAGCGTATGAAACCTTTAATGATACCAGAATAATTGTATCGAAGAGCCCATGTCTGGACAATAAATTGTAGTATGTATAATTAATCATTGTGAAATTGTCTGCGGACCGACTTAATGTGATGTCCTTCGGTGATTTACGACGCCTGACTCTGCTATCTGAGCTCTCATACTCTCTTATCTGCGGATTCGGGTCTGACTGTGACGTATTATGGGAACGTAGTTAATTAAAGTGGCAGTAGGTAGATGTTTTGTTTCATTTTAGGTTTTAATTGTAGTAATCTTCCAGTGACTGCAGAGTATAAGTGTGTAGTCGAAATTGACGGGAATTGTAGCTCAATGCCAAAAAAGTCATAAATTCGGATGCTACTATCCCAGTATTGATAAAACAAAAATAACTTAGAGGCAAGTGTTAGGAAAATAGTTTAGAGAATAGGGAAAAGTAGGTTTCGGTGAATATCTTAAAAAATTGAGCCATATTTTGAAAAGAATAACTTTTTGTCAATGATTATCAAGATTTTTATCAATTTTGAAACAAACTGTTAAATTTCTCAAAAAGACCTAACTTTTGTTTATGTCGAATCATGGTAGGCATTCTAATAGTAATTCCTAATAATCTTATTTTAACATGTGCATTTCGTGAAGACTCGCACTTTATATAATATTACCTAAGCTATCGTCAGCAAAACGCACTTAACTAACCACCACAGATTATACATATATAACTCCAGAGAGTACCTCGGTCTCATAACATAAACAATAACCGCTCGGCTATCATCTGACTTACGCCAGCCAGATTTTTTGAGCAATGATAATTTATGTTCGAAGTCAAAGTGCAAAATCTAGAGGCCTTTGTCTGATGTCGCGTTTGCTCCTTCATTTACATCTGAATGTAACCATTGTTTGTAGGGCTTCATTTCACGTACGAACTATGGGCCCGGGACCCTCCGCTTTGTTGGGTGTTTACGACTAATCTCCTCGCAGAGATTTTATTTGGGAGCCGACTGTAATAGCATTATGTATCGATCCGTGTAAAGCGTTTCATTTGGGGACAAGGATTTTTTGGAACACATCTGTCGAACGGCGTCTAGTCCACACGCTTGTTTGAAGCATTATGTTCTAAGCTTTTGAAATGATTCAAAATTATGCACACTTTCTTAAATAACTATATGAGTACACCAGTGAATTTCAAAAGCTTTGAACATAACCATTCACTGTAAACACAATTAGGATAGCGAAGATCTAAATGCTTCAAACAAACCTGTGATTTTCGAAACAAAATTTCGACGCCTGCACATTTCGACTCGGTGTTGACTGCACTGGCGGATCGTGAATTTGTGGGGCCCTGGGCCAATACTAATCGCTCGGGGGCCTATTAATTGTTCAACTAATTGCCATTATGCCAAGAAACTGTTTTCTATAGTGATGTAGATCTAAGGTATATAAAAAAAATTGAGAATTCAAAAAATATTTATTTAATATTTTTTAAGAGTTCGTGTTTATTTATAGTACAAACGAATTCTACGACATTATTATAAATCAAGCTTTAAAACAGACAAGTCAATTCAATTCAATATCATTTATTCAAATAGGATTGTAACAATTACTTTTGCACGTCAAAGCAGCTTCACGCCATTGGTTCACAAGTCTACGGCGGGTGACCTTGTACTAGAAAGAACCAGCAAGAAAACCAGCAAGGGCTATTTTTTTCTCCCTGTGTTATTACAGAGTCGTCAATTGGAAGCTGACCTCAAAGCAAAAGTTTGAGCTCAACTTCCATTACAAGATTAGATGTGTCAGTTCACATTATATAAGACAAAATAGACAAAGACGGCAAGTGACAGTGAATTCCCTGTTTCGTTTTATAGATCCATCTGGGTTGCCAAACTTATGATTGTTTTTTTTTTATTTCACATATTTTTCTTTACCTATAAGCAAGTATTGTTTTAAATGGGGCCTTTGTATCCACGGGGCTCTGGGCTGAAGCCCAAAAAGCCCTTAGGTAGATACGCCCCTGTACTCTGAGTCAACTTACAGTAATGTATACAAACACACTTCAGCTTTGTTAAAGTCTTGCTTATAATGAAATTTGCGATACATAAAATGTTCGCTGTCGCAGGTATGTGCATGAATACTCGTAGGATTTGTGTTTACGCTCTTTAATTTTACTTATTGTATCATAAACTAAATATAGTATTGAATCGGAAAGCCCTCTGCTTACTTTTTATAACGAACAAAGAAATTTATACCGCCCTATAGGTGTGGCCTGCATGCTAGGGTGGTTCCTAATGTCCTAAGAAGACAATAGTACCTAAGAAGATATTTTTTTATACAACTAAGTTGGCAAACAAGCTTACTGCCCACCTGATGGTAAGTGGTAACAGTCACCTATAGTAAATGTGGCTCTTTCGAGATACGCGGCAAATCTGCAACCCCCACAAGAACCACAGCGTACGTTGCCAACTTGTGACATAAGATGTAAAGTGACGGTACCCAGTAATTTCATTGCCATATCTTACTCTTCAAACCGGAACACAACAATGCAAGCACTGCTGCTTTGCGGCAGAAATAGGTAAGACGGAGGCACCCAAGCAGGCGACGCTGGTATAGAGTCTCCCTCGAGTACTTATATACCGGTATCTATACAAATAAATAAAATTGAAGTGTTTGTTTGTAATGACAAAATAACAAGTTTTTACTAAATGGGTATGAATGTATATCGGGTACCAATAACAAAAACACAATTTAATTTTTTTTTGTCTGTCTGTCTGTTTGTTCCCGCTAATCTCCGGAACGGCTGGACCGATTTTGACGGGACTTTCACTAATAGATAGCTAATTATATAAGGTATAACATCTACTTGTTATCAAGATCAGTTCAGCTGTTACTATTCCGCGCGGACGAAGCGCAGGGTTAGTTTATAATAAAACCTATTAAAGTTTTTATTTAAGTAGAAAAAAAAACAATATTTTGCAACCGAATCAAAAAATAAATTAAAAAGTGATAGAGTAACCGCTATAGTTTGTGATTTTAGAGGTTTATTTTTATTATGTTTTTTATTTTTATATGTCCAAAAATATTGAGACTAGTAACTGATGTTACTTTAGAAAATATATTTAAGTTACATAAATAATAGTTTTTAGTCGACTTATGTCTATTATTAAAGTAAAAATAAGAAAAATTGTGTATCACTTCCTTAACTGGGCAATAACTATAGCGGTTACCCTACCTACTCAAGATTGTAGTTCTTCTGAAATCTTCTAAAACTAAATTTCATTTATTAATTTATATAATCCTTTTATAATAAAAGTAAGTTGGAGTGTCTAAGGTTTTGCACAATTTTATTAACACGTTATAAAGCTCGTATCACACCTCACCCTAGAATAAGTGATGAGTAGTAGTAAACATATAAAAAAATAGATCACTTTATATTGAACGGACTACAGCACATAAAGGTAGGCACGGTGGCATCTTATGTAGTTGTGATAAGTACCATTTTGCAGCAGAAATGTTTATTCTGATGTGCTGGCGTGTGTACCTTAGAATGCCATAGGCACGGACCACGAGTCTGTGGTGTATGGCATAAAAAGCTCGTATCTCAATATTCACTCTAGCCTTGAAAACCCCAAGATTGTAGCTCTCAGGGAGCAAGGAAGGCGGCAGAGAATAGGCTAGTTGACCCTTTTTTAAAGTAGGGCTTAAAGTGTTCATAATTGTTGTATTAGACCATAGCACATGAATATATTTTTTTTCGATGGCTAAAAAGTCCAAAAAATCTATTTTGAATTAAGATTTTTAATTTTGGACCGAAAACACGGTCAGCCATGATAGTCTGTTCATTATCTGTGGTAATGACGTCATTCTTATAGTAAACAAAGCACGGGGGCGAAATAACCTCACAAAAACAATGCTTTCTATCAAATATCACAAAATATAGTAAAACTGTATATGGAACGGGACAATAGAACAGGAATATAGAATATAGAACCTCTTCAAAGACTCCAGGAAAGCTGTGGATTAGACGTACCCAGTGATATAGACATGCGAAATATTTGGTTAACACTCGCTTAAAGAAATCCTGTAACTATCTACTGAAACTCAAATGTATTTTTGCGAAAATCACATTAATGTAAGTACTATAACTGAATAACTCAATCTGTGTAGGTACTTCAGTTTCAACTTAAACAAAATAGAAGTTTTTAGGTTGTATGTAAAATCATTATTTAAATTTTTATCTTTCAGTTAAAATGAAAACTGACTGCAGCCGACCAACCAAATTTTAACTTGACCAGAAAACTGAGAGAAAACTTGACCATTCACGCCTTTTTGATCTAAGTTATACACTGACACTAGATGATGTTTCAAAGAAAAGAATATGTACTTATGTCCAATTGAATAATGATGTAATTGAATATTAATTAAAAAGTATGCAAGTAATACAAACAAAAATATCAAAGTTTCATAATGAATATATTTATCTAAACAACTTTTACTTGAATTTACTGAGTACCTAATTAAAATTTGTTGCTTTCAGTGGTTACTTAATGAGAACTATTGTGTACTAACCTGTTCTCCTCTTGACAACGAGATTGATAAGGCAGTAAAAGTTGTGCAACATAATACAAAGCAGTGCATGCTCAGCCACAACATCAAAATGTGACCCGTCAACTAGAACAACATTATGTCAACAAAATAACTCAAGTATTCATATACCAAAGCACCATAGAAGTAAATAGGTCCAGTTTGGTAAAACTGAAAGATGTTATATCTTCACTGATTAAACCTGCTGGCCACCATGGCTGGTAAATTATTTTTTGCAAGATCCATTTTATGCAAGAATATGCAAGTTATCCATTTTAAAGCCGTATACAAATATATTAAATGTGATTGCTGTGTTATCAGCCTGTGCTCTTCCTAATTTACAAGACCCTTCTTATTAAATAAATAATATAAAGAAATTTTTTTTCTTTACTTTATACATAACTAACATCTAAAGATGACATAATAAATTTTTGTACTACATTAGTCATTATGTTCTTCACTAAAAAAAATGTTCTATGTTTATTTGACAATAATGACTTGTAAAGGTTTAAGTTGAATCAAAATATTTTAATTTGAAATACATGTGTTTTATTTTTCCGTTACACCTTAAAAGATTTACAATATTTTATAGGTTTGTTGCTCATATTTATCATTGTTACTCAAATATATATGTTCCAAAAGTACAAATAGGTTGAATAGAGTTGTAATAAAAGTCAAAATAATAGTAAAGTGATTTATTATGAAGTAATACTTTCATATAATTTAGGAAAACTGTAGTATGGTTTCCAAAATGGCACTATTTGATCAATAAGTAATTGTTAGAACAAATACTTATTATAGGTAATATTGTCACCTTTTGAGTGTTTTCAAAATTACATACTGCTAGCAAAACAAAAGTATATAAGTTTTGCTTTAGCACAAAACATCTGCATCTATACTTGAGTTAAACATACTGTTCACAGTTTTCCGTCTTTGATAATTAACATTTTCTTCAGTAAAAGAGCATGACAATTTTGTATTAATCTAATTATTTTATGGATACCGTTTGTTGAATAGACTATTACAGGGTATTAATCAGAAATGAGGTCACATTTTGCAAATTTCAACCCAAATCTTCATCTTTCAACTTTTATCCACATTTCATTATACTCGTAGGTGTCTGCAAGATTTCTCACCAAAAATCTTCCCAACAAAAGAACCATCATGTGTTATGCACTGGTTGACTTTATAGCACATGGAAGCTGTTATTGTTTATAACGAAGCTCGAACTAAAGAGCACTTCTGTATTGATGATTCGTGGTTTAGTTTTCTATACACTTTATTCTTTCTTCATTGAAGAGGTCTTTTATTTTTTAAGAAATATGTCACAATCTGTGTCTGTGAATGTATAAGTATATATTTTTCCTCCCAGTAATTTTTTTCATGCTTGACAAATGAACAACTGCCAATCTTCTCTTTTTATGTTCGTTTACAAATTCTTGCAGTACTACACTGGTATTTGACACATGATCCTGATGTTTTCTTTTCAACATTTCTCTTGAAGTAAATACTTTTAGTGTTTATTTGACTTTTGAGAGATAGAATTCTATCCAATAGCATTCAACTGCTGTACAAAATAGCTCCTCACTGTGATGGTGCAACAACACCAAAAATGCATGTTTGCAACTCTCTTCTGCCGCGTGACAATCTTGACAAGTACACTTGTAACCTGTTCTTCATTATAACAGTATTGAAACTGTACTTATATTGTTTAGAGCGATACACAAAGAATCTCCTGACCATCAATCTGTCGATTTTCGGAAGATTTGTACTATCTGCTCTCACAAATCCAACATCAATGGTTGATTTTGCTATTAATACAAATAATTTACGATATTTACACATATAATGACGGAGATTTGGACGATTTTTTGCCAGTTTTAGGAAAGAATAGTGCAAATCGACGAGTTGTTGAATCAAATTTGACATTTCTTTGTTTACTATATGAGTGACGTCACGGCCCTGACCACAGGATATCAAAGCGTTTACGGCGTGAGATAAAAAAGATTATTTCTAGCATTTTCAAATTAAAATTTTATAGTAATCATTCATTGTTATTTATTAAAATCGGTATATTGTGGAACCTTATGCCAAATACTGTTAGAAATAAACAATATTTTAGTAAATTTTGATATGAGTCAACTACCCTATTCCACTCCCGTGCAGTGCGCACCATAATAGTGATTTTAATTTTTTAAAAAACGTCGCCCCACATTAGGATTTTATTCAGTGTCATGGGTGCAGTTACAAACATAGAATATCACACGCCACAGAAAATCCTTTTTGAATAAATAATTATTATTGACTTACAAATTATTTTGTTACATGTGTTATTTTGTGCCTGGTTGTACTAATGAGATGTGAAAGAAAAACATAATATCTTAAGGAATTCACCCGTCCAAAAAGATAATTATTTTGTTTTCCACGAGGTCCTAAGCGACCAATTGCCAAAAGTTCTTGGGCGATTCGCACCGTGGTGCGAAAGGACCTATTCAAAAAGAACTTTTGGGTGATTCGCACCGCGGTTCGAACCGCTTGCGGTGCGAAACGACTAAAGACTCGAACCTAAAGCCTTGTGTACGGATTTTGGGTATTTCTATTAGAAATGGGTGGTAATGAGCCGACCTTCTGCTCGTCCTGTAGTGGAAAGGATAGGGTGGAATAAGGTCGTGAAGCTCCTACGCACAATCACCGAAATGCAATCTATAAAATATTGGGGCGAAGTGGGCTCTCTAATGTGCGTGCACCTTTAGCTCTATAAGCGACAAATCGTGCTTAATTGTCTTCAGTTTACGCTTACTCGACGCCATCCCTTAAAAGCCAACCAACACAGCATGTGGAGTCACTTAGATTAGGCAAATGGCATATTAATGAACCGGAACTAAGCTGAGGCTTGGGAAACTTAAGCAGGACTTATTAAGATAAAATCGGTAGCAAAGCGATGATTTGAGTCTGGCTTGAGCTCGGGTTGCTGGTACTGTAGAATGTACGTCTTATGTTTAATTCGGTTCAGTGTCATTTGACCCCTCTGAATGTTACCAGAGAGATGAATATACAGGATTATTTTTGAACACCCCGCCAAAATTTTGCCCGTCATTATAATAAATAAATAATAAATAAAAATGTCATTTATTTCCTTCACAATGGCTAAACTTATTACATTAAAAAAAAATGCTAGTCATCGTGAGAGAGCAGAACCTGTACTAGGAATCCCTGTGTTACAGAGTTCTGGCCCTCCCGCAGACTGACATTATACAGTACAGTATAATTATTATAATTAACATACTTTTTTAGTTTGTTTTTGGCGGACCAATATTAAGACAATAATCTTTTTCTCTTTATTAAAATTTGACAGCACCAATAATATTATTTACAACTATGAAAAGAGCGTGTATCAGTGCATGTGTGTGTGTGTGTGTGTGTGTATGTGTCGCGAGAGTGTGTGTTTATGCAATGAGTATGTGTTTTATGTGTCGGGTGCGGTGTGCATGGTGTGTGTTTTGATTCAAGAGTCTAAGAATTTTATTTTACCTACTTTATTGTTTTCAGTAAATTTTCAACTTTTTCGTAGTTTAATGTACGTAAGTATTTAGTTACTATTTGCTTACATTTAATGCGCGTCATGTGATATATGTGCAGAATGTGATTAAGTTTATTATATAAAAATGGACCTACAAATAGTTGATGGCGTTTTGCGTAAGGAGACCATATGGTAGTAGTATTCCTGAAAATTTGGTGTTTTCTTCTAACATTTTCGAGGATCGCTGAGTTGTAGATAGTTTTGGAGTGAGTGTATAATATTGTATTTAGCACAAACAATTGCCTTCATCATCACAGCCCATATACGTCCCCACCGAGGGGCTCGAGCCTACCCTATATTAGGGTGATTAGGCCTTAGTCAACCACGCTGGCCCAGTGCGGATTGGTCGACTTCACATACATCATTGAATTTCTTCGCAGATGTATGCAGGTTGCCTCACGATGTTTTCCTTCACCGTAGGAGCGTCAGACAAATGTACATATGAAATTCGAAATGAAAAACACATTGGTACATGGCGGGTCTCGAACCCCGACCCCCCGATTGGAAGGCAAGTGCCGAGTCCACTGCGCCACCGACGCTCAATTGCCTTACAGTCAGTAAATCTACATCCGCGTACAATTCATCTGTTAGATAACGATAAGGTCTGAAGGTCATTACTTTCAATACTGCTGTCTGAGCTCTTTCGACATGAATCAGGTAAGTTTTACAGGTGCCACCCCATGAGGTTACGCAATATGTTATTATTGATTGACACAATGCGAGATATAGAGCTTTCGCAAGACATTCACAGTTCTTCTAACAAAGCCAGGTTTAAAAAATCTTTGCGTGAACAGTTCCTTAGTTCTTTGGAAGGATGATTATCTCGGTAATATTAGTAGATTATTATATATGTATATACCTATATGTATGTAATGTGTGTATATATATATGTATAGATATATTTGTGTGCGTGTGTGTATGTGTGAGAGAGAGTGTGTATGTGTGGTTATGTATCTTTATTTTTTATTTTGCCTGTATAACAACCTATTACAGTAAATAGTTATAAAGTTTTTTTTTCGGTTAGTTTTTTTTTATGTGTTTCTTGCACCGCCTTGAGATTTTCTACCCTACCTTCACGGTTGACTGGTAGAGAATGCCTTAAGGCATTAAGTCCGCCAATTGTACTGTTTTATTTTGTGCAATAAAGTATTAAATAAATAAAATAAATAAATAAATATGTTGTTACTAACATTTTGCGGTTGGCTGCAGATCTCAATCGTTTGAATATGACAGTGAGTTTACGGACTCTTTTGGTGAGTATCTCAATATGCTGTTTCCAGGAAAGGATGGAGTCTATGTAAACACCTAAATATTTTATGGTATCAAGGCGTTCCAAAGTCATGCACGAACAGTTACTGTGATAGGATGTCAAAGAGCAGGCATGAGCTTTCAGTTGTAGGTTTGCAGGTTGGAGACGACTTAACTTTGAGAAGGCAATGTATTTGGTTTTGCTCACATTAATTGTGAGTAGGTTTTGCCGAAGACCCAGCATCATTTTCCAAAGGCCATGTTCAGCTATTTGCTTTAATTTGGGCCAGGACGAGCTGCTAAAAACTAACGCAGTGTCATCGGCATAGGCAAAAATTTTGGCATTATCAAGTTGGAGATTGCACAAGTCATTCATGCAAACGAGGAACAGTTTCGGGCCCAGTATACTCCCTTGTAGTACTCCATAAGAAACCAGGAAGGGATCACTCACAAAGTTATCAATTTTTACCCGTTGGTATCTGCCGCTCAAATAGCTTTCAAAAAATTTTTCAATGGGCCGCCTCTGATTCCTATGTTCTCTAATTTATTCAGAAGCAAGGGGATAGAGACAGTGTCAAAGGCTTTGGCTAAATCTAAGAAAATTGAAAGGCATTTTTTACTCTTTTCTAATTGTTGTATAATATGTGAGGTTAGGTCGTTGACTGCTTGTTCAGTTGATTTTCCCTTTGTGAAGCCGTACTGGTTATCTGAAATAATTTTAAATTTATGTAAATAATTGTTTAGCCTATTATTTATAAGTCGTTCTAGAACCTTGGATAATGATGGTAAAATAGAGATTGGTCTATAATTACCGACACTAGCTCTATCCCCTGCCTTATGTATTGGCTTTGTAAGAGCTGTTTTAAAACAATCTGGAAAGATAGATTGCTTGAAACTAAGGTTGCAGACGTGCGTTATTACCGGAGCAAGAGTAGGCATTGCCATTTTAAAAACCTTAGTAGGTATGCCATCAATACCAGAAGCGGGACTGTTTTTGAGATTACTTATGACAGTTTGAACCTCAGCAATATGCGTATCAGCCAGTACAAACGAGTGTAGGAGAGAGTTATCAAATCCATCAGATAGAGAAGTATAGTTTGTCTGAATTTTCTCAGCGAGTTGTTTTCCAATAGTAGCAAAGTATCTGTTGATTGTATTTATAGAAGATTGTGGATTATCGTTCAGCTTTAGGAGCTCCTTAAGATCATAATTGTTTTTATTATCAATTTTTGCTATATTTTTAACAATAGCCTAGGTTTGTTTTGTTATTTTTTGCTTTCACTGATAAAATGTCAAAATCGGTGATAAACTGATAAAATGTCAAAATCGACATTGATGCAGTTTTCATGGTTTTTCGGGTCGTAAATTACGAAAATACCATCGATTTCAACACCACATACCATCATCAGTTCATTTTAAATAAATAGTTTCAATCAAACAGAGATGCGATTCTATATTTATTTTATTACCTTAATCAAATTCGATAAGAAAGGATTTTCCGAAATTCTACCCCTAAGGGGGTGAAAAAGGGGGGCAAAGTTTGTATGGGACAACTAGATTCCTTGGTCCAATCTACTTTAAATTTTGCATAAACATGCGTTAATAGAATAGATGGATAACATGTTTCGTATTTTATTGAAATTCATCCCCTGATAGATAGAAATGGAGTGGTAAAATGTGATATCGATATTATTGTCGTTTTCATGGTTTTTTGGGTCGTAGATTACGAAAATAACATCGATATCAAAATCCAACATGGCGGACGCAAAATACCATCATCCCTTGATGGGCTGCAATGGAGTTGAAGAGATACGATTCTGTATTAATTATCTTAATCGTATTTAAAATTGAATTTATAAGAAATGATTTTCCAATCTTAAATTTTGCATAAACATTCTTTAACAGAATTTATAGAAGACGTGTGTCGTATTTTATTAACATTCACCCCATAACGGGATAAAAATGCGTAGAGAGCGTAGATCTCCAACGTTTACTCAACAAAAAAGTTTGTTAATTTTCCATTAATATTAACTAACTCTGCAGATGTAAAATCATCCCTTGATGGGGTGCAATGGGGATGAAATATTTCATATTATATAAATAGTTTCAATCGAACAGAGACGCGATTCTGTATTCATTATGTTAATCGTATTTAAAATTGAACTCATAAGAAACGATTGTCCAATCTAATTTTGCATAAACATTCTTTAACAAAATTTATGGAAGACGTGTTTGGTATTTTATTAACACTTAACGGGATAAAAAATGCGTAGAAAGTTATTTTGGAGATTATTTACTTCGAAGTTAATATCAATACTCCTTAGTGCTTTTGATATAATTGACAATTTATTTTGACACTTTATTTTGACACATGCTTCAATACTCAATCCGATGCTATCCAACATTTTCTTACATTTTATGTGCATTTTATGAGTAAATTTCCAACATTTTCTTACATTTATAAGTAAATTTGTGTTTGTCTGTTTTTAAAAATGGGAGCAGAGTTGGTTATTATTAATGGAAAATAAACAAACTTTTTAATCGTGCCAATAGTGGGGAATGGCGCTTGCCTTTTCCGTTCACTATCATATTTGTTGTACGGCACACAAGAACATTCAATGGATATTCGTCAAGAATTGTGCGTCATGTCGCGAACAATTGGGATGAATTTGCTATTATGTCCCATGACCGTCATGGCAACAATCATGGAACAAAGGAAGAGTATACATTAGATATGTTACAACAAAAATAAATATAAAATAAAAAAATAAAAATAAACACTTTACATATGGCGGTTTCTGCGAGTTAGTTGCACGCAGCCGGTCAAATATACCCGTTTACATTTGAAGTATATCGAAATGGCAATTAATTATTTTGTGAGTCTATTAGGCGGAATATAATGATGTTATGATACAGCGATGGAATTCATTGGAAAGATGACGTTTAGTGATGGTTCACCAGAAATCTTACTATCATCAGATAAGCTCAAAACATCCGATCCGAATAAAATGGAATCTCCCACACAATCACTGGTTGGCTGGTAGAGATCTCTTTAGAGATAAGCCCATCATTGCATCTTCTGTTTTTTTTACTTGTGTTTCCCCATGTGTTTTTTTGCAATAAAGAGTATATCATCCGATACACATTTTCTCATGAAATAGACAATCAGTAGTAACTATATTGAACTGATTATCGCTAGAGTTTTAAGGCGTTGAATATAGACATATTATTTCAGAAAGAAAAAAATAGACTGTTAGTACATGCTGTAGTGATTGTTCTGAGGTTAGTACTGTACTACTGTCATTTTCATATGTACATTGTTAGTAAGTGGGTCAAGATTTTACATACGCTGCAGAAGCAACATTTTCGCACTGATTACATAGTCCCGTACTGAGTGAGAGTGAGGGGAATATTTAAGCAAACCATTAAAAATTAATAAAGGCGAGCAAGAAAAATCCAAAAAGACCATCCGCTAGAATACTGTTCACTTTATTTGTTGAAATCGAAAGTATATGATTTAACGGGTTATTGCCCGTGGTTCACCTGCGTAGTCCACCTATGTGTACCACGGGGAAAAAAAACTTCCCTTGGTTCACCCAGTTGACCTAATATTTATGACGCAATTAGGTTTACAGTTTTAAAATCGAGACATGTTTGCTGGGTCACATTTTATCCAGGTTTTAATTAATATTTTATCATAAAATTAAAAACACCCTCCTCTAAAGAATGCGTTGAATAAAAATATTTTACAAAAAATAAAAACCGACTTCAAAAACACTGAAAGTTAAAAATAATATAAGAATAGGTACAGACATCACACTTCTATATTGAAGTCGGTGCCAAATTTTAAGACTTTCTTCCAAACGATGAGTGATGTCTGTACCTATTCTTATATTATTTTTAACTTTTCAGTGTTTTTGAAGTCGGTTTTTATTTTTTGTAAAATATTTTTTATTTTTAACTTTTTAGTAAATGAAATCTTTTTAGTGAAAGAAACCCGTTTTAGAAAGATTAGCGTTTCCCTCGATTTTCATGGGATCCCATCATCAGATCCTGACTTTGGTGACCATAAGACCACCCTTGGAGTATACTCTATCGAACACAAAAAGAATTTTGAAAATCGGTCCACAACTGGCGGCGTAATCGCGTAACATACACACAAAACACGTTGGAAACACCTTAAAATTTAACCGTCTTATTAATAAACGTAGACTAAGGCAGAAGTAACTTTACTCCGAGTATTAAGTCAGTAGTAAACATTTTTTATATTAATAAACACGGAGTAGGAAAGGAGTAAGCTAATCCAACTCTACTCTCGGAGTAAATGTTATACCTGCTAGCTACCTAGTTTAGCGACAGATTAAGGTTGGAGTAGCGTTGTCTTTGCGTAAATCTATATAATTTGTCAACTTTGACACGTATCTTGTCATTAGATGGCGACCGTTTTATTTTTCACAGTCGAATTGAGCGAATTTGTGTTTATTGTTGGTGTGGTTAATTTTGTATTGTATTAAATTGAAAAGTGACTATTATTTAGATGATTTGATGTTGATCGACGAAATTGAAGAAATTGAAAATACCGCTCCACTAATAAGAAGTTTTGTCATGTTTTTGCAATATTGCGATCACAAATCGCGAACAAAATAACCACAAAATAACTTTGAAAGACAATCTCGAACTTAAAAGGTGAAAAAAACAGATAAACTGTCATCCCATGTATTTCTGTCTGTCACACGATGCTCAAATCGTTCACCGACTCATTCTTTTTACTTTTAAATTGCAAGGGTTGCCATAACATACGCGTTAATCCGAGAGTACGGAAGGCTTTGTTATTCTAAGCTTACTCCGTGTTTATTAATAATGTTATAAACACAAAGCTACTCCTAGCTTAAACTGGTAGTAACTACTCCGAGAGTACGTTCGAATTAAGGAGGGAATAGGCGATTTTTATTAATAAGGCTGCTAGTAACTACTCCGAGAGTACGTTCGGATTAAGGAGGGAATAGGCGATTTTTATTAATAAGGCTGTAAGGGTTTTACTCGATTTTCATGGGATCCCATCATCAGATCCTGACTTTGGTGACATAAGACCACCCTTGGAGTATACTCTATCGAGCACAAAAAGAATTTTGAAAATCGGTCCACAACTGGCGGCGTAATCGGCGTAATCGTAACAAAAAAAAACATACGCATCGAATTGAGAACCTCCTCCTTTTTTGAAGTCGGTTAATAATATATCTTTTTTAAAGATTTTTTTATTCAATATTTATGAAGAGAACCGGTTTTATCTGCAGTGATTTTTATGATTGACCCTACTATGCGCCTTTGGCGTTCTGATTGGTCGATACTCGCAGTATATTGAAACAGCCCGTTAGTCGGCTCCTTCGACATCCACGGGAAGTAAAGCGGCGGTGACACATGTATTATCATCCGCTCGAAAACTCATTACCTACTCTTTTGTCTAATATTCAAAATTATTACGCCATAACTCCCAGAGTTGTCCCCGCTGTGTTCCAAACTTAATGTTTGTGTTCCACGCCGAGCCTTTTATAAATTGCGGAGGTTCATTTGGAACTTTTAATGTTGATTTAGGGGGACTGTGCGCGTGGTTTTCAATTAAAGACTTGGAAATATTTTGTGCGTGAGAGTAACCGCTTTTAAATAGATTACAAATAGGGAAAGTTTTTTATCTAAATACCCACCAATAATAAAACAAAAACTGTTGCCTTCAAAAGTTTGAGGACCTACTCGAATGGAATGTACAAACCGATAGTATACTGAATCATCTGGCCAAGGGACCAAATAATTACTGTGTATCATCATCATGATTTCAGCCAAGAGACGTCTATCATTGGACATAGGCCTCCCTCAAGGACTTCTTAACCAATTGGTCGTACGTTTCTCGCATCCAGCGACTTTTAGCGACTTGTCGGGCGCCAACACCCAAGTAGCATTTTGACGTCTGTCGGACGATATTTTAAAGTCCTCCTAGGGTACTCTATAATGATGGTCGTATATCACAGCCTCACGACGTCATGTTTAGACGTTTCGATGAGGACTTTTCATGACGCTTTTAAGACAGATCACCTAGGACATCCTTACGAAGTTAAGCAATGACGTGAACTGAATAAAAGGGCGTGACTTGTAAAATACAGTAGGTACACCAGGAAATAATATAAATTACCATCATCACAAAATATAAATAAATTAATCGTAAAAAAATATTTTTTAAAACAATCTTTTATTTAATGCCCTAAAAAGAGGAAAATAAACTTTAATTTAAAACATGATACATTTTTTATGAAAATATAAAAGTTCGTCGTGCTTATTTTGTTTTATACCCACGAAATCAATAGTGGCCTAGTAATGGTACTGTAAAGGTAGTCAGTAGGATGTCTAATAATGACGTATAAACTACTTTCCCCGAATCGACGGATCCGGTCATCGTAACGTAAACATTGCAACTGCACTGCTCCACATAATTTAATAATTTATGCTTTAAAAGCCATTGATTATACTTAAAATTCGTAACACCCGGCGACATAACCTCAAGAACTTTTTAAGTCAATATACACACACTGTTTACACTGCGGAAATAAGAAGAATTCTGTGAAAAACCATACTACGTGGAAGTTCACAACGAAGATAACGATATTTGTACAATTTAAAACTTGGAGCACCGTGAGTACAATTATTTCACTAATTATATGTAAACAACAATTAACAAAGGTGATATTACTACAGCTGATGCGAAGTGACACTATTGACATTCGCAACGCAACAGACAAGCTCATTGACAAGCCATACTGCCAACCTCAGAACAATCACTACAGCACTGCCAACCTTAAATTTACTAAGACTAGTGTTGCCAACTATTAGAATAAGTTTCCCTTGTAAACGCAAGTGTTACCAGTGCAAAAAAACTCTGTAATTTGGGGAAATTAACTCCTGACTAAAAATATTTTAAGGCGGGAAATTTAAACCTTAATTAAATTAAAATGTCAAGTCCGAAAGAAGCTAACCGCAACGTGACTCTCAGAAAACCTCTAATAAAGGCTGTTTCATTAGAAAAAAAAATTGCTCACTTAGCCCATCGCCATCTAATGAAATATTAGGGAAAAGTTTGGATCTGTCTATTCACATCTGAGATGGAAGATATGAAATCTGAAATTTTGGCACTAAAAGAGAGTTTGGATAGTACGCAACATGAGCTGGAAAATGTAATAATGGAGAACAATGATCTCAAAAAGCAGATTACATCCATGCATCAAGAGCTTTGTGTTCTCAAGCAGCTTTGCCGTAGCCCCATTACAACCATACGCCACACCTCCCTGTCATCCAGTGCTAAAATCAGTGCAAGGCGTCGGTTAACTGATAGCTTTAAGAGTACACCGAAAATGACCTTACAGTTAAAAAATACACCCACAATTACAAAAGACTCCTCATCTCAAACAACACCCAATATTACGAACGCAGTTGAAATAGCTCAATCTGGGGTGAAAAATATAAGCCTCACGACTAACATGCAAAGAAAACTTCAAATCCTAGGATCGCAACAATGTACAGGGCTAGCATCAAAAATTATTAAACAAAGAAGTAACACGAACTACGATAAATATGTCATTAGCAGCTTTACTAAACCTCAAGCTACCACAGAAGAAATTCTGAAGAATGGCTATACATTGAACCTAGGATCTGACGACAAACTCATACTGCTCGTTGGTGAGAATGATAAGAATCCTATGAAGGTGCTCATTGAACTGAGTTGCTTCCTTAAAAAGTTCTCTAACATATGTGTTTTAGTCTTAAGTGTTATAGAAAATAATTACCTAAATACTTTCCACTTAAATCAGAATATTAAGATATTATGTAATAATTTTAAAAATTGTAAATTTATTGACATTAATCAGAATTTAAAATATAGACCTTATAATAATAACTTAACATTAATTGGTAATAAATTAAATTATATAATTGATTGTAAAGATTATGACAAAAAATTCCTATGTTTAAAAACCTATAATAATGTCAGTAAAATAAAATATACAATGAGAAACCGTAAGGAATCAAATACGCGTTACTTACAAAAATCTATTTTAGACTATTATTCCACGGTAAGAGTAGGACCTATGACTAGTAGTAAACACTTCGGTCCGATGATACAGCCTTCACCGCACTCAATACAATTCAATAATTCCTTTCGTTAATAAAAACAATATGATCATAATACTACATCAAAACATTCAAGGTGTACTAGGTAAACTGGATGAATTTGAAGTTTGTTGTGATGAACTCAAACAGGTTGAATGTAGTGTTGATTTCATTTGCTTATGCGAAACTTTTGTCAAAGCGGGTGAAGAATGTAACTTAAAAATTAAAGACTTCAAAGTTGCTACTGCTTTCAGCAGGAAAAAAGAAAGGCGTGGTGGCACGTGTATATTATCGAACCCCCATTTAGAGTATAGTGAGTTGTCGCTTACAAAAGATCTAGCTACTGAATATGTGTTTGAATGTTGTGGCATAGATGTTCCTCAATACAAACTCATTATTATTTGCAAATATCGTCGATCAAGCTCAAAAAAAAAATGGAATTAATATATTTTTAGAAAAATTAGAAAATTTATTATTTATCTTACGTAGAAAAAGGAATAGGACTATTGTAATAACGGGTGACTTTAACATTAATATTCTTGAATCCGATGACAATACAAATAAATTAAAAGAATTAATTAAGAATTATAACTTAACAATGCACATAAGTGAAGCTACACGACAAAACTCCTGTTTAGATCTGATAATAAGTAAAATAATAATGCCGTAGGTTCAGTTCTTAGATTAGGGTTATCAGACCATGAAACAGGACAAGTATTAAAAATTCCTACTGATAATAAGGTAGTTCCTCTTAGACAATGGTTTTTATGGAGACGAGATTTGGGGGAAGATAACATACAAAAATTTAAATCTTATCTTCAAAGTCTGAGCTGGAGTGACGTGTATGAGGAAAAGACTTTACAAATGCTTTCAACAAATTTCATGATATGTTTACCTTGCTATTTAATCTGTGTTTTCCTATGGTAAAAATTAAAATAACAAATAGGGGTAAAAAATCTAAATGGATAACCAGAGGTATTAGAAAATCATGTATCACTAAAAGGCAACTTCGTTTCCATTACTATAAAAATAAAACTTCTGACTCAAAATCTAGATATCTTAACTATAATAAACTACTAAAAAAAATTATAAGTACTTCTCAAAAGATAATTAACATTAAATACATAAACAATTCAAAAAATAAATGTAAATCCTCATGGAGTATTATTAATAATAAAGGTCCAGCACTTATTACTGAAAACATACAAATTAAATGTAATGATGCTATTGTATCTGATCCCGGAAAGGTTGCAGAAATATTTAATGAATATTATACAAATCTTCCTGAAGCTACACCGACACAAGACGGAATAAAAAGCAGATTAGACAATCGAAATACATACAAATCTAGTATATTTCTAAAACCCTGCGATTGTCATGAAATTATAAAAATAGTAATGTCCTTGAATAATACACGAGCTGTAGGCTATGACGGTATCGCCACGACAGTCTTACGTCGTTGTGGAGATATTATTGTGGTACTTTGTTATCTAGTGAATTGGTCATTTGAAGCAGGCTGTTTCCCTGAATCTTTAAAGTTGTCATTAGTGAAACCAATATATAAAAAAATGACACCTTGTATATAAAACACTATCGTCCTATTACGTTGATACCAATCTTATCCAAAATATTTGAAAAGGCTATGCACAAGAGAATAACTGAATACATGAATAAGTTTAATATAATCAATATCAATCAAAATGGATTTCAAAAAGGGAAATCAACTACTCTAGCAGGTTTCAAAATAGTTCAAGAAATCCTTAAACACGTAGATCAAAGTACATGTGTCTCTGCTATCTTTTTCGACATGAGCAAGGCATTTGACTGTGTCTGTCATAACGCACTTTTAAATAAATGCTACTTTTACGGAATCAGGGGTCCTGCATTTGAGTGGATTAAAAGCTATCTACTTAACAGAAATCAATGTGTGCAGATAAATGGTATGAATGAACTGAGTGAGATTACAACTCATAGGTCTTCTTTTAGAGTAAATAAATACGGTGTACCCCAAGGGAGTGTCTTGGGACCCTTACTGTTTCTCATCTATATTAACGATCTGCCAGACATTACTAAATATCACTGTACATTATTTGCCGACGACGTGTCTATTGTATTAGGCAACAAAGATATTAGTGAACATGGCAAAGAGATATATAATACAGCAATGAAATGTATAGAGTGGCTGACAAAAAACAACCTTACAGTTAATATTTCCAAAACTAAAATTGTTCACTTTTTCAATCGGAAACGTAAATGTCCTAATCTTAACATAACTTACGAAAACGAAGCCATAGAAGAATGTACTGAAACTAATTTTCTTGGTATAAAACTTGATCAAAATTGTTCATGGAAACCACATGTAGAACATTTAAACAATAAAATTAACAAGTTCATATTTGCTTTATGGAAAATATCAAGAATAACAGATTATGAAACCGCAATAATGGCCTACCATGGATACATTATGTCTCTTCTTCGGTACGGAATAGTTTTGTGGGGTAATGCTGTAAAAGTAAATAGTCTATTTATAGCCCAAAAAATATGTATCCGTGCCATATTTAATGTATCTCCATGGACACCATGTACTCCAATATTTAAGAAATACAAATTATTAACATTGCCTAGTTTATATATATTCGAATCATGCAAATTTGTTAGAGCCAATGCTGAACTTTTTGAAAAATTTGAAGATCGGTATAAATATAGTAATAGACATGTGGGACAGTTAGCGATACCACAAATGAAAACAAATTTGTACAGCCGAAATAGCCATGCCATGAGTGTTCGAATTTACAATAGCCTACCCCAAAGCATCAAAGAACTTAACGGTAAACTTTTTAACAAAACTTTATTTAATTGGCTAGTTACAAATTGTTTTTATTCGGTTACAGATTATTTGACTTATAAGCATAAATAATATTAAAAATGACTGACATTTTATTATAATAATTTAATCAACATGTAAGAGTAATATAATTATTAGGTATAGTAATATAGTAAAATGACATATAATAATAATACAAAATATAATACGAAAATTTAAATTATGTAATTGTAAACTGACATTCACATGCCACAAGTTGGTAAGACGTGCTGTTCAGCTACTCATTTTGTTACCATTTTTACCATGCCTTGTGTGAATAAATACTTTGACTTTGACTTTGGCGTATTATTGACGTTATTTAGGCGTCTAAATCTGACGTACTATTAAAGATCCTAAATTGACCTAAAAACGACGTATTTCATTGGACATTGACGTCAGTCTGCTACTTGGTCACTGCTTCTCCCGGTACGTTGCCAACTTGTGACGTAAGTTGTAAAGTCACGGTGCCCAGTAATTTCACTACCAAGCCGTAACACAGCAATGCAAGACGGAGGTACCCAAGCAGGCGACCCTGGTGCAGAGTCTCCTTCCGATGAATTCATCGGTCCATGTTTCTGCTCTGTACGTCATCTCTGGCAACACGCACTATTTGATGTTTTTCGTCATGAGACACAGCGGTAGATGGGCCAAGAATAAGTTGCGTAGTTTCCCGAACGCTGCCAAGCTGTGTTGGATTAATTAAATTGACCTTTTTCTAGAAGTTTAACATACCGTGCTGAAGTTCCCCTGGTAAACATACTCGTCAACAATATCAATTGTTAAGGCGTATAGTAGGGTCAATCATAAAAAAATCACTGCAGAAAAATTAAACCGGTTCTCTTCATAAATAATAAACAATATTCTAGCGGATGGTCTTTTTAGATTTTTCTTATTCACCTTTATTAATTTTTAATTTACATACTTCATCTTACGCGTAAAGGTTTGCTTGAATATTCCCCTCACTCTCACTCACTCAGCCCTATGTAATTAGTGCGGGACGATTGAGCAAGGTCATTAGGACCACTATGCACCTTAAGCATTCAACTTTCACAGAAGTGGGTAGTACATGTGTATTTTACATAATTTAAGTCGTGTATAAATAGAATAAATTGCTGTGCAAACTTTTATTTACATTCAGAGCACGTTCATAGGATTTCATCCAATATTTTGAAGCAACAAATCCTTCATGTCAAAACATCACATTATTCAGCCAGAGCTATTAACGCTTCACGGCAAAGCCTATGATTTAATGCGATCGTTCATTGTAGGTTAATATTGGTAGACCACGAGTACGAGAGCGGTCATTCTTTTGTATTATACAGTGATCTGTGAGAATATTTATTGTTTTTATAAATAAATAAAAATTTTAAAATACAAATAATTTTACTGTTGGTAAGGGTGCTTGTACACATCATGATTATGTTGTACAAGGCCCTGGACATCCGTGGATGGATCAAGGCGGCATTTTGTTGGGGCACCATTTATAAATAATTCGTCTAGAGTTGCGCAGTCGACTATCGACGAGCACCCGATATCTTTTGGTCATTAAAAATCTAAATCATCATCTTAATACACATATGATGACTTGTTAAAAAGCTCGAATCGACCTCTTATGTCACATTCAGGACGTTTTTAGCTGTTAAAGAATAATCAGGAATACGGTACCATACATTGACATACATACACTTACATGCAATGAAATCAAGCCACCTTTACGCTTTGGTTCAGAGTTCGACAAATCAAAATCTACCATCAATAAATATAATATCTTTTAACCCTGTTCGTTAAACAAGAGCCTAAGCTTACATTAGACCAGTTTTTACTGTGACAGATTTAGGTTTATTGATTTTACAAACTGAAAACTCAAATTTTGAAAAATACCTTATTTTTTTGGGTAAATCAGTTCAATTTAAAGGGTCAATAAATCTATATCTATAGAAATAATAAATTTTTGAACAAACATTGATTTAATTAACTTTTAACACTCTGCACAGACACAGATATTGCGTATAACGGAAAAATAAAAAACAGGGTTTTCCGAAGAAATAAGTCTGTTGTTAGCAATACTTCTTTTATCCATGTTTAGCGTATGTTTAAACAAAGCTTATGAAGTATGCTTTCAAATTGTATTTACAGCTTTTGTCTGTCTAATATTATTTTTTACATATATACCGAAATTTCCAAATCGACACCTATGAGGTGGATCCATTTCATTGCAGGTAAGTGTATATATCGATGGTACCATACATAATGATAACATTAGTTTGAGTTGTAATTATTTTAATATGACACAGGTTAACTGCAAGCACTGATATTATTAAATAATAATTGACTTTTTAATTTACCCTTTCTTATACCTATTTATAACACACAACTATTATAACAAATCACGCGATTCAATCCGCACTCATCAATCCAGCCCCACTCGAGAATCGAACTTAGAGCTTAATGAATTAGCTGTATTATTTCCCAGGACACGAGGTAATCTATTATTTGGTTACCTATTGAAACGCATAACGTTTTTCGTCATAAACTAAAAATGCATAATTTTAATTGCCATAATCGTCACTTGCCATAAGTCTTTATATCATAACTTCATAACGCATAATATTATAAGGCCGAAATATGTAAGGCATAACCATGAAAAGGCATTATTTGAATAAGCATAAGTAACAAAAGGCATAATTTATGTTTGCCATAATATTTCAAAGGCATAATATTCAAAAGACATACATTTGAAAAGCATAACTGACAAAATCCACAAATCCATAGCGAACTCATTCACCATAATTTCAAAAAGCAAACACTTGTTATACATAACATATTAAATTTATTATCTTATATTTAAATTATTTACTACTGTTTTTTTAACCTTATTTCTTAAGAAATAGTTTAAAAATACTAAATAAAAAAGCTCTAATTTACGATTAATGTTAAGAAATCACATAATAATATTAATATTTTATATCATTTTGCATACATGCCGACATGCAGCATGCATGCCGTCGGCATGCAGTCATGCAGCAGGCATGCAGCATCCATGCGGTCACGCAGAATGCATGCAGGCACGCAAGCTGGCACGCAAGCTGGCATGCAAGCAGGCATGCAGTATGTATGCAGACATGCAGAATGCATGCAGGCACGCAAGCCGGCATGCAGTCATGCAGCAGGCATGCAGCATGCATTCAGAATGCAAGACTTCTGCCATAGCTCCGGCACTGCGGGGTTCTGGCGGTCCCACGCATGCTGAGGAGCAGGTGGCTATGAGCGAGCCGCCGCGGCTGAGGCTGGCCGGCTAAGCCGGCCATCAAACCGAGGTTGCGGTGGTAAGCGAAAGCCATCTGCGACGATTAGCGTGCGTGGGACCGCCAGAACCCCGTGCCTTCGTGGTTTTGAATAACACTCTAGGGGTAGTACAGACAAGACTACGTGGAGTCGGGGTTGACTGAGTCGGTTTTAAATAGCACTAGTTTTTTAAATAATTATGGAGAAAAATACATTCCGGATTATGTCAAAGAAGATTTATGGATACCTATTTACAGTTATTATTCTTTATAAGACTATGTCTTTAGTGAGTTATGCGTAGTTAAATTATGTCAACAAAATTATGGATAATAACAGTTATGCGTAGTAAATTTATGCGTTTTGAAGTATGCTAAATAAAGTTATGGCAAACCAAATTATACCTTTCAAAGATTATGATTTTTAATATTATGCCTTTCTACACTTCTGCGTTATAATGTTTATGCCTATTGACATGTTATGCCATATATTATTATGCTTTTTGATTTTTATGCCATATGATGTATGCCAATCGAAATTATGACAATTAACAGTATGCGTTTAAAGTGTCACCCTATTATTTATACGTACTTATAATTTGATGTTCCTCGTTTAACAGCAACCACGAAACATCCAAACTGGAGTGCCGAACGGAACGTATTCCTTAGATAGAAAGCTTTCGGTGAACGCTCAGAGCCATCTGAATAATGAATTGTTTTTTTTTCATTTCACCCAATGAGAGGCCATCTGTCACAATTCTGCTGGTTCCAGAAAAAATGTTGAAAGTGAATTGTGGGAGGCACCCTCGACAGGGGTCGATTCTTTGACAAGCTCGGCAGATTGCATTGAATTTTTTGCCAATACAGCAATTAAAGGAATAGCCTGCCACGGTCGTAGATAAAGCTAAAGTTATATTTATGGATGCATTTTCTTTAAAATTGCTAGTTAATTTGAAAAAATGATAAAAAATTCGCCTCGGGCTGGACTCGAACCCGCGTACCCAACATATCGTGTTGGTTGACGCCTTAGCCTCTGGGCCACTGAGCACTTACCAACCAAGACGAAATTCAACTGTACTGAACATTTATTATTAAGGCGCTATATCAAAAATATTAATGTAATGTCTATTTTAATGTAATGTCATAGGTCATTGAGAGATCTTGCAGATCTGAAATTCAGATATGTGTTTCTTTATATCTTTAGCTAGACACGAGAAGAACCGGAAACACGATTTAAAGATTTTCAAAGTCATAGTCAATATACTTTATTCAAGTAGGATTACATAATCGCTTTTGAACGTCAATGCATTTTATTTTTCAATGCCTAATTAATTTTGCCTCGATACATTTTATTTTTAAATTAATTCTTAAAAATAAGAAAATTCAGTATTACTAGTAAACGGTATTGGGTATTCATTAAAAAGTTCCTTAAATAAGTGGACATCATCAGTATTGAGAATCGTACAGAAGCATGTTTTTCTAATCATCATAGTTATTTTTAATAAAATCATTTGCATTTTATCGCTTACGTCGTTAATTTCTAAACGACCAGCCCCCCTAGACAAGACGCATTTCGATAATCACTAACGCAATCGCTGAAGGAAAATGTATGCGATTTGACATAAGCCCTCGCTTAGTTTTCGAGCGCAATTGTCAAATCTCATACATTGTCGATTCAGCGATTGCGTTAGCGATCGAAACACATCTTGTCTAGGGGGGCTGATTGCGCGGGCGCAGCGCATTCACGACTTTGATAACATAGATATAAAGACTAGCTACTTAAGGCGCTATATCGAAAATGAATCAAACAATGGGAGGCGTGGTCTATACGTAAACGCGGGGCGCCCCCCGTGCTCAAGCAGCTAGTCTTTATATCTATGTCAACAAAGTCGTGAATGCGTTGCGCCCGCATGCAATCAGATCGTTTAGAAATTATCGACGTAAGCGACAAAATACAAATTGTTTTATTAAAAAATAACTATAATGATTAGAAAAAAATACTTCTGTACGATTCTAGATACTGATGATGGCTACCTATTTAAGGAACTTTTTAATTAATACCTAACACCGTTTACTAGTAATCCTGAATATTCATATTTTTAAGAGGTAATTTCAAAAATAAAAAGTATCGAGGCAAAATCTTTAAATCGCGTTTTCGGTTCTGTACGTGACTAGCTAAAGATATGAAGAAACACATATTTGACTTTCAGATCTGTAAGATCTCTCAGTTACCTATGACATTACATTAAAAATAACCAATATTTTCGATATAGCGCCTTAAGCACGGGGGGGCGCCCCGCGTTTACGTATAGACCACGCTTTCCATTATTTGAGGACTGTGAAGTGCCAATTCATGGCTTGAGAATGCACTTTCAAAAATGCAGTTTGTTGCACACCGCTGAGAGTTGAAAGTCCGAGGCAAGTGCCTACATTTCTTATTGAAATATTGTTTCGGGCGATAACTGGTTTACCACCCTAAGCCTTTACGAAATTAGACACGTTTGGTCTCATTAGATTTAGTATACCTTAATCTATGTTTGTACAGTGAGTTCCCATTCAAGCTATATATTTACACTACGAAAACCGCCGCTATTACGAGCGACATAAGAACGGTCCAAAGGTCAAACAGTATAGCTTGATAAGGAGCCCACTGTACGTAATATTACTTCAAAATCAAAACGTACAAACCTAGATCTTCATTTTACAGCTTGACAATCCTCTTAATAGTGAGTGAGTAACATTAACAGTGGATCGCTGCGTTTCCACGGAAGTTTTGGGTAGCGACAGGCGCGTGCGCGTAATCTCGCTCGGCTCGCGGCAACCCTGTGCCGAACAGATTGCCGCCCGCCGAGCTACACAGCAGTTTAGGTACTTGTATATTATTACCGTGCCCTGATGGAGCTCCACAAACGTCCCTTTTTTGTGACTACCGAAATAAAACGACCACGATCGCTTACAAATTCAACAGTCGGCACGGGTCCATCGCCGCTTTGTGAAGGACAGTCAGCACAGCGTCTTGTGTTGGCGCCGCAATAAATGTCAGATCCAAAGCGATAGATTTCGATGTGCACAATAAGCCCCCCGGTCCTTCCGTCCGTCGAGAATTTCGAGGCAGCTCAAATTAAAAAAATGTTATTGACTTCTTTCAATACTCGGTTTGATTGAAGCGCGCTGTATTGATTCGTTCGACCTTAATTCCGATTTGATTTATGTTCTTCAACTTATCAAATTGAAGCTCACGATTTAGCGGTGACCTTTTCGCTGACAGATTAGGTTATGGAAAATATTTGATGCTTATTTCATTAAAATGCTTGAGTGATTTAGTACGAGCTGGTTAGCTGATTTACTAGCTGATTTACTCGTAGCTGGTAGGGAGAGTTGTAGAGTCGCTTGGGTACCTCTGTCACACCTATTACTACTGTCATGCAGAGAAGTGCTTAAATTGCTGTGTTCAGGAGGCCTAGACAAAAGCCACACGTTTATTTTTGCGCAGTCTTTCAGCAGAGAAAACATATGGAAATTAGTGAGGAAAAAAACAATGAGTTCTGTCTTCCTACCGTCCGTACCCAGCATTTGTTCTCAACAGACTGAAAGCGTTCACGCGCATGCATGCCGGGAGCAAAACTGAGTAGGTTAATGTAAAGTTCGTGCGCGCGGAGCGTCTACACTTATGAAATGCTCGTTTCACGTTGCATTACACGCTGCGCTACGTAAATCTGCACCGGCCATAAGTGCAATAGTTTTTTCACTTCTCGTGTTCGCAAAGTTCGTCTTTATGTCGTTTACAGGCTGCATAAAATGGCTTTTTATGTTCTAGAGCATCAAGTAAAATTTTCTTTTAGACAAAGATTCTTAGGCCTAACAGCAAACAACGCTCAATAAAACTTCACAGAATAACTTGCGATAATTTATTTATTTGCTTTAATTTATTTGTCTTGTGTTTTCTACCTCAAAAGTCATGAAACCAGATAAAAATAGTAACCGGTTATTATTAAAACGCGAACAGCCGATTAGTGAAAATCCCGTAACATCGGCAACGTCTGCATTTAGTAACATACCATCGTCACAAATAAACACCGTAAATATGCCAGGAAAAACGATTTATTTTAATATTACAATTTAAATTAAATTTTGTTTATATTTTGATGTAATTGTTTAATTTTCTCGCAGTCGAAGTAAAAAAGCAGAGTGTGAAACACTGGAATAAACAAGTCATTGTACCCCTCAACTTACTATCCACCTTCGCCTACGGTTCGATTGGATAAAATCGTCTCGGGCTACAATGACTCATTTTATGCCCTTGTTGTACAATCTACTATTCTGTTCAGTTTGGCTGATAGTACCCTGCTTGGCTATAGCTACTAGATACCATCATACCCAAGTTTGTCGTAATTCACGATGAGTGATGAGAGTCTCCAAAAAACTAAAGGCTTTATGGGGAAATGTATATCTTTTTACAACAAAGTTCCATAGAGTGTTACTAACTTACCTTTTCATAAGTTTAAAGCGCATGTAAAAAGACTCTAATGAGTAAAGGATATTATAAAGTCAATAATTATCTGAGTGATGTCAATTCTTGGTATTAATTGTAGACTTGATTTATAGATTTAAATGTATAATGTACACTGACACATCTAATCTTGTAATGGAAGTTGAGCTCAATCTTTTACTTTGAGTTCTGCTTCCAATTGACGACTCTGTAACAATACAGGGAGAAAAAATAGCCCTTGCTGGTTCTTTCCAGTACAAGGTCTCCCGCCGTATACTTGTGAACCAAAGGCGTATCTTCTCTGATGTTCAAAAGATTGTAAAATCCCAATTAAATAAAGGATATTTAATTTGAATTTGAAGTAAGTTCAAGCTACTAAATTCGCCCCAGGTGGAATAGGTCTAGCTGATAAATTCGATACAAACATTTTATGCAATCTACGTTTTTTGCCTGCTAAGATGTATAAAAATGAAATTTATTACAGCTCTCATAAAGCTAGGTCTCTGCCTGCAACCGAGCGAGCGTTATCAAGCCCGATTATTTTGATATCTCATTATGTATGTGTCTTACAGCTTGGCGCCTTAATTAATAGGTGGCATTGCTAGTGGCGTTAGGCATTAAGAGGAAATCATAAATACCGTTTTTCCATACATACGTTGTCATTGTCCCATGTTCCCTTCCTGGATAGTTGCAAAAAAAAACTACTTATTTTTTACAAAAAAATCTATGGCTACTGCATATGATTTAAATCTTTATAAACCTAAGAAATTGGCCAGATTTCTGAATTCAAACCTAGCAAACAAAGACGAGATTGTATGAAAAAAGCAAAACAAAATAAATAGCCTTTCTTTAATTTTTTATGAAAAAAGTTGTGGCAGTCGCCACTTCTCATAATAGTCTTTTAATAGTCATCTTATTATGTATTGGCAGTATAAATTTATTTGCCTTTGTCTAGAGATAAAGAATAATGATATAGCGGGAAGAGAAAAAAAGAATGAGTCACGTCTTGTTAAATTTGATTTTATTATTGTCGTGAAATTAAATTCTTGGCATCAAAGTATTTAGTTTGATTTTCTCGGCAAGAGTTCTAAATGGAAGCATTGTATCCATTAAAGTAACTAAATCGGTGTAGTTTTAGAGGTGGAAACAGGGAACTGCGAAACGACTATTATGTGTAATTTTCACAGATATCTTCGGTCCAAGCTGCAGTAAGTTTTCTCTACAGCGCTCTTCTCGGTTGTTCGGGCACAACGCATAATACTACGGTAATAGTATATACCATTCTACAAATACCTATTTTGTATAGTGTTTTCTTACGGGGTTATTTTAAATGAAGCGTCTTTCTAAGCAGGCGATAACGCAACACTAGTATTAGGTGGTGGAACAGAGAATCTCATAAAAAATTCCCAAAAACATTTTCTCTCCATTCTTCAGTCAAAATTGGAAAGTGATATCAAATTCCGTCCGCGACGAAGACCAAAACTAAAAATCCCTGTCACGAGAGCGAACTGAGAATAATTCTTGGGAGTTTAAAAGAAAATTGGGTTAGCATCGTTTATCACCGGAAGTGACACGGGCCCGCTGCTCGGCTTCCGGGCCGCGATTAGACGCTGGGACCACAGTGCAAGGAAGCTAGTAAATCATATGTGTACAGACGGACCCAGCGAGATTTCTGTGTAAGCGCCAGAGCCTACGTAACCACAGAATATACAATGTGTTTGATACATAGTCTATCAGGCCGCTACCCGTCTATTCCAATATCTTCAACTGTTTGTTCTACCAGTTGAACATAACCTATCCATGGTAACATAGCCGTATAAAATTTCTCCATCACCACAGCTCATATGTCCCCACCAAGGCTGTTTAGGTCAACCACGCTCTCCCAGTGCGGATCGATCGACTTCACATACGTCTTTTAATTTTTTCGTAGATGTGTGCAGGTTGCCTCATGAAGTTTTCCTTCACTGTAGGAGCGTCGGAAAAATGGCCATAGTATAAATTTTGATAGAAGGCCTGTGCTGAGTCCACAGTGCCACCGACGACGCTCTTAACCTTATGGTGTTATAAATAATTCAGAATTGTAACATTAATTGTGAAATCCCCGTACAAATAGTTGAGTATGTAAAAAAAATTGTGAGCCGTCGCGGGACGCCTGGCATATGTGAAACATCGAAATTATTTTGTACAGGCAATATGCATAAGTCGCTTACTCTTAATACATTAAATGTGGCAACGAAATAAACTTATTTACGAGAATAAACAAGTTTATTTTAATTAAAAACCTTGTCTTCACCTAGATTGATAATATTACATAAAATTTAGTCACTCCTGTGAAATTAGCTCATGAATACAACGACAGTCCCCCGTGAGTAGACAATAGGCTAGATGACAAAAATTTTTTTTTTGCTTTAATAGAAGCTCATTCATATAATAAACAGAAAGAAAAAATCGGTTTTCGAATAACTATAAAAACAACCAAGATATAAGGTATTAAAGATTTTTTCTCCATCTCTTTCTAGCAAAACGAAGTTTTATCGCCTAGAGTTTATATCGCCGTACTGGCCGTACTCAACGATTACGTCACGGTTGATGTCGGATCTCTCTGTCTAATCGCCTTCAAATTAACAACTTAAAATGCTTGTATCTAATGGATTTCTAAGCCGATTTTAATTCTAATTTCACAGGACTGCATCTTTTTCCACGGTATTTTAATATTTAATGACGAGACGTAAAAATTAGAATTCAGTCATCATCCCAATTATAGCTCGACGCCAACGGTCCGAAAGTAAGTAGGTCATACTTACTTTTTGATTTCACTGTGGCGGCACTTTCATCACAAAAGTTCTCCCGTTATTGGCGTGCGTGGAACTTCTTAAGATAGGACCTCCCCGATAAAGGTGGCCGTAAAAAGTGAAAGGACGGGGTTTGCGCGGTGATAGCCGACGGTTTCATGACTAACGCTCGCGGTTAGAGGTTAACTTCTGCTTGGCCACGGTAATAGTATATACAGAATGTCGACTCGGCCCCTGTTTGAAATTTTATACCTACGGCCGCTCGGCATCGCTTGGTGAGTTGGCCCGCGACAGGGCTACCCGCTTCCATAATGACTATAATATTATGCTCACCAACACACCGATTGCGATCAACCGTGCACTTCGTTTGGCTCGTGCGTGTGCTCTGTGGCGAACTGCGTCCGTGACTGCCCTTGGAGATGCGGTCCGAGTGCGATCCCAGATCAGGGCGCGTAGGCATAGCGCGTGTTTCGACGGTGTCTATGGAGTCGGTCTGCTGTTTATACTATTACCGTGGCTTGGCTGTTGAGAGTAGATAATTTAAAGGCGCGATCATACTCGGGGGTAACTATCATGTTGGAGTTATTTATAAGCTGCTGTCTAGCGGCTGCGACTATATCTCTGACACGCGCGATAAACTATTGAAATATACAGGGTTGCTGGAACTATTGTGACGTAAGTATCTAATTTCTCTTAAGACTTTGTAGATGAGATCAAAAGCAACTGATTTTGTTATGTAATATAGTGCACTCAAATTAATGGTTAATGGTTTTGAGACAATTTGAAAGTATTAGAGAAAATTTGCATTGCTTGATATTTTAAATTGCGGAATATAATATTAGGTAGGTACATGTTTTAGGACAATTATTATGAAAAGGGCTGTAATTTCTGGCCAAATTATTATTTATTTCGAGAACACAGTTCATCCTCTATGAGATAAAACCTAAACACCTGGAACAAAAATAGTAGTTTAGTTAATTTTCTCTTTGGAACGGTGAAAATAGTCAGGGTTAATTTAGAAACATTAAGTTTACGATACAACATTACTCGACAAAATCTCTTGCTTTTGACCTCATCTATAACGCCTTAACAGAAACACGTCACATTTCCAGTAAGGGTTATAGGATGTTCCAATTTGCGGCGATATTATTATAGCTTGTCTACCTAGACTCTACACTTCCAGGATGCTCCCCCGCACTAGCCCACGAATTTCAAACTTTCTTTCTTTTTTGCAATTAGTAGATCGATCTTCTTTTGTATATTGATTTGATGAGATTAGCGCAAGCGATGGCGCTAAATTACTTCTATTAATATGCAACGCAAGATCGAACCACTATAATCGTAAAAAACGAAAGAAAATTTGAATTTTGCGGGTTAGTGCGGCGGAACAATCTGGAGAAAGAACCCCCCTTTTAACACAATACTTAAATATTCTCCGACTGAAATAACACAATTCTTAATAGAAGACAATATTAATATTTATGGTGAGATTCTGAAATATCAAACCAAATCATGAATAGCTTGTATTAAAAAACACATCTTCTTCCAAGATAGATAAAATTTTATTTTAAACTACATTTCGTTGTTCGAAAATCATTTAATCTTAAAACAAGACTTTTTAACCTTAATTCATAAAAAATTCCTCTTATACCAAGAAAATATTTCTTTAATTGAAGAGTATCTAACTAGACAAGAATATATTTTCTTGGATTAATTTGGTGTGGATGCTCAATACAAATTGATTTTTCTTGGTTTAAAAACTAATGTCTTATTTTAAGAGCAAATTTTTCTCAAGTAAATATTCTATCACGTCTATAGGGAGAAATGGTTTTCTTGAATCAAAGTGATTTGTTTTGATTGCATTAAATATGTCTCATACTAAGAAATCTGTTTTTTCTGAACGAAACAATTTAATTCAACATAAACTTCAATGTTGAAGATAAGCTTTGCACTGATTTCAAAAACAAATGCAAAATTCCAATCAAACCACAACATAATGATTTAAATATCACACTACTTGTGTGCCCGCAAACTACTCGAATGTTTAGCCTTAAAAGTTCTAAGAAAAAACTGCAAATCCACTTTCCCGCGGGAACTACTTACCTACTGTAGTAGGTACCTAATTGCAGTATTCGTAATAAAAAACAGAGCTCTATTTCAAAACAATACTAACTTTAACAGTAAAAAGGTTAGAAACAACAATTTATTATATGTTCCGCTACAACCATTAAAATTGTTCTCAAAAAATGTATACTGTATGGCAATAAGAATATATAATAAACTACCAGAACATATTTAACAATTGACTCTAAGTAAATTTAAGAACAAACTCTTCAAACATCTTTTAAACAAAATGTTTTACTCTGTTAATGAATATTTAAATGATTCAATAAGATAAATGTGCCTACTTAAGGTATATGAATAAATTAAATATTTTGGAATTATCATTGTCTGTCTCTACTCTGAGCTGTATATTACTGTGTAATTGTATGTAAATTACCATGGATAAACTTGCTAACAAAGTAGGTACATTAAGCAATGACATTTATTAAAATTTAAATTAAATTGACATTTATTGTAAACACGTTTAAAACTGACATTTATAACTTTATTTATTTGACATTACTAATATTCACAATTTTACCTTCGATTAATTATTATTATTGTATGCACCTTAACGATAAAATATCTGAATCTGAATGTACCTAATTAAATTAAACATAATATAATTTCTACAACAATAAGTATTTGCACGTCGAAAAAACGACAAAATATGTTGGAATAACCTTCACCGCCATCTTTGTAACCATATTTATGCAAATAAAATGATTTATTATTATTATGTTCTTTATTTATTTTTTTTCTTAAATATAATTTTTTTTACAATATAAATATAAAAATACAAATATTATAAAAAAAACTAAATTTAGTGGACCCATCGCCAGCGAGACAATGCCTAAGCTACAGGTGGTTAACGCTGCAGAGTGAGGAACCTCCTGACAATTCGTGCCGTGCTGAGGATTACCGCTCTTTGTATCAGGCCCTTGATCCAACCGCCTAGCGAGAGTCTCTCAAGATGTTGGTCAAGACTCTTCGCTATAAGACCATTCACGGATACGACTATCGGGACAATGACTGTCGAGTCCACATCCCACATGGCGGTAACCTCGTGAGCCAAGTCAAGGTACTTGCTGAGCTTGTCCTTCTCAGCTTTCACGAGGTTCTCGTCATGAGGGATGGTGACGTCGATTATCATTACCCGACGTTGGGCCCGGTCTATCAGTACGATGTCAGGTTTATTGGCTGCAATAAACCTGTCCGTGATGATAGAGCGGTCCCAATAGAGCAAGGCACGACCATTCTCAAGAACTGGCAATGGTGCGTATTTATAATACGGCACCTCAGCCTCAACAAGGGCGTATCGGAGAGCAAGTTGCTGGTAAATGATCCTGGCTACCTGGTTATGCCTGTGCAAATACTCGCCGTTAGCAAGATGCGAACAACCAGAAACTACATGTCGAAGGGACTCTCCAGGGCGGTGGCATGCCCGACAGATATCGACTGTTCCGTCCTTCATAATGTATTTTCTGTAGTTGTTCGTCTTGATAACCTCATCTGCAATTGCACAGGCAAAGCCCTCGGTTTCCCCAAAGAGGTCCCCAAAGCGCAGCCAGTTCACTGACGCCAGCTGGTCCACATCAGATCCAGTAAGGGATCGATAGAACCGGCCGTGCAGCTCCTTGCTTTTCCATACGTCCTTCCGGTCATCAGTGCTGAGCACCGATGGTTTGCGCCAGTTCTCATTCGCCATGGAGAGTGGGGTGAGGCCTTTATCCACTGCTACAACCTCTCGATGCATACCGCTCTCGTTGCTACGGAAATACTCCCTGAGACTATACACCTCGCGGATATGGAGATTCTTGGCGTTTAAAAAGCCACGGCCCCCCCACTTCCGCGGGATGTATAGTCTCATAACAGACGATCGCGGGTGAAGCATGCGATGAGATGTTAGCAGTTGACGAACCTTCCTATCCAGAGCGTTTAACTCAGTATGCCAAAGGAGTATATCAGTAGAGGCATCACCCATCCGTTGAAGGCACGCGTTTTATTACCACCTGACAGAAGGCTGTTAAAAACTTTTGTCAGGCGCCAAAAAAAGCGCTCCTTCAGGGATTTCTTGATATCAACTTCCGATATACCCAAGGACTGTGACATACCAAGGTATTTGTAGGTCTCGACTTCGGAGAGGGATCTGAGTGTGATTGTCTCTGAGAGTTGTAAATTTTCAGAATTTACAACCTTCCCTCGCTGTACGTGCATGACCGCACATTTATATACACCTAACTCCATCTTGATAGCATTGCTATCTTATTATTATTATTATATATTTTTCTACCTCGGCTTTTAACCGGAGATTATTATCTATTACGGGCTTATGCCAAGTAAATAGATAATTATATTAAGTATTGCTGTTAACTGTATTATGAGCGAACGATTCTCTGTCTGTTTCTGTTTGTAAAAATTTCCGGACTATCCTACAAGTATTTAAAATTACGGCTTTTTGTAAATTGATGTATGTGAAAGTCGGTAAATTAAGGGTATCTAAGGATTGCTGTAACTGTTTAGGTATAACTCCAGTAGCTGAAAGAACTATTGGTACTATGACTACATGCTGAAGATGCCACATACCCATAATTTCGTCTTTTAATTCTAAATATTTTGTCAGCTTTTCGCTTATTGTACTCTGTAGATTATGTGTATTTGGGATGGCTATGTCAATTATTTTTGCTGTTTTATTTACTTTATCTAATAGTGTAATATCCGGTCTATTATAGTGAACTGTCTTATCGGTTAAAATAGCTCTATCATAATACATTTTGTAACTATTGTTTTCTAATATTGAATCGGGTACATATTTATAGTATGGCGCTATTGATGTTGAAGGGATCAGGTTATACTTCAAAGCTAGTTGTTGGTGTATAATGTTTGCAGCTTGGTCATGTCTATATTTATAATCCGTCTGAACTATTGCTCTACATGCTCCTGTAATGTGTTGTATGGTCTCTGATGAACTATTGCAGCGTCGACATAAATCTGTTGTCAAATTGGGTCTTTTTATAATAAATTTCTGGTAATTTCTTGTTTCAATAATCTGGGTGGTGATTTTGTAACTCATCGATTGATCGGCAATCGTTATCAGACTGCATGATTTAATAAAGAAGAGCGAAATTATCTTCATTAGCTATAAGTATTGGTTGATTTATTCAACAAATATACCATGACTACTTAGACGACGACACTACCAAAAGTTAAACATTTTAAAAATCAGTTTGAATCAAACAGAATTATCAAATCGATGCGATAGTCGATTGCCGATGAGTTACAAAATCACCCACCTGATCCTGAATTGCAATCATGAAACCCTCGGTCTCGGGGAAGAGTTCGCCTCGAGTCAACCATGCGTTCGACGCTGCTTTGTCGACATTACTCTGGCGTAAATCGTGGCGGTGTCTTCTGTGTAAAGCTTTACGGGTCCATTCGCAAATTTTGAGGTGGTTGGTAATTTGTTCTTCATTTTTTGTGTACTGGAGTGGTGTAAAGTTTTTGTCATTTTGTAGTATTGCTAAGTGAAGATCCGAAGTGTTTGATTTATTATAAAAATACTGACGAAAATTTGTTATTTGACTATTATGAAGGTTATAAATATCAATAATACCTCTTCCACCTTCATTGCGTGGTAATACTTGACGTTGGACACTGGCTCTAGGGTTGTGTTTCCCCTGTCGCCTCCTTCTGCGAGGACGTAATTTCGCAGAAGGAGGCCGCGGAGAGGGAGCGGGAGGTAGATCCTCAAGCCGCTTCCATCCGTCGCAGACGGATAGGCAGGCGAAGGCGGGCATTCGCACAAGCGATGCCCGTCTAATGACCCTGCCGTGGAGGCCTGCGTGCACGGTTGGCCCTGTGCACGCCGCCGTAAGGCCCTCCGTCTGGGGATTGCCCTGGTGTTCTCGGGCAATCCCCCCTTGGCGATAGCCCGACCACTTGGTCGGGCTTGCCCGGGCGCGTGGGTAGTGGAGTCGCAGTGTGGACCTTACCTAGCGCGCTCATAAGGGCAGGGAGAACACCGGGGGGTTTTAGTGGGTAGGACTGGTACTTTGCCGGGAGAGCCCCACACACGCTCGCCGTCTAGCCAACGGCGGGTACGGTGCGGTTACGCATTTCCCCCCGAGAAAAAAAAAAAAAAAAAGGGTTGTGTTTCCTATTTCTTGTCATAGTGGTGTTAATGTCACGTTTTAGTTGCTTTAACTCTAATTTAGTCCATTTTAAAATGCCGAAGAAATAAGTTAGGGTGGGGATAGCAAATGTATTAACCGCTTTTATGAAATTTTTAGAATATAATTGTGTTTTCATAATACTATTGATTCTTCGCTTAAAGTCTTGTTTTAGTTTAGTCTTAGTTTCTTTATCTAGAATCTGTTGTGCCTGATTAAAACCTAAATACTTATACATTTGCGTTTCTTGCAAAGGCTCTATTATTTCACCAGATTGTAGCTCGTAGTATGATATATGGTTTTGTCCTGCTCTAACTGAATTTATCTTACATTTATCAATCCCAAACTCCATTTTTATGTCAAGTGAAAATTGTTCTGTAAGTTCTATTAGATTTTCTAGTTCAGATTGAGTGTTTGCATATAATTTAATATCGTCCATATATAATAAGTGACTAAGTTTATAGAATTCTGTATCTAAATCTGTAGATTCTGTCATGTTTCTTGAATAGCTCACAGAGATGCCGTTATTAGATGAGTTCAGAATATTAGATAGTGGATTTAGAGCAAGGCAAAACCATAGAGGACTTAATGTATCTCCTTGAAATATACCACGTTTGATTCTTATTTTGTCAGTTTCAATGCTGTTATTATGAAAATTTAATTTGAGTTTAGTAGTCCATGTTACACTAGAACGTTTCAAAAATGCTATAATGTGTGGGTGGATTTTATAAATTTCTAATACCTTAAACAGTCAAGTATGGGGAATAGAATCGTATGCCTTTTTGTATATGTTTTTTTGAGTATTACATTGTCTATTGTTAATTGCTCCTTACAACCCTGACATAATTTTCTAGATCCCTTTTGTTGCTCTTGTAGGATGGAGTTATGTTCAATATGCTTGTAAATAGATTCTGATAAGCATGCAGTAATTATTTTATATATGGTTTGTAAACATGTGAAAGGCCTGTACTTTGCTGGATTTATTGTATCTCCTACATCTTTTGGTAACATATAAGTTACGCCTTCTGTAATATAACACGGTACTAACTCAGGGTTCTGTACAAAATTATTGATGTGTTGGTATAGATAGGGGTGAATATAACTAAACTTTTTGTACCAGTAGTTGTGTATCTTATCGGGGCCTGGTGCTTTCCAATTATGTAATTTTTGTAAAACTCTATGAAATGTTTCTGGTGTTATATGCTCGATCTGCATCGGTTCTATAGTTTGGTATTTGATTTGCTCTTCTTCAATCCACCTAGCCTTGTCATTGTGGTCTACAGGATTTTCCCATATGCTAGACCAAAATCTCTGCAGTTCTTCAGAATTAGGTGATTGGGTATCGTGTGTGTTTGGGTTACTTGTATTGTTAGTGTGATTTCGAAGATTGTGATAAAATTTCTTCTCGTTTTTTCTGAATTGGGCGTTTTGAGTTTTCCTTTCAGTGCAAGCTAAATAGTGTTTCAGTCGTTTACTGTATACAGAAAGCTTTTGTTTAAGAGTATCTAGAAATTGGGGTAATGTAGTGTTAGGTTTTTCATGTAATGTGTGTTGTTTATATTGTTGCAATATTTTATTTACATCATTTAAAAGTGTGCTATTGTTTCTATTGCCGTTAATGAATTGTGTTAGTCTTCCAATGTATTTTCTCAGGTCTGTGATTTTGCGTTCTAGTCTTTTTTGCCAATTTGATTTACGGATCAGTTGTGTATGATGTAAATTCAGAATCGAAGAGGGAATGTTTATTTTAGTTCCATTTGATTTAGCTGCAGTCCAAGCAGCAACGTATATTATTAATTGCTGTTTATCAAATGAAGTTTCTTTATTAATGTGTTTAGGCAAAATGTTTAAGTTAATGTAATTAACTATTTTAGCAAATTTTTTAGACGTTTTTTGCTTGGGAATGTATGATCTATCCTTTGGCTCACAGTTTTTGAAGTAATCTAAAGCTTCGTTGAAGTATGAATCAATGTCAGGACAATTCTCCTGTTCGGTTTCTTTACTAATGTTTTGTTGTTCTAGTGTATTGTAATCTCTTGACTCTGTATTGGGTAAACTGTCAATATTATGAATTTCTATTTGATCTATTAATGTGTAATTGCTGTTATCAAAAGGCGTATTATTAAAATCAAATGAATTGGCGACCTCGTTTTTAATTTCTTCTAGTCTGTCTTTATTTATTAATTTATTATTTACTATTATTCTCCTTTGGTCAGAAACTCTCTGTTCAGATATATGTGATAAATGCGGGAATTTGTCTACAAATTGCTGATGAAGTACTTTTCGGTATGATGTTTTATTTGTTTCCAATACTGTGATTCTGTAATAAGCTCTCATTATTTCTTCATTTAGTTCTGCACTCCATCTCATTCTTTGTCCTATTTTGGTTGGTGAAATGATAGGTGTCTGAGTATGTGCTACTTGTGATTCTATAATATTTGCATCTATTGTTAACTTTAATCCTTCTGTTGTTAATTTCATCTGAACTTAACAGTTTATTACGTTCTATTGCCCTACGTTGATCGCCTATACGTTGTCTACTAACTTGCACATTCGGGAATCGTTCGCAAAATTTATTGTGTAAATCAGATAAATACGAAATTGTGTCTTTTCCTAACGACGTCAAAATGTAATATGTACGCAGGATAAATATGTTCATTTCTTTTGTCCATCGTTGACGCGCACGCTTAACCTCAACGGGTGCAGTATTAGCGACCGATGATGTCGACTGCACAACGTTTTTGGTTTTTGATCTTGTATGATGTTCAGAAGTAGAAGAAGAGGATGAAGATGTGCTAGTAGTGGGTCTAAGATACGAAGGTGAAGAAGACGGAATAGAAGAGAAAAGTGATTTTGTAGGTGATGGAAGCGATGATGTAGGTCTGCTGTAACTTTCTTTCGGTAACTCGGCAAGGGCCCGCTGACTCAACCCATTGCCACTGACGGTCCGCATACTGAGGCACTCAGCGTCAGCTCCAAGTGCGCCCCGGCGATCGCCCCCGGGAAGCGATCCTAAACGTAGTTTCCTTCTTGATCTTGTCTCCATACTTACGCGTTTACCTCCACGTTAGCCGCCCAGTAATAAGTAATTGCGTTGCCCGCCCCCCACGTGATCAGATGATCGATCGGGACGTGTGGTAGGATTTGGGGGGCTATTATTATTATTATTATTATACTTTTACGGGATAATAAGTAGCCTGTATGTTAATTCTTGTTGTAATCCGTCCACCTATAAAATTTAATCCAAATCCATTCTTCAGTTTTTGCGTGAAAGAGTAACAAACATCCATACATACTCACAATCTTTCCCGTTTATAATATTAGTAAGTAAGGACATATCCATGGTATATTCGAATAGATCCAAAACATCCCAATAACGGCAAACCATTTTTTTCAGTTCCACCAAACCAGAATCCATTATCTACGAGTACTTCAAAGCGGTTGCATTAGCAGCCATGATTATTTGATGAGCTCGCCAGCCGCGGACTCAGCACACGATGGTACTGTACAGAGTTATAGAACCTCCAACTGGTGGAGACGAAATTATATTGCCAAATTAGAAGAGCGTCTTTTTATTATTAACTTTTGAACATACAATTTGACCACCACTTTTATCTCCTAGAACAAGCATGAATTATTATTATTACTTTTATCATAAGACATATGACCCCAGTCCTACCCACCAACCAATCCGCACTAACCAGCATAAGGAAAGTCAGTGCCCAGCAGTAAGTGTATCTTGTCTAATATGATGATGAATGTTAGTAATCATGTCATCATCTATCTAAAAATGTAGGTATGTTACTAACCAACTTTAAAGAAGGAGCTTATCCGTTCAATATTTATTTTATTTATTTAAGGCTCACAAAACAAGTTATAGTCACAAAATAGGTATATACTTTGTACAAAAACGCAGATCATAACTATAACTTTTAACATGTACTAAGCAAAGAATGGCAAAAGAAGGTGGCTCAGCCTGTGTTGGACAAGACAGGTAGGTATTAGCTTGAACCAACGCTATTTTTCAGCCACTCTGGGATAAAGAGAGTTGTTAAGGTAGATTAGAGTAAACGAGGACTTAAAACATGGATTAATCGCCAAAATGATAAGCTTGTGCATACAAAGATACAATCAGAATTTGGACAACTAATAAATTTTATGAACAAAGAAAACTATATACTATGAAAAGTAAAAAGCGCGCAATGCAGCGGCCACTTGAGTATGCTCTTCCTAAATATCAGACGAACAGCCGCTATGAAAAACAAAAAGAAATGTTTAACGGCAAATTTTTGTGAATGAATGTAATATTCAAAATGTGATTTGTGTGTAATATTTAAAAAATGTAAAAAAGATAAGAAAAAATTTCGACTTCGGCAAGACATTTCGTGTTGACGTGGCACATGCATCGCCAACTGTATCTGGCCATACCTATGGCGATCTTTGAAGTTGGGCAAGATACGCCTACCTTCTACCAAAAACCTTGTGGGTTGGATGGAGCGGTCACAGAATCCTTTTCCTCGCTTTGTGCTTGCTGTCGCTTTCAGCAAAATATCCTCGTACGAGGATCTCCAAACCTTTCCAATAATGTACATATAATATACCCTTAATCGTATCAAACTGCATTGCGAATGAAAACCTGCCGCGGCTATTAATTTGGGCTCATCCAGATGCGTTCCTACTCACTCGTTCCCGCTCACTCACGCCGACCAAATGAATGGCTCGCGTATTCGTAGCGAATTGTGGCTAAAGCTTTTCCATAGTAGAAGAAAACAAGTACGCCAACTCCGATCCCGTGCGAACGATAACAACGTAATATGAAAAAAATAACGAAAAAAAAGTTTATTTTAGTATCAGCAATGTATGTAATGTGTTAGGCGCATAACACATTGCACCGGACACCGCTGCGGTGTACGGAGGGACGAAAACCGCATGCGGCTGCGGCGGCACGGAACCGTGCCACCGTACGGTTTGCTCCGTATCACCGCCCGGAGCTGCGGTGCACGACGCCCCGCATCGCCGCATTATCTATGTCGAGATCTATTATGCGTATGCACGTCCTTTCTACGCAAAAATCCGTACGATGCCGCGGCTCAGTGTGGCATACCCCGCGGACCGCACCGCATCACCGTCCGGGAGTGCGGTGCCGTCGCGCGCGCCGCACAACCGCACGGGCATGCGGTGTGAGTGTGTTATACCCTGCGGTTTTTGTATACAAATTAAGATTCTTCAGTCAAAATTAAAAACCGCAGCGCCGCACACCGGAGCGGTGTCCGGTGCAATGTGTTATGCGCCTTAATGAACAAATGTTTTTTATTTTATTTTATTTTATTTTATTTTATTTTATTTTATTTTATTTTATTTTATTTTATTTTATTTTATTTTATTTTATTTTATTTTATTTTATTTTATTTTATTTTATTTTATTTTATTTTATTTTATTTTATTTTATTTTATTTTACTTTATTTTATTTTATTTTGTAGGTAGGTAGTTTTGTAACGTGATTTTCTATTCGATTAATTATAAAATGAAAATCTAATATATAAAATTCTCGTGCCACAGCGTTTTTTATCGAACTCCTCCAAACGGCTTGACTGATTTTATGAAATATTTTGTGTATATTTGGTAGGTCTGAGAATAGGTAGTAGGCTATTTTTTATACCCCAAGGTGATAAGGGTGGCCCTCTTCAGAATTTTTTCTTGACAATTATTATGGCGAAACGTAGTTCGCGGGCACAGCTAGTTACATGTAAAAGTATGTAGATTCAAGCCCCGTGAGATAATAGCCTATTCAGGTAGGCTGAGACATTTGATAGCAGCGCGTAAGCAATATTATGAGCTATAATTATCAACTGTATTTCCTTGCAACCGCCGTGCACCAGTAGATTTCCTGGGAAACCTCGCCTTAAGTAAAACAATTAGCGTTATCTGTCACCAAAATATGGGCAGCTGTGCGGCCGCTATGGCTATACCTACACCAACCAACCTACCAATACCTACACCAGTTTTAAAGTGCCAGTCGCCGGACGCCCAATGGTCCCGCAAATTGCTGGTTTTTTTCTTATACCACTAATATGGCAAATTAGTGTACGATCCACTTTATATAAGGGCTACCGCAGCCTATGGACTATAATTCTATAAACTTGGATGTCCATGTTTTATGAGCAAATAAAATGATTGATTGGTTGATTGATTTGACTTCTCGTTACTCTAGAGTACAGTACAGACATTCCTGCCTAAATCAGACGCCATAATCTCACAATCCAAACTCCATACCCTTGTGGAAATCCAAGTTAATGTGGTATTACATTAAGGTAGATAGTAGAGATAGTAGTAAGCTCGTATGTCATTAAACATGTAAGTCATGATTAGGTTACATGTGTTGGAAAGCAATCTAGCAAGAAAAATGTATTTTCATATTGTATCGATAATTTTGATTGTTTTCTGTGTTGTATCTTTTATTGTTATAAATAAATAGAGCTTCAGATCCGTGGGCAGTGATTTTGTAACTCATCGATCGATCGACAATCGTTTTCAAACTGAATCACTTAATGGAGGAAAGCGGAATTGGTTGATTTATTCAACAAATATACCAAGATCACTCAGGCGACGACGTCACAGAATGTTAAACATATTAAAAATCAGTTTTAATTAAGCAGAATTATCAAATCTATACGACAGCCGATTACCGATGAGTTACAAAGTCACCCACCTGAATCAAATAATCTCTACGACTAAACGACATATGCGGATCACTTGGTGACTTTACTTATTTACTTCTACTATGACAATCTGATCTAAGCCCCGTTGTTTATGCGCGTCGAGTTTAATCTTAATTTGGTGGTTAAAAGTTGTTCATTAATTGTTGGGTAATTTAACTTCGCTTAACTTTGTGTGTGACTGCTGTAAGGGTCTCATTAGGAACTGGCTTCAAGGATTTTTAGGTAATACAAAACTGTAGTTGGTTAATGTGTTCGTGTGTAGGGTTTCGTCGTTTTCGTTATGTTAGATTAATTAGTATTCCATTTAACTTTATCTATTTAACTATAATTCGATTAAGTTAACTAAACGAGGACTGGGTTTGAAACTTTTCAAAACATCCAACTGTTGAGAGTGGTTTAAGTAATGTAATGAAAAGTTCGATAATTTGAACATAATACGCACGCGCCGTAAATCATAACAGATTGAACGCACTTATATTTTCATCTTTTATGGAATGTTTTCGTCGAGTAAAATTTGCTATCATTAATATTAAGGGTATCTACCCTCCAATCTCTGTCTTTCATTTAAGCCATGTAATAATTCAGACTCAAAGAATCTTTATTAATCTAGAATCCTAGAATCTTTATTCAGTATGTTAATGTAAATTTGTATCTTCACAAATAAATTATTATTATTTATATAGAGCTTTACAGGCATTTATTGACGTAAAACAAAATACAAAAATCTAATCAACCAAGAATCTAATTAACTAAGATATTTATTTAGTTATTTAATTCTCTTATGTAATACACCCCAACCATAGTTAAGATGTGCAAAAACAAATAGAATGAATGAAGTAGACTCTACACCTGCAGGCGTAGCACGGGCGGCCAAGACTGGACTCGAGTCACGCATTATCTCACAATTTCAGTGACATAATCTCTATGTCTTAAAGTGTAGCACGGCGGCGCGTATTTAGTGTGACTGACGTAGTAAAAATTTCTTGACGCTCGTCAAGGAACACGTGTTAATGAGTTTTATCACAAATTCCTTTCCGTACCTGTGCGCCGACTGCTGTGGTTGAAGCAAAGGCTTTAATACTTTGGAAGATGTAGCAGCAGTCAGAGAGCAAAAAATTTGTAATAAAACCCAGTCACACTTGTCCCTTGACGAGCAACAAGAAATTTTTATCACGTCAGTCCCACTAAATATGCGCCACCGTGCTTCTTTTTAAGACATAGAGATTACGTCACTGAAATTGTGAGATAATGCGTGACTCGAGTCCAGTCTTGGCAGCCCGTGCTACGCCTGCTGCTCGGATATGAGGAGAGCTTTCTCGAGAAGAACAGGCAAGAAACTCGAGATATCTATTTTTTTCAGAAGGTCTTATTTTTGGGAAGTTCTCGAAAAGTCTAATGGCATGTCATCTCTCGACAATTGTCAACCGACTAGGCAGATTTTATAAGTACACTTGTAAGCTATTTCATAACATTTTTGCATCAAAATGTGATCTGTAAATACCTAATTAGACTGACATTCGTATGAAAACCTTTTTGACATTTTGTGCGGTCAATGTGAAACCAATGATATTCACAAGTTCCAATAAAGCATTACTTTTATTGCTTATTCTGTACCATCCCTTTCTCTTAGTGTAAGAAATGTTCTAGGTACATTTGACGACACGTCAGACTGAACAACCTTGAGATCGCTCTTATTGTAACTCATTTAACGGACGTTTTTGTAATGCAAGGGCAAGGCTTCGCGTGTTTCCTACTGTACCATCTAAGATTTTGCAGAGGAACACCAATTTTGCGTCTCTCACTTGTTTTATTTATAGCTCCGCATGTCAGACGCAGAGATGATATATTATCTCGTAGAAATATATTCTCACCGTACTTTCTTTGTGGACTGACTGCTGGAACTTAATACATGAATGTAATATTTTATATTGCACTCCCGATAGTTATAGTTGGGACGGGGTGAGGTGAGTGAGTTCGCCTGTAGGTCTGAACGAAAGTGTGGTGGGAAATATAGAAGTGTGCTGATTACGGGGCCCATTTTCAGTGTAATGTGAACTGTTTCATGTGTTTATACAGGGTGCAACGGAACGCCGAAATAATATTAAAGGGTGTGCGTGTGTATCCATCAGAAGTTGGGATTCCGTCTGATCTATGGTTGTCACTTAAAAGTTTTTGCTTTCAGTTTAAAGTTTATTAACTCGGAAAGTATTACGTTTTCCGATCTAAGACAAGCACCTGGGGATTGGTATTGGGATATCTAAATAATTGTATAAACTCAATAGATGTAGCGCACATGTCGCTATTATTTTCACGTCCCCCATGTTCGTGTGCGAACATCAAAATAATTCACCCCACGAATGAGTAAACGATAGTTCGCGACGGCAGTTGTATACGAATGTTTCGTAGAATGTTCGTCGAGTGACGAGGCGAATGACGAACACGATTGTGCAAATGCGGTATAACAGGTTTTGCAATGCAAATGTAAAGCTTGACGTGTTGCTAACTATACAGCACAGTGATCGGAGATGAGCGGCGTCAAGTACACGTAGATGTGTCTCACCTATTGAACGTGAAATTTGCAAATTTTCACGTGAAACATGATATTTTACTCGCATATGTAGACCCTTATAATGATAACGATGAAACTATATAAGGATAATAACGAATTTACTTAGCCAACTGAATTTGAGGTCAAAAATGATCAAAAATGATATGGTAACCAAATTAAGATACTCTCTGCTGAGTCTAAAAATGGTTTTATTGTTCAGTTCAAACAAACAAATACTCACATAAATTTCGACGTAATAGTGTACGATTTTACACGGTATCCAACTGTGAAAAAGGTATATACAGCTGAATCTTTAAAAGCTATCCCGTGTTTCGGAAGCCCTAAGAATACAGTAACATTTTTGCGGAAACTACAATGAATTTCCGAAAGAAACAATTACTTAGAACGATATATTTGCTTAGGGGTACCTACGGAATAGGCCCTTTAGACTCGAAGATTTGGGTTACAATTAATTATACCTATTAAGCAACTTTGTTTTTATGTGACAGAAAAATATGAAAATAAGTACCTATTACTTATTTCGACGCAATAATTATTGAATATTTATGTGTCTGTAAAAAATGTTTACTTACTACCAACAAGTCTAGATTTTTACTGGCTTTGAATTTTTACTGACGTTGTAAAATAAAATGGTCAATGGGAACCGATTAAAGCAAAATTAAGAAAAATCATTACCATCAATTAAACCGAACTGAAAATTTTCTGATGTCATAGGAACATCAAATTCGCAACTATTAGACTGCAGAGGAGAGTATATACAATACAAGATTTTCGTTACAGTGTTAAATCGGTTCAAATAGGGAATATAAGCGTAACCAACAGAAGTTACCTATTGATAAATGATCACGGTAGCCTACTTTAGCCAGAAAACTCAAGTAATCTCTATGTAATAACATCGATGTTTTCTACTTGGTTTGGTTGATGATAGGGCTTCTGAACCCGTCTAGCTAGCTACTATCGTCTTACCTAAGTTTGTCGTCATAATATAAATATTAATAATATTGTGTTCCTACAATTAGAAATAAGACAGACAGTTTCCCAGTTGAGATGAGGAGTCCAAGTTGAAGGTCACTTCTATCACGTTATATATGCTCCTGTGCATATTATGTGATGTCATTAGAGTTCATTTAGGACGCTGTGGGTTCTCTTCTTCTGGCGGCGTTTTGGGTTATGCTGACTACGGTAAATTCTTTACACAGATTAGCCATATGCTCGTTTACTCTAACTATGGTGTGTAATAGTACGTTAGTACTATTATTTATTCTGTGGTAATAGTAAATTGTTTTCTAAGGACTGAACAGGCTGTGTGTGAAGTCGACCAACCCGCATTTGGCCAGCGTGGTTGACTAAGGCCTAATCGCCCTAGTTTAGGGTAGGCTCGAGCCCCTCGGTGGGGACGTATATGAGCTGTTGATGATGATGATGAACAGGACCCATTCCAGTCGAGATGTTTGTATGTCAATAGCGTGAGGCTGAAATGGGTGTGTCCACCCAAATCAACCACTCTACTTTTCATTTCGAATATGTGGAAAGTAAAACAAAGCTAATATTACAAAAATGTTTACTTGTGTTCGATAATATTGGCTTTCCCGCCCTTTTTTCATGCGCAATATTTATTTATGCACTATAATACCATTGCATTTATATCGCTCATCCAAAAGAATATTGACATAATTACCAAAAAGTCGAAAACGAGTTTTGGATGCCATAACTTCATGTTTTGCACGTTCTAACCATGGTAAAAACGACAGAATTGTTGTTCCATTAGTTTCCGACAGAGAGAGTCACTGTCGTCATGGTTTTGGCCTATTTTTCGTAAGGTTACGCGGAAACATCGACTTATTTGTCAGTCGTGCGGGCCGCCCCGCGAAGTGAACACGTGCCTGGATATAGAACGACGTAAATGTAAGTTATGACAAGGTTATGACACATTATTTAAATTTTATTGGTAGAACAATGACGCAGTTGACAATTGTATCATTTTGTAAAAAAAACTGCAGTAGATCGTTGGATTATATGACACAATTGCCAAATACGTCATTGTTCTGACAAATTGACTAATCAATGTTATGTAGCTAGCTTACAATTAAATAAAAAGGTAGGTATTATTTAGTAGTAATAATAATTATTATAATATTTGTGAATCAAATGAATACCTATCAAATAACATAATTATTATAATAAATACCTACTTACCTACTGAAAATGAACCTACCTAATTATCTAGACATAAGTTAGGTATTTGATATTCTAAATGATTTAAATTACGTATGTATATACTTATAATTAATTATTTATAATTAATTATTAAACTATTATAAACTAAATACCTAAATCAATACGTTGATAATACCTACTTTCTTTCATTAATACGTTAATTATACCTACTTTCTTTCATTAGCTACCTATATTATTTAGATGTAAATAGTAAAATTTGTAATGTTTATTTTTTGCGAAAGGTACTCTTTCACGCAAAAAACTACTGAACGGATTTTGATGAAACTTTGCAGTAATATAGTATATACATCAGAATAATAAATAGGCTGATGGAAGCAAAAAAGCTGATGGAAGATTCAGCTGATGGAAGAAAGGCGTGGGATGGGTCTGCAGTCCTCTGAAGATGCTCGTCGGCGACTCAACAAACAGATCTCGAAGTCTCTGACTCGCGACATACGCCGATTTAATACGGAACGTATTAAGGAAGATATCGAGCGGAACAAGGGCTCCAAAGTGTTCGTAAGAGATCTGTCATTCGGTCAGAGTCTGCTGACGCTGCTGAGCTGAAGACAGAGGACGGCAGAGTCGTTACGTCTCGACCTGAGCTTATGGCTGAGATTGAACGCTTTTATGGACAGCTTTACACAACATCGCAGGCACTTGTCATTCAGGCTACAGATCCTAGAGCCAAATTGATCCGGCATTACACCGAAGACATCCCGGACGTCAGCCTGTACGAGATTAGTGTGGCTCTCAAACAGCTAAAAAACAACAAGGCACCGGGTGATGATGGAGTTACAGCTGAGCTTTTGAAGGCGGGTGGACTACCAGTCCGGAAAGCGCTGCAGAGGCTATTTAACTCCATCATACTCGAGGGCTATACGCCTAAAGCATGGCACGGGGGTGTGGTGGCACTTTTCTTCAAAAAGGGCGACAGGGCCCAGTTAAAGAACTACAGACCCATCACGCTCCTGAGTCATGTATACAAGCTGTTCTCGAGAGTCATCACGTAGGCCTATTCGCTAACTACGGTTGGTAACCAGAAATGTCATTTTTGAAAGACACTTTATATCCATTAGGTACTGGTTTAGTGATCTTATGTGCTACGGCAGTGTTCATGATAGCAGTAATGGATGTTAAGTTCCTTTCAAAAATGACAGTTCTAGTTAGCAACCGAAGTTACAGAATAGGCCTGCAGAACTCGAAACCAATACGACTTCAGCGAGGTGTGAGACAGGGTGACGTTATATCGCCGAAGCTGTTCACAGCTGCGCTGGAGGATGTATTTAAGCTTTTGGACTAGAGAGGACTCGGCATCAACATAAACGGCGAGTACATGACTCACCTTCGTTTTGCCGATGATATCGTGGTCGTGGCTGAGACCGAGGAAGATCTAGGCACAATGCTCGAAGACCTCTGTAGAGTTTCCCAAGAAGTGGGCCTTAAAATGAACATGGACAAGACCAAAATTAAGGTAAATTCCCATGTAGTACCCACTCCTGTGAAGGTTGGCGGCGGTACACTGGAAGTTGTTGACGAATATGTTTACCTGGGACAAATAGTCCAGCTCGGTAAGTCCCAACTTCCAGAAAGAGGTAAATCGACGAATCCCGACTGGGCAGCGTTCGGGAAGCTACGCAGCATATTCTCGTCCAATCTACCGCAGTGTCTTAAGACGAAAGTCTTCAATTCGTGCGTGTTGCCAGTGATGACGTACGGAACTGAGACGTAGCCGTTTACAATGGGTCTCATGAGAAGGCTCAATATCACTCAAAGGGCAATGGAGAGGGCTAAGCTCGGGGTTTCTCTACGCTATCGAATCAGAAATGAAGAGATCCGTAGAAGAACTAGAGTCGCCGACATAGCCCAAAGAATTGCAAACCTTAAGTGGCAGTGGGCAGGACACATAGCTCGCAGGACTGACAGCCATTGGGGCGGAAAGGTCCTCGAGTGGCGGCCGCATACCGGGAGACGCAGCGTTGGTAGGCCCCCCACAAGGTGGACCGACGATCTGGTGAAGGTCGCGGGAAGCCGCTGGATGCGGGAGGCGCAGGACCGATCGGTTTGGAGATCCCTGGGGGAGGCCTATGTCCAGCAGTGGGCGTCTCTTGGCTGAAATAGGCTATACTTTATGGACACATTCATCATAATAAAATGTACTACGCGGTTAAACCGTGGGCGAACGCCAGTATTATAATAATTTTCTTAGAATTGCAATAAAAATGTTACTGTTTTAGAATATAGAATATAAAAAATGTCAAGATCAAAAAGAATTGAGCAGATCGTAAAGTTGGGTCTGGACGGTAATGTACCTCAACCTTTTTCTCGTAACACTGAGACCGAATTTACAACAATAAATAAACCTGTGGAACCGAAACGTAAGACTAACTTTTTATACGCTATTTTTAAATTTACCTACATAACAGTTGAACAGAATCTGTATGATTTAGCTGAAACTAAAGGTCAAAGTGGAACCCAAAAAAGGAAGCGGTCTTCATCATCGTCGTCTACCTGTTCATCCTCGTCGTCATCGTCTGAGAGTTCGCCATCATCTACCAGCAGTTCGTCGTCAACTTCTACTTATTGTTCAAGTAGCACAAAACAGGATACATTGCCTTGAGGTTGGGGTAATTTTTTATTGTGGTTGTCTTCCATGCGGCCCGACGCTCAGTGCGCCGGACCCCGCTCAGTGTGGGTAACGGTTGCCCGACGGCAGACCCCATTGGATCCATCGCCGCGCAGGTGAGTCGAAACTCGGGGAAATCCCCGGCAGGCGCTAAGCGCAATGGCGAGAAACTCGCCCCACTACTGCCACCAACAAAGGTAAGCGCCGGTAACCGGCTTCCGGCGAAAGCCACATCTCTCCTTAACATAATTCCTTTTGTGGGACTTCGCCCTTCACCGCATGAAGTGGCCCGCCGGGTTTAACCCGGCCATCCGACGCCCAGTCCACGGGGGCCTCTCGTCAGACTTTTAGCCCGCGGCAGAGAGTCTGCCGGTTTACCTAGGGATACCACCACGTACCACGAGGAGGTTATCTGACATCGCACCCCAAGTACCTAAAGGTGCTTTTATTTTTGAGAGGGGGGAAAATGCATTTGCGCATTCCTCGTGATCGAGCCAAACCACGAAGATATGTGGGACTCCCCAGACCGTACTCGACCCGGGCCTACCCACTAAAAACCCCCCCAGCAGCTCTCCGTCCATCACAAGACAGGGGAAAGGGGAGTACAGCCAGGTCTTGTTCCCGCTGACCCTCTGCCCGTGACATGTCCGTTGCCGGTCTCCCCATTGGGCTCTGCTGTGTAGCGGCGCTAAATAGCGCCACTCTACACCTCGGGTTGGTTTTTTATTGTGGTTGTCTTCCACGTGGCCTGACGCTCAGTGCGCCGGGCCCCCGGCCCGCTCAGTGCGGGTAGCGGGTTGCCCGACGGCAGATCCCACTGGATCCACCGCCGTGCAGGTGAGCCGAAGCTCGGGGAAATCCCCAACGGGCGCGAAGCGCCTTGGCGAGAAACTCGACTCCACCCTACTACCAGCCGCCGGGATCGGCTTCCAGCGAGAGCCACACCTCTTCTTAACATAAGAAGAGGGGACTTCGCCCTTCTCCGCATGAACCGGGTGGCCACATGAAGTGGCCCGACGGGTTGAACCCGGTCATCCCCCCCACGCCCCCCCCCCCCCCTCCCGTCCACGGGGGCCTCTCGTCAGACTTTTAGCCCGCGGCGGAGAATCTACCGGTTTGCCCAGGGATACCACCACGCACCACGAGGAGATTATCTGACATCGCACCCCAAGTAGGTACCTAAAGGTACCTGGTTAAAGGCGCCTTTAACCGTAATCTCTCTTGATCTCATTATTATTATAAACACTACCCAGGTACCTACTTAGATAGATTTATTATTTTTAATATTAGATTTATTTACTTAGAATTTTTAATAATAGTTTATTTTTGTTTTTTAAATGACCAAGATTTTTATAAAACTAATTTTTTGTTAAACTTTTAAAAAAAGATTACGTTTAAAGTTTATATAATGTAGACAGACTTATAAAAATAAAACAAATTGCATATAATGTTGTTTAAATTCATGATTTATTCCCATATCTAAACCTAGTATAATGTCATAATTGTAATATTTAATTTATAAAATGTCATAAATGTACGTCTGGTTTGTTTTATTTGGTATTTTTTAATAGTTATCTTGAATTTTCTCGCAAACTTTTTATATAATATTATTGATAGTAAAGTAACACAACATAACTATTAAAATATATCAATAGAATGATTGGAATTACACAATATTTTCGATGTCAAACTTTTAAAACGCTCTCCTGAAAAATCGCAAAAACGTAATTACGTCAATATTCTTTTGGATGAGCGATATGTACATTTTTAATATAAATTTGTGTTTATGACTGTAAAATCACTTTCTAATAAAATGTTTCCATTAACTTGAAAAAATAATTTAGATATAAGCGTATTTGATTGGTTCGTAAAGTTTTCACCAAGTTTATTTGTTTTAGAGTATAGCTAATGTGTGACTATATAAGATTTTGGTCGTTGTCCAAATTAAAAGTTTTTAATTTTATACACTAGACTAGATGTAGATGTGGCTGTATTGAACTTAAATTAATACTTTGTCTATGACCGTGTAGTGAAATTCTTTTTTTTTAATAACTTGTCGGCCCTAGAATTGCGATGTATAATTTTCAGCCCTATACTTAGATAAGCAATAACCTACTTTCAGAATATGAGAAATGAAAAAAAAATGGCGTCACTCATATATTTTTCATATAAATCGTACAGTGTAAAGACCCTTCCCTAAGTGGCACGGCGAATGGGGGTACTACTTAACACAATGCCACGGAGTTAGACGTTGGTGACATTCTTTGCAGAAATGAGTCTCGTTCCGATGCCGACATATTGTGCGGGCACAATAAGGAAATTGTAGAGTTGTCAGGGAATAACTTTCGAAAATTGATATTGCCTATACAGGGCTACTTCTTTATCACCCTGGAAAATTTAAGGAACGCTTCAGGGCATGGTAGTAGAACGAATTAAATGTTAATAAAAAATAGCTCACCTATTTAATTTTATATTAATTTTCAAAAATATCCAATTTACTTTTACTGGTGCACTCGCCGTGTGACCCCTGAATAACGGCAGTGATAGCTGTGAGCTACCCAATTTCTAACCAGTGGTGTTACGGATATTCGCATTCGCATCCGCAAATGCGGAATATTCGCATCAATTCAAACATCTGCATCCGCATTCGCATTCGCATCATATAATGCGGAACTTATAGGGATGTGGATTCATATCTGCAACAAGCAAGGTCATGTTAAGAAAGTGGGCGGGGCCAGAGCGGCACGTGCCTAGTGCGCGTTTGCTGGTGTAAAAATTGTTTTCATTTTGTTCTTAAAATATGATTAAAATCGTATTAATTTTTTTTTTACAAAAAAAAAATTAAACCGACTTCAAAAACACCAAAAAGTCACAATTATAATATACTACATACGATATCACAGTTTTATATTGAAGTTGGTGCCAAATTTTAGGTAGCTATATTAATTATTCTGATATTTTTTAAGACTTTCAAGGTGATCATTGCTTGGCTACCTCCGTCTTACATATTTCTGCCGCAAAGCAGCAGTGCTTGCATTGCTGTGTTACAGTTTGAAGGGTAAGATATGGCAGTGAAATTACTGGGTACCGTGACTTTACATCTGATGTCACAAGTTGGCAACGTACACTGTGGTCCTTGTGAGGGTTGCAGTTTTGCTGCGAATCTCACAGGAATCACATTATTGGTGAATGTTACCACTTTCTATCAGGTGGATTTGCTTGTTTGCCAACATAGTTGCAATTAAATAATATACAGTACGTATACAGGATTATTTTTTTAACACCCCGGAAAATTTAAGGGATGCTTCAGGACACGTACATTATTATATGAAAAAAAATGATAAAGAAATTAAAAAAAAAAATAATAACTAAAAATACTTCTCTCAACTCATCATCATCATCATCACATCTCATACACGTCCCCACCGAGGGGCACGAGTCTACCCTAACTGGTGGCCTTAGTCAAACCACGCTAGCCCAGTGCGGATTGGTTGACTTCACATGTTTTTTATTTCGTCTATCCTTTTTTATATCCGTCTCTATTCGTGGTAGGCATGGTTGACATGGAAACATTGCAGAGAAGAAGGCTAATGCAACTTCTGACGTATTACCTGTCCATAATACATAATAGGGTTGACTGTTCCTCCTTTCTGGAGCAGGTAAAGTTGCTGGTACCCAAATGTGCTGGGATGGATGGGGTAGATGCCATCGCCCCTCGGCGAATGCCCCGCCTCTTGGACAGGCCTCTTACACGTACCCGGTACGGTGGACATGCACCCACAATTCGTGCCATACGTCTGATCGGAGATATACTTGCTCGGCATGACGATATTGACCTGTTCGCTGACCATTTCGGACATCTTCGGGTCAAAATTAGCTTATATATTGACATGATGATTAAGTAATAATTCCCATCTTTTAATTTATTTTTTTAAGCTGACCAAGAAATTTTTTTATTGTTTGTTTGATTGTTGACAATTTTTATTTTAATTACTTGTATTTTAATTTTAATAATTTGTATTTTAATGAATTGACATGTAAGTTAATGTATGATCCATAATGTTGTTATTGTGATATTTTTTTTGTATTTGTATTTTAATTACTAGTATTTTAATAATTTCTATTTTAATGAATTTGACATGTAAATTATTGTACTATTCATAGTGTTGTTATTGTGATTTTTTTAACTGGACTTGTTGGCGATTTGGTGTCCCACTGTAAGCCAGCAAGTTATACTTACAAATAAATAAATAAATGTAACCTTTGAATTACTTCGCAGGTGTATGCAGGTTTCCTCACGATGTTTTCCTTCACCGTAGGAGCGTCAGATAAATGTAAGTAAATATGACATTCGTGAAACGAAAAACACATTGGTACATAGCAGGATCGATCGCGGGCCTACCGATTGTACTCGGGGCACAGTCCAGTGCTGAGGCCACAGCACCACCGACGCTCTCAACTAGTGCAGTATTTTTTGGATATTTTAGAAAATTAATATAAAATTAAGTAGGCGACTTATTTTTTTATTAATATTTAAACCCTTCTACGACCATGTCGTGAAGCGTCCCTTAAATGTTCCTGGGTGATAAAAAATTAACCCGGTATATATTTATATAAATAAAAAATACTGAAATTCGCATCCGCATCCGCGGATGTGAACCTCTAATAATCTGCATCCGCATCCGCAAATGTATTTTTTTTTGCATCCGTAACAACCCTAGTTGTAATCCCTTGTCAATGGTGACGAGTGATATGGTCCGTTCAAAATGTGATCCCTTGGTTAGTGACGAGTAATGTGGTCATCCTTATTGTAATCTGTTGGAGTACCTAGGGTATACATACTCTTTTCTTGATAACTTGTTAAATAATCAAAACGTGACACTCCTATCGTTTTTTTATTTTTCTTTTCATCTTACTTCAAAATAAAAGCGTACAAAGCCAAACATCTGCTTATTAATTTTCCTTTAAATGATCTTTGGCTTCTGACGGCGTGTATGGCCTCTGAGCATGACCAGAGAGAACTACGCGCCATCCTTAGCAACTAGCTGGCGAAGCACGGGCTTTCAAGACTGGACTCGAATCACGCATCATCTCACAATTTCAGTGACATAATCTCTACGTCTTAAAGAGTGGCACGGCGGCCTGCTGGGAAACTGCCCTAGACCCTACTTTCAATGAAGATCCGTTCTTATTAACCAAGCTGCAAGCTAGGCTGTGCCTGCTGGGAAACTGCGCCAGACCCTACTTTCAAAGATGATCCGTTCTTATTAACCAAGCTGCAAGCTAGGCTGCGCCTGCTGGGAAACTGCGCCACACCCTACTTTCAAAGATGATCCGTTTTTATTAACCAAGCTGCAAGCTAGGCTGCGCCTGCTGGGAAACTGCGCCAGACCCTACTTTCAAAGATGATCCGTTCTTATTAACCAAGCTGCAAGCTAGGCTGCGCCTGCTGGGAAACTGCGCCACACCCTACTTTCAAAGATGATCCGTTTTTATTAACCAAGCTGCAAGCTAGGCTGCGCCTGCTGGGAAACTGCGCCAGACCCTACTTTCAAAGATGATCCGTTCTTATTAACCAAGCTGCAAGCTAGGCTGTGCCTGCTGGGAAACTGCGCCAGACCCTACTTTCAAAGATGATCCGTTCTTATTAACCAAGCTGCAAGCTAGGCTGCGCCTGCTGGGAAACTGCGCCACACCCTACTTTCAAAGATGATCCGTTCTTATTAACCAAGCTGCAAGCTAGGCTGCGCCTGCTGGGAAACTGCGCCAGACCCTACTTTCAAAGATGATCCGTTCTTATTAACCAAGCTGCAAGCTAGGCTGTGCCTGCTGGGAAACTGCGCCAGACCCTACTTTCAAAGATGATCCGTTCTTATTAACCAAGCTGCAAGCTAGGCTGTGCCTGCTGGGAAACTGCGCCAGACCCTACTTTCAAAGAAGATCTATTCTATGTTCTTCCTCTTATAGCATCTATAGCACCCTATAGGCTGTGTGTGCAACGTGAATGAGACGAATGAATGATCGAACGTACGACAAACACGCCTCTGAATCCCACAGTTCGTAAACTAGCCGGTCCACCGTCGCCGTCCGAACCACGTTAATCACGCTCGCCCGCGCTTAACGCGATAAATTAAAACTTGGGGCTCGTGGTTACGTGTAGTGCATAATTGTGTAGCTCCTAACTCCGAGGTTTGTCTGTAATTCAATCTGTACCTACTAAATTTAGTTTGTTTCGGGATAAAAAGCGCTATTCTAGTTAGTACCTACGTTGCTGGTTTACGGTGAGCTTTTTGCACCTAGACGTTATAAACGGATACTACAGTTATAAACGGATAGATTTATTATTTGTACAACAAATTAAAAACAAAACCTAATATTAATCCATTATGTACATATTTTTTCCGTAACATGTATGTGTTTAATATGAGCTTTACATATCATTCTAGTCTAGGTCAAGGGAACGTAATTAGTTTTGATTTTTCCCTTGTGTAATGGCAACATTTGCGAAAATATACGAGACTAGCTTTCCGCTCGCGACTTCGCCCGCGTTATTTTTGTTTTCCCGTGGGATTTTTTTTCCCGTAGGAAAATTAGATAACCTATGTCCTTCCCCTGGTCTCAAACTAACCCTATACCAACTTTCATTAAAATCGGTTAAGTAGTTTCGAAGCCTATTCAATACAAACAAACAAACATACAAACAATCAAATCTTTCCTCTTTATAATATTATTAGTATTAGTAAAGATAGATAAACGGTCACATCTTTTGATTGTGTTGCCTTACAATCAGACCGTTTTTTATAGCTGAATCAGACCGTAGACCCGAGTATTTGATTTAAATTTCAGTTTGATTTCTTTACGCGTTCCCGATAAAATGGGTCTTGACAAACAGACGGACGACGAAGTGATCATATAAGGATTCCGTTTATTTCCTTTTGAGCTACGCAACCGCACCATACCCGCCGTTGGCTACACGGCGAGCGTGTGTGGGGCTCTCCCGGCAGAGTGCCAGGCCTACCCACTAAAACCCCCCGGTGTTCTCCCTGCCCTTAGGGGCGCGCGTGATAGTATCCACATGGCGACTACCACTACCAATCTCATGATTAAGTCAACACTGCGACTACCACAACCGTCGTGCTATCGCCAAGGGGGGATTGCCCGAGAACACCAGGGCAATCCCTAGACCGTGGGCATTAAGGCGGCGTACACGGGGCCAACCGTGCACGCAGGCCTCCACGGCAGGGTCATTAGACGGGCATCACGTGTGCGAATGCCCGCCTTCGCCTGCCTATCCGTCTGCGACGGATGGGAGCGGCTTGAAGATCTTCTTCCCGCTCCCTCTACGAGGCCTCCTTCTGCGTGATGACGTCCTCGCAGAAGGATGCTACAGCTCCCCATTCCGCCTCCCGCGAACTTATCGCCGCATTGGCGTCGCCAGATCGGGCACACCAATTAAATAGTGTTGATGTACGGAACCCTAAAAAAAGGAAATAAATAATTCACGTTTTTTTTTTTATAATCTATAGAATTCTTTTACAATAAAAAAAAGGAAAAAAGATTTATTTGACGCTAACAAAATACATTATAATGGATGTTATTCGTGTTCAGTTTGGTGTAGGTACAGTCAGCAACGAAACTTGCCGAACAAAATAACGTTACAAAAGATACTAGACACATGAATTGTACATAAGTTACTGATCATAGTTACAAACAAAATTCCATTTACATTATAAATTACCAAAAGTAGCTGGATAGTACTCTTCCAAAAGTTGCTGGACAGTATATTTCCAAAAGTGGCCGGACATTATATTTTCAAAAGTGGCTGGACAGTAAACTTCCAAAAGTTGCTGGACGTAGTATCGTTTATAAGTGATTTGTTAGATCATGACCGGACTAATTTTCGAATTAAGACTGATGACAATCACTGAAATATTTGATAACAACATGACTGAATTCAATCATTCCACCTACTTACGTCTCTAACATAATTTCAAAAGTTTTTTTTTAATTTTATTTCCTAGATATCGTATTCTCAGAAATACGTATCCATATCATCATCATCTTAGTATCATCATCATGTCTATGATTTACATGAAAATTTTGGGTTGAATGACATTACGGGTAAACACAATTTAATAATTAGTTTTAGATAACGCATTGATTATTTATTGGTTATTATGAAACACCGTGTACATCTTAATAATATTATACATTTTTCTTTATCTATGGACTATTTCACAATTTCATATGTATCATTATAATTATTATGCCAGTACTCCTAACTAGATTTGGTCAGTTAATATATTTGGCATATGTTACGCTTGTTTTTTTTATTATTATTATTTAGTTACACCAAGGTCGCTCCACTTGATAGGGCCCTGAGCACCATTTTTTTATTGCACTCCATGACCACTTCATCTGTTGCTATGCTGGGAAGGGCAATGAGACGTCTAATTGCGTCGTCCTCCTTCAACTCCCGGTAGAAGTAGGTGCAGGATACCGTGTGTCTGGTAATGGCAACCACCGCGTGAGGGACACTATCGTGGACAGGGTTCTTCCTTTCTGCTCCTCTGAGCACAACCACGTGATCGTACGTTAGTCCCTGTGCTTCGTGGATCGTCAGCAGTCTGGATTGTTCTCCGGTGCCGAACCCTTCCCTCCCATTCGCTTCTTTCTCGTCTTGAGTAAAGGTAAGGAAGAGAGTATTTGGGTTGCCCCTTCGTAACACCGCCTCCGATGCCATTCTGCATGTCATGGACCTCAGCACTTGCCGTGATGTGTAGATACCCTTGTAGATGTTTTTGAGGGCATACACCACATCCATCGGACTTCGGTGTGTGCAGAGGAGCTTTTCTGTTACCGACGTGATGGCGGCGGGGCTTCCGTAACGCATCTCGAACAGGTTGTCTCTGTCTATGAAGGGGATCTGATTTGTATCGGTCATTACTACCAATTCTCTTGCCCCGGTCGGCCTTGCTGCCATCATGATAGCTCAAAAATGGACTAGGAGAGCTTCGTCCACCAAAAGGCGTTTTGATGCTTCCACACCATTGATGAGGACTGAGGCAATGGTTCTTATTTTCCTCCTCACGACCGCCCCAAATCGACTCGTCACTTTGTCCGACAGTTCTTTTGCCGTCTCGAGTGTGCTACTGATGATCATATCTTCCTTCATTTGGAAGTTGTTGAGAAGTCACGTGGTCTTCCCGCACCCCGGCACACCATCAACCCATCTGATTGCTAGTTTACCCCATGGTTCGGAGATCCAAGTTCCACTCACGGATTCTGCCGTTTTTAGAATTCGGTCCTCCAGCATGAAGCGGGTGCACTTGGCAATTACCACTATTGGGTCCTCGATCGGTGCGCAGAATGTGAGTGCTCCCCTTTCCTCAGTTGCTTCATGATCCACCAGCATCATGCCTGACGTGCCACTGTACGCCGCCATCCGTTTTTTATCTATAGGGCGAGTTCCCGCCACCACAGTCCCGGTGTCGTTGTTATAGACCACCGCCCTCGCCCCGTCCAGGAGTTCTCGTAGTAACATGCGGGCATTTATCTGAAATGCCTCAAGTATCTTGCTGCAGGTGGTGTGTTTTATCTGCGGCGTCGCCCGCAGTGCCTCCAGGTACTCTAGATAGGCGTTGACTAGGTCTTCTCCGTCCCGGTCAGTGACTATTCTCGATGGCGGTCTCGCGGTTTTGGGTGAGGAGATCGTTCTATGTTTGGGGACCACGTCGGGTACTGTCTTACTGCCTGTTCTCGAGGACGAGCGTGGCCCAGGGCAACAGATATGCCCCTGACGAGGTCGTCTGTCGGGGATTGTCTTTGTGATTCGAGGCGTCTTCTTTCGTTTGCTTCTTGCATCGCCTCCTCGTGTTGCCTTTGTGTCCGGGCTGAGCCACTTTCTGCTGGTTCATTGCGTGGAGTCTGCTCGTGGTCTTTGAGCAGAAAGTCGAGGTTTTGGCCTCTTCCCTCGTACACGATAATTTTGTGTTTTTGGGAGGCCTCCAATAAGGGAGTGTAATCGGACACTTTCCCTTTCTCGAGATCTGCCTTCATGACATCCACGCTGATGACTCTTGGGTCTCCGTCCATGTTTCCCCCGCTATAGTAAAGGACGACATGTCAATGTGCCAGTTCAGGAGTAGGATCGACTTATTCCTGAAACGTACAATCCGGCATTTTTGCCCTGCGAGCATCACCTCAGGCATTGCATCAAACACTTTTCTTTTAATAGTCGCCCTGGTAGTGCTGCTTTTAGCAGGACTGCTAAGCCAGGTGATATGGCAACGTGCTTCCTTGTTCTGGACATACAGAAACCAATGCCAATCCTTTCTCCTGCACTGTCCATGAACAACGCCACAGCCCTTGTGAGGAGACCTAATGTTCCTTTTTCTCCGTCGCTCAATCACTGCATTTGCGTTATCGTTGGGGCCACGTAAGATTCCTGCGTTCGTGGCGCCATATTTACCGACTCATCATCACCCCCCTGCGCTGGTGGAGTACAGTTCTTGTTACGCTGTGTCGCCCTGCTAAGCCAGGTGATATGGCAACGTGCTTCCTTGTTCTGGACATACAGAAACCAATGCCAATCCTTTCTCCTGCACTGTCCATGAACAACGCCACAGCCCTTGTGAGGAGACCTAATGTTCCTTTTTCTCCGTCGCTCAATCACTGCATTTGCGTTATCGTTGGGGCCACGTAAGATTCCTGCGTTCGTGGCGCCATATTTACCGACTCATCATCACCCCCCTGCGCTGGTGGAGTACAGTTCTTGTTACGCTGTGTCGCCAGATCGGCTGCTATTTCTATAAACTTCACTAAGGGTGGTTTTGCCTTTTTATCCATCAGTAGCGCATGGATATTCTCTTTACTTATCACTATTTTGCCTAGTCTATGTTCTAAGTCATGGCGGGCACTGGCAAATCTGGGACAGTCCAGAATCACGTGCCATACCGATTCAATCTCCCCGGGATCACATTCACAATATGGATTGTCCTTGAGTTTGAATCGGTACAGATATTCTGCGAACCCCCCGTGCCCCGTGAAGACTTGTATCAGACGAGGTGATGGTTTTTCTTTTCTGACCCAGCTATAGGCTTTCGCCTGATCTGGAAAGAACCATTTGGTCACTCCTCCTGTAGAGAAGGTAACGTACCTATCCTGCCATTTTCGGATCGTCTCCTCCCTTATCTTATTCTTCACGAACGACACGGGGATCTCACAGTAGTCCCGCGTTCCGTCTACCACCCGCGCTGCTTTTTTGGCTAATTCATCTGCTCTTTCGTTTCCCGCTGTGCCTACGTGTGCTCTCAGCCAGAACAGTTTGACCTCTCCACCGTTCCTTCTGATGTCTTCATGTATCCTCTGCACTAGCTGATGGCCTGCTTTGGGGTTCGTGATGATCTCTAATGAGGATCTGGAGTCACTCAGTATTGTTGCTGAGGTGACACCCTCTCTCCGGACCATCTCTATCGCCCTATGCAGAGCATACAGTTCAGACTGGAAGACCGTACAGGCGGGATCGAGACTAAATGTGTAACTGGCGGTTTCTTTTCCCTCTACCCACCACGAGACGGCGGCTCCAACCCCCTCATCAATTTTAATGCCATCTCTGTATGTTTGTGGGTCGTGGATTTTGTGCTTCCATATGGTCTCTACGGATGTATCCTCTACACATTCATATTCTATCAGCACCCGCTCGGATGGATGAGGTCTCCCAGAAAATGATGTTTCCTTCTCCAGTATACTGCCTGGTGGTAGGTGGTCTCGGCAGTCCCTTTTTTTTTGTTCTATAGAAAAAAAACAGAAATACTTATAAACATTAACTCGACCTCCTGTTTAAGTTTCTCAGAACGTTTCTTTTGGACCCCGGTCCGGCGACAAATTTATACACATATCAGCGGATTTATATAGTCAGTCATGTTCAACAAATTTTGTTATTTTACAGATCAGGCTAATTATGTAATTAAATATGTCCAGGTAGTTTTGAGTAGTATACATATCAGTGGATTTATGTAGTCAGACTAATCACCCTAACATAGGGTAGGCTCGAGCCCCTCGGTGGGGACGTATATGAGCTGTGATGATGATGATGATGATGTAGTCAGACTTGTTCAGCAAATTTTGATATTTTACAGATCAGGCTAATTATGTACTTAAACATGTTCAGCAACTTTTGTAAAAATAATGTACATCGACTATTGGTATTCCCAAATGTCTACAGGGATTTGTCCAACAGCCTGTTCAGATACATATGAACCTTTATAGTGTGCAGGTGTTTTGAAAATTTGGATGTGTTCATGGACTTTCGTTGCTGACTGTACATTAGTAGAGTTAAATAAAATATCATGTCAACAACTATTTGGAGTAAAGCTGCTGCACTCAGATCTAATAATGTAGAGTAATATTAATTATTCAGTAAATTGTTCAAATAAATCATTATTATTATTCAAAGCCAATCAATCAAAGTGCATCCTCATGTGTCCATGGCAGACAGCGTTATAAACGTTCGGTGGCGTTGTGGACTCGGGACTGGTCTTCTAATCGGAAGGTCCGAAGTTCGATCCTGCCATGAACTAATGTGTTTTTCGAATTTCATATGTACATTTATCCGACGCACCTACGATGAAAAAAAAACATCGTGAGGCAATCTGCATACATGTGCGAAGAAATTCAACGGTGTATGTGAAGTCGACCAATCGACACTGGGCTAGCGCGGTAGACTAAGGCCTCAACACCTTAACTTAGGGTAGACTCGAGCCCCTCGGTGGAGACGTATATGAGCTGTGATGATGATAATAGCAGACAGCAACTATAGTTCGTTTTTTTACAAACAAGTAAGTACTGACTGAGTATGTCTCTCGCACAATTCCAGTATTGACAGAGTAAGATGGATGACCTATCGTTATGGGCAAGGTCAACCCTTCGTTCTTGTTTTGAAATTGTAAAAGCCTGCCTTTATTGAATAAAATGGCCTTGATGTTGATAACGTGGACCAATCGCAACGCAGTAAAATGTTCGGTACTAGTTTGTTAAAAAACGAACTATAACAGCAGACGACACGACGACGTGACACGAGTAGTTTCTATGCACATTTGGAATATTTGGAACATATCTCGGTTTTGTTAGCAACTTCAGGCTGGAGAGAGTAAACAACAACTCGGATCATTAGGATTGTCAGCCCTAGCAAGAAATGTCGGCGCGGCAGCCCTGCGCGATCCGGTTGAAACCGAATTAAGGGCGGGAGTAGTGACCGTAATTCGCGCGCAAACTAAAGCGCCGCTAGATGTGACGTAATATCCCGTAATATCCGGCTGGGGTCGGATTTGGTCCGGCATCTTTCTCGTGCCGGCGTAATTTTTTAACGAATTACCAACATCGAGGGTGACTTGGGCAGACAATCTACAATTAACACCAAACGTGATGAAAACATAATTTCGTTTACGACAATATTAAACAAAATCATTTTGCGTGAAAAAAAAATAATTATTACAGGAAAAAATACAGGATTTCTTAATTGGACGTAGCTACTCGTATTTACATTGAATAAAGACTACTTTGGCTTAAATTCAAATTCAAATTCAAAAATCTTTATTCTACATAGGCCTTTACAGGCACTTATTGACGTCAAAACAAAGCAAAACAATCTAATTTAAAGAAATTATATTAACCTTGTATGTGCATACATCCTAAATATACTCAAGATGTCTGCAAATATAAGTAGGAGTGAAAAAAAAAAAGTTGACTCTACAACTGTTCGGAAATTGGGAGAGCCTTCTTAACAAAGTAAAAAGCGATCACTACAGTTGAAATTTCGCTCGAGATTGATAAGTTCACGATAAAAACTATTCATAACGCTAATACAGGCTAATTGGTAAACATTATTCACCTGGGTGCATTAACCATACTTAAAAGTAACTTTCACTCTCTGAATTTGCACAAGCTTCTTCACTTATTAATATATTTTTCTTCAAACTGCTCATTGATTTTACTCTTAAGCACTGGAAAAGGCACGAAGTAATAATACATTACTACCTTAGAAAACTCGAGGGCATTAATGTTGTATGAAATTTCATTAATGACCTGTTCAACAACAATAGCCTGTTGTATTTTTTTGTAATTTGCCAAGAAGTCACAATAAGATTCATGCAAAATGTAGGCAATTTTCCAAAGAGGTTTGAGTGGCTGTATAAGATGAAGCTATATAAGATGTCACAAAAAAATACACTTGTTTTTCAATCGGGAGGTCCGATTGGAATTCGAGGCGCCACGTACCAATGTGTTTTTCGCTTTTCGAATTTAGCATTTATATTTGTCTGACGCTCCTACGCTGAATGAAAACATCGTGAGGCAACCTGCATACATCTGCGAAAAAATTCAAAGGTGTATGTGAAGTTGACCAATCCGCACTGGGCCAACTTGGTTGACTAAGGCCTAAGCACTCTAACTTAGGATGGGCTCGAGCTGGGTCGCATTATTGCACTTGGCGACCCCTCCGTAGAGTAAGCCCCGACGCTTGGGTCAGTTATGCTGGCTCACCGTCGGGCTTATAATCCAGGGGGCGCACTTGGGGAATGGCTAGCACCGATCCCTCTTGTGCCTCTATGGGGATAGAAGTTGCAGTTGAAGTAGTTTAGCCAGGTATGCGGTATATACCCCGAGTCCAATGGCATATCCTTGGGGCGGCCTTGTCAGCTTTCAGTCCCTTGTTGAATCGGTAACGAGGCCTTCCTTAAAAAAAGGCTCGAGCCCCTTGGTGGGGACGTATATGAGCTGTTATGGTGATAGGTATGTATTTACAGAATATTCAAAACTAGCTGGGCCCGCGACTTGGTTCCAATCATCAGCAGCTCATTCACGTCCCCACAGAGGGGCTTGATTGAGCCTACCGTAATCTAAAACTATTAGGCCTTAGTCAACTACGCTGGCCAAGTGCGGGTTGGTCGACTTCACACTCACAACCTGTAAAGAAATTCTTTCTTCATAGGTGTGTGCAGGTTTCCTCACGATGATAACAACATCGTGACCGTAATGTTATAATATAGCCTATAACCTTCCTCGATAAATAAATGGACTATCCAACACAAAAAGAATTTTTCAATTTGTATAGTAGTTCCTGAGATTAGCGCGCTCAGCCAAACAAATGATCTTTTCAGCTTTATAATATTGAAATAATATTAGAAGTGAAAACTAATTTAATGGTCCTTCTAGTTAAACAGACACACTGGTGTGCGTTCAGCCGAGGTATCGGTATCTTGCGTTGCAGGCTTTAGTGCAGTGTTCTAATAATCTGTATGTTACAATACGAACACTTGCATTAAATTGTGTATACGTATATGATACTCTAGACCAGGGGTCTCCAAACTACGCGGGCTAAATCGGGCCCACCAGTGCCATCAATCCGGCCAGCGACAGCTCAAGTAATTGAAAAGCAAAAAAGCGTATGTTTGCTTAGGTCACGCACTCTGCGACTAGTCTGGCAATATAGTTAAAGGCAGAAAAATTAAAACTGTTTTGGCCCTAGGAACATACTGTAGTAAGCATTATGGCCCTAAGGCTTCAAAGTTTGGAGACCCCTGCTCTAGACTACCAATAAACTGGGCATAGGTGTGCCCAAGACTGGATTCGGGCCACCATTTTCGTGCGTGTAAATACCTAACACAAATTTTAAGTAGTGAGTTTCTTCAAAAAAGTTTCTGCTTCAGTAAATTGTTTTTAATAGGAAAATATATTTCACAAAAAGTAATAATCGTCTTCAAAAACAATACACAGATACAATATAAGACTGACCCAATTCATTTTCTGAATTCAATGTAAAATTTATTTATTTTAATATTTTTAGTGAATTTAATAGGTACCAGCTCATCGGATCAACTTGAAAGAATACAACTCAGAGCCAATCTGTACCTATTGTATTTAAAAACTAACCTCTAACTCGTAAAACTTAAGGATTCGTCATCAGCTCAGCGCAGTGAAAGAATCGTTACGATAATTACCACTAGACGCAAAATACCTCAATAAATATTCAGAAAAAACAGGTAAGACGTTGGACGTGCTTATGAAATTTAAGGGTTTTCCTCGATTTTCCTGAAATACCATTATCAGATCCTAGCTTTGTGGCAATGGGACCATTTCGGGAGTACCTATACAAAACTAATTTTGACTCAATAATAATATATTTTTAAACAAATAAAACAGCATTATGTTCAAACATCATGTCTACTTCCACTTACCACCAGGTGGAATGGAGTAATTTGCTTGGCCTTCTATAAAAAAAACGTGCCTGTCAACCACATAGGAGCATTTCCTCCCGGTGGATGAAGGACACTGACGACACATCCATGGATTTGTACGCTCCCTTTGATGTATCCACTCGCAGAGTAGACCGCAAAATCCCAACTAATGTAATAGTAATAAGTATCACCTGAACAGAGAACAGACCAACTGAATAAAATTTTAAAAAACAGTGTATAACTTGAAACAGCGTTTTAATACTTTTTGTAGCGACACTGATAGAGTTTCTACACTTACATGACAATAAAGGGGTGCAAGGAGTACACATTACCCTCCACGGCACCCTTCATTACAAAACGAAGGCACTACATAAGCTGACAATTTTGCTCACTTTTTTAACCGCCTCCATGGACTAGTGGCTTAGACCACCGGGTGTTGATTGGGTGGTCCGGTGTTCAATTCCAATTCCACATTGGGCAAAAGATTTTCTGCTTGATTTAGTTGTGGTAGGGCTTCTGAGCCCGCCTGGTTAGCTACAACCGTCTTAGGTGGTTTGCCATAATAGCATTGTTGTGTTCCAACAATAAGAGGTTAGATAGCCAGTTCCTTTTGTCGTTGAGGAGACCAGGTGAAGCTCGCTGCCACCTTCAGCCTTATCGTCACTTCCCATTAGGTAAGATGAAGGCCAAGAGATTCCCTGTCATATGTAAAAAAGCTTAGGCATGCCATAACATTCCATTACAGCAACTGATTTCTTTTTCGATACCGATGTAGACAGAGTTGATCCGTAACTGTTTAGTCGTGGTTCAGTCTCGCATTAGCATTTGAAGAGGTCTCTTCTCACCATGGCGCTATTACTACTTAAGAACTACAAATGACACGGAGGAGTTTATTAAGCTTAGAAAAAGGTCTGTGCTTTGCTTAAAACACCCTTAAAATTACTCTAAACTCGACAGTGCGGGTACCTGTATGTTACCTATTTCTGCCGCGAAGCAGAGGTGCTTGCTTCGCTGTATTCCGGGCTGCATAGGCATTCTTCTAGCCATTCAGCATCTTCATCAGGAGCTATCCTAGCGCGCAGGTCACACGTAGGACGGTCACGGAAGGCAGGCTGTCATCATTATCATCGCAGCTCATGTTCGTCCCCACCGAGAGGCTCGAGCCTACGCTAAGTTAGGGTATCTAGGCCTTAGTCAACCACGCTGGCCCAGTGCGGATTGGTCGACTTCACATACAAGTTTGAATTTCTTCGCAGATGTATGTATGCAGGTTACCTCATGACCGTAGGAGCGTCGGATAAAAGGCGGGCTGTGTGCTGCTCCGATGAAGACCTCACGCACTAGATGGCCACAACCACGACTAGTCGTGACGGTCTTTTTTTGTGGTCATTGGTCGCTGCGACCAAGTGCACGACTATTCATATTGTTGTATAGTTAACCTGTGGCCACTGGTCTGAGTCGTGCCGTTTAGTGCGCGAGGTCCCTTATTCTCTTTCCACCTATGACGACACAAGTCATGGAGATTGAAAACGTTTAATATCCCGGGACACAAGAGCTAGTGTTATCCCGGTACGATTTATCACGTGTCCGATACAACGAATTTTCTTTCTAATAAAGCTTAGTCATGCTGTGCTCGTAAATTTCGAGAAAATACGGTGGTGCGGCTGGCCGCTTAGCAAGGGGTTAAAATATTGTTATACTAACGCCTCGTTAACGTCCTCCGCTATAATTCATTTTGAGGACAGAATTTGACTTTTATCTTAAGCAGGAAGCACTCATTTCGGCGCCGAGTAAATGATGGTGCCCTAACATTCACTGTACTCCAAATTTATTTCGATGAACGCGTCGAGGCTTGAAAAATTAGCAAAATTGGGATAGTGATAGGATAGGAAAACAAATAGTGTATTTCATTAATCAGATCGATAATAAAAAATGTACAACACGTGATTTTTGCATTGAAATGTACAACACGTGATAAAACGCTATGGATATGAAGCGATTAAAAGTTAAGATATGGGTACTCATTACGTCACAATGTGCTATAAATTGTACACACGGGTGACGTCATGCGACGTGTCCAATATTTAAAAAATCCCTTATATTTCAATTTATCCGCCAGAAAGAGGCTATTCGTTTGCCGATGAAAAGCTGCAGTGTCTGTCTTGCGAATACACATGTATTGGCAAGACAGACGTTGAAATTGCTGAATCATCATCATTTCAGCCAAGAGACGCCCACTGTTGGACATAGGCCTCCCCCAAGGATCTCTAAACCTGCCTGAAAGTACTAGATGCTGTGACTTTATAACATATGCCGAATCAACTCTCGCGAGACGCCTCGTGGAGCCCTTCGCGCGAGGTGCAGCAAGTGGAGGCTGCATTTGAGCAGGTCATCCAGTTCCTGAGTTATTAAGGAGTCAAGGTGAAGCTTGCGTCTATTCTCGGACTATGTCGTCACTTACCATTAGGTGAAATTAAAGCCACTGAGGTCTAGTGACCTCATTCACTCAAGGACAATGACGTCACGCAATGACGCCATTATCCCTGCGTGAGATTTTTTTAATCAAGCTTCTCATTAGAATGGTGCACGCCGTCCTCTACCTCTCCCAAGGCTCATAACAAATTCCGCGCACACCGCATCCAAATTGTTTTCGGATTGTACAAAGCGCTAAGAATTAAACGGCATATTTTATGCACAGAACGAAATGAATTTCAGTGTTTTCATCGCGCTCGCATCCCGGCTGTTTTGTTTGTTTTGTCCGCCGGGCCGTTACCGTTTGGCAATTATGAAAAATAAAATATTGTTTTGACGGACGCGAAAACATGTTCATTTTCTCGCTCCGAGTCGTTGTTTTCGTGAATGACGTCGTAGAAGGTTCTCGAACATCTTATGTCACAAGTTGGCAACGTATGTACGCTGTGGTTCTGGTGGGAATTGCAGATTTGCTATGAATCTCACTAGAACCACATGTACTACAGGTGACTGTTACCAATTCACTACTTAGTTGCATAAAAAATTCAGTTTTTAAGTGATATTGTGTGCTTAGGTTTAGAGTGTTTGTCGTGAGATTTTGGTATTTTAAATACCTTCACCCGCAACAATATTGACAGTGTATGATTGTAAATAGAACTTTAGACTTTTAGTTTCTTGCCTGTTCTTCTTGTGAAATCAAATTCACAAGAAGAACAGGCAAGAAACTTAAAGTAAATTAAGAACTATATTGAATGAAACAGAAAGTAAAGTTATAAAAAAGCATTTTAATACATATAGCAAAATTTGAAAAAGAACTGTCAAAATATCGAAAAAGCTTGAATATATTAAAGAACTAAAAAAATCGGATAATAAATATAGAACTATGTGGAGAATAATACATTCAAAAACAGGAAAGAAATGTTTACAAAAAAGCAATATAAACTTAGAATTAAAATTCGAGTAATCTGATCTGAAAAAGTAATCTGATCAAATGTCCTATTAAAATCGCAAACAAACTTAACGAATACTCCAACCAGTACTATGTTTCTATCTCCCGTAGATACAGAAGAAATATATAAAATAATAAAGTATATAAACACAAACCCACCACAAAGACACAGGTTTGCGCATTCAGTGCCAATAAAGACCGCTTTACATTGGCGCCTCAGTTCCAAGGAGTAACCCTTAAGATCTCCGATAGTGTTGGTATCCTCGGTGTTGAGATCACGAGCAAAGTTCAATTCGGGAGTCATTTGGACAACAAGGCTAAGCTGGCCAGCAGAAAGCTCGGTGTCCTTAACAGAGCAAAGCGTTACTTCACGCCCTACCAACGCCTTGTGCTTTATAAGGCCCAAGTTCGTCCGCACGTGGAGTACTGCTCACATCTGTGGGCTGGAGCACCTAAATACCAACTTGATCCATTTGACTCTCTGCAAAGAAGGGCCGCTCGAATAATCGGTGATGCTAATCTATCGAACTCATTGGAGTCGTTGGGGTCACGGAGGGATTTCGGCTCCCTCTGTGTGTTCTACCGTCTCTTTAACGGTGAGTGCTCCGAGGAACTATTTGACCTGGTACCGATGTCACCCTTTTTTCATCGTGCCACTCGACACCGCAGTGGGGTTCATCCTTATCACCTGGAAGCGATATCGTCTAGTACGGTTCGCTTTCAGCGCACATTTTTACCACGAACGTGCCGGCTCTGGAACGAACTTCCCGCTGCTGTGTTTCCTGAGCGCTACAACATGTCCCTATTCAAGAGTAACATTAAGAGAGCATTATACTCAAGGTAAGCAGCGACCTAGCTATGTCCCTGATATTAGCGAAGTCCATGGGTGACGGATACCGCTTACCATCAGGTGGGCCGTCAGCTTGTCTGCTACTTTCAGCAATAAAAAATATATATATATATCCCGCCTATTTTAATCAAACAATGTGCGACTAAGTTAGCCCACCCCCTCACACAATTAGTTAATCAGAGTTTTAAAGACGGTCTATTTCCAGATCCGTTAAAGATATCCCTTGTGAAACCAATTTTTAAAAAAGATGATATTACAAACCCCAAAAATTGTAGACCAATAGCACTCTTACCATCCTTCTCCAAAATATTTGAAAAAGCAATGTGAAAGTATATAAATATCTAGAAAAGTACAAAATTTTAGATGAATGTCAAAATGGTTTTCGAAAGGCAAAGTCTACCACAACAGCAGTATATCGGTATGTTCAAAACGCTCTACAACATATTAATGACAAAAATCTCGTGCTCGGCTTGTTGCTTGATATGACAAAGGCTTATGAAAGAGTTTCATATAAAATTTTACTAGTTATTCGGTCATTCGTAATTCGGGACTAAGTTGGACAATCAATAATTACATTTCTTAAAACTTCCTCTTGAGCCTTTCGACCACCGACGAATAGCCAAAATCCGTATCTGGAAACATACAGAAGGACTTTTTTATGATAATATATTTACTATGGGAGACTAGTTTTGTATGTGATACCACTTCTGAGTCCGCCTAGCCAACTACCACCACCTTATAAAGTTAACATTATAACACCTAGAGGTAAGTGTTAAGGCAGCCATTTACCCAGTTGTTGAAAATCCAGGTAATGCTCGCTTTATCATCACTTACCATCATGCACGATGAAAGCCAAGAAATGAAATATATAGAAAAGAAATTACTAACAAGTTATACAGACAGTTTATATATTATATTCAGTTTGCAGTCTTGTCGTATCATCCGAAGATTGAGGGAAAACATTTGATTAAACAGTCGAGGAGAGACTCGTAATGGACGCTTTTGGGGAGTTAATTAGGCTTGTAAGTCGAAATTCGACGATCCATTAGGTATGCTGCTTTATAAACATGTTCATTTTGAGACGAATAAAGACATTTGTAATATACAGGGTAAATTTTGAGGTACCGTCAACCTCGCAGGATTCGATAGCTAGCATCATTAACTACAACGTTTGTTCTACGACTTTTGATAATCCGCTAGATTTTCATCATCATCATCACAGCCCATATACGTCCCCACCGAGGGGCTCGAGCCTACCCTATATTAGGGTGATTAGGCCTTAGTCAACCACGCTGGCCCAGTGCGGATTGGTCGACTTCACATACATCATTGAATTTCTTCGCAGATGTATGCAGGTTGCCTCACGATGTTTTCCTTCACCGTAGGAGCGTCAGACAAATGTACATATGAAATTCGAAACGAAAAACACATTGGTACATGGCGGGTCTCGAACCCCGACCCCCCGATTGGAAGGCAAGTGCCGAGTCCACTGCGCCACCTAGATTTTACTTTCATATAAAATAAATATTCATTCATTTAATATACCTCTAGAATGTTTGAAACTCTACGCGCACAGCGCGCGAGCGTAGCGTTGTCTTTCGTCGTCATTTATAAATGAAACATAGACTTATGAATGTCACGACAGTGCAATTAAAACTTGAAAATTGATTTTTGTTCAATGTATTGAGTTATCTTAAAACTCGTAAAACAAACGTTGTAATTAATGATCTTAGCTATCTAATCCTGCGAGGTTGCCGGTACCTCATAATTTACCCTGTTTAAACACAAAAGTTTCAAAGATTCTAAGGGATAGTTATAAAAAGCCTAGCGAAAACTAGGTATGGTATAGCTATGATTAAGGATTTTAAAAATATCCTTTATTGTACACAGATCGGTACACAGAACAACTCATGACCGGTAATTTAAAAAAATACTATAAAGAGGCGAGCTTATCTATTTAAGAGACCTCTACCAGCCAATCCATGCATAATGTAAAATTTAAAGTAATAAGCGGGATCTTTGTGTACAGTAAGTACCATGTTTATTGAACGATGGTCCCAAGAATAAACTTTTCGTCCCTACTAATATACATACCGTTAGCAATACAGCAAAAGGCGGCCTTATTACTGTACAGCAATTTCCTTCAGTCAACCATAGAAAAGGGATAATAAAAGGAAGAAAAACAGTAGAAATGTGGAATATTGCACATTTTTTGTGATGGTAATGGAAATTCGAATAAACAATGTATAAGGACAAGGTAATGTATAACTAAATGATATGAATGATGTAGATATATTATATTTATCTTTGTTTGTATATTTTTCCCTGTTTAATTAGAGACCCGAGCCCAACAGTGGGCGTCTTACATTAATAACATATTTTGGTAAGGCTATGGCAGAATAGTAGGGGCTGTAGATATTCTGCTGCCACTGAGCCATTATAACCGAATTCATAAAAAAATGTAATGATGAGACAAATAGAATCATTTGATTCTACTCTAAACTATTAATTAAATGCAAACGGGAACATACCGCTTCATACCCTAGCTGCATTCATATTGAATTGTAGAAAGCTTTAATTCCCACTCCATGGAGACCACGTCCACGGCTGTTTTATTAAATTAATATATCAAAGTAATTCGCAGAAGCAAAGGAAATTTTGTAAAAGGGGTTTTGTAATGAGTTACCTACCTGTTGCCGTATAACTGGAAAGCCAGAAATGTTTGAGTTGTTATTGACTGCCTCCGAAGGCTTCTTACGTTGGCACCCCAAAAACTAGTTCTTATAAAAATATTATAATTATAATACAACTAGCTATTGCCTACGACTTTTTTAGTGTGGAACTTAATAAAAATAATAGATTTAAGTTTTTAAATCTATTATTTTAAATCTCATCATCACAGCTTATATACGTCCCCACCGAGGGGCTCGAGCCTACTCTATATATTAGGGTGATTAGGCCTTAGTCAACCACGCTGGCCCAGTGCGGATTGGTCGACTTCACATACACTATTGAATCTCTTCGCAGATGTATGCAGGTTGCCTCACGATGTTTTCCTTCACCATAGGAGCATCAGACAAATGTACATATGAAATTCGAAACGAAAAACACATTGGTACATGGCGGGTATCGAACCCCGACCTCCCGATTGGAAGGCAAGTGCCGAGTCCACAGCGCCACCGACGCTCCTTTAAATCTACTAACCCACAATACATGTGGCTCTTGTGAAATTCGCAGCAAATCTGCAACCCCCACAAGGGCCACAGTGTACGTTACCAACTTGTAACTTAAGATGTAAAGTCACGGTACCCAGTAATTTCAGTGCCATATCTTACCCTTCAAACCGGAACACAGCAATGCAAGCACTGCTGCTTTGCGGCAGAAATAGGTAAGACGCAGGTACCTAAACACACAACCCTGGTACAGAGTCTCCCTCCGTTTGAATATGCATGTATTGTAAAAAAACAAAAAATTTAAGTTACATTTTGAAATAATGTATAATAATCTTTTTATTGCACACAAAGACAAAATACAACAAAAACGACCTTATTGCTAAAGAGCAATCTCTTCCAGACTAGCTCTGAAATGGGAAATATATACACAGAGGAGATTCAAAAAGGGGAAGGGTGCAGAAACTGGAATAAGGAATATATGTGTGATAGGGAAAGGGAACTAAGTGTTCACCAAATCAACTAAGGATTCAGGGATAGAAAGTTCGTACTGAACTTGGTTTTTAAAAAACTCTAGCGTGCGTGCACTCCGAATACTCTCAGGGAAGAGTTCCATAAGCGGACAACGTAGGACGGCAATGGGCATGATAAGAAATGAGTCGACTGGGGCGGGATATCAGGAATTAAGTTGAAATAGGATCGCAACGTGCGATTTGATGAGGTGGGCCCGAACTCAAAATGACGGAATTTAGTTATATCGCGTCTTAGACGATATCAATTGTCCCCAAGCAACTTAGTCCCTAGGGAATAATAAACTGGCTCGTGGCTCTATACCAAATGTCATTAAAATTTGTTCAGCGGCTAAGATGTGAAGGCGTAATGTAGGTAACAGACCGAATATACAAAAAATGGTGACACCTTGAAACGCATACTGTTAATTGTCATAATTTCGATTGGCATACATCATATGGCATAAAAATCAAAAACCATAATAATATTTGGCATAACATATCAATAGGCATAAACGTTATATTGCAGAATTTTTATATTAATTAATTAATAAAGTTTTTTATATTAATTCTTTCAATTACAATAGGTATACAACTGTGATTCGCTCCGCAGATTTCAGAACATTGACCAAAAAAAATGCCAGGTCGATTTATAAAAAATGAAGTTTGATTTAATCGGCCTGGGTTGAAAGGCATAATATTAATAATCATAATCTTTGAAAGGTATAATTTGGTTTGCCATAATTTTATTAAGCATATTTTAAAATGCATAATTTTACTACGCCTAACTGTTATTATCCATAATTTTGTTTGACATAATTTAACTATACATAACTCACTAAAGACATAGTTTTATAAAAAAATATTAACTGTAAATAGGTATCCATAAATCTTCTTTGACATAATACGGAATGTATTTTTCTCCATACAAGGATCCATTAATTATTTTTAAAAACTAGTGCTATTTAAAACCGACTCAGTCAACCCCGACTCCACGTAGTCTTGTCTGCCCTACCCCTAGTGTTATTGAGAATCGCGAAGGCACGGAGGGGTGAGGCGGCCCGCATGCTGAGGAGCAGGTGGCTATGAGCGAGCCGCCGCGGCTGAGGCTGGTGTCATCAAGCCGAGGCTGCGGTGGTGAGCGAATGCGTGGGACCGCCAGAACCCCGCAGTGCCGGAGCTATGGCAGATGTCTTGCATGCTGCATGCCTGCTTGCATGCCAGCTTGCGTGCCTGCATGCATTCTGCATGTCTGCATGCATGCTGCATGACAGCATCCCGGCTGCATGCATGCTGCATGCCGGCTGCATGTATGCTGCATGTCGGCATGTATACAAAATGATAGAATAATATATTTATATTATTACGTGATTTCTTAACATTAATCGTAAATTAGACCTTTTTTGTAGTATTTTAAACTGTTTCTTAATAAATAAGATTAAAAAAAACAATAGTAAATAATTTAAACATAAGACAATAAATTTAATTCGTTATGTATAGAAAGCGTTTGCTTTTTGAAATTATGGTGAATAAGTTCGGTAGGGATTTATGAATTTTGTCTGTTATGCTTTACAAATGTATGTGTTTTGTTACTTATGCTTATTCAAATTATGCCTTTTCATGGTTATGCCTTACATATTTCGGCCTTATAATATTATGCGTTATGAAGTTATGATAGGATTAAACGAACTTACCTAAAGTGAAGTTCAATCCATATTATATGAAGTAATTAGTCCAAGGTATAACTATTGTAGTAACGCCTCCTCCCGCTACTAAATACGCGAATTTTAAAGACACCATTAAAGATATAAAAGAAAAATACACCTGGCAACTCCACCGTCACCATAGCTCATTAGTATAGAGTATTAGGTATATATAATTGGGTTAGTAATTTATTACTTCAAAAGGGAAGGGTGGGATGCTCCATACCTTGGACTAATTACTTCATATAATATGGATTGAACTTCACTTTAGGTAAGTTCGTTTAATCCTATCATTATATTCATAATTAGTCCAAGGTATAACTATTGTAGATGTTTAGAGTTTTTGATAAATAGGTAAACATTAGTACCTATTTACTAACTATCAATAGGTATTCAATAACATTAAATATTTATTTCATAATGTAGATAACGTTTACTAGTGTGAACAGTTTCATGTTAACCATATAATAACTATAAATTTCAAGAACTACCAGCCGTGGCAAAAAGGTTTGCCAATCTAACTAGCGTGGTATATTATAATATTTAGCAAATATCAATAATTTATTAGATCATCCAATAGTAGGGATATGTCACCCAATGTGTTATCTAACTCTTTGTAAGTTTCGGTTCCCTTTCCAGATTGAAACCTAATGGGATTTCAATGTACAGTACAGAGACTCAATTAATTTTGCCTCAGTGAAATATTTGTAAGTACAGAAGTTAATAATGAATATCAAATACATTAAAAATAATTTAGCCTTAGTCTGTTCCACAAACAAACTACATAATTGCCACGCAAAAATGTAATAGTAATAAAATCCTGAAATCAATCATTTACCTTTATAGGTACCTATTTGTACTTTGGAATGTCCCATGGACAGAGTACATAATCGCCACGCGAAAATGTAGAATTAACAATTCCTTAGGACTGTCCCACGGACAGAGTACATAATCGCCACGCGATAATGTAGAATTAACAATTCCTTAAAATCATTCATATGCCTGGACATATATTTGTCCTTTAACTTGTTCCACAGACAGAGTACCTACATTCTCGCCACGAGAAAATGTAGAATTAACGATTCCCTAAAAAAAACATTAATGTGCTTTGAAAGATATATGTCCTTCAGCCTGTCCCACGGACAGAGTACATAATCGCCACGCGAAAATGTAAAATAGTGATTTACTGAAAATGTTTATTCGCCTTTAGAATATTATAAACAGTTAATCCTGCCCTATATGCATGATAATTTGAAGGAGGGTGATGAATAAATAGAATATTAAAATGAAAGATGAACAATTAGATTAACTTTCCTCCATTGTTTGCTTTAGTCATCTACTAATGGATTGAGTAGTAGTATTTTAAAAGTCTAAAATAAATTTATCAAATGTTTATTTCTATGGTCCTTTATTATTTGTTACTTCTAAAGCAATAACAAAGTTCTCACAAGTAAAATATCTGGAATAATCTTTAAATAGAGAAGAGACAACTTGCTTAAGTGTCGCTGTCATAGAACTTTTAATATCTCTTAAAATAGCCATCTTAATTTGAGAAAACTATAATTAATACATAGCTAATTATGTATAGGATTTGTGACTTTTTGGGCAGTGGTTTTGCTAATAATAGCAGTTTTTAATGTCAGGTCAGGTTTCTAGATGACCCATGCTTAAGGTAATATAAAACTATGGCAGGATTGCATATGCCATATTTCATTATGCTAACATACATTGGCTTTGCCAGACATAGTCTTTTAACTCGTTTTATCCATTTTTTAATTTTATCATCTGACCTTATTCTATGCCTATAGTTAGATAATTGGTGTAAAAGCTGAACAGTGAAAATGCAATGATTGATGCGATGCTTCTGCTTTAAAAATAAAAACTTTTGGTATTAAAACATTGGATAGATCTCAATGAAACATTATTTCTTTATAGTAAGCCTGAGTGGTAATGGTCTAAAAAGGAAATACTTAGATTCCTTAAGCTCTGTCAGTTATAACTCTGCAAAAATTTCAAAATCAAAGAAAAGGAGTTTCTTCTTCTTTTATAACAATATTAATCCTATGATAAAAGTATCAACATTTGAAACATAAGACTATGCCATGATTACATGTATATTATAAAATATAATTTATTTATCATATAATCATATATATATTATTATTATTATTATTTTTTATTGAAATGTGTTACAAATGAATCAATGCATCACAAATCTTAGAAGTACATTATGTCCTGCGACAGTTTCCAACTTACATCAGTATTGAGACTACAAGATTTAAAATCAGCTTTAATATTTTGAAATTTTATATATTAAGCAAAAAATCAGATGCTGCTAGTTTCACACCACCGCCAAATGTTTAGCAAGATCAATTTGATTGATATCAAACTGAGCTTTTTCTGTTAATATATGTATTGAAAGTGTGGTGTTATCTATTTCTAATAAAATATCACATCTACTTGAGAGGTCAGCAAAATATCTTAATGCATAATTATGTATCTAACAGTTCTAAGAAATTGATACTGTCTTGCTTTTACCATTTAATTACTGTCAGTTGATAATACACCTGAGAAAATTTCTAAAGAAAATGTTTAGGAAGTACTCCATATCGCAGAATCATTTTACAATACTTTTCATATACATAAGCATGTTGTAATTGCCCCCCAAACGTTCAAAGTCATAAACTTATATCTATCTGAGCTCTTAGTGTAAACAATTAAACTGCCATTCCTAATGAAATATTGAGCAAAATTACAAACCAAATTTATTTATAAGTGATGATGACTAATAGTGTGATACATTTTCTTTCTATTGCACTTAATCTTTAAGGTCATATCGAAGGAATATATTTTAAAACCTAAAAATTATTTTACATTGAATAAATTTAGTAAAATCTTATTTAAAAAAATAAATAAATAAAGCCTAGCTATTGTAAACCGTTATAAGTTATAGTTTAAAATTATAATAACTAACATTTCTTATTGATTTATCAATATTTTAATCAAGTCGTCAAACATTTATTAATTTTAATTATTATTATGTTCTTTATTCAGCCTTTTTCTTAAATATATATATATATATATAGGTATTAAAATATAAAAATACACCTTTTTTTTTAAAATAAAATACCTGAAATTGACTTGAGACAAATGGTTAAGGTACGTATGTACTGTATTTAACCCGCATGGTAAAAGCAATTGTATTCATACAATTATTCAAACATACAAACTAACAATTTTCTTCGTTATGAATAATTTGGATGTAAATAGTGCATGCATTAATTTAATCAAATCTATAACATAAAATCTTCATTTGAAAGTGTAGATTTTCAATAAACTTATTATCAACTTATTTTAAGGAATCATTATTTTATTTTAAAATAAATCTATGGAACCATCCTTTTAGGAATAGTAAAACTCTAGAAATCTTTGCATGGGGCCAAGCATTTCTGCCACCTATGCAGTTGTTAATTTGTTTGTATAATTATCCATTTCACAATATTTATTATTGTCTAGTGGATAATAAAGTTGATTCAAAATAGTAACAAAATGTATTACATAGTCTCTTATCCACTTTTAAAATTAATTAACCTCGGTTATTTATTCCCACGATGGGTAAAAATATGGGGTCTATGGATAATTGGTTCGAGAGTGGCTGCTGAAAACAGAGCATGTTCATTCGTGACCTGAATGATAGTTGAGGTTGGCCCTCTCTCTATGAGCCTCTCCGAGGAGGATATTGTTAGAAATTATTGCAGCACACAGGCTGCTGGTAGGTTTTCAAATTAGAAGCAAATTTTTGAGGTTTTTATACATGGCTTATATTTTAGAATGTTTATCATTCTTTTTATAACTGTAAATAATTTTACACTTTTATTGGAGTACAAATATTCATCCCTCTTATTGCTTTTAATAGCTTCTATTAGGTATTTTATAAAAGCATAGTCATGTTTCCTTCTGATCCTGCTGTACTGACATTGTAAACTTATTGCATTGTAATCTAAAGACATCACTCAGATATTTTAAGAAGATTGTTTGGAAATTGAAGTCAATACTTGTGATATTACAGCTATTGCAAAGCTCATTTCCTTTGACTTTATTTTTCGAGTAATTTATCTCAAGTTTTAGAAGGATATTAGGAATTTCCATGTTATGTTATGGACCATCTAACAGTTTGCAGTTTTCAAGAAACTTTATCTACATAGGCAACCTCAATTAAAATATTTTTCAATGCAATTCTTTGTAAACTTGGTCATAAATATAACTACTCGTATATACCATAATTTCCTATAAAGGTATTTTTGCTTTAGCCTATATCCAATGAATAGAGTTCATAATCGAGTAGGTACCTAGATACATCATCTAATTCATTTGCCTTGATTGATAGGTAACGCTTTCCCACGGAAAGCAGGCAGTTTTAAAAAATATATTTCTTATTATAAAATTTTATCTAAATTAATTGTATCTAGGTCCTCTTGCCAAGCTAAATCAAAATTACGACGCATCTTCAAAACAGGTAGGTACTTACTGTTTCGACATCTTGGGTTATTTTCTTTATGTTAAGATAACCATTTTACTTTCGAACAACTTTTGACATCTTTTCTCCATTTTTATCACTGCGTATCTGGATTTTAGTTTTATTTAGATAATCACTTTGAAAAACATCAACATGTAAAATATGTGTCAGCTGCGTAGAGCGCGAAAAAACGAATGAGCTATGGTGACGGTGGAGTTGCCAGGTGTATTTTTCTTTTATATTTTTAATGGTGTCTTTAAAATTCGCGTATTTAGTAGCGGGAGGAGGCGTTACTACAATAGTTACACCTTGGACTAATTATGAATATAATGATATAAAGACTTATGGCAAGTGATGATTATGGCAATTAACATTATGCATTTTTAGTTTATGACGAAAAACGTTATGCGTTTCAATAGGTAACCACAAAAAATATATACCTACAAATAGTGAAGAATGATTTGTGTATATGCGTGTCTCTCGGTGTGTGTGTTTGAGTGTGTGTATGTGCAAACTATTACCGTGGCTTTGAGTATCAATATCACACTTTAGAGACACCGAATCAATATAGCATATCAAAATAGGACATACTCAATGGAACCCAAAAAATTAAAGGCCAGAATGATTACAGAAAAAGCCGCTTTATCTACATCACCGTTATGCAATATATTTGAGTGATTCCAAGCCTTTTATAGCGGATTGTGGATATTTAATAATGTATAAGTGCTGCTTTTGTATCTATTTCATCGATATTGAGGCCTGTCAAACATCAGAGCATGTTATTGGATGTTTTATTAACGAAAAAGTGTTTGCGCGAAAGTAGAACATATTTTTATCGTTTAAAATATGGCTTCATGCTGAAGATTTTGATGGATTTTTTTTCATCATAAACAATCATAATGTGTTTTAGATAGCGATGTTTATGATATTGTATAATTTGTAAATATTACTAATTTAGATTTATTTACGTCTAGATTAAGTATTTTATTTCTTGTTTTTTACGGATTGTTTATAAAAAAAATGCCGAGATCGGACTGTGAACGAACCGTGATCGACCTTATAGTGTGGATCCAACATTAATATTCTGATCAATCTCCTGACATAATACATCACAATATTTCGTAACACGTTGTGCACAAAAGGTGCACAATGTGTTTTCCGTTTTTTTCTCCTATCCGTCGAGTACCTATTTTTAGTCCTTGCTGTCATGTAAGGAGGCTGACGCCGTGATAGTAAGAATGGAAATTTGTATGTAATGTCCTCATCTCTGAAGTTCGAAGTACTTTTAAAAATTAATACAGAGGCAATTGTAACATTCATGTATTTAATAATATTTTTTTTTGTTTAATTACATAAAAAATAATAACCTTAAAAATTCCCCATGGGGGCAGACGTTTTTCTGCTCGGTTTGGTTGATGGTACAGCTTCTGTCCGCCTGGTTAGCTACCATCATCTTACCTAAGTTTGTCGCCATAATAACAATGTTTATAACGTTGCTGTGTTCCGATGATCAGAGGTAAGATAGCCAGTTCCTCAGTTGCTGAGGAGTCCAGGTGAAGCTCGCTTCAACAATCAGGCAAAAAAAAACACTTAACACGTTTAGTTGCTTCGCTTGTTCGCGACAGCACGAAGTCATCACACTTGATTAGTTCGCGACAATACGAAGGCGATAAGGAAAAAATGCAAATCACTGAGCACACAATATGTCTCTTGTTTAGGGTGAGGAAAAAATGGGGGAACTGGTGTCCAATAGTTATTTGTTATGCATGGCTGTATAGAATACTAGCTTTCCGCTTGCGTCTTCGCCTGCGTTATTTTTGTTTTCCCGTAGGTTTTTTTTTTTCCTAGGAAAATTACCCTATGTTCTTCCTCTGGTCTCGAACTATCCCTATACCAACTTTCATCAAAATCAGTTCAGTAGTTTCGAAGCCTATTGATATAGACGTTGGATATTCTATTCATCTTGAGCTTTCTCAAATATATACACAGATAATTTATATGTAGAGAGTCTTTTTCACAATATTTACAAATATATACATGTAATATGTGCCCGCGACTTCGTTCGCGAGAATTAAAGGTTTTTCTCATTTTTGCGAAATTGTTCATTGATGCTCAGCTCCTGTTGGTCGTAGCATGATGTTATATAGCCTTAAGCCTCGATAAATGGACTATCCAACACAAAAAGAAAATTTCAATTTGAACTAACTACGACTAATAGAAGCTGAGCATCAATAAAAAGTGTTGCAAAAACGGGAAAAAAATATATGGCGACACGTAGTTCGCGGGCACAGCTAGTTAAGTAATATATAATATTCATTTAATTCTGATGGAGGCAATTTATTAACCAATAGTATGATTCGTATCGAAGTACTATTTGGGGGTAATATAATCTATCGCAGCGTTCATAGTGGTCAAAAAAGTAAACATTGTAGGCGCTGTCAACGGCACTGAAATTTTTTTAGTAACAAATAACAAACATTTGAGTAACCTATTACATAAAAACAGTGACTTCACAACTAATGTTACTAGTAGCCAAATTCAGTTTTGTAAAAAAAGTTATGTTATCTATAGCCAAACAAAAATAATTACTTCCCACCAAATATATAAACTATGAGTTACTAAAGTGCTCTCCAGTAAATTACTAATATATATGTATTAATAACAGAATATTTAAGTATAAATAGGCCACATTTATGTTTACCATTTACGAAACTTTTGTTATAAATAACTATTTCTTCAATATTAGCTTCACTAGACTGTTATCGTAACTAAACTATTTTGTTATCTGTTACTAAACTTTTCATTAATTATAACTAGATTTTCAGATAATTATAGCATCAATATATTGTTATCATGACCAAACTATTTTGATACCTGTTATTAAACTTGTGATTAAAATATAGCTAGTTTCAGATTATTTGGAACATCACTGTTATGTAATCTGTAACTGAACTTTTCAGTTAATAGTTACATTACTTTTAGGTTATCTTATCTTATCTTATAATGGGGGGGGCCCCAGGGGGCCCTGCACTTCGACCCTTAAGGATCCTTTGTGCTTCCCCAATTTCTACATTCATAGATTGCTATCACCATTTATGGACCAATTGAGTTCACTCATGAGTCTCACAATTGGTCCAGGGGGGATAGCCTTGAAGTCTTCGGGTTTGGGATATCCGATCCCGAAGAGACTCATTCTCCTACGAGAAAGGGAATCGCAGTGGCACAACATGTGTTCCATGCTTTCCTCTCCCTCATTGCAGGCCCTACAGGTCTCTGTGTTGCTCAGACCCATTTTTGCAAGCATACGATTAGTGCCAAAGTGGCCAGTCAGAGCACCCAACAAGAGTCGGATTTGCATTCTGTCTGACTTCATTGTGAATTTGTTAAAGTTATTCAGGCCCATGAACCGCTTGGTGTGCGCCATTCCTTTCTGAGCGACCCATTCATTTTGGTGTCTTCTCTTTGCTTGATCTCTGATGACAGAGTTCACTGAACAGTGTGCCAGACTCGCAAAAGGTTCCGGACCCACAAAGTTGGTTTCTGATCCTTGTCTCGCGAGACTATTGGCCTTCCCGTTTCCATAGAAACCTTCATGTCCTGGAATCCATATCAGATGTACTGTATTTTTCTTCGCAAGCTTATTTAGTACATTGATGGTATTCTGGATCAGTTTAGAATGCACTTTGTATGACATCAGTGCCTTTAGCGCAGCTTGACTATCTGCTTGAAAAACTGTAGCAAGCTTGCCCATGCTAATACTAGCTTCAAAGCCTTTGGAATAAATTCCTGCACCTGTACCAGTGTCCATTTTGGAACCGTCTGTGTACCAAATCATGCTATTCCTATCAGGAGGCGCTAGTCCTTTGTTCCAGTCCTCCCTTGTTGGGATTTGTATACTGAATGACCTCCTAAAGATGTACCTGGGTATCATCCTGTCAGCGACCATTTCCAGTAGCCAATCCCCTTCTTCTTTGCCAAGTGCTGTGTGTCTCGTGTGGGGCTTAGTTGCATTCCACAGATGTACAGTCTGTAGTCTGTGGAGCAGTTACTTTTAGGTTACTTATAGCGGGTTTTTTCCTACAGGTTTTTAGCCTGTAGCCAAAACTAATAATATGAGAATTTTCAGCAAGAAAGGCAAGCGCTGTTGAAACTGCTCATATATTAATTTCGACTACAAACTTGTGACAAAATAAAAACTAAATTGATTTGTACAAATAAGTGAGCATTCATTAATTAAAAAATTCATTGATTACAGAAAACTTTTTAATATATTGATCAACAAAAGAAATAACCACAGAAGGAATCCGTAACACTAGGCGCCAATCCTCTTTTGGTACCCTTGTCCAAAATATTGTTGGAGCTGCAGCTGGCAATGCTACCAGCGTGGTGGCATCGGAGATTATTATTTGAAATCGTCAAAGCGGCATAGTCCAGTAGCTATTCATAAAACTCTGTAAAATAAAAAGATGTTAAAGTTATCCGCATTAAAATAAGAAGCAAGTGAAAGAAAAATATCACTGGGCATAAACACCAGCCCCTTATTCGATAACTTCGGTTGTCAACTCCGAACTGTCATTGTAAAATACTACTGATTGTACTACACACAAAAGTACTGGCTGAAACTACTCGTTTTGTTATGGCAGAGTTCATTTTAGCAGGATATTGTGTTCAAAAGTATAGTTCGGAATTGGTAACCGAAGTTAGTGAATAGCTGAGTACACATTAGTAGCACAACTGTATGAAAAACGGACAGACATTTTCTCATGAAAATCCAAAAAGTACTGTTCTGTTCACTCACCATCCAAAAATTTGAAATGGTCATTTCCAAGCCAACCTTAGATAGTAGGAAAGAATTTTTTCCACTGGTTCGTCTGCTTCGGGGGGGCTGCATTCATGACTACGGCATCACCATACAGTTCGACTCTTCATATGTACCTTGATTCTCCCTATTTTTTCAAAATATCACATAATTACCACTAAATACCACTTGCTTTCTGCGAACTCGTGCGAATCGCAAGGCCGGTAAAGCGAAATGAACATTATGTTCCTGCGTGTCACGTTCGACGCAAGTTCGGGCTGGAAATTACAATTATATTTTGTTACACGCAGCATCACTTTTATTTCCTCTTACAAAACTATTTTTTTTCACAAGAGCCAGAACAAAAAACAATTCACAAGAGACCCATATTATGGGTGCCTCTTACCACTTACCATCAGGTGGGCAGTTTGCTTGTTTGCCAACTTAATAGCAATAAAAAAAATCAAACGGAGATTAATTGCTTACCTTTAAAAACTTTTTATAAGCGGCCTGTTCCAGATAAGCATTTTTAGCCATAAATACCAACATTTTTAGCATTTCTGCGTTTCATTAGCCGGTGATGCTAGTTTTTCTTGCTGGTTGTCATGCGTTTCATTTAAGCATTTTTAACACGAAATGCTAGCATCAAATACCCATGCTAATAGATGAGTCCTCTGATACCACTTTTTGACAGCTTTCAAATTTGACATTTGGAATCTTTTTTTCATGAATCAAAAAGGATTTTCAGCGGATTTAAGAAAAAAATTGAAAGATATTTATAATATTAGCCAATTATGATTTATATTATAAAAAAATTTAAGTGGCTGGACTAAGTAAGTGAGGTGTCAAAATTCAGCACGAAAAATCAGTACTTTGCGTTTCATTTGTAACAATTAGCGCGGCTAAAAATGTCAACATTTCTTAAAAGAAACGCAAAACGAAGTTAACATCCGATGTTAGCCTCAGAAAGTAGCAGTGCTTTATCTGGAACGCAGGGTTAGTGTCAAGTTTTGCCTTATGATGCGAGCTTGAATTATCGAACTCTGTCTTTGTTTTATTCTTAATTCCTCTACATCCTGGATATGTTCTTTTTTATATACTTACGACAGGGAACATAAGAGCTTAACCGAAAGTGAGAATGTGACAACAGTATTTTTTACTGTCCTGTTATCTCTTTCTTTCATTATTACGCGACTATTAACTTTAATAATGTAACGTTTTTGTAGAAAATAAAATTCAATACGAGGATTCTGATTTTCAAATAACAAAAAATCTTTTTTACGAGTTGTCACGCTGTCATCGCAAAGAGGCGAATTATGTCTATCTCTTTCGTTTTCACGCCTTAACAGCTAAATTAATATTAATGAAATTTGATATAGAGATGCTTCTGCCCTAAGAAAGAACACAGGCGACTTTTTAATCCCAAATTTTAATGATTTCCCCAGGAAATGCATATACAGGGTTAATTTTCAAGCAAGATCCAAAATTTGTATACTTGTTCAGACAGATAAACTGAACAATTTTTATTATAGGAATTATCTTGAAATCGCGAAAACAAAAACTACTGTTCAAGAAATTTAGGTTCAGTGGATGTAGAACTGTTCCTTTATTTACTGTGATACCATTAGGTGGTACTATCAATCATTTGTATGGAACAGCTGATTATTTTATTTTAATATTGGTCTCATAGTAAGAGTTGTTCAGGTTGCTTGTCTGAACAAGCACACAAAATTTGGCTCTTACTTGTAAATTAACCCTGTATAACCAAGCTCGCGATACAACTAAATTCCACGCAGACAAAACCACGTGCGACAGTTAGTCGTGAATAAATATGCGTCGCAACAACGTAGAACGTAACGTTTCCCATGCAATTATCAGGCGCTATTAAGCCCAGCTATTTCACGGTAACGATTCCTGAAAAGAAAAATTAATGCAACAGTACATACGAGTACATATTCGACATCCGCCCTTATTGCGAAGCGATAAAGCTGAGCCGAAAATTGTATACGCATTTCTCCCGCACACCGCGCGAACCCTTTAAAATGTGGAGTTCATGTAATGCGAGCTCTTTTTTAATTAAAATTGACGCACGAAAAAGGTCTGTTATTTCGCAACTACGCCATGAAAATGAGATCCATTCTTTCGAGCTCCAAATATTATGTTCTAGGGCGCCCTGACAGTCCCGGGTTTTGGCTACGCGTTAATTGCGAGAATTCTATGGAAATTCGTCTGGTAATTAATTGGCATCAGCTTACATCGCCACAAAATAAGGCTTTCTAGTTACTCTGGAAGTAAAGCAATGTCGTGCTAGGTTTCTGCGTGAGTAGGGGAGAGACTTACAAGAATCACACAAAAAATAGAGCAAATTTATTTAATACAAGAGGGTTGGCAAGATGGTTAGTGGTAATGGTCGCCTATAGTATTCGATTCCTGTCATAAGGGGCGCCACCGCTATTTCAGGCTTTTGCAAACAATAGTCCTATCCGCAAACAGAGCAATGCACGACCATTATCAAGAACTGGTGCTGGTGCGTACTTATAGTGCGGCGTCTCGGAGCCGACAAGGCCGTATCGAATGGCAAGTTGCTGATATAATGATCCTGGCCACTAGTTTGTGCCTATGCAAATACTCGCCATTAGCAAGAGGAGAACAACCAGAGATAATATGCCTAAGTGTCTCTTCGGGACGGCGGCATGCCCAATAGATGTACAAACGTACTGCCATTTAGGATATTATTTCCTATAGCTGTCCGTCGTCATTACTTCATCTGCCATTGCACAGGCAAAACCATGGTTTCCCCAAAAGGATTCTCGAAGCGCAGCTAGTTCACCGAATCAGGTAGGTCTACATCAGGCCCAGTCAAGGCCCGGTAAACCCTCCCGTTCAGCTCCTTACTCCTACATACTTTCTTGCGATCTTCGACGCTAAGCACCGATGGTTTGCGTCAGTTCTCTATTGCCATGGAGAAAAAGGTAAGTCCTGCGTCAACTGCCACATCACGGTGCATCACGCACTCCTTGCTAAGGAAGTAATTCCTGAGGCTGCTCACTTCACCGTTATAGAGATGGCATTTAGAAAGCCACGATCACCCCACTTCCGTGGAATGTGCGGTCTCATAACAGACGAGCGAGGCTGGAGCATGCGATGTGTTGTGAGCAGTTGACGTACTCTCCTATCCAAGGCGTTCAGCTCAGTATGAGTCCATCTCAGTAAACCAATTACTCAACTGTTGAAGGCCTTATTGCCGCCAGACAAAAGACTGTTTATTTATTTATTTATTTATTTCACAACACTTACACTATCTTTACAGGCTTAAACCTAATGCGATAATGTAGACAATCGTTTCTAAACTTATACTAACTTACCATTATCACAATACAATTTTTTTTTTAATTTATACCTATACTAAGAACTATATTACGCAATAAAAAAACTTAATTATAATAACACAAAATCTTAATTCTAATAACACAAAAATCTAAATTATAATAACACAAAAATCTTAACCTAAATTATATAACCCACGAATCTTAATTGCTATAGCACAATATATACATAGTTGTCTTTGTGAGCTCATCCTCTGAACAACAGAACACATCGACACTTTCAGCAACTTTGTTTAATATACGCAGGGCTCTGGTTAGTGTTACCTTTGTTAGGTGGCAAAAGAAGCGTGCCTTCACTAATTTATAATTATAGAATCTCTATTAAGTAATGTGATAAGCTTTTTCTTGCTGAGCAGAAGTTATGTTCGGGGTAATGAGACTCTGTTTTTTTTTTTTTACTGCCTTGCATTTTATTTTATTTTATTCAATAATTATTTTATATATATAGTATATATTTGAATCTCGCTTGCTTCATTTCCTCTTTTTAATTTACTGTCGTATAATTGTTAGCGCCAGGATATCATAATAATGATTTTAGCGGCTGCGCTCAACTACACTCCCTATAGGTGTTCACGGAAGACCAGCGTCGGGTGCTGTAATAGCATCTGACATTATGCTGAGTGTTCACCCTTTTCGGTATAGTTATGTCTTTGTATTTTTTTTTCTTTTTGTGTTTTTGTGTAACTTTACTGAAATAAATAATTTTCTATTCTATTCTATAAGGAGGCATTTTGATTGGTCCAAAACAACATACCGGTTTTAGTTCGCCCTTTTTATTAGTGGGATTGGCCTTCAGTTAAGCAATGAAAACGCCCCTCTGCGATCATAAACTCAACTGACCTTCTAGCGAATAAACAAAACAGCCAATTGAAATTCCAATCGGCAAATTGGCGGCCCTGGCTCTAGGGCTGTCCCGATTTGAGCGGGACGTCCCGATTTTGAGAGGTATAGGGACACGACCTGATTTCACCATGATCGGGAATCAAAATGTCCCGATTTGTGACAAGATCACAAAAATTTGTCAATTTTCAATAACAAAACAGTGACTTCGTCACCATGAAATTTCGCATTTTAGACCTGGCAACCCTACCTGTCCCCCAGGTTATATTGAAAACGTACGAGTTTAATGGAACAGAGTAAAATTTAAATCGCCCACCTATCTTCGAACTGTCAGTTAAAGCTTAGCATTTCTGCAATATTTTCAGGTGGATAAAATTATGTCGCTATGGAAATCGGCTACGGAAAACCGCGAGTACTTAGTTCTTAGAATTTAGAAACAGGCTTAGCCAAATCTCTAGACGGGAGTGAAGGACCAACACGTGTAACAGGCCACCTTGAGAATACTTTTTTCTACAGGGTTACTGGAAATATAATGTAGGTACTAATCTCCTGCTAAGACGTTTGATATAATTATCCTATTAAGAAGTAATAAATGAGGTCAAAATCAACTTATTTTAATATGTAATGTTGCACAACATTTAATGTTTTCTTAAAACGTATGATTCGAAAATTAATGGATTTGAGTTATTCGAGGTATTGTTGTTTTTAACAATATCCAGATTTGGTCATTTAAAATCGAAAATAAACTAAACTTAAATTTTGATTCCAGAAAATAAACTAAGCCAGCTTGATCTTTTTAGATGTATACCTATGGCTTAAATAAGGATTAAAAAAGCAATTTAACATAACATTTTGATTTTGTACAAAATAGTTAACTAACTTGAGGTTGAAAGTTGTCAGAGAAAGTGGTGCCTTTGTCTGTCAGTGTTAGATGATATCAACGGGCTGTGTTGAATAACCATAGAAAGACGAATCCACATTTGGGCATCCCAGAAACCAAAAGAGTGCAAAGGAAAACAGCCGTATTGGCATGAGGTAGTTCAACCTTTAACTCTGGACCTCATTTTTTCTTTGCACTTCTATGGACGTGGGGTCGCTGAGGCTCCTGTTCTTCATGACTGCAATTCATACGTTTTTTAGACATTAAGATGAAATTTATGTCTCAGTCGTTATAAATAGGTTCAAATCAAACTAAACCAATACAAACTTAAGAACTTTTTATTAAATTTAACTTAGTATAGCGAATTAAGTAACATTTTCAACCTTTGGCGACATGGCATCACTAATGTGAAAATAATAAAAATAAATGTCATCAAATAAGAAAACCTATAATAATAATAATAATAATAACCGTATTCGTCGCTACAGAGAACGTGTCAATAGATATTGGCAAAACCGTCTCTTCCATAGCGATCAAAGGAAGGTATACCGAGGTTGGGAGGGAACTGACCAACGTGGAAGCGATGGGAGGCGGCCGGATGCTGATGCCATGAATGATTTTTGGCGCGGCATCTGGTCGGTGCCTGTCGAACACACAGAGGGAGACTGGATACGCGCTGTTGAGCGGGAGTGCGATGCTATCGTGCCAATGGAACCCATCACCATAAATCCTAATGACGTCAGTTGTGCAATACGTGTGACACAGAACTGGAAAAGTCCTGGACCAGACGGATTGCACAACTTTTGGATCAAATGGTTTCGAGGCTCTCACGCCCGCCTGGCAGCGCAGTTCCAAGAAGCCCTGGAGGTGGGTTCTCTTCCCAACTTACTGACCACTGGTATGACCTTCCTGCTCCATAAGTCTGGCAGTACCATGGAAGCAAAAAACTATAGACCCATTACGTGCTTACCAACCATTTATAAGCTCCTTACATCCATTTTGAGGCAAAAAATCTACACACACATAGTTGTGAATAACATTTTGGTCGATACTCAAAATGGATGTAGGGTTGGGTCCCGTGGTACTAAGGAGCTCCTCCTCATTGACATGACCATTAGCCAACAAGTCCGGCGGAGGAGAGGGGCCCTCTGCGCTGCTTGGATTGACTACAAAAAGGCTTATGACTCGGTGCCTCATTCATGGCTGGAGAGGATTTTAGATTTGTATAAAATAAATGCAAGTCTAAAATCTTTACTAAGCACGTGTATGAGACAGTGGGCCACGATCCTTTGTCAATCAGGCGGTGCATTGAGTCTTTCTGGTCCGCAGGACTTGATTAGGATCGAGCGGGGCATCTTCCAGGGCGACAGTTTGAGCCCTTTGTGGTTTTGCCTAGCCCTGAACCCTCTCAGCACTTTGCTGAAGGAGTCAGGACTGGGCTATCGATTCCGTAGAGGCGGTGAGGTCATTTCTCACCTACTTTATATGGATGACCTCAAATTATTTGCACATAAGCGCAAGGATCTAATAGGATTGTTAAAAACAACAGAAGTTTTCAGCAATGCTATCAAGATGGAGTTAGGTGTAGATAAATGTGCGGTCATGCACGTACAGCGAGGGAAGGTTGTAAATTCTGAAAATTTACAACTCTCAGAGACAATCACACTCAGATCCCTCTCCGAAGTCGAGACCTACAAATACCTTGGTATGTCACAGTCCTTGGGTATATCGGAAGTTGATATCACGAAATCCCTGAAGGAGCACTTTTTTTGGCGTCTGACAAAAGTTCTTAACAGCCTTCTGTCAGGTGGCAATAAAACGCGTGCCTTCAACGGATGGGTGATGCCTCTACTGATATACTCCTTTGGCATACTGAGTTGGACTCAAACTGAGTTAGACGCTCTGGATAGGAAGGTTTGTCAACTGCTAACATCTCATCGCATGCTTCACCCGCGATCGTCTGTTATGAGACTATACATCCCGCGGAAGTGGGGGGCCGTGGCTTTTTAAACGCCAAGAATCTCCATAACCGCGAGGTGTATAGTCTCAGGGAGTATTTCCGTAATAACGATAGCGGTGTGTATCGAGAGATTGTAGCAGTGGATAAAGGCCTCACCCCTCTCTCCATGGCGAATGAGAACTGGCGCAAACCATCGGTGCTTAGCACTGATGACCGGAAGGACGTATGGAAGAGCAAGGAGCGGCACGGCCGGTTCTATCGATCCCTTACTGGATCTGATGTGGACCAGCTGGCGTCAGTGAACCGGCTGCGCTTTGGGGACCTCTTTGGAGAAACCGAAGGCTTTGCCTGTGCAATTGCAGATGAGGTTATCAAGACGAACAACTACAGAAAATACATTTTGAAGGATGGAACAGTCGATATCTGTCGGGCATGCCACCGCCCTGGAGAATCCCTTCGACATGTAGTTTCTGGGTGTTCGCATCTTGCTAACGGCGAGTATTTGCACAGGCATAACCAGGTAGCCAGGATCATTCACCAGCAACTTGCTCTCCGATACGCCCTTGTTGAGTCTGAGGTGCCGTATTATAAATACTCACCACTGTCAGTTCTTGAGAATGGTCGTGCCTTGCTCTATTGGGACCGCTCTATCATCACGGACAGGTTTATTGCAGCCAATAAACCTGATATCGTGCTGATAGACCGATCCCAACGCCGGGTAATGATAATCGACGTCACCATCCCTCATGACGAGAATCTCGTGAAAGCTGAGAAGGACAAGCTCAGCAAGTACCTTGACTTGGCTCACGAGGTTACCGCCATGTGGGATGTGGACTCGACAGTCATTGTCCCGATAGTCGTATCCGTGAATGGTCTAATAGCGAAGAGTCTTGACCAACATCTTGAGAGACTCTCGCTAGGCGGTTGGATCAAGGGCCTGATACAAAGAGCGGTAATCCTCAGCACGGCACGAATTGTCAGGAGGTTCCTCACTCTGCAGCCTTAACCACCGCTAGCTTGGGCATTGTCTCGCTGCCGATGGGTTTACTAAATTTAAGTTTTTTTATAATATTTGTATTTTTATATTTATATTGTAAAAAAAAATATATTTAAGGAAAATTTTAAATAAAGAACATAATAATAATAATAATATTCTTTATTTCAGGCACTTAATTTACCCATATTAATAAATTACATAATAATTATAATATTAAAATTAGGTAAGTAACTACATTAATTAAAACCAAATCAAAATTAAAAATCAAAAAATAAACATCAAATTTAAAATATAAATTAAAACAATATTAACACAAATTCAAATGACAATTAAAAAAAATACAATAAAAACAAAATACTACAAATAAAAAATTCAAATCAAAATTTTAGTAAAAAAATGAATAAAAAAATAAATAAATCATAATCAAAAATTATACCGGTCAATCAATTATAGTTCAATTATGTTAAAATTATAAAGATAAATTACAATTAAGTACAACACATTTAATACATAATAACTTATTATTACCTAATTTTATAATGTCAATATTGTATAATTATTTATTTAGGTTTTTTTTATGAATGCTGGATAAGCGTTTGGCCTCCATCTCACCTGATGGAAAGTGATGATGAGGCCGAAGATGGGACACACCTAGCCAGAAGGTGCCTATTCATTCTCATCTTGAATAACTCCAAGTTATATTGCTCAGGGAACAAATCCGCGGGCAAAGAGTTCCACTCCCTTGCCGTTCGCCATATGAATGAGGAAGCGCATCGCTTCGTGCGTTTAATTGGAATATCAATGACAAAAGGGTGGAACCCCAGCCGCCGTCTGGTTCCCTTGAGATGGAAAGGAGAAGCCGGAATTATTTCATGTAATTCCAAAGCACACTCTCCGTGATATATCCTATAAAATACCGATAAACATGCCACCTTACGACGATGTTCGAGGCTCTGAAGCTTGGCCCCCGTTAATTTGGTGTCACCAATGAGGGTCTTAGCACGCTTATTAATAGAATCAATGGCCGCTAGTTGATATTTGGCAGACCCATCCCACAAGTGGCAGCAGTACTCCATACAAGATCGAACTTGTGCTTGATATAGTTGGAGCAACTGTTCCGGTGTGAAGTACCGCCTGACCTTGGAGAGAATGCCGAGCTTCATAGCTGCAATTTTGGCAACGGTTTCTATGTAACTACCAAAGTTGAGATTGTCAGTTACTTGCATACCAAGTAGGTGGAGATGATCAGTTACCGGTATAGATATACAACGGAAAGTCGGAGTCAGATAGAAAGGACTCCGTTTAGTGGAGAACAAACACGCCTGCGTTTTGCTAGTATTAAACTGGACCAAATTAGCGTCACCCCATTCAGAGACCGCCCGGAGTGTAGAATTCAAACGATCCATCATCGACTCCCGACAAGACCGGATCTCCTCTTTATTGGCCTTTGCATTGGAGACATATCTATCAACGACTGTGGTGTCATCGGCATACCCGAAGGTTCCAGGCACCAACAAGTCGTTAATGTGCAGAAGAAAGAGTGTTGCCGAAAGTACGGAACCTTGAGGAACTCCAGCATCAATAGTCAGTTGTTCGGAGCAGCAGCCATCTAATACTACTTGCATTGAACGTTCACTCAAAAAGTTCGAGATCCAATTATTTACCCAATTGCAGAGGTTCTGGGGTAGACCATACGATGGAAGCTTGCCTAACAGGCTAGAATGCCAGACCCTGTCAAAAGCTTTGGATATGTCTAAAGAGACTGCGAGAGCCTCGCCGTGCCCATCAATAGCTTCTCCCCATATATGTGTGGCATACACGAGAAGATCTCCCGTTGACCGGCCCTTTCGAAAACCGTATTGACGGTCGCTGAGAAGGTCATTATCTTCAAGGTATGCGAGGAGACGGTTGTTTAGAACACGCTCCATACATTTACACAGCATGGACGTGATTGAGATAGGTCGATAGTTAACTGGATCGGCTCTACTACCCTTCTTAGGTACTGGTTGTACATTTGCTAGCTTCCAAGACTTGGGAACCACTCCAGTCGCAAGTGAGAGTCTGTACAGGCGGGTCAATACGGGAGCCAACTCGGGCGCACAGTTGCGCAGGACAATAGCCGGTATGCCATCAGGTCCGCTGGCTTTATTCACGTCTAGATTTCTTAGAACCTTAAGTACCTCTTTTTGGTGAATGTGAACTGCTGACATGGAGCAGTCAGCTTGAGGTAGAGTTGGAGGAGGTTTTCCTGCAGAGTCCAAACGTGAATTCTCAGCAAAAAGAGAGGCAAAAAGATTTGCTTTCTCTTATGCCGTATGGGCCAGTGAGCCGTCAGGTTTCAATAACGGTGGTAAGTTCAGTCGACAGAAGTTAGCTTCGTTTGCTTTGGCCAGGGACCAGAAAGCTTTGCTGCCCGTTGGGTATGAGGCCAGCTTTGATGCAATGCGGCCGATATGAGCAAACCTTTCCCGGCATAACTGCTTCTTGCATGCCTTAGCAAATTTATTATAGGCTTTCTTCAGGTCACGGGTATTTGGAGCTTTGCGTCGGGCTTCAGCCCAAGCCTGGTATGCCGCCTGCTTCTGGACTTCGGCGTGGCGGCATTCATTATTGAACCAGGGACGTGCTTCGGTGCCATTTGGGACGTCAGAGTAAGGAATGAAATATTCCATACCCAGACGAACAATCTCCACGATAGCATCGGCGCAGCTCGAAGAATCCCCAGAAGAAAAGCAAGTACGCCAAGGATACGATGCATAAAACTGGCGCATTCCGTCCCAATCCGCTAGCTTGTATCTCCACACCCGTCTCTTACCTCGAAGGCCATGATCGGGTGGAGAGTATACTGACACAGCTTTCACCAGACAGTGATTGGAAGTACCTAGAGGGGCTTCAACCGTCACGGTATAACGGTCTGGATCAGAAGTCAGCAATAAGTCGAGACAGTTGGCCGTGTGTGAATCAACGTCGGGAACCCTAGTAGCGCAGTTGACAAGTTGGGTAAGATTAAGTACTATCGCGAGATTATACGCCTCCCTCCCTGCAAGATCGGTTTTTTGGTGTGGGAATAGCCATTCCTTGTGGTGGTATGTGGTATGTGGTATACACATTTATGATTAGTCAACAAACTTTATTATTTAAAAAGACATATGTATATAAAATATCCTGAAAACAGCAGAAACATTCGGGTTCAAACAATTCAGTAATCTACTATGAAATGATGCTGCGGACCTACGGATCACAGCATAGAAATCAGCAACACTATGCTCGGCAAACATACCAGATGCGCTACACCACCACGGCAGCCCTAATAGGGCACGGAATGCGTTATTGTATTGCACACGTAATGTATGATATGTAGCTTGTTTGTATTTGTACCATAGCTGTGAGGTGTAGAACACCTGGCAGTATGCTTTAAACAGAGTTATCTTTACTTGAACAGAACTACGTGCAAATCGTCTCGCCAGCATATTTCCCTTCATTGCTACAGATCGCCTCTGTCGCTCGAGGTCTTCATCATTATCTAAATTACAGGTAAGCCAATGACCGAGGTACTTGAAGTTGTTAACAATTTTAAGAGGGGAGCCACAAAGCATAATCTGTGGTAAATTAACACCTCTTTTTGAACATTTAAATACCATAACTTCTGTCTTCTTTACATTATAAATTAAACAGTGATTAGCCGCATATTTCTCGCATATATGTATAAGTTTTCGGAGTCCACTGACTGAAGGGCTCAGCAGCACCATATCGTCGGCATAGATGACATTATTTCTTCCTAATTATTATTATCGAATAACAAAAACTGCTTTAAAAATTGACAACATTTAAACATAGGCAATCGTAATACAACTGTTTTATCGATATTTTCGCTATCATTTTCATGTAATTGAAGAAAATTTTCTCTCTGCAATATCAACCTAATTCTTCGAAGATCATACGAAAGTTTCCCGCGCGGGCGTCCGTCGCGGGGTGCGGTCCCGCGCCAGCGCACGCGCCCCGCCTCAGTGCGACGTGATCCGTAGCGGAGGCACGTACGGGGTCCCGCAGGATATTAACTCCTTGTGCGATCTTCAATTTTTTGTATGTAAACAGTATGAACGAAAATATTATCACGAGTTTCGGTTTTTGTGTACGAACTTACAGAAAAACAAGGTTGTATACAAAATACTATAATATGTCGCCCTCGACTCCGTCTGTGTGGAATTCAGTTAAATCGCGAGTTTTGTATGTAATATCACGTGATCCTTAGGGAACTCAATAAATTTCGGGTTGGAAAGTAGTCTATGTCCTTTCTCAGGGCTTAAGCAATTTCTTTACCAAATTTTATTAAAATTGGTTTAGCGGCTTAGACTTAAAAGCGGAACAAACAGACAGACAGGGTAACTTTCGCAGTTATAATATTAGTTAGAGGATAGAAGACTTGTAAATTTGATAGGTAATATATTATGATAATCGTTGCATATGATAGTATTAACCTTTAAGTATGGACGTCATTTTTACATAACACTATCCTGGACGTGTAGTCCCACAGGCTCCTATATTAACTAGTGTTTTTTTAACAAAATTATTTTAAATAGCTTGAATTCTATATTTAACTTAAAGTATGGTTTAGTAATAGTAAAAATACGTGAATATATAAGCCACTTTTCCATAATAATTCTAGAAACATTCAAAATTAAAATATAATGGCACATTTTGGGTAATTTTAAGTACAACTACGTTTTCAGCCGTAAAATTAACTAGAAATTATAAAAAATAAATATTTACCATACTCCTTTTTATTTTTTTACTATTCCAACATAAATAAGTTAAAATTTACAAGAAAATCTAAAAAGAGAACAAAGTTGCTTACAAATATTTTTATAACACAACTATAGACGTGTAGCCTGACAGGCTCCAAAAGATTTTTAGATAAGTATTACTCACATTTATTTTTCATTGAATGACGTAATTTCCTACTTCGCTGGTCGTTTTGATACTAAAACTGAAGCTACTGAGCTACTCAAGTGTGGGGAGTGGAGGGAAGTACACAAAACTTAGAAACTAACATTCACTCGGAGCCTGTGAGGCTACACGTCCATACTTAAAGGTTAACAATCAGAATAGGGAATTGTCACTGAAATCGAGATTAAAGATTAAATCAACAACAAACGCTTCGCATTAACCAAGCAACGCCTGGTCGGGATTTCAGCGTAAAAACCATTGAATTGACCAATGGCGATAATCAAGCGCTGACGGCGATGATCGCCGCGTACAAATGAAAATAAATAGCCGCATTCAGCGCAGGGAAGCTACAAATTAATTGTCCAATGAATATTAATTAATGGCCAAGGTTTTGTATTACAATTTGACGCAAGACACAGCAGGGAGCGGTTTGGATAAGGATTAAACTACCCCACGCCAATACCACTTTTCTTTTGCACTCTTTTAGTTTACCAGCTGCCCAAATGTGAAATCATCTTCCTACAGCTACTCAACGGAGCTCGTCGATACCACACTGACAGACAAAGGCAGCACTTTCTCTGACAACTTTCAAGCTCAAGTTAGGCTAGGTTAGGTACCTATTTTGTACAACATCATTGTCTTATATAATACTCGTAGTATATTATTATTTATGAATAAACATATACATGTGTATGTATGTTAGATATGTGTGGTATGTCGTATTTTAATTTATAAATGCGAAAGTATGTCTGTCTGTCTGTTACCTCTTCACGCTTAAAACGCTGAATCGATTTAGATGAAATTTGGTATATAGATACTTGGAGTCCCGGGAAAGGACATAGAATAGCTTTTATTCTATAAATCATCCCTTAAGGGTATAAAAATGGTGGTGGAAATTTGTAAAGGGAATCATTAAAAAGGACTATAAGACTTTTATCATTTAATATTATTTTTAAGCGCAATGTGATATAAAAAAGGGAGCTACATTGCTGCCAACAAACTGCTGTGCAGTTTGGCAGACTGTATTAAAGTGGCACATTGTTTAATGGTATAATAAATATTTTATTATTATTATTAAATTATTATTATTAACTTTTTGTTTAGCTACCCAAATTACTAATTCCACGCGGACGGAGCCCTTTGAGTTCTCTAAATTTTTTTCAGTATCATTTATGCGCAATAAAGTTGATTAATTATAAACGTCTCGGAGGTCTTGTTATAGAAATCACAGGCTTCAGATCTCCAGACTGATGTTTCAATTTCCCATGGGGCAAAAGCTTTTCCGTTCGGATTAGTTGGTCGTAGCACTTCTGAATCCAACTTGATGATTGCCACGATCTTATCTAAGATAACGATGTTAACAAGACTATTGTGTTTTGACAATAAAGATGATAACAAATTTAAAGTTCCTTTGTATAGATAAAAAAATCTAGACAGAGCTCCTATCTTCAGCTTTATTATCATCACCAAGTTGTATTTATCAATTCTTCTATTCCCTCATGGGAAACTGATATATTTTTTTTGTTAAATTTAAAAAATGTTGCAGTTGAAAATAATTTGTTTTTAACTAGCTAGCTTACTTAAAATGATGATAATATGATCGAAGAAGGACGCAAGTTTCATGTGGATTTCTCAGCCACAGAGAACCCTGCAATCTCACCCTTTATGTGTCGGAACTCACAAATATTATTCACATTTTTGCTTCATCACACAATCATGCCAAAAAAGTGGTGGAAAAAAACATTGAAAAGTACAGACAACATCACACTTCTATATTGAAGTCGGTGCCAAACGATGATCTCCTATAGAAAGTCTTAAAATTTGTCACCGTCTTCAATATAGAAGTGTGATGTTGTCTGTATCTATTCTTATATTATTTTTAACATTTCAGTGTTTTTGAAGTCAGTTTTAATTTTTTATTTTTAACTTTTCAGTAAATGAAATCTTTTTAGTGAAAGAAACCTTAATTTAATAACAGCTCATCGAAGGTGGTGGAAGGTGTCTGGTATTAAATTAAGGTTTCCCTCGATTTTCATGGGATCCCATCATCCGATCCAGATTTTTGTAACCTTGTATACTCTATCGAATCCACAATTGGCGGAGTAATCGCGTAACATACACACAAAACACGTTGGACACACCTTAAAATTTAAGGGTTTTCCTCGGTTTTCATAAGATCCCATCATCAGATCCTGACTTTGGTGACCATGGGACCACTCTTTGAGTATACTCTATCGAATACAAAAATAATTTTGAAAATCGGTCCACAATTGGCGGAGTAATCGCGTAACATACAAACAAAAAAAACATACGCATCGAATTGAGTCCTCCTCCTTTTTTGAAGTCGGTTAAAAAAGCGTAAGGTTACGCGCCTTTTCAAAAATAAAGTCCAATAATTTTTCGAGGCGGACACAAAAAAAAATTAAGTCCTCTACTGAAACTCCAAAAACGCTACCTCCTTCACTGTAGACACGCTAGCTTTATGAAATATTGATGTAACACGCGGGAGAGGTCGCAGGAGGCGTGTTTTTGAACTGACAACCTCGGCTGATCGACAATGTGTCGCCCGACCAAATTGGAATTCGGGTCATTTTATATGTAAACACTTTTACCGCGCATATCATTATTTATGCCATTTAAATTTAAGCCCTGCATGCGCGGTTTTGTGGCTTTTGATTGCGTAATCGCAAAATTTTGTGTACGCCAAGATAAGCCAAGCCTTTAGGGTAGGCTCGAGCCTCTCAATGGGGACGTATATGATCTGTGATTTTGAAATGTCCCTCTCAATTTCCGCAATATCTTGTGACCATGTGTCCTAGGAGAGCGTGGGGGACACAGCGTTTATAGGCGTCTACAAGGCGGACCGATGATCTGATGAGTATAGAAGACCGATCATCTTGGAGATCCTGGGGGGCTATTGCCACCAATATACACCACTCAATATACACCATTGAGTGAATGATGAAGAGTCCTACGACACTTATAATGACCGCAATTTAAATCCGTTCAATTGTTGAAGATGATTAAATATTATCGTTTTTACCACAATACGTTAAGTTGGCCGTAGTTTAAATATGATGCTGTTTCATATGTGTTTAATAAGGATTACATTAATAATTGTATCTATAATAACATATAAATCAATCTGGAATAACTGTTATTGCCAACATAGTGCGGGAAGGAATATTTTCTCTAAGCCTCGGCCATTTCTCTTCCGCAATCTTTTTGCTTCCGGGCGAGAAAAAAATATAAGTCTGCGCGCAATTTTTCATCAAATCTCTCCGTCTGTTTCCGGGCTATTTTATTTGTGGATCTATAAATTTCAAGATTAAAAAAACGACTTTTTAACTTAAGCTGTGTTATGTTTACTTAAGCGAATACACGAGTGAGTGAATTTTAAAATACTCATAGATATTTGTGGAATGTATTGCTGTCACACTGTGTCCCAACAACCGACCAGTTTCCGATAGAGACAACTGAAGCTCGGACCGTATTCCCATGTTTTATCTGTAACTGAACCGATTTAATTACTTTTTGTATTAAAAATTAAAGAAAGACTTTGGCTGTGTTTCTGCGTTTAGCTTTCAAATTTGTTTGGTGGATGTTAGAATACACCGGAAAATCTAGTCACTTTTTAAAGGTCAAATCTCTTTTAATAATAAAATAAAGAAAAAAGGAAGACATGCTAGACAATTGTGGCCATAGATTTTTTTAAAGAATTTTTCTGTTGCCATTATACCAGAAGGAAATAAGGCACTACATTTGTATAAACAATTGGTCCTTACGATTCCTCTAAATGTTCGTCTCCTACCAGCAGAAACACTTAGCAGAAATGTCATTACTGATTGCTTCAGCAGGTTCAAGAGCGAATTCATTAATATTTAGTACAAGTAAAATAATTTTTTGAAATACTGGATCATTTATTAAACTCGCTTATTGTGTAAAACAAAAAAAGCAATCCATTTTGTACAAAACCCAACCAAGTTGGACTCACGCGCCGAAGGTTCCGTATAAACTTATAAGTCCCCAACTTAGTATATAAGTCCCTAACTAGTTACAATTTTCATATTTTTTTCCTCGATATGTGAACTTTCACATGATGAGGAAAAAAATAGGTGAGCATTTCACAAAAATATATAAATGCAACGAATTGACAGTTTATGACATTTCAAGGTACAAATAAATCACAAAAAACGTTATAATAATAAGTTAATGGCTTTTCCTCTGCAAAAAAATCAGTGTGACTATAAAAAAAATAAATCGTTTTATTTCTATTTTGTACCCTATAAAGACTATCAAATTAGTGTGTTCTTTATCACATACACATACCTTACTATTAGTCGAAGAAACAAGTGATTATATTTATTAACGATAACCATCAACACCTGGTTCCGAAATTACCTGACTAACCGAACTATCCGTACTGTGATTGATGGTGTGACAGGAGAAGAGTGCAATGTTACTCTTGGAGTACCGACCGGATCGGTGTATGGGCCGGTGGGATATACTCTACTTGTTAACAGTGTAGTTAATGTAATTAAATATTGTAAGGTGTACATGTATGCCGACGATATGTGTTTATTATTCTCTGCGAAAGATATAAAAGAAGCGCAAGCAAAAGTGCAATATGACTTCGAGAATATTACTAAATGGGCTCACGACAATGGCATAATAATAAATTTAGAAAAAACTAAATGCTTGCATATCTACTCACCTTACAATCTTAAGGCAAAAAAAGTAAAAAATGAAGATGTAAGCATAATAGGGCACACATACGAATGTTTACACTCAAACAAACTTAATTGTTCTTGTGCATCATTACAGTATGTTGAGAAATATAAGTATCTGGGTTTGTTGGTTGATAAGCACTTTAATTGGAAGTCGCATACTGAGGAACTTTGTACGAAACTTAGAGCAATATTAGGTAAATTTTATTATTTAAAAAATACGATTAGTCAGCGAACACTATTAACTGTATATTATGCGTTAGGAGACTCTCTTATAAGCTATGGAGTAAATGTGTATGGACGTACTTTTAGTACATATTTAAAGCAGGTTAAAAACTTGCAGACTAGGTTACTTAAATATTTAATAAATCAGAAAATCAAACATGAGTGTAATGGTGACTATAACAAACTCTATTCATATCTTAAGGTGCTACCTGTAGAAAAGAAAACAACATACAAGATTGTACTAGATGCTTACTACAACGAATTACATAAAATATCAGTGTGCAATAAATACGGAACCAGGAGGGCTCGTGAGGGTTTCTTAGAGCAGCCCAAAGCAAATAATTATTATGGACGCCGATTGAATAAATATTTAGTGCCTAGTATTTATAATAGAAACGAGATGTTAAGGAGTAGTTCTAAATATAAATTGTCAACTCTCAGGACTAAACTGAAACAAATTCTGTTAGAAGAGTAGATAACTCTTCTATTAGTATTTTATTACTTTATTGACTAGTTATAGGTTTTCTTGGTGGGATGTTGTATGATTGTAATTTGTATATATTCTAAGATCTAGTGTAAGTCATGTGTAAATTGTGTAAAGTTTTTAGTAACGGGCGTACTCGCCAACAAACTGTCTACAGTTTGGCGGGATATCAAAATTAATACACATGTAAATATAATAATTGGAAATAAATAAATAAAAAATAAAAAAAAACTACCCAAATAATCGACTTGATAGAATATTAAAACTTGTAATTAATAGTTAATATTTACATATATAGATACACACATAGTGAGCGTCAGTGGCGCTGTGGACTTGGCACTTGCCTTCCAATCGGAGGGTCAGAGGTTCGAGACTGCCATGTACCAATGTGTTTTTCGTTTTCGAATTTCATATGTACACTTGTCTGACGCCCCTACGATGAAGGGAAAAATCCGCACTGGTCCAGCTTGGTTGACTAAGGCCTATAGATACTATACACCCTAGACTAGAGTAAGCTCGAGCCCCTCGGTGGAGACGTATAGGAGCTATTATGATGATGGGCTGTAAAACATTGCTTCTTACTACATTTCATGATTCTAGGTCAACGGAAACTACCCTATAGGTTTTGATTCCCTTGCTAAGTCGCAAAATATGCGACATATACGGTCATGTCTTTTGATCAAGTTTGATTTTCACAGCTGAAAGAGACCGTAGACTCGAGTATCACTACATAGTATAAAACAAAGTCGCTTTCCGCTGTCTGTCTGTCCCTATGTATGCTTAAATCTTTGAAACTACGCAAAGGATTTTGATGCGTTTTTTTAAATAGATAGAGTGATTCAAGAGGAAGGTTTATATGTATAATACATGCATAATATAGTAGAGAAACACTGATAATTTTAGAGGTTTCTAATGTGATGTCGTAAATAAACACATTTACGACATTGAGCCACGACGACAGCCAGCGCTTACATTGCAAGCGCTGGCTGAACCCTATGAGATAGATCAAAATAATGTACTTCAGTATTGTACACCTTGAAAAGGTCTACAAAAAAGTCCGCGATGGTATATATCTATCTCTTAGGGATAACCCACAATAATAATTTTTAATCCTTTACTTTTTACGAGAAATAATGGCTTATTTACGAAGCGATTTTAAACAATACAGCATTAATCCTTACCCAATTAAGTACCTCAAATACATTGTGCATTTAATATAGATCAATATAGCCTTTTACAGCATGTAATTTAAATGAATATTTTCGAAGATATTACAGATTTAAAATGCAGGGACATAGCGGTTGCGGCGGTACCGGCCGTGGGGCGGCGCGTACTATAAATGAAAAAGCTGTGAACGTTGTATATAAAGACATTCTGTAGTATATTTAGTATCAGCATTGTACCCGTGCGAAGCCGGGGCGGGTCGCTAGTTTGATATAAATTTGACTTGACAGACAGACTGACAAACAACGAAGGCATAAACGGAACCCTTATAAGGGTTGAGTTTTTTCTTTTTGAGATATGGAATGTATCGTATCACTGCCCTTAAAAATCGTGTCACTGCCGTAGAAAATCGTACCACTGCCGTAAAAAATCGTATCACTGCCGTAGAGAAATTCCTAATCGTCATTATTGATGTTTAATTTCGTGGTGATGTGTAAGATTTTTTACAGGGTCATCAACCTATTTTTTCATATTATATTTTTGGTTATTAATGTTTACTTATTTCTTTTTGAATCTACAATAATTTTTGTTAAGTAGAATCCTTCGTTATTTCTTCACACTGAAAGTCCAAACAATCCTTATGTCAGATTTCGTGAAGTGACCTCGCCTTAAGACTAAGCTTTTAAAGACAATCGCGTCGCAAAAGAAAGCGTGTTCTATTATTGAGGCTAATACGCGATACGTAAGAGCAATAAGTAAATCCCGCACTTCGCGGTTCCCGGATCCCGGATCCCGGGTCCCGGGATGTGCCCGACTTCCCGGTACCGCCGGATATTGCACCGCATCTGACGACTACTTTGCAAATCGGAATCCAATTTCACCTTTGTTTTCCTCCCGGAACAAACTGTATTGCGTAATTCCGTCGTCTTAGCATCTGTGCATAATTAACAAGTTATTTTCTTTATGAAAGATTTTTCTGATTTTATGTGACTTTATCGAAATGTTTTGAAATATCACGCAAATATTGTATAGAATTTTAACAAATCCCTTATTTTAATTCCCCTACCTGCACTGCACTTTAACTCTGTTATGTCAATATCTTTTCTCTGGGTTTAGTTCGAGTTCAACATTCAAACTTCGATCGCGAATTCGAAAGACAAAGTTAATTAGACAATAATCATCATCATTATTTCAGCCAATAGACGCCCACCGTTTGACATAGACCTCCTCCAGAGATCTCCAAACCGATTGGTCCAGAGCTTCTTGCATCCAGCGGCCTCCCGTAACCTTCAACAGATCGTCTATCCTCCTTGTGGGGGGCCTACCAACGCTGTGTCTCCCGGCACGCGATCACAAGAGAGCCACTACGCCAGCAATCGTCAGTCCTCCAAGCAATCATCATCACAGCTCATATACGTCCCCACCGAGGGGCACGAGCGTACCCTAACTAGTTAGGGCGATTAGGCCTCAGTCAAACCACGCTGTCCCAGTGCGGATTGGTTGACTTCACATACACCTTTGATTTACTTCGCAGGTAAATTCAGCTGGCCTCACGATGTTTTCCTTCACAGTAGGAGCGTCAGATAAATGTACATATGACATTCGTGAAACGAAAAACACATTGGTACATGTCAGGATCGATCGCGAGACTCCCGATTCTACTCGGAGCACAGTCCAGTGCTGAGGTCACAGCGCTACCGACGCTCCAAGCAATGCGTTCTGCCAACTACCTCATAAGCTTCTCAATGCTTTGGGGTTATGTCGATGAGTTGTAACGTTATATTTACTTATTTACAATAATTAATAAACGTTATTTAAATTGAAAACTCAAAGCACTATTTAAATATTAATTAAAGTCAATTAAAAAAAAAAAAAATTTTTTATCGATAATAATTTTTATCGATGTCTATAACAGGCCGTTATCGACTAGACCCGCTTCCCTAACAATACTGGTCAAGTAGCTGCGTCACTATGCGGTGTGTGGTGTGTGCATGCGCAGCGCCGCTCATTCGCCTTGGAACTCGGGAGTTGAGTAGCCGCTGCCCCTAAATCGTCCACGCTCTCAACCTTCCGGTCTTACGTTCTTCGTTAATAAATAGTTTTCAAAATTTCTGATAACATATATATTTACCTAATATTTAAACAGTAGTAATCAGTGAGTGTCTTTCCCCCGCTTATTGGGGTGCACTGTACGAGTACAAACTGAACTGGGAAGTCTAACGAGGTGGATCGCTGAGCTGCCGTGCCATCCAACCACCAGGGCAGTACCATTCTGTGTGGCAATCCAAGTCCCTGAACTGGTCGAACGACCCACGCCGATTCGTTAGGCAAAAATTAACACAACCCCAAAAGCCGGATTAATTTTATATGTTTACGACAATAAAACTTATAGAAAAATTGTAAGCGTTGCAATTTCTTTTATTAAAATTTCCACGCTACAGAGTGTAGTTCTTCTACGGATCTCACCATGTTGAATTCCATCACGATTCTTAAACAATATTAAGGCTGAATGATTAATAAAATCAATAAAGAAAAATGTTTGGGATTTGAACCTGCGCCTCGAACATACCGTGTTGACGCCTTGACCAACCAGGCCACCGAGCTCTTACCCGCCCCGACGAAATTCTTAGCCTTATTGATCTCTTGTATTCTTTGTTAAGCCAAAGTAGTCCTTATTCACTGTCAATAACTTCATATCAATAATTTCTTGAAAACTGGTTATGAATAAAGCAATAACTTTGCATTGTCCTTAAAAATGCAAAATACTAAGAAGATTTTTAAAGAAAATGCAAAGTTCTATATAAAAAAATATTAAGGCTGTCCACACTACTCAACTTACTACCTACACTAAACACATACACACACTCACTCACACACACACACACACACACACACAACTGCACCCACGTAATTAAAATCTGTGTATATTACATAGTCTAATGGAAGAGCATTGTCACCTGGCACATACACTGTTTACTTAAAAGGTGGCATTAAAAACTGGGATGTTTATCAATAATGAATACAAGCTATTATTACTATTACACAGAGCATAATAAATCAAACCCTTCACCAACACAAGCCCTTCACCAACTCCCCGCAATGCTAATTCATTTGGAAGTCCCACCGCACGCACAGTGGTTGAAAACAATAAAATCGGCGGTCAAAATAGCCCATAAATCTGTGGATTTGTATCGATACGATATTTCGATAGCGATGTTTCCGAATTTATGGCTTATTGAGGGTAATATCCAGTTCTTTCGACCTCGAAATTCTAGGGCTAATATTGAAGTAGAAGTTATGAAGCTAATTTATGAGGAGTCTGCTACACAACTTTCGTTATTTGATGAACATGCTTATGGAAGATAAAATATTTGTGAAGTTTATGTAAGTGCTATTGCAGTCAAGTACTTAGTATATACAGCACTACATTAGCAAACAGTTTTATCAAGCGATTTTAGTTAGCAACGATTCGAAAGAATTTTAGTTTACACGGGTCAAGAATATTCTTGTGGTAAAAACAAAAACTATTTTGACAAACGTTGCATTTTAAGAAAAAAAAACTAACTTCATTCGTTGTTCAATAACGGCCCGCCTGAACCGGGAATCTAATCCAATAAAATGTAAATAAAGACAAAACGAAGTCTTCTTCCAGTAATTTTTATATCAATGGTAATTTATATACATATCCGGTCTAGGCAGCTACCTCTAAGTGTCTATCTCTTTCGTTATTTGGTCTACAATATCCATGTCCGTCGTTTTAAATTATCTGTCCTATAAATCACTCCGGAGAATTGCCTAATGATCCCGAAATCATAATACAGATTGCCCATAAAATATTCGGTAGTTCCCACTTTGAAACTCAAAAGTGACGGATAATAACGGAAACTTTGAGATTCTCCGTAAACGCCGACTTGATACTTGTTCAGCCGAATTTTTCGTAGCCTATTTATTTTCTGTGCGCCCGATGTAAATACTTTGTTACTTATGGCGCAAAGTCCCTTTCTAACGCTTAAGGTTGATACATAAAAATAATATTGTTAACTTTTAAGGGCGCGCAGGTACTTAAGGGATTTACTTGAACAATTTTCCTAGATAGTATCTGACTAGCCGATGACTGTGATTTATAACCTACTATGAAAATCAAGGTCAAATTAATAGTTACTATAGCAAAACATGAAATCAAAATAGCGATGAAGTAGCAAAGAAAGTAGCAAAGATTATTTAAATAAAAGTTAATAAAAATGAATGTGTGGATTGCTAAAGATTCAGATTGACGCGTGATACTTTTTACCTCAGAACCACTACTGATTGGTATAATCGCCACAGCTACCACAACTTAGCAAGAAAGTCTACAAAGGGAACTAAATTTTGAATCCCTCGTTTGAACGGAAAGTGAACTCTTTTTCTGTCTAAAAGCAACGTCGCGTCGCAGTGGGAGTTAGTATTATGAAATTTCTTGTTGCTAAAAAGGTTTTTAACCATTTTCCTAACTTTTTATTTAAAAAATACAATCATACAGAGACAAAGTTCAATACGCGACCTTGGTGTACATTTTGATTCTAAGCTCCTCTTTGACTTACATATAGATAAAATTGTCGCGAAGGCCAGTAAGGCCCTGGGTTTCATAAGACGCATATTTAGTGACTTTACAAAAGCTAAAACGCTTAAAATACTATACTGCACTTTCGTTCGGAGCCATCTGGAATATGCGTCTCAAGCTTGGAATCCCAAATACCTTACCTACGTGTCGCGTATTGAAAGAATACAGCGTAAGTTCATTAAATATCTGTGTTACCGCACCAAGGAAAGCTATCATTCAAATGATTATGACGCTATATGCATAAAACACCATATTCTTACGCTCGAAAACCGCCGTCTAATAGCTGACATTCTATTTTTATTAAAAATTTCCTCAAACAAGTTAGACTGTCCTGAATTGTTATCGCTGCTGGCCTTAAATGTCCCTTCCAAAGGTCTGCGGCATAGGCCAACACTTAACATTTCTTCAGCGTCTACCAACTATAGGCAGAATGCGTTTGTACGACGAGCAAGCAGCAATTTTAAGAAATTGAGCAAAAGATTCGATCTCGACTTATTTAACACCAGTGTAATAACAGCACGACGTTTACTTGTTTTGTGAACTATTGGCGGGTAAGTGTTTCAAAACTGGCTATATTGTCCAATTTATTTTCGCACATAACATGTGTAAGGTTGTCGACAGTATTGTAATTATAACATGCGCTACAGGATAGGTGCCATTTACAATATATTATGCAATTTTTCATTTTTTTAACATAGTCAATTATTATATATTGTTGTTTAATATTATGTTATTTTATACTTATTCTTAGTTTCTTAGCATGTTATATTTCACTTTTTTACGTTTGTGTACGGTATAGGAACTTGATCGCTTTTTAGCAATTCTATGTTATGTTATATCTATTAGTGGAAACCTATTATCAGTGGCTTTTTGTTACATATTTTAGCGTTATCTGTGTTTGTGAGCTGTTGGTTTTCCTATGATAAAATAAATAAATAAATAATTACTATTGGCGGTGGTCGAGGTGAAAAACAGCTTTTTTTTTAATTTCTCAGCATTCACAAAACGAAGGTGAAAATAATTGTTAAAATATAAAACAGAAATAGTAAATAGTAGTAGCTGAGGCGCATTGAGGCCCGAGGCGAGGGTCTTAAGAAGCCGAGGACGGTAACCATCAATACACACGTGTATCATACAACGTTTTTCAACACACTTCTGAATAAAACAATACTTAAATAAAAAACCATTTTACATAGTAGATAAAAAGTTTACTTAGAGAAACAATTAGTAAATGTGCAGTTAGTAAAATTATAATTAACTATTTTTGATGACATAGCGGTCTCATCAGATAGATTATTTATTGAAATACTTTCATGTTCTATTGTTATTTGTGATGGTTCATTATTCGTGTAGGTAGGTGAAATCCAATCATTGGACGTACTTGGTATATCGCCAGTAGGATGCGTCTCAGAATCAAGTTTAATTCTTTTTGTGATTTTTGCACAAATTTCCTTCTTGTTTTCTATGGAATCTTCTACGTATGATTCTGCTACATTGCTAGATCGCCACCCGCCATGTCGCTTCAAAGTCATTATATCAGCTCCTGAATTTGCCAGCAATGTAGCTGAAGTTCTTCTGAAACTATGTCCAGTGTAGCTCTCAGCATCTACTAAACCCAAAAACTTAGCGATTTCTTTAGGCATAGAACCAAATTTGTTTATACCTATAGGCTGACAGGTACATTTACCATTCTGGTAATTTAGAAAGAAACGGTAATTTTTTGTTTTTGGCGAACGCAAACTTTTGATACTTCTTAACAATATCATAGAATGGACCGTGTATGGTGAATGACCTAGGTATTTTATTTTTCGTGATAGGTATCTTCACTAAAAGCATCTGGCCATGGTTCTCTATATCTTTTACAGTTATATTTGTTAATTCTTGTATCCTACAGGCACCAGTTACACCAAATATTAAAGCAACCTGAAACAAAAGAAACAATAATAAAGGTCAACACACAACACAAGCTGCTATTAAATATTTAATTAAAATTAATTTAACTAACCTTTGTAGACAAATATTGGTTATCTGGAGCATCTTTAATAAATTTTTCAATATCATCAGATGATAAAACCTTTGATTTTTTGCTTCTAAATCCATCAGATAGTCTCTTTAGATAAGCTGACAAATTCGAGTATGTTTTTAAGTCCACTCCATTCTTTGTTCGGACTGTACTTTTTAACATTGAGTAAATACACCACAAAGAGCTAGGTTTGTACTTAGAAGATAATTCTTTAAAGTACGCCATGAACACATTTTCTAAAAAAGACTGCGTATTCTTGTTGTTCTGCCATTGTATGAAATTTTGGTACGCTAATAGATATTTTTCCTTTGAGTTTTCTGGTAGTAAACTTTCCATAACGTTCTGGGCTTCACATCTTATATCGGGCGGTGTACAACATAAATCATTTTCTTCATAAATTGTATTTGCAGACATCTTAATTAATAACTAACTAAATAACTTCAAAAGAGAAAACGAGACGAGTTGTGAAAAATGTTTCGTAATGGCGGGAAAAATTAATCAGTTTTCCTATGCGCGCGCATCGGCCATAGACTAAAAAATGAGGTTTCTTTTTTTTGGGCTTTTCGCGGATAGCATTTTAGCGCAAGTGTAAGCGTAACTCAACCAATAATATTTAAAAAAAACTATTACTCACTCGTGAATAATAGTAATGAAAAAGTCACAGTTTGATTATAGGTGTCATAATGTGCCTAATTGGCATGGGATTAGAGCCACTTTATGAGGAAGTGTGTTGAAAAATATATTACATTTCAATCAGATTCAGATTCATTTATTAATTCCATAAGCATGGGTATAGGATGACATTAGTAGGTGTTATCAACTAAGGAGAGTATGTGCGTGCAGCCATGTTTCGCCCATTTGGCATATGAACATTTATATTGTTGCAAGTTAAAATTATTATTTGTATGTCAGATTATTATATAAGTCATATTATTATTTAATTGTCAAAAGATGCAATAGTATTATTATTACCTATAAGTACAATAATGTCGAATTAGTAAATTTTACATAAGATAGTACAATAATCATTATTAAGTAGATACTTTATTGTAATGAACTATTAAATTCAATATTTGAAACCATTAAAATGTAAATGTACAGACCTATTTAATTGTCTTAGATGTTACTTAATTTATTTCAATAAAATAGCTTTATAAGAATTTATCATTTAAAAATGTTTTTATTTCATAGTATGCCTTTTCTGATAGGAAACCATTGAATGCAGATTTAAATCGCTTATTATCAATTATTGATGTAATTGATTTGGCGATTTTATTATAAATGGTGGGTGCCATACTGTTCAAACTCATTTTACGAATTGAGCTCTTATAACTATGGGTAACTTTTAATGTTCCCTCGCGGCGGCTGCCTATAGGTTGTGCCTCAAAATAACAGGGGTGATTTCTTACAAAATTTGCAACTTCACTTATGTATATCGATGATACTGTAAGAATTTTATGTTGTCTAAAGTAAGGCTCACACGAATCATCCTGCATCAGAGCAAACATCGATCTTATACATCGTTTTTGTGCCTTGAAAACTCTCTGTTTGTCGGTAGTATTACCCCAAAATATTATTCCATATTTTAAAATTGACGCAATGTAGCCGTGATATGCTGTTAAAAGAGTTTTGATATTCGCAACGTTTTTGAGTTTGGATAGTGCGTATGAAAACTGATTTAGTTTTTGTACTAAATTATTGATGTGCGGTTTCCATGTTAGCTTGTTGTCTATAGTTAAACCTAGAAATTTTGTAGTATCTACTTCTTTTACAAAATTGCCTAAATAGTTTATGTCGAAATCTATAGAGCAGTTGGTCCTTTGTCTAAAATTTATGAAATACGTTTTCGTCAAGTTAATTGTCAAATTATTTGATGTCAGCCAATTAATTAAGGCAGCTAGTGAATCATTTATGTCAAATTGTATATTATTAAAATTTGGACTATCATCATAGGTGAATAAAGTTGTACTGTCGTCAGCAAAAATTATCATAAAGTGCCTAGTGGCGTTAGGAAAATCATTTATATAGACATTGAATAACTAGAGTTTAAGCCGGTTTCAGGGTTGATTCTATTTATGCGTGTTATTTGTTTTCTATTGGTCAAAAACGATTCGATAAGTTTGATAGCATTACCTCTTATGCCATATGATTCAAGTTTGTCCAGCAAAATTTTATGATGAACATTATCGAGTGCTTTAGACATGTCCATAAATAGAGCTAGGGTTGGTTTATATTTTTGTAGATTGTCAAATACTTTTTGTAGAAATTCGTGAATTGCCATATTTATTGACCTGTTTTTCCGAAAGCCATATTGTTGCTTCGTAAATAAGTTGTTCATCTCGAAATAATTGTTAAAATTTTCGTATATTATATTTTCGATAATCTTTGAAAATATTTAAATTAATGCAATGGGACGATAATTACATAACAAGTTCTTGTCAAATTTTTTAAACACTGAGGTGGTAATTGTCAATTTTAATCTCTCAGGAAATATTCCCTGTTCAATGCATAGGTTCACGATAAAACACAATATAGGTGCTATTATGTTACCTACTTTCTTAATAATTCTAGTGGAAACCTTGTCAAAGCCCACACTATTGGTGTTTTTGAGTGCGTTTATAATTTTTATTACGTCAAACGTTGAGCATGGTGAAAGGAATATAGAGTTAGATGATGATGTAATATAATTTAATTTGGTTTCTTTATTTTGAGTAGTTTTTACAGAGTCAATAAAAAAGTCATTAAAAGCATTTGCTATTGCTGTCGGGTCTGTTATGTGTACGCCATTGCTTACAATAGAAGAAACATTTTCCCTTGGTGCATTTTTGTTATATTTGTTAATCACTTTCCACGTGGCTTGTGATTTGTTTTTCGAGTTTTTTATGAAATAATCTTTTTGCGCTTGCTGAGTGTAGTTAATGACTTTTTTATATCTCTTTGCAATCTCTTTGCATAGTCTTTAAATATCGTTTTATTTTTGTTGTTGGGGACAGACGGTATTTCCACAATACTTTGCGCCTTTTTTTACTCAACGTACCCAGTAATCTATGTGATACATTTTGCTTGACAGTGATTTATATCAAAAAAATGTTAATGTTAAAATAAGATTTGTGCTGTATTTCCTTAATGGATCTCCATAGTATCCTAATATCACTAGTTCCACAATTATTTATTATATTAAACTTATTGCTAACGGTTTCGAAGTATTAGGTGATGATGTCTCGAAGCCGGTCGCAATAAGGTTAATATTATTAAGAATTGTGGAACTAGTGAAATTAGTGTTTATTTGAGATGTTTGTGTGTGATTACGCAACAATAAACTGTTTATCTAATTACTTTATTTATTTATCTATCAAAACGAATTTACTCTTTTGTTGAACAAGTACGTAACTATAAATCATCAATCATATCATATCAATCATCATATCAATCATCATGCAAATATACTTTATTTACACACAAATAACAATTTAAGTTGTCGGGAACATAGCCATACACGAGAAGGTATAACTGGTGATACAGCTGAAAGTACAACTGAAGGTACAAATAGAATATCACCATTAAAAAAATAAACATAATCAGACAAAATAAAAAAAAACACATTTTATAATAATTATTATTCCGCCACAAAGAAAATTGATTATGAATACAGATCGCTTTACAAACCAAAAAATTAGCGAATAAAAGTCGTGTGCAACCATAGATACCTATTGAACAATTTTAGTATTAAATTGGATAATCAACAAAAAGTTGGACCATATGAACAACCCAGATGAAATTAATAATCATTTCGTGAAAGTGCCAGGTAACGGAGAAGTACACCAGAATACCTTAGATTACTTTAATAATAACGTGAACTCTGATGGACCTGAATTTAACTTGAAACCTACTACAGAAACAGAAGTATTAAAGTGTTTAAAAAGTATCAAAGCAAAGGCAGTTGGCATAGATGGTTTGAGTATGGACATGATCAACATGACTTTGGATGTAACCTTACCCATTATAACAAAGATTATAAACACATCAATTCTAACACACACTTACCCAGTGAGCTGGAAAAGAGCGCTAGTTAGGCCTATAGCAAAGGCAAGGACAGTTAATGAATTCAAGGATCTGCGTCCCATCTCCTTGTTATCTACACTGTCGAAGGTTTTAGAGAAAGTGGTTCTAAACCAAATACAAAATTTTCTGCAAGAAAAAAATATTATACCCAAATTACAATCGGGTTTCCGCAAAGGACATGGCACAGAGACAGCTCTATTACATATAACAGATGACATCACAGATGCATCTGACAAGGGACAATGCACCATAATGGTCCTCTTGGATTTTTCTAGAGCCTTTGATTGCTTACATCAGGATTTACTCATAGCTAAGTTAAAACATTATGGTTTCTCACACAACGCCTGTTCATGATTTCAGTCATTTCTATCTGATAGGGAGCAAATGGTGGTATTGGACTGTCATAGTGGCTCGAAAAAGCATTCTACAGTTGAGAAAATACTTAGAGGTGTGCCGCAGGGTTCGATACTAAGTCCTGTTCTGTTTTCCTTGTATACGGCTGACCTACCTAAACACATTAAATGGTGCAATTATCATATTTATGCCGACGACACGCAGGTTTATTACTTATTTAATAACAAAGACCAAGCAGAGGCAATTAGACGCTTAAATGATGATCTGCAAAATATTTGGTTGTGGTCCAAACAGAATTCTTTGGTTCTCAACCCAAATAAATCAAAAATGATTATCTTGGGTACCAAAAGGCAGATAAGTTTAGGTTTGGTCTGTAAAGAGTCAATTACAATCAATAAGACTATAATTCCACAAGAACATGACGTCCGTAATTTAGGGGTAATACTGGACAGCGAACAAAAATACCGCGACCACGTTGACAGCAAAATTAGAAGCTCGTTCTTCAAACTCAAATACTTGTACAAAATTCGTCCGTATATAAGCGCGGACGTGAGAGTGAAACTGACCGAAATGTTGGTATTATCCGCATTTAATTACTGCAGTACAGTTTACGGACCTAGATTAAATGCGGCTTCTGAAAAAGCTATACAACGGGTTCAAAACGCGTGTGTTAGATTTTGTTTTAGTATTCCCAAGCGAAGTCATATAACTCCTTATTTGAACAAATATAACATACTCAACATGAGCTGTCGAAGAGAGCTACAATATGCTTGTTTGGTCCGTAGAGTGGTTTGGGATAGAGACCCTCAGTATCTGTTTGACAAATTGAACTTCTTTAAAAGTACACATGGGAGGTCTCTCCGGCCCGTTTTACAGAATAATATTGTGGTACCTGCATTCAGATCTGCCCGGTACAGGGGATGTTTCAGGTTCAGAGCCGCGAAAATTTGGAATGATCTTCCCCCTCCGCTACGGAAAAAAATTAGTGCCTTTCAATTTAGAAAACACTATAAAATAGCATTACTTCAGAGACAACGTGCAGGAGAGAATCTGAAACATCCGTACACTGCACAGTTAAACTTAAAGGTATTTTTCGGTGGCATATGAATCACTTTTGTGTTGTTAATGTCTCTGGTATATTATCCATCATACTAATAAATAACTCTGTAATAAACATTAATAGGAATGGTGTTACTAACTAAATAAAATACAAAACTGTAATAGGTATAAAATTAAATAGTCACTAATGATGTAGCTTAAGAATGATGTCTTCCTTACGGTGAAATCAACAAGAAAATCACAGGAACTGGCTGAAAAACAGCGCTGTATTAGGTTTTTGTTTAAGCCTGGTACGGCATAAGCTGAGCCAGACTCCTTTTGTCCCAAATAGTCTTGGTTTTTGTTTTTATTTTAATATTTGTTAAACTACGTGCCTATAAATTTTGTTGGTTGTGTAATAATTACATTCATTTGCATATAAATGTAAGATCATGATTTTTGTGGACAATAAACAATTATTATTATTATTAGTTGTACATTTAGCACATTTAGATAATCAAATTGCAAAAAAAGAACTAAAAGAACGTGTATGTTTACTTATATACAAACAAAAAAAGAAGTTTAAGTTAAAGAAACAACTTTTGACCAAATAATGTCCACTATTAGATTTAAAATTAAAACATTTGTTTGTAAAATCAGTATTTGCAGCATAGTCGGTGGGGTGCCGCCAGCGCAAAAAAGGGGTAGGTATATAATATAGGCGTTACTTTTAAAATATTAACAATGAAATATTTTTTATTGAAAATTGAAAAAAAAATACATGCATAGAAAGGATCATGTATCGACTCTGAGCAAGCCCCTAAAAGGGTTCACGGGGCTTCTGTTATACCTACACACTGTATGGGTGTATATTATCAAGGTGGTATTATAATACAAACAAACAAAAAAAACTTAGGTGCGAAGCTTACGTCAAACATCGGAACAAAAATATGTTTATCGCGGCGACCATATCTATCCTTTGTGTTTCCAAAGTTTCCCACTTGAGCAAGCAATGGGATACTTTCAGGCGTTCTTGGAAAGTTTGGGAGGGCTTTATGGCATGTGCGGAGTTAAGTTGTTCCGTTGGCGGAGCGACACGTCTGTGGTCATAAGATCGTTTATGGGAACTTATTTTGCGATTTTTTTCTTTCAAAATGCTTGACGGCTATTCAATAAAATATTATGAGGGTAGTCCTCATTAGCAAGTGACACTGATAACAGAATAAAAGTGACGGTCACTCTAGCGAACGAAATGTCATGTCAGTGGTTGCGCGGACGGCCATATTCGAATTGTAGAGGCTTGGGTAAAATGGCTGCCAGTGCGCCACGCGTGTGACGAATCGCTTATATTCTGTGCAATCCTTGTATAATTAGTGATTCTTTTAATTGATTTAATAATGAGACGGTTGTGTGAATATTCCTGAGTGATTATTTTGTGGATGAAACTACTGAAATTAATCATATTATTTAATAGATCTTTTCTCAAATATGCTCAGAAATGTAGGCATTATTGTAGTAAAAAGAAGACACAAAGTTTGTAATTCTTGGCTCATGCATTACTTTACCGGCCTAGGCCAGGAAAATAAGTATGAAAATTCATTTTTGGCCGCTGCTCCAATGTTTTTTAATTTATCTATAACTTGAATTATGTAACTTGTCATACAGCCAATTGCTACCACATTATAAAAAGTGCACTCTTCGAGCATATACAATGTGTCTCATATCTCCCCAATATCCAAAATTATAATATTTAATTTTATTGAAACTATCAAAAGTGCCAACCTAAAACTGTTCTAAAACTGAATTTTCATAAATTTGACAGTTAATTTCTGTTGATATAACGAGTTATTAAATCTGACACATTCTTTTCGGTTAAGTGAATATTATATTTTTTATAGGGAGTTATTATGAGACACGTTGTATATAAATATGACAACAATTTTATTATAATGTTGGTATAAAATCACACGAAAATATGCTTAATTTTCGTTGCGAGAGAAAAAAGTCATAATCTACAGTACCTAAGTATTACATTTTTTGCGTAAAATATGATTGGTTGTATGGGCTTTGTTTCCTTTGCACTAATTGAAAATTAAAAAGTATTGTATTACTAAATGCTAGGTTACTATAATTAATTAATTAAATTTATTGCTTGATTTGTTTTTTTATTCATATTATACTCATTTGTTTCCAATTTTCAAAATCTTTATTGCTTACCATAATGTGTGAAATAGGTGGTTCACAAAAAAATAAGATCGTTAAGGACCCGTTGGGCACGCAATCGTTGAACAAGAGAGAATCTTATTATTATTATGTAACTACTATATTTTATTTACAGATCATAAAGCTAAATTATACGAAGATCATGGAAATTGATTGAATAAATAGACAACATTAAACAATATTTTAATATGAAAGGTTTTTATTTATATGGTATTATTATTACACTGAATTTCATAATTAATTCCAGTATTACGTCTTTCATTATTTCCTCGCAATTATTGAGAAAAGCACTATACTTACCTCGGCGGGAATGGGATTGACGGACTTGTAATTATTGTCAAGCATTACTCGTCCCGCACTCCCTAACTTCCCGGCCTCTGCAGTAATGTACTATTATTATACACCTCGTAATATCTACTTTTACTCCTAGCGTGGCCCAACCACGTACCTACATAGCTATAGCTTAAAAAATGAATGGAAGAAGCTGGAAAATTGAAATGAATGCCCACATATGCCTGGCTACATGCTAAAAAATTTTCGACATCATTATATTTTTCTATAGGCGCAAACTGAAATTCACGCGAATTGTATAATAACATTTCATGATTGTAATTCTTGTGAATAATTTTAATATAGTCCTCAGAAATCTGTAATAAAAAGTATAATTTAACATTATATAAACATTAAACATCTGCCACCGACGTAATAAAGTTTGGAGCAACACGAGATTTCATTGGCCCCGATGGAAATTTTATGAGAAAACACCGATATTCATAAAATATTATCAAGCGCTCGCAAAACATTTCATATTTAAAGCACTCCCGCTACTTAACAGAGAATATACCGTATAAAATAAGCTCCCAAATTAACAGTTTTATTCTCAGGTTAATTTCACAGGCATATTATGAACAGGCGTCAACTAACAAGCCTTTGACATTTTACTCATAGACAATAAGGTCCAATTTCACCAATATTTAAGAGGCTGACAACGCTGAGCTGACCTCATCGAGCCCTACTTAAAACTTTTTTTATCAAAACCTGTTTAATATACCGTAGTGAAAAAAATATATGTTACTCTTGAAAATATGTTTCAGTATATCCATGTCCCCAAAACAAATTTAAATCAAAGTTTCTCGTTAAAAAAAATGTCAAAGATACCCATCAAAAACAACTTCCAGAAGAAAATCCGGGTTATTTAACTGAGGTTATTTAATGATTTTCAGCAAATTAACTCGTTACACTTAATTTGATAATATTGATGTTTCGTATCTTCAAATAAGTTACTAGTTTCATTTAAAAAAATATATAAATTGAATTTTTCGCTCAATTTCAATAACGCGCCGCGTCTGTAATCCAGTACAAATCATGTCTCAACGTCGACGGCGTTACTCAGCCTCTTAAGCAGGTGGTTAGTTAGCTAACAAACATATTTTAGACATTCCACTCATACAATAGAATGGTTGTTTGTCTACTATAACCGCCTGTTAAGTGTTGATGAAACTCGACCTTAGGTCCAATTTCACCAATAATTAAACAGGCGATTAGTTAACCAACAAACAAGTTTTTGACATTTCACTCATACGATAAGTGTCAAAAGCAGTTGTTAGTTAACTCTAACCGTCTGTTTAAATGACGGTGAAATTCGACCTTAGTGTCGAAAAACGGTTGTTTGTTAAATATAACCTTAGGCTGTTATTAAAATAAGGCGATTCACACACTGCCACGCACCAAGGAGCGTAGCACGTGAATGCGTGTTCTTAATTTGCTTGTAAGTATCTCCGTTTGTATAGAAAACACGCACAGTCCCACACACAGAAAACGCATCCACGCGCGTTCATGCAGATCACGCGCCTACAAGCGGTGAAAGACGCACCCACGCGCGTAGGTGCGCGCGAGACGCAAGGTATGGCACACCGAGTCTCGCAGTGCCGTGCGTGATTTTGGAAGGGCTTGACGTTGATTTTGGAAACGCAACTACGTGCGTGAATGCGTAAAAAACCCGCATGATGATGCGCATCTGCACTTCCGCAAGTACGCGCGTAGCTGCGTCGATACGCATGATGCAGCGTGGTGTTAATCGCCTAAGCGTTGAATTTCGTCGGAGAATAAACGGCGGATACACATTACTGTTCTCTCACATTCACAACTGTAGTCTATTTACTCTGTGATTAAAACACCCATTGACATATTATGCCATAGTAACCGTATACAAACACACAAACGAGTTTTATACGAGGAATGTTGCATGCATTTCCTGATACAACTCTTTTGGGTTTTAAACAGTTTCGATCCCTTCCGCGCAAGGGGTCACTCATCAAACAGCCACATTCTCGCTACTGAATTCGTCGTATCTTTATGATTAAAAAAAAATGATTTTTCATTACAATTACCACCGTATAGGTTATTCGAATTCGAATTCCACTAGATATTTCTTATGCGGCAAAAGACGTTTTACAGCCAATTAGTCGAGAAACAATATAAGTGTGGGGTAGGCTGGGGTACGGTTGTAACAATTCAAATGTTTCCGAAACCATACGTGGTACGTCCAAGGGGAGAGACACGCAGGTTGCTGGGCCCGACGCGATTCACTGTGTTGCATCGCACTTCGCGCTTGAAATATGCTTATAGAGGGGTCTTTTTTTTTAATAATGTTTATTAATCTTATTTAATCCATTTTGTTACATAACATAGGCACGTAAACCTCTAGGGTTTATCTGTGCCTGCGGGTCGTCTTACAATATTACAACCATAATAAAACACAAAAAATACATATACATACAATAACTTTGAAAACATTTAAGTCCTTATAAAACATACTCATCTATCACTATATATTATATAAGTACTATGTGATACATCCTGGTTGATTTAATATGTAATATAATTTTAGCTGCATGGTCAATTGTATTAAGTATGATTAACACTTAGTATGATTTATAAAATCAGAAATTTTCTGAGTTGTGATGTTCGCATGTTATTATGTAATTCTTAGATCTTGTCTCAACTGAACTATTGTGATTCAGTATTCACCCCATGTATTTATAAAAAAAACACTGAAAAGTATACAGAGAGTTCAGAACGCTTGCATGCGTTTCTGTTACGTAATACCAAAAAGAGACAGAATTACACCACATTTAGTACATAGGAAAATAATAAATTTGTCAAATAATGTAACCCTTAAATTGGTATGCATATTTCTTGCACGAACTATTACGAACAGGGACACCATTATATTTGTTCGATAAATTAATAATTAAGTATCGTCCGTCAATGCTTAGAGATGGTGGTCGCCAGTTGTCTCTGCCCATAATAAAATTATAGTTTACCAGGGGCTCCTTTATGTATTCTGCTGCTAAAATATGGAATGACTTGCCACCGCCCATTCGGACAGGCTCTGGTTCGCTTATTAGTTTTCGAACTAAATGTCGTGAATGGATGCTTAAGCGGCAATCCCTTGTAGTCTCGCATTGATAAGCCAATGGTGGGCCTATTATGTTTATTAAGTTGTTTTTATGTTAATTTTGCTGTTTTTTGTTTCTACTCCTTGTGCTATAGCTATGAACATTAAATAGTTAAAGGTTGCGGCAGAATAGCAGAGGTTGTCGCTAGTCGGCGACCACTGAGTCGTAAGCCGTTTTGTCTTTGTAAAAATATTTATAAGTAGTACTTAACCAACAAGATAATGGATGGAAAGACAAATAAATTGATTTATTATTATTAAGTCCACCAAAAGTAATAGATATAAGTTGGATATTATAATAAGTTGATTTATTTCTGTTTCGGTTATTCTGTTTTGTGTCTGTGACAATGAGGTTGGGAGTGGGTACAGTTGTGACAATTTCTTTGGGGACAGTTGTAATAGCTGTTTTATAATATTTATATATGTATCGCAGATGTCAAGATAATGTAGTAAGCGGAAGACTTCGAGAGATTTTTGTCTTTATTATATTAACGAGAGGTTATTTTTGTTTATATGGTTCACTTAAGTATAAGAAAAACACTATATTTTTGTTGATTTATTTTAGTTTAGCTTTAAAGAATATCGACAGCTCTAAATTTTGTAATTTAGTTAAAAATTACATCAACGTATTTTTAAGTTCATATGTTTTCTTTGATAAAATTGTGTATTATTTCTTAGTGTCACAACTGTCGCCCATCTCTGTTACAACGCCCCCAGTATGGGGACGATTGTAACAATAGCACGCTGTCATTACAACAACGAATCACTGCCAAACTATTTTACCTAGCCAATTTATTTCGATATCAGTTTATGGCCAAATGTCTAAGCTTTCGTAACAAATACTTTTGCTGTTATTCATAGCCATAATAATCGAGCTGTGAATGATCAAATGAAATTTGTTAGAACCGTACCCAGTTTACCCTACCAAAAATTCATGACTCAGCAAATATCAAAGAGTACCTCTGTTATAGAGAATTCATATCATAGGTGTAGATAAAGTCTTGAATAAAACACTCGTGTGATATAAACAAAAAAAAAATCCGCTGGATATTTTAGCGTGTTACAGAAATACAGATTAATTAACATTTTCCCCTAAGACCAGAGATCGAGGAGGTATTCCAGCTTGCTCCAATGAATCCTGGTAACGCTTGGGGTCACATTTCCCGTAATTTGGCGTTGCCGCCGCTAAACGGTCAGTCAGCGATAGGTTAATGAGACCCCTAATAGAGCACTTGCGACGCGGCACGCAAGTAGGGGGACATTTTGGCAAGTCTTTTTTATTGCAACTAAGATGCCCACCTGATGGTTAGTGGTAACAGTCACCTATAATACATACACCTGTGAGATTCGCAACAAAACTGCAACCCCCACAAGAACCACAGTGTACGTTGCCAACTCGCGACAACAGATGTAATGTCACGGTACCCAGTAATTTCAGTGCCATATCTTACCCTTCAAACCGGAACACGGTAATGTAAGCACTGCTGCTTTGCGACAGAAATAGGTAAGACGGAGGTACCTAAGCAGACGACCATGGTACAGAGTCTCCCTCCAGTTGCTTGAAATAGACATATTTTGGTTGTTTCACTCAAATTCGCTAAGAAAGTTGTTTCATCCAATACTACTTCATACAATACTACCTCTCTAGATCTGAAGAGACTTCGCAGATGTATCGTACATGTCGAAAATATTAAAATGTGATATAGACTCCATCAAACTTCTCAATGAAGTCATGATCAATGTGTCTCGCGGTTTCACCTCTCGGAAGAAGTTGAGGTTTTATATAGCTCCATCACATACCAACTATCGACAAAATAGCTACTTAATATGTCGTTTGTTCACTTCAACAAGTGATCGCACTGAAATCGATTTGTTCCGTAGCAGTACTGTTAAGCCCGATTTACATCAAAAGAGCGGATGCTCATTCAATCCCTACTCTGTTAAATTTTTTAAGTGTACAGGTGTAGAGCATTCCTCCGTTGTTCTATCGGCGTTCTTAAAGATTCTATTAAATATTCTAGGAATACACGCTGGCTTGATGTAAACGGCACTAGAGCGTGCGAACAGTTGCTTAGAGCGTTCTTGCGTGTTCGAATGCGCTCGCTCCTCGGAGCGGTCACTTCAAAGCTTTCGTGTTCTAGCGATTCGGCTGATCTAAACATCTATTGTGCAAGAATTCTAGTTCTTAGTTCCCATTCTTGCTCGTTGATATTTTAGTGTAAACGCTCAAAACGAGCTTTCGTTTACACTAAAAGATCAAGAAAGAATGCTCTTCTTCTAGCCCTAGCTCTTTGTGCGTTTGGTTTAAGCGCACCTGCGCGTGCATACGGTATATATTCTGTTATAATATTAGTCTTTAAGTTTATATTTTTAAAAATGATCACTTAACTTAATATCAGTAGATAAAGTATTAAATATTCTAGGTGCCATATCGGTGACATGGTTTTTGCTGGAAACAGGCGTAGCCTATGGTATCTTTTGTTGTACATGCAATTTTTTTAAATGCATGTTTACTTTAGTAATTAGCTAAATCTCATAGACGTCCAATGCTGGACAGATCAAAACTCCCAGGCTCTAGAAGTGAGATTTACAGGATTCGCAGGACTGAACTGAAAGCATCGCTGCTTTGCAGCAGAAGTAGGTAAGATAGATGCCTCTACAACAATTTCCTTTTGTTTATTTATGATGTTGTTCTATTAAAAAACTAAGCATAGAGTTCTATTTCCAGTAACGTTGATTTTATTTTCGCCCCACGTTGGGTGCCAGATATGGAAATAAGAGAGATTGATGTACATATGTGTGTATTGTATTGCTTGAACTTCATATACGTGATACAAACTCACTAAATCGTTAATGTTTATTCAATGTAATACACCCTTGGGGGGACATCGGGATTTTTCGATCTTGAATGCATGAATAAATGAATCAATGCTTGAATTAATGAAGGAATAACATTTATTTATTTAAACCTTACTAGCTTTCCGCTAGCGACTTCGCCCGTGTTATTTTTGTTTTTCCGTGGGATTTTTTTTTCTCGTAGGTAAATTACTCTATGTTCTTCCCCTGGTCTCGAACTATCCCTATACCAACTTTCATCAAAATCGGTTCAGTAGTTTCGAAGCCTATTCAATACAAACAAACAATCAAATCTTTCCTCTTTATAATTTTAGTATAGATGTACATTGTGTACAACGGCGGACTTAGTGCCTGAGGCATTTTCTACCAGTCGACCTTCAGGTGATGTAGAGAGTAAATGTGGTAGATGTACCCGAAAACAAAAGTAAAAAAATGATAATTTAGCAATTTTTAAAAACCTAATAAATAACCAACATTAACAAGTTGCAACAATAATACAGCCAACAAATGAGCGACGTTATGACAAAATAATAATAATAATGTACCTTATTGCACACAAATAACAACTTAAGTAGTCAGAAATACAGACATACACGAGAAGGTACAACTGGCGGCCTTATTGCTAGTAAGCAAACTCTTCCAGGCAACCATTGAAAGATATAAATAAGAGACAGTACATGAAGTTAAGGGTAGTGAAAAAAAAACTTAAAATCTAGGTTAATAAAAGTTAAACATAATATACTATTCAAAAGGCACAAAAAAAGAAAACATAAAATACAACAACAAACAGTAAAAACACTAAGAATCTAGTGATAGATAGTGGTTCGGTTCTTCAAAATATTTAAGGATCTGGCCCCTCTTATGCATTCTGGGAGGCTGTTCATTAGACGGACAGCATGGACAGTGAAGGAATAAGAATAATAATCCGTAGTGTGACCAGAGGGCCTATTACCGATCTCATGGTTTTGCAAATGATGTCATATGATATCATAGTGCAAAACGAAAAATACGATTTCCGGTCAGATTTTTGATCATTTCTTCATTATTTAATGATGACATCGTTGAAATTATGCCATAGTAATGATATCATTGGAGATCGGTAATACGAAATGCAGCATTTCATGACTTCTTTTTCTCAAATTTATACCATGTCATACGATGAAAGATCCATAATTGGCCTGCAGGTATGTCGAGAATTAATGTATCCGTAGAACGTAAGCTGCGTAAGCTGTATCCATAGAACGTTACATACCTACAGTTCTGTTGCACATATTATTACCTCAATTTATGAACATTATTATTATAATACAGTTCACAAGAATTAGTCTTGATTAAAAGTAGTCATTATTAAAAAAAGGCGGCCTTATTGCCAAAGTGGCAATCTCTACTGGGCAACCCAAGAGTAGAAGAAAGTTTAATTTAGAATATAAACGACGGGACCGTGAAATTCTGTAACTAATTTGAATTATTAATAAAACACATGATATACTTGATGTTATTAGTAAGTAAATAGGAAAACTACATACCTACTAATAAAGAAAGAAAAAAGAAAGAAAGAAAAAAAACTAAAATTATAGCTATAGCAAAGTATTTTTGTTGCTCGCTCTAATGAATCATGAGATGGTGCACGCCTTATCACCTCATGCAAGGAACTCCAAAATCTAGAGGCACCTAGATTGGTAAAAGACCATGGTAAAAGATTTGATGAAACATAGAGAAGTGAGGTGAGAGAACTAGTCTCATATCGTTTGAGGAACGAAGGGGTCGTGTTTATTATTGAGGAGTAGAGGAGGAAACGGGATTTGAGATAGTCAGGCGCATATGGACTGGTAAGTATACGATGAAGATGAAAAAAAATATGGCAATCTCTCCGACGGCTTATAAGGGCGCCACTGAATTTTGGAGCGATAGTATGATATATGATCAAATTAGCGTAATTTGAGTCGTATTTGGAAAATTTAACATTTAACATCATTAAAGTTGAATTATATAAATTGTTATTATGTAAATTATTTTATTCTGTTAAAGAATTTTTAGATAATAATTAGTTTAAGTATTATTTTATAGACTTTTATTACACATTCACATGTTATAGTATTACAACTAGAAAATGTTGAACCTTATTAAAGCTGACCATCTGCAACTGTACCCACCATTTTCTGTTGTGAATGAATAAATGATTTTGATATAAAAAGATCTGTAAACGCTCCAATTTATTGAAATGAGTAACAGTAAGATAGAGATAACATATATCAGAGTAGTCCAAAATTGGAAGTAGGGACTGGGCTAGCAAGATGTTCCTTTTGATCGGAAGCAAGTTGTTCTTTGTGTCTCCCATAAGTATTTCGATTAGGCTTAAGCATTTATTTTTAATAAAATAATATTTAATGGACTCATATACATAGTATTATATTAAGTATTGGATTAAAATCATAAAACACTTTGCACATTTATGACTTTAATGGCATGTCTACTATTTCAAAAGTGTCTCAAAAGTAAGTACCGATGTCTCCACAAAACAGGGAATATACCAGATTGAAAACATACCAAGACATAAGCTAAAAATTGTATGTATGTGTATGGACGGGTGTGTGTGAATTTCATTCAAATGCATCACAAATATAATGTACAATTGAGTCTTATTTTTGAAATAACATACTTCCAGAAATTTGAAATAACATACATCGATGGTCGATCGAAAATTCTAAACGTTATGGTCCTAATTTCAAACTAAACATGAACAAATCGAACTTGCATATACTTATCGTCAAATATTGCTGTCAGTAGTATTATTAAATATGTTATAAAAAAATCCTAGCCCAGTCCCTTTCTGTTCCACAATTCGCGTACCAATTTACCATAGCGTTTTCACCCTCCACCCGTCATTGAGATAAGGTATGTGAGTCTCGAGTATATTACATTCCTACGTCTTGGTCTCTGCGTCGGGGTTTATTTCGCAGCAAACCGCCCAAACCCTTCGCCCTTGTGTTAAGCGCATAAAGCCCAAGATCGCGCAGCATCAGCCAAAAGTTCAATCCCGCGGTTAACGCCTAGAATCCTCTATTTTATTAAGCTTTTATGTAAAGCATATCTTTTTGTAGCGCTAACCTACTTTTATGGATGAGCGGTATTTATGGGGAAGGGAAAAATGTAGAATATGTAACGATGGTGCCCTTATCTGTGACTAACATGTGACTTGTAAGGCGTTTTTACCTTACCCTTGGAAGTTTTCTTAATATAGGTAAGAGCTTCCATCCACTGGAGCTCTACTGGAGGGAGACCCTGTACCAGGGTCGTCTGCTTATGTACCTCCGTCTTACCTATTTCTGCCGCAAAGCAGCAGTGCTTGCATTGCTGTGTTCCGGTTTGAAGGGTAAGATATGGCAGTGAAATTACTAGGTACTGTGACTTTACATCTGGTGTCACAAGTTGGCAACGTACACTGTGGTTCTTGTGGGGGTTGCAGTTTTGCTGTGAATCTCACAAGAGCCACATGTATTATACGTGACTGTTACCACTTACCATCAGGTGGGCAGTTTGCTTGTTTGCCAACTTTCTGCAATAAAAAAATATATGCCACTAATCATTAAGTAAAAAATCATAAAAATAACTGCACCCACGACACAGGAGAAAATCCTAGTGTGGGGCGACGTTTTTTTTTAAAAAAAAAATCATTGGTGAGACCCAGAGGGGGGAGGGGGGGAGTAAATCTTAAATTCCGACTCAACTTTTAGCGGCACAAGGCGCGGTTACTTTTTTAAAAAAAAAATCAAAGGAACAAAAACTTTATTTTAACACTAGCTCCGAGTAGAAGCTAGTGTTAGCATGCTACATTATCTCAGTTTAACATAGGCTACAAATATATTATTTTTCTACGGGAAAATATAAAATTCCTACGAGAAAACAAAAACAACGGGGGCGAAGGTGCGTAAAGTAAAGCTGCGGGCCAATTATGGAGCTTTCATCGTATGACATGGTATAAATTTGAGAAAAAGAAGTCATGAAATACTGCATTTCGTATTACCGATCTCCAATGATATCATCACTAATGGCATAATTTCAATGATGTCATCATTAAATAATGTGATCAAAAATCTGACCGAAATCGTATTTTTCGTTATGCACTATGATATCATTTGCAAAACCATGAGATCGGTAATAGGCCCTCTGGTTGTTAAAAACTAACTATATCGACATCCAATTTAGTATACTTTACAGATTATTTGAAAATGGGTTAGAAATAAAGCTGGCTAACAATAATATATTTGTAACTTTGCATTTTCTTTAAAAATAAGTACTAAATAAATTGAAATTTTAATTTATTTATCACCAGCTGCTGCCTGCAAATTCATCTGCGTTCAAGTTAATTAAAATTCGAAAAAAATAGCGTACCTATATGTTTTCCCAAGGGCTTAAACTATCCCGTGAAGCGTGAGAGCATAATAAACAAACTCACTTTCGCATTTAAAATATTAATGTGATCTTTTAAAAAAATGCAGAGTCACAAATATAAAAGCCTCCTACTAATCAGTAAAATCGCGGTTTTAAGTTAACAAGCTTAACAATGAATTTAGTATCATAAAAGTTGAAGCCGGTAAAATACCTAAAGGAAGGAATAAATATAATGCTGAGAAATACTGGGAGAAAAATGAAGGCTGGTCTTTAAGCTAATGACGTTTCAGTTTATCTTGGAAGCTTAAGGGTAATGTATCCTGGAAATAGTGGAGCTTGATGGTACTGGAATTTATAACTCAGAATCAGATAAATGTATTATTATAAACTCAATTATATGTAATAGGTATTCACGTGTCTGCAAATATAGTCTCGTAGATAGCACATTGGTTATTGGTATCTTAAAAGCAACAAACGGATAAAAAAGCAATTTTTACTCCTCCAATTTTTTTAAAGAATCGTCCAGGAAGTCTTTTACCCGATAGGAAGAATGGACACAAGAAACCAATCAACTTTATCAGAAGTACCGATATGTACAATATTTTCCATCCATGATACCATTAGTTTATATTGTAGGTACATGATGATACCTTTTTACAAGCTTTTATTTAATTACAACATAATCTTGCTCTGTATATTTTTTCCAAAAAATTAATAATATCTACTTGAAAAATTGTAAAATGATCGTCAAACAAAGTATAACTTTACTTTGTTTGACGATCATTTTACAATTTTTCAAGTAGATATTATTAATTTTTTTCAGTTTTGACATTTCGTTTTCAGTTCTGACATTTCTTTCTTTTATCACTTTAAATATATTCGTTTAATCTTAACGGTTTTTAATATTTCTATAACCATAGTACCAAAACTATATGACTATGTTTTAAACAATATTCAAAATTTGAAAAACATATTGTATTAGTGAGAAGCATTCTTGCTTTAACGATATTTCGTGTAACTGAACTTGTTTTTGATGAGGCATATTTAAACAGAAGACCGCTTGCAGAGCTGTAGAAAATGCAATTATTTTAAAATTCATCTAGACTACCTACAGTTAAAAATTATAAAGTGTAAATTAAAATTAAATTATTTTGAAACTCTACTTCTCGTTGCTTTTTAAATATACTATTTTTAACAGAGAAAGCGCCTCCTACTAATGTTATGGAAAACAATGATAAATCTGAAAACATAGTGAACATAATCTAATTCATTCATCGAGTGATTAATTGAAAACTTTTTTGCACATGGAACATGCGTAAACAAGACATCATCATAACAGCTCATACACGTCCCCACCGAGGGGCTCGAGCTTATACTAAGTTAGGGTGTTTAGGCCTTAATCAATCACGCTGGCCCAGTGCGGATTGGTCGACTTCACATACACCTTTGAATTTCCTCGCAGATGTATGCAGGTTGCCTCACGATGTTTTTCTTCACCGCAGGAGCGTCAGGCAAAAATGTACATATGAAATTCGAAACACGAATAATACATTAATACATGGCCATCGAGCCCAGAACCTCCTGATTGGAAGGCCAGTGCCGAGTCCAATAAGCTAAGGTAGCAATATCTATGAGGCAACCTCAAAGTTAAGGAAAGTTGTTTTAAAGTATAGCGCTTAACAATTTCAAGGAGAGAAAAAAACGCTTTGAAATACAGAAAACAGGATGAAGTTTTCAAATGTACACGCATGCATAGTTATATATTAATAAATAATGTACAATTCATCAACTATCAGAGGAATTTCAATTTTAGGACATTGCCAAAAATGCTTGAGTAAATCAACGGTTTCATGATTGATCTAAATACTAGCGACGGTTTTGAAATCAAGTTCTGTCTCGAGCAATTCATATGGTTCGGATGTTTGAAAAACATCGAAATAATAATAATTTTCAACAAAATTCATGTAATAACTATGTCACATTGAGATTCGTTCAAGTACCGTATAAAAGTTAGGTGAATTATCTTTTATATTTAAAACATTATCGACACAAAAGCTTCAAAGAAATGTCTGAACCAAATTAATGGTTCAGGCATTTTTGAGAAGTTTAGAACTTAGAAGATTCTACAACATTTTACATGTAAAACACTTTAATGTAACAGCATCCTGCTTCTAACACATAAGATTCAAATAAAAGAAAACTTAATATAAATTGTTCTTGTCTCTTGCGCTACGTAAATAAAATCCGCTAGGAATGTTCTAGGACATATTAGATTCCTGTGTCTATCGCTCTGTATAGCGACAGGGGCCTTACCACGATCGCTTAGAGTAACGTTAAAACAATATTGAAACAAAGACACCACAATCACAGCGTATAGCGCTGTCTCACACTCACTGCGGATAGTAAATCTGCTGATATTAAACTGTTGCAAGTGATCATGGTAAGGAGACAGAGGCCCTGTTTTTATCATTTGCCTGGCGTCAAGCGTGTCTTTGCTCGATTCCTATTGATTTTCGCTTCGTTCTCGATGAATAAAATAATATGACGTTAATCAATATTATTTTGTTTTTGTCAAAGACTAAGTGAAAATCCGCAGAAATCGGGCGCAAGCGACGCTCCACACCAGACGAATGATTCAAAATCCCAGGTTTAAAGTATTGCATAATTCATTATTTATATATTACTGTGTAAAACTTAGCTTTGGGCTCTAGAGTAGGTTCAACGATAATAAAACAAGTAATGTTTATTACTTTCCTAATTGTGAACCTATTCCAAACAAAGAAGTCATAAAATTATTTTTATTGATGATTTTCTCGGTGGGGCAGAGGACGTCCAGAGTACCCCTTCAATTACCTCCTTTACAATACCAGTAACTTTACAAACAATAAAAATAGATATACGGCCTATAAACTCGGATATAAGTATACTTACAAGTATTAATTCTGTCGACCTAATTTACTGACTTAATAAATATTAAGTGAATGAAATTTTAAGGCTTACTTCCAAATAAAAAATGTATAAAATATTAAAGACTCCGTAGTCAATATGAAATACGCTGCGGTACTTTTTATTTATTATAATCTAATTAGCAAAATTTTTCGATTCACAAAATAACCGAGCCTCTTAGGAGCTTAACAAGCGACTAAGATCTCTTAAGTCTTGCTGAGGAGCGGAGAACGCGCTTGCATTCAAGCCCCGTGAATGAATGCACTAATTAAATGCCAGAACGAATGCTCATTCAGTCCTTTCACTCAAGGCGGTCCGCCGTTTTATTGGGTCGAGTATTCGCAAAGGATTCGCAGCTCCGAGCCTCGTCTTTAATGTCTAGTTCTTGTCTTTTTTTTAAGGTAAATTTGAGCGCGTTTGACCACAATCTTGCCTGATGGAAAGCGAAGATGTGATCTAAGGTGGAGCACGCAAGCTCAAATAGTGCCTGTTCACTCTTGCCTTGAAAACCCCCAAGTTATAACTAATAGGAAACACAGACGCAGGAAGATCATTCCACAGCTTCGCAGTTCGTATGATAAACGAGGAAACAAATCGTTTGGTGCGAGTGGGTGTAAGGTCGACTACATAATATAGATGAAATCCCTCACCACGTCTTGTGGTCCTATAGTGGAATGGTGCTGGTGGTATTAAGCTATGCAATTCCTCAGCACACTCGCCGAAATGCAACCTGTAAAATACAGATAGACTTGCGAATAGACGGCGATCTTCGAGGCTCTGAAGCTTTTTGGATACAAGCGATTCATCACCGATCAATTTTCTAGCACGCTTGTCTATGGAGTCCAAAGCTTCGAGCTGGTATCGAGCTGAGCCAACCCACAGATGGAAGCAGTACTCCATACAGGAGCGAACCTGAGCTGTGTAGAGGCTCAGTCAATGCCGGGAGGTAAAAAAATTGCGGTCTTTTGCAAGGATACCCAATTTTTTGGAAGCGGTCTTAGCCTTGGACTCTATACAGGGTAAATTTTTAGGTACCGGCAACCTCGCAGATAGCTAACATCATTAACTACAACGTTTGTTTTACGAGTTTTAAGATAACTCATTACATTGAACAAAAATCAATTTTCAACTTTTTATTGCACTGTCGTGACATTGATAAGTCTATGTTTCATTTATAAATGACGACGGAAGACAACGCTACGCTCGCGCGCTGTGCGCGTAGAGTTACAAATATTCTAGAGGTTATATTAAATGAATATTTATTTTTGTATGAAAGTAAAATCTAACGAATTATCAAAAGTCGTAGAACAAACGTTGTAGTTAATGATGCTTGTTATCTAATCCTGCGAGGTTGCCGGTACCTCAAAATTTTGCCTGTATATCCTCCGAAAGGGGGTTAAATATAATGTACCATCTTAAAAATACTTCGATACCCTAAGCTCTCTTATCAAAAAATGATACTGAACAACAAAAACAAAAATTTACTATTACAATAGTACTAGCAATTTTAGTAACGAATACACATTAAATTGTATTCTAAGCCCAAATTTAGTAAATGAGCACCAAATTTTAGCGAGCAAATTAATACACCATTTCTACCTAAATAAACCACTATGATTGCCATGAAATGCATCCATATTACCAAGTAATGTAAAATGATGCCAAATTTAGGAGCACCTACCGCTCAAATTTGAAATTACTTTCTATAAGTAACCATCTTTTTGTTTTTTTTTATTTAATAAAAAAATATTGTTATTCCAGGAGTTTTAGTTTTTAACCTGATAGGCATTTAATTGAATAAACGCTCCCTTTTTTTGGCAGTGGTAATTTAATTTAGGGAATATAAATATCAGTTCAGTAAACATCTTACAATATATTTGTAAAGGATCAAATTTTAGGAGATTATTTACTGTGTTTAGGAGAAATAATGATTTACATAATTATCTTTATTAGGATAATGAGATGTTAAATATTTGCTTGACATTTTAGATATTTTTTGGGTCACCAATGATATGTTTGGAGACATTGTCTTTAATTTGATAGTAATATGTTATATTTTTGGCTATAATTTCACATGAAAATGGTGTTTTAATTTTGGTGATCGTTTACTATTTTCGGCAGTAAAAATTGTTTTTTTGGCGTTATAGTTTACTATATTTGGTGATCAGTTAAACACATAAGCCCTCCGAAAGTTGCATACCAAGGAGTCTATAGTTGACTTGCATTGAATATGTAGTGACTATGTCAGTTTAGTGTTTTGTTTATAACACACGTGATACACATGGGGCCTCATATTTATATCATTCGTCTGACACCGTGTCCTCGATATGTATTGATTTTCGTTCGACATCCAAATTCAATTAATTATTTTGTGTCACTAGTAATATTTTGTTTATACCATATGACATGTATGATTTTTTATTTATTTATTTAGACACACCAACAGTATACACATTAAACATTACATAGACAAAAATGAAATTAGATACAATACTGAGAATCAAAAACAAACACAAAACATTTTATAATAATGTATGTAGATGAAAAACAATACATTTTTGAATTATTATAAAAATAAGCTATGGATAATATGATTTCAACACCGTACTTTTAAATTTGGATATTATATCGTGAAAAATGTCGATATCAATTTTGCTGCATAATATATTGTACTCCTTAAACATCCTCACAATTTAGTTAGTGCCGATATTAGTTCCACAATGATGCCACAATTTTTGTATCATACGTCTGATTCAATTAAATGGATTAATGAATAATTGCATTATCTCTGGTGTCAGTATTAATATTTTGTTTATCATATGAGATACTTGTGATGTCTCATTTTTTTGTATCATTCCTCTGGCGACTACAGCTCGATATCTATTGATTTTCGTTCGATATCCAAAACTGAATGAATGAATGAATATTATATATTTTATTGCATAATGAAAAAATGATATAACTACACATAATGACAACGTTAACAGAAAAGGCGCCCGTACTGACTGCCTTCAAGACATAACCGGTACTTTGATAGAAAGAAAAATGGTTTATTTAGTGGCACTAACACGGTATAGCACAAAAACGGTCACGGTTCACCAAAATACTCGTAATATTTAAAGGTATCTAAAGGTAAATTCATCACAAATGGCGATTCTGTAGGCAAAATATTGAGGGTAATCAAGCTTAATTTTTTTCATACAAACTAGATTAATTATTTTTTAATCCATGAGTGTTGATAGCCCTATATCAGCGTACAAGGAACACTATGCCGTCACTTCATTCATAACTATCGAGCGTCCACGTAACTATTACTTTTGCTCAGACCCCACAAAATCAATAAATATTTATTAGGGAGAAAAAAGTTGATTTCATAGTCAGCTGGACTATGGTTGTCAGTTGAAAGTTTTTGCTCTCAGTTTAAATTGGTCTCGCGCCCACTCATAACCAGAAACTCATAACTGGATTAAATGTGGTGACTCATAACTGACTTAAGGACCCACTCATAACCATGGTTATGAAATATATTTTAAACTTATAAAATATTTAATTTCGAGGAATAACTCATAACCGAACATAAAAAAAGCAAATACCTAAACTGTGAACTATATTGAAGTACAGTTGAGACCAATAGTGCTTGCTTACTATTATATGTATACTTGCATACTAATTTTAAAGTAATAGGTACTTTTTGTTTTACGAGTATTATTTCATACTAAAAATAAATATTTAGTTACAGTACAAATAGCAACACAGTCTTAACTGCCATTTCAAGACGCAATACACAAAAAATCCAGTGCTTACCCGTGGTTATGGAGTACTATTATATATTCTGTGCCATGGTACTACTCACGCGCCGGTAGTACTACGGGTGAATAATTTTGCCTGTAGTACTACTTATTATCTTCGACACCAAAGAACACCATGTGGGTAACTATCGGTTTTAATATTTATATTATTTTGAAGAAATTAAGGAACGCTTTAATAAAAATTATTTAAAAGCAACTTTAACGCAACTTTCAATTGCGAGTCATTTCATTTTTTAACCGCCATAACAAATTGGGGGACTTTATCATTTCCATTGTATGTTCTTTTTTTACGTTTGCTACCTCATAACTCTGTCATTTATTAATCGATTTGGAAAATATTTTTTTTGTTTGAGGGGGTATAGTTCTCGATAAGTCTCATTGTCACCAAATCCGGGATCGGGCTACAAATACCTGTAGTGTTATACTAACAGTAGTACCAACGGTAGTACCACCGGTAAGCACTAAACAAATCTTAGTGCGAGGAAGGCATAAATAGATCCTCTCCGTGACATCTTCAACAAAAATAACAATATTGAGAAGTGATTGAGAATTAGTTTGTTCTGATAGCTACATCTCATCTAATCTTTCAAGCGCCGCATAAGAGAATACTATCTATCCAAGTCCTAATTATGATATATAAAAATTTAACAATATTCATATTATTTGTGTAATATGTATTTCTACATATTTTTATTTAGTATGTTATATAAGTAGTATGGTTTTATGTTTATATATTTTTTACTATTTGATCGCCTTCTAAGCTACAATACACGCAAATTCTAATATATTTCTCCTTTCGCAGGTCTGCTGGAAGAAATTTCATTTATGAAATAAGCAGATCCTTTTTAACGGACTTCAAAAAGATAGATACAGTCGAACATAGAACCTCTTCCATTTTCTAAGTCGGTTCAAATAGGAGGTTCTCAGTTTGACCTGTATGTTTGTCCGCAATTATCTCGCGTTTGGCTGAATCGATTTTGATGCGGTTTTCAGAAAAGTATTTGTTACATTTAGGATAAGGTTTTGGTATTTTAAATTAACTAAAAAGATAATATAAAAACTTTGATGTTGTTTGTATTCTTATATTATTTATAACTTTTTGGTGTTTTTGAAGTCGGTTTAATTTTTTGTAAAAATAAATTACATTTTGTCTTCTGTATTGTTTGTGCTGTCTAATATTAATGCGGGAGAGAGATTACACACCGCAATAGCCACCCTCACCTTGCCGACCTGCAAGATGCCTCTTTACACCTCTTTTTAACCGACTTCAAAAAAGGAGGAGGTTATCAATTCGGTTGTTTTTTTTATGGTTGTTACCTCATAGCTCCGTCATTTTTAAACCGATGTCCAAAATTCTTTTTGTATTCGATAGAGTATACTGCAAGGGTGGTCCCATGGTCACCAAAGTCAGGATCTGATGATGGGATCCCATAGAAAATAGAGGAAACCACTAATTTAATAAATTAGGGTTTCTTTAACTGAAAAGATTTCATTCACTAAAAAGTTTTCCTTAATTTTCTATGGGATCCCATCATCAGATCCTGACTTTGGTGACCATGGGACCACCCTTGTAGTATACTCTATCGAATACAAAAATAATTTTGGAAATCAGTTTAAAAATGACGGAGTTATGAGGTAACAAACATAAAAAAATACAACCGAATTGATAACCTCCTCCTTTTTTGAAGTCGGTTAAAAATAAAAAAAAATTACAAAAAATAATAGGTACAGACAACATCATACTTCTATATTGAAGTCGGCGCCAAACGATGATCTCCTAGAAAGTGTTAAAATTTGTCACCGACTTCAATATAGTAGAAGTGTGATGTTGTCTGTACCTATTCTTATATTATTTTTAAGTTTTTAGTGTTTTTGAAGTCGGTTTTATTTTTTGTTAATTTTTTTTTACCAAGCTTTTTACTTTGATTTAAAATATTATTCACCCTTTTTTGTTAATAATTATTAAAGCGACTGTACATAATTGTGTAGTTGTGTTGGTTATGAGTTTCGTCTTCTCACATCAGCAGTTATGAGTGGGACCTTTACGTATTGGTTATGAGATTTTTGGTTATGAGTGGGCGCGAGACCTTTAAATTTTATTGAGATTGTCATTTTATCATTAATTAATCAGCCATTCATTCATTCGTTGTAAACCTGATGACGGTTAAAAATTACAGTTGAAAATGACACATGTGCCTACTTAACAGCGACAAGCGAGTTTATTTATTTTACCAATTACCTACTAATCTTTATTACAAAATGTTACAATAACAAGTTGTATAAATATAAAGGGAAAATTTTAAGAGAAATTTCAAACCTCATTTAATCCCGTCGGGAGTGAAATATTCGTAAATCTTTTAAATGTTATGTGTGTTTCTTTATTTTATATCGAAGTAACAAAAGCGAGTTTTCACAAACATTACCCAGAAAATGATAACGCTCTATTGAAACTATAAGCTGTTTGCACGTTCTAACGGATTCGATTTCAAAGGATTCCTTCCAAAGTGGACGTCAGCATTATTATCTAACTTTATGTTAAAGTTTCATGTTACGAAATAAGCTTAAGAGGATTGTGAAGCTATAAATTTTCAAACAAAAAGCGATAACGCTTTTCTCCCTCTTTACATAGTCTAATTTTCATTATTTTTGGAAATGTTGTAGATATAATGAAGATCTAGGTTTGTACGTTTTGATTTTGAAGTAATATTGCTCAGAATATAAATTATTTGTATCCAAATATTCATATTTTAGACTTAAAAACATTTTTATCTTTTTTGACTAAATTATTCTGAATTACACAAAAAGCAAAACGTGCAAACATAGATTAATGTATACTGAATCTAATGAGACCAAAAGTGTTTAATTTCGTAGAGGTTTAGAGGGGAAAACAGATATCGCCCGAAACAATATTTCAATGAGAAATTTAGGCACTTGCCTCAGACTTTCAACTCTAAGTGGTGTGCAACAAACTGCATTTTTGAAAGTGCATACTCGAGCCATGAATTGAAACTGCACAGTCCTCTTGTAAGTGTAAAGTCAATCAATATGGCAGTACATCGTAGAGTTGAAATTAGACTTAGAATAATATCGATGTAGATATCGTAATTGGCTTTGGCAGTTTTGTTATTTCTCAAGACCTGTATTATTCACACTTTTGCACGTCAGAGAAGCTACGTAAGTCACAAAAGTTCACAAGTCTACGGCGGGAGTCTTTGTGTCTCGTATTTAGATTATGTAAGTACTACGTCACTACGCTTACAAAAAGATTCCAAACACGTAGGTGTATCAACACGTAGGTGTATACAATAAACACTTGAAAATATACTGAGAGAGAGAGAGAAAGACATCATGATACCAACCTCTTTAAACCGATCTCTGAGAAAAGTGCGTGAACATATAATAAATTGTACCTACATTGGTCTCACTGCACGTTCCTGTAAAACAAATTGTTCTTGATATAATTCTTACAGGCAAACCGTAATTCGTCCGTTTAGGTTTCGTTAACATGACGAAAGCAAATTGTTAACGGATTAAGGTTGTTTTCATTTTGACTTGTTTGTTTTCATTTAATTTTGCCGTATCGTAGAATAACCACAATTAATATACATGATAACCACAGGTAAGATAAACAGACTTTTATTCAAATAATCAATAATGAGCAACTTAATTCTTCATAAAAACCACCTTTTTAAAACACTTTCAATAAGCATTGTTTTCAATATTTTTCAGCGGCACCAAACCACTTTTAGGAGCTCTTTTTATTGCTTTGAATAACAGCCCCAGGAATAGTATGAAAAAGAATTCATTTGCCAGCAATATATAAGGGCTTTTTACATAATGACGAGTGGATTTATAATGGTTTATAAAAGGACGAGGCGAATTGTAAACGGACGAATAATACAAATTGCCTGCTTCATGTAATCTGCTCCATACATTTTGAATTTCGATCTAGGTAGTTGTTGACGATTTTGAATGCAGAGTTCACAACCATCATTATAGAGAGGAACACGAGCATAAGATATGTGATTTTCATTCTTAAATTTATATTTAAGCCAATAAGGCGATAGGAAGTTAACATATAAAGCCAACCTTCTGCTTTGCATAACAACAATAACTGATATAGACTGTCTTGTTGCATTAATTTCGCCTTTTGCACTCACTATAGTGTCTCGCTAGTTCAAAATCGTATAAATCAACGCATCATAAAAATCTGCATAGAAGAAAAAATGCATTATTTATTAGTAAAAGCACTAAAACTTGTCCAAAGAAACCCCCTTTAAGCAAACTTTAGCACATAAACGGGGTGAAAACGACGCCGTTCAGAATTGGCATCTCGCCAATCACTCTGTGACCTATATGCTAAAATAAAAAGCTCATAAGTTCAGGAAGTCGATATAGGTAGGTATGCTTAAACTGTGAATGCACAAACTTCATCATCATCATCATCACAAATCATATATAATACTTCCTCACCGAGTGAGGATCTCACTCAGTGCGGATTGGTCGACTTCACATACGCCAATGAATTTCTTCCCAGATAGTGCAAGCTTGCCACACTTGAGGCAAATTTGAATGAAACTTTCTAGTTTCCCATCAACAAGCTTGCATGATGTTTGTTTTTCAATAACGCAAGGTACATACAATATTGCCCCAACAAACTAGTCCCTTTTTAAAGTTTGTTGGGGCAATATTGTATGTACATTGCAACATTGTATACTGCCGCAAAAAACGAAAATCATGCAAGTTTGTTAATAGGAAACAAGAAAGTGTGGTTCAAACTTACCAGACTTGTCCTTGCTATCTGGGTTCACAGATGTATGCAGGTTGCCTCACGATGTTTTCCTTCACTGTAGGAGCGTCAGACAAATGTACCCTGGACCTCCCGATTGGAAGGCAAGTGCCGAGTCGACAGCGCCACCGACGCTCCGCTTGCACAAACATAAACGCATTCAAAGTTTGAAGACTGCACATTCTTTTCGTCCAAGGATGATGTCTGTTGGATATAGGCTCGCCGTATGGCTATTACCCCATGTTCAGAACAATCCCGTACAGGCATAAAAGCCCCCGCCCCGGTTAACTAGGCTGGCAGTCCCGGATTGATCCGATTTTATTTTAAAATTCCGATCCGGAATGATTTTAGATTTAAAAATACGTGCAATGGCGATTCGCGGTTATGAATGGCTTAAAAAAAAAATATTATTAATATTAAATCTAAAATCGACGGCATGGTTCCTAAGAACAGATTTCGCTATCTCTCATAATTTCTGACTACTCCCTACTGATCCATTTGGATTGCTCACCCGGTATATAAAATTACCGCTAATATGGACAGAACTAAACAGAATTCCCCTCACCAGATGTAACTCGCATTAAACTACATTCTATACTTGCGATGGTATTGAAACTAGCATAAATAATCTCCGCATCATTCATGGGTGTCCTTAAACGGCTACCCTAACTCAGCTGAAAGGCATCATAACCCAATTCGGGAAGTACACACTCGGAATCCATTAATCCAAGCACCGTACTATGACATGAAAGGCGGCTTGGGCAAGTCTGCGAAGATATGACTCGGCATGACGGTCCAAATTTGCTGGACTAGCGTCAATTCGAATCGCGGACCGAATTTGAAACAGCCAATCAAAACGCCCCGCTATCGTGTCATCGTGCATTCGAAGGGCAGTCTGTACGCTCTGATTGGTTGAACTTTTGGTCTGCTTTGAGATTGGTTGCAATTTATTTGTGGAATCGATCCTCTTTGATTTTGGAACGCTTATTCGACAATTGCAAATTTGATGATGCTCGGTGATGAAGATTTGTGAGAAGCAAAAAGTCATCATCATCATCATCACAACTCATATACGTCCCCACCGAGGAGCACGAGCCTACCCTAACCTTTTTTTTTTATTATTTCGGAGGGAATTCTCATTGATACCCTGCACTGGGGGGTACAGGGTTATGTTGGACTCCGGCGAGAAGGTGACTCGCCGACCTATCAACTAAACCACCCCGGGGTTCAGCAGCTCGCCAGGTAGGCAGGGAAGGGGGAGTTGCACGCTGGTGCATTTATCCCCGGCATACCCCGCCCGGCGTTCGCCCACAGGCACATCGTTCTCTTCCGTCAGAGGCATGGGGGGTCCGGAACACCCCACAGAGCACTCCCAACGTCGCAGGAACCTGTGCAATGCAGGCAGCCGTCACCCCACTGACAACTACCCGCTGGCTCCCACTAGGGCAGCGAAGTCTGGTGGAACAACCTTCTTCGTCGCCCTATCCTCCGACGCCTCCTCTTATCTGCGAGAGGATCCTCCTCCCTCCTGCGTTCGGCTGTCTCCTTCTGCGCGACAACAGATTCGCAGAAGTCGACCATCGCCTGCCACGATCGGAGCCTACCCTAACCTGTTATGTTTGGGCGATTAGGCCTTAGTCAAACCACGCTGGCCCAGTGCGGATTGGTTGACTTCACATACACCTTTGAATTGCTTCGCAGGTGTATGCAGGTTTCCTCAGGATGTTTTTCTTCACCGTAGGAGCGTCAGATAAATGTACATATAAAATTCATAAAACGAAAAACACATCAGTACATGGCAGGATCGATCGCGGGCCTCTGGATTCTACTCGGGGCACAGTCCAGTGCCGAGGCCACAGCGCCACCGACGCTTTAAAAAAGTACGAGAAAGGAATACAAAAAGACACCGGAGGGAGACTCCGTACCAGGGTCGCCTGCTTGGGTACTTCCGTCTTACCTATTTCTTCCTTAAAGCAGCAGTGCTTGCATTGCTGTGTTCCGGTTTGAAGGGTAAGATGTTTTATGTCGGTACATCTGTAATCAGAATCAAACTATAAGCAGATAGCGTGAAAGATCTACGTCGGGCGTGTCTTCCAGTGAGGACATCTTCCCATTTTTTCCCTGTTTAGTACTGTATCTCTTCTTTTCTTTTAAAGAGGAAATCCTACAGGCCGTCTTTCCATACAAACGTAATCTCTTGTTCCGTTCCTGGATAATGGCACAGTTGCTCTATTTTTTCCAATAAAATCAATGGCCACTATAAGCATGTCCCTATGCATTCTTTTTTTTATTAATTTAATTATTAAAAGAGATTTTAAACCTTCGAAAACGTAAAGAATCGACCTAATTTACTGCTGTATTCAAACGTCCAGCAAACATATTGAACAAGATTACATTAAAAAAGCAAAATATAGGAACACAGAAAAAGCCCTGCTTTAATTTTTGACGCGATAAGTAATTAAATCTGCCAATTTTTCGCGGAGAAAACAGGGGACTACAAAACGTACTCGTATATTTTGTGTAGTAATAACTTAAAAGTACTTAAAAGAATACTTTTAAGTACCTACTCGTATTAACTTCGTTTGAAAATTCTAATGGATAAAATTAATTTTATCCATTAGAATTTAATTTACTTGTTTATCTACAAAAGTAAATCGCGACAAGCTTTTATGTCATATAAATTCTGTCAAATGTGAAATGACGTTATAAGTAAAAGTTTTAGTGTAAATGTTTATTTTTTTTAGCGCATTTAAATAGAAGCTTGTTTTTAAAAAGATTTTTTACATTTAATTTATTTTTTACTTTTTAGTTGTCACTGGACACGTTTCTCAATCTGTTCAGCTCATTCAACGCATCATTGTTGCAAGGTCGTTTGCCGGTTAACTTGGAACAGTCTAGCTCTTCAATAAGAAGACCTAATGATTTTACCCTACTTAAGGCCACGTATGCTTGACCAGCAGCGAAGAACTTTGAGCCTATTTCAAGTTATTCTTAGCAAGACCTTTTATTTGATACCCATATTGTAGGAGTGCATTTAACAATAATTGGTCCGCCATCTTGGGTATGCCGCCATCTTGGATTTAGAATGACGTCACATAGTTAACCATGCATTTTCATCCAAACTGTATGTGTATACAAAATATCAGCTCAATCGGTTAAAGATATCTACTTCAAAATTGATTACCAAGCTTTAGAAGTCCGCCATATTGGATTATTAGTGACGTCACATTACTTTTCGAGTTACTTTTAGCAAGACCTTTCATTTGATACCCATATTGTAGGGGTACATTAAAAATAATTGGTCCGCCATTTTGGGATTTAGAATGACGTCACACAGTCAACTATGTATTATCATCCAAACTGAATGTGGGTACAAAATTTCAGCTCAATCGGTTAAAGATATCTACTTCAAAATTGAGTTGCAAGATTTCACCCGAACATACTTACATTGCAAGTTAAATAAAAGCTTGTAAAATGACATTTTTTTTCGCAAATAATGTCATCTACATACATTTTTTCTGAGGAACAACTGCAGAGAAATAAGCTTGTGGTATTTGTCTAATGCTCAAAGGGGTCAGTTAATGGCAAAACATTCTTTTCTTTAAAGTCAGTCTCTAGCCGAATTGCTTCTGTGACATAAAAGTATGGCGCGTTGCTTCTGTGACATACTCGTAATAGTACAGTAGGCTCCCATTCAAGCTTTACATTTACACTACGAAAACCGCCACTATTACGAGCGACATAAGGACGGTCCAAAGGTCAAACACTATGGCTTGACAAGGAGCTTACTGTCCATACAACATTAGCCGTATTAGCCCACAGCAACAACATTTACGACATAATACTGTAAAAATAACTGAAATAAACAAATCTTGCCGTTATAACATTAGACAAAAGGAAACACTAAGGCCAAGAGAATTCAAAAATAGGTTTTTTAAAATGTCTTGCTGTCGAGCTGTGCCCCCGAACAAACGAGCTGAGCCGCGATAGAGACAACTGCAGCTCGGACCGCAGATACCTATGAAAAGTACACAAAATAAACGTTTCGTAGTCTCCTGATTTGTCCTTTAAAACTAGACCGATTTAATTACTTTTTGCATTAGAAATTAAAGATTAGGCTTTCACTCTGCTTCTAAGTTTTGCTTTTTACATACAATCTCGTCAAATTTGTTGGCAGGATGTTTGAATTCAGCAGAAAATCTGTCTGTTTGACAACATTGAAGACATATAACAAATTATGGTCATCCTATTATATAATAGGATAAAAAAGCATAATTTATTTTATTTCACGCTAATTTATGTCCATTTTTTTGATATTTCGCGAAATAAATTTCGAATGTTTTTTTTTATTTTATCTGTGTCGGAAACGCCTATGATTGGACGTAACTCTGGTGACGTTACACGCAAGTAAATACGGATTCCTCAACTGATTACTCCTACTGTTTTGCATAATATGTCAATTAACTTATTTACTTGCGTGTGACGTCACGCACGTCATGTTTGACGCCATTACAGAAGCAGCGTTTTTGCCGCGCTTTTAGACATTAAAATTTTATTTTTGATTTTTAAAGATAAATAGATCTGATTACCTGGAAACATTAATGTAGTATGCATATTATATAATAATTTAAAATGATTTTCTAAAATTAGTCAAATAGGCTATTCTTTTTAGGTATTTGAAAGTTTTAATTACTTTTAATTGTTCATTTAATAAAATGGGAAAACGTAGGGATATGCCAAAAGTGACCATAGAATTTTTGGAAAAATAGAGCAATTATTGCCATTCTTCAGAAAGGAAACATAGGACTATTTTTGTTTGGAAAAAGGCATACGGGCCTTTTTCCAAACAAAAATAGTCCCATGTTTCCTCTTAAGAACTTTATTATCTAACTGCCATCATCTTTCACTCATCCTGTTATAACAATAAAATAAGCAATAACTATCGCAACGCGCGGATAAGCCGGAACACGCGGTCGAGCGGCGGCCATATTTATTGGCCAATCGCATCCGTTTCCGGTGCGTGATATAACGCGCGCTGCGTGCACTTTACCGGCGATCGCTCGAAAAATGTTTTGCAGATGACTGAATTATTGTTTTTACACTTATTGAATCAGCGTTTAAAATGTATACTTACCTTCATATAGGACTTTTGACCGAAGCGGGTAATCAAGGAGATTCCGTGGAAGGATTTTTGTTAGGAATGGTCACCAGGATGGCGCAGATAATGTAGGTATGTGTAATAGATTAAACTTTATAACAACATAAATGTAACAGCAACTGCTATAAAGTACTATAGACTAACAAAATTGTATTATACAGGGTGTAATGCAACCGCTTCCGAAAAAAGAGAACACCATTCTACTTGTAGAGTCAACATTTTTTTTCATTCCTACTTGTATATGCAGACATCTTGAGTATATTTGGGGTGTATGCTCATACAAAGTTAATGTGTTGTAAAATATTTTTTTTATTGTTTTTCTTTGTTTTGACGTCAATAAGTGCCTGTAAAGGCTTATGTTGAATTAAGATTTTTGAATGTTGAATTTGAAAAACTTGTGAAACTCAACAATTTTCCCCAAGGAATATTATTATGTCCTAAAATGTAAAAAAAATGGATTTCCCATAGTTAAAATATAATGTTGTATGGATAGTACAAAATTTTTTGTCGTTAGATATGTTCCTTGTTCAGTTGTTCAGTTTCACAAGTAGAATTGTGATCTCTTTTCTTCGGAAGCGGCTGCATTACACTCTGCATATCACTATGTTACCTTTTATCACCCCGCATAATTTAAGGGACGCTACAATGATTTAAACATTAATAAAAAAATAACTTACCTTTTTAATTTTATATAAATTTTCTAAAATGTCCCAAAAATACTGTTCTAGCTTAGTGCAGTATTTTTAATTGTTAAGGAGTAGGTATATAGCAAAACTTCCGATAAAAATGTCGGTAGTTGGTACTAACTACGCAGGCCAATGGTGCACCGCCCGCCCTCCCTCAATCGCATGCGACAAAGGAATATCAATAATTAGTACCACACCAACATGCAAATACTTAGATTCGACGCGTTTCGCCACTCCACGCGGCATCATCAGGGCGTTGTCGCCTTCGCTGCGCTCGGACGACTCGGTCGTCCGAGCGCAAAATTTATATAAAATCTAAGTATTTGCATGTTGGTGTGGTACTAATTATTGATATTCCTTTGTCGCATGCGATTGAGGGAGGGCGGGCGGTGCATCATTGGCCTGCGTAGTTAGTACCAACTACCGACATTTTTATCGGAAGTTTTGCTATATACCTACTCCTTAACAATTAGTAATGGACTTCCGAAAAATAACGCCTGACACCATCAATTGCAGTATTTTTTTTTGTTTTTTATAAAGCAAGGTACGTGTCTTAAAGCGTCCCTTAAATTCTTCGGGGTGATAAAAAGTATGTATGTAGTATGCTGTATGGGTCTAAGTTGCCCGAGTGCAAATAAATAAATCCTCGTAACATGACATGTCCTCCACAGTAGCCGACTCTCACAACATCTAGCATATTATTTAAAAAATAAAAAGTCAAAAATAATGAAACACATTCATCATCACATTTTATTATTGAAGTCGGTGCGAAATATTAACTAGCTACCTACATTAGTGTTTTTACATCACACATTTCAGGAGATCATCACCTGGCATCGATTTATAAAGCAAGACTCTTCGCGAGGCTACGCGGAAGACCAGGATCTTGACACTTCTTGGGTATCCAGACGTAGGACTGAGCGGAGACCTATTTGGTGTTCTCATTATAGATAAAGAGTTTCCTCTCTATCAAACACTAAACAAACGTTTTTAATTAATTCATTCATTAGTAGCATGTGATGTTGCATGTATTCTTCTATTATGTTTCTCATTTTAATGTACATTTGCCGACGCTCTTACGGTGAAGGAAAACATCATAAGACAACCTGCATACATCTGCGGAGAAATTCAAAGGTGTGTGTGAAGTCAACCAATCCACACTGGGCCAGCGTGATTGACTAAGGCCTAAACATAAACACCCTATCTTAGGGTAGGCTCGAGCTTCTCGATGAGGACGTATTATGAGCTGTGATGATGATGACTTTCCACGTACAGCTCACCAGAATTACTTGCAATATAACTACGCGTCAATCAGTTCCCATTATATTGAAGGTCAGAAGGGAAAGAACTATCCCCTAACTCCTAACCCACCAGAATCCATCCATTAGCTCGATAACTGAGATGATGACTACCTGAATAGCTTTAGAAAAACCTGAAAAACCTTAGACGTGTCTTTTAAATTTAAGGTTTTCTCAATTTCTCTGGGATCACATCATAAGATCCTGACTTGGTGACAAAAGGACCATCTCAGAAGCATACTAGTCTACTTTCGATTTAAAAAATAATTTTGAAAATCGGCCTACTAACGGCGGAGTGATCGGTGAACATACATAAAAGTAAAAAACAGTCAAATATAGAACCTCCTCATTTTTTGAAGTTGGTTAAAAAATAATAAAAAACCTTCTTTAATAAATAAATAAACGATATCTCATAAATCTCCTCTAAAACAAATTTTGGGCACCAAAAGTAGGCACTACGCTCAGCTTATCTTTACATTGTTAAAATTAAATAACTCGAGCCAACTCAGGGCTTTAATTAACTCCATTTATAATAAACTTGATAATTTCATTTGTCTATTTCATTGAAATTTGCAAACTTGTAAGGACTGTGGAAATTGCGAAACAACATTTTGGGTGATATTAAGGATATTAAACTATACAAACAATTATAACAATGAAAGTTGACATTTCGAGATATGACTACTATTTTTCGTGACTCGTTTTTACAACGTATGCTGACCTCCAAATACTTACAACGTCTTCTTATTGATATCGCATAACTTTAAGGTAATATTTTTTTCTATGAATAAAAATAATGCAAAAAGTCTAAGAAACAGGTTGCAAGATGCATACTTTCGAAGATATTTTATTCAGTTATCTGCAATCAGTCATAGAGACTATAAGCAAATGTTTTTGGAGGAAAATGGACATTGCGTATGGAAATGGTCAGTGCTACAACCAACATAATTCCGTCTTTAAATAATCCCGTCTTTAAGTCTGGAATGATGTGTCTGTTGATAAACAAGATAATAGCAATTTTGATTAGAATAATATCAAAATGGTCACTTAGTGTCATGCATGAGTCTTTATTTTTTATGTTTTTTTTTTATAAAATAATGGATGTGCCCTGAAGCGTCCCTTAAATTATCCGGGGTGATAAAAAAGTAACCCAGTATAGGTAGTTATTATTGATCAAAATAAAAATATCTATTTATTATCCAATAATTTAACAGAAAACTTATAAATGTAGGCGACACGTTAAGCTTTAAATTTTCAGATTATTGCCACTATTATGAGCGAAATAGGATTGGTCCAAAGGTCAAGCACTAAAAATAACCTGAAAAATTTCTTAACATTATTTCAATTAAGGATAGAATGAGCTGCGGGTCGTTACTCGTGGTCCAACCATTTTGTCCTCGCAATAAGTGTGAAGAGTAGTTGAGTGATTTGATTATAAGAATAGACCAAAAAGAAATCAAAGAATGCAAGTGACTTTGACCACGTGTCTGTAGGGAGTTAATATAAAGTAACAAAAAAACACGTTGCCGAGTTTGGCGAGCTACTACAAGTTAATGTGTGAACGCCGCTCACAATGTCAAAATGTCACAAAAGACATCAGTCAATTCACACTACCTAGTAATTTCACTGTCTATAAGTTTTAGCTCCATAGGCTCCATGTGGCACATTTCTATGGGTATTCAATTTAGAAGCAGAAGCATATCTCATTATTTTAACTATAGAGTACATACTCATCTCTATATATAATAAAATCGTAGGGGTACAAAAATCTGTAATTGCGAAATATTAAGAAAAAAAATACACAGGTCGCCTTAAAATCATTAGCAGAACACGATAGAATAGTTTTTAAAAAAATTGTTTGTTTGTTGGTTTGTTTGTTTGTTTGTTTGTTTGTCTGTTTGTCCGGAAAGATCTCCGAAACTACCGGACAGAATTTGATATGGCTTACACCACAATGCTTAGAATTTTCCGGAAGAACATTTAGGCATAATTTCGTTTGTTTAAATTCACTTTTTATTTTTAGTAAAAAAATACCATATAAAATTTTCGAATTGGCTTTAGGTCGAAAAACAACATGGCGCACGTGAAATTATTTTAACAAGTCTGTCACATAGTAGAGAGAGAAGGTACAGCCTGATCTTAAGTAATTGGATTTCGAAAATTGAAAGGCAGGAATGAAGTGTTTCACATAGTACAATTAAAATGTAATATTTTCTGTTAATGGCTGTGCCCAACTGGATTTCGCCAACCAAATTGTCTTTTTCTTATGTCGTACCGTGGTGGTAAGGCAAAAAGATCAAGCCATACAACCAATGTATAAAGCATTTTTTATGATAATACTTATCGAGTGACCATAAAATTTGTAGATTGGTTTAATTCTTGACAAATTTTCACAAAATCGGTACAAATTTTGAAATATTTGAAATATTGAAAAATGAAGATACTCTTTTCAAGGTATTTTGAAAGATGTTATATGTATTTACATTAGGACTAAGGAATCAAACTCTTTCATCCATTTAAAACTATTAAAAGTAATAGATTAATATTGCTAATTTAAAAAAATATCTGACTGCAATGTTCTGGATTACGCGTAGAGGGACGGGACGGGACTCTTGATCCTAATGTCTAAAATGACGGATCACATTTTTTTGGATCCACCCAAGGAACATGGATATCGAACGAAGAACCTAAAGAGTAGAACACATTGAACCTAGCCACGTTGACTTAATTTGACATGACTGCCGATAAAGTTCGTTTCCAAACCCAGCGATATGCATATCAAATGAAAGGCCTTGATGAGAAGAGCACTATGAACTTAGGAAAATCGCCCTAAATTCAACATAGCCGCCGCTCAAATAAAACGGATAAAAGTTCGTTTCCAAACCCAGCAATATGGGTATCAAATGAAAGGCATTGATGAGTAGAGCACTATGAACCTAGCAACATTGACATAAATTCAACATGGCCGCCGCTCAAAAAAGGTGGATAAAAGTTAGTTTCCAAACCTAGCAATATGGGTATCAAATGAAAGGCATTGATGAGTAGAGCACTATGAACCTAGCAACATTGACATAAATTCAACATGGCCGCCGCTCAAAAAAGGTGGATAAAAGTTAGTTTCCAAGCCTAGCAATATGGGTATCAAATGAAAGGCCTTGAAGAGTAGAGCATTAGGTACCTTGGAAAATCGACCTAAATTCAACATGGCCGCCGCTCAAAAAAAAAAGATAAATGTTCGTTTTCAAACCCAGCAATATGAGTATCAAATGAAAGGCCCTGATGAGTAGAGCACTATGAACCTAGCAACATTGACATAAATTCAACATAGCCGCCGCTCTCAAAAAAAAAAAAAGAATAATAGTTCGTTTCCAAATCTAGCAATATGGGTATCAACTGAAAGGCCTAAAAGAGTAGAGCATTATGAACTAAGGAAAATTGCCCTAAATTAAACATGGCCGCCGCTCAAAAAATGGATAAAAGTTCGTTTTCAAAACCAGCAATATGGGTATCAAATAAAATGCTTTGATAAGTAGAGCACTATGAACCTAGCAACATTGACATAAATTCAACATGGCCTTCGCTCAAAAAAGATAGATAAAAGTTCGTTTCCAAACCTAGCAATATGGGTATCAAATGAAAGGCCTTGAAGAGTAGAGCATTAGGAACATAGCAAAATCGACCTAAATTCAACATGGCCGCCGCTCAAAAAAAAAGGATAAAAGTTCGTTTCCAAACTTAGCAATATGGGTATCAAATGAAAAGCCTAAAAGAGTAGAGCATTATGAACTTAGGAAAATTGCTTATAAATTCAACATGGCCGCCGCTCAAAAAATGGATAATAGTTCGTTTCCAAACCCAGCAATATGGGTCTCAAATGAAAGGCCTTGATGAGTAGAGCACTATGAACCTAACAACACAAATAAATTCAACATGGCCGCCGCTCAATAAAGGTGGATAAAGTTCGTTTTCTAATCTAGCAATATAGGTATCAAAAATGAAAGTTCTTCAAGAGTAGAGCACTATGGACCTAGCAATATTGACGTAAATTCGACATGGCCACCGCTCAAAAAAGGTGGATAAAAGTTCGTTTCCAAACCTAGCAATATAGGTATCAAATGAAAGGCCTTGAAGAGTAGAGCACTATGAACCTAGGAAAATAGCACAAAATTCAATATGGCCGCTGCTCAAAAAAAACTGATAAAAGTTCGTTTCTAAGCCCAGCAATATGGATATCAAATGAAAGGCCTTGATCAGTAGAGCACTATGAACGTAGCAACATTGGCGTAAATTCAACATGGCCGCCGCTCAAAAAAGAAACATTTGCTTTTCAAACCCAGCAATAGGGGTATTAAATGAAAGTAGGCCCTGAAGGGTACCTAGAGCAACCATGCTCTAAGTGTGTTCCGCGGAACCCTAGGGCTCCACAATACCCCATTAAGGGTTCCGCAATAATTTAGAAAAATCAAAACACCCTCTCTGGTCGTACTTTTATTATGCTTATTAATAAAGAATACACTTTTAAAAACTATTGTTTTATTTTAGGGTTCCGTCAAATATTTCGCTTTCCAAAAGGGTTCCGTCACCAAAAAAGTTTGAGAACCGCTTCGGGGCCTATTGGATGTTCGATGTTAGATGTTACCTGTGTTTAGTGTCCTTCGAGACCGTGATAATGCAACGAACGTGAACTAACTAACGATAACTCCAAGTTTGTGTGTTGGATGTTAGTCATCACGGCGAGTTTGCTAACCGAACTATGCCAGCAACACTATATCGCACAGTACACGTTACAAAAACGGAAGTCTCAATACATTTTAAGGCTAACCGCATAAATACGTTTTTTCGCATTCGTTTTCTGAATGCGGGCATCCGAATGCATCAAATCTATACAAAATACTCATTGACTGCCGCACACGTTCGTTTTTATTACGAACGGAACACGTTCTGTACGTACGTTTAGGTAGAATGGTAGAAATCCCGAATGAGAAGAAACGAACGTCTGCGCTACGTTCACGAAACTCCGTGTCTGTATTCCGTGATCGGATATCGAATACGGAAAACGTATTTGTACAGTAACCCCCCCTTCATGCTATACATTAACTCTACGAAAACCGCCAGCATTACGTGCGACATAAGAACGGTTCAAAGGTCAAACAGTATAGCTTGACAAGGAGCTTATTGTACGACCAGTGAAAATTGGCCAAGTTGTCATATCCAAAAAATATATTTTGTTGGTGTTACCAACACCCATTATGAAATCTAAACTTTATTCGTATACAGTTCTAATTTATTAACAATTGTTTATTTTAATTCGAAACATGAATACGATAAAGATTATTCTTGCAACTGTGTAGTTCTTTCAACTGAAGAAGAATTTATTAATATCAATAATGTCTCTAAAACAATAATTATACTTAGTGTTTATAGTAATATGTAATGTATTTAATTTTGTGGACTGTTAGAAAAAGAGCATTACGAACCTACGAAAATTGTCCTAAATTCGAAATGGCCGATGCTCAAGAAAGGCAGAATAAAGTTGAATCATTATGGAATAAAATGGAGGAAAAAACTAAACACTGTGTTAAGTATTTTGATGGCGAAACGTAGTTCGCGGGCACAGCTAGTAACTAATATTTGGATTCATGTCTCTGGTACTTGTGAAGTGGTGGTGTGATAAAACTTGAGGGAGCACCAGAACCTTGTCGTTGATCTGCCTATGTTCAACAATTAAATATTATTTGATAAACATACAGACATAATATAAAATTATACCTAGAAATCTCATTACACCCAATGAACGCGCTGACGGCTTATCGTTTATTGAGCAATAAAAATAATTTTATCGAATACTCGCTGAGAGAAATGAAATAAGATCTTAAGTAAGTAAGATTTTACAAGATTGAATCTGACATTGAATGCTGGATCATTTGTGCGCTAAAGCTACGGACACACTCGGTGCTAACTAGGTACTATATATAATATTATTAATACATTTTGAGCAAATTGTGCTTACTTTATATGAAGAAGTTATAAAGCGAGCTTCGCCTGGACCTCTCAACAGCAGGAGCTGATTACCTTGCCGCTAATTATCGGTATAATGATTTGTTATTATTGTGACGATCTTAGGCAAGATGGTGATAGCTATCCAGGTGGGCTTCGAAGCGCTACCTCCATCCAAACAACGACGACCGGTGACAGGACGGCTGACTTAATCCTTGCACAAATTCTGTTAATGCTCTTGTACTGATGACGTAGAGTTTTCAGCCAGTAACACTCAAGAGACTCTAGGATAGGCGCCTAGACTAGCTACTGTAACCGCTTTAAATAAGATGGGCTCTTAACACGTTGTAAAGAAATGATTGTAAAATATCTTTATGTTTACCTAACTCACCATTTCAGGTGCATTTTCATGTATTGCTCTTTTCTAGTTTGAAGCGTAAGGCAGGCAATGTAAATTGTGACTAAACATCTTAAGTCACAAATTGGCAACGTATATTTCGGACCTTGTAGGTTTTTACAGAAACCATGTACTTACTGGTCGTACTGTAGGTAATACCGTCAGGCGGGCAGTCCGTTTGTTTGCCAACTTTGTTGTGCAAAAAATGTAATATGCCAAATCCTGCATCGATTGTGCTAATTAACTTACCTACCTATATTGCGCGTCTTATAAGATATACAAATCAACTTCGATGGCATATGCATATTTTTCTTTAAGGCGGTCAATTGCGAAATTGCGAATTTACTGGTTCTTTGTAGAGCGTGTAGTATAGAATTCCAGTTATAAAATAACAAAAATTAAAAATGCTTTCCTCTCAGTGCACCACAATCGATAGATGGTAGGTAGCGAAGTGCTCTATTGTGGAGACGGTTAGTCTACAGCTATAGAGAGAACAGATCTGTGACTAATACTCTAGATGTGGCCCTTTTTATAGTAGACCTAGCAAATGACACCATATCACCTGATGGTAAGTGGAAGTGGAAATCACATAGGAAGATAATCACTGCACTAGCAACCCTCATCTTGCGCGGTGTTTCAAGGTGGTTCTTCATGCCCCTCTCAACCTTTTAATACCCACGTGTGGTCTGACAGACACTCTGAGAGTTCCAAAAGTCTAGTTACATGTATGTATAAGTAAAAACGTATCCCTCAGCGCTTCTCTCTACCCCAAGGGCAGTCCCGGAACCGGAATTGTAAGAAGTGAAGTGTTCCCTACACGTGTGCTACGTAGTACTATTATCTATTCTGTGCATGTACTGGCAAAGAGTTTCATTTCTTGATTATGCGACATAGAAATGAATTGCCAAATTTCTTATTACGTGTTGGAATGTTAGTCACAGTAATACGAGTACGTTGACAGCAAAGTCTAACGCATGTATCCTTAAAAGCAAAGGAGGAAGCGAGTTATGGGACAGAAGCTCTTCAGAATACTCGCCGTGGTAAAAGCGATAGAAGAATAGAGCTTGGTGATGCAAATCGTGACATAATTATAATGATTGGAAGTTGTTGGGCACCTCCACATCGCCAATGATGCGTGTTGCGTGTCATTGTAATCTATCCAAATTTTTAAGAGGAAATCGTACAGCTAGTTTTTCCATACAAACGTAGTTCCCTGTTTCCTTCCTGGATAATGGCACAAGTTGTTCTATTTTTTCGAATAAAATCACTGGCCGCTATTAGCATGTTCCTATGTTTTCCTTTTTGTATTAAGTTAATTATTAAAAGCGATATGCCTCAAAAACCTAAAAAATCGACCTAATTTTTTGTTGTGTTCAAACGTCCAGCAAACAAATTCAACAAGATTATATGAAAAAAGCAGAACAGAAACACAGTAAATGCCTTGCTTAAATTTTTTATGCAAAAAGTAATTAAATCTGTCAATTTTTCGCGGAGAAAACAGGGGACTACGAAACGTATATTTTGTGTACTTTTCATAGGTATTTTCTGACCCAGCTGCAGTTGTCCCTATCGCGCTCAGTTCAGTTGTTTGGACACACAGCGCGACAGCAATACTTCTTTTTACAAATACCTATTTTTCAATTCTCTTGACCTCGGTGTTCCCTCTTGATGTTATTGTCCTGAACACACGCTCCGTCTTGCGCAAGTGCACCGCCACTCGGATTCTATGACCTGTAATTCCGAGCATACACCAAATAAAATACATTACATTAATACCATTATAAATTTATTAATGTAATGATAAATTGTCATATCATTATAAATTGCCATATCTAGAATTAACAATTATTGGTCCGCGATTTGAAACCTGGTCCTATTGAATGAATCCTAGAGCTGACAAAGACCCTTGAAAGTACTGTAAGTCCAAGAAATTGCCGGGACTTATGTCCGTTATTTGCTCAGAGCGAATTCTTAATACAAAAACACTACCTACAGGCGACATAAAGTAAGTTAATGGGTTTTGATTCTATGAAAGCTTGTGATCGTGAGTTATGTTAAGTAGTGATATTTTTACTTTTTCTGTGAAAAAGACGTAGAAAAATTCACGCAAAACTACAAAGTATATAAATTACACTGAAACTTGTAGACCAGGAGCCTGTTGCTTGAAAACTATTTATCTAGGTACATCGTGGAACAATTTCCATTGTATTTTATACTAAATTGAAGAATAATCCCAATTCTCTCATAATAAGGGTTTACCCAGAATCTGGACCATTCTGACTATGGACAAGATAGACATCGAGGTTGATTAACAGCCGGTTTCAATTATGCTATCTATCTGCGGTCTCTGCGGATCTGGTAACTAGTGATAGGTGCTTCACATTAGCTCCATACAAAATACGTCAAAATTCTATAACCAATAAACAAACCCAATACAATAGATAGGCTATAGAAACCTGTAGTCTGCATTCATCAGGGACAAGCCCACACTCGCCTGCCGACTATTATTATTATTATGGCTGTTATACTTTTACATAATTTAATATGATTCGTTCATCTTCATTTACTACCTGTTTTACTTAACTAACTTTATCTAACTAATTTTCAATAAATTTTCCTAAATCAAGTAAATTTTATAACCCTTTAATTTGTAAACCCTACTTAGCTGTAATAGTTTATTCAAAGGCAAACAAAACAAAATCAAATGTAAATGCTAGAACTTAACACAGCAAAGTAGTGTATTACAACAACAGCAAAGGCCATTTAGCAACAAAATTTTTTAAACAAATTAAATTCAAGTATAAGTTTACAACTTAACAAACAAAATATTCAAGGGCAAAACAAAGATATGGAAAAACAAACCAAAATCAGATGTAGGTAAATGCTAGAACTTAACTAGATCAACAAAGGCATTTAACCACATTTTTTTTCATATACAATGACAACTAGTTAGGGAGATCGGTCCACAAATGAGATTGTAGTCGGTTTAAAATCAGCAATCAAAACCAATTAATATGTATTGCCCGTTTGGACAACCAACAAGATTACAATACTAATTGTACAATACTAATCAAAATCTAACAACAACACGCTCTGCTACCAAAAGATGATGGCGCCTAAAGTCGACGCCACCAAGTCGGCGATTCGCCGATTAATGTTTTGTTCGGTCGCTGATGTCGAGGACTACAATCTAATGAAATCGGTATCTCTTACCTCTAAGCCGATCCGGTCTCCGTATGTAGCCGGTGGACTTCCTGAGCAAGCTCGAAGTCGCGGCTCCTGAAGGGCTGCTGTCAATCCACCGAACCACGACCGGATCACCACATAGGCCTATTAGGCCACCACCACTCACATTAGCGGACCGATCGCTCGCGACATTCGCGTCAATAAAAAACTCACAAGCGGACCTCCGCAACCACAACAGTTAGGTGCGCCGCGCAAAACACAATTAAATTAATTTTTCTTTAGCTAACGCGCCGCGTGGCAACCTATTTCAATGTCATTACAAATTCGACTCGACTGACATGTCATAGCGGTCGGCCGCCACAGGCCCTCACATGCACAGACTATATGCAGTGTTGCCACTCGCTCTTCCTCGAGCGTAAACAGTGACAAATACTTGAATAAAATTAAGAGTCATTACTTAGAGCAGTTCAAGTTTCAGCCATGTAATGGCTGTCTAAATATCTTTCCTGTAAAATGTTTCACAATCTATTTTTGAAACATAATTGTCTAAATGGCTTCCTGACGTCCAGAGGGAGAGTGTTCCATGGATGGTTCCAAAGGATGGATTGAACTAGAAAAGAGGAGTATATGATCCCCGACTGGTGAGAAGGATATTTGAGAAGGCCATTATAGACAGAACGAAGGATCTATCGTGAGAGGTACTAAAATACAAAAAATATATATATTTTTAAGATAATTTTCAGTATTTTAGTACTCGGGATATTAGGACCATTAATCAGGGAATACGGCGTTGATAAAGTGCTCATATTTCTTCACTCACGTATGGGTATCCATTTCAAATGCAATATGTAAGCGGGGACATGATCATACTTTCTTCAGTTAAAGACGAATTGAATGCAGTTATTTAGAAGATGGTCTTATTTGTTAAGTAGATCTGCATTCAGATCGAGATAGCACACATCACCATAGTCGATAATAGGAAAGATTAAGGTCTGTACGAGCATTTTTTTGGTTTTAGCAAAAAGTAAGGACGATACAGAAACCGTTATGTCTTATAGTCAATCTCTGACAGATACTTGCAATCTGGGGTCTCCAACTACGACTGGAGTCCAAGTAAAGACCCAAATCTTTCAAATTGCTGCACAAGGGAAGTGCCTCACCGTCGAAATTAAACTAGTACAAATTATCAGAGGCAATATTTGACAAGATCCTGGAACTACCAACTATGACGGTTTGGCATTTAAATGGAATAATAAAGATATCAAATTGCTCAAACGAACTCCTAATGGTTTCATGATCCATAAGTATTGGTTGCGTCAATTGCATTGTTAATCCTATCAACGTCCGCTTGGGCGTAAAGTTGCAAATCATCGGCATACAAGTGATACGCAAGCTAAAGAGAGTCATAAAGTTTATGAAAACTGAAAACAGAAGAGGGGCTAAAATGCCGCCTAGAGGAACACCAGTTACAAGATTACTCCAAGTAAAGGATGATATCTACCAGATGATACAATTAAAACCACTCCAACACAACATGAGAGACTCTGAGATGAGAAAGAATGTATAATAGAAATGCAATACTAATAGATGTAATACATACTATTATAGATAATACAACGAAGTGACTGTATATGTGTGTTGCAGCTGAATGAACGGCTCAGCACTGATATTCTGCTACATTCTGCTAAATTTGTATAAGTTGATCAATTTGCTCAGCACGTAAATTACGAACATGATATTATAATAGTACAAACATAAATATTAAAAACAGAAGTATAAAAAGAAAAACAAAAATAGATAAACATTTTGTTTCAACCAGTATAGCTGCACTGCAACTCCAGCCAACCCACACAGCCTATATTAGGTCAAAAGGTAAAAAGAACGCCAAAAGTTTCCATGTTGTGTTGTGTTTTAAAAAATCAGGAGTGAAATGTGTGGTTATCTACGTGTTTGTCAGTTTGTGTGCACGCGTGTGTGTGGATTATCCCGGTTATTCCTGCCTGCCTATACAATCGAGCTCCGCAGCCCCGTGTAACGCCGCCACTGACGCGTCAATTATTCTTCGTTCCCCTTTGCCGTAAATTTTGTTTACGAAACACAGCCCGACTGCGCCATGTTTCCATGCCTTATTTTATGCATCAATAATTATATTCTCCTTTGTCAGATACGCTAATCCGACGGCTGTGATAAAATAAATTGAAATATCTTTGCATTTAACTAGCCTGGCAATTAATACTGTTATATTTTTTCTGTTTTTGACTCTTTCATTATTTTGAAATTGGAAAGCGTTTATTGTGTTCGTTCTTCTTTCAATTTGTCGCTTTTTTACATATTTTCTTCGTGTTTATTATCAAACTAGCTGCCCGCCCCGGTCCCGCACGGGTATACCAAAAACCTACCGCATACGAATACATGAAACCAAGAATCGTCCAATTTGGTGCAGTCGTTCTAAAGTTATGGGCGTACATACATTTCGAAAGTCCATTTTTATTTAAGTACTAGCTGTGCCCGCGAACTACGTTTCGCCATCAAAATACTTAACACAGTGTTTAGTTTTTTCCTCCATTTTATTCCATAATGATTCAACTTTGCCTTTCTTGAGCATCGGCCATTTCGAAATTAGGTAAATTTTCGTAGGTTCGTAATGCTCCTTTTCTAACAGTCCACAAAACTAAATACATTACATATTACTATAAACACTTAGTATTATTATTGTTTTAGAGACATTATTGATATTAATTAATTCTTCTTCAGTAGAAAGAACTACACAGTTGCAAGAATAATCTTTATCGTATTCATGTTTCGAATTAAAATAAACAATTGTTACTAAATTAGAACTGTATACGAATAAAGTTTAGATTTTATAATGGGTGTTGGTAACACCAACAAAATATATTTTTTGGATATGACAACTTGGCCAATTTTGACGTTCGTTTCTTCTCATTCGGGATTTCTACCATTCTACCTAAACGTACGTACAGAACGTGTTCCGTTCGTAATAAAAACGAACGTGTGCGGCAGTCAATGAGTATTTTGTATAGATTTGATGCATTCGGATGCCCGCATTCAGAAAACGAATGCGAAAAAACGTATTTATCCGGTTAGCCTTAAAATATATTGAGACTTCCGATTTTGTAACGTGTATAGTGCGATATAGTGTTGCTGGCATAGTTCGGTTAGCAAACTCGCCGTGATGACTAACATCCAACACACAAACATGGAGTTATCGTTAGTTAGTTCACGATCGTTGCATTATCACGGTCTCGAAGGACACTAAACACACAACACTAACATCGAACATCCAATAGGCCCCGAAGCGGTTCTCAAACTTTTTTGATGACGGAACCCTTTTGGAAAGCGAAATACTTGACGGAACCCTAAAATAAAACAATAGTTTTTAAAAGTGTATTCTTTATTAATAAGCATAATAAAAGTACGACCAGAGAGGGTGTTTTGATTTTTCTAAATTATTGCGGAACCCTTATAGGGGTATTGTGGAGCCCTAGGGTTCCGCGGAACACACTTAGAGCATGGCTGCTCTAGGTACCCTTCAGGGCCTACTTTCATTTAATACCCCTATTGCTGGGTTTGAAAAGCAACTGTTACCCGTCTTTTTTGAGCGGCGGCCATGTTAAATTTACGTCAATATTGCTACGTTCATAGTGCTCTACTGATCAATGCCTTTCATTTGATACCCATATTGCTGGGCTTAGAAACGAACTTTTATCAGTTAGTTTTTTTGAGCAGCGGCCATATTGAATGTTGTGCTATTTTCCTAGGTTCATAGTGCTCTACTCTTCAAGGCCTTTCATTTGATACCTATATTGCTAGGTTTGGAAAGGAACTTTTATCCACCTTTTTTGAGCGGTGGCCATGTTGAATTTATGTCAATGTTGCTAGGTTCATAGTACTCTACTCATCAATGCCTTTCATTTGATACCCATATTGCTGGGTTTGGAAACGAACTTTTATCCGTTTTATTTGAGCGGCGGCCATGTTGAATTTAGGGCGATTTTCCTATGTTCATGGTGCTCTACTCATCAAGGCCTTTCATTTGATATGCATATCGCTGGGTTTGGAAACGAACTTTATCGGCAGTCATGTCAAATTAAGTCAACGTGGCTAGGTTCAATGTGTTCTACTCTTTAGGTTCTTCGTTCGATATCCATGTTCCTTGGGTGAATCCAAAAAAATGTGATCCGTCATTTTAGACATTAGGATCAAGAGTCCCGTCCCGTCCCTCTACGCGTAACCCAGAACATTGCAGTCAGATATTTTTTTTAATTATCAATATTAATCTATTACTTTTAATAGTTTTAAATGGATGAAAGAGTTTGATTCCTTAGTACTAATGTAAAAACATATAACACCTTTCAAAACACCTTGAAAAGAGTATCTTCATTTTTCAACATTTCAAATATTTAAAAAAGTGTACCGATTTTGTGAAAATTTGTCAAGAATTAAACCAATCTACAAATTTTATGGTCACTCGATAAGTATTATCATAAGAAATGCTTTATACATTGGTTGTATGGCTTGATCTTTTTGCCTTACTACCACGGTACGACATAAGAAAAAGACAATTTGGTTGGCGAAATCCAGTTGGGCACAGCCATTAACAGAAAATATTAAATTTTATTTGTACTATGTGAAACACTTCATTCCTGCCTTTCAATTTACGAAATCCAATAAAGTACTTAAGATCAGGCTGTATGGCGTAGTTTCATTGCCTTTCCTTCGTGGAAGAAAATACCTTCTCTCTGTACTATGTGACAGACTTGTCAAAATAATTTCACGTGCGCCATGTTGTTTTTCTACCTAAAGCCAATTCGAAAATTTTATATGTTATTTTTTCACTAAAAATAAAAAGTGAATTTAAACAAACGAAATTATGCCTAAATGTTCTTCCGGAAAATTCTAAGCATTGTGGTGTAAGCCATATCAAATTCTGTCCAGTAGTTTCGGAGATCTTTCCGGACAAACAGACGAACAAACAAACAAACAAACAAACCAACAAACAAACAATTTTTTTTTAAACTATTCTATCGTGTTCTGCTAATGATTTTAAGGAGACCTGTGTATTTTTTTTTCTTAATATTTCGCAATTACAGATTTTTGTACCCCTACGATTTTATTATATATAGAGATATAGTTTGCAATAAGGAATCAGGTGTTTAAGAAAATAGGATTGCAATGATTAACCTTGCACAGCATAGGTATAAAGCCGTTGGTCATATTCAAGACACTGCAAAAAACTTAGTATGAGACGTAATTATGTTCGTATAGTAATAATTGTCCTCCTAACCGATATTCGGTCCATCTGCGCAGGAGATATTATAGTACACAAAGGACTGCGCAGACGCAAGTGCACTCTCTATTCCTCCACTCGCCTTGTTCGATAGGACGGTTAGCCGACACGATCGGGGCGAGATCAGGCGCAGGACCCACCGTTTATCGTGCCTTCCGAAGCACGGAGGAGCTCGAGATGTGTCGTATTTTGGTCACCCATCATAGGACTGATCACAGTCAACGTTGCTTAACCTCGACAATTGTCCGCTGAGAGCACGCGTCAATGCGCCAACAAGCACGTCGTTCGTATATCGTAATATTGACAAATATACCAACACTTCCTCTGTCGAAGGTCACGAAAGATAAGGGTGGCCCCACAAAAAGAATGTTTTTAAAGTCAGAATTTGCCGAGACTTCATTAGAAAACAAAAAATTAAATGTAGAAAAACCTTTTTAAAAACAAGCTTTTAGTTAAATGCTCTAAAAAGAATTAATAAACTTTTACACTAAAACTTTTACTTATAACGTCATTTCACATTTGACACAATTTATATGACATAAAAGCTTGTCGCGAGATTTACTTGTGTGTAGTAACTTAAAAGTACTTAAAAGAGTACTTTTAAGTACCTACTCGTATTTACTTTGAAAATTGTAATGTATAAAATTATTCACATCAAATTATTTAATTTACTTTTTTATCTACAAAAGTAAATCTCGCGACAAGCTTTTATATCATATAATTTGTGTCAAATGTGAAATGACGTTATAAGTAAAAGTTTTAGTGTAAAAGTTTATTAATTCTTTTAGCGCATTTAAATAAAAGCTTGTTTTTAAAAACGTTTTTTTACATTTAATTTATTAGTTATCACTGAACACGTTTCTCAGTCTGTTCATCTCATTCAACGCATCATTGTTGCAGGGTCGTTTGCCGGAACGTCTATACAGAATTTCAGCTCAATCGGTTTAAGATATCTACTTCAAAATTGATTTTTAGCTTTAGAAGTACGACATGTTGGATTAATAGTGACATCACTTAATTTTTCAAGATATTCTTAGCAAGACCTTTTATTTGATACCCATATTGTAGGAGTGCATTAAAAATAATTGGTCCGCCATCTTGGGTATGCAGCCATCTTGGATTTAGAATGACGTCACACAGTCAACCCTGCCATCCAAACTGAACGTGTATACAAAATTTCAGCTCAATCGGGTAAAGATATCTGCTTCAAAATTGAGTTGCAAGATTCCACCCGAACATACATACTTACATACATACTTACATTGCAAGTTAAATAAAAGCTTGTAAAAAACCTTATCGCGAGGAATGAAGATAGGAATCTGCCTCATATATAAAGCAAGACCTGCAGCTCCACGCTTATCTATACTAATATTATAAAGCTGAAGAGTTTGTTTGTTTGTTTGTTTGCTTGAACGCGCTAATCTCAGGAACTACTGATTCATATTGAAAAAATCTTTTTGTGTTGGATAGTCCATTTATCGAGGAAGGCTTTAGGCTATATAACATCACGCTACGACTAATAGGAGCTGAGCATCAATGACAAATGTTGCAAACACGGGTAAAAAATATACAGCGAAACGTAGTTCGCTGGCACAGCTAGTTGTCAATATATGGGATAATAATGCCTTAAATCAGTTAAAGAGAGTGGATCGATCAAAATGCCTTCTGTCCCGAAACGCAGATGAAAATACAGTAAAGAGGATATCTCTTTCCTGATAAAAAATACACGTTTAAAGAGCACTGCAACAAGCACATGAGAAAGTTTACGCTCACAGTTCTAAAGAAGCTGCGCAAGTGATAGGACGGATACAACGCACTGTGGGACATCCATAGGTCATAAATCTTAAAAACCTGCTTTCTTGTTTTACATTTTATTCCTTGTCGTTACATTGGATAGTTGCGGTACCTTCTGAAACTATAAATAGGTCAGTAATTAGAGTGCGCCTTCATTATCTATTGTGCATTCAAAGAGAGCGCATCGCCAATCGTAAATACTGTTATCAGTGAGTCATTAAAAAGCGTGACGTCATTTGTTGTCATTGCGGGACCTGTGAGTGCTGTGTGAGTTTTTTCTGAAATGGATATCCAAGAACAGGGTATGTAATAATTAATATTTTTATTTTAATTGTATCTTAGTATATATTTTCTTTAGTATGTCATTGCTACGAGGCGACTTTTCTTGGAGTATTATATTTTAATATTCAAAGTTTGAATAAACTTTTAAATATGTTCCCACTCGCTCCGACTATGGAGGTATATTGCACCATAATCTTTAGACTTTCTTATCTTAGGAAAATTAAAACTTGGCTGCCCTTATCTGCCCTTTTGGCGATGACAAGGGTGCTACGGTTGCCAGATTATCTCGTAGCATTTGCTACGAAATTAGTTTATTTAGTCTTAGTGCTTTGTGTAGGTTTTGTGACTGAATTTTAACCGTTTTTTTTTTGTTTTAGGTAATTTATATATATGCTTGTTTTCAAGAATGCATATTCTTGAAATATGGCTAACTGTCAATACCGATAATGACTCGGAAAAGTGTCGTCAAGTCCTACAAAGTTTGTTGACTACTCTGAACGACGATGCTGAGAACATTGATATTCATTATTTAGAGAAAATTGTTAATAATTTATGTAAAGCTATTGCTCGATTCTGGAAAAAATGTAATAGGGATAAAACCAAGCTTTTATATAAGAATTCCGATTGGTTTAATGTTATTGAAAAAATTCAACTTGTGAATAACAATAATAAGGATCTCATAGATCGTTGTTGTGTAATATTACAAACGTTATCTTCTGGACATAAAATTAATGAATGCAAGTTTAAAGACTATGCATTACAAACAGCATACAGCCTGGTCGAGGAATATCCGTGGTATAGTCTTCCTGCTTCTGTCCACAAGGTGCTCGTACATGGATCAGATATTATAAGTTATGCATTGTTATCTATAGGAGAACTTTCCGAAGAAGCTGCTGAAGCGACAAATAAGTATATCAAAATTTATAGACGAAGTCACACTCGAAAAATGTCACGTGAAGTTACCAATCAAGATTTAATACAACGACTATTATTACATTCAGATCCTTATATTACAAGTCTTCGGAAACTTCCCCCTAAAAAGAAAAATACTCTGTCACAAAGTGTAATAGAATTGTTACATGTTTAATATTGTTAGAATAAGAATAATTTATTTGTATTTTGTTAGTTGTTTTGTTTTTTTTGTATTTAATTAATTTTAATTTATTTCTATTATTTTATTATAATTAAATAATGTTATCAATGTTTTGACTCTTATTTTATTTAAAATATATGTTTTACATTCCAATTTTTAAGTGTTTGTTCATGATAAATTTAGGTAAAAGTATGTTATTGTTTATATTTGTTTTTTACTGAAGTAAACGTTTTTTATTCCGTAAATACATGTACTTCTTTCATTTTAATGTTCCTAAAACACTTTTACAACTATAAGTCACTAAAATAATACAATGTATTGATAGTAACAGGACTTTAACTATTTATGACCGCCCTTGTATGGAGCGTGTCCCTCTGTGCAACGTGATCATTCTGTATCAGTGAAGGTTAGGTGGGAAGTAACTTATTTAGGCGTCACAAGCTTCATTTTTGTGGAACAGAACTGACGCCTTCAGCTAAAGTGTATCAAGAGAACGTTCTGGATCGTGTTATGCTCAGTAATACACTTTTTAAAATATACCATGGATTTTAAAGCGGGACTTTGCACCTGGTTACAACGCACGACTTTATAACCCAAGCTTGGCTCGAAACCATCATTCCGGAATTTGTAAGAGCTGAAGATTGGCCCTCGACTAGCCCAGATCAGAACATACGCAAAACATACGCTAGAAATTATGGTCACTTTTAGAGAACAATGTCCTACTCTAAACTGAAGCTAGCACTGACTAAATTTCCCATGAGAAAATTGTGTAAATCTATAGATTTATGGGCAGGCAGATTAACGGTGGCTAAACGTGGCCATTTCGAATAGAATTATGTACTTATTATCTTTTTTTGACCTTAATAAATGTGTACATACAAGTTTCACATAAAAAAGAACCTTGGTGCATTATTGACGGCCCTAACTACTTACCGTCACCACATGACAAACTCATTTCACGCTACGCCATATTGAAAAGTAAGTGCAGATATGAGACGCATCTGTCGTAGCGCGAAGTGATTGTAAACAAATTGAGAAACCCATCGAAATGCAATTGTTATCGCATCGGTGCATCGATGTTCGTGGAGTTTCACAAATTGAGTTTGCATTACAGCAAATCAGACATTCCGGGATTCTTGCCAGTTCACGAAGCGTTCTCAATTTCCAAATAGGTGCAGGGACAACTTTTGATACATCTTAACTATGTTCGGGATGTATGTGCATTCAAGGATTAAATGATTAATTGTTAAATGTCTTAGTTAAGTATACTTTTAAAAAGATTCTTGGTTAATAAGACATTTGTGATGTTTTTACGTCAATAAACGGCTGTATACGTCTTTATTAAATAAGTGAGAATGCACACGACCCACCTACGAGATGTAGGTAGACAACTGTTTGGCCCAAAAGAATTATCAACACAACTAAATCATCACCATCATCATTTCAGCCATGAGACGCCCACTGCTGGACATAGGTCTCCCCCAGGTATCTCCAAACCGATCGGTCCTGCGCCTCCCGCATCCAGCGGCTTCCCGCGACCTTCAACTGATCGTCGGTCCACCCTGTGGGGGGCCTACCAAAGCTGTGTCTCCCAGTACGTGGCCGCCACTCAAGGGCCTTTCCGCCCCAACGGCCATCAGTCCTGCGAGCTATGTGTCCTGCCCACTGCCACTTAAGGTTTGCAATTCTTTGGGCTATGTCGGCGGCTCTAGTTCTTCTACGGATCTCTTCATTTCTGATGCGATCGCGTAGAGAAACCCCGAGCATAGCCCTCTCCATTGCCCTTTGAGTGACATTGAGCCTTCTGATGAGACCCATTGTAAACGGCCACGTCTCAGTTCCGTACGTCATCACTGGCAACACGCACGAATTGAAGAGTTTCGTCTTAAGACACTGCGGTAGATTGGCCGAGAATATGCTGCGTAGCTTCCCGAACGCTGCCCAGCCGAGTTGGATTCGTCGATTGACCTCATTCTGAAAGTTGGACTTACCGAGCTGGACTATTTGTCCCAGGTAAACATATTCGTCAACAACTTACAGTGTAGAGCCGCCAACCTTCACAGGAGTGGGTACTACATAGGAATTCATCATGATTTTGTTCTTGTCTATGTTCATTTTAAGATCCACTTGTTGGGAAACTCTACAGAGGTTTTCGAGCATTGATCTTCCACGGTCTCAGCCATGATCACGATATCATCGGAAAAACGACTAAATAGCGAACATTATTTAAATTTTCTGCAAAATGGTGTTGTGGATACAATAGAAGTTGTCAGTTTGTTGACACGTCGAAATATGTATTTTCAATGCGATGGAGATCCTTGTCACTACGCAAGAGAGGTTAGAACTCATTTAAATGAACAATTTTCAGGGAGATGGATTGGCCTTATAAGACCGATTGCCAGACCTCCAAGGTCTCCAGATTTGAACCCTGTTGACTTCTTTATCTAGGGATGTTACAAGGAGATAGTGTGCCACAGTGAATTCTCGACATTGGAGCAGTTGAAGACTAAATTACACGAAGCTCAAGAACAAATAACAGAAAAAACGCAAGCCTTCAGAGATTTACGCAGAATTTTTTTACGCCGGTGCCGACTGTGTATTGAGGCAGGTGGCGGGTACTTCGAACATTTAATGAAAAGCTTAATAAATGATGCAATTTAATGTAAACATTGCTAATTGAATGATTACATAAAATTATTATACACAATAAAAGTTTAAAAAAATATATTTTTATTTAAATACGCTCTTTTAAATCTTTTTACCAGACATGTAGGTAATTTTGTAAATGCATTGCATTGCACCATATCATTTCGAATGCATGAACCAAACACGTTTTAACACTGTATCAACTTTGAACTCTATTAACACGTAAAAATATCCTATGTACCACCTTTTTTATGTTATTTTGAGAGCTAAGAAACCCACAGTGTTTTTAAAATTCTTCAAAAGCTATCCGGTCAGTTGTACTTTTTTTTCAAGCTGAAATGAAGTGTAAATTTCTCTCAAACAGAAACTTTAGCTTTATAATCAAGCTAAGCTATTTGTTGTAGGTTTTAGGTTTTCTGAATTTTCACAGATTAATACACATGTCAACCATAATACTGGCAAAAAAATCTCAAAAAAACACTACTCTGAAAAGTTATACCTAAAACAGTCAAAAAGTAAAAAAAAACCTGAAAAAATCATATCTCGAAAATTTTGTAATATAGCGAAACATACATGGGGCCCAATCGATTGATATTAATGTCCCCTGACCACAGACCTTTGCCTTTGGTATAGGTTTCCTAAAAGACTAGTGGGTCCGGCAGACGTTGTCCTGCCCGATTACAGCGCCACCTACCGGGTCCAATTATACTTTTAAACCTTCCCTTGACTAACTCAAACACACACAGAAAATTTCGTAAGAATCTGTCAAGCCGTTTTTGAGAGCGAGACTAGCACACAGCGATTCATTTCATTTTTAGGGTTCCGTAGTAAACAAGGAACCCTTATAGTTTCGCCATGTCTGTCTGTCTGTCCGTCTGTCTGTCTGTCCGTGGTTTTACTCAGAGACTGTTAGTACTAGAAACCTGTAATTTTATATGGGTATGTATATTATTCATGCCAAAAAATTGATAGAAAAAAATATTGAAAAAAATTTTTTTTAGGGTCCCATACAAGTAAAGTGGGAGTAATTTTTTTTCTCGACTAACCCATCGTGTGGGGTATTGTTGAATAGGTATTTAAAAAATAATATAATGTTCAGAACACCATTTTTACATTTAGAGATCCGTTTCTGAAATATTTGGTTTTAAAGTGCAAATTTTTGTTAGAGGAAAGTTTCTCCCCCCTCTATCTGCTTAACGGTTATATATAGACACGTGAAAAAAAATATAACAGTAGTATCCATAACGAAGTTTAAAGGAAAACTATCAGAGTTGAGTACTAAGTACAAACTAAAAAGTTATAGACGACCAACTTATAAAATGTACTCGGAAAAGTAAAATTTCATTGAAAATTAGTACTGTAGCAACATACTCTCAATACTGTAAGTTGATGGTCTGAACGTGCTAATAGAGATAGCGCCACTGTATATACAATTATATTGGTGTGTACGTGACCACAGAGATGGCGCTGCTGTAAATTATAACGCGATTACGTTATGTGTTAATCAGATACCCACTGGAACGCTCGCCACGCGAAGCGTGGTGGGTTTCAAAAGCAAAAAGTAGTATATCTCAAATATCAAAGGTGCCGCCATTGCGGAATGACTCACCCGGCGCGTACGGAGTGTTCAAAAAATTGCGGAGAGTGACATATACTGTCTACAAGAGAACAAAAAATACGTATGGAAAGGTAATTTAATATAGAAGGAACTTATAACAGTTAATTAGATAAGGATTAATAATTAAATGAATGAAGCGCGAAAATGTTCGGAAGGTCGCGGAAGACCCGATTTTTTAAAAAAAAATTTTGCACAAAAACTATTTTATAAAACTTTAAATAACCATATATATTATTATAGCCCTATTCTTGAAGATTATTTTGATATATAATAGTTTTGGGTAATATTTTTAATGAAAAAAGAAAAAAATAATAAAATCGATTAATTACGTAATTATATACGCGAGATGCGCACGCGCGACCTCAAATTTAAAAAAAATGCAAAAAATAAATTATTGTGTCTAAAATTAAATAAAAAATACGTATGGAAAGCTAATTTAATCAGGAATGAACTTATAATAGTTAATTAGATAAGGATTCATAATTGAATGAATAATGACGAGAATAGTAACTAAAGTGCTTAAAATTTCAAAAATACTCACTTTTTGAAAAAAACGTTTAGTGTGGCAATATAACACTATAAACTATCATAAACCATACATAATAATGTAGCCCAATTCTTCTAGTTTATTTTGATATAGAACACTCTACGAAAATACTAATACAGACTAAGTAAGTACGCAATAAATCTCATCGGTCATGGAGTAAGAAACGTATGGATACGGCCAAGTAAGTTAAACCGCAGACTATGACAAATTTATTTCAATCTAAGACTAAAAATAAATTGGACATGACCTGTCAACTTATGAAAGAGACTATTGACAAAGGAATAAAGCCATAGAGAAAATATTTTATTTTTCGCGATTTTTTTATCACACCGCGCGGTTTTACGCAAAGAGAACTGGGTACCATAGTACCCAGGTCGATCGAGAAGATCGAGATTTTGGGGACTATAGTCCCCACGGACGTTCCAGTGGATACATATAATGCTCGCGTAGGCCAATGTTTGAATATTTTTCTTTGGAGTTTATCCTTTGCTGACGGCTTCCCGACTTATTTAATAAACTATATGCGATCGATAGATATCTGGCTGATGCGAATGGTTCCCGGTCCATCAGCATTTCAGCAACGTGTTGTGAGGTGTGTTTAAAGTCATAGTTGGCATTTTCAACTACGGAACCCTACACTGCGCGTGGCCCAACACGCACGTGGCCGGTTTTATATACAAGTTTATTTTTTAGTTAAGTACAAAAAAAAATTATGTGCTTGTTCAGACAAACAAACTGAACAACTTTCACTATGGGACCAACTTAAATAAACTCATCTGTTCCATACAAATGTTCAACATTCACTGAACCTAGAAGTATGGAACAGCTGATTTTTTTTTTCAAAATTTCCTAAAACTCGGTCAAGTCATTTTAGAGTTTTTGCGAGACTAACACACAGCAATTAATTTTTTATATATAGGAAGACTAGTGGTAGATGTTAATTACTAAAATACAACTCAATAAAATATTTATCAGGTCATACTTCTATTTAAAAAAAAGGCTCAATCGAAAATTCACTTTCCTTTCTCATTAAAAAGTAAAACTCAGAGTCCCATTAAGGGCTGCCATAATAAAATATCTAATTTATGTGCCGCGAAGCACCGAAGAAGAGGGCACTGCCATTTTTCCTCGGAATTTTGATAATGAACAAATTTTACTGAAATCAGTTTTGTTTTAGACGAATTGAACAAATGTAGACTCTTTTCTTAGAGAAACATGTTGTTTCTATTTTATATTCAGTTGTTCACGCTCGAGGAAGAGCGAGTGACAACACAGCATTTTTAGTCTGTGGCGGCCGGCCGCATGTAAGATGTCAGTTGAGTCGAGTCGAAATGTCACGACATTGATTTAGGTTAGGATGATGTCCGGGCATCCATAAAATATAATACACAATATTCAAGCAAATAGTGATTTGCGCGGCGCACCTAATATCGGGGTGCGAAAGCTCGCTTTGTGTTGTGCAAGGTGTCAAAATCGCGTGTGTGAGCCGTGGTGGCCTAATAGGCATTTGTAGTGCTCCGGTCTCCACCGGTGGATCCACTGCAGAACTTCAGGAGCCGCAACTTCCTTCGAGCTAGCTCAGAAAGTCCACCGGCTACGGAGGAGACGGACGGAGACAATTGGAATCGGGGTAAGCCACAATGCTTTCTACGAGTTGGTAGTAGGGCATCAGCAATCAACCCAAAATTCCTTATTCGGTGAAACGCCGACGTGGTGGTGTCTACCTTGGGCACCACCATCTCTTGGTAGCAGAGCGTGGTTTTTAGATTTGAGTGGTTGAATAGTATTGTACAATTAATATTGTAATCTTGTTGGTTGTCCAAATGGGCAATACATATTAATTGGTTTTTGATTGCTGATTTTAAACCGACTACAATCTCATTTGTGGACCGATCTCCCTGACTAGTTGTCATTGTCATTGTATATGAAAAATTGGGGTTAAATGCCTTTGTTGTTCTAGTTAAGTTCTAGCATTTACCTATATTTGATTTTGGTTTGTTTTTTCATATCTTTGTTTTGCCCTTGACTATTTTGTTTGTTAAGTTGTAAACTTATACTTGAATTTGATTTGTTGAAAAAATTTTGCTGCTAAATGACTTTGCTGTTGTTGTAATACACTATTTTGCTGTGTTAAGTTTTAGCATTTACATTTGATTTTGTTTTGTTTGCCTTTGAATATTATGTTTGTTAAGTTATTGACTTAATGCTTGAATTTAATTTGTTTGAAAAATTCTGTTGTTAAATGCCTTTGTTGTTCTAGTTAAGTTCTAGCATTTACACTTGATTTTGGTTTGTTTATATATTTTGTTCTGCCTTTGAAGTTCCTCCCGATCTGTTTTATTGTCTGCGGTTGTCGGTCTGTTGTCCGTGTATTATTATAGTGTTTATTAATTTTGGTGCAAAATGGTCCCGCCAGTCAGCCCGCTTAGTGGTGCCCGCGCGGGTGCACAAAAGATTTTGAGATGGTTTGCTAGTGCCGTCGCTTTGGTAGACCGACCAGACCGAGAACAGGCCTTGTTAATTCGGCATGAGGGAGTACCTGCTCGCTTGAAGGAATTGGAGCAGCTTTTTGTTGTTCATCAACAATATTTGCTCGACCACCCAGCCGAGGGTGCCGCCGAGTTGCGGGCAGTCGACCAATTTAATGCCGATTATGATCAGTGTTTTGAACAGGCGGATGTGATCATAAACAAGGCTCAGGCTATCCTATTCGCCCGGAGGGGTGAGTCGTGCAGGCCCGGGGAGGTCAAGCCTACCCCGGCCGGCTTGCTGGGCAGACTGCCCACTTTGGACATCCCAACCTTTGATGGGAACTTGGCTGCTTGGATGGGGTTCATTAACCTCTTTGATAGCCTGGTCCACTCGAGGGAGGACCTGTTCCCTAGCCAGAAATTGGCCTATTTGCTCTCTGCCTTACGTGGAGAGGCTGGTGTACTTGTCCAGCATCTACCTGTCAATGATGACAGTTATGATATTGCAAGGGCGTTGTAGACCGCCCGGTATCAGAATGTTCGCTTGCTAGCGGACACACATGTGGCTGCCATTTTAGGGCTGCCACGAGTATCGCGGGTCTCCTCATTGAGGAAGGAGATTTTGAACCCGCTGCTAAGCGCTATTAATGCGCTCAAACGACTTGATCTACCGGTGGACCAGTGGTCCTTTATTTTGCTCCACCTCATCCTCGATAAGCTTCCCATGGAGATGAAGGGATGCTTCGAACAAAGGTACGGGGGCAATAGTGCCTCGTACCTCCCCCCCTTCTCGGATCTCCTCAGATTTTTGGAGGATGAGTGTCGGATGACCGACCACTTGGATCTGGCTCCTATACCGGGACCGAGTACAGGTCGCTATGAGGCGACCCGGGCAGCGCCACGGAGAGAGCGCCGCCCGTACAAGCAGTATACTGCAGTGCGGCAGAACTCTCCACACGGGGAGAGGCCGATGCCTTGCAAGTGTTGCAAGCGGGATGGCCATCGTTTGCCGGCCTGTCCCAAATTTGTTGGCCTACGCACCGAGGGGCGTAGGAATATGGCCAAGCAGCGGAATTGGTGCTACCGCTGCCTGGGGGCTCATATGGCATCGGCTTGCCCCCACCCACGAGATTGCCACTGTTGTGGAGGGGCCCATCATCCCCTCTTGTGCTCTAATAATAAAGACACTCGTGAGGTGGTGAGAGCGAGGGACTCGCAAACGGGCGGGGGCCCTCGTAGGTCCCCCACATCTCCGAGGAGATCGGAGGGGCGTGCCACCCCTCCGCGGAGATTGGACAGGCGCCCCCCCCCTCCAGTGAGAGGATTGGGCGCCCCACCCCCCCTACGGGCGGGGGGGATCGACGCGCCGCTTATGAGGCGCCACCGCGGGATTGGGCCGCGGTTATTAGGGAGCCACGTCGGGAGCCGATACGCTTCTCTCCCCCTCTGATGGAGAGACCCCGGTTGTCACGGGCTCCCCCAACTTTCGCCCATCATGGGCACCGCCCGGCCCCTCGATGCCGCTTTGATCGGGGCCAGTACGTGCCGGATTGGGACCCGCTCGAGCGCCTTGAGCGCCCTATTCCTCCGCCGCGCACGCATTTTTCCTTGAACCCCCCTTCCCCCCCGTTGCGGGGAATGCGGGAGGATTTTCATTAAACCAACTGTCGGCTGCAACCCCCCCACAGAAGCAGGTGCTGTTACCAACAGCCTCCGTACAGGTGTGGGGCCCGAGGGGACCTTTGTTTTAGTTCGCGCCCTTTTGGATACGGGAGCTCAGGGTTGCATTGCCTCCAGCTGGCTGGTCCAGCAGTTGAGTTTGAACACATCTCCATACCTTGAATCGGTACGGGGAATCGGAGACCTGCGGATCCCGGATCCGATCGGTCAGGTTTTGTTCTCCTTCTCCCCCCACTTCTCTTCAGCGCCCAAAATTGGCGCTACCGCGATTGTTTATGAGAAGGTTGTGGGTCAGCTTCCGCAACAGCACGTTTCGCGCGTTGTCGTTGATGCGACATCAGGATTGACCTTGGCTGACCCTTCCTTCCACCGAACCGGTCCGATTCACTTATTGCTCGGTGCCGATGTTCTAGGCCGCGTGTATTGTGGGAAGAGGAGAGAGTTACAGAAGGGTGGGCTGGTAGCCTTATCTACATCGCTTGGGTTTGTAGTGATGGGACCAGTTAGGCATAACCCACCATCTCCATCGGTGGACAGTTACATAACTGTTAGCTCCACCTTATCGGATGTCCTTCAACGGTTTTGGGAGGTGGAAGAGCCACCTACCGTGAAGCGAGTGAACCCCTTGGAAGAGGAGTGTGAGTTGTTCTACCAGAACAATACAGGTCGCCTTCACTCGGGACGGCTGATCACTCGTTTGCCCTTTTTGTCAGTTCGCCCCTCACTTGGCAGCTCCCGGCCGTTGGCCGAGAAGCGGCTGCTGTCCATGGAGCGTCGTATGAGTAGGAACTCCGACCTCAAACAGAAGTATGTCGACTTCATGCGAGAATATGAGCAACTGGGGCACATGTCGGTCTCGCGACTGGACTGGCGAAACGAGGAACATAATTTTCTTCCTCACCACGCGGTTTTGAAACCTTCCACCGGGAAGATACGCGTTGTTTTTGATGGGTCAGCTCCCACGTCTACCGGAGTTTCGCTGAATCAATGTCTGCATGCTGGACCGAAGTTGCACCACGAGGTGGGTGATGTATTGACCAACTTCCGTCGCCATGCCGTCGTCTTTGTGACCGATATCCGGATGATGTTTCGGCAGACTGTGATTCACCCGGACGATAGGCGATATCAGCTCATATTATGGAGGGAGGATCCCAGAGATCCCATGCTGGTCTACGAGCTGAACACCAATACATACGGTTTGCGTTCGAGCCCCTTTGTGGCAATTCGCTCACTTGTGGAACTCGCTGAACGTGAGCGGTTACGATACCCTCGCGCATCCTTGGTTCTCAAGGAGGATGCATTTGTGGATGATATTTGTACGGGCTCCTCTAGTGTCGAGGAAGCCTTGATTTTGCGAGATGAACTAATTGCTCTTCTCGGGGCTGGTGGTTATGAACTGAGGAAGTGGATGTCCAACTCACCTCAGCTTTTGTGTGACTTGCCAGACGACCACCAGCAGGAGCCTCATATTTTTGAGAATGCCAACACTCCAGATTTACTGTCTGTTTTGGGAGTGCAATACAGACCTGTCCAGGACACATTCACCTATCGATTGGAGCTGCCAAGCCCCAAGGTCTGGACGAAACGGTTGGTTTTGTCTACAGTAGCTCGTACCTTTGACCCAAATGGCTGGATTAGTCCCGTAGTGTTTTGGATGAAGTGCTTCCTACAGGAACTTTGGTCAGCCGAAGTGTCGTGGGATGAGCCCCTCTCGGGCCGTTTGCTGCGAGATTGGGAGTCCTTCATGTTGTCTCTCCCCGACATTAACCGTGTTAGTATCCCTAGACATATACTGCCTAAGGGACGGTTTACGGCCAGCCTTCATGGCTTTTGTGACGCGTCTGAGAGTGGATACGCAGCCGTCGTATATATCCGGACGGTCGATGATAGAGGAGCTGTTAAGCTCCACTTGCTAATTGCTAAGAGTAAGGTTGCTCCACTTCGGACTCGATTAACGATTCCGAAGTTAGAATTGTCTGGAGCTACTCTTCTGGTTCGGTTGATGAACCACATTGTTGACACCCTGGGACGTAGTGTGGACTTTGAGTCGCTCTTTGCTTGGTCCGACAATCAGGTTGTCCTGTGTTGGATTAAGAACTCCGTCCACTCCCGGGAAGTATTTGTGGCCAATCGGGTATCCCAAATACAGGCCTCGAAGGCCACGTTGATTTGGCGCCACGTGCCAGGTGAAATAAACCCTGCTGACTGTGCGTCACGTGGCAGCGAAGCCCCTCAGCTTATTGACCACACGCTGTGGTGGGGTCCCGAATGGTTGTTACAGCCGTCTTGGCCTTCCACACCAGCTGTGGTGAAGGTACCAAATCCGGGCTTGCGTGTTCACGCTGTCGAGACTATGGCGGCTCCAGAGCGGGATTTTTTATTAGACCGCTACAGTTCTCTGGACAAGTTGCTCGGCGTGACCGCTTGGATAAGAAGATTTATTCGAAATTGTCGACGGCCTCAGGACAAAGATTTGTGTCCGGTCCTCTCACCGCAGGAGCGCCAAGATGCTCTTTTGCATTGCAGCAATCAACCCAAAATTCCTTATTCGGTGAAACGCCGACGTGGTGGTGTCTACCTTGGGCACCACCATCAGTTCCAAGGGTTTTATTTCAACATATTCAAAGTACTTACCCAAGATGTTTCTGTGTATTTTAACCATCATTGTGGTTTTGCGATGTTTTTCAAATTAAGCTTCACAAAAGGAGGAGATTCTTAATTTGTCTGTATGTGTGTTAACTCAGAACTCCTGTCATTGATTAATCGATTTGAATAATTCTTTTTTTTTGTTTCAAAGGGTTACATCCCGATTGGTCCCATTTTCACCAAGTCAGGATCTGGTGATGGGAACCCAGAAAAATCGAGGAAAACCCCTAAATCTCATAGGCATGCGTATTTCATGGTTTTTTTCTGAAGCTATTTGGGTATTTGCGTCTGGCAGTCATCATCTCAAGGATTCCTCCACTATGCTGAATTGATGACGGAAGGATACTGATAAAGAAAACTAGGATTAACTGTAAAAAGTTTGTACGGAACCCCGGTGCGCGAGTCCAATTCGCACTTCGGCCGGTTTTTTACAATAATTTCACTTTTGTAAGCTTTTTACACTAAACGCATAGTTAAAATAAACAAAAATTGCCATTCCACAAGCAGTAAACCGACAAACATAGTTCATGACTAACCATTACTAAGCCTCTGTCAAACAACTTCTGCGTTTAAGTACCTAACTGCGCTAGACCCGTGTCAGGTCCGAACCGAGCGTCGCGACGTTCGTTTCGGACCCGACCTTAGAGCTAAGGACCCGACACGATAAGACGAACTGATATTACCTCGTATTATATTTTGTATGGACACACTCGCGGTGATACCGAGCGGCAGTCGAGTGACGGTTAGCTGATCGTACCATTTTAGCATTTGCTGTCATCGTCTCGCTCGTACTCTTATACATATACGTCAAAACTACGAACGACGAGACGAGACGTACCGTACTTAGGAGTCCACTACGTATACACTCCACGCCGCAGCGCATCATCAAGGTGTGTGTGTGTGCGACTTTAGTTGTAGTTTGTTCGTTTCTAATTTTATGGCACCACCAACACACCCTCAGTCTTCTTGTGGAAAGGGGTGGGTGTCCCGCATTGACTTATTAGAAAATTGGCCGCCTTAAAAATCCTTTTTTAGGATAAATGTAAAAATAAATAACTTTAAAAAAGGTGAAATAAGTTATTCTGCTTGGCTTACCTGGTGGTAGGGTTTCTGAGGTCGCCTGACTAGCCATCACCGCCTGACTAGTAACATTAACATTTAGTAACATTTTGTTGCTAGTCAGGCGTTCCGAGGAATAAAGGTTAGATAGATAAGATAGATAAATCATTTATTCATTTACACAGTACATATACAAGGCTTTTGACATACACATCGTAAAAACTGAGAATACAGAAAAAACGTATAATGTATCAGTGACTGCTTGTAGTGTACTGTGCAAGCGAAACGGATCTGGCTCAGCATATTGCCGCAGCAGGCTGTGGCGCTGATTATTCTGCCTAAGATAAGATAGTTGTCGAGAAATCCTCAGTTCGCTTCCTTTTTTGATCTTATCCTCTCACCAGATAAAATGATGTCTCACTCAGCTTCCCTGTGGTGTGCAAAAAAAGGAGATGCCCTCTGTCACGCACGAGCATAGATTCTACTGCTATTCATTATATAACTTTTATTAAAATGAGCTGAGGTGAGCTTATAAAAATAACAGATTATTTTGCTGTATTTTGGGTACAGAGACGCCAAATGGACTAATTAATATTATTCAGATAGTAAAAACTAAAAAAATACGTTCCGTCAATTACCCCATGATTGCTTTGCTAATACTAATTAGAATGACAAATGAACACTTAAAAAGAAAACATCAACGAAAATTCGGCAGTCAAAAATATTCGAATTTATATCACCTTTTTCACAAGCGCTCCAGTCCAGAAAGGATTCCATCAAAGACAAATAAATAATCGTTTTCATCAATCTGCACGCTCACAAAGAGTCGAGGGCGTTGGCACATTTTTTTGTCCGCGGCAGATAAATTTTCCCACCCCGCACGCGATGTGTAAAATATTGGATATGGTATGTACCTAAGAGTACATAAAAACTTTTTTCGGATCGTAGCCATTTACTAGGTACTTACTTAGTTACTTTTGAGCCAGGAGCCAAATTTTGTGTGCTTGTTCAGACAAGTAAAATGAACAACTTTTACTATGGGACCAACGTTAAGATCTCGAAACAAAAATCAGCTGTTCCATACAAATGTTCAACATTCGCTGAACCTAAATATATGGAACAGCTGATGTTTTTTCACGATTTCAAAATCGGTCCCATAGTAAAAGTTGTTCAGTTTGCTTGTCTAAACAAGCACACAAAATTTGGCTTATGCTTAAAATGTAATCCTGTATAGACAGACACACACATGAAAAAAAACGGTTATAACCACTTAAAAATATAAAAAAACATACGTGTCTATAAGAAAAAAAAATTCCATCTCTCTTGCGTTGTATTAAATTTTTTGTGCCATCTGAATTTAAATATTCGATTTTAAAAGAAACTGCTTTTAATTTCCGGAGGTAGGGTACTTAACTGTGGTTTAATCAGTTCAACAAATAGTTAGTAACTTTAATGTTAGAGCATGATCCCGCCATTTTGATAATGAAATCCGGATTTTGTCTAAACTAAGTATGTACCAAAATTATAATGTTTGGTATCAAATAGTACAAAATGAGTACTAAATTGCAGTGGGTTTTCCAAAACTGGAAGTGATCCCGCCATCTTGACGTTTATCGCACAACCGTCTCAAACACGAATCGAATAAGGATAAGTGCGCAAACGCTAGGACGTTAATTTCCCGTTCGGTTTTTTCACGTATCGAACACGAACCGAATACGTATAAGTGCGAAAGCGCCCTAGGAAGTTAATGTTATAACGGGCTATAAGTCAAATTAAATGGTACCAGAGGTAATAATATTAAGACATCTTTAGTGGAATATGAATACGCACCGAGAAAATATGTTTTATGTTGAAACCATAAAAAAGTTATTACCTGGTTACTCGTGACTATTTATCGGCCCACGACACATTATTCTAACTGTACCTCGGTGTATTTCTATTAAGTACACACAACGTCGGTGGCGCTGTGGCCTCGGCACTGGACTGTGCTCCGAGTGGAATCGGGAGGCCCGCTATCGATCCTGCCATGTACCAATGTGTTTTTGTTTCACGAATTTCATATGTACATTTATCTGACGCTCCTACGGTAAACGAAACGTTGTGAGGAAACCTGCATACACTTGGGAAGTAATTCAAAGGTGTATGTGAAGTCAACCAATCTGCACTGGGCCTGCCTGGTTTGACTAAGGCCTAATCGCCCTAACTAATTAAGGTAGGCTCGTGCCCTTCGATGGGAACGTATATGAGCTGAGATGATGACACAGCAAAACGCCACTGGAATTTTCATGTTGACCTTTGAAATAAATGCGCTAAAAAGAATTGATAAATTTTTACATCTCTCATGTTCGGTAAGTAGGTCCTTATTACCCCCAAATGGGGCTTGTAGGTGACCAATTAGCGCTCTAGGGTAATAATGTAGCTAGAAAAACCCTAGGGCTGTAAGTAATTTATTGCCAGTATGATAGTTAGATTTACGCGAACTTTTTGAAATAGTGAAGTGTTTTTTTTAATTACTTACCGCCCTAGAGCTTTCCAAGCTACATTATTACCCTAGAGCGTTTATTGGTCACCTACAAGCCCTATTTGGGGGTAATAAGGACCTACTTACCTCACAATCGAGATGTAAAGCAGAGTAGTTAGCTCGGGTGTAAGCACCAATTGCACCCTCGAAATATTCGGGCTGCAATTGATGCCTTACAGCCCTTAGCTACTAATCTACTATTACACTAAAACTTTTACTTATAACATCATTCATTTGACACAATTCATATGACATAAAAGCTTGTCGCGAGATTTACTTGTGTGTAGTAACTTAAAAGTACTTAAAATAGTACTTTTAAGTACCTACTCGTATTTACTTTGAAAATTGTAATGTATAAAATTATTCACATCAAATTATTTAATTTTCTTTTTATCTACAAAAGTAAATCTCGCGACAAGCTTTTATGTCACATAAATTGTGTCAAATGTGAAATGACGTTATAAGTAAAATTTTTAGTGTAAAAGTTTATTATTTCTTTTTAGCGCATTTAAATAAAAGCTTGTTTTTAAAAACGTTTTTTTACATTTAATTTATTTTTTACTTTTTAGTTACCACTGGACACGTTTCTCAGTCTGTTCATCTCATTCAACGCATCATTGTTGCAGGGTCGTTTGCCGGAACGTCTATACAGAATTTCAGCTCAATCGGTTTAAGATATCTACTTCAAAATTGATTTTTAGCTTTAGAAGTACGACATATTGGATAAATAGTGACGTCACATTATTTTTCGAGTTACTCTTAGCAAGACCTTTTATTTGATATCCATATTGTAGGGGTGCATTAAAAATAATTGATCCGCCATCTTGGGTATGCCGCCATCTTGGATTTAAAATGACGTCACACAGTCAAACATGCATTGTCATCCAAACTGAACGTGTGTACAAAATTTCAGCTCAATCGGTTAAAGATATCCATTGCAAGTTAAATAAAAGCTTGTAAAAAATAGCTTTCGTAATGAAAATGTAAAGCTGACTGTACACTCCGCTAATTCTCAGCTCCGCACAACACGTTTAGTCACAGTTTTTTCTGTTCTGTGCGTTTAGTCACAGAGTTCTGTGTGTTTAGTAGTAGGGACTTATACATAAAACTTTTTTGAACACAGAAGTAGGAAAAATACATTAATTTTCTAAGCAATTGTGCATCTAAACAAGAAAACTCGACTTGGGAGTCGGTTTAACTATCAAGTACCTAAAACAACAGCTTCACAACATCTTGGCTATTTCGACAATCATGCAAATGAAGTAATTTTCGAAGGAGTTTTGAAGTGAAACTTTGCGAAGTACAGTAGCAATTCGAATTAAGTCGTGTCTGTTTTAAATAAATTATGAGTTTATACTTGAAAAGGTAACATGATATTTAAGATCTTTTAAAATTTACGTTTGGTTTATTATCAAATTTTGCCTAATTGTGGAGTGTAGACTATAATACGACAAATAATTCGTTATAATTCCTAAAGTCTGCACACAAATAGATTTTATAATTTCGATACTGAGGACCTGAGGTAAATTTGACCACTCAAAAGTACAATTAGTTCACCGTGTTGTCATTTATTGTATGTGTAATCTGTGGTTCAATTACGAACTATTAGGTCCTTGCATATGAAATTGGCGTTTTGCCGTACTGACCACTTTGATCTCAAATATCTCCTCTATGGTTAGGAATTCAAATTTATACAGCTATTTACTCATGTAATTGTGTTTCGAAAATTATAATTCACTTGTTTTTTTCTCAATTGTTTTGGATTTTTAAATAAATTGTTTTGTTTTCAACTGTTTTGGAGTCAATTTTCGCATGGGGCATGGTTTGGCTGGTTCGGCAGGGTTCAGCCATTGCGATGAGCGCTTTCGATCATCGTACAGGACCCATTATTCATCACAAGTAATGATTCGATTGAAAATGCCTTCATTGTTGTGCCGGATGAGTATTGCAACGCAGCAGTCAACGCGCGTTTGTTGATTTGCTTCACTCAATTCGTGAGGTACCCACCTTTTAAGCTTTTTCACGTTCCCAATTTGCTTCAAGTGGATTAAAACAGTTTTATCACTAACACCGCAGCCTGCAGCTAACTCGGACGTGGTTTGCGATGGATCCGCTTCCACAATAGCCAAATTCGTCATTATCAACTTTGGTCTCCGGCCGTCCACGGGGCTTGTTCTGCAGGTCGAAATTTCCAGAACGAAAACGTTGGAACCAAAAACGCACTGTGTTTTCTTTTGCGGCACCATCGCCATACACATCATTAATCCTTTGAGCCGTTTCGCAGGACTGGTGTCACGGTGGAACTCGTACTCGTAAATAACGCGAAATTTCAAGTTTTCCATTTTGTAAACTGAGTGACGCAAAGTAAAACAAATAATTGAGGAAAAAACAAGTTAATTATAATTTTCGAAACACAAATACATGAGTAAATAACTTGTTAAATTTGTATTTGGAATTCCTAACCATAGAGGAGATATTTGAGATCAAAGTGGCCAGTACGGCAAAACGCCAATATCATATGTAAGGACCTAATATTTTGAGGGTAGTTTACTAAAGCTAGTTTAAAATAGGTAGTTATTTTCCTATTAAAGTTAATATTATTTGTAAAAGGTTTTTAATAGTGTTTCGTTTTAAATAAAGATAAAAGTTTATTTGGTAGCTCTGAATTGTATTTTTTGAGTAACATCAAAACATAGATTGCTTGCTACTGCTACAGATTTAATTGGAATGACTCGTATTTGCTATGCGGCGGATAGTAAGCAATCGTTCCTAGAAGTAAAGCAAAGCGCTTCTTGTTCTAATGAGAAAGCCTGAGAAATTAGGTACCTCCATCCATCTCACAGTAGACTGGTCATCCCCAGGGTGGATGGCGTCATTTTATTTCCCTAGACATGAATGAGAAGGCAAGAGCTCATTAGATGGTTGACAGTACATTTCTGGCGTGTAACGGACTCTAGTCTTAGAAAACAAACGGATTCCTTTTGTTGGTATTTACTTTTGCTATCTTGACACATTGCTAGCAATAGCAAAATCCGAAACAGATTCTCAAAACTACGTTCGCGCGAAATGCCTCATCCACATTTATTCCCACTGCAGCCTTTCAAAGCTCCGTGTGTAATCGCCACAGCGCTATCAGAGTATACCCAGGTCCCTAAATATGAATGAATGGTATTGTGGATTTAGTCAAATAGAATTCGCAGTCTTCTCAAGTCTTTAAGTACGAAAGCCTTAATCTTCAGGTTCCTGGTAGCTTCATTATAGTAGACTAGCTTTTGCCCGCGGCTTCGCTCGCGTTAAATTAAGGGGGGTTTTTAAGGGGGGGCGCTTTTAAGGGGTTGGGGGCAGATTTAAAAAAAAATATGCACGATTTTTTTGTTAATCACAAATAGTTCGCATCCCAATTTTTAGCTTTCTACCTTGAAAACTGCGGAATGCTCCATACAAACTTCCACCCCCCATTTTAGGGAAGTGGGGGCTTATAAAGAGACAAAAACTAGCCTATGTCACTCTCCATCCTATCAACTATCTCCACTTAAAAAATTACGTCAATTCGTCGCTCCGTTTTGCCGTGAAAGACGGACAAACAAACACACACACACACTTTCCCATTTATAATATTAGTATGGATAGAGTCATTATTGTAATCACATCACCATTAATTTGGAAAACTTTAAAAAATATTTGAGAGTGTGCATTTATTAAAAAACAAGCTAAAATTTTCGAAAACGACTTTGGCCAATGGTGAAAAATTTGGCAATTATTTTGTATATATTATGTCTATTTCTAATCATGTATCATCTATGTGAGTATGTATAATCATTAATTTGACATAATATATTATATTATGTTAAATCATATTTAGTAATTTCGATGGTCTAAAATATGGTCTAAAAAAGACATCGATTAACCATTGTCGGACAAATGAATTTCGGATAAGTAATGGGTTCCCGTAGTGATAGCGTCTCCCGCATGAGATCGGGCGACCTCACTCAAGCTCTATGTAGAAGGACACTCAGTTCTACCAGATAGAGACTCTGTATTACCAGTGTAAGACTCAGTACTACCAGAGTTACACTATATCGTCTGCGAGGATACCTCTATCTTACCTGTTTCTGCTGCCAAGCAGCGGTGCTTGCATGCATTGCTGTTTGAAGGATGATAAAGGCCGTAAAATGTTACTTGACATCTAGCGTCATAAGATAACAGCGTACATGTCGGGCTCTGATGTCGGTGTAGACTCAGCACTGGCCTTCTAATCAGAAGGTGCGGGGTTTGATCCTGCCATGTACCAATGTGTTATTCGGTTTTCATACATTTATCCGATGCTCCCACGGTAATGGGAAACATCGTGAGGTAACCTGCATACATCTGCGAAGAAAAAAGGTGTATGTGAAATCGACCAATCCAAACTGGGCCAGCGTGGTTGACTAAGGCCTAAACAAACTTAGGGTAGGTAAGAGCCCCTCGGTGGTGACGTTTAATAAGCTGTGATGATGATGATGAATGGACTCCTTAGTGGGGTTGTATATATGCAAATCTTACAGGAACTAAATGTACTGTAGCTAACTGAAGCCATTTACTATCAGGTGGGCAGTTTGTTTGGTAACTGTTGCAAAAAGAATGCTCAGAAATGTAACATGACGTTTCTCGTGGAGGTATATGCAACAAAGACCATAGTGGCAAGCCGGCATCTTGTGGCATAAAATGTATAATTAGTCAGTGTACCCAGTCTAGTAGTCAGTGTGTCAGTGTATATTGTATTACGGTGGTATGGGCATGTGATGAGAAGGGATGATGATTATGCCGTAAACATCCCTGAGAAACCCAGAGGCAGAGGGAGTCCCCCAGCTATGTGAAATCAATGTCCTATGGTCCAATGTCCTAAAGGACCTTAAAATTATCACCGAACCTGTGACAACCCAGGACCGTTAGGCCTGGCGTCGCTGTACGAGAAGGCCCGACCCCAGATGAACTGGGAACATGGGCAGGAAGAAGAAGAGTCAGTGTACCCAGCAACTCGCTGGCCCTCAAACTGGAACACAGCAATGCAATGCCGCTTTGTGGCAGAAATAAGAAGTATGGAAGTCCCACACAGACAACTATGGTACAGAGCACGGTGAAATATCCGACCCAAAAAGTTCTTATAGGCTATTTTCGACAAAGTCTTTACGCAAAGGCTTAGTGAAACCGACCCATATTCTGACGTAAAAATCTTAGCGAACCATTTTATTATTACAGCTACTATAATACCCAGTGCCGATGGAATCTAGGCTTTCTGAGCAATTAACTTTAAATAGGTTTGTTTACCGCTTCAAAGGCGAATAGATAGAGCCTTAGAGTTCAAAATTGAATGACTTTCATTGCGCTATGCCCGAAACGACGCTCGGGATAGTACTTTGCGATATTAGAAGCCGACACAGAGTGAGGTCGACCCCACGGTATCAGTTACAAGGCTCATTTTTCCTTGGCAAAGAAGTGCAATTTAAAAGAGTTATTTGTACACGTATTCCGTACTTATAGCAGTTTGCTTATTATATATGGTGTAAGATGTGCGCTCTAAGAACCGCCTTTTTTAACCTACCTACTTAAAAAACCATATAAGTACTATGCTTCTTTTATAACTTCTACTCAAAAGGTTTTGAATTCTTTTTTTATTCCTCACGTCATAGGCGTACAGTCTGATTTTTAATTCGACGTAATTCTGACAGATGTCATCCATAGACAAATCAGATCTATATAACTTTTTCTGCTTAGAATTTTTTAAATATTTAATACCAAAAATATGAAACAGAATTAGATCAAGTAATGACATTGAAAATTAGTGTTGTAATTGTTGTTTTTATTTTTTTGTAGATGTTACTTCTTGATGGGGAATTTCCAGATTAAGGCCAAATCTGCGACTTTTTACATGGAGGAGAACTTAATTCTATTCAGGGCGTCTGGACCCAAGACTCCCCCCTTTCCCCGTACGTACGCCAATGGCCAGTGACTGACGCTAAAGCCAAGATAGAATCAATAGGATATTCTCTATCAAGAATTTTACCTCTGTCGGAAATTATCAAAGCCATTTTTATTAATGTGACGACAAACTTAAGACGACGATAACTAAGCACGTGCTCTTAGCAGACGAAGTAGAATACTCTGCTCCCTCAAAGAATCGAACCCCCACACGTCTGGATCTGAACCAAGCGGTATCAACGACTTGGCGGCGCCGAAATGTTTTTGCTTGTGTGTCCTTTTCAAAAAATATTGATTGTGATTTCGATGACGCAACAGGTCTTTTGATTGTTTATCAACAATTAAAAATGAGGGTTAATAATTGTGTTAGGGCACCGATTATCATTCAACAGTACCCAAACCGTCCTAACCTGCTCGTGTTGAACCCTTATCACTTACCTGAACTTGGTGTTCTTAAAGAAAAATAAATTCAAATTCAAATTCTTCCAAAAGCTTCCAAAACCAGTTTTCAGGAACTTCGCTAAAACTAAACTACATAAAGAAAAATGTTATTCAATATAAACTCCATATAAACTAAACCAGTGAGGCGCGCCCCACTTGGGGCGTAGAGTAAACCAAGGGGGCTCCAGCATTAAACTGTACTATGAAGAGCTGTTCATAAAAACTCGCTCGACGCGGACGGTGCCACCTATGTGATGAAGTCAGCAACACGTTGCAACCATCTTTTAAAAAAAACTAAACACGCCAATATTTTCATCATTTGCCTAATTTTCTTGACCCTCCATTTCGGTTCCTAGGGGGGCGTAGTATTTTAGTATAATGTTGGGTGAGGCGCATAGGGTATCTCTATCTCTACCAATCTCTACCGGAAATTTAACTTATGAGGAAAGGTAAACTTGGAACTTGAATGACGCATCATAATATTAAAATCTGTTACTATACTGAATTTGTAATTAAGTAAATATACTACATATTGATGAATAAATATAGTATACCAGATATATAAACTACTTAAAATACATATTAATTTCCGGGTGTGTAATGTATGAAATAACAACAATTAGTATAATAGTCATATTATTATAATGTCAAATAATATATATTTTTTTAATATATCAATCATTTCACATAATAATCAGATGATAAAATTTCAAATGATATAATTAACCTTATAACACCTAACATACTATTCATATAGAATTGTTTAATATAATAATTACTTAATATAAAATTCTCTTCATATAATATTGATATGGTATTTAATAATTTATTTAATCGAAAGTCAGTTGAAATAAAAGAATTAGTGCGAGTATAACAATCAATTGATATAAAAAAGTAATCATAAATCTTTGTTTATAATAATAAAGTTCAGTTCGGCTTAGGCCGTTCCCCATGGCGTTGAAGTGAACTTTACTTAATAATTAATTTAAAGTAATAATTTTATTAAAGTGATGTAGGAATTTGATGATACATCACGCAAGCAAGCAAGCAAACAAGCCTGCAGCGTACAAACAAGCATGAAACATGCGTTTGGTTCTCTGCTCACCACGCTCGCTCGCGTTGTGTGTGTTCAATATTCAACCAAACCTTACCTACAATTTGATATTTTATTTATAATATGTCAAAATAAATAATAAGAAATTGATCTATATAGTAAACCAAATTATGTCAAATGGTAAGTATATCAAATGACGATTATACAGGGTATAAGTGACGGTGTCCCATTTCTTTTAACAGTGAGTTCAGATCATGTTCCTAATTTGAAAATCACTAAAATTTTGTACCGGAAAATTCATAAATTTTTCGAATTTTTTTATTATTTTTTTGAAATGAGAACTTCTTTAGCGGCGTTGTACACTTTTTTTGTAATGGTTTTTTTTGTAAAAAATGATAAACTCGCGTCAGGATCACGTGACACTGATCGAAAATGCGTAAGACCAATTAAAATTGAAATGGCCGCAGGAACTGTCGAGGTGCGGTGAGGGGTCCACGTAAGCCGGCCGAGAACAATAGCGGCTGGCAAAAGTACTGGAAGTCACACGTCACTTGAGACAGTTTTGATCAATTTATTTACTTTGTTAGGAAAAATCTAAATTGTGCTTTTATTTGATTTTGTTGTAAATATTAATTAGGTAAGTTAGTATAAATTAAATATTATTTATTTGTTATAAAATTACGTTTTTAAGTAGTATATTAATGTATGTTTTGATCATATTTTTAATTTAATTGTAAATATTTTGATTCATTATTACTAGTTATATAATTATGTATGTACGCACAACGTTACAACAGGAAGTTGATTTTTCTGAGGGATAAACTTTTTAATGTAATATAAATTGTCATGTTTGTGTACGATAGCGCAATAAATAAATATTGTATTCTACCACATAAAAGATAGTACTTTTATTCTGATAATTAAAGCAATTCGTGCAAAATTATTCCATAACCATTCCAAAAAATCCAAAACGCACAACGTTAATACTTAAGTTTTCACTTCTGCCGGCACTCCCGGAGTGCAACCCGTCAATTTTTTATAAATTTTGTGGTGTAATATAACTAACTTGCAAATCATATTCTGTCGAAAAACCATAATAAATACACAACAAAATTAGCTTTGCAATGTAAATCGTATAACTTTTTCAATCATAATATGCGGGGAATCGGCTGTTTGGGTCATCGAACGTCAACTCACCGGTGTGAGCGGAACAAAAATGATGCCAGCGCGCCATACATTGCGTAACATGAATAAAAATTAAAAATTAAAACTCCTTTTTTTTCGCTTTAAAAGCTATTCCGGGAAAAATAAACATCGGTAAACAAATGTTAACATTGGTCTGAACTCACTGTTAAAAGAAAATTGACACCGTCACTTATACCCGGTATAAAACAAAATTAAATCAAGTGACCGTTATACTTCATGAGTTTTTGAAACGATTTTAGGTATTCTGAATGTTATGCTAAATGTTATTATACAAAATGATTAATATATCAAAGAATCGTTATGTTAAAAGAAATTATGTCACGAGTTGTTATGTGAAACGTTTAGTATATAATATCAACGTTATTAAACTGAATATTTTAAATGAAATTATATTAAACCCAAAGTTTCCACCTGCAGAAAATATATTTTTATTGCTCGCTCGAATGAATAATGAGATGGTGCACGCCTTATGAACTCTGGTTAGGAAATTCCAAAGTTTAATGTCTCGTACTTCGGATAGCAATGAAGATAGAAGTACGTTTTGCATGGGCTTTAATTATTTCTGGATAATATCGGTAGCTACTTTCTGATTGCCTGAGTAGCTACCACCGTCATTATGCTAAAAAAGCATTGTATTCGCATAGATAAACTAAGATGCCCCTTTATTCTGTGCATGAAGAATCCAAGTAAATATTATTATATATTCTTTCATTATCATCATCATCACAGCTCATATACGTCCCCACCGAGGGGTTCGAGCCTACCCTATATGTTAGGGTTACCCTATATATTCTTTATTGTACACAAATTCACAAGGAAAGGTATTACAGAGAAGAACAATGTACAAGGGTGAGCTTATCTCTATGAGAGATTTCTACCAGCCAACCGTAGCGGGTGTAAACTCGAATTGCGAAAACAAAATAAAATATAAATTGTGCACCAAAACCTATTAAAACATAACAAATAAATTATTTTTACACACACACACACACACGCGCATACCCACCCACCCACACACGCACACACACACACACACACACACACAGTGATATAATGTTTCACGGAAGGATCAATGTCATTTAGTACAAGAGAAGGAATGACTTCGCTTCTTTGTTTAAGGAGAGATAATAGAGTTTGTTGGCGAACAAATAGGTTGCCCATCTGATGGTAAATTACTATTAGTCGCCTATACAGGATGTAAAAATATCATTTTTGTCTTCTAGACCATACCCGGGAAATTATTAACGAGATATTTAAGTTTAAAGCGACAAATAATTTTCGGGGTTTTATAATTAACAAAAAAATAATAATTTACAACGCGTAATGTATTTAGAACGGACGCTGAGTTTTGTCGCCATGAATGAGCGCGTCACATTGCGTAGTAAGCACTACAACGCGCTTTGCTTTGTAGTTGATTTTAAACAAAAAAAAAATTGTTTCCCGTCAATATTTTTTTTTATACTATATGTTAATTTAATGGTCTGAATGCGTAGACGCGGGCTTCGTTATGGGTCTTTTTACATCCTGTATAGTGCATGTGGTTCCGGTAAAATTTGAAAATCTACAACCCTTACAATAACCCAAATGTACGTTGCCAACTTTATTTCTATTTTTATTTACTATCTTTGGAAAGCTTACAGCATTATTTATAAAATAGTTGACGTAAATAGTTATCTAAATGCCAATTACAAGCTTACACACATAGAAATTGAGACATAAGATGTCAAGTCACTGTACCCAGTAATTTCACTGCCTTCCTTAATCTTCGAACCGAAACACAGCGATGTCGATTGGTCGCTTGACTGAGTACCTCTGTCTTACCTATTTCTGCCGCAAAGCAGCAGTGCTTGCATTGCTGTGTTCCGATTTGAAGGGTAAGATATGGCAGTGAAATTACTGGGTACCGTGACTTTACATCTTATGTCACAAGTTGGCAACGTACACTGTGGTTCTTGTGGGGGTTGCAGATTTGCTGCGAATCTCACAAGAGCCACATGTACTATAGGTGACTTACCATCAGGTGGGCAGGAAGAGGTACCCGCGCCAGACGACTCTCAGCACTGAATCACCTTTATAAATACAGTGTTCAGACTCTTCTGACTTAATTAATTATTTGAATAAAACGTCTTGTTTCTTAGACCACACCACAATGACACGCTGAGGGGGTCATAAAATACAATCCGGTAATAAAGCGCAGATTCGCACCGAGCGCCTAACGTATAGGCGTTTTGTCTTTTATTATTTTCCAAGTGACAATGTCTCGGGCTCCGCCCTTAGGTGCACGCCATATTGTATTCTTAGCGCGTTACAAAGGAAAAAAATAGAGAGATACAGTTTCAAACATCTACGCTTAAGCCCAAGTTAAAGGGATAATATTATAAACACGACAGTAGAATTTCATAAAGGTTTTAGAAATAATATTATTAGTGAACAAGTCTGCGCTGATAGCAACATTTCATTTTGTGGATCATTGTCAAAATTTCCGTCATAATGCGCCTAGTGCTGAACATAAGCTTACCACAAAAGCAGATTATGGGTATGGGGCATTTTCGACCATGTCGAACCAATGCGGGTTAATTATACCCCGAGCAAGACCCAAGCGCGAGTGTTAAAAGTAAGATTAAGAGCAGTGCGCAACAATCGGAGCTAACTACGCACTTTACCGATAGTAGCGACGCACTAGTGACTTTCGCGCAACCAATTAAGAACTCAAGTCCCTTGGCTTGATGTCCTCATGCTGGTTGTCTTTTGAACGTCGGTCAGGACCGAGTCCCCGGCGATCATTCGACAGTCCCTAACAGGGTTCAATCAATGTGTAAGCCTCGGTTCACTTCGTAGTGTCACCATTACGCTCTCTCGACTATTCTATAACATTGCTTTTTATGCCGCAAGGAAAGAAATTCCAGATGCATATGGGGACAGTGATACGATAACATTTTTAGCATCATCGGGTTTCATTAGCTTTTAACGCCAGCAGGGCTGGCATCGTATGTTAACGTAATGCGTTCCATTTAAACAATATCATGGTTTTTAGGTTAGGTTCCCTTTGTGAAAAATAGCGGGGTTAAAGATGTTAACATTTCTTAAAAGAAACGCAAAACATGGTTAACATTTAATGTTAGCGTGAAAGATAGAAAACGGGGAATATAATAGCAACAGTTACCTCCACATTGCTACGACGTACGTCCGTCGTGCTACGTGCTACGATTCAGCTACGATCAAGCTGCTACGTTATTTAATCAAACTAAACCAGCAGGCGTAGCACGGGCTGCCAAGACTGGACTCGAGTCGTGCATTATCTCACAATTTCAGTGACATAATCTCTATGTCTTAAAGAGTAGCACGGTGGCGCGTATTTAGTGTGACTGACGTGATAAATTTTCTTGGTGCTCGTCAAGGAACACGTGTGACTGAGTTTTATCACAAATTTCTTGGCGTGCCTGTGCGCCAACTGCTGCGGTTGTAGCAAGGACTTTAATACTTTAGAAGATGTAGCAGCAGACGGAGAGCAAAACATTTGTGATAAAACTCAGTCACACGTGTCCCCTGACTAGCGTCAAGAAATTTTTATCACGTAAGTCCCACTTAATACGAGCCACCGCGCTACTCTTTAAGACATAGAGATTATGTCACTAAAATTGTGAGATAATGCATGACTCGAGTCCAGTCTTGGCAGTCTGTGCTGCGCCTGCTGCCAAGGGCCGGGTCACACTTAACATTTTTTACGCCGTTCATCTCAAGACGCATAGTATCTGTATTGACTATTGATTGCTACGCTGGACGTACTGGCGTATCTTTGGTCTGATCTGAACGGTGTGAGATGTTTAGAATTTTGTGTACGGCGATACGCGTGTACATCAGCGACGCAGGTAACGTGTGCCAGACCAATTGTTTTATTTATTTGATACCCAAAACAGAATACAAGTAAGTTTGAATAATTATTACTCGTACATACAAAATAATAGACCAGACCATATTCCTGAGTATGCGTACACAGCATGATTGAAATTGAGTGGTACAATAAATACCCTTATTGATAGATTTGGATTTGAGAGAGGATTGAATGGACAGTAGTATTTAAACCAAAGGATCATCATCATTATCTTTAGAGCACAGCACGTGTCGATGAAGTATACGCTAACTTTCTCTATCTTCAACCAGTGTCTTGACCTCCGCAAACAACATGACATTCACCTTCTTTTTGACTTGATCTATATGCTACATAATATCAAAAGGTCAATGAGCAATAAATAAGCAATTTAGAATTACAAAATACATGTCCGATGACTGATAACCATAGCACCGCGTGGGAGTATTATTTTGTGTAAAATTTAAATTGTTATTGCTGTACTGGTCAAAAGTTATTAATAGCTATAAAATATGTATTTTAAGTTACCTAGTATAACTTTAATTGTTAAAGGTCAAATAAATAAATACAAAAAAATACAAAATACAGTTATAAGTCATGATGACTTACGAGTATAACCCGGCCACGATTTATAGTTATCGAAAAGCTCTCTATGTAGACAAATTAAAATATGATAAACGCAACATCTAAGAAACTCAGATAATCAAATCAGGCCGTGGAATAGATTGTAGCGTAAAGAGAACGAAACAACGCCATCTAGTGAATGGTTACCGGATTCAGATAACCAAGTGCTGTGTCAACTCTCACACGGCCATCTGTTTGAAGCTTTTGGAACTTGCAAATAACTACAAACCATTCAATTCGCAATGATAAATATCGAGGTCAATAATAGAGATAAAAATTATCATATCATTTAAGTTGGACCAAATTACACAGAGAAAGCCAAATTTTATCGAAATCGGTCAAGAAGTTTCTGAGTTTATCCCGGAAAAACATCGTGACGCGATATTTTTATATAAATAGACCAAAAATAAACAAAACGGACCTGTTCAATCAATTCGAAATCAGTTTAATTTGATGAAAGCGCGGAAAAGGAATAAGTCAACAGGGAGGGCTATTTCAAATATTCATCGGAGTAAAGCCAATCTGGTATTAATATTTCACGGACCGACAGGCAGCCTGTTTATTTTTCAGGACGATTGCATAGCCAGCTTCATTTGATTAATGATCGCGCCTTTATTAAATTACGCGCACGAAACTTCGCTAGAACTTCGGGCGGAATCAGTGAGATTGGGGACGCGTTCCAAGACATTGCGTGGTACGATGACATAAAAATTAATGAAAAAGATACATTAAATAGCAGCACTTGACACATAATCTAAAATGCTATTTTGGATATAGACAGATATGCATTTATTTAATACTAGCTTTCCGCTCGCAGCCCCGCCCGCGTTATTTTTGTTTTCCCGTGGGAATTTTATATTTTACCGTAGGAAAAAAGTATAGCCTATGTTCATCAGGGATAATGTAGGATTCTCAACGTGAAAGAATTTTTTAAATCGGTCCAGTAGTTTCGGAGCCTATTCAATACAAACAAACAAATAATCAAATCTTTCCTCTTTACAATATTAGTATAGACATAGGCATACAGAAACATGCATCCATACTTACTAATATTATAAAGCTGAAGAGTTTGTTTTATTGTTTGGTTAAACGCGCTAATCTCAGGAACTACTGATTCAATTGAAAGATTATTCTTGTGTCGGATAGTCCATTTATCGAGGAAGGCTATGGGCTATATAACATCACGCTACGACTAATAGGGGCTGATCATCAATGAAAAATGTTACAAAAACGAAAAAAAAAATTACAACACGTTATATTCTGACATTCACGCGAACGATGTCGCGGGCGCAGCTAGTTTATAACAAAAGCCTTTGGTGAGTGACTGACTGCGGTATCAACGTAGAACCGAAACTACTGGAGCTAGAAGCATGAAATTCGGCGCAGGGGTTCTTAGGCTAATGTAGGCGCCCACTAAGGAAGGAATTTTAAAATTATCACAAAAATCTGAGAAATCCCCATCCAAAAAAACTGGTCTGGTGCGAGTCGGACTCGCACACCGAGGGTTTTTCCTTTATCTGTGCTATAAGACGTTACTTCGTACCAAATTTCAAGATTCTGAGTTCACGGGTTCACCCTGTAGGTTTTGATTCCCTTGCAAGTGTCGAAAATTTGAGGAAATTTGCGGCAAAAACGGCTGTATCTGTTGATTGGGCTTAGAAGTTTGATTTTTTCACAGCTCCAAGGGACAGTACACCTGAGTATTTGTTATAAATTTCAGCTTGATACCTTCACGCGTTCCTAAGAAAAAGGGTCTTGACGGACAGACGGACGGACAACAAAGTGATCCCATAAGGGTTCCGTTTTTTTATTCGGACGTACGGAACCCTAAAAATAAGGAAACTACAGTGTTGAGCTTTATTAAAGCGAAACATAATTCGCGGACACAACTAGCTTTTTCATCTCACACACACTTACGCTCCTCTACTTTTATACCTTAGAGGAGCTTGTTGCCTGTTGGTGCGCTCAGCGAACGATTGCTAAGGTTAAACAACGTTGGCTGTGGTCAGTCCTATGATGGATGACCGAAATACGAAACATCTCGAGCTCCTCAGTACTTCGGATGACACGTTAAACAGTGTGTCCTGCGCCTGATATCGCCCCGGTCGTGTCGGCTAACCGTCCCATCAGACTATGCGAGTGTAGGAAAAGAGAGTGTGCTTGCGTTTCCGTAGTCACTTGTGCAGTATAATATCTCCCGCGCAGATGGCTAGTCTCTTGAGATTCGCCGCCGTGACCGATAACGGTTGAGAGGACATTACATTAATTGGACTGAAATATATTTTTGAAGTGAAACTTTTTTTACATCGCCTCAATTTTTTTTGTCCATCTATCGCATATTTAATTTCACTATTACGTATAAGTCAGTTTTGGTCTATGCGTTTTGGTCTTTGACCTTAGATCAGTGTGGCAGTTGTTCGATCCTGCATGGTGTTGAGCACTGTTTTTTCATGAATTTGTTTTTTTATTATTTTGTTGTAATTATTGCATTTTGTTTATTTCATTAATTGGTTTTTATTTGTATTTTTTTTCTGCTTACTTACTTTTTGTTTTTAAAGTGAAACTTTTATTGATTAGTTTTTTATTTATATTTTTTTTTTCAGAAAAAAATTAAGTTTAGATTAAAAACGAGATTTTAATACCCTTAAACGGAATAATTTTCCGAAAATGTTCAAATAAATGCCAACGATCCGCAAAAAAAGTTTCACTTGCATCGTGGTTTGATAAAACCACACAATGATTTTGCATTACTTACTTTGGTATCATATCTTCACGCGAATACGTCACTAATTCTCTGTTAAACTTAATTGTTGACTGGTATAAAATGCTATATGCTATTAAATACGCGGCTCATACATGCATTTTTATAAAGTGCAATAAAGATTTAAATAAACTAAGGTTGTTCCTATCTATACAAATAAATAAAATTGAAGTGTCTGTTTGTAATGTCAAAATAATAAGTTTTTACTAAATGGGTATGAATATATATCGGGTACCAATAACAAAAACACAATTTAAAAAATTTTTCTTTGTCAGTCTGTCTGTCTGTCTGTCTGTTTGTTCCCGCTAGGCTGAACGGCTGGACCGATTTTGATGGGACTTTCACTACAAATACAAATACAAATACAAATATTTTTATTAGTTAAATGCTCACAAACATAACTAAAACAGAAAAGATACAATTAAAATTTTTAAATAATGTAAGCACAATTTTATATGAGGCTACGATTTCTTATGACCCCACACTAGGCACTGCCTGTCCTGTGGCGGTCAAGTATACGTATGCAGAAGTTAACCGGGTGCCATTTGTATAAATGTGAAATATATAAGGTGCGTTACATTCGCGAAACTACTTTAAAACTTCCAAGAAGGATTCCGTGAATTTGAAACCCCACGTCAATAGAAGTGAGCGAATTCTGAGCCTCGCAGTTCCCAGTGAAGATCTCTTTATGTCACATAAATTCACAATACGGTTGTAGATGAAGGGATAAGTAAATTTTTTAAAACGTTGGGCAAAGGTGGTTTTAACGAAAACTGATCGTACCCTGAAGACTCGTTTGTCGAGTATCTCCTGATATTCCGGGGAGCTGATGACACTTTTATGCATATACATTGCCACTTTTAGGATATATAGTTTACGAACGTTGAGAACCTCCGCCTCCTTGTACAATGAGTCAGTGGAAAAATAAGAAGGCCTTCGAAACATCACCTTGAGAACAGCTCTTTGTGCTCTCTCAAGCTTGATCATGTGACAGGACGCCGATTTACCCCACACCACGATACAGTATGTGATCACTGATTCACATAAAGCCAAGTAGATGGTTTTTAAGAGCGACTTATCAGCGACATCTCTAAGTAACTTCATAGAGTGGATCAACTTGCGTACTCTGGCACTAGTAACTTCAAGGTGTACCGCAAAGGAAAGTCTTTCGTCCAGGATGACCCCCAGATAGCGGGTAGTTGGTGATCTACTGACTTCCTCACATTGGCAAAATACAGAAGTCGGAAAGAATGACCCACGCATTGCACAAGAGTGAAGCTTAATAGGCTGAAACTCAATTGGGGCTGATGCACTCGTTTTATGAAAGCAGAGTAGTTTAGTTTTTGATACGTTTAGAGTTAGTAGACTAGTATTTAACCAGTCTGAAATTTTTGCTAAACCCTCCTTCACATTTTGACGACACTCGTGCCAAGTGGCTCCTGGAAAAAGCAATGCGGTGTCATCGGCATAACAAATAACGGATGCTGACTTAGGTAATGGCAAAGATGCAATTCCATTGATGTATGCTAAGAATAAGGAAGGCCCGAGTATACTCCCCTGAGGGACACCGTAGGATATATTCTTATGACTGCTTATGTCTGTGCCAACTTTAATACATTGGGTTCTACCGTTAAGGTAGCTAGAAAACCAATGCAGTGCTATACCCCTCACTCCAAGTGACTCCAGCCTTCTCAACAGAATCGGGACTAAAACAGTGTCAAAGGCTTTTGCCAAGTCCAAGAAGACACCAACGCAAGCCCGCCCATCATCAAGATGTGAAACAACAGAGTCCACTAACAAAGATACAGCATCTTCCGTGGACTTATTTCTTCTGAAGCCAAATTGCGATTCTGATAGAAGATTATGTTTATCAAAAAACGCCACTAAGCGGGTGTTAACAAGCCTCTCTAATACTTTTGATACTGAACCCAATAATGAGATAGGTCTGTAATTTTTTGCGTCGTTTTTAGGGCCAGCTTTGTGGATTGGAATGACTGTGGCGGATTTCCAGTTATCTGGAAATCTGCCTGTTGAGAAACTCAAGTTAAAAACATGTACAAGGGGAGACACTATCGAACCACATATGTATCTTAAAATTCGGTTGGTAATCTCGTCGAGACCTGGAGAGCTGTTCGTTTTCAGTTGTCGAATCCGGGTTGCAACCTCCTCAGCGTCGGTTGGGGCTAGAAAGAATGAATCTAGTGGACCATCTGCTTGTTTGTGTTGTGCAACTAGTGACTCCTCGGTCTCGTTAATGTTATGCAAAATCTTTGTCGCCAGGGTTTTCCCAACCGATGAAAAATAGTCATTGCAGTGATTTAAGGAAGCAGAAGGTGTGTCCCGGAGTCGAAGGAGTTCACATGAGTTTGATTTTATACGCTGGGTGTGGGTGATGTTACCTATGGATTCCCAAAGTTTTCTAGGATTTTTGACGTTTTCATTCAACAATTTAGAGTCATAATCATTTTTTCGTTTCCTAACAATATTGTGGTAGTAATTTCTATACCTTGTAAAAATACGCTTAATAATTAAGTTATTCGGGTCTTTACGGGCATCAGCGTGCAACCTGTCCTTATGTTTCGAACACCTGATCAGCCCAGGGGTCATCCAAGGTTGAATTGTGAATTGAGAGTGACTAATTTTTACTAATTTTGAATTGTTAGAAATAGCATTCTTAATAACGGTGTCAAATATGTTTGCTGCTTTAGAAGGGCAATTACACTGCAAGACATCGAACCAATCAACATCCTTGAGGTCCCTGGCTAGCCCCTCGTAATCAATCACGGTGCGGGATCTTTTTTTAACTGAAGGAACACTTCGAGTACCGATAGTAAATCCAGCCATCACTAGGTGATGATCGGTGAGCTCTGTGCGACACACCGCAGATGAAGCTATGGCAGCAGCTGGTAGAAATATGTGGTCTAGGCATGAGTCAAGCCGAGTGGGTTTGGTAATAGCTGCACTATATCCTAGCTGAGCCATGAGACATAAGTACTCTTGATTTTGATCTTTGCTTTGACCAAGCTCCAGAATGTCGATATTAAGGTCACCAGCTATGACCAAACGAGAAGCCTGTTTCACTTTTGTTACGACAAATTCAATCGAGTCTAAGAAAGGCGAAACATTAGCGAAGGATGGGGACCTATAGATACCTAGTAGACAAAAAACACCCGAGATCTCGGCAAGTACACAATTAGCGTCTTCCAGAAGTGGCTCCGAGAAAGAAGGGGACCACTGATCGTTTACATACACTACTACACCACCTGCCCTGTTAATAAATTTAGTGGAGTTAAACGAAGTATAACTAGGAATCTGTGGAATAGTAGATATGTCTGAGATCCAGCATTCCGTCATAACAATGGCATCGAATTTAATAGCCAATCTGCGTAGGACGACTAGAAAAGCTGTAAAGTTTTGCTGTATACTTCTAATGTTTAAATTAAGAATTTTGAAATTAAAACCGGAAATTAAAAGATATAAATAAAAATTAATAGATAGCTAATTATACAAGGTATAACATAGGCTTTTTATCAAGATCGGTCCAGCCGTTACTATTCCACGCGGACGAAGACGCGGGCACAGCTAGTATTAAAATAAAGTTCTCATCCAAATAAATTCTGTCGTCACGAACGCACCCTATTTTAGCGAATCGAAAGACTTTGTTCCTACTTCCATTATTCCAGTATATCGCATAATGGGAAAATATTTATAATGTCCCCGCAAACTTGTTAATTTATCTTGTTGTTTAATTTTGCGAGAACATTTTCTTCTGCTGTTCAGAAGTTTTTTGCCTTAATAAAAATGTTTTTGCGGGCGTGTCTTCGATATACTTTGTTCAATGTTCGAAATTTCATCTTAGAAAATACACGTTATTTTCTTTAGAAAGATTGTAAGTGGTAATATGTTTATTTAGAACTAGAATAAAGCAATTGAGACCAAAATAAATTTTATACTCTATAATGAAACTGAATGAACAGAAAAAAATCGAAAGAGAAATAATAAATAAATCAGAACCTTGTACATTGATATGAAAGTGCCGTTTAAACGTATGTACCTGCATGGTGTCATATTTCAGGGTGAAACGTTTTTTTTTTATAATAATAATAATAATAATAATAAAAAAAACCGCTGTCACGAAGACACGTCACTCCATCTCTTGTAAATTAATATTTATTTTTATAGCAATGTTTACAACACCGTATTAAATTTAACTTTAGAAATTCTACTAATATATCAAAATAACAAAATTTTCAAGAAAAATCAATATGATCCAAATTAATTACAAAATTTCAATCAGCAACCTTGACATGACATCTGCTATCAAATATAAAACAAACATTTTTGGCGAAAAAGGCAATACAAAAAATCAAGAACAATGATTACAAGATCGAGGACGGCAAGAGCGGAACGAAGCGCACGTATACCATCTACACCAGTCCCCGCGTCAGCTCCGAGCGTATTGCTGGAAACAGGCTACGATGTAAACAGCTCGTCGAGCGACGCAACTGGACCCAGGACGCCGCCGCCACGACCATCTACGCGACGAGGACGTCCCCCACTGCTGGCACGCTTGGGACCTGTGAGGCAATCTGCCTCACAACAGGCCCCCGCTACCGGTAGTGTAGTGCGACGCATGCGATGGACTCTAACAATGAATGAGAACTGCATGCGCGCCTATTACGGGGCTACAGAGGGAGGAACCTGCCTGACTGCGTATCGTGACAGAATGCTGCTTCTGTTTCAGACCCTTGAGCCGACCGTCGCCGTGTCTACCCAACGACTATCGGATCAAGTGCGAGCGATTCATCGGTGTAAGCTGTTGGATCAATCTACACTTGATCGGCTTCGCTTGGAGACGTTTCCTGCTGCCGCCGTCCCTTCCTCGACGCGTAGCCTGTCTGCCGCGCCCGTTGCTCCGAGTGCAGTGACGTATTTGGAGGAGACAACAGCGATGCAGATTGACCCCGATGTTGATGAAGGGGATGACGCTGGCATGAATGTAAGTTCTCGAATAAAAGAGCAACTGGAGGACACTTTGGAAGACGTGATTCGTGAATATCGATACGCACTAAACACTAGGCCGCGAATACCACGTTTGCCGACGCACAGACGCAACCTAGCGCTGTTGGGAACACTGAATGCTTTGCTCGTTCCGTACCTACGGACTAGCGAAGATTTGGTTGATACGCATTCTATTCTGTACTGCGGTGCCCTTACCGCATGCCGTGTTGCTCGAGTGAGGTTTCCGGATGCTGATCGAGCACCACGGCCTGCGATACCTGCATGGCAAGTGAGAATAGAAAGGCGTATCAACTCGTTCAGGGTTCTCATTGGCAAGCTCATCTGCTTCAGTCGGGGTAATACCCGACCCCGAGTCATGCGTTACGTGACCCAGGCCTATGCCGGAACCGGAATCCGGCCTAAGGATTATATGGCGAATGTCACGGAACGCATAGACTATCTGAAGCAGAAGGTTTATGCGTGGGCGAACCGTATTCGCCGCTACAGAGTACGTGTGGACAGATACTCTCAGAACCGCCTCTTCCAAAGTGATCAGAAGAAGGTATATCGAAAGTGGGAGGGAACCGATCACCGCGTGGTAGACGGGCGGCTGCCCGATGCCAATTCCATAGTCAGTTTCTGGCGTGACATCTGGTCGCTGCCTGTCGATCATGTAGAGGGTGATTGGATGTGTGCCGTCGAACGAGAATGTGAATCCATTGAGCCAATGGGGTCTATTACCATAGATCCCGTAGACGTTAGTTGTGCCATCCGTTCGGCTCAAAACTGGAAATGCCCAGGGCCTGACGGATTGCACAACTTCTGGATAAAGTGGTTCCGATGTTCGCATGCTCGTTTGGCTACACAGTTTCAAGAAGCCCTAGAACACGGTTCGCTTCCCACTTTTATGACCACCGGTACCACCTTCTTGCTCCACAAGTCTGGAAGTACCACGGAGCCAAAGAATTATAGACCGATCACATGCTTACCTACCATCTACAAGCTCCTTACATCCATTCTGACTAAAAAAATTAACACACACATCGTGTCAAACAACATTTTGGCCTCTACTCAGAATGGATGTAAGGCTGGGTCCCGTGGTACGAAGGAGCTCCTCTTAATAGACATGACCATTAGCCAACAGGTCAGGCGGAGCAGGGGATCTCTCTCTGCTGCATGGATTGACTACAAGAAGGCCTATGATTCGGTGCCGCATTCGTGGTTGGAGAGGATTTTAGAGTTGTATAAAATTAATGCAACTCTGAAATCCTTTTTAAGTAACTGTATGCGACAGTGGACCACAGCCCTTCGTCAACCATGTGGTGGCGACAGTCCCCCTGATCCACAAGACTTGATTAAAATAGAGAGAGGTATTTTCCAGGGTGACAGTTTGAGTCCCTTGTGGTTCTGCCTAGCACTGAATCCTCTCAGCACTCTGCTGAAGGACTCAGGTCTAGGCTGTCGGCTCCGGAGACAGGGTGAAGTCATTAGTCATCTGCTGTACATGGACGACCTAAAGTTGTTTGCACCGAAACACCAAGATTTGGTGGAGCTGCTGAAAATCACACAGATTTTTAGCAATGCTATCAAAATGGAGTTCGGTCTAGACAAATGTGCGGTCTTACATGTACAGCGGGGGAAAGTTGTGAATTCACCGAATGTGCAACTCCCCGAGACAATGACACTCAGATCTCTCTCCGATGCCGACACATACAAATATCTTGGTATGGCTCAGTCTTTGGGAATATCAGTAGAGGACGTCAAGAAATCGGTGAAGGCACGCTTCTTCTGTCGCCTAGCAAAGGTACTTAACAGTCTTTTGTCTGGCGGCAATAAGGTGCGTGCCTTCAACGGTTGGGTGATGCCTCTATTGATATACTCCTTTGGCATACTGAGATGGACTCAAACTGAGCTGGACGCCCTGGACAGAAGAGTCCGTCAACTGCTCACAACACATCGCATGCTCCACCCTCGCTCGTCTGTTATGAGACTGTACATTCCACGGAAGTGGGGAGGTCGTGGCTTTCTAAACGCCAAGAACCTCCACAACCGTGAAGTGTGCAGCCTCAGGAATTACTTCCTTAACAACGAATGCGGGATGCATCGTGATGTTGTGGCAGTTGACAAAGGACTTACCCCTCTATCCATGGCAATCGAGAACTGGCGCAAACCATCGGTGCTCAACGTTGAAGACCGCAAGGAAGTATGGAGGGGCAAGGAGCTACACGGGAGGTTTTATCGGGCCTTGACTGGACCCGATGTAGACCTGCCCGCTTCGGTAAACTGGCTGCGCTTCGGGGACCTTTTTGGGGAAACCGAGGGTTTTGCCTGTGCAATTGCAGACGAAGTAATGATGACGAACAACTATAGAAAATATATCCTGAAGGACGGTACAGTTGACATCTGTCGAGCATGCCGCCGTCCCGGAGAGTCACTCAGGCATATTATCTCTGGTTGTTCTCATCTCGCTAACGGCGAGTATTTGCACAGACACAACCTAGTGGCCAGGATCATCCATCAGCAACTTGCCATTCGATACGGCCTTGTCGAGACTGAGACGCCGTACTATAAGTACGCACCAGTGCCGGTTCTTGAAAATGGTCGTGCGTTGCTCTATTGGGACCGCTCTATCATCACGGACAGGAATATTGCTTGCAATAAGCCTGATATCGTGGTGGTCGACCGGTCCCAACGCCGAGCAATGCTCGTCGATATCACTGTCCCTCATGATGAGAATCTCGTGAAAGCTGAGAAGGACAAAGTCAGCAAGTACCTTGACTTGGCTCACGAGGTGACCGCCATGTGGGATGTTGACTCGACGATCATTGTTCCGATAGTAGTTTCTGCGAACGGTTTAATAGCGAAGAGTCTCGACCGACATCTTAAGGGGCTCTCGCTTGACGGGTGGATCAAGGGCCAGATACAGAAGGCGGTGATTCTTGACACGGCACGTATCGTTCGGAGATTCCTCTCCCTGTAGCCCTAACCACCGGTAGCTTGGGCCATGCTCCGCTGCCAGTGGAACCCTAGATTTAAGTTTTTTATAATATTTGTGTTTTTATATCTATATATTGTAAAAAACTTAAATTTAAGATGCTTTTTTGAATAAATGTATAATAATATTTAAAATCGTAGAAAAATTATAGATCCATTATAGAGCCCATATCACTCCATTGCTTAATCAAGGCAATTACTTGCATATGTATCTAGGCAGACCTTCCATTTCGCCTGTGTACTAATCAGTGTAATTCAAAGGAAGTTACCCTTTATAAAAGGGATAAATGAAATTTTCTTTCCAGTTAGACTCGCTACACTGTTGGTCTACCCTAGTCACAGCACAGCGGCATTTCGTGGGCAGTTTTCGTTACTCTGCCACTACTATCGTTACTCTATAATAACAGGAAAATTTTGTGAACCTTTAAAATTATCAGAAACACCAAACTTTTCGTAGAAAAGAAAACCTTTTTAATAGGAGAAGAGTAATATACTACTCTACAAAAAAGTTTGGGAACCCCTGGACTGGGCATCCTTTACATACACCACACTGGGACATGGGCCTTAATACTAGGAAAATTATCCGAGCCCTGAAAATTATCAGGAACAGCAAACATTTCGTAGAAATTCGTGCGTAGTTAACTCAAGTAAACACGATAGCCGCGGGATGTTGACACAGCCACCCTGGGGACCAGCCCGGGCTTTCAAGATTGAACCAATCCATTATTCCACCGAGCATGAACAACAGGTCAAATACCATTGTGCCTTATGACAAACTACTGGGGAGCTTCCAATTGGAAATTGATATGGTTTAGTTGACGTTGACTATCCCTTGTGGCTTTAAGTATGTTACGACACCTAAGGCGCATAGTGGTCCCAATGACCTTGCGTCGATCGTCCCGCACTAATTACATAGGAGTGAGTGAGTGAGAGCGAGGGGAATATTTAAGCAAACCTTTACGCGTAAAATGAATTATTTCAATAAAAAATTAATAAAGGCGAATATGAAAAATCTAAAAAGACCATCCCCTAGAATATTGTTCACTTTATTTATTGAAATCGAAAGTATATGATTTAACCTAATATTTACGAAGCGATTAGGTTTACAGTTTTAAAATCGAGGCATGTTTGGGTCACATTTTAACCATGTTTTAATTAATTTATCAAAAAATTAAGAAGACCATTCTCTAAAGAATGCGTTGAATAATAACATATCTTTTTTAAGATTTTTTTATTCAATATTCATGAAGAGAATCGGTTTTTTCTGCAGTGATTTTTTATGATTGACGTTACTATGCGCCTTAAGAGCTATGCTCATCGTCATATAGATTGTTTGAAATTAACAGCACACGGTTGACTTGTAGGGTTGCCACTGCAAACAATAAAAAATTATTTCAAATTTGTGAAATAAAAAATCGTATTTTGGAACTAATCGTCTGGATATTTTTGAATTTTACCGAAGGGAGACTCTGTACTAGGGCAATTGGGATGATGACTGAATTCAAATTTTTACGTCTCGTCATTAAATATTAAAATACCGTAGAAAAAGACGCAGTCCTGTGAAATTAGAATTAAAATCGGCTTAGAAATACCTTAGATACAAGCATTTTAAGTTGTTAATTTGAAGGCGATTAGACAGAGAGATCCGACATCAATTGTGACGTCATTGTTGAGGACGGCCATATTGACTCCTTGTAAATTGCCGTTTTGCTAGAAAGAGATGGAGAAAAATCTTTAATACCTTATATCTCGGTTGTTTTTATAGCTATTCGAAAATCGATTTTTTCTTTATGTTTATTATATGAATGAGCTTCTATTAAAGCAAAAAAAAATTTTTAGTCATCTAGCCAATTGGAAATAGATATGGCTTAGTTGACGTTGACTGTCCCTAGTGGCTTTAAGTACGTTACGATACTTAAGAGCTATGCTTATAGTCATATAGATTGTTTGAAATTACCAACACACGGTTGACTTGCAGGGTTTTTTTTTACTAATTTAACACTCCACAGACTCGTGGTCCGTGCTCTTTTCATGTAATCTTCTCGTTTTGATCTATTTTAAGTTATTAATTATTATATTTAGACTTACGACTACTTTTACTCCTAATCTAAGGTGAGTTGCGCAACTCAATCAATTTAAAAATATAAATATATATCTTAGTAATATTATATTTATATATACTTAATTATACTCAAATATTTATCTTAATAATATTATACTATATCTTAATAATTTATGTATGGACTATTTCACAATTTTTGCATCATTATTATTATGCCAGTATTCCTGAGTAACTTATGCTAACAAGATTTGGTCAGTTAATATACTCGTATTAGGCATATGTGACGTCTGTTTTTTTTTTTAGTTACACCAAGGTCGCTCCGCTTGATAGGGCCCTGAGCACCATTTTTTTTATTGTATTCCATGACCACTTCATCTGTTGCTATGCTGGGAAGGGCAATGAGACGTCTAATTGCGTCGTCCTCCTTCAACTCCCGGTAGAAGTAGGTGCAGGATACCGTATGTCTGGTAATGGCAACCACCGCGTGAGGGACACTATCGTGGACAGGGTTCTTCCTTTCTGCTCCTCTGAGCACAACCACGTGATCGTACGTTAGTCCCTGTGCTTCGTGGATCGTCAGCAGTCTGGATAGTTCTCCGGTGCCGAACCCTTCCCTCCCATTCGCTTCTTCTCGTCTTGAGTGAAGGTAAGAAAGAGAATATTTGGGTTGTCCCTTCGTAACACCGCCTCCGATGCCATTCTGCATGTCATGGACCTCAGCACTTGCCGTGATGTGTAAATACCCTTGTAGATGTTTTGGAGGGCATACACCACATCCATCGGATTTCGGTGTGTGCAGAGGAGCTTTTCTGTTACCGACGTGATGGCGGCGGGGCTTCCGTAACGCATCTCGAACAGGTTGTCTCTGTCTATGAAGGGGATCTGATTTATATCGGTCATTAGTACCAATTCTCTTGCCCCGGTCAGCCTTGCTGCCATGATGATAGCTCCAAAATGGACTAGGAGAGCTTCGTCCACCAAAAGGCGTTTTGATGCTTCCACACCATTGATGAGGACTGAGGCAATGATTCTTATTTTCCCCCTCACGACCGCCCCGAATCGAGTCGTCACTTTGTCGGACAGTTCTTTTGCCGTCTCGAGTGTGCTAGTGATGATCATATCTTCCTTCATTTGGAAGTGTTGAGGAGCCACGTGGTCTACCCGCACCCCGGCACACCGTCAACCCATCTGATTGCCAGTTTACCCCATGGTTCGGAGATCCAAGTTCCACTCACTAGAATTCGGTCTGAATAGAATTCTGTCCTTTTTTAGAATTCGGTCCTCCAGCATGAAGCGGGTGCACTTGGCAATTACCACTATTGGGTTCTCGATCGGTGCGCAGAATGTGAGTGCTCCCCTTTCCTCAGTTGCTTCATGATCCACCAGCACCATGCCTGACGTGCCACTGTACGCCGCCATCTGCTTTTTATCTATAGGGCGAATTCCCGCCACCACAGTCCCGGTGTCGTTGTTATAGACCACCGCCCTCGCCCCGTCCAGGAGTTCTCGTAGTAGCATGCGGGCGTTTATCTGAAATGCCTCAAGTATCTTGCTGCAGGTGGTGTGTTTTACCTGCAGCGTCGCCCGCAGTGTCTCCAGGTACTCGAGATAGGCGTTGACTAGGTCATCCCCGTCCCGGTTAGTGACTATTCCGGATGGCGGTCTCACCCTTCCCATGTCTGCCAGTGTGGTTTTGGGTGAGGAGATCGTTCTATGTTTGGAGACCACGTCCGGTACTGTCTCACTGCCTGTTCTACGAGGACGAGCGTGGCCCAGGGCAACAGATATGCCCCTGACGAGGTCGTCTGTCGGGGATTGTCTTTGTGATTGGAGGCGTCTTCTTTCGTTTGCTTCTTGCATTGCCTCCTCGTGTTGCTTTTGTGCCCGGGCTGAGCCACTTTCTGTTAGTTCATTGCATGGAGTCTACTGGCAAATCTGGGACAGTCCAGGATCACGTGCCATACCGATTCAATCTCCCCGGGGTCACATTCACAATATGGATTGTCCTTGAGTTTGAATCGGTACAGATATTCTGCGAACCCCCCGTGCCCCGTGAAGACTTGTATCAGACGAGGTAATGGTTTTTCTTTTCTGACCCAGCTATAGGCTGTCGCCTGATCTGGAAAGAACCATTTGGTCACTCCTCCTGTAGAGGAGGTAACGTACCTATCCTGCCATTTTCGGATCGTCTCCTCCCTTATCTTATTCTTCACGAACGACACGGGGATCTCACAGTAGTCCCGCATTCCGTTTACCACCCGCGCTGCTTTGGCTAATTCATCTGCTCTTTCGTTTCCCGCTTGTAGGGTTGCCACTGCAAATAATAATAATTTATATCAAACTTGTGAAATAAAAAATTGTATTTTGGAACTAATCGTCTGGATATTTTTGGATTTTACTAGAGAGAGACTCTGTATCGGGATCGACTGCTTTGATACCTCCATCTTACCTATTTCTGCCGCAAAGCAACAGTGCTTGCATTGCTGTGTTCCGGTTTGAAGGGTAAGTTTGAAGGGTATGTGCAGTGAAATTACTGGGTACCGTGATTACATCTTATGTCACAAGTTGGCAACGTACACTGTGTTGTTCTGGGGGTTGGAGATTTGCTGCGAATCGCACAGAAACCCACTAGGTGGGCAGCTTGCTTTTTTGACAACTTAATTGTATATAAAAAATATGCCACGTTTCATCACAATTTCAAAACGCTGTAAAAAGATATTTTCCTTTAGAATAATACTCGTGTTTGGTAATAAGATTATTTAATTATATTGCCCCACATTTTATTGTTATGTTAGTATAAGAGGCCCGTTTTGACGATTAACAACCCCTTAGTTTATCCGTCAGTTTTGACAGATAAACTATGGGGGATGACAGCTGTCAAAACGGGAGTCAGGGCTACAATTTATTTTCGTGACTTGTTCTTGGTACAATAAAAATTTATTATTATTATTCTTAGAACGTGGGGACTGTAAGCGAGCAAAATCTTGAAAGCACCTACGTTTTATTTCAAAAACTAATAAAAAGTAGGGACACGATCTAGAAAAAAAATATTTGCAACATTATTTTGTTTTTAGTTTTAATAAATAAACAAATTCTGACACATATTCTTCATAAAAAGAAGTGTGAAATTAATAATTAAATACTATGTTAATAATAAAAACGATTGTTTGCAATTAGAGTATTGTAAATAGAAATGAACAAAAACTACTGGACTAGACAACAAAATACATGGGCAATTATAAACTAAATGAAAACACAGAACAGAGTGAATTGTTATTTCATTTGAGCTCATAGCAATAAATGGAAAGGAAGATAGTATCAGCTCGGTGCAGAGCTAGTTTTATCGCCTTTAGTTCCCGGCGCAGTTACATTGGCCCGATAAATCTCTGTGAACACTAAACAGAGGCCATCTTTCACTTACCTCAGTAGTAGGGTTGGCACCTTACTCAATAGGGCTGTCACGACTAATATGTTTTTTTTTGTGTCTTAGAAAATGCTTCAGCAACGCCAGGAATACTTAAAACGAAATTAGCATCATAACAGCTTGTGTTGTTTTTAGTCCCTTTGTAAGTCGATTATAAAGAGTTCTATGTAATATGAGGCGAGCAGTAATATCACTGTCCGAATACAACTTTCCAATTTTAGTGCTACTGAGAGTTTTAAAATCTAGAAAATGTTAATAAACTTTTCTTTGACTTAGAGATCGAAATCGATCGATAAGTATTCAATCATGAAAAATTATAAACGAGATAGCCTTCCTCATTTTAAACATTATTTGAGATGAAATTAACGTATTCGTGGACATAAATCGCACACTTGATTTAAAGAATTAAAAAAATTAAAATGTTATTATTTCACCACTAGTTTCTTGAGTAGAGCGAGTCATCGAAGATGGCTCTTTTCAAATAGGTAAAGGTTATGAATAAATATTAAGACAACAGCTTGTTATGGAATCAAGCAGATTACATCCATGAAATATTACCAACAAGATAATCTGTTACTTTGAAGTAAGCTTAATTGTTTAATAGATTTATATCAGCCGTTAAAAAAGTAGCCTCCTGTCAATCACACAGTTAACAACCCTACTTTAAAGCTAGGGAGCTTTTACACGGATGAATTTCACTTCGCTTTTCCTTGAGTTTCTTTATACGAAAGCGTTGAACTTCTCAAGCAAGACTTTTGTTTTGAACTACACTTTTGCTTCATAACACCAAGTGCATCATTTTGAATAGATTGGTACTGTCAAAAGGAATGTATTACTTACTGCCAGAAGACTACAAAGTTATTGCATTATTGCAGTTTTTATAAAATATTGATCGAACTTCACTTGGAAGTTCTTTTGATCAAGTATTATTTAATAAATATAACTTATCAATGAAATCTGTAGGAAATAGAGATAATAATATCTACAAATAGACGGATTTATTATGCTCTACAAAAGCAAACCTTGTGTGTAATGTTTAAAATTGTACATAGTCCTATAAGGGTGTAAGGGGGTACAAATCTCGTTAATTGACATAGGTGATAAAATTTTAATGATAACGCGCTTACTAATTTATTTATTTTAATGAAAGACGCTTTAATTTTTTAGCTCCATGTTTCGAACGCTTTTCAGAATTCGTAGTCACGGGATGACTAAAAGTGGTGAGTGTTATAGACTCTATAATAGAGTGCAGATAAAAATTTAGTTTATTTTTACTACCGTCATCCCATTTTTATTAATATAGTTCGTTTGACGCTTACGGAGCTTAGTGTATCTGTTGATTTGGTAGTCTATGGACATGCATGAGATTTTATTGTTTTCAGATTCATTGAAATATTCCACTTATCAGCCTTTAACAGAAGGGACTGAGACTAACTCTAGACTACGTTCAGAAGGTCAGATTAATCCAACCGGGATTCTGAATGACATTGACTTGAGGGTTCTGAGCGGGGCGGTAATCTTAATTTTTACTTTGATTTTTCCTGCTTATAGAAAGGCAATAAGTAAAGGATTTCTAATAATTAATCGTAATCTTCTGACTGTACATAAAAAAACACAAACATCTCTTAAAATAATCCTAATGGATTCTATTCATAATTAATAATAAATCGGACATCTATATAAATAAAAACGAATCGCGTACGTACAACGCACAAAACATCAAAACGACTGGACCAAATTGGTTAACACTTATTTTGTTGTGTTTGCTATTGTCAGGAGAAGGTTTGTATAAAAGAAAATGTTAGAAAATTTTTCATATAAAATGTGACGAAATTAAGAGATTGATATTTTTCAGATTAATCTGAATGTATGCGAGGCCACGGCGCGCGGCTAGCTTAACATATTTTTCAAGCTTTTATTTATTTTCACCTGTCCCGGTGTCTGTAATGAAATGTTGCAACCTACATTTGACCCACTTCCCGGTTTCCGATTGAGCTGATGTATATCGCGTTACAATGCAATATTATGATGACATGGAGCAGATCCATTGCTGGAGCTGGAAGGTGGCCATAGGAACTCCGCAATAAAACGACACAACCTCATCGAGTTTGGGCTCATTTGATTCATATTAACGAGCACTTACTAGAAGGTTGTAATATTTTTTCACTATAATCTCTTTTTAACATCGTGCACAACTTAAGTGGCTTCCTATCCGGCTTCGAAGAAATTTATGTATCCTTTGTTTTCTTTTTAATATTATACATAACCCTACTTCTCCGCTTTACCTTCGTGAGCGTTTTGACTTTGCTCGTTCTCCTGACACTGTTTGTAGATCACATCTTCGTACGCTGCTACAGCTTCCTTCCTTTAATACACATTTCTATAAGCGGTCCTTTACTGTCCATGCTGTCAGATTGCGAAACTCGCTTCCTCCTCACATACGGGATATACAGACTCTTGCGTTATACAAGAAGAGAGTGAAGGAATTTTATCTCTCGTCGACATTATAATGTTGAATTGAGTGTTATCCATTTAGCAATTTAATTAGTATTTGAGTTTTTGTTTTGTTTTTTTTTGTACGGGTATTTTTTGTAGCATAATTGTTTTTTTTATTTAGTGTACTCACCGCGGCTGTTTTTTTGTTTTTGAAAATTTTCCTGCTGTAGGTTGGCTGGAAAAGTTTTCGCCAGAGATAAGCCAAACCTTTTGTACTCTTATGTGTGTTATGTGTTCTCTTTTTGTATTTTTGTGTACAATAAATTGTGAAATAAATAAATAAAATCTATCATAGATTTAGCCCACATTAAAGGTGACTGTAAAACTTTCTGGCAGAATTGTTATTGCCAACGATGACTCACTGTCAAAATTTAAAGAAGAAGAAATCTGTTCTTTCGGTACTATACTCAGACCCTCCAAAGGGGCACAGAAAGTTGGCAAACAAGCAGGCACTTAATATTAAGAGACTACAGTCGCGTATACTACATGTAGTTCCTGTAATATTTGCAAAAATACAACTCCCAAAAAACCCAATGTACGTCGCCAACTTCTGACGTCAAGTCACATTACCCTGTAATTTCACTGCCTGTCTCACTCTTCAAGCCAGAACGTGCCAGAACATAACCATGCAAGCACCGCTGCTTGGGGCAGAAGTAGATTAGATAGAGGTACCCACGCAGATGACTTTAGTATTAAGTCTCCCTTTGTATAATCGATCAAAGAAGTGATTTACCACAGTTTACCACGGTTCAGATTCAATATTGGGTCATAACACAACACAATAGATTTTTTTCATATACAACTAAGTTGGCATACGAGCATACTGATGGTAAGTGGTAACAGTCACCTATAATACATGTGGCTTTTGTGAGATTAGCAGCAAATCTGCAACCCCCACAAGAACCACAGTGTACGTTGCCAACTTGTGACATAAGATTTAAAGTCACGGTACCCAGTAATTTCACTGCCATATCTTACACTTCAAACCGGAACACAGCAATGCAAGCACTGCTACTTTGTGGCAGACAAGGGCGGTTACATGGGGGGGGGGGTGGATTAAAGCAGAATTACTCCTCCTCCATAGAGCATCGTATGCATAAGTAGAATTTAATGTTTTGTTTATTATTTGCAATTACAATATCTCTCTTTTACGATTTTTGATACACAAATTCTCCCCTCCTTATAATATACATCCTAGATCCGCCCTTGGCGGCAGAAATAGGTAAGAAGGAGGTAACCAAGCAGACGACCCTGGTACAGAGTCTCCCTACGGTTCGTTTGCAATAACATAAAGTTACTAAGATTACCTTAAAGATGTGTTTTCTATACGCGAAGTGGTCAAAAGTGGCTTACCACTTTTGTGGTCCTATAAACGTATTGTAGTGTTTTCATTTAACACCGATATAGAGCAATCTTTACATAAGCAGCTTAGTTTTCACAGCGCACTAAATTGGCCGTTACTTACCGGCGTCTTGCAACGTTCCTTTGGCTTTGTATCGCAAATTAGCAGCTTTCAAAGGCTTTGTTGCGTTTTTAAAATCCCGAACAGCTTCAGGTTACATGTTGAGCGATTCACAACTTTTGCGTTCGTAAAAAAATTCGAGTTGATGCCAAAATATGAATCGTTATTCTTATAACTATGACTTACGAAAATAAGGTATCAAACATTTAACAAATTCAAAAATGTTCCTCCAAGTTTAAGTAATTAAAATTTAATAGAGATAAATATAGAAGTTAGTACCTTAATCTTGTTTAACTATGTCTAATGGTAAAGCCTCTTCCAGGACTGGAGGGGGGGGGGGGTGGGAGGGTTTAAAGACAGGTTCTGTACAACTTAGCTGATGTCAATGTAATGAGGACTAGAATAACCCAAAGATAAAACAATATGGATATCTGTTATATTTTACAAATTCAAATATGTAAATATGGTTTGTTAAAAATGGGGAGATACAAGAATACTTGGGAATGCCAACAGTCAAGGAGCAGATACAAAATCACACAAACCAATTGGCTATTCAAGCCAACAAGGACACTGTAAAGATGGCAAATACTAGAGTTAGTCCAATGATGCTAGAAGCTTAGAAGCTAGACACCTATCTATATGCGAAGACAGAGAAAAAGTATTTGCAAAAATTAATTTGATTATAATTTATTCGATTGTAAGATATAAAAAAGAAACAAATAAGCTTGCATTTTTTTTTCGATTTCACAAGAAAATCAAAATCTAAATGGTACTTTCTGTTGAATTAGAATCATGAAATTTAGCAAAAAGCAAGGACTTATAGCACATATTAAGGAAAAAATCTGAAGTAAATAATTATGTGTACGTATACATAGGCCACACTCAAAGTTTCCGGAATTGGCCACTTATATAAACAATATTTAAAAAGTTACTACATTTTGAAAATGGAACTCCTTAGCCATAGAATGGATTTAACTCGGGAAAATTTTCGTTGCACGGTTTTTTACGATTTTAAGTGTAATTTGACAGTTCAGCAGAGACTCGTTCGGCTTCAATCTGCTTTTAGCGAATAAATATAGCTGATTTATAGATCAAACGCAGTCGTCATGATGAAATTTGTGAAGGTCGCCAGTGTACCGCTGTGAACAACAAAACATTGATGCTGTGCGCTGTATGATCGAAACATACAGGCATGTGACCTACCATGAGATCCGGACATATTTGAACATAGTCATAAGTTAAATACAGTCAATCTTACTAAAACATTAGGGTGGGAGAAAGCTGTATTCTCGATGTATCCCACTCAATTTGACTGATGCTCAAGAAACGGATCACATCACTTGGTGCTATGCTATGCTACTACGATCCCAAAACAAAGCTGTAATCGAGCGTATGGGTCTTTCGACATGAGCTGACACCAACTAAAGTGGCGTGCGTGCAGAAAAGTGCCTCCAAGCGGATGATTGCTTCTTTTTCTTCTTTTTTTATAAAACTGGACACGTGGCTACTGTTGCTTTAGAAAATCGTCTTAAGTAATTCAAAAGGTGTATGTGAAGTCAACCAATCCGCACTGGGCCAGCGTGGTTTAATCTAATACCTAATCGTCCTAACTAGTTAGGGTAGGCTCGTGCCCCTCGGTGGGGACGTATATGAGCTGTGATGATGATGATGATGACGTATAAGTATTTAATTTATATAAGTTGCTACTCTCAGTACGCGAGTCCAACTCGCAACTAAGTAGGTTTTTTTAATCCCTCCCACTCTCTGTCTTAAAATATCGCACAAGTTCCAGAAGCTTATGAAAGTATTCATAAAAGGAAATCTATAGAATCGTGCCGATAAGAAATTAATTCTCTTTATTATCCCGTTAAGAAAATACTTGTGTTCTTAGAATATAGTAATCGTAGCAGGTGAGCTGCTAGGGTTGCCTGCTTAAAATTATATTTCTTATTCATAATAATGATGAGTTCCACAGGAAATCATAAAGCCCATTTTTCCATAAAGGAGGCAATTTTTTTCCACAAACATCTATGGGTACTTTTACCATAATAGCTTTTTTTCTTTTTATATTATGTTAATCACTGAAAGAGATATAAGCCTTTAAAACCCAAAAAATTGACCAGATTTGCCAGCAAACAAATTTGGCGAAATTATATGATAAAAGCAAAACGGAGTAACACAACCAAACCCTTTCTTTAAATTTTAATAATAATAATATATCCTTTATTGCAAACAATAGGCCATATCTGATAAATTAAAAATACGCAAACACAGCAAAGGCCTTATTGCTACACACCAATTTCTTCTCTCTCATCACAGCAATCTCTTTCTACAGGCAACCATATAAAGAAGAAAATAATGAAAAGAATTTAAGAGGAAGATGGAAAAGTGCAAAAATAAATTAAACAATAAACAAATATAACATACAACAAATGATAATGTGAAAAAAAAATAAGGAGATATAAATAAAATCGGTCTAGATTTAGGTCACTAGGAAGAAACAGGGGACTGTGAAACGTCTATTTTGTGTACTTTTTAACCGACTGCACAAAAATGAGGAGGTTATCAAGACATTGTATGTTCTAATAACGTGTTATTTTTAACCGACTTAGATTAGTTATTTGTTATACATGAGTGCAAAGTTGCTTTTTAACCGCGTGCTCAACTTTGATGACCGAGCAAGCGAAGGATTCTAAAATTCAAAAATAAAAATCCTGAGCGTTAGCGAGGGAATCAAAAGAGCACAAGGTGAAAAATCTTTGCACTCGAGTGCAACACGTAACTTTTCATCCCCCCTCAGCGAGGAAATGACTAAATGCAAAATAAAACATTTACAGTCACAAGATACTTTTATTTCAGTTTAGGTACATATTTACTACAACATTATGATAGGTAAGTATTACACAAAATATATTTATATTATGTATAACAAATAAAACGTTTTTTTTTTACTTGTTTTCAAGTTTCTTATTTATAACATTTTTTTTTAATTTTGTTTATCCCATTTGGGAAAGGCAAAGGCGTCAACCATACAGCCTAGTCTGTATGCAATAAACTATTGTTATTCATTCTTCTTTTGAATTCACAAATCGCCAAACGTAGAGGTTACATATTCATAAATTGCTTCAAAGCATTTTTCAATGGAAAGAAGTTTTTGTAAAGAGCGCGGTAGATCTTGCTGGTGTTTCATTATTTTTGAAATTTCTTCTAATAAAATGTTTCTTTGTAGGGCAAAAATTGGACATTCGTAAAAAAGGTGATGCAGAGATTGAGGTAAGGTGGTGTTGCACCAGTTGCACGATGGGGAAGAAGTCATGCCTAGCCGGTACAAATGGTCATTGAATCGACCGTGCCCAATTCGCAAACGGCAAATAATAGTAAAAAATCTTCTGTTTATGTAATTGTGTCTATTGAACCAGGGTTGTTTTATTTTATTATTTATTTCTCGATACCACTTCCCTTTTATGAGCAAAGTACTATTCCAGTGTTCTTCCCATAGCTTCAATATTTCTTTCTTGATTAGAGCTGTACAATCAGTATATGAAATTGATATGTTTTTTATAGGTACGTCTAGAGTGTTCATAGTTTTGGCCAGTTTATCTACTTCCTCGTTTCCATATACACCGATATGAGCTGGAGTCCAAAATAATATAATGTCTATTTGATAATTTATTTTTAAATGATGTATCTGATCTCGGATATTATATATTAAATGATTTGTGACTGATGAAAAGGAAGGATTTCTCAAAGCCATCAACACACTCATGCTGTCAGTAATAATAATCCATTTTTTGTATTGGCTGAACTGTTGAATGTAGTTAAGAGCTACAATTATAGCATTCGCCTCAGCAGAAAATATGCTGGCATTTTGGCACATTTTAAAACTATGTCCAGTTTTACTACCTGCATCATACATAGCTACTGCAACACTTACATTCGTCTTTGAACCATCTGTATAAATTGATCGATAATCATTATAAGCCTGTAGACTTTCGTAAACATCATATTTATCTTTAAAATCTTTATGTAGGACAATATGAATGTCACAGAATTTACTAGCATATGAGCCACTATAACAATGTAAAGTAGTACTACAAAATATATTACATTGTTCTTTTAAACTTATAAAATGTGAGAAATTCTTTGAAAGAAAAGTGTTAGTGGAACATACATTTAATTTATTTAAAAGATCATTATTCGAACGTGATAAGAGTTTAAAAAGAAATTTAAGTTTTAAAAATTCAAAGCGAATAACCATTGGTGGTAAATGACATTCGACCTGCATAGAATTTATTGGGGAAGTGTTCATAGCACCTAGTATTAATCGTAAGTTCTTATTCTGTATTTTATCAATAATATCTATGTATTTTGGATCGGAAGCGTAACAAAAGAAAGCATACTCAAAATGACTTCTGACCAAAGCTTTATAAAGCATTAACACAATTTTAGGATCAGCACCCCATTTCAATCCAGTAACGGACCTAATTACATTAGTGGCTTTTAAAGCTCTGCTCACCAAGCAATCAACATATAAATCCCACGTAAGATTTTCGTGAAAAATAACACCCAAGAATTTAACTGAATTATCAATAGGCAAAGTATGATTGCTGTATGTAATATTAATTAGAGGTAGAGAACTGTATTTTGGGCAAAATATTACAACTTTACTTTTTAAAAGGCTAACATTTAAATCAAGTTCTGAGAAGTAATCTGCCAGCTTCACTAGATTATTATTTAATGTTAATTGAATATCTAATACATTAGTACCTTTACAATAAATGACAAGGTCATCAGCAAACTGAAGATTGTTGACTAAATTATTATTAAGAATGGAATTTAGTTTTCTTATATACAAAATATACAGAATAGGACTCAAGATGCCTCCTTGACATACACCTTTGCTCGAAAATCTAGGGCCTAAAAATTTATTATCTATTTTGACATACACTTTTCTATCCGTGAGAAAAGCATATATCCAATAAGCAATTTTTACAGGTAAGAAAGATAATAGAGATTCAAACAAAATACCATGATTAACGTTATTAAATGCACCTTCTATATCAAAAAACACTGCTATTGTATACTCCATATTCTTTTGAGCTGTAGTGACGTCCAAAAAAAAATGTGCTAAGCTTTCTTGAGCCGAAAGTCCACGCCTAAACCCAAACTGGTTTAAAGGTAAAATTGAGTTCTTTTCTATGAAGAATTCCAATCTTTGTTTGATTAGCTGTTCAAATAATTTACCAGCACAAGACGTTAAAGCGATAGGACGATAAGAATCGGGATGAGATGCAATTTTTCCAGGTTTTAAAATAGGAACCAAGCAGTCCATTTTCCAATTAGGAGGAATTGTGCAATCTTGCCATAAAATATTATAAATTTGTAAAAGCTTATAAAGATTGTCAGTGTTAAGTAGCTGAAACATCTTGTACGATAAACTATCTAATCCACAAGCAGTGTTTTTTCTAGATTTCAGAGCTGCAGTTAATTCGTCAAAAGAAAATGGATCAGTGAGGAATGACTGATTATCTGGTAAACTATTGTCCTTCACAATTGGCCTGTTATTTTGCACAAAGTCAGGCGTGTATTTACGTAAAAAATCACTGACCCACGAAAAATCACTATTTTGCTTTTTATATGTTTTATGTGTAAGTTTTCTCATGTTACCCCATACTACTGAAACTGGTGTCAATCGATTTAATGTTGTACAGAATTCTATCCAACTACTTAGTCTTTCTCTCTTAATCGTAAGTTTTTTAGCAGCTTGTAATCTTTTGAAATTAATATATTTTTCTTGAGAAGGATTATTCTTAAAATCAAGATAGGCTTGCTTGCTTTCCTGGACAGCTTTAGCGCAATTACTATTCCACCAAGGAATTGTTCGATATTTTGATTTTAAGTTTTGAGTAGCAATGTTACGTGATTCGGACCGAGAGGTACGAGAGGGAATTGACTTTTGTGCAGCTGTCAAAATGATTTGACAAAAAGAGTTGTATGAATCTATTGGATTACTAATAGGGTTACATTGAAAATTATCTAAATCCTTATTAACAATTGAAGAATACAACTTCCAATCAACTAATCTATGATTAATGCGATTGTTAAAATCATTTTCATCCTGAAAATTGTTTTGAGAGTTAAAACATTGTGAACTACTATTGAATGTAATCTTAGTAAATGTTGGCAAATGATAACTGCCCAATGGATCGTCGTGTACTGACCATTCGCAGCGAAGAGCTAATGAAGGAGATACCATAGTCAAGTCCAAACCATTGGGTCTCCAAGAATGAGAACCGACAGTTGTGACCTGACCATCATTCAACAGGACTAAATTGCATTCATCTAAACACTCAAGAATATCCTTACCTCTGGAATCCGATAACGGACATCCCCAAATTGAGTGATGAGCATTGAAGTCACCAGCTATAATCGTCGGCCTATGGAGAGAATTCAAGAAATGTTTAAACTTATTTTTAGAGAAACTGGGAATACAATTTGTTGGACAATATATACTGGCTATTGAAATAGTGTTCTGATTTAGTTCTAAATGTATTACAATTGTTTGAAGAGAGTTGTCAAAATAAGATGTTACTTTTTGATATTTTAATGATGTATGGATTAAAATAGCAACACCATTATGCTTGTTGCCACAGTCATTACGTTCAATATGATAACCTTTGATTTTAAACTGCTTCTGAGGCTTTAGCCATGTTTCACATATAATTGCGATATGAATAAAATGGTCATAAAGAAATTTCGTAAAAATAAGTTGATTGCTTAATAAGCTTTGAGCATTCCACTGTACGATATTCAATTGATTGGGGGTGAATTGTGGGGATTTGATTGCTTACCAAAAGTATTTTTTAAGACCTCTAAAACACTTTTAGAATTTATAGAAGTATTTTGAGTATTATGCAAAGAAACACATTTAGTTATGGTTTCAACTAATAATGAGAGACACTTGCTGTCAGTATTGAGCAGTGTAAACAAATCTACATTATTTTTTGTCTTACTTTCTAATTTGGGAAAATTTAAAGGATTTGTAATATCTGCATAAGAAGCAGGCTTATATTTATTTCTATTTTCAATGATTTTCTGTTTTTTAACTGGGCATATTGGAGACACACTAGTATGATTGCCATCACAATGAATGCAAGTAGCTTTTTCGATAGAAACTGTACAAGTCTTATAGTTATGATTTTCTTTACATATACTACATTTTTCAGAATTTTTACAATATTTTGCCAAATGTCCGTATCTCAAACATTTGTAACATTGCTTAACTGGTGGTATATATTGAGACACATCATGTCTCCAACCACCAATATCTATATGATTTGGCAAAATGGAAGTGGCAAATGTCACTATTACTGTAGTTGTAGGTTGTAATATAAAACCCTCAGTCACATTTATTTTTTTCATTATTCTTTTTATTGTTATTATTTTTTTTGTACTTGTTATCATAGTAAATATTCTCTTGTTTGATATAATGGTAGGTACATTTCTTATAACTCCGGACACCTCAGTTGTAGCAGCAGGAATACTGGCTTTGAATTTGTATTCTTTCAAGAAGGTATTATTATTTAAAAAGGCATTCGCCAAGTCTGGTTTTTCAAAATAAATACCTATCTTAAACTTATTGATATTTCTTAAAAATTTGACGCCTTTGTTAAAGCGCTTTAAACAAGTTGACAAAGAAAGAAGATCTCTTGTTCCAATTGGTTTCTGGATGTCTGATGACTCAACAAAAACCACAAATTCAGTGCCGCTAATTTCTTCCGGATATCTGCGTATATAGTCAGTAACATAATAAGGCTTGTACCTATCTGCATTGCTTATTTCTTCATCACTGTCCGAAGAGGACATATCCGTTTCTACCAACCTTACCTCATCTGTCTCCCTATCTGCATCACCAGACTCCGGTTCATCCTCCTTTTTTTTTCTTTTTCTCGAACTCCGCTTCCCCATATCTGCCTATAATATTATTTAATGCCTATATGTTATATACCTCTTTTGTTTGTGTTTTATTAAGTAACTGACTACAATTAAAAAATTACAAATAAAATATTTTAAAGAGCCCGCCTTTACTATGTGAAGTTCCCGCGCTTTTTTTTCTTATTTATAACAATACGACGTCAAAACAAAATGGCGCGCGCAAAGCAAATTAAAAACAAAAGTACACCAAGGAGGCTCAGAGTCCGAGTTTTTAACAAATTTAAAAAAAAGTTGTATGATAAATTCGGCACCATGGAGATGTGAAGTAAATAGGTTTAATGATGTTTTGAAATCACATACCTAGTTGCACGCGATGTTCTTAATTCAAATTTACTTTAACCTCAAGCGGATAAAAACGGCTTTGGCGGTCAGATATCAAATAGCAAAAGTACTCTTTCCGAGATGGGGGGATGAAAAATTTTTTTTTTTTGTATGAAAGGGTATATACTTCCTGTTGGTTCCATTGCCACCAACCTCTGGTGACAGGACCTCAGGTAAATTGAGGGAAGCCCTTAAATTTTATAGGCACATCCAACAAAAGATAGAAACCGACTTCAAAACCCACAAAAATGTAAGAATACCAACATTTTGAAGTCCTAGCCTTTTAACTCATGATTATCGACCATCGGCACCGACCTCAAAATAAAAAGTGATCTTGGTATTCTTACATTTTTTTTTTCACTGTTATGTTTTGAAATCGTTTTTTATAATTTTTTTAACTTGTTTTACTAACTCAGAAGTACACCAAAATAACCAAAAGGTTATGAATATCCTCTATTATTTAATATCAATAAAAAAAAAATCTCAATCAATCATTTTTTTTTTCTAATCTAGAAAAGTACAAGTCACCATGTGCGAGGTGAGATGTAACGCGTCTCTTTTGAACGTCCTATTTTGTGAGACGTTTGATTCTCTTTCTAGTTATTTAAAACATATAAAAAATAAAATAACTTGTCATGTAAGAGATAATAATATAAACATAAGAAAGTTTTCAACTTGAGAAGAGAGGAGATAATTGGGATGATGACTGTATTCAAATTTTTACATCTCGTCATTAAATATTAAAATACCGTGGAAAAAGATGCAGTCCTGTGAAATTAGAATTAAAATCGGCTTACAAATATATTAGATACAAACATTTTAAGTTGTTAATTTGAAGGCGATTAGACAGAGAGATCCGACATCAACCTTGACGTCATTTTTGAGTACGGCCATATAAACTCCTTGTAAATTGCCGTTTTGCTAGAAAGAGATGGAGAAAAATCTTTAATACCTTATATCTTGGTTGTTTTTTTTTATTTATTCGAAAACCGATTTTTTTCTTTCTGTTTATTATATGAATGAGCTTCTATTAAAGCAAAAAAAAAAATTTTTTATCATCTAGCCAATTACTAGGTATGTAGTGTAGCGCACAAAATATCCTTTAACAATGATACTGAATTATTGACTCTCAAAATAATTTTTTTTTAAAGCCCGTATGAATAAACGTTTTATTGAGTTTAGCTTGCCTTAAGTAGGTAGTAGGTAGTAGTTTTACCTCTTACCATATTATACATTTTAACTTACGTTAGAAAAAAAAAAACAAAAAATAGATTAACTAAGACAAAAAATGTTCATTGATAAAGACCTAACAGTTCAATAATGATTCGATAAAATTTACGCATTCAACTTGATAATACTCCTCCTATTTTTTCGTTCCTTCAACATCTCGCTCCACCTGATAGTGGCAACCCTACGTGACGCTACACGTAATTAAGCTATCGCACGTTCGTATCGTGAGATGCGATAACGAGGATTGGGGTTGAAAGAAGTTTGCGATAGCTATCTAGTGTGGAAAGGGACTTTGGTTGTCACCTCGATTATTCTAAAGGACGGGGAAGCTCTTGCCTTTATCTCGCTCTGTTAAGTATTAAATTTATTTTGTGAAGAATTGAAAGAAAACAGTTAAATATCGCACAGGTAAATATCAGTTAAATATCGCATAGTGAATTATGTAAATTACTAGCTTCTGCCCGCAACTTCGTCTGCGTGGACTTCAGAATTGGGTCTGAAGCTTCGCTCGTTAACAATTTTTAATCTTCCCACGGGAACTATTTGAGAGATCATTATGGAATATAAAGTATATGTCCTTTTCCATAGCATAGGTGACATGCATACCAAATTTCATCCAAATCCGTTCAGCCGTTTTTGCGTGATTGAGTAACAAACATCCAAACATCCACACTTTCACATTTATAATATTAGTAGGATAGGATGGTAAGGTAAATATCATACAGTCACAGTTCAAAAGCAGGTAAATATCATACAGTGAAATAGCAGTCAATTCTCGCACAGTGAAATAGCAGTCAATTCTCGCACAGTGAAAATAGCAGTTGAATTGTGTGACATTTCACCGTTTTAAATTCAACGCGATCTTTGCGGAGTTAATGCGTTATAAAGCACGTGACACACTGACAAACAGCGGATATTACGACTCCGGCGTCCTCGTCGTGACCAGCCCAGGAAATGGGGGGACGAGGGCGTCAGCCTTGGGAAATTGCTTGGACGGGATTTGACGAGTGTTACGCAGCTCGCAATTTGAACACGGCTTTTTAAATTAATATAGTAATATCTCGACTCCAGGTCATAATCTCGACTCAAGGTCACCAGGTCAGAGGGCTTACTCTCTAAGCTCCGAACTCGTAGTTCGCTATACGATATATGTGCCTGTAAAGGTCTGTATTGAATAAGGTTATGGAGTTTGAGTTTGACTCTAATGAAACAATGTACAGTCAGCAAAACGTCGAGCTTTGCATTTTCACAAGGAAAACCGCCGCTATTGAGAGCAACATAAGAGTGGTCTAAAATTTCAAACTGTATAACTTGACGCAGTGCTTACTGTACATTACTGTGCTGTATTTCAGCACTTCAGTTTGTTACTCTTCGTTCTCTGTCGGATCACCTCCTTCCGGATCAGATACTTTAGAGGGACTTCGAACATAGCCAATTCCATGGCTTGCTGAGCGACTTTAATTTTTTTTAAAATATATTTCACATTAAAAATTACATTAATATAATTTACACTTTAGAGTATCAATAAACCCTACGGGTTTATACACTCACATATACGTACTAATGTTTACGCAAACAATCGTATACACCATGTAAGTACTAGCTAAAGGCAGTAAAAGTAAACATTGCTTATAACATTCTCAATCGATCTCAACATACAGTCCATCAAAAAGTCAGATGATTGCCTTTGATTTACCTTCGCAAAATATTTGTTTTAGGTCTTTTAAGTTTTTATTGTAAATCACTTAGAAGATTAGTTATACTTATTGTCCAGCTGTACCATGATTGGCCATGTTTTGGTTCCGTATGGTCAAATCTGTATAATTTTTATTAATAAAAGAAGCTCTTTCCACGCGATACAAACTACTATTTTCTCAATAAGCATCCAAAAGCGCTTTGCCAATCTAGATCTGTAAAATATTTAAATTGGAAGGAGGAAAAGATACCTGAAAACCTCCGGATCGGATTGGCGCGTATCTATGTAGAATTAAAATGGCGCTCATTCATATTTTTCCCGGGGGAATTTTCTACAATCTACTTACTGAAAATTCTAACTCCAATACAAGTGTGTTAGATTTCATTAAAATATTTTACGAATGCATTTTCATAGGTTTAAAAGGAGGATTTCTGCTATAGCCGTGTTTATGGTCGATGATTATTATTGCCCAATTGCGAAGGACATTGGGCATTTTAGTAAGGGACATTTACTCGTGGGGAAGAAAAATAAAATTTGGGACATTGGGTTGGGCATTTCACTATTTTACACAAACAAAATAAAATTTGGTTAGATTTATAGGTAATTACATCTAGATTATAATGGGATAGGTCGCATATCTGTGGGTCGTGGGATTAACGACGGGGTGGGTGCAATGTGTTATGCGCCTAAGCGCACAGAAAGCGGGAGCGACTTTGTTTTATACATACTATGTAAAGAAGATAATTTGCGTATAATATGTTGGAGCTGAGAAAATGTATTCTTAATAATGTAATTATATTAAAAATAGTTCTGAATGTAATAAATTTATAATGGCTTGTTAAATATTCTTTCAAATTACCTGCCTATATGATTTGTTTTTGCTAATTATTTTAAGAAATATCTACATAACATGTATGCAACAGCGCTCGCGACAATTGTATTTGCCACATCTGGTATCTGAGTCTAAAAAAAACAGACTTAGCCGAGTTTGGGACTCGCGATAAGAAACCATAGTACAAATACCTCAAGTCTGTAATTTTCATGTATGCATTTGTGTTTATGATCAACAATAAAACTCAATGAAAAACTTAAACATTTTTTTAACTTAAATTTTACGTACAGAGTTGATTATTAATCGCCCTTGTGAGTTCGTCAGCACAGATACGAACAATACTTGATATATACTTTCTTCAGAGTCGCTTCTACGTACCTGCTGATTAGATTTTCACTGAAATTCCGTGACAATTTTAACATAGTTTAAAGAGACCTCGAAGCGTTAACACGTGAGCTGATTAATTAAATCCGCATTCAGAAAGGGTTTAGGATTAAACAGGCAACAAATTTGTACATACTCGTAGTTACCTATTTCTATCCAGTTGACGCTTATTCAAGGGAATCGGTAGTAGCTATGCCTAATTCCTGAGTGAGTGATAAAAACTTAATATTTTACGAGACTGAAACAATGGGACTAAGTTGATGAGTGAGTGAGTGACAGATACACTCACTTACATTCACTCACTAAGTGACAGTCCCACAAATAATCGCTCTTTCACTCAGTGGCTCACCTGCTCACTCGCATTAGTTATTATTTTACCCACTGACTAGACATACATAAAACTGAACATTCTACTTTCTTTTTGTTGCTGAGTACTGAGTTAGGAAGTGAAAGACCGGAACGGCCTTTTTTCGTAGATTTGTATAAGTGAAAGAAAGATTCGCCGTTCCGTTCTGCTCTATGAGCGAATACGAAGTGATGTTTGTTTCTCTAGAGATGCAGTGAGCGACATGAGGGAAGAGTGAGACCAACCTTTTCTCTTTTTAGTGAGTGATATTTCTCAGCAAATCGTTAGGTTTTTATTAACTAATTATAAGCAGGCAGTTTGTGTTTTTGTAAGTAGCTTTAGCCCGTGACTTTGTTTACGAGGAGATCACCCTCGTAAACGTATTCGGTTATATATTATCGAGTTTAATAATAATTTCTTCATCATTAACATATCCTTCTATCAACGCATAATATTCTATCAACAGATTTCGTAACTTTCTTCCAATGGCTACAAAAACAGTGTTAGCTCAATCACTCCTACTCTCCTTAATTGACTGCGCTGACGCCGTTTGTCGGAGGAGTTGCTAGACAATTTAGAACGTCTACAAAATGTGGCCATTAGGTTTATTTTTAATCGGCGTAAATTTGACCATGGTTTTCAACTTAAATGGCTTCCAATTCGCTAGCGGAGAGATTTACATGTTTTATCTCTACTTTACAATATTTTGTTTCTTCCAACTTCCCTATCATATCTAAAGTCACAGTTCTCTTTTCGGTCCGCTTCTTCTAGTCGTATTTTACGATCGAATTTTTATTTAACTCTTGATATTCCACCCCACTTTAGTGATTTTCTTTCATGCTCTTTTCCACCACATATGCCGGTCGGCTATGGAACTCTCTCCCTGAGAGTATTAAGAGAGCTCGTACGCTGGAGTCCTTTAAGAGCCAAGTCCGAAATCACTTCCTATCCTCAAACCCTTAGCTTCATTGTCCATATTCAACCTGCCCGAATTCTCTGCACATTTCGTTCGGCTCTACACATTTTGTTCATTAATTCATCTCTATCACAGAACACAGAAAGCGGTTTTTGTAATCTGCGATCTCTATCATGCGACACACTTTGCATGCATATCCTTCTTCGTGCCACACCAACATGCACCATTAGCCTGCATCATCATCAACAGCTCATATACTAAGGTACTCGAGCCTACCCTAAACTAGGGCGATTAGGCCTTAGTCAACCACGCTGGCCAAGTGCGGGTTGGTCGACTTTACACACAACCTGGAAAGAAATTCTTTCTTCACAGGTGTATGCAGGTTTCCTCACAATCTTTTCTTTCAGCGTAAAAGTGTCGCATAAACTACGTATGAGTTCAAAATTTGAAAACATATTGGTACTATGCGAGCGAGCACTTCCGCCTGACCATTTAAAAATTTATTCGCTTGAATCATGCGGAAGCGCCGGGCTACGCCCCCTTAAGTTTTGGCCTATTAGAAAAGAAATGCTCTTTCTCTCTCTAATCGGCGTTGTTGGGTTCCTCGGCGGCTCGGCGGCAGGCCGAAGAAGAATCTTTTATTTCATTATTCCATGTCTATTCGAGGTCGACGGGGGCTAGAGAGCGCTAGTGCAAACGAAAATGAGCGTAGCGGTGATCAGGCGGAACTGCGCGCGATAGTACATGGCGAGGTTCGAACCGCTTCCTCCCGATTGGAAGGCGACAGCCCCACGTACTACACCATCGACGCTTTGACGATGCTGCTCAGGTTGAGAGAACTGAAAAATACGTATTTGTAAAAATATATTTCTGTCGCGCTGTGACCCCGAACAACCGAATTGGGCGCAATAGAGAAAACTGCATTTCGGACCGAAAATACATATAAAAAGTAGTACAAAATATACATTTCGTAGTCCCCAGTTTTCTCCGCCAAAACTAGACCGATTTAATTACTTTTTGCACGGAACATTAAAGAAAGTCTTTGTCTGTGTTTCAATGTTTTGCTTTTTTCATATAATCTCGTCAAATTCGCTCGCTGGATGTTTGAATATAGCAGCAAATCGGGCGAGCCAATTTTTCAGGTTTTTTAAGGTTTAAATTTCTTTTAATTATTAACATAATAAAAAAGGTACATGTGAGCTTTGGTGATAATAATGAAGTAGGTTACACATTTTTATTTCTTCTTTTCATGTTTATCTTGCAACGCCTCAAAATTTTATGTCCTGTCTTAATAGTCGACTAGTAAGATATGCCACAAGGCATTAAGTTAACCAATTGTACGATTTTTGTTGTGTAATAAAGTGTTTAAATTGACTAGAAAAAATCTTAGCCGAAATAAATAAAAAATGTCAGTTACTAAGTTTTAATGTTTACAATAGTTACCTACCTAAACAATGGCATTATACATCGTCGAGGCATCTGATAATTAAAACAACGATAATTAAGCTCCAGGCTTCAATCAAAACAAAGGATTCCCGAGCGCCTCGTAAATTCTGTTTAATAGGCGATAATATTCGAATCGATGCTCTAAACAAGCCATTTACCACTAATTGATATGAAGTATTGTCGGATATAAATTTGGATTTTCGCGAGTTCGCGGTTTCAAACACATAGTTCATTTGAATAACGAGTTAGTTACCTACCTAATAAACGTTATGAGTTATTTATGAGCCAGCTATTATCAGATAATAGTACATAATTACTGCCGTAGGTACTCAGAGACGTCGTTTAATTTTTAATTCTTCATTAAAGTTACTCTTATCTCCTTCTATTACATTATCTATACTGCTCTCTCTGTCCAGTAGGATTCATCTTGATCCAACGCATAGTTCATTTAATAACGAGTTAGTTGCCTACCTAATAAACGTTATGATTTATTTATGAGCCAGCTATTATCAGAGAATAGTACATAGTTATTTATTTATTTATCTATTTAGGTACATACACAGCTTACATCCGAAATAACACTAAATATTATTGAAAGGGTGCTGGTCTAGGATGCAACATAAACAATGTACAAATAATGTTCTTTAAAAACGACTTTTAAATTACACACAAAAAAAGATTAAGCAATGGAAATAGAACTAAACAATAAATGACACACCCGGTTGGAACATACACAATAAAAAAAACTATTAAGCCAACAAATAAAAAAAATGTATACACAAACGGAGACTTAAAAAAATGTAATATAATAATAGCAATATTAGACACAACATATAATTCTAAGTTACTACCAGTAGGTGTATATTGGGCATTCTAAAACAGTTTTCATCAAAACACCGCAAACGAACGCAGTGAGATTTGAGCTACGCTTCGCTGCGCTCTAGCTCCGCAAATCTCACTGCGTTCGTTTACGGTGATTTGATGAAAACAGTTTAAGATTGCCCAATATACATTATATAGGGTTAAATGGAAAAGAAGATTTTTTATTTCATTTCATTTCATAATGTTTCTATTGTGTTGTGTTGTTTGACTGTAAACAGTATACTTTTGATTGATTGCGATTTACTAGACACATTTTCAAGGTTTTCTATCTCAGAATATTAAGGCATTCAACTAGGTAGCAGTGCAATAACAACAGAAATTAAACAGGTTGAGGTTTCGTAGCTTCAGGACTCAACTCTCGGATAAGTATCTGTACCGTTCGACACTCTGCCTGCCATACAGTTTCAAAGCATTCCCACGAAATTCATTTATCAGCAATAAATTTATTGCACATTATTCATATATCCAGTTACGAGTGCTTACTCAAATAATAAGGCTTCTTTCACACGTTAATACTTTTATTTGTTTATTAAATTACTTCAATTAAATATATTCTTTATTATAAAACAAAGTATAAAATTGTTGATTTTTACAAAATATTTAAAAGGGCGGGCTAATCCCTGAAAGATGTGTTCCAGTCATCACACGAATAAAAAATAGAAAATAAATATTCCAATAATTTAAAAAATGAAAATATAAAAAATATTAAGAACATTTTAACTACCTACCTTGGCTGACTAAGGTCTTAACATCCTAATTAAATAGGGTAGTGCGGTGGGAACGTGTATGAGATGCTACCGATGAATACCACCTATGTATTATTACAATAATTTTCTTAAACTTCTATGGTTCTGTCGTCATGTCGTATCAATATCGTTATGCTATAGATACATTCGGTTCGCCTAATAGAACGATATACCTATTGTTTATCTGTTTTAAATAGTAGTATCGAAAAATGAAAATTAGAAATCGCATCCGTTATTATAAAGAAGACTTTTTAATTTGGAGATAATATTCCTTAGTAATTGTAAATATGTATGTACATGTATAATTTAAATAAATATAATAAACCCGAAATGAAAAAAAAATTGGAGCATGCAGCCTTACACGAGATTTCTGCATCAGCAGAATTAAACGGTAAACAATTATTTTGCTGTATATGCACAGTATTGTATTGCAAGTTTGTGGAAATAAACGACAAACAATTAATTTGCTGATTATTTCCGCGTCATATTGCACATTGGTAGAATTATGGGTAAATATCAAATTTTGCTAAATATCATGAAAGTCAGAGGTGCAAAACGTTATTAAGTTTTATATTTTGAGTATGCAACCGACTTTTTGAAAGTAAACTACCAAACTATAATCTTCTTTTAGATGTTGTGATACTGAATAACGATCTACTACTACCTCGAAAATAAAAATCCAATACACGTAATTGCGTCAGTTCGTCGTTTTGTTTCTTTCTTGCTACGTAAGTACTTTTTTTTTTATATAGCTGACGAAGTTCAGCCGATGATCGGACCGTTTTTGGATCATACGCAACTGCGGATCAAAAATTTTGTTGCAGACCTGAGAACTGCTCCACTCACACGTCCCGGGTACCATAGTACCCAGAGCGCTTCGCGTCTCCTTTGCCTAAAACGCGCGGTGTGATAAAAAAATCACGAAAAAAAAAATATTTTCTCTAAATAAAGTGTCAGTTCTTTAGTGTTTGAAAAACGAACACTGACCATGGAAGTGGAAGTGAATGCATTAGGATTCTCGATAACGTATAGACATCATATCCGTGAATGCATATTTGTTTTCTTATAAATATTTTGTGTGGATATGATTTGGACGGAAAATAATAATTTTGTGATTATATATATAATATTTTATAATATTACTTACTTATTTAACAATATAAAAATTAATGAGCATTCTTTTTTAGATTAGTCATGTTAAATAAAAATGATTATAAAGATAAGGTATAGGTTGAGAACCTCAGTAAAATTATTACTTGCATTGCACTTTTCTTGTATAAAATCCGGAAAAACTGTAGTCACAGTACACTCCAGTGCTATCTCTGACCACTAACAGTGCTTCAGTACCTCCTCATCAAAAAATCTCAAGACCAAGACAGCTGAAAAATGTTCGTAAGTTTTTATACTTTATTGCTATACTTTATATCTATTCTTTAATTGTCTATAAGTGGTTGATCATCTTCATGCTTCAACAAATTGAGCCGTTGGACCAGGCTGTATATGACGTGACCTCTCCAAGTGCTGTCTTCACGAGGGACCATCAAGCCCAGCAGTGGCATGCTGATTGACTGATGATGATGATATTTTTTTTATCTTATGAATTGAAGATGTGAATCTTCAACTCGTTTTCTTGTAACCACTCTTAATACTAATATGACATTTGTTGGGGATAGAACCATTATTAAATGTATGTGTGTAGTTGTAAGTTTTTTGTTTATTCGTGTTAAGGTATATTAATTATTTAAAAAATGTATTTAATTATGTTAGACGGTATTATATAAATTAAATTATTGAAATCTTATAAATAGGAGCACAAAAATTTGTAAACCACTTCGATTCTACCGACTGTGCTATTTGTGTCTCGACGTATTAAACCTCTAATCTCATTCGCCACCGCAGTTTTTTTTTTCATCAGCCGCATCCGTTACAACATTTACTATTTTCAGGTCGGATAGCAAGCAAAACAAAAGGTCAGCCAAGAAGAGCTGTGAATCTGACCTTTTCTTTGATACCGACGACGAAGACATCAGGTACTTTTATTGCTATATTTACATATATCTAAATTTCAAGTGTTTAATGTGTACAATAATCGTGTATCCTTTTTCTATCTCCCTAGTCCAAAGAAGAGAAGCAAGGCGATAAAGTGCCTATCGAAGGCGAAGAGTGCAGAAGTGAAGAATACATCGTCGTCCAATACTTCTGAGTGGTTGTTCGACTCAGAGTCGGACAGCGAGGTTTCGCGGCCGCCAAACCTGCCAAACAAGACCACCAGTATCCTGACACGCCGAGTACCTGGTGGTGTAACGCGTCGGACTGCACAGCTCGACGGCGACTTGCTAGTGGAGCTACGCCTCTACAACCAGAAGGAGGTATCTAATCTCAGCGGCCTTGACCGGTGCGAGCGCGCTATCGTTTGGGTACGCTTGCAAGGCGAAGCAGAATCTCCAGAATTTGACGCATTAAAAAATTTTGTAAAATTAGCTAAGGCAAAGTTTACCACAGAGGGGATATTTTATAAAGATAAAGTTAAAAAATAGGTTCTCTTTTGTTTCTCTCTGCGTAAATTATGTTTTAGCTGGTTTACTTATTGTTTATCGTTAGCAAACTCAAAGATTAGGTACTTACATACTTAAGCCTTTATTACTTTAACTTTGAGAATTTGTACTGTCCAAATCATAATGTCGAGGTCTACTTTCTGTTCAGTTTGTGACGTATCCGTAAATAACAAAGTTTTCTCTGCACATTTGAAAAGTATTTTACATAAGAACAACAGTTCGGTCGTTGATAGTGAGGGGGTTGAAAAAGTTCATAGCGCTTTTCGTAATCGTATAGCATCGTACCGTGTTCGATATCAAGATGAGGGTCATGATAGTGCGCGTGTTCGCCCGCCCGCCGAGTTTTTATGGCACTTGCGCTCTCGCGTACGCCTATTGCTCATAGCGAAAATTCAAGCTCACACTAATGTTAAAGCTAATTTTGAACTTTTCTGTGAATTCTTTCTGCTTAGTAAGTATGATTCGATTTCAATCAAGTCATTTGCAACGGAAAACTTCATCTTGCATCAAAACTTCAATTTTGAAGATATGTTTTCAAAAATTATTCACTTAATTTGTAAAAAAATTGAAGAATTTGAAGAAAGAGATAGTGGGTGGGCCTATTTACAAAGCCTATATCTAGAAGTAAATATAAACAAATATAACCCGTTAAGAGGCTCCAGTTTTATAGAATTACCAAAGTCCATAAAATGTAAACGAGCATGTATCAACATTCAAAATTCTGATAATTATTGTTTTTTATGGTGTGTCATGGCAGCACTATTTCCTATAAACAGAAACGCACATCGAACGTCAGCTTACCCACACTTTAAAAATGTACTCAATATCAAAAATATGATTTTTCCAGTTGGGTTTGCGGACATCAAAGTTTTTGAAAAGAATAATCCTTGCATAAGTATTAATATTTACGGCATTCAAAAGAATGGTAACATTGTCGGACCTTTATACAAAAGCGAGATTCGCAAAGATCATCACATTAATATGCTTTTCCTGGAAAACAGAAAACGCACCCATTACTGTCTTATTAAAGATTTATCTAAATTACTTCGTCTTCAATTAACTAAACATCATTCTAAAATATATTTATGCGAGGATTGTATGATATTCTTTGGTAGTAATGATAAACTGAAAGCTCATGTTTGTGGTGGTGTATCGACAATATTACCCGGTGATGGAACACGAATTCAATTTAATCATTACGAGCGAATGCATGACATGCCCTTCGTCTTATACGCAGATTTTGAATCATTATTAAAACCAACTGAACTCGATTCTGGATCAGGCTGTACAAAGATATTGCAAAAACACGTACCATCAGCATTTGCTTATTACGTTGTGTGTTCTTATGATAAGTCGCGTAATAAATATGTATCTTATCGAGGTCCAGCCTGTGTAGAAAAGTTTTTAGAAAGTCTATTATTGGATATAACCGATATTTATAACGTTTTGCAGTCGCCAGTGGCTATTTGTTTAACAAATGAAGACAAAGCGAACTTTGCTCGGGCTACAAATTGTTTTCTTTGTGATAAAATATTGTTTGACGATAAAGTTAAAGATCATTGCCATCTTACAGGACGGTATCGTGGTGCAGCTCATTCTTATTGCAATATTAGATATTGTTTGCCTAAGTTTGTTCCTATATTTTTTCATAATTTAGCGGGTTATGACAGTCATCTTTTTATACGACAGTTGGGAAAACTATCAGGAAAAATACAAGTAATAGCAAAAAATAAGGAAAACTACATATCTTTTACAAAATTTTTTCAAATTAATGATAAAGATATCATACCTGTTCGATTTGTTGATTCTTTTAAATTTTTAGGCACAAGTCTAGAGAAACTTGTCGCAAACTTAAAAAATGACGACTTTAAACATCTGCGGCGTTATTTTCCTTCTCGTGAGCATTTTGCTTTAATAAAACGAAAAGGGGTGTATCCATATGAATACATGACTACTTGGAGTTCATACGAAGAAAAAGTACTTCCGCCTCAGGAGTTCTTTTTCAGCAAATTACGCAATAGTAATATATCTAAAATAGATTATGATCATGCAAAAAAAGTCTGGCAAACGTTTGAATTATCGAATCTCGGTGAATACACAGACTTGTATCTTAAGTCAGATGTTCTTTTATTAGCTGACGTTTTTGAAAGTTTTCGCCAGACATGTAAGATGAATTATAAATTAGACCCAGCCTTTTATGTTACAGCACCGAGTCTCAGTTTTGATGCCATGCTATTAAAAACAGATGTTAAATTAGAATTAATACACGACCTGGAAATAATAAGAATGATTCAAAAAGGTATTCGCGGTGGAATATGTTTATGTTCGACAAGGTATTCAAAAGCCAATAACAAGTATTTAAAAACTTACGATCCAAGAAAAAGTAATAACTTTCTAATTTATATCGATTGTAATAATCTCTATGGATATGCAATGTGTGCTTATTTGCCTCATTCCAATTTTAAGTTATTGAATGACTTGGAAATCGCTGGAATAGATTTTATAAATGTGCCAACTAACGGAGACATTGGTTATATACTAGAAGTAGATTTAGAATACCCCGAACATTTGCATAATGATCATAACGATTTTCCATTCTGTGCTCAAAAATTTACTCCGCCAGGGTCTAAAACTTCAAAATTGATTCCAAATTTATACGATAAATATTTCTATGTCATACATTTTGCTCATCTGCAAACATGTTTAAAACATGGTTTGTTGTTAAAAAAAATACATAGAGTTATTCAATTTAATCAGAGTCCTTATTTAAAGCAGTATATTGACATGAATACTGAATTACGAAAAAAAGCTAAATCTACATTTGAACAAGATTTCTTCAAACTTCTTAACAACAGTATATTTGGCAAGACGTTAGAAGACACAGAAAAGAGGGTTAATGTGAAATTAGTCAATAAGTGGAATGATGATAGTAACAAAACAAAGAAAAGTTTCTGTGCAGAGCAAATGATAGCTCGACCAAATTTTCACAGTGTTACAATTTTCACTGAAAACTTGGTAGCCATTCAAATGAAGCCTGAAACAATCACTTTGGATAAACCTATATACATTGGTTTTTCCGTTTTGGAAATATCTAAGAGTCACATGTTTGATTTTCATTATTCTATTATGAAGCCTTTTTATAAGGAAAAGTTAAAACTTTGTTATACGGATACTGATAGTTTTTTGTATTCAATAGAAAGTAAAGATTTTTATGCTGATTTAAAATCAAATTTTCTTCCCTATTTCGACACTAGTAATTATTCTGTAAATAACGTATACGACATTCCTAGTTGGAACAAAAAGGTGCCAGGTCTCTTTAAAGATGAGCTAGGAGGAAGTTTGATTTCGAAGTTTGTAGGATTAAGGTCCAAGTTATACTGTATTAAAACGGCAGAAGATGAATTAAAAAAAGCAAAAGGCATACAGAAGCAAGTATTAAAAGATGTACAATATAAAGATTATTACAAGGTATTAAATGAAAATACATTTTTGAAGAAAAAAAATATCATATTTAAATCTCTTAAGCACGAAATATTTACTCAAGAACAGAACAAAATAGCTTTGTCAGGTAATGACGATAAACGTATCATATTAAAAAACAAAATGTCTACTTTATCATGGGGTCACTGGGATAGTTTAGTTTAATATCATTAGTTTTTCTTTAGAAGCACCGTATTGTATAGTTTATTATTATTTTAATGGTAATCATGAATCAAATTGTAAGTTGAGAAATATGTTACCCCATCATCTATTTATTTATTATATGACTTAAGTAATGAATAAGTTAATAGAATAAAAACATACATGAAATTGTATAGTATGTACCGACACGGCACTTTATATTGTAAAGTTATTTAATTTTAATATTGTTATCCATCAGTTATTTGTTTAATAGTATTATACATTGTTTTTTAATGGTAAATAGGTAAATTAATTACCTAGTTTTAATCAAATACTTAATGTTGTATTGTAACGATGAAAATATATAACGCTATAAACCAGCTACCATGTTTTTTTTTATTTCATAATCCATAAAATATAAAACTATTAATAAAATAGCACACGCAATGAACAATTCGAAACTGGTTGGGACATGTTATTGCTGATTTAGGTATTCCAACTTATAGTTCATTAGTAATTTGTCCAATTGCGATTCCGTGCGAATGCTTTGTTGTTATGTCAGCATTATATTTACACTATAAATAGCTATTAAAGTCGAATGTTTTTAAAATTTGTTTCACACATAATTAATCAAGTGACAACTACGGTCACCCAAATACATCATGGTAAGTCGTATAAATTATTTTTCTTCAAACTCTTTTCTTGTGTAGTGGTTAGATCACTAGTTAATGTTTATTTGTATATTTGATTTAGTTGGAAGATAATGTTGTTGTTAAAACCTTATGGTTGTGATGCTGTTATCGTGATTCTCATATTCTATCGGTTCCGTATAAGATAGTCAGCCTCCTTGTGGATCCTAGATACTCTTCTACCTCCGCCACTATATCAATCATTTCTTCGATGTGAAATTATTTTTGTTGCATAATAAATTAAATTTCAGAATACCCAAGAAATCTCGCAGTCGCTACTCATAAGCAAGGAGGCAACAGAAGATTATGCTCCTTGCTTTGAGCAAAATGCGCAAGATATGTTGGAGGGCTTCTCTGAAGAATTTCCACATTGGAATGCTAAAGATTCACCGCTGCATGCCAAGGTGGTTAAAAGTCTTTTTAATAAAAAGAAGCCCATGAAGAGGAGAAGCAAGTTACTGCAGAATACGAAGGGGAACGAACCTTCTTATTTAATTAAAACAATACCTACTAAAGGGCGGCGATTAATTAAATTAGAAATATTAGATCTGGAATCAACCAGCAATGATCCATTAATAAAAACACAATATGTGGTAACCGAGCATATTGATCCAATAATGGATCAAGCAGAAAATATTATAACTAATATCTCTAAGAAAATATGTGGTTACAGTTATAGTTTTTAAATAACTATTGCTGACCTAAAACATTTGTAGATGTATATTAAAATTCTCTAATGTGCTAGATGCGTACCTACTATCTTTAGTTACGTGTACACTCACGGAGATACATTATTTCAACAACATTATTCTTCTGAAAAATTATAGTAATGCTTATAAATTTTACTAACTAAGACTTATGTTATTTTAAATAGTTATGTTAGTTTAAGTCTTGTATTGTTTTCAATAAATATTACTTAAAAATAAAAAGATTTGTATGAAAATATTTGTTTTTATTTTAACACCTCTATAATGTAATCAAATATTTTGAAAAACATTCATTCAGAATTACCTCTATAAATAAATCTAAGATAAAATTTATTAGAATTCAAATACATAGTTTAAAATAATGGTAATAAAATTAAAAATATAGTTTTATTTATTAAAGAACGCAGTGTATTACTTTGTTAAAGTAGGGATGCAAGTAATTAAACAATGTTTATTTTTAAGCATCGATTCCTTACTCATATCATTTTTTATTGCACGATTCGAGAGGGGTGAGAGCTCTTTCTTCTCTCTCCATTCTTCTCGATGCTTTAACATTGTGTGTTCTAGACACGTCCAATAACTTAATATAATAATAATAATAATAATAAAAAAAAAAAACCGCTGCCACGACAAGACGTCAATCGTATCGATGTGATATTTTTTGTTCATTTTACAATTTATTGCTTTTATATGTGGATAAATTTAACAAAATTCAAAATTAAATCAAATACAACAACATCCGCATGTTTTAGAAAGTCTATTAAATGAAAAGAAAACGAAACTACAAAATAAACCGATATGACATCCAAATGTCAACATCAATTTTGGAAAAATCTCTCAAGAACGAAATTTTAATACAACAAAATGATAACAAGATCAAAAACATTGATATCACAAGACGTAAGAGCGGACCCAAGAAGCGCACAACCAACATCACCCGCCCCTTCGTCATCATCTCCGAGCGCAGTGCGTAGTGAATACAACGTATCGAGTGCACGCAGTTCGTCGAGTGATGAGAGTGGACCCGGGACGCCGCCGCCACGACCACCTACGCGACGAGGACGTCCCCCACTGTCGGCACGCTTGGGGCTGGCGGGGCCTTCTGCCCCGCAATCGGCTCCCGCTACCGGTGGTGTAGTGCGCCGCATGCGATGGTCTCAAATTATGAACGAGAACTGCATGCGAGCATACTATGGGGCTACAGGAGGGGGAATTAACCTGACGGCTTACCGTGTTAGGATGCTGACTTTGTTTCAGGCTCTTGAACCAACCGTCAACGTGACCACACAACGGTTATCGGATCAGGTGCGAGTAATTCAACGGCTTAGGCTTTTGGATGACTCTGCACTTGAGCGGCTACGCCTGGAGACACTAGCTGCTTGCCCGAGCCCTACCTCGTTGCGGAACCCACCGGCTGCATCGCCTGCTCCTATAATGGAGTTGAACGAGACACCTGCGGGCCCTGTGGATTCTGTCATCGATGCGAGTGATCGGACAAGCAATAGTATAACTGACCAGGTAAGAGAGCAATTGAGGGGGGCTTTGGAGGATGCGATTTCCCAATATCGATTTGCACCGGAATCTAGGCCTCGATTACCTCGTTTGCCCACTCATAAACGAAATATAGCGTTAATGGGAGTCGTGAACACTTTGCTGTTCCCATATCTACGGGATAGTGAAGATTTAGTTGATACGCACTCTATCATGTACTGTGGTGCGATCGCGGTATGTCGCGTGGCACGTGTTCGGTTCCCGGACTCAGAACGTGTAATGCGGGATACCGGGACCGTACCGGCATGGCAAGAGCGGATAGAGCGTCGTATTAACACGTTTAGGACTCTCATTGCAAAGCTAATCTGCTTCAGTCGAGGGAACAGACGCCCTCGAATAATGCGTTTCGTGACACAGGCATTTGCTGGGACTGGTATCAGACCTCAGCAATACTATGCCAATGTCACGGAACGCATTGATTATCTGAAGCAGAAAGTGTATGCGTGGGCTAACCGTATTCGTCGCTACAGAAAACGTGTCAATAGATATTGGCAAAATCGTCTCTTCAATAGCGATCAAAGGAAGATATACCGAGATTGGGAGGGAACTGACCAGCGTGGAAGTGCAGGGCAGCGGCCGGATGCTGATACCATGAATGATTTCTGGCGCGGCATCTGGTCGGTGCCTGTTGAACACACGGAGGGAGATTGGACGCGTGCTGTCGCGCGGGAGTGCGAACCAATCGAGCCGATGGAACCAATCTCCATAGTTCCAAATGACGTTAGTTGTGCAATACGTATGGCACAGAACTGGAAAAGTCCTGGACCAGACGGATTGCACAACTTTTGGATAAAATGGTTTCGAGGTTCTCACACCCGCTTGGCAGCACAGTTCCAAGAAGCCCTGGAGGTGGGTTCTCTCCCCAATCTTCTGACCACCGGTATGACCTTCCTGCTCCATAAGTCTGGTAGTACCATGGAAGCAAAAAACTATAGACCCATCACGTGCTTACCAACCATCTATAAGCTCCTTACATCCATTTTGAGGAAAAAAATTTATGCACACTTAGTTGTGAACAAAATTCTGGCTGACACTCAAAATGGGTGTAGGGTTGGGTCCCGTGGTACTAAGGAGCTCCTCCTCATTGACATGACCATTAGCCAACAAGTCCGGCGGAGGAGAGGGGCCCTCTGCACTGCTTGGATTGACTACAAAAAGGCTTATGACTCGGTGCCTCATTCATGGCTGGAGAGGATTTTAGATCTGTATAAAATAAATGCAGGTCTAAAATCTTTTCTAAGCACGTGCATGAGGCAGTGGGCCACAATTCTTTGTCAACCAGGCGATGCATCGGGCCCCTCTGACCCGCAGGACTTGATTAGGATTGAGCGGGGCATCTTCCAGGGCGACAGTTTGAGCCCTTTGTGGTTTTGCCTGGCCCTGAACCCTCTCAGCACGTTGTTGAAGGAGTCAGGATTAGGCTATCGGTTCCGTAGAGGTGGTGAGATCATATCTCACCTACTTTATATGGATGACCTTAAGTTATTTGCACATAATCGCCAAGATCTAGTAGAACTGTTAAAAACAACAGAGGTTTTTAGCAGTGCTATCAAGATGGAGTTAGGTGTGGATAAATGTGCGGTCATGCATGTACAGCGAGGGAAAGTTGTAAATTCTGAAAATTTACAACTTTCAGAGACAATTACGCTCAAATCCCTCTCCGAGATCGAGACCTACAAATATCTTGGTATGTCACAGTCATTGGGTGTATCGGAAGTTGATATCAAGAAGTCTCTGAAGGAGCGCTTTTATTGGCGTCTGACAAAAGTTCTTAACAGCCTTTTGTCGGGAGGCAATAAAACGCGTGCCTTCAACGGATGGGTGATGCCTCTACTGATATACTCCTTTGGCATACTGAAATGGACTCAAACTGAGTTAGACGCTCTGGACAGAAAGGTTCGTCAACTGCTAACATCTCATCGCATGCTTCATCCACGATCGTCTGTTATGAGACTATACATCCCACGGAAACTGGGGGGTCGTGGCTTTCTAAACGCCAAGAACCTCCATAACCGCGAGGTGTATAGTCTCAGGGAGTATTTCCGTAACAGCGAGAATGGTGTGCATCGAGAGGTAGTAGCAGTTGATAAAGGCCTCACACCTCTCTCCATGGCGAAGGAGAACTGGCGCAAACCATCGGTGCTAAGCACTGATGACCGGAAGGACGTATGGAAGAGCAAGGAGCTGCACGGCCGGTTCTATCGTTCCCTTACTGGGCCTGATGTGGACCAGTTGGCGTCAGTGAACTGGCTACGCTTTGGGGACCTCTTTGGAGAAACCGAGGGGTTTGCCTGTGCAATTGCAGACGAGGTAATCAAGACGAACAACTACAGAAAATACATAATGAAGGACGGAACCGTCGACATCTGTCGAGCATGCCACCGCCCTGGGGAGTCCCTCCGACATGTAGTCTCTGGTTGTTCGCATCTTGCTAACAGTGAGTATTTGCACAGGCATAACCAAGTAGCCAGGATCATTCACCAGCAACTTGCTCTCCGATACGCCCTTGTTGAGACTGAGGTGCCGTATTATAAATATACACCAGCGCCAGTTCTTGAGAATGGTCGTGCCTTGCTCTACTGGGACCGCTCTATCATCACGGACAGGTTTATTGCAGCCAATAAGCCTGATATCGTGCTAATAGACCGGTCCCAACGCCGGGTAATGATAGTCGATGTCACCATCCCCCATGACGAGAACCTCGTGAAAGCTGAGAAGGACAAGCTCAGCAAGTACCTTGACTTGGCTCATGAGGTTACCGCCATGTGGGATGTTGATTCGACTGTCATTATCCCGATAGTGGTGTCTGTGAATGGTCTAATAGCGAAGAGTCTTGACCAACATCTTGAGAGACTCTCGCTGGGCGGATGGATCAAGGGCCTGATACAGAAGGCGGTAATCCTTGGCACGGCACGAATTGTCAGGAGGTTCCTTACCCTGCAGCCCTAACCACCGGTAGTTTGGGTACTGTCTCGCTGCCGATGGACCCGCTAAGTGTAGGTTTTTTTATAATATTTATATCTTTTATATTTATGTTATAAAAAAATTTATATTTAAGAACTATTTAAAATAAAGGATAATAATAATAATAATAATGTTTATTGGTATCTAATACAGGCTCTGCAGTTCTTAATTAGGACATTTTTATTAATTATACATATACAGGAAGTATTTAAGACGCGGTTGAACGATAACGTTTGTACTAGTTCTATAATTAAAACTGTATGACAAACGCTAACGTCTTCCATCGGACTTTATGATCATAAAATATAATGCCAAATACAGTTTAACATTTTTTTCTTTAGCAGCAAAAGAGAAAAAAAAAAATATATTAAATAAAATTGATAAAAAATCAATTTTCTTATAGAGTACCTACGTGATGTATGTATGTGTGTGTGTGTGTGTGTTTACGCGTATGTCTGTATGTGTATGTGTTTGTGCGTATGTGTGTGTGTATGTGTGTATGTGTGTGTCAATTTATCAAGGTGGCCTGTGCTATGAATTTCATGCCATGGGAAAAATTATGTCAAAGATCACAACAACAGGTAGAAATTGAAGTACTTGCGCAATTGCTTCTTCTAAAAATGTTTTTTTAATAATTCCTCTGTTTCATCGTACGTAAGCCCTTGTAGCCATTTTATTAATTCAGATCTACAGTTTTTTAAAGGTATTGTATAGATATTTAATAGCTTATTGATTTTATTGTACAAGTATGAACTTCGGGCAAAGTACTGCCTACCCGCAAGAGCTGTTCTATAGGGAATAGACCTACACACACGGTATTTCAAGCGTTTGTTAGCATTGAAAATATTGTCTTCCAGCGGGAGTTCGGTGTGTCTGCGTAATATCATTTGGAGAACATAAAGCTGTCTGACAGTTAGCACTTCACATTCTTTATATAGTTTGTTGGTAGGAAATCTAAAAGGCTTTTTTGTCATCACCTTCAGGACAGCTCTTTGTGCTCTTTCAAGCTTTAAAAAGTGTGAAACGCAAGCACCACCCCAAGCTGGAATACAGTAGGATAAAATTGATTGCGCTAAAGCAAAATATACCATTTTGAGTGTGTTTAGGTCGGCTGAATTACGCAATTTCTTAAAAATTGGGATGATTTTACGGACACGTGAAGTCAAGGTGTTTAGTTGAGTAATCCAGCTAAAAGTACTATCTAAATGAACCCCCAGATATTTGATGTTATCAGTACGAGATACTGGTAAGCAGTTGCAGTTTTGATTAATGGTGTGGCAGTGATGAATCTTAACACAAAAAGTATCCATTTTAGGTTGTGAAGTTTGAGAAGCAGAGAATGTAATATATTTGGTCTTATCCACATTAAGTGTTAGACGGTTATCACTGAGCCAGTACGACACAATACGTAGCGCTTCCTCCATCAAGCGACAGGCGCACTCCCAAGTGTTTCCCTGAACCAACAACACTGTGTCGTCTGCATAAGTGATAATTTTACAGTTTGGTAATGAAATTTGGCACAGGCTATTGATATACAACAGGAACAATGTTGGCCCTAAGACACTTCCTTGTGGAACACCGTAATTTAGGACTTCATCACTACTGATAAAGTTATCTATTTTAACACACTGTTTACGTCCCGTTAGATAGTCACGGAATATTTCCAAGGCCATACCCCTTATACCAATGTCGTGCATTTTTTGTATCAGGATGGGAATAGAAACCGTATCAAAGGCTTTTGAAATATCAAGAAAAGTACCTATGACCTTCAATTTTTCATCAATGTTTTTAATAACAAAGTCAGACAACTCCATGACGGCATCTTCCGTGGACAAACCACTTCTGAAGCCGTATTGGTTATCAGATAAAACTTTATATTTATTTAAATAGTTAAGTAACCTGCCATTTATAATTTTTTCCAGAATCTTCGACAAGGAGGTAAGGACAGAAATGGGCCTATAGTTGTTAACACTGCTTCTGTCCCTACCCTTGTGTATAGGATGTACCAAAGCCTTCTTAAAAACATTAGGAAATACACCCGAATTAATGCAAAGATTACACACGTGAGTTATAGATGGAATAAGAGACATTTTGGCAGCTTTTATAATCTTTGTCGATATACCATCATACCCTACAGCACTATCAGTCCGGAGACTCATAATGATCTCATTGATTTCCATTTCATTAGTTTCCAGTAGGACCATGGATTGACCTAAAGGATTTGGTACAGGCAAAAAAGATTTGTAGTTAACTGCAGGTTGTTGTGGGTTAGTGACAATTTTGGACGCAAGATTAGCCCCTATGTTAACAAAAAATTGGTTAACATGATTTAGCGAAGACTTAGGGTTATTACATGAATTTAGTAGCTCTTTGGATGGAAGAGTATTGGTACGGTAGTTAGTAATATTTTTAATAACACTCCATGTAGCTTTGGGATTATTCTTGGCTTTTAAAAATTCACCCTGTTCATATACTCGTTTTATTTTGTTTAAAAGTCGATTACAAAAATTTCGGTATCGCAAATATATATTTTTGTTAATTTCATTGTCTGGGTTTTTTCTTAATTTTTTATGCAAATTATCACGATTTCGGATACATCTAAGAAGACCCGGTGTAATCCAAGGCTTGAGTAATCGTTTTCTACAGGAAATTTTAGCAGTTTTAGTGTTTAATTTGATACATGTTGAAATTTTTGAAACCAACATGTCAGCAGCTTGATTTGCGTTTTGAATTTTTAAGATGGGTGAAAAATCAGTAACGGCTAATTCACTTAAAACTGATTGTATATCAATACTGGTATGAACTTTAGGATGGTGAATTTGCTTACAAGTATCTATACAGGTGAGAAGAGGCGCATGGTCAGTAATACCAGCGTCGAACACCAGAGTGGTTGCATTTTTACTTGATCTTAGCATAACATGGTCAAGGCAACTGACACCGTGAGTAACGAGAGAGTGCGCAGGGACCAGACCATGTGACGCAAGAAGATTGAGATAGTTGTCTGGTTTAGGTTCATATTTATCAGAGAGAATATTGATATTAATGTCTCCAATAACGGCTACTGTTTTATATGAATTTAAAGAAACGAGCAAATCGTTAAGGGAATTTAAAAAACTATCTGCATTTTTATTTGATGGAGAACGGTAAACACCTACAACTGCAGTGTCGTGTCCGTGAGTAAGCGTAAGACAACTAGCATCGGATAAGTTTGAAATAGATACTAAGCACGAGAATTCCACTTTAACGAAAATGATTACACCATCGTTTTGATTCTGAGCAGTTGAACGATAAGAAAGGTAACCCGCAAGATCAGGAATATTAACTACTGTATTGAGCCAACATTCGGTCAAAATAATAATATCCGGAGTTATATTTAACCTTGTTAAAAATATGGTAAGTTCATCAAAGTTCCGATTTATGCTCCTAATATTAACATGAAATATTTTTAGTTGATTTCGTTTTATATCAATGTACGAAGTACAATCGTGTGGAGAACAAAAAAATGAGTCGTAGCTATAGAATTGGTCTACATTATTATTAATTAGATTAAAATTCATAATAAAATATATTTATTAATGCGTTATCAAATTATGGAGACTAAGTTAAATAAAAAAAAAAATGTAGCGGGAGGAATTAGTATTGCAGATCATGTATCATTAATTTGGGAGAAGCATTGAAAGCAAGAAGCAGAAGCATGGCAATTGTATGTATTTGATTGGGGCTAGTGATTAACGTTGTAATGCACAGGAGTGTTTGTGATGATTGTGTATGTGTGAGTGTCATAGAGTGATTAATGAATTCATGTAAAGTTTGTGTGTTTTGCTGTATGTAACTGGTATACGTGTGTGTTTCGCTAATATATAATATAAAAATAAACTTACTAGTAAAAAGGTGCACAAATAAAATAACAAAAAATAAAACTTTTAGTACTAGTCATGTCTTGGTTTGTAATCTAGCCAAATCCATCTCCGATTCTATACGTGCAGTTTTGTCACCCTCTCTTTTCCGAAGATATATCTTACCATGCGAGATCCAGCAAAATGAATAATCGTTAGAGCTAGCGAAACTACGAGCAAGAAAGAATAATCTCCGCATTTTAGGAGTTAAGTTTTCAGAGATGTATATGGGTTTAGATTCTCCTTGAATATGTATATGTTCGGTACTGAATTTATTCAATTTGTGAGCACTATTGTAATCTTTTAGGCTCTTTAATATTTTTTCTTTAATCAGCACGCTATTTAAATTACAAACAATAGGTTTGTTAGACGCAACCTTTGTACTAATTCTATAGATATCGCAGACATCAGAATCCGACGCGTTTATCTTTAAAGCAGTCGAGATTTTTATAAAAACTTTCAAAAGGTCATTTTTCGTTTCTGATCCAGAAACTGGGACATTTCGTATCTCAATGCTCGTGGATTTATTTTGTCTCTCCAAAGTCTCAATTTTGTCTTCCAATGTTTTGATATAAGTATTGGTTTCCTTTTGTTCGTTTTCCATCCTATTAACTTTCTCCTTTAGTTCGAGATGTTGTTGCGATATGAACTCGATGGACGTGTGTATATTATCGTTTTGCTTCCTTATTTCAGCAATAGTTCCTTGGAGTGAATCTAGTTTTTCATCCTGTATTTTTCTGATCTCTACAATAGATCCCTGCAACTCATCCAGCTTTTTGTCCTGTTCAGCTTTAAAATCCCTGATAATATTCTTCATGTCATCCATAAAGTCACTCAATGTCACCTCTTCTCGAGCTCGCTTTTGCCTCAAAGTTACACCTCTTACACCTCGTTCATCTTGAAAAGAGTGCGTACCTGAGATATCAGGTTCTGACTCACTACGCACGGGGGAAGTCGCGGGGGGTGGCGGAGTTCGCTTTAACGGCATGTCTAGTTGAGCGAATACTACTAGGAAACCAGAATCCTTAAAGCGGTTTCCTTTACTTAGCGCTTTGTTATGCGTGGAGTTCTTACTGGGTATGCCCACCCGTCACAAGACAGTCAAGGTACCAGGGTCCAAGAACCACGTAGGAGCCAAAAACGTGGACTTACACAACAGATGTGTCTTGTGCTATTCTATTATGAGTGGAGTACTGGGCATGACCGCCTGTCACACCACAGTCAAGGTACCAGGGTCCAAGAACCACACAGGAACTATTTACAACAGATGTTTAGCATAGGCGTCGCTTGCACTTAACTTGAATGAAAAAGTAGGTACCAGGAGCCCACAATTGTTCAGGAGTGGAGTGGAGTGGAGTAGGATGTTATTTTGCGCGAAAATTCAAAAAAGTACTTAAATCTCTCGAGTTTCGGACCGCAGCACCAGTAGAACAGAAACAATAGAAGATATATTTTACTTGCTTTAGCGCACAGCGCTTATGTTATGTATGACTTAGCTTCTGAATAAGAAACCACCAGGAGTCCAGAGATGCTCAGGTGTACTCGTTAAGTGGAATTATGTGCGAAAATGGTCATAAGAAGTACCGAATATCGCTCTGCAGAACCAGGAACGCAGCCAACAAGTGGAGGTATGTCTTAGTTGCAATGACGTGATGTATGCGTGTGTTGTTGATAGTACTGTTGAGAATTGCGGCTATCCTTTTCCCACTTATTGCATGTTTAGTTGAGCGCGTGGATGACTTGAACAGATATCCTTTTCTCACCAGAATTGTCCCTGTTTCGCAGCTCGACACCTCTTCCCACTCATGCACTCCTATTATATTGTTGTATTTAAATTTTGAAATTTTATCAATTTTATTATTAAACAATGATATTATACAGTATTAGGCACGACTGCTCGAAACCGAGGTCCGGGAGGAAGGATAATGAGTGGTAACAGTATCCAAATTCTTCTACTCCTTGCTATTGTTACCGCCGTCGAATGCTTAGTCTATATGGTGGAGTGAGTGCACTTACAAGTAAATATACTGCTAGTTCTCTTATTATTACGAACGCAAAGTGTTATATCCATTTTGTTAAAAGCCACGAATCAAAACGGACAAGTTGCTATGAAGTTCCTCAAACAAAAGGAAACGTTAAAATTAGATTATAATATCTGTCCTGCATCATTATGTGAAGCAAAGCGACATGGCAACTTATTGCCGAGCACTATACGATGTATTGTTTGTGGACCATCAAATTGCGGCAAGACAAACTTAGTAATAGGTTTGTTATTACATGAGAATGGTGCTCGTTTTCGTAACTTATATGTATATTCTAAATCATTATACCAACCAAAATATGTGTTCTTAGAAAAAGTATTAGATTTAGTTGCAGATATATCTTATAGTAAATATAACCATAATAATGATATCATAAGCCCACACGAAGCTTTGCCAAACTCCATTATAATATTCGACGACGTAGCTTGTGAAAACCAAAATAGCATTCGGGATTATTTTGCTATGGGTCGACATAAGAATATTGATTGTTTTTACATTAACCAAACATACAGTAAAGTACCTAAACAACTTATAAGGGACAATTCTAACCTCATTATTTTATTTAAACAAGACGATGTAAATTTAAAACACGTTTACGATGAGCATGTAGGTTCAGATATGTCGTGGTCTCAGTTCCGTGAAATGTGCTCAACTATTTGGAATAAACCATTTAATTATGTTGTGATCAATAAAGACTGCGAAAGAAATAAAGGATGTTATAGGATGGCATTCGATACTTTTGTAGTAGTAGATTAATATACATAAGTTATTGTTTCATCAATACACAATCACTATTACTCTGGATTTTGCATTGAACGGAATCCTTGTCAAAATGGAAAAGCAACTTAAAAAACAAATTGTAAAAGCTGCAGCTGCTGTAAAAAGAAAGGTTGAAATGATAAAGGATATGAAAAATACAAATGATGCCACTCTGGAATCCATATTCAAACCTATAACCGATCCATTGAAACAAATAGCCATTAAGAACAATGAAATTTCTCATGAAGATGAGGATGAGTTTGAACATTATACAATAAAAAAAAATAAACATAATGACAGTGAGGCAACAAATTTTTCTGATCCTTTATGATGACGATTTTAATGAAGAAGAGGAACAACAGTTCTATAAAAAATTTAATTCCGAAAAAACCCTTGTCGTATCACCTTCTGACAACAATAATATGAGTGATGCTTCCTTTAAGTCCTTTCAATCATCACCAAATGTTTCACTTAATAGTTTATCGTGGTGTGCTTCACCCGACGCAAATATCCCTTTTGGAATAAAAAATGAACGAGGAAAACTTATGCTCGGCCAAACACGTGTTTTCGACGACGGAAAAATTATAAAAATTGGAAATCGAAGTTTAAACAAAACTCTTGGATTAAAAGAATTACTATTTGAAAAGACACCAAATTTGGATGTTATCACAGATGAAGATTTGCAAAATTATAAAGAGCTTCTAATAGAAACGAATGCACATAGGCGTAATTGTGATCCACGCAAGCCAATTAATAGTAACAAAGGGTTTAAGTACATGCATATTATTAAACCACTGTTTAAGTTCTCTAGAAATAAGTATGACAGCACAGAAAGTCTTACGGTAGGAAAAGGAATAAATCTTTTAAAAAGTGTAAAGAAAGATATAGATTACGTTTATTGGGATGATCCAAATGAATTAGTAGATCGATTGAAATTACTGTTTGCATCTCGTGATGCTGGCAATACCGGCTTAGATAATGAAATTATTGCGATTATAGAAGAGCTGTACGAAGCAGGCATCATTAAAAACACCAAATATAAGGAACCTAATTTTAAAAAACTGATCAGTAGTTATACAGCAAACACCGCATAGATACGGAAATGAATGTAGATAAATTTGGTCATCACGTTCATAAACGTTTACGATTAGAGGAATATATTGGAAATCTCAACGATACATTAGTGAAGTCAGAAACAGGTGAATATGATTTAAAATCATCAAGATTAAAAGGACTTATATCGCCAGGCAATGATGACGAAGCCGCAAATAAAGCTTACGTGGATGAAAAGACACACGAACTAAGAACTAATATTTTAAGTGATGTAAATATTCATTTAAATGATTTTGAAAGTTCAATACTTAATAAGCTAACCACCTTGTTTTACACAAGGACAGAAATTGATCACATGCTTCAAGAGAAACCAGATAATAATGAGCAAACAAGACATAGTGAATGAGCTTCACAAAGCAGCAAGAAGGAATTTTTCCCGGCGATGTACGATCATAAAAGGAATAGATGATTTATGGCAAGCCGACCTCATAGATTTGCAAAAATATTCACAGTATAATAAAGGGTATAAATATATTCTTATCGTAATTGACACTTTATCAAAATATGTATGGATCAGACCTTTAAAATCAAAAGCGAAAAATTATGTTACAGATGCAATGCAAAGTATTTTAACTACATCATTACGAAAACCTAAAAATTTACAAACTGATTTAGGCACAGAATTCTACAATGATAATTTTAAACAATTAATGAAAAAGTATAATATTAATCATTATTCAACATATTCTATTAAAAAAGCATCTATAGTAGAAAGAGTCATAAGAACAATTAAATCTCACCTTTACAAACTATTTAGTTTGAACGGAAATTACCAATGGTATAAAAATATTTTAAAGGACGTTGTAGAACACTACAATAACACTTTGCATAGAATAACAAAATTTAAGCCTGTGGAAGTTAACAAAGTAAATGAGCTTATAGTCAAAGGTTATATTATGAATTCTCAAAAGAATAAAACAAGTCGGGGATATACATTTCGTGTTGGTGACTATGTTCGCATAAGTAGATATAAAGCAGATTTTTACAAAGGCTATACGCCAAACTGGTCCACCGAAATATTTCGTATAGTAAAAGTTAATCACACTAACCCAACAACTTATCAAATAGAGGACAGACGCAATCAAAGAATCCTCGGCTCATTTTATGCATACGAGTTACAAAAAACTAAGTTTCCAGACCTATACCTCATTGAAAAGGTTATAAAAAGAAAAGGAAACAAATTGTTTGTAAAATGGTTAGGATTAAGTAATAGCGAAAATAGTTGGGTTGATAAGAATAAATTGGTTTTATGATATAAAATAGCTCAAGATATCTTTATTGATTCACTTTTTGTTTATCAATGAAGAAAGGAAGTGGTATCATAAACAGCTTAATAAATAAGATTCCGTTTGAGTTACATTTACCGGGCTACCAATATTGCGGACCCGGCACAAAGCTTCAGAAACGATTACTTAAGGGTCAGCGAGGAATTAATAAATTGGATAACGCTTGTATGCACCACGATATTGCTTACATAAACAACGACGCTAACGTAAGGTATAAAGCTGATCTAGATCTATTAAATATGGCTCAAAGAAGATTGAAATCAAAAGACGCTGGAAAGAAAGAAAAAATTGCTTCATGGATAGTAAAAAATGCTATGAAGGCCAAATTAAGAGCAGGTGCAGGTGCTCGGTCGTTTATGACAGCTGTGAAAAAACTCAAATCTAAATTAAAAAAAATAAAATCTAAAGACACAAATTCTACTATTAAATATGCGGTCGCCGCTGCAAAAAAACTATTTAGAAATAAAAATAAAATGAGTTTACCTCGTTGTATTCCTATTCCAAAATGTGGAGGACTGTTACCGTTAATTCCTATTTTCGCGGGATTATCAGCTTTAGGTTCACTGGCTGGTGGAGCAGCTGGCATAGCAAAAGCGGTTAATGATTCAAAAGCAGCTCAAAAAGCTCTTCAAGAATCGGAACGACATAATAAGATGATGGAGGCGGTTGCTCTCGGAAAAGGATTATATATTAGACCTTATAAAAAGGGTGCAGGTCTATATTTGAAACCCTCAAAAAACTAATAAAACGGCTACCTAGGCGGGCATTAACTAATTGGGATATATTAGAACATGCTAGTGATATTCCATTTTTTCGTGGTGTTTTCATGAGGGATACGTTGCCCTCAAAACCTAGGAAGATAGAATGCGGTATTATAAATTTAGATACTTCAAATAACATTGGAACACATTGGGTAGCCTACGTGAAAGAAAATAAGTATGCTGAATATTTTGATAGTTTTGGTAATCTGAAACCTCCGTTAGAACTACTTGATTACTTAAGAAATGTTTCTTTAAATTATAACTATGAGCAATATCAAACATTTGACTCTGTTAATTGCGGCCACCTTTGTATAAAATTTTTAAAGGAGTATTGGAAAACACATTTATATAAAGCTTGAAATAAAATTCTTTATCAGTAGTAAAATGTCTTTCACTGTGTCTATAACTGGAAAAGGATCCTCTCTGATAACAAACTACTCACCTACTTTGGAATTAAGTGGATACTATGAGTGTGGATTGTTGTATTTTTCAACATTTAATTCTATACCCAACATAGATAAAAGAAATAATAAATTCTACTATGACGATAACGAAGTAATCGAAATACCTGAAGGAGCTTATGAACTTCAAGATATCTGTGATTATTTAAAGACATACATTAGAAATGCAATGTTAAAATTAACTTGTAATAATAATACCTTAAAAACTACAATTTTTTGTACTAAAGATGTTCATTTTAACAAAAGTGACTCACTTGGAAGGATTTTAGGTTTTGGTGGAGAAACAATAAAGGCATTAAAAAGGACCGAATCTCTGTATCCTGTCAGTATATTGCCAACAACCATTGTGCGCATCGAATGCGACGTAGTTAGTGGGTCATTCGTGAACGGATCTGCAAGTCATATTATTCACGAGTTTGTTCCTAACGTACCACCTGGTTATCGGATCATTGAAGTGCCGAAAAATCTAATATATTTTCCTGTAAATAAAAGTTCTATAAGTGCAATAACTATACAATTATTAGACGCCGAGAATAAACAAATCAATTTACGAGACGAAGAAGTACAACTGTATCTACATTTTCGTAAAAATGATAAATTTCAATAAAAATCATAACACAGCTTGCATTCAAGTTAGTACTAGAAGATCACCTCATAAAAGCACACCGCTTCACATAAAAAAGAAGCTCACCAAAAACAATAAGGAATTTTTGAAGTTGATTGGCTTGTTAAAATGAATATTTTAAATATATCTCAATCAACATCATACGACAATAGTATTGAAAGTTTCGAATATCATTCTTATAAACCGTACGTAACAAGTTTCAACAAGAATGATGAAATAAGAATACCTATTAATCAACAAGATCTATGTCTGTTACCCTCACTCAGCACTTTGTATATTGAGGGTAAAGCCAATGTTTATAATAGTTCGACTAAAGAAAAAATATCAAATGTGTATTTTATCAACAATCCAATACTATATTTATTTCAAGATATTCGATATGAGTTAAACGGAATAGAAATAGACAAAATAAAAAATGCTGGCATAACTACAACAATAAAATCGTACCTCTCGTTAAATGATAATGAATCTAAATGCTCACGTGTATGGGGATGGTCAACTTCTGGTACAAACAATCTTAACGGAGGAATTTTTTCGGCTTCTGTGCCGTTGAAGAAAATTTTAGGTTTTGCAGAAGATTATGAAAAAGTTATAATTAACTCCAAACATGAATTGGTGCTATTAAGAAGCAATACGAATCTCAATGCTTTGAAATTAAATGTCGGAGAGGTGGTCGAAGATATAACTATTAGCAAAGTTGTTTGGCGAGTTCCGCACGTTAAAGTATCAGATCGTGAAAGAATCAATTTGTTGAAACATCTAGAAAAGGACAGGCCTATTACACTAGCATTTCGAAATTGGGATTTGTATGAATATCCATTATTACCGAAGACACGTAAACACACTTGGTCTATCAAAACTTCGTCACAGATAGAGAAACCAAGATTCGTTATTATAGCCTTGCAAACCAATCGCAAGCACAATGCGGAAATGTCAATGGCAGAGTTCGATCACTGCAATGTACGAGATGTAAAAGTATATTTAAATTCATCGTATTACCCTTATGAAGGATTGAATGTCAGTTTCTCAGAGGATAAATTTAATTTATTATACGAACAATATGCAAGATTCCAACAGTCTTATCATGGACGGCGACCAGAGCCGTTGATGAGCTTGAAGGAATTCAGAGACGTTGCCCCATTATTTGTTATTGATTGTTCTCACCAACAAGAAATGATAAAGGGATCAATCGATGTCAGAGTGGAGATTGAAACAGACCAAGAAATCCCGGATCAGACAGCAGCATATTGCTTGATTTTAAATGACTGCATTTTTGAGTACAAACCTCTGAGCAATATTGTGAAGAAAATATCTTAACTAAATAAAGTGCAATCAAAAGGTATTTGAAAGAACAATCTTCAACTTTATGTTAAACAGTGGAATACAACGAAACAATGAGTGCTGATAAGAGTTCGATACTTTTTGTTGATGTTCAAGGATTCAAAGACTGCAAAAATAATTTTATTATTAAGGAATTTGCGTTAGCCACAAAAGAGTTTACGCAAGTCTTTTTAATAAAACCTCCATATTCGTATCTAAAATTATCTGCCGAAGAAAAAAGAGCAGTCAATTGGATTGAACGCAACAGAGGAATATACTGGAGTCAAGGCAATATAGATTTCAGAGAATTTAAGAGATTAATTATTCCAATTTTAAAGGACCAAACCATAATAATGAAAGGTGTTGAAAAGCAAAAATGGATTAAAGATTTGTGTTCTGACTGCTTTTTGATAAATGTTGAAGGCAAAGGTTGTCCTAATTTTGCAACATTGCGCAATAGTTATGCTAAAGGTGGAGCTAACTTCAATTGTATAACTCATAAAAAAGAGTGCGCTCTAAGGAATGTTTTATTCATAAAAAAGTGGTACTTAAGCACATGTAATTTATGACTTCAGTAAATTGTACTTGAATGAAAATTTATATTAAAAATATTGTTCTAGTTTAGCTATGATGATATTTGTTACTTGCTTTATAATAATAAAAAAAAATTTAACAAAAATTTCTGCGTTTTATTAATGAAAACAAATATGGTGATTCAATATACTCGCATAACTCTTTATTTATCAAAAATTACAATTTAATGGTATGAATAATTTAACCCTGTATAATGTATATTGGGCAATCTCAAACTGTTTTCATCAAATCAGCGTAAACGAACGCAGTGAGATTTGCGGAGCGTAGCGGAGCTAGAGCGCAGCGAAGCGTAGCTCAAATCTCACTCCGTTCGTTTGCGGTGTTTTGATGAAAACTGTTTTAGAATGCCCAATATACACCTACTACTACCGTATATAGGTACTCAGAGACGTCATTTGATTTTTAATTCTTCATTAATGTGACTTTTATCTCCTTCTACTCCATCATTTAGACTGCTCTCTCTGTCCAGTAGGATTCACCATCTTGATCCACCAGCCCGCTTTCACCTTCAGCCTTATAATCACTAACCATCCAGGTGAGATAGAGGCCAAGAGCTTCCCAGTCATAATGTAAAAAATGCTTTCGGCATTGCAATTTGCGTGTCAGGCTACATACAACTGCTAGTCTCGGATAGAGATAGCTGTCAAATTAATTATTTAGTATTAAGGCGCTATAACGAAAATGAATCAAACAATGGGAGGCGTGGTCTATACGTAAACGCGGGGCGCCCCCCGTGCTCAAGCAGCTAGTCTTTATATCTATGTCAACAAAGTCGTGAATGCGTTGCGCCCGCATGCAATCAGATCGTTTAGAAATTACCGACGTAAGCGACAAAATACAAATTATTTTATTAAAAAACAACTATAATGATTAGAAAAAAATGCTTCTGTACGATTCTGGATACTGATGATGGCTACTTATTTAAGGAACTTTTTAATGAATACCTAACACCGTTTACTAGTAATCCTGAATATTGTTATTTTTAAGAGGTAATTTCAAAAATAAAAAGTATCGAGGCAAAATCTTTAAATCGCGTTTCCGGTTCTGCTCGTGACTAGTTAAAGATATAAAGATATTTGACTTTCAGATCTGTAAGATCTCTCAGTTACTTAGGACATTACATTAAAAATAACCAATATTTTCGATATAGCGCATAAAACATATCAGCAACGTTTAACTGATAAATGGCGTTCTAATATCAACTATCTGAAACTTTATCGGAAATCGGTGGAACTAGCCGATATTCTTGCAAGCTTCTGCACTTTAAGTTTCTTGCATTTAAAAATGCAGTTGTGAAAATTTCACTCAGGGTTATCAATCCGATTTTTTAAAATTAAATGTCGTCGTTTATTTTTTATAGTTTACATTGAAAAAACCGACCAAATGGTCAAAGATAGATAGATAAGTTAGATAAGTTTCTGAATATCACGTCCAATTGCCACAATTTAAAAAAGAAGAAGTTCTTGAATATTGTACATACTCGTACTTACGACTTTTAGATTTTATCTTAATATGGGCTATAAGACCTTGTTTCTTGCCAAATTTTATGATCCTAGGTCAACGGAAAGTACCCAATAGACTTTTGATTCCCTTGTGAAATTGCAAAATATGCGACATAAATGGTCATATCTTTTGATTGCATTGACTTACAAGTTTGATTGCACTGACCTACAAGTATGAGTTTTTCCTCAGCTGAAAGAAACGGTAGACTCGAGTATTTTATTGAAAACTTTAGACAGACGACAGACGGGCAACGAAGTGATCTTATATAGGGTTATTTGTAAAACACCTGCAACCTCGCAGGATTCGATAGCTACATCATAAACAACAACGTTTGCTCTACGACTTTTGATAATTCCTTAGGTTTTACTTTCATACAAAAATAAATATTAATTCAATATACCTCTAGAATGTTTGTAACTCTACGAGCACAGCGCCCGGGCGTAGTGTCGTCTTCCGTCGCCGTTTATAAATGAAACATAGACTTATCAATGTCACGACAGTGCAATAAAAACATAAAAATTGATTTTTGTTCAATTAATGACTCATATTAAAACTCGTAAAACAAACATAGTAGTTAATGATGTTAGCTATCTAATACTGCAAGGTTAGAGGTGTTTTACAATTAAACCTGTATAAGGGTTCCGTTTCTTTCCTTTGCAAAATCACAAACATAAATATACCTAAGGGTTGTCACTTTTAATGAATGCACCGTTTTCGACAAATCCCAACATAAAAACTAGTAAGCCTGCAATACCTCCAAATAAACAGAACAGCCCTAACGAATCGTAACCCGCAGAACGGCATCCCGAACTGGAGAGCGACATAATTCACTGAATATTACAAATTTTATTGCCAAACATAAACATCTGAATCCTTTTCTAAATGAAAATTACGTTGTTTTACAACGCCCAAGAATACGGGCGCGGCGGCGGGCGTAAAAATCATTTTACTGCTCAGGTATTATTAAAACTGGGATGGTTCTAACGCCGGCCCTGCTTGTGTAGCTCAGATTTTTTATGCATACGATACGTCATAAAGTTGGCCAAAAAACACACCCACCTGATGGTATAATAAGCGGCGAAGTGTGTAAACAGTAAGAGTTAGTTTGAATGAATAACTATATTCTATCTGAAAGCAGAACTAACAACACGGCACTGTCATTTTTGGCCCCTAATAATATCGTCGATTATAAGTGCTATCTGAGAACAACAAATAAATTAAATTCTTTTTACCATAGCCACTCAAATAGGGACTTTTGATTTATCAATAACAGAGAATAAAACTCTCTTTTACTCACTGCGTGAATAAAACATTTCGAATTTGGAACAAACACGAATTATGAGAAAATTAATAAAAAACGTGTTGAAAGTACGTACTGCTGGCTAGCTGAATGGAGTTATTCTATGGACTTATACAAGTCAAAAAACATCACGCCAATTTGAGTTAGTACTTGTCTATCTTTAATCGTGTTTACTTTAATTATGTTATTGGAAAATCTATTAACGTAAGAATAATCAAATGCATCTTCCAGTGACAAAAATGACACACTGAATCCGGAATCATTTCATACTAAAGCAACAATAACTGTTGCTTTAGTATGAAATTAGGTATCTACTATAGTTATGCTTACTATATACTATATTTTACTATATATTTAATATTATAAATGCGAAAGTAACTCTGTCTGTCTGTGTGTTACGCATCACGCCTAAACTACTGAACCGATTTAGATGAAATTTGGTATAGACATAGTTTGGGTCCCAGGAAAGGACATAGAATAGCTTTTATCGCAGAAATCACCCTTTAAGGGGGAGAAAAAGGGGGTGGAAGTTTGTATGGGGAATCAATAACCGCTAAACCGATTTAGATGAATTTTGGTATGGAGATAGTTAAAGTTGTGGGGAAGGAATAAAGAATAGTTTTATCCCCGAGATCATTCCTTAAAGGTGTAAAAAGGGGGAAATTTGTCAAGGGAATCAATTAAAAATGGCTTCCACGCGGACAAAGTTGCGGGCAAAAGCTAGTAATAGTATATGTATTATGTACAGTCTATTGTACAGTCGGCTATAACACCAGGCTTGTTTAATTTAATGCATTTTTCTACAACAGTGCTATGTCTAGCTTCAGCTGTCAAAATTCAAAAAATATTTTTCTACTACAAATGTAGGTATTTATATTTCGTTACAGTGATACTCAATAATTTTACTCAATAATTTATTACAAGAAATAAATAAGACAATAAAAAATAGGTATTGATAACTATACACATCAATTAGTGTCTATTTATAGCTACTTACTTTTTTAAATAGAGTATAATTATACTCGTATGATTGAAATAACGCGGCGCCTACTGTACGGTCGGCCTCAGAAGTAGATGGATCTTTTAGTACCATGTCACACCAGCTATTCCTTTTATTTGGTATGGTTACACCTATACTGCATTGTTAATAGTTGGTGTGACATGGTACTAAAATGCTTATCTACTTTTGAAGCCGACTGTACCCTCATTTTGAACAACCCTCAAGGCCCTCAAAATGTAGCTTCAGGCAATTACGTACATTTCTCAGAACAACGCGTCGTTCAACTTAGATATTTTGAATAGTTATTGTTATTCTTAAATGAGTTAAAAAATCATTTCAAATCACTTCTGCCATATTGCTGCTCACGCTTTTTGCACTAATTAAATGTATTGCTCCACCTATCGACGCTTATACAAACTTCACGCAAGCATTATACACAAAAGCAGAGCAAAGCAACAAAGCAAGGTAAAGTAAAGTACGCTGCAGTAAAGCAAGAATTCAAACAAGTATTTCGTTGGTGGCACACTAGATGGCGCTGACTCGTCATTTATGTCACCAATATTTTTTTTCTGACACATTCAGATATTCTTTCAAGTTGGTTACGTCTAGGGCATGCATGTACACCAGTCTTTCTGGCAAAAATTAAGGTGAAGGTCACCTCACTGTGTGAATGCGGTCTGGATAAAGGAACTATAGAACATACTTATCTTTTTTAATTGTCCCAAATACCCGGTCTCGCTATATGACATCCTTCCAGTGCACATTCCTAAACCCACAAATTTTAATACCCTCCTGTCTTATGTAAATTCTCCCTTTATTGATGTTCTTTGTGATTACATAACTAACAATAGTATTAAATAATAATTTGTCTGTCTGCTTACTAACAGTGTGTGCTCTATTGTGTATGTCCTCTTTGCAGGTATCAACTGGCAAAGTAGTTTTACTAATAAAAATACATAAATAAAATACTTACACCTACCCATTGTACTTTCACGATCCATGTCAAGAAAGCAGTCTTACAAGGGCATTACCATCTAAAAAACGAAAACTGAGCAAAAAACTCGATTCTGGCGAAATCCAAAAGAGAAACGCCACCAAGCAAAAAAGAAGAAGTTTCGGTGAACTAGTAAATACAAACATACCTACTTTAAAAACACTAAACAATCGAAAATAACCTTTTTTAATGAAGTCGGTACCAAGTCATAGCCCCTAGCGATAATTTCCTCGAGTCTTAAAAATGTAACGTATTTAATTTTTTTTTGTGTAAATAGTGAATTTGTCACCGACTACAAAAAAATGTGTCTCCCGACGGATGTGTGCATTTTTATATTATTTTCGACTTTTTTTGCGTTTTGAAAGTCGATTAAATTATATTTTGTGAAACATTCCAAGTCTAAATTCTGTAAAATCAGTATCGTTCACCTAAGTTCAATTTGCAAATAAATAAATTAGCTAATAAGTAACACTAATTAATAATGTACCTAACTACTTACTTATTATTGAAATTATGTATTTCTGTTGCCGCTACAACAACAAATACCTACTAAAAACAAAATAAAATAAATATTTAAGGGGGGGTCCCATACAACAAACGCGATTTTTTGCCCTTTTTTGCTCGATATCAATAAATGGTAACAGGTAGGCACTTATAATATTCACAAAATACTTAATTCAATATTTACTTTAATAATAAATATTAAATAAGAAAATATTTAGTTGTGTACTTACTGTTGTTTACTTAGTCAATGGTACCTACGGAACCCTTCGTGCGCGAATCCGACTCGCACTTGGCCGGTTTTTTTATTTTGAAGTCCGTGCCAAATGCACCGACTTCAAAATTAAAAAACTGATGTTGTGTATATTCTTTCAATATTTTTAACTTTTTTGTTCTTGACGTCGCTTTTTATTTTTTAAAAATATTTTTTGTCATTATCAGACAAACGAGGTCACAGGGAATAGGTACTTAGTGAAATATTCTGATGAACCGGCGCGAAGATCGAATGATACGGTCAGCACAGTCCAGCCAGGTCGTGCGTGCGTACCGTCAGCAGATACGCATTCGATATGGTGCAGCCCTCGTAATGAGCACCGGAGACCTTATGTGGAATATATTGAGGGAACTAGGATGGCGTGGAGATGGGAAGCTTGTGTAATGTGTAGTTCTAGTTCATCATCATCATCATCATCACAGCTCATATACGTCCCCACCGAGGGGTTCGAGCCTACCCTATGTTAGGGTGATTAGGCCTTAGTCAACCACGCTGGCCCAGTGCGGATTGGTCGACTTCACATACATCATTGAATTTCTTCGCAGATGTATGCAGGTTGCCTCACGATGTTTTCCTTCACCGTAGGAGCGTCAGACAAATGTACATATGAAATTCGAAACGAAAAACACATTGGTACATAGCGGGTCTCGAACCCCGACCTCCCGATTGGAAGGCAAGTGCCGAGTCCACAGCGCCACCGACGCTCCTAGTTCTAGTTATACCTACTTATCTAGGTATTGATCTGATTGTCATACTCCCAGATTTAAAAAATTTGATCTTTGCTAGGTCTCGCGCTTATGATAAACCAGCTTTCCGAACGCAGATTCACCTGGAGTTATTTTAATATTTTCCAGTGGGATTTCCATATTTTCTTGTAGTAAAAAGAATTCAAGCTACGAAGCAAAAGCATTTAAAAAAGGCCAGTTGAAATAAGTACGTTAGGCAGTTAGTGTTATAGCTATACAAATAAATAAAATTGAAGTGTATGTTGGTAATGTATAAATATCAAGTTTTTACTTGATGGGTATGAATGTACCTAAATCGGGTACCAATAACAAAAACACAATTTAAAAAAAAATTGTCTGTCTGTTTGTTCCCGGTAATCTCCGGAACGGCTAAACCGATTTTGACGGGACTTTCACTAATAGATAGCTAATTATATAAGGTATAACATAGGCTACTTTTTATCAAGATCTTAAAAAAAAATTACGGGTTGCACTCCGGGAGTGCCGGCAGAAGTGAAAACTTAAGTATTAACGTTGTGCGTTTTGGATATTTTGGAATGGTTATCGAATAATTTTGCACGAATTGCTTTAATTATCAGAATAAAAGTACTATCTTTTATGTGGTAGAATACAATATTTATTTATTGCGCTATCGTACACAAACATGACAATTTATATTACATTAAAAAGTTTATCCCTCAGAAAAATCAACTTCCTGTTGTAACGTTGTGGGTACATAATTATATAACTAGTAATAATGAATCAAAATATTTACAATTAAATTAAAAATATGATCAAAACAGACATTAATATACTACTTAAAAACGTAATTTTATAACAAATAAATAATATTTAATTTATACTAACTTACCTAATTAATATTTACAACAAAATAAAATAAAAGCACAATTTAGATTTTTCCTAACAAAGTAAATAAATTGATTAAAACTGTCTCAAGTGAAGTCACACTTCCAGTACTTTTGCCAGCCGCTATTGTTCTCGGCCGGCTTACGTGGACCCCTCACCGCACCTCGACAGTTCCTGCGGCCATTTCAATTTTAATTGGTCTTACGCATTTTCGATCAGTGTCACGTGATCCTGACGCGAGTTTATCATTTTTTACCCATTACAAAAAAAGTGTACAACGCCGCTAAAAAAGTTCTCACTTCAAAAATGCCTACAAAAATCAAAATGCTGCCAAAACGCGGACGAAGTCGCGGGCACATCTAGTACTCAAATAAAAAATCAATATTTCAACACCTATTTCAAATTTCTAAGGATGGAATTTTCAAAATCTTTTTTCAAAAGCATTCTGCCCGCAGCTCGACCTGCGTTATTTTAGTTTTTCCCGTGGGATTTTGTTTCCTGAAGTAAAAACAATTCAAGCTATCAAACAAAAGCATTTAAATAAGGCAAGTTGAAATAGTTACGCAGTTGGTCTGATAGGTACTCAACAAAAAGCAAAATTTTAACCTCTATCTCAAACTTGTAAGGGTGGAATTTACAATAATGCGTGTTCAGTTTTTTCTAATTATCAGCCTGAGCACAACATTTCTTGCTTCAGCTTCAAAAATAATCTACTTCCATTCATAAAATCTGTTCTTAGCTGACATGACCTATTCAGAAACTACCTTCTTGCTTGACAAACATGTTTATACGAGTAGGTTATACAGTTTTCGAGATTCCGTAATTAATGAGTGTTATGTGAGTGAATAAGTGTCTTTTAAGTAAGTTGTAAGTTTATATTTATATTGGTATATAATTATATATTATATACTAACAAATATTAATTCAATTTTATTCGCATATGATTTCCAAAATTAGAAAGGAAAACATGCAAATCAATGCAAACTTTCAATACTCGAAACGAACTAAATAAATTTAATCGGCCATAGATCTTAAAATTTGCACCAATTAACATTTAGAAATGCAAAATGGAAGCTTGATTTAATAAACAAAATTTGATTCGAACACGTTTGTCGAAAGCACGAGTAGGTAATAATATTAATTAGTTGAAACTTTCTTTGTGTAGTGGACAATAAATTCTGACTGCACTTTGAGTTATCGTTATAGTCCAGCATTAATAAAGTTTTTTAAGCCTGGCTTAGTTAATCTATGTTTTTATCTCTTTCTAACTTATAATTAGTAGTATAAAAAATAAAAACTTAGGCCATTTTTAGGGTTCCGTTTTTTGCCATTTGGCTACGGAACCCTAAAAATGGCATAAGTTTTTCTTATTTTTTAATGAGTATTATGTGAGTGAATATTATAGATTCGTCATGTCTGTCTGTCTGTCTGTTTGTCTGTCCGTCCGTATGTCACAGCTACTTTTCTCCGAAACTATAAGAACTACACTGTTGAAACTTGGTAAGTTCGGTCAACCGAACTACCGCAACTAGAGGGTAGCAACAGTTCGGTGATTGAAATCAAGCGGACTTCTGCTACTAAAAAGTTGCATTAGTTCGGTCAACCGAACCACCAACCGAACTACTGCAACTAGAGGAGTAGATGTATTCTGTGAACCGCATTAAGATTTTCACACAAAAATACAAAAAAGCACTAAATTTTGGGGGTTCCCCATTCCCCCATTCTCGCGCTTGGCCGGTTTTTTTACTAAGCCAAGCGCCATAGTCGTTGCAGTATATAGATTTGAAGAAATAATAGGTACTTAACGTTTATCATAATAATACACTGAAAATTATTAGAAAGAAAGAAAGAAAGAAAAATATTTATTTCATATCACATCAAACATAAATAATATTAATCAATATCGTAAATGGAGATGGCGATTTAAAAAACAGGCCAAGTGCGAGTCGGACTCGCCCATGAAGGGTTCCGTACGATTTATGACGTATTAAAAAAACTACTTACTAGATCTCGTTCAAACCAATTTTCGGTGGAAGTTTACATGGTAATGTACATCATATATTTTTTTTAGTTTTATCATTATCTTATTTTAGAAGTTACAGGGGGGGGGGGGGGGGCACACATTTTTACCACTTTGGACGTGTCTCTCGCGCAAACTATTCAGTTTATATCTATATATAGTCCATAGATACCCCACACGTATGGGTTTGATGAAAAAAAAAATAAGTTTCAGTTCTATGTATGGGGAACCCCCAAAATTTATAGCTTTTTTCTATTTTTGTGTGAAAATATTAATGCGGTTCACAGAATACATCTACTTACTAAGTTTCAACAGTGTAGTTCTTATAGTTTCGGAGAAAAGTGGCTGTGACATACGGACGGACAGACAGACAGACAGATATGACGAATCTTTAAGGGTTCCGTTTTTTGCCATTTGGCTATGGAACTCTAAAAAGGAGATGAAATTTTGATCTTACGAGTTACTTGCTTGTTTTTCTCTTATAGGCTCTAAATTTTCGAACAAGTGTAGAGTTATTTTTTTTTCTCCTACTTGTATTTGCAGACATATTAATTATATTTATTTGGGATAATATATGCGAATATCAAAAATCCAGTTCAGCAAGTTGCTGCAAACCATAGTTAGTGGGTTTGCGTCTTTGGCACTGTGGCCTCAACACTAGCCTTCTAATTTGGGGGTCCGAGGTTCTATTCTGCCATGTACCAATATGTTTTTCATTTCCGAATTTCTTATTACTTTTCTCCGAGGCTCCTATGGTGAAGGAAAACATCGTGAGGCAACCTACATACATCTGCGAGGAAATTCAATCGCGAATGTGAAGTCGACCAATCCGCACTGGGCCAGCGTGGTTGATTAATGTCTTAATACCCCAAGTGAGGATAGGCGCGAGCCCCTCGGTGGGGACATATATAAGCTGTGGTGACGATGAAAGTTAGCCTAGGTAATATCACCCCAAAATTAGTAAAACTAGAGTTCATAAAAAAGCAGATGTCTCTCGAAAGCTTAGGGGTGTCTATCTCGGGGCCTAGACAAAGTAACAATACAAGAATGATAACATCATCATCATCAACAGCTCATATACGTCCCCACCAAGGGGCTCGAGCCTACCCTAAATTAGGGCGTTTAGGCCTTAGTCAACCAGGCTGGCCAACTGCGGGTTGGTCGACTTCACACATAACCTGTAAAGAAATTCTTTCTTCACAACTGTGAACAGGTTTCCTCACGATGTTTCCCTTCACCGTAAAAGCGTCGAATAAACGTACATACATATGAATTCAAAATTTGAAAACACATTGGTACGTGGCGGGGTTCGAACCGCTACCTCCCGATTGGAAGGCGACAGCCTTACGCACTACGCCATCGACGATTTTAATGATATGATATAAGAATGATAACGAAACTCGATAACAAAATGTTAGGGAATGATTTCAGATCACGAATGATTCTCATGCATTGCCTTTCGGTACGGAACGTATTACATAACTTTGTCTAGAACGGACAGACAGACGGACGGATGAAAACTTAAAACACTCATGATAATAATTCTAATGATTCTCCATCGATCTCTCTGTTCCGATGACAGAAAGCCAAGGCATCGACCCCCAATATTGGAATATACTTAACAGTTAGGCTTAGCCTCGCATGACTAATCTCTGGATCTCCCAACTTAAAAGGACTTGGGAGCGAGCCATGTACGTGAAGACAATCCCGTTCGTTACCTCCAAAGTCTGAGCCATTAGGGCATTCGGCAGAATTTGATATTATCAATATCCCCACGCCTTTTATCAGGGAAGGTAATAGCCGAAATGGACATCGCTTTCAAATTTCAAAGCAATTTCTTGGAAGTAGAATTTCTAAGCAACTTATACTTCCTGAACTAGACTTGTTATAGGTACTATTTCAAGACTGTATATAAAAAGTGTAAATTATTTATTCTATAAAACATTTCTATCACATAACCAAATTGTAAAAAAATAAAAACAAACTTCAAAAACACCAAAAAGTACAAATGTATATAGGAAATCCTTAATTGGCTGTAGGTTTTAAGTTTAATTTGTACACTATTTACTTTCTCCAAGAGCTGTGGATTTTGTGACAACCAAATAAATAAATAAATAATGTGACGAATCAAACAATAGGCTAGATGACTAAAAAAATTTTTTGCTTTAATAGAAGCTCATTCATATAATAAACAGAAAGAAAAAAACCATTTTCGAATAACTATAAAAACAACCAATATATAAGGTATTAAAGATTTTTCTCCATCTCTTTCTAGCAAAACGGCAATTTACAAGGAGTTTATATGGCCGTGCTCAACGATGACGTCACGGTTGCTGTCGGATCTCTCTGTCTAATCGCCTTCAAATTAACAACTTAAAATGCTTGTATCTAATGTATTTCTAAGCCGATTTTAATTCTAATTTCACAGGACTGCATCTTTTTCCACGGTTTTTTAATATTTAATGACGTGACGTAAAAATTAGAATTCAGTCATCATCCCAATTATCATTTTACGAAGAACATAGGGCTAAATGAGACAAATTGTACGAACTGAAACATGATCCAAATTTAATTTCCGATCTGCGTACCGTTCGTCGATTCCGTTCCGCGGTTAAGTCAATCCCTACTTCCTTATTGAACCGGCACATCTGGTTGTTTGTGGTGAACTGATTAAGGCTCGATAGGTGTTGATGCTGAACGCTGGTTGCAATCGCACCTATACTTACATCAATTTCCATGAAGCTCATACCTACATAGAGCGTCGGTGGCGCTGTGGACTCGGCACTTGCCCTCCAATCGGGAGGTCCGGGTTGGAGACTGCCTACGTGGCGGTCTCGGATGTGTTTTTCGTTTTCGAATTTCATATGTTCCTACATTTGTCTGACGCTCCCACGGTGAAGGAAAACATCGTGAGGCAACCTGCATACATCTGCGAAGAAATTCAAAGGTTGAAGTCGACCCATCCGCACTGGGCCAGCGTGGTGACTAAGTCCTAAACACCCTAACTTGGAGTAGGCTCGAGCCTCTCGGTGGGGACGTATATTAGCTATAATGATGAATTTACCTACTCTCTCTACACGTTAAAACACCGCTTTTGATAAAATCCCGTACTTCCAAAAGAAAAATGGAACCCTTAAAGGATTACTTCGTAGTCCGTCTGTCTATCTGTTAAAACCCTTTTTCTCTGGAACGCGGAGAGATGAACTGAAACGAATACTCGAGTCTACGCTCTGTTTCAGCTGTGAAAAAATCAGACTTGTAAGTTGTGACGTTTATGTTTCGCATATTTTGTGATTTTAAAAGAAATCAAACCTTTACGGCCTTATAAATAAAAACTTACCAAATAAAAACCTTGGATCATCCTCGGATTAGTTCTCAGAACAACAACTAAAGCATTATTGTTCTGAGGATTAGTTACTCCGTGTTTTGTCTTTTTTGACATATAACTGCCGACATGTGCGGAAACATGACAAAACACGGAGTAACTAATCCGAAGATCATCCAAAGAGTAAATTTTTTTATTAAGGCCCTTACGGCCTTATTAATAATAAGCCAGAAAACAGCAAAGCAAGCACAAGGTACTGCGTGGCGACAGAAAAAGGGAAGACATACTCGTAGGTACCTGCGCAGACGCCCTTAGTGTTAAGTCTCCATCAACGCTGTCCTAAGCTTTCGGGAAGAACAGATATGATAATGTAGGTCAACACTATCAAGCCGAAACCTTCCCTTGTTAACAAAGTCATATAAAAGTAATGGCGTCATTGAAAATTCGAAACTGTAAAATTAATTGCCTAATTCCTCATAGATAGTATATTTTATCACAGACTATTTGTATAGGGGATTTCAAAAATAATGATACAATTTTGAATTTCTAATACCACCATATAAGTTTTATGTTAAGCATAGATAGGTTGCCGCTTGATAGGGTGTGCACTAAACACATTGTATATTTAAAAATAATTATGCAAATATTGAGTAGGTATTCAGAATTTTTATAAACTCATCCAAAACTAAAGCAACTCAAAAAACATCAACAATGCAATTTATTCACGACGCGGACTTTAGTGGATGGGTTTTGCCAGTTCTGCGAATCCTCGGACGGGAGCAATAAAAAATTAACATGCACCTAAAGGGAGCTTACTGTGTGGCAAAGGTAGTATTACATGTCGATGACCTAGTTCTCATGTTATTAAGAAGTCCCCAACGAACTCGAAGAAATATATTTGTTTAATTTTGCACTGAACTGTAAAACTGCATAACCTCAATTTTAAAAAAACGATTATTTGTTATACTGTGTTTGTATTTCAGTCGAGCATTCGATTAAGTATAATTCAATAGAATTGACTAATTTTTAAGGTTCCGCACCCTAAAAGGAAAAACTGGAACCCTTATCATTTCGTTCTCCGTCCGTTATACGTCTGTCTGTCTGTCCAAACCCATTTTTTTAGGAACGCATAGAGATTTCAAACTGAAATAGTGTAGGTCAAAGACTCGACTCTACCAGCCCGGGTCTCTATCAACTGTGAAAATATTATTTCAAAATATCATACTTGTATTTCGCCATCATGATGAAAAGACATGGCCGTTTATATTTTCGCATATTTTACGATGTCACAAGGGAATCAAAACCTATAGGGTACTTTCCGTTGACCTAGCAATATCTAACAGCGCATGCTAAGAGGAAAAATCTGAAAACAGTAATGTTGTAAGTAATTAGTAAGAAACTTATACTTAGATAATTTTCTACGGAACCCTCGGTGCGCGAGACCTATTCACTCTTGGTCGGTTTTTATGTACGTATATTCCTAATTTTAAGAACATGTGCTATGGACATAATAATAAAATTGTCTCTAGAATCTGATATGAACGCCATCGCAAGAATTGCCGCAACTGGAGAAATCACGGCAATTCGCCACCCTTACAAATGTAATAATTGATGCACGCAATAATTGATGACTTTTCTTCGCACGAGTAATACACGATTAAATAAAACTACACTTTTCTGATTTACTTCCGTATATTTAGTTTTAAAACATTTTAATTGTTTAGACGTTTCGAACGCTTTGCTAAACAATTCCAAAAAGTTTTTTTTTTAAAAAAAACGTCGCCCTACACTATGATTTTCTTCTGTGTCGTGGGTGCAGTTACAAACATAGAATATCACATACACATACGCCCAGACCGGAACAAATTTCTGTAGGCCATACAAAATATCTGTCCCGTACGGGAATTGAACCCGCGACCCGTTGTGCAGTAGGCGATCACTCGATCTCTGCGCTAACCGTGTCGTCGTTTCGAACGCTTTGCAGCATCCGTGGTCCGAATCCGAAAAGTGTAGATTTATTTTAAATCTGGTAAAAATTTCCACTCGATAATATGACAGCGCCATGTAAGCCCAGCGTCAGCCAGCCATACCATCATTCCGTCATTCCTAAAGACCTCCGACCCAAATACCAGGACGCCTTCACAAAGCGATTCTGAAAGGCACTAATTTGTTTTTGTTATAAAACATTAACATCTCGCAGTTTTTTGGTCATTCTTGGATGAAAAATAACTCTATTGTTGCAGGAAGAACTAAATCCAGACTTGAAATTAAACTAGCCGTACCCGCGAACTACGTTTCGCCAGAGAAAATAAGTACTAATATCGCTATTGAAAAGGGGGATTGATGGTAGAAGAGTGAAAATTTAGGGTTAAAACTATTCTTGATGCCAAATCCATTGATTTACTACCAAACATAGATAGAGCACTTCATACAAAAACGCGCTTGAAATCTGTCACCTAATCGACTATACATTTGTACTCGCTGATATATTGTTGAATATGCCCGAATTAAAATTACCATAAAGAAAGGACCGTATTTATCGAATTCAACCTTATTCTACATTATTACGGCAACTTTTTTAAGTACAACCGTGTGAAGTTACATCATTTCATACCGAGCCACAGATCAATTGACGTTTTAGTAACTATGGAAAAGAACTGCACGAGTCGTGATTGGGCAGTTCTTCACCGGCCCACTTCTCGAAAGTTCATGCGTTATCTACGTTTGGTAGTAAATCAAGGGCCAAATCATAAAACAATAAAAAAAATGTGACAAAAATTCTTGAAAGGGCCAAGTCGTATTCGTAGTCGTATCCTATAAATAAGTTTAAAGTTAAATTGTTTCAGGTACTGTTAGATAAGACTTACTTTTGTGTCAATGAATTTTTAAATGATAAAATAATTTGACATTTATTAATGTGTGCAAAATGATTAATACCTATTCTAATTATTTTATTTAGGCTAAATTTTATTGTGATGTAATTTTTGACATATATTTTTTTTGGTTTATATAAAATGACATTAATAATATATTTCGATACTAATTTAATTTTTATGCACTTGAGATTTAACAAAAATAATATTTGCACGTCGAAATATTCGACAAAATATGTTGGAGAAATTTTTGTAATTAACAACTTGTGTGTACCATATTTTGCAAATAAATTATTATTATATAGGTATGTGACCGTTTCTCAGCTTTGGAGCTGGTTTTACCTGTAATCACGGGCCTATAGGCCAAGTAAATTAAAGAGTTGGTGGTATGGTTGGTTTATTATTATTATCTAATAAGATTTAAGATTTTTTACGAGTATAAAAAATAGCCTACGATCTATTCTCAGACCTACCAAATATACACAAAAAAAAATCGAAAAAAGATGACAAACACTGTGACACGAGATTTTTTTATAATAATGAGATAATGTGAATACATGTACAGCCGGCTTCAAAAGTAGATAAACATTTTAGTACCATGTCACACCAACTATTAACAATGCAATAGGTATAGGTGTCATCATCATCTTCACAGCTCATACGTCTCCACCGAGGGGCACTTATCCTAACTAGTCAGGGCGATTAGGCCTTAGTCAAACCACGCTGACCCAGTGCGGATTGGTTGACTTCACATACACCTTTGAATTACTTCGCAAGTGTATGCAGGTTTCCTCAAGATGTTTTCCTTCACTGTAGGAGCGTCAGATAAATGTACTTATGAAATTCGTGAAACGAAAAACACATTAGTACATGGCAGGATCGATCGCGGGCCTTCCGATTCTATTCGAGGCACAGTCCAGTGCCGAGGCCACAGCGCCACCGACGCTCAATAAAATAAATCAATATAAAATACATTAAACATTTTGAATTTCCGATAAAGTCAACAATAAATTAATGAGCTATTTCGTTTAATATCAATTAACAATTTAATAATTTTCAATAGTCATTGATAATTAATTACTTACATAATTAGTAACAAGATGTCAGAATATTACGGTCAAAGTGAACTTAAGTACGAGTAAGCTGTAAAATTATATGTCAAGTTGCATGAAATCAATAAATAAATGTCAACTAACAATATAACATTTTATTTATTATGTTCAAAGTATTATAAATAAATATTGACGAAACTACTAGCTTTGAAATAAATTATAATGGAAAGAATGTAGGCTTAGTTAATGAAACGAAATTTCTTGGTATCACATTAGATAAACTATGCAACTGGAAAGCACATGTTGATATAATAGTAACAAAAATAGATAGATACGTTTATGCTCTGAGAAGAATCGGACATGTGGCTTCAAAAGAAGCAGCCCTAATGGCTTATCATGGATATGTAGCATCCATATTAAATTATGGCCTCATACTATGGGGGTACTCCGTAGATGCACACAGAGCTTTAAAAGCCCAAAAGAAATGTATACGAGCAATTTGCGGTGCCTACTATCTAGATAGTTGCAAACCACTCTTTAAAACTTTGCATATATTACCTCTACCTAGTCTATATATTTTTAATATTGCGGTATTTGTTAAAAAGCATTGTGACCAATTTGAGAAAAACACTGTATGTGTATGTCCATACACCAGAGGGAGGAGAAGAGATGAATTGCATGTTCCCAATCAAAGATTAGCCTTATACTCAAAAAACGTCTACTGCATGGCTACAAAAATATTCAACAAAGTACCTAATAATATTAAAAACTTGACAATTAATAAATTTAAATCTAAGTTAATCACATTTTTATTAGATAAAATGTACTACTCAGTGAATGATTATTTGAATGATAAAATTTGACATTTGAATTTGAATGACAAAATTTCCAATTAATTAAATACAATTGTAATTATTTTGACATTACTAGGTACAAACTACATTCTCTTTTAATTACTATTGACATTTTCAATTATTTAAATACAATATAATATTTTTGTCAATTTTACAAATTACATCTTTATTAACTGATTATTGACATTTTCAATTAATTAAATACAATTATAATTATTTTGACATTATGACAAATTACATTTCTATACAATTACATACTAACAATTTCAATTATATAAATACAATTAATTTATTTTGACACTATTACAAATAACATTTTCAATTAATTAAATACAATTTATTGATTTTGCCATTATTAAAAATCACATTATCATGTTGACAATGTTTTTATTATGTGAAATGCCACATTAACATTAGAAATTTATTCTTTTTATTGTTATTAGTACAAATTAAAATTTATTGAATTCAAGTAAAATAAATATTGTTTAATTTATATAACATAAATTATTTAATTTATTTGTAACTTATTGTAATTGTAACTTATGAAGTAATTAGAAATAGCCTAACATGTTTAACACCATTATTAATCAATTTTGACACATTAATATGTATTTTTAATGAACATAAAATAAGTTAATTTAACGATTAAAATTTGCACGTCGATTAATCGATAGGATATGTCGGGTTTATATGGATGTTACATCATAATTTGTTACCATATTCTTGCAAATAAAGTTTATTATTATTATTATCCATTTATTCAAAAGTATCCTTAAATTTAAGTTTTTTACAATATAATATATATATAAAACAAAATACTATAAAAAACTTAAACCTAGTATGCCGCCAACAGCGAGGCAAGGCCCAAGCTGCCGGTGGTTAGGGCTGCAGAGAGAGGAATCTCCGGACAATACGTGCCGTGTCGAGAATCACTGCTTTCTGTATCCGACCCTTGATCCATTCCTCAAGCGAGAGCCTCTTAAGATGTCGGTCGAGACTCTTCGCTATCAAGCCATTCGCCGAAACAACTATCGGAACAATGATCGTCGAATCAACATTCCACATGGCGGTTACCTCGTGAGCTAAGTCAAGGTACTTGCTGACTTTGTCCTTCTCAGCTTTCACGAGATTCTCATCATGAGGGATAGTGATATCGACGAGCACTGCTCGGCGTTGGGACCGGTCGATCACCACGATATCAGGCTTATTGCAAACAATAGTCCTGTCCGTGATGATAGAGCGGTCCCAATAGAGCAACGCACGACCATTTTCAAGAACTGGCACTGGCGCGTACTTATAGTACGGCGTCTCAGATTCGACAAGGCCGTATCGAATGGCAAGTTGCTGGTGGATGATCCTGGCCACTAGGTTGTGCCTGTGCAAATACTCGCCGTTAGCAAGATGAGAACAACCAGAGATAATATGCCTGAGTGACTCTCCGGGACGGCGGCATGCCCGACAGATGTCAACCGTACCGTCCTTCAGGATATATTTTCTATAGTTGTTCGTCATCATTACTTCGTCTGCAATTGCACAGGCAAAGCCCTCAGTTTCCCCAAATAGGTCACCAAAGCGTAGCCAGTTCACCGAAGCGGGTAGGTCTACATCAGGCCCAGTCAAGGCCCGATAAAACCTCCCATGTAGCTCCTTGCCCTTCCATACCTCTTTGCGGTCTTCGACGCTAAGCACCGGTGGTTTGCGCCAGTTCTCGATTGCCATGGAGAGAGGGGTAAATCCTTTGTCAACTGCCACAACATCACGATGCATCCCACACTCGTTGTTAAGGAAGTAATTCCTAAGGCTGTACACTTCACGGTTGTGGAGATTCTTGGCATTTAGAAAGCCCCGTCCCCCACACTTCCGTGGAATGTACAGTCTCATAACAGACGAGCGAGGGTGGAGCATGCGATGTGTTGTGAGCAGTTGACGGACTCTCCTATCCAAGGCGTCCAGCTCAGTTTGAGTCCATCTCAGTATGCCAAAGGAGTACATCAATAGAGGCATCACCCAGCCATTGAAGGCACGCACCTTATTGCCGCCAGACAAAAGGCTGTTAAGTACCTTTGCTAGGCGACAGAAGAAACGTGCCTTCACCGACTGCTTGACGTCCTCCACAGATATTCCCAAAGTCTCTGACATACCGAGATATTTATATGTGTCGGCTTCGGAGAGAGATCTGAGTGTCATTGTCTCGGAAAGTTGTACATTCGGTGAGTTTACAACTTTCCCCCGCTGCACATGCAAGATCGCACACTTGTCTACACCGAACTCCATCCTTATAGCGCTGCTAAAAATCTGTGTGATTTTCAGCAACTCTACCAGGTCTTGGTGTTTCGGTGCAAACAACTTGAGATCGTCCATGTACAGCAGATGACTAATAACTTCACCCTGTCTCCGAAGTCGACAGCCCAGCCCTGAATCCTTCAGCAAAGTGCTGAGAGGATTCAGTGCCAGGCAAAACCATAAGGGACTCAAACTGTCACCCTGGAAAATGCCTCTCTCTATTTTGATCAAGTCTTGCGGACCAGGAGGGCTGTCGCCGCCACATGGTTGACGAAGAGCTGTGGTCCACTGCCGCATACAGTTACTAAGAAAGTATTTCAGAGTTGTATTTATTTTATACAACTCTAAAATCCTCTCCAGCCATGAGTGCGGCACCGAATCATAGGCCTTCTTGTAGTCAATCCATGCAGAAGAGAGGGATCCCCTATTCCGCCGGACTTGTTGGCTAATGGTCATGTCTATAAGGAGGAGCTCCTTGGTACCACGGGACCCAGCCTTACATCCATTCTGAGTAGAGGCCAAAATGTTATTTGAAACAACGTGTGTGTTCATTTTTGTGGTCAGAATGGATGTAAGGAGCTTGTAGATGGTGGGTAAGCATGTGATAGGTCTATAGTTCTTGGGGTCCATGGTACTTCCGGTCTTGTGGAGCAAGAAGGTTGTCCCAGTGGTCATAAAAGTGGGAAGGGAACCGTGTTCTAGGGCTTCTTGGAATTGTGTAGCCAAACGGGCATGGGAACATCGAAACCACTTTATCCAGAAGTTGTGCAATCCGTCAGGCCCTGGGCATTTCCAATTGTGAGCCGAACGGATGGCACAACTTACGTCTAAGGGGTCTATGGTAATAGACCCCATGGGCTCGATGGATTCGCATTCCCGTTCGACCACACGTATCCAATCACCCTCCGCATGATCGACAGGCAGCGACCAGATGTCACGCCAGAAACTGACCATGGCATTGGCATCAGGCAGCCGCCCGTCGACCACGCGGTGATCGGTTCCCTCCCACCTACGATACACCTTCTTCTGGTCACTTTGAAAGAGGCGATTCTGAAAATATCTGTCCACACGTACTCTGTAGCGACGAATACGGTTCGCCCACGCATAAACTTTCTGCTTCAGATAATCTATGCGTTCCGTGACATTCGCCATATAATCTTTAGGCCGGATTCCGGTTCCGGCATAGGCCTGTGTCACGAAACGCATAACTCGAGGTCGGGTGTTACCCCGTCTGAAGCAGATAAGCTTGCCAATGAGAACCCTGAACGAGTTGATACGCTTTTCTATTCTAACTCGCCATGCAGGTACCGCAGGCCGCGGTGCTCGATCAGCGTCCAAGAACTTGACTCGGGCAACACGGCATGCGGTAAGGGCACCGCAGTACAGAATAGAATGCGTATCAACCAAATCTTCGCTAGTCCGTAGGTACGGAGCTAGCAAAGCATTCAGTGTTCCCAACAGCGCTAGATTGCGTTTATGTGTCGGCAAACGTGGTATTCGCGGCCTAGAGTTTGGTGCGTATCGATATTCACGAATCACGTCTTCCAAAGTGGCCTCCAGTTGCTCTCTCACTTGTGTACTTACGTTCATACTGGCGCCATCCCCTTCATCAACTTCGGGGTCCACCTGCGTCGCTATTGTCACCTCCGAGTACAGCATTGCATCTGCATTCGGGACAACGGGCGCGGCAGACGGGCCTCGCGTCGAAGAAGGGACGGCGGCAGTAGGAACCGTCTCCAAGCGGAGCCGATCAAGTGCAGATTGATCCAGCAGCTTACACCGGTGGATCGCCCGCACTTGATCCGATAATCGTTGGGCGGACACGGCAACGGTCGGTTCAAGGGTCTGAAACATAAGCAGCATTCGATCACGATACGCAGTCAGGCAGGTTCCTCCCTCTGTAACCCCGTAATAGGCGCGCATGCAGTTCTCATTCATGGTTTGAGTCCATCGCATGCGTCGCACTACACCACCGGTAGCGGGGGCCTGTTGTGAGGCGGATTGCCCCAAAGGTCCCAAGCGTGCCGACAGTGGGGGACGTCCTCGTCGCGCAGGTGGTCGTGGCGGCGGCGTCCTGGGTTCACTCACGTCGCTCGACGAGCTGTTTGCTTCCAGCAGTACGCTCGGGGCTGACGGGGGTGCTCCTGAAGGTGGTAGTTGTGCGCTTTGATCCGCTCTTGCCGTCCTCGATCTTGTGATCATATTTATTTATCTACGTGTTACCTTTTGTGCATTTTGTATCCCAAATTTGTGTGTGGTATTTTGACATCGGGTGTCATGTCAAATTTTTCCATATTATTTGAATTTCCGTGAGTTCATAATTGGTTTTTCTTGAAAGTTTTGATGATTTGTGGTATTACAAGAATTTTGAATGCTAAATCTAATGCGGTATGTTAAATAACACTATAAAAATAAAATATTATATCAGAAAAGACGGAGTGACGTGCGTTCGTGACAGCGGTGTTTTTTTTTTTTTTTTTTTTTTTTTTATTATTATTATTATTATTATTAGTCAAATGTACGTAATCATATGTAAGCAATATAAATAAATCCACTTATTTTAATTATCGATGTCAAATTATTTAATAATTTTAATTATTCATTATAATATGTATGTAAACTTAAAAAATGTTTATTTATAACTACACAACAATGTTATTAATAAAGAAAATGATCATGTAGCTAATGTACTTATAGCTGAGGAATATTAGTAGATCCTAGGCATCGGTCATCTCAGCACTATTCTCGTCAATCTGAAAGCAGCCGAAGTGGTCTGTCTGACACAACCCACAATAACCATTTTTTATCCTTTACTTTTTACGAGAAATAATGGCTTATTTACGAGGCGATTTTAAGCAATTCATCATTAATCCTTATCCAATTAAGGACCTTATATACATTGTACATTTAATATAGATCAATATGGCCTTTTACAGCGTGTAATTTAAATACATATTTTCGAAGATATTACAGATTTAAAATGCAGGGACATAGCGGTTGCGGCGGTACCGGTCGGGGGGCCAGAGGGCTGCGCTTCGCCTTATAGCACTTATGATTAACAGGACAAAAAGATGTGAACGTTGTACATATATAAAGACATTCTGTAGTAAATTTAGTATCAGCATTGCACCCGTGCGAAGCCGGGGCGGGTCGCTAATTATAGATACAACAAACAACCCCTCATTCATAAACTGTATATTGGTCTAGAGTTGATGGTCCATGGCTCGACAAATATTTGTTAAATAGTCCCTCGTCACTAAAAGGTTAAGAACCTCTGATCTAAATTATTGATCAGACGCAAAAATATAATCGGTAATCGTCGTATTCCAAAACATGGTCGAGTTAGTCTTGGTTTAAGTCTGTCGTTGTCTCTATCTAATATTGAAAGAGCATTAGACTTAAGCGAAGACTAAATTTAGAACGTATTTTTGTAATAAAAACGCTAATTATAATAGCTTAAGCAGTGCAATTCTGTGACGTATAATTAAACGCCAATATCTGTCTGTCTGCTTATTAATGCTAACAACCTTAACTCGGCTTGGGCGATGTTTTAATTAACTTTCCTTTTTTACGAACCCACATAGGTCGACGCGGTAAAATTAATTCGTTCGTTTCGGCTGTTAGCGGCCTGTTGTTGTTGATTAGGATTAGTTATTTGTTTTAAGTTCCCTGTAATCAAAGGACAATGTCGAAAATCGCCCCATGACCAACAAAGATTTGATTTACGTCATAATTATAGGCATATTTTATAACACTCATAACAAATATATGTATTCGACGGACAAATCGAAAATATATAAAAGTACTTTTAGAAACAACACCAAATGACGTAAAATATAGGAATGGTTATTATTACCTTTCCTCGGCTGAATAGAATTGAGTCTATTTTATGTAGGTATGGACATTTATATATGTATTTGTATAAATTAAGTTTTTCATAACTTACAACGTAAATTAAATTAAAACATACGTCAATTGACTACTCACGCGCTGTCGCTTGTTAGTTCGTCGTGTTTTTGACTTGCTTTATAATTTCGAGATTTATTGTTCTTTACTACGTTCTTTGATTGATTGCAATAATAATTATTTTAATAATTGTATAGATATGGACTATGTATATTGCTCGAACGAATTAAAGTGTTACTTCAACTACCTAACCTCAAAATCTGATTCATTTTGATATTTAATTCGATTTCGAAGCTTGTCCGCAGTAATTGATGTGGACGTACAGTATTAACTAATGTCTAATTATACGAAAATAATTTTTTCACTGCTTCGAACAATGTATGGACGCAGAACAATACCCTTAGAGCGAACGCACACAACCGACTATCGGTGACCGAATTTTTGACAGTGGAAAATGAATTTTAAGGAGTTCTACATTGCAACGCATACGAACTACAAAAAGACGGCCACCGACAAAGTTATAAGCGTATGCGTTCAGTAGGTCGGAAAAATCGATCCGATTATCGGGCCTACAAAAAGTCGGTCGTGTGCGTTCTTCTACTCAGTTCCTTGTTTTTTTTTTTTTTTTTTATGGATGGCCCGGCAAATGACCTCCTCCCGCCTGATGTTAAGCGGTGAAAGAGGCCCAAATGAGTTGACAGATAGAGTAGGGACGACATCCACTCTCCTACCTGCCCGCCCCTTGCCGGCCCAAAAGATGCTTTTTCACGCCTCTTTTGAAGGAACCCATGTTGTAGGATGGAGGAAACACGTGCGCAGGTAGAGAATTCCAAGTGTGGGATGAACGACAGAAGAAGGAATCTTGGAATTTCTTGGTACGGTGTGAAAAGGAGGACACAGTGTACGGATGACTCCGAAGGCCCTTACGCGTGTTTCTGTTAAGGAATGGAGAGGGAGGGATAAGGTTAAAGAGCTCCTCAGAGCATTCCCCATGGAACATTCGGTAAAAGGCGCTAAGAGAGGCGATGTCACGACGAAGTTGTAGAGGCTCGAGGGTGTTAGTTGCCTCTACATCGCCAATTATGCGAATAGCGCGACGCTGCAATCTGTCCAGAGCATCGAGGAGGTACTGAGCGGAGCCGTCCCAAAGGTGCGAGCAATATTCCACGCAAGACCTAACCTGAGTTTTATACAACAAGCATAGTTGGTCCGGCGCAAAATACCTACGCACCTTGTTCAGGACACCGAGTTTCCGTGAGGCATTAGTTATGACGGATTCGATGTAGTCTCTGGGGTTCAGATCGCAGCGAATGTTCATTCCGAGCAAGGTGATGTTGCTCTGTGTGTGAAGGGTTGTGCCCTGAAGAGAAGGAAGGGGGAGGAAAGGTGACCTTTTCGCCGAGAACACGCACACCTGTGTTTTCTTAGCATTGAACTCAACAAGATTGTTGGAGCCCCATTCGGAGACGAGGTCCAGCGTCCTGTTGAGCTCAATGATAAGATTCTGCCTTTCCCTACCAATATCACCACGAGCAGCCCCCGAGGCTCCGTGATATCCCCCATGCACTGTACTGTCGTCTGCATAGCAATGTATAGCTCCCAAGGAAAGCATATCATTGATATGCAGAAGAAACAATGTGGGGGATAGAACGGAGCCTTGCGGAACACCAGCGTTCACTGCCACGAACCGCGAAGCGCAGCCGTCAACGACAACGCGAATTCTACGCTCGTGGAGGAAGCTGGCAATCCACGTACAGAACTGCGCGGGTAATCCGTATGCCGGAAGCTTGGAAAGAAGAGCCTTGTGCCAGACTCTATCAAAAGCTTTGGCGATGTCGAGACTAATAGCCACCGATTCGCCGCGCTTATCGATAGATTCACCCCATTTGTGCAAAAGGAACGCTAGAAGGTCACCTGTTGACCGTTTAGGACGAAACCCATACTGTCGGTCATTAAGTAACGAGTGACCTTCCAGGTAACGGATCAGCTGTGTATTAAGGATCCTCTCCATGATTTTACACAAAATGGAAGTGACGGCTATAGGGCGATAGTTAGCCGGATCAGAACGATCTCCCTTTTTGGGAACCGGCTGGACATTGGCCTCTTTCCAAGATTTCGGCACACAACCAGCAGAGAACGATAGACGGTATAGACGCGTAAGGACCGGAGTCAACTCCGCTGCACACTTCTTAAGAACAATCGCAGGAATGCCGTCTGGTCCACTTGCTTTTCGAGTATCGATCGACTGGAGCTCCGCCCGCACATCACGCTGTCTGATACGGATATCGGGCATGGTGCTGCCACAATGGGACAGTTTCGGAGGTTGTGTACCACAGTCATCGACACGGGAATGAGCCGCAAAGAGTTTTGCCAGGAGGTCGGCTTTCTCCTGCGGCTGATGAGCAAGTGAGCCATCGGCAAGTCTCAGCGGTGGCAGCGAGGGTTGGCAGAAGTTTGATTGCACAGCTTTGGCCAGGCGCCAAAAAGAACGGCTACCCGTAGGGTGCGATAGCAGTTCCTGGCCCACTTGTGCAATGCGCTGAGCATCCGCTCTAATGTAAGCCCTCTTACATAACTTGGTGGCATTATTGTAGGCTGTTTTCAGTAGGCTTGTATTGGGATCCTTAGATGCTCGGCCTCTGATCCAAGCGCGGTAAGCCAGCTGTTTGTTTTCAACAGCAGAGGCGCACTCGCGATTGAACCAGAGGTTACGTCTGCCTCTACTGACGAGATTGGAATGCGGAATATAATATTCCATTCCTAGTATGATCTCGTCAGCAACAGAGGTAGCGCAGGAGTCCGGATCCATCCTATTAATCATAGGTTTAATAGGATGAATCTCTTTACGATTTAACAAGGGGCTGAAAGCAGACAAGGCCGCCCCAAGGATATGCCATTGGACTCGGGTATAAACCCCATACCTTGCTAATCCAATCCAAGCAACTTCTACCTCCGTAGAGGCATAATCGGGATCGGCGTTAGCCATTCCCCGAGTGCTGACTACGGAACTCTAGAAATGGAACGCGTTACGTTCAGTGCGACATTCATATATTGCTATCTCAAACCAAGCCTACACATTTTACGACGCAAACACCACAGCTCACCTTGGACAGAAAATTTCCCTAATTACACGAGGAAGTGTTGATAAACATGGCATTTTGGATATTATATCGCGTGACTCGCGCTTGCGATCAGGGGCGCTGTCATGACATCACGGAGGCCACGCCACATTGTCAAATAAAACGAAATGTGGCTAATTCAAATGGTAACAATTAACTTGACCGTGAACCTGAAGGGCTACCGTCTAAGTCCTTAATCAAAATTTTGATCGGTCAAGTATGTATTTTTCTATCCAACCTAGTTGAAAACAAGCATATTGCCCACTTGATGGTAAGTGGTAACAGTCACCTATAGTACATGTGGCTCCTGTAAGATTCGCAGCAAATCTGCAACTCCCACAAGAGCCACAGTGTACGTTGCCAACTTGTGACATAAGATGTAAAGTCACGGTACCCAGTAATTTCATTGCCATATCTTACCCTTCAAACCGGAGCACAGCAATGCAAGCACTGCTGCTTTGCGGCAGAAATAGGTAAGACGGAGGTACCCAAGCAGGCGACCCTGGTACAGAGTCCCCCTCCGGTAAAAGTATGAAGTAAGTTAGATGTACTTATACAAAATTTATCTGTTATACATACATACTCGTAAGTAGATAGATGCAAGTACAACTCAGTGAGAACGCGAGCAATTATTGATGTCAAAAACATAACAACATTCTAATTTGAAGAAAGGAAAATAATTCAGGAGAAGTTTTACCACTTTTTTGTGTTAAGAGGACTGTGAAGTGCCAATTCATGGCTCGAGTATGCACTTTCAAAAATGCAGTTTGTTGCACACCGCTTAGAGCTGAAAGTCCGAGGCAAGTGCCTACATTTCTTATTGAAATATTGTTTCGGACGATAACTGTTTTACCCCACAAAACCTTTACGAAATTAGACACTTTTGATCTCATTAGATTCAGTATACCTTAATATAATATGTTTGTACGTTTTGCTTTTTTTGTAATTCAGTATAATTTAGTCAAAAAAGATAAAAATGTTCGAGGTAGTTTTTAAGTTTAAATATGGATATTTCGATTTTAATAATTTATATTCTGAGCAATATTACTTCAAAATCAAAACGCACAAACCTAGATCTTCATTATATCTACAACATTTCCAAAAATTATGAAAATTGGACTATATAAAGAGGGAAAAAAGCGTTGTCGCTTTTTGTATGATTTACAACTTCACAAATCCTCTTAACATATTCTGATGTTACAGCGTTTTTACTTTCTTTGATAAAATATCATTATGTTTTACCACATTACTGACACTTACAAACGACACGGTAGGAACAAATTTTTCCTTCGAAAAACCTTTTTGAATCATGAAAAATGTTTTGAAATGACACATTTGAAAGTTGTTTGAAGAGACATCTAATAGCATTGGTATTTGATACTTAAGTTTTGTGGCAAAAATATTTAAATAGAACGCACGAAACCAGCGAGGAGCGTTAACACAAAAGCTAATGCAACTTGATGCAAAAAGTGTTGAAAATATTACAAACCCGTGCTTATCTGAAACGCGCCTACTGTAGGTATGTGCATACATCTATATGTTACCGGCAATGTGTATAATTCAGGTATTGTATACAATCCCTAGGTAATGTATACAATCCCTGGGGCGTCCAGGCAATGTATGAAATATCATGAATATCATTGTCCATTTCATACTTTACCTAGGTATTGTATACAATTCCTAGGGATTGTATAGAATACCTGCTGGTTCACCGGTAATGTGTAAAATAAATAAATCTTAAGACTAAACTAATGTTAGGTAAGCCGGTTAATATCAATAAATCTTAACAGACTTACTTATCAAATAGCGGACAAATAAAACATGTTGTATTTACTTGAAATAAACTTTATTATCAACTTTAAAATCACAAAAAAATAACAGGAAACTTAAAATTCTTCTTGTTTGTAACATAACATTACAAGTATCTTTTAACATAATATTAGTAATTTTGTAATTGAACTTCACAAACAAAACAATTCTCTTTATAACAAAAAGTAGGTCTAATAGGCATTCACAATTTTAAGTAAAAGTAGGTTTTATTTATTCTTACACGACAAACTATTATGGCACTTTGAAGAGCACAGAGCCTTACTTTTGACACAGGAACACTTTTTAGAGTCACAGTTTTTTTTGCAGCTACATTTCACAAAGCCTTGTCCTGTCCCCGTAGATTGCAAAGTCGCAACTGTACGGAGTGTCGTTTCCAGATTGGGGACGTCTTCTTCTTGCAGTAATTTCTGATGGCAAACAGTGAACTGTTGTCTTGAATACAATGTCTTGACAACGCCTTGCTTTATGTCTAGTTGATATAGATCGTCATCAGTTTTGTGTAATACTACAGCCAGTATATTGCGAGCATCACCACGACCTCTATCGACTTCTGGAACAGGAATGCGTACAGTGGTACCCAACGATACGGGAGGGAATTTTTTTTCAGAAGTTTTAAGCATTTTCTGAGCTTGTACTATCAAATTCTCTTTGGCTCTGATGCGGTTTTCAATCGAAAAGGCGTTTTTTGCGCATAAAGGACAAGCAACTTTGGATCCAAAACCTTCTGCAATATTTTCTTCCGGAGAAGCACAAATAGTATGAATAGGCCTATTGCACATTCTGCACGAATGACCATCTGTTGTCTCCTCGGAACAAACACAGCATATAAGTGCACAACTCAATGACTCCTCTCGTACTGATACCAAATTCGGATCATGTAACGCTTGATCATTTACCTCACAAGGAAGATTTTCGACATTCGTAGGCTCAACAACATTCTTAGTATTTGGGATAGCCATGTGTTCATCATGCGCACTTTGGACATTTGAAGCTTCCTTACCGATGTTAAAACTATCGAGTGCAGCGTTTTGTTGATCTGGTGCCTGTAGAGGTTGAGTGTCAGCTGTTTCAGTTTCTGATGTCTCAGCCGCATCTATTAAAGATTCTGAAGATGACTTCATCACTTTTTCTAAATCTTCTTCGCTCTCCAGGTTGTGAGTATCCTCAAAAGGCAAAGATATGCCAACTTTTATTTTCGACCCAAAAAGAGCTTCATATAGTGTTCTTTTGATTCCTGAGTGAAACGCCCTATTCTTCATGAGTTGTACAAATCGCAGACCATCACTCCAACGTTCGCTATCGTTATCTTACATCCAAGTTGTAAGCATGTTTTCAATGTCCTGGTTAGCTCGTTCGACACTCCCTTGACTTTGGGAATGTCTAGGCTTGCCATGCACAATTTTTAAGTTCGGCCAGTATATTTTAAGATTACTGACCACTCGGTTTGCGAATTCTCGACCGTTGTCCGATTGTAAGATGGCTGGTGCACCAATCAGTGTAAAAATATCCAGTAAATTGTACGCTACTTCCTCAGCGCGTTTTGTTTTCAGGGCTCTTAATATGACAAACTTTGTGAGATGATCCTGATAGACCATTATGAATTTATAATCCCGGTCTGATTGAGATTGATAGTCTATCAAATCTACTTGACAGCGAGAATTAAATTCTGTTGAAAGTATGGGCTTCACGACAATCCCTTTTTTTATTCCTTTTTGTTTTTGCTGGCAGGGTTCGCAAAGTTGCAAAAATAGTTCAACATCGTGGCGAGTTATATTCTTATATCTTGAAGAAAGCTCCTTCAGCATTCTGTCTCGTCCTCCATGGCCGATACTCTGATGTGCGTCGTGAAGTACTTGAAATAATTCAGTATCAGCAACGTAGTATATAATATTGTTATTTGTAGTAGCATCCACAGGAAAAATCAACTTATCTTTCTGACCAACAGTTATAACATCATAATGCTTCAATCAATGCGTCGGTGGCGCAGTGGATTCGGCACTTGCCTTCCAATCGGGGGGTCGGGGTTCGAGACCCGCCATGTACCAATGTGGTTTTCGTTTCGAATTTCATATGTACATTTGTCTGAGGCTCCTACGGTGAAGGAAAACATCGTGAGGCAACCTGCATACATCTGCGAAGAAATTCAATGATGTATGTGAAGTCGACCAATCCGCACTGGGCCAGCGTGGTTGACTAAGGCCTAATCACCCTAATATAGGGTAGGCTCGAGCCCCTCGGTGGGGACGTATATGGGCTATGATGAATGCTTCAATAACCAGTAATCCCGAGAAGCCTTTTTTTCAGCCGTTTTTGCATTTTTTGTTTCTTCTATCAATTGTTCATAACGATTTTTTTCAATAAACGTGCGATTTTTTGTATTTGCTGCTTCTCTTTTTATTTGTAATTGTGAATAAAATCTTTCTTTCATCTCAGCTATTCGTTGTTCGGCCGCCATTTTTTAATAAATTAAATTACTTTCCTACCTGACGAAAATTAGCAAAAATAATAACTATGACGCAAATAGCTCAATACACGTGTTAACAGTATCATCGCACGTCGCGAAATGAAATGGAGAAATGCGGCTGTTTGCTTAAATAGTGTCGCGGTATCCTTTTTCTCAAGCGGCGGCGGCGGCTCCTTTGACCTAACCGGCCGCCCGCCCGCCGCGCCCGCGCGCCGCTCTTAAGGCGGACATACACGGTTTATTGGCTAGATAAGTACTGTAATCAGGAAAACTTATTCTAGCTCCTAGTGTTACGGCAAGTAGGTATGTTTTGGCTTACTACTTGCCGCGGCGTAAAGTACTAACTACGTTGGCTACCCACCGCACACAAAAATTACAGTTTTTAGGGTTCCGTACCAAAAGGTAAAACGGGACTCGATTACTAAGACTTTGCTGTCGGTCTGTCTGTCTGTCCGTCCGTCCGTATGTCACAGAGCTGTTTACCTCATGAAAGGTGACACAGATTGTGTATATCTGTGGCCGTATATGTATGGGGAGCCCCTCTATTATTTTTTTTTGTATAAAAATTGTAAAGCGGTTAACAGAATACATCAAACTACTAAGATTCAATGGCCTACACAAGGCCCAATTATTAATAGGTTGGGAATAAATTGGCAGTGACGTACGGACGGACGGGCGCACGAACGGACAGACAGACAGACATGAAGAATTTATAAGGGCTCCGTTTTTGTAATTCGGCTACAGAACCCTAATAAAAAACAGCTTGAAGTATTTAATTTTAATAAAATTATTACTAACTACTTTTTTACTACAATGAGTCGTAAAAAACAACAATAATAAATTGATTGTACAGTTTAATATTGAAATTTAGATTTATAAGTTTTTTTTGTTCATACAGTTTCCATTTGAAATCTTTCGCATTTCCTGTAAATCGGCTATATGCGCCTTAAGAGTCCGCTAGCTTAGATAATGCCGCTCTTTAGCGCACCCCGCATTGACGCCGCCCGCGCCGCGCCGCCTCTTGTCAAAGGATTTAATTTTATTTACAAAGGCTACCGCGTGCGGCGTACACCCAAAAGTGAAATTGACAGTTTTATATCGAAGCGCCTCCGTAGTGAAAGATTGTGTTTGTCAACTGTTGTACTACGAATTGAATTTATCCTCAAAAAATCCGACATTTGATAAGATTCTGGATAAATTACACCTATGTACTTACCTCCGTAGCAACCTACAGACGCTCCAGCCGTAAGTCAAACTAAAAGGAAGTATTAATAAAAAAGGTAATTCCACATTTATGTGGAACATAAGTATACGTAGTTCACGCAATTACAGAAGAAAATAAGTACCTAAATATTTTGTTTTGGATTCAGAGCGTGATAATGGCTCTCTTATTAAAAATACGGGTGGTAGTAACTCTGACAGTTCGAGTGATGAAGAATTGTGGTGTAATTTTACTTTGAATTTACCTACTTTCGCATATTTTTGATTAAAATTATCTTTGCACCTAGCTTGTGTGTCCCGATAATTTTTATTCGTATTTTGTTTTATTAAACACAATTGCGTTCGGGTGTACCGACATTATCTAAGCGAACTTACTTTGATCGCGCCGCCTTGGCGCCGTGCCGTCTCTTGTCAAAGGATTTAATTTTATTTGCAAAGGATACCCGCGTGCGGCGTACACTCGCGAGTGAACGGTCATGCTAAAACGATTCACTTCCATTAATGCTTGAAATGGCGCCTCTAGGAAGGGTGTCAGGGTTCTATGAAGCTTACCGTACTTATTTGTTTGTAATAACCACAATTGCGTTCGAGTGTTACATTACCTGCTGCAAGTTTGGCATTGTATAGAATACCTAGGTAAAGTGTAAAATAATTTCTATTTCATACTTTACCTGCCCGTTTTAGGTATTCTATACATTGCCTAGGTATTGTATACAATACCGGATTATACACATTGCCGGTAACATATATACAAATAAATAAAATTGAAGTGTCTGTTTGTAATGTCAAAATAACAAGTTTTTACTAAATGGGTATGAATGTATATCGGGTACCAATAACAAAAACACAATTTAATTTTTTTTTGTCTGTCTGTCTGTCTGTCTGTTTGTTCCCGCTAATCTCCGGAACGGCTGGACCGATTTTGACGGGACTTTCACTAATAGATAGCTAATTATACAAGGTATAACATAGGCTACTTTTTATCAACCTCAACAAAAGTTACTATTTCACGCAGACGAAGTCGCGGGCACAACTAGTCCTTAATATAATTAAGATGTCTGCAAATCCCAATCGTTGGAGAGAAATAAAGGTGGCTCTACACCTGTTCAGAAATAGGAAGAGCCTTCCTCGAGACGGACAGGCAAGAAACTGATATTTTGATGACGTCGATGACAGTACCCAGAAATAATTGACGGATTCTAAGCTCGAGATTACAACATCTGAGATGTACTCCCAAACGATATCCGATTACGGCAGCCATCCTCAACTTTTCCTGTATGTATTTTTTTTTCTTGTGTGTAATGTAATTCAAAGTCATGTTAATGAAATACTGTTAGCAATTTAAAACTAGAGCTTCCGAGTTTCTCCCCTGTTCTTCTCGAGAAGGCTCTACCAATTTCCGAACAGGTGTAGAGTCAATCTTTTTTCATTTTACTTGTATTTGCATACAACTTATGGTTGGGGTGTTTGTACATACAAAGCTTAAGTAAAAGATTGTAGTTAATTAGATTCTCGATTAATTAGATTTTTGTCATTTGTTTGACATCAATAGGTGCCTGTGAAGGTCTATATTGAATAAAATATCTGAGTTTGAGTTTAATATTCCGACTAACCGTCTAGACAATTAACATCGTTATATATCTAAGCAAGCTTCCGAGTGCTGCTCACACTTGACCAGACTTTAGTAGCACCCTTTGTTCTGCTGAAAGCCCTTCACTTCAATAGTGCTCTGCTTCGTCCACCCCCATCGATTGCGCGTCAGCTGAAAAATGTTCGCAATTTTGAAACAAAGGAAAGTCCTTTAGGTTGTTCAGTAAATTGGAAAGGTACTTGGATCTTGCCTTCTGAGAAAAAATAAATTTTAAAAACATTCATTAATGTTATCCATAGCCTCATACGTAAAGTAAAGTAAAGAGGAAAACTCAGCACCAAAGTCGAACGTATATAGTTATATAAAAAAACCGGCCAAGTGCGAGTCGGACTCGCGCACCGAGGGTATATAAGTAAAAGTTCATCCTTTTTTTTGTTATTTGTATATGATGTAACTAAAAATTTAAGGTTTTCGTAATTTTTGCTTTATCTGTACTATAAGACGTTACTTCGTACCAAATTTAAAGATTCTGAGTTCACGGGAAGTACCCTGTAGGTTTTGATTCACTTGCAAGTGTCGAAAATTTGCGGAAATTTGCGGCTTACACGGCTGTATCATTTCATTGCGTTGGCTTAAAAATTTAAATTTTTTACAGCTCCAAGGGACAGTAGACCTGAGTATTTGATATAAATTTCAGGTTGATACCTCCACGCGTTCCTGAGAAAAAGGGTCTTGACAGACAGACAAACGGACGGACGGACGGATAACAAAGTGATCCTATAAGGGTTCCAATTTTTCCTTTTGAGGTACGGAGCCCTAAAAACTAAGACAAAAATGATTGAGAGTTGTTATACCAGAAGAGCTATAGACACGAATGTGGACGGTCCCGAAGGTAAACGAAGACCTGAGAAATTATGGATGGATGCAAAGAATGTCAGTGCTGAAGCATCCTGCCTGACTGCCATCTGAGTTATATAAAAAAACCAAAAGCCTTATAGATAGCATACGAGTCACAAATTATAGCGAACTTAATGAATCTAATTCGGAACAAACGGTATTGCGGTGCAGCTAAATACTAAGCCGAGACGGTCACAGAGCTCCCTAATAGTGTCTTGACACGACAAACCCTAATTACCGGTTGAAACAAAGTTTCATATTTTAAACTTGTCCAATGAGGTCGGTAAATCGGAGCGACCTTTGTCCTGGTTACGATTAGTTCGAAGATAATTGCACTATTAATTTTGATTAAGTTAGTTGAAATTGATTTCATACTTTTGATAGTGATAATATGATACAACCAATAAACATTACACTTTTAACGTAGCAAATACCTATATCATTAGCGCGCATGAACACGTCGCAATCATTAGAACATTTCTTGGCAAATCCGCGTCAAAACAGTCAAACAGCGCGACGAAAATATTGTGGTATTAAATTGATGACAATATTAAGTGAAAAAAATGCCACCTCGTGTCATTAAAAAGTGTTCCAGTTATGATTGAAAAGTTTTAATAAGTCACATTGGTATCGCTGTGCTCTGATTACTTTTTCAATTAAAATGACATAATTATAATGTATATATAATTCTGAGCAAGTTGAAGATTATGAAAAAACGTCATTAAACTCTGCTAGTTTTGTAAGCTCCATGGCCCAAACCAATCATTCCTTTCGTGCCTAAAGTACAGTCCAAAAAAGGAATAAATATATTACATCAAAATATACAGGGCATTAGATCAAAACTTTGTCAGATTGAAATTTTACTGTCTACAGAGAATATTGATATACTATGTTTTAGTGAATCTTTCCTGAAGTATCAGGATGTAAATATTATACAGATACCAGGGTATAAATTAGCTGCTTGTTATTGTAGAACAAAGTCAAGAGGTGGTGTTTGTATATATGTTAGGAGCAATATACATTATAAGAAACTGGAATGTACCGAATCACTTAGTATGGATAAAAACTTTGAATGTTGTGGAATAGTATTACCTGAAGTAAATTATATCATTTTATGTATTTATAGAACCCCAGATTCCCCAGGATCAAATTTCCACGCTTTCATAAAGGCTCTGGATCTGTTATTAGCGAAACTTACAATTCGGTCTAGATATATAAAAAAGAAAATTATAATAACAGGAGACTTTAATATTGATACTCTTGTAAATAACAAAAAATCTCAATTATTTCAAAACACGTTACATAATTATAACATAAATTTAACAATTCATGAACCTACTAGAATAACTCCAACATCACAGACATGCATAGACAATATTTTAACAAACTTGAAAACTTATTGTTCAAAGGTTGTTCATCTCGGTTTATCTGACCACTCTGGTCAAATCATAAATGTACCTAGTAATCAGGGCTTCAATGAAAATTACTGGTTTATATCTAAGAGGAATACTGACAAAAATATAGGTATTTTCTTATATTACCTATCACAATTAAGTTTCTCAGAAGTATATTTATGTCATAATGTAAAATCAGCCTATAGTGTTTTTATAAATTTATTTAAATTAATATACGATTTATGTATACCAGTGCAAAAAAGCAAAGTTTTCTACAATAAAAAAATGAATTGGCAAACAAAAGGTATATATCAAGCTAGCAAAGTAAAGCGAGCCCTGCATAGACAAATAGTACATAAACGTCAAACACAACTTCTCCCTCATTATAAAAAATATTGCAAAATTTTAAAATCCGTCACTCGTTCAGCCAAACAAAAATATAATATTGCATTTATAAAACGAAGCACTAATAAAAATCAAGCAACATGGAACCTCATAAAGAAACTGACTACATCCCAAAATTCATTTAAGAGTACTATAAACAGCATACAAGTCAACAACACAAATATCACAGATGCGTATACCATTGCAGAAACATTTAATGATCACTTTGCTAATATAAATTCATTTAACTCGACTAATTATAAAAATAATCGTTCTGTTACACAATCTCATAGTATATTGACACCAGTTGACTCATTTGAACTAAGAAAAATCGTGGCCACATTAAAAAATAAAAGGAGCTGCGGGATTGATGACATATCCATGAAAGTCATAAAAAGTGCATTTGAATATATAAGTGAGCCACTAGTTTACATTATAAATTTAATGATACAGACAGGTGTGTTTCCGCAGGAGTTAAAAGTAGCAAAGGTTAGACCATTATTCAAAAAAGGTTGCAAAAGCAGCATAAATGACTATAGACCAATAGCATTATTATCAAATTTTTCTAAAATATTTGAAAAAGTAATATATAATAGACTCTTAGCGTTTTTCAATAAAAATAATTTGCTGAACAGTAATCAATATGGCTTTCAAAAAAAGAAATCAACTACCCTTGCTGTGTTTAGAATCCTTAAAGAGATATGGGAATCCTTAAACCACAAAACCCAGTGCATTGGACTATTGTTAGACATGTCTAAGGCATTCGATTGTGTTAAATACGATATCCTTTTAAGTATGCTGAATAATCTAGGTATTCGCGGGTTAGCTCTTAAGCTTTTAGAAAATTATCTTACTGACAGGGAACAAGTAACTGTAATTGATACATAATAGGTTGGGGAAAAAGTTTCTTCGCATTTTTTAAGAAAATTCAAAACATTTTTTAATATAGTTTATTTACATTTAACTAAAGTATGTAGGTACCATTTTGTTCGATAACTTTTTGCCATCTTGTAGGTAGGGACATGATCCCATTGCTATAGAAATTTTGGGACTTCTGGTCAAAATACCGCGACAAGTGGTTTTGGCAGTCCTCTCGTGATGTTAACCTGACACTGCCTAAAGAATTCTGAAGAGACCGAAACAGGTGGAAATCTGAAGGTGCAAGGTCAGGACTATACGGCGGATGCATTAACACCTCCCAGCCAAACTCTCTTAATTTTTGCTGAGTGGCTAAAGATGTGTGAGGTCTAGCGTTATCATGATGAAAAACCACACCCCTTCTGTTGATTAATTCCGGCCGCTTTCTCTCAACTTCTTGCTTTAATCTCATCAGGTGGTAACAGCTCATAATGAATAATGCCCTTCCAATCCCACCACACACACAGCATCACCTTGTTGCGAGTTAACCCGGGTTTCGCCACAGTCTGTGAAGCCTGACCGGCCTTTGACCACGACCTTTTTCGCACGTTCTTGTCGTACGTGATCCACTTTTTATCACCAGTTATCAGCTTCTTCAAAAATGGTTCGGTTTCATTACGTCGTAATAAAGAATCACAAATGAGTACACGGTTCATTAGGTTTCTTTCAGTGAGCTCGTGAGGTACCCAAATGTCGAGCTTTTTTGTGTACCCAGTTTTTTTCAAATGCGCCAAAACTGTTTTGTGGTCAATTCCCAGTTCTTCAGCTACGTCGTAACTACTGACATGCCGATCTTGCTCCACTTTTTCAAAAATGGCATCCATTTTATCTGTAATAGGGCGACCAGAGCGACGTGCATCTTTGACATCAAAATTTCCGGATTGAAAACGCTTAAACCAAATTTGTGCTACTCTCACAGACACTGCACTAGGTCCATAAACATGGCAAATTTTTTTCGCGGCTTGCGTTGCATTTTTACCTTTTTTGTAGTAAAATTTTAAAATGTATCGAATTTCTTCATTAGATTCACTCATCTTGGCGGTACGAAAAACAAATGAAAATCACACATTTTCCTAATTTGAATTTGGAATTATGTTCTTTAAAATTTAAACTTTCAATAATACCAAAACCAGCCAGATACAAATAGTATAGCCAAAGAGATTTTATTACAAGTTTATACATACTATAATGCGAAAACACTTTTTCCCCAACCTAATATAATACAAATACAAAAACATTCGAAGAGGTAAAATCAAAATCAATAAAAATGACTCAGGGGCTGCCTCAAGGAAGCATCCTAGGGCCTCTTCTATTCCTAGTTTATGTAAATGAATTCCCAAATAACATGAAAAACTTATGTGTAATGTTTGCCGATGATGCCACAATTTTTATTTCAGATAATAATAAAAATAGAAATGTTTTTGAAAACAATGTTAATAAAGCCCTTAAATCAGCTGTTTCTTGGCTAAAATCAATAAATTTAAATGTCAATTCAAATAAAACTAAATTCATTCAATTTAGAAATTATAAAACAAATTCTTATAAACTAAATATTACTGAAAATAACAATAAAATAGATGAAGTGGACGAAGCGAATTTTCTTGGTGTCATGATTGATTCTCATTTAAACTGGAAAGCACATATATCAAAAATTAACGCAAAAATTTCTAGTCTTTGTTTTGCTTTATCTATACTTGCCGAAACTGCGTCTACAGATGTAACCAGGACTGCTTATTTTGGGCAGGTTTATCCGCTACTCACTTATGGTATCATTTTTTGGGGAAACTCTGTCAATGTTGATTCGACTTTCATTTTGCAAAAACGATGTATACGTATAATTTATAATATGTATTCCGATGATACCTTAAGAAATACTTTTAAAGACAAGGGGTACCTAACCTTAACTAATATTTATATTTTGGAAGTGTCAGTATTTATTAAGCAGTACCCAGAGTTATTTGATGAAAAAACATTTCAATGTACCCGTAATGTTCGTAAAAAATATAAGTATAATTTACCTATTCCTATAAGTAATAATTATATGTTTTATAAGAATGCTTTCTTCACCAGTATTAAAGTATTCAATCATCTACCTCTAGAAATAAAAGCCCTAAGTCTACCTAAATTCAAATTTAAATTAAAACATTGGCTGATGAAAAATGTTTTCTATAGTTTGAGTGAATACTTTTATACAACATATTAAATGTAATGTAATGTAATGTAAAATAGTGAGTAAGTAATAATATGTAAATCTCTTTTATTTTTTTAAATTGCATGCCCGTTATGGGTAAACTGTTGAACTTATAAATGCATTAACACCAGCACTTTGTACACAGTTTAGCAATAAAGACTATTCTATTCTATTCTATTCTATATCTATAATAAAATAACATTGGCTTCAAAATAATAGCTGTGTCATGAAAAGCAATGGCAAAGGAATTAGCTAAAATTATTCCTTTTAACCCTCCAACGGTGGTTCAATAACATTTTTGGTGTTTTATGGAATGAAGCAAATCGCCCAAATTCCTGTTCATTATTATATTAAAGTAGAAAAATTTTACTCGTTTATTATGCTATTATATTCGTGTTATTTGAAATTCCTAAATTGTTGGTGTGCTTGATGATTAGCGGATGGTCGAGACCTCAGAAGAGAGGTCGCGACAATTATCCGACGTTGAAATTCACTTCGTAAAAATGCTCATAACCAGTGTCTACCATAGTGGCGTTGCAGATACTGAAACTAGAAAGGTGTTTACAAGGTGAAAACATCTCGTTAAAAAACTGTTGAAACCCCTTGTCGTGCTAATTATTATTATTGAAGATTCAACGCTGATATCAATAGTAGCACGGGGTCTAATGTGATGTCGTGCTAATTATTATTGAAATTTCAACTTTGATAGTAGTAGTAGGTGGCACGGGGTCTAGATACATGATTTACTACCGATCTTGGTCCTTCTGGCCATCGGATGCAGCTTTGACGGTGTGGGAAACGGAATGCACCGACAGCCGTCTTGCTCTGGCAATATATCCCTCTCGCCCTCTCTGGCTGTGTTAACGTGGCGTCACCATACGCTCTTCAAATAAAAGACCTTATCATTAATTAATTGGTGGTTTTATTAAGATATTTCAGACGGTATTGGCTGGAGACCTTCCCGCTGATTTGAAGGAACCGAGGTCTGCTAAATGAGCCAAAGCCCGATCTACGAGTAGGCAGACGGAAGTCCGCTATTCGGAAATAGACAGTGGATTTACGGCAGAAAGCTCATTGTTCTTCAAACAATGACAATCAAAATCAAATCTCGGAACCTATTTGGAGAGACGTCAAATATTTGATTCCAAGCCACAATCATATTTTCTACGCTACTGTATCTAAATTATAAATATCGTATAATGAAGGCATACAATAGTTACTGAATAATTTGCATTTTAAAAGTATTTTGCTACGTTGTGTATCATCTATCCATCATATCCTATACACTCTGTTTATTAATCTATCCCACTTCCTTTTAACCTTTGCATAAAAGTTCTTTTTCTTTAGCTTTCTAGGATTAATGTAAAACAACACACAAATAAATAATTATGATTAGAAAATCTTGATCTCGCTATTACATACTTACACAATGTTTGAAAGCGTTAATGCTAGGAATACAGGGTTGAAAATATCAGCAAATTAACCGGCCATTTCCGGCGCCCTTGAAAAGGCTGAGCCCGAAATATAGGAAGCTACCTAAAAACGCAAAGCAATGTTAATGATGGATCTAAGTAGTGTATTATTGTTCCTTCTATATCTCGTTCAATCGCAGACACGATTTCACTCCATCTAGAAGGAACAATAAAACACGTGGTAGCAGCGTCTAGTAAGTAAATTATCAGATAAGATTCAATTCAGGTCTGTAATTGGTTGTAAAATATTCCGCTATTTATAACGTTTTAACGCGACAATGCAGTCATCATTTTGTTGAAGTACACGCATCACATCGGTCACATTTAAGTGCAGATATGAAATTTATCAAACAAAAACAATCACTAAAATTAGAATGTATTTGTCCTACGTCAATGAATGAACCAAAGCGTCATGGCAACTTACTACCAAATACCATTCGCTGTGTTGTTTGTGGCCCATCGAATTGTGGAAAGACCAACTTAGTAATAAGTTTATTATTACATGAAGATGGTCCACGATTTCAAAATCTGTATGTTTATTCAAAGTCTTTGTATCAGCCTAAATATACATTCTTAGAAAAAGTTATGAGTATGGTTACGAACACGACTTATAATAAATATAATCATAATAGTGAAATTTTAAGCCCTCACGAAGCTTTGCCGAACTCGATCATTATATTTGACGATGTTGCTTGTGAGAATCAAAATAGCATCCGAGACTATTTTGCTATGGGACGTCATAAAAACATTGATTGTTTTTATATTAATCAAACTTATACTAAAATACCGAAACAATTAGTACGAGATAATTCTAACTTGATTATTTTATTTAAACTAGACGACATTAACTTAAGACATGTCTATGAGGAACATGTAGGGTCTGACATGTCTTGGGCTCAATTTCGAGAAATGTGCTCAACTGTTTGGAATCAACCATTCAGCTACATTGTTATCAATAAAGACTGCGAACGGAATAAGGGATGCTATAGAAAGGCATTTGACACATTTATTATGGTGGACTAGCATTCATAAAAAGGTGTTACATAAATATGGAATCAGTTTCATTTGTGATTTCATACCGAGAGGAAATATAAACAAAATGGAACAAAATTTGAAAGAACAAATTATAAAATCTGCCGCAGCTGTGAAAAGGAAGGTTAATATGATAAAAGATGCAAAAGACGCTAGCAATATGGCATTAGAAACAATATTTAAGCCTATTGTAGAACCACTTAATGTGTTAACAAGCAAAAATAACGAAAGTCTTCATAAAAATTTGGATATTGACCAAAACCACCCAGTAAAAAAAAATAAGTACAGCGAAAGTGAGTCATCAAATTCTGTAAGTAAAGATTTCGAGGAAGCTATGAACGAAGAAGATGAAAACTCTTATGGTGATGAGGCTTATAAATTATCTAACAAAACTCTTACGATAATACCCTCTGAAGATCACGATGAGCATGAAAACTCGTTTAAATCCATTCAATCATCTCCGAGTATTGCAAAAGAATCTTTCTCATGGCCTACGTCGTGTGATCTAATAAAAGATATACCTTATGGAGTCAGAAACGAGCGAGGTAAACTTTTGCTTGGCAAAACTCGCGTTTACGATGAAGGTTGTAGACTGAGGATTGGAAATCATGATCTGGAAAAAACACCCGGTTTAAAGGAATTATTGTTTAAAAAGATACCAAATTTAGACCTTGTCACTGACGACGACTTACAAAATTATAAACAGATACTAATAGATACTAATGCTCATAAACGTAATTACGATCCTTTAAAACCAGTGAACAGTAATAAAGGATTTAAATATATACGTATTATTAAACCACTGTTTAAATACACAAGAAATATTACAAGTAGTGTGGAAAGTATTCCTCGAGGAGAAGGTATAAACCTTTTAAAAAGGGTTAAAACAGATACTGATTTGGTTTACTGGGACGATCCAAATGAGTTAGTGGAACGATTAAAATTACTACTAGCATCAAAAGAAGCTGGTAATACCGGAGTGATAAATGAAATATATGCAATAATTGAAGAACTATATGAAGCTGGCATCATAAATGTAGAATATAAAAAGCATCCATCAGGAAAATTATTCAGTCTCGTTTCAATGAAGACTGCATCAAGACGACAATGAATGTAGACAAATTTGGACATCATGTACACAAGCGTTTAAGATTATCAGAATTCATTAACACTCTCAATGATACTTTAGTAAAATCTGAAACAGGTGACTTTGATTTAAAATCAACAAAGTTGAAGGGTTTGCAATTTCCTGAAAATAACGACGAAGCAGTAAATAAAGAATACGTGGATAAATGTATTGAAGAACTAAGACAAGAAATAAAAAATAATAATAGTGATGTTAAAAGATATTTAAGTAGTTTAGAAAAGGCGACAATTGTTAGTTTGAGTGCCTTATTTTACACAAAAAAAGAAATAGATTTTATGATTCAAGCAAATTCAACTAAGGATGAGTAAGCGAGACGTAGTTAACGAACTTCACAAAGCAGCACGAAGAAATTTTTCTCGTCGATGTACATTCATAAAAGGAATTGATGATCTATGGCAAGCAGACCTTATGGATTTACAAAAATATTCACAATTCAATAAAGGCCATAAATACGTTCTAGTAGTGATTGATGGCTTATCAAAATACGTTTGGGCTAAACCTTTAAAATCAAAAACAGCAAACTGTGTTATGAATGCTATGCAAAGTATATTAACCACTTCTTCGCGTAATCCTAAAAATTTACAAACCGATTTAGGAACTGAGTTTTATAATACGAGTTTTAAAAAATTGACGGAAACGTATAAAATAAATCATTATTCTACATATTCTGCAAAAAAAGCATCCATTGTCGAACGTGTCATTAGAACAATCAAGTCTCATCTTTTCAAATTATTTAGTCTTCATGGACGATATCAATGGCTTGAACATAATTTGGATGACGTGATACAAAACTATAACAACACTAAACATCGAATTACTAAATTTAAGCCTGTTGATGTTACTAAGTCAAACGAAATTTTTGTTAAGTCAAACATTGTTAAAACGCAACAACCTAAAACAAAAAAGAGATTTGCGTTTCGAATAGGTGATTATGTTCGTATAAGTAAATACAAAGGAGATTTTCGTAAGGGTTATACTCCAAATTGGTCTACAGAAATTTTCCGCATAGTAAAAGTTAATGAAACCAATCCTCAAACATATCAAATAGAAGATAAACACAAACAAATTATTTTGGGATCTTTTTACGGGTATGAATTACAAAAAACTAAAGTTCCTGATCTTTACCTTATTGAGAAAGTTTTAAAAAGAAAAGGAAACACACTATATGTAAAATGGTTAGGTCTAAATAATGAAGAGAACAGTTGGATTGACAAGAGTGAATTGGTTCAATAGTATAAATATTGCTACGCAATTCTGTATCTTCTATTCACTTTAGAATTATCAATGAAGGAAGGTGGTGGTATACTTAACACAATAATAGACAATTTACCGATTGAGTTACATTTACCTGGATATCAATTTTGTGGCCCTGGAACAAAACTTCATAAACGGTTGCTTAAAGGTGAACGAGGCATAAACAAATTAGATAATGCTTGTATGTACCACGATATAGCTTATACAAATAGAAATTTAGACGTTCGACATAAAGCTGATTTAGGACTTTTAAATATGGCGAAAAGAAGGTTAAAATCCAAGGATGCTGGAAGAGGAGAAAAGTTTGCCTCTTGGATAGTTAAAAATGCAATGAAAGCTAAACTCAAAGCAGGGAGTGGGCTCAAATCATTTATGACCGGTGTAAAAAAAATACGCTTACAATTAAAAAAACTTAAATCTAAAGACAGTCACTCTGCAATTAAATATGCCCACGCTGCTGCAAAAAAGATATTTACAAATAAAAAGGGAATACGTTTGCCGCGTCGCATTCCTATTCCAAAATGTGGAGGACTTTTACCACTTATTCCGATTTTTGCGGGATTGTCGGCTTTAGGTTCATTAGCCGGAGGAGCAGCAGGTATAGCAAAGGCTGTTAATGATTCTAAAGCTGCACAAAAAAGTCTTCAGGAATCTGAACGACACAACAGGATGATGGAAGCTGTGGCTCTTGGAAAAGGGCTGTATATAAAACCTCACAAAAAAGGAGCTGGACTGTATTTTAATCCATCAAAAAACTAAATAAGGGGCTACCCAGACGTGCACTTACCAATATTGATATATTAGAACACGCAAGTGACATTCCATTTTTTCGCGGTGTTTTCATGAGAGATACGTTACCTACGAAACCTAAAAAGATAGAATGTGCGATATTGAATTTGGATAGCTCCAAAAATCCTGGAACACATTGGGTAGCCTTCGTCAAGCAAAACAATTACGCTGAATATTTTGATAGTTTTGGTAATTTGAAACCTCCATTAGAATTAATTCAATATTTACACAACTTACCAATAAACTATAATTACGTACAACACCAAAAATTTGGTACTACTAACTGTGGTCATCTATGTTTAAAATTTTTAAGATGTTATTGGAAAAATCATTTATATAACGTGTAAAATAAATGAAATTGTCAGTATAAAAATGTCTTTCACTGTGTCTATAACTGGGAGAGGAGCCTCCTTGACAACGAACTATTCGCCAACATTGGAGTTACATGGCGACTATGAATGTGGTCTTTTATATTTTTCTACTTTTAATTCTATTCCTAATATTGATAAACGAAACAATAAATTTTATTATGGCGAAAATGAAGTCATCGAAATTCCTGAAGGGTCTTATGAACTTCAAGATATTTGTGATTACATAAAAAGTAATATTAAAAACACCGTATTAAAATTGACTTGTAACAACAATACTCTAAAGACAAATATATTTTGTTCCAAAAATGTTCACTTTAACAAAAGTGATTCACTAGCTCAAATTTTAGGGTTTCGAACTGAAACAATACATGCAAATATAAGTACTGAATCTCAGAATCCGGTCAGCATTTTATCAACAACCATCGTGAGGATTGAATGCGACGTAGTCAGCGGTTCATTTGTGAACGGAAAAGCTAGTCATATAATTTATGAATTTGTGCCTAATGTACCACCAGGATATCGGATCATTGAAATACCTAAAAATTTAATATATTTTCCAGTAAACCAAAGTTCTATAAGTGCGATTAGCATACGGTTACTAGACGCTGAAAACAAACAGGTAAATTTACGAGGTGAAGAAGTACAACTATATTTGCATTTCCGAAAAAAAAATGATTGATTTCAATAAAAAGCAAGAGGCATCGTGTACTCGAGTCAGTTTGAAAAGATCACCTCAAAAAGACGCACCGCTTCGGCTTAGAAAGAAGTTGACTAAAAGCAATAAGGATTTTTTGAAGTTAGTGGGCTTGTTAAAATGAATATATTAAATATAACTCAACCGACGTCAATAGATAACAGCATTGAAAGTTTTGAATATCACTCGTACAAACCATATGTAACAAGTTTCAACAAGAATGATGAAATACGAATACCTATCAATCAGCAAGATTTGTATGTGCTGCCCTCACTCAGCACTTTGTATATTGAGGGCACAATTAATGTTTATAACAGCAAAAAAGAAAAGGTGTCAAGTGTGCATTTCGTAAATAATCCGGTGTTATTTCTATTTCAAGACATTCGATATGAACTAAACGGAGTGGAAATAGACAAAATAAAAAATGCAGGAATTAGCACAACTATAAAATCTTATTTATCATTAAATGAAAATGAATCCAAAAGCGCAAGAGCTTGGGGCTGGTCGACTACAGGTACAACTAGTGTTGGTGATGGCGGATTCTCTGCTTCTATACCAATGAACAAAATATTGGGTTTTGCAGAAGACTATGAAAAAGTTATAATAAACTGCAAACATGAGTTAGTATTGTTGAGAAGCAACACAAATCTGAATGCTTTGATATTAAATAAAGGTGAAATAGTGGATGATATAATAATTACTAAAATTGCTTGGCGAGTTCCGCACATTAAAGTATCAGACCGTGAAAGAATTAACTTACTAAAACATTTAGAGAGAGATCGAGCAATCACTTTAGCTTTTCGTAATTGGGACTTATATGAATATCCATTATTACCGAAAACTCGTAAACATACTTGGTCTATCAAAACATCTTCACAAATAGAGAAACCTCGATTTGTTATAATTGCCTTACAAACTAATCGGAAACATAACGCTGAATTATCAATGGCAGAGTTCGATCATTGTCATGTACGTGACATACGAGTCTTTTTAAATTCGTCATATTATCCCTATGAAGGACTGAATGTAAATTTTTCAGATGATAAATTTACTTTATTATACGAACAGTACATTAGATTTCAACAGTCTTATCACGGACGTCGACCAGAGCCGTTGATGAGTCTAAAAGAATTCAGAGACGTCGCTCCTTTATTCATCATTGATTGTTCACGTCAGCATGAAACGTTAAAAGGATCTATTGACGTTAGAGTTGAAATTGAAACAGATCAAGAAATACCTGACCAAACAGCTGCATATTGTTTGATTCTGAACGATTGCATATTTGAATATAAACCTTTAAGCAATATTGTAAGGAAAATATCATGAACAACGATACGATAATTGTAGATTTGCAAGGATTTAAAAATAATAAAAATGAGTTTTTAGTAAAAGAATTTGTTATAGCAACTCTCGAGTTTACCCATATATTTTTAATTAAACCTCCTTATCCGTTTTCTACACTAACTGATGAAGAAAAAAAACAAGTTTGTTGGATAGAAAGAAACAGAGGTTACCAATGGAGTGAAGGATATATAGACTACAGAGAATTTAACAGAATTATTAAACCTTTCTTGAAAGACAGGAAAATAATTGTAAAAGGTGAAGAAAAAGTTAAATGGGTAGAGGATTTATGTGGTCATAATAATATCATAGACATAAGTTATACAGGTATACCAAATTTAAATACGTTAAATGATTTGTATAGTAATAATATGTTCCATTGTTTAACTCATAAAAAAAGATGTGCGTTAAGAAATTCATTGTGTATTAAAAAATGGTGTTTTCTCAATGGATACACATTATATGATTTTTGAATCTAAATTTAGAGAAACAATCTTGTTTAAAAATTAATATACAACTATATTAAGAATTTTTCAAATAAAATGTCATGTGTAATAAAAGTTGTTTTTATTATGTTTGATACCCAAAAAGAAAAAAACTTAGTACTTGAAAATATTTTTTTATTAGGAAAACGTTTTAACAAAATTAAAAAGTTATCTATAAGTTATCACCACAAAGTTTTTTGGATATTTTTCTTATAACGGTTTCCGTAAGGTCCATGATTTCATCCACCGGTTCCTGCACCACATATTGAGCACTCAGCACTACGTTTTCTTCCGCATCAGCAATGTCAAAGCAGCTATTTGATGCACTTGAAGAATCGTTCACTAAGTCCAAGACCAGTATTTTAATTAATTTCACGCCTTTCTGCTCCTTAGTGATCACAAATGATTTTGTAGATTTACGAGCTCTTTTTCTTGTGATGTCCTTTCTTTGTCTTATTTTTCTCTCTCCCTGTCTTGATTCATTAGTTTGTTCTTCCCGACGTATCATGTTTTGATATTCTTGCGTGAAGCCTTCCAATGGATCTTGTGCATATTGGGAAAACAAGATATCCGACGAGTTTGACATTATCTGTAACAAGTGAATAATAATAATGAATAAGTTGATATCCATAATTACCTCAATAATCAATAATGATTAAAAAATGATATGAAAAGAGAATGATACTTACAATAATATTACAATATGGACTGCTTGTCACGAACAACGAGTTATGAATGAATATAATATCAAATAAAGTTGAGGCTTAGACTAAATTTGCTTATCTAGCATTGCATCACACTTGACCTCAATACAACACGTGGAAATATATGACATGTGTAAGTGCAGTAATTTATAGTGTAGGTATGCAATAAAAAAACACAATACTATTTTAATGCTTATTTGGCATTGCATCATATTTTTTAGCCTTAATATAACACGCGGAAATATGTAGCATGTGTAAGTGCAGTAATTTATAGCATACTAGCTTTCCGCTCGCGACTTCGCCCGAGTTATTTTTGTTTCCTGGTCTCGAACTATCCCTATACCAACTTTTATCTAAATTGGTTCAGTAGTTTCGAATCCTATACAATACAAACAAACAAACAATCAAATCTTTCCTCTTTATAATATTAATATAGATGCAATAATAAATAAAACACATAATACTATTTTAATTGCATTTATTAACTATAAAAAATATTAACAGGTCAAAAACAATTATATTAACTAATTTAACACTATCTTAGATTAGATTTTCATGTCCCCAAGCCCAGGTTCTAATTTTATCGGATAAAATAAAACGTTTATCATCTTGATTAGATAAAGCTACTTTGTTAACACTCTGAGTAAAAATCTCATGCTTAATGCATCTAAACAAAATATTTTTTTTCCGTATTATTTTGTCGTGAAGCAGAACTGATTTATAATCATCTAATGTTAAGTCTCTTACTACATTTTTTTTCACACCTTTTGCTTTTTTAATAAATGCTGATTCCGTTTTTATACAGTACAACTTAGACCGGAGACCTACGAATTCTGTCATAATTTCACCTCCTAATTCATCTTTAAATAAGCCCGGTATCTTTTTGTTTTTTAAAGGCAGACCAAATATATTGTCACAACTATAGTTACTGGTGTCAAAGAAGCTTAAAAAGTTATCTTTCAAATCATGATAAAAATCTTTCGTTTCAATCTTATAAACAAAGCTATCAGTATCGGTATAGCAAAGTTGTATTTTATTTCCATAGTAAGGTTTTATGACAGAATAATGGAATTGATACATATGACTTTTAGATAGTTCTAAAACAGTAAAACCAATATAAATTGGCTTATCCAAGATAACCCTTTCAGGTTTCATTTGAACTGCAACTAAATTATTGGAAAAAATAGTAGCGCTGTGAAAATTAGGTCTCGCTATTAATTTGTCCGCTGAAATGAACTTTTTTGTCTTGTTAGATTTATCACACCACTTATTAACCAAGCGAACATCGACTCTTTTTTCACTGTCTTCCAATGTTTTTCCAAACACTGAATTATTCATCAACTTAAAAAGGTCTTGCTGAAAAGTAGTTACAGCTTGTTTTCTCAGTTCTGTGTTTAAATTGATATATTTAGCCAAAAAAGGGCTTTGTTTAAAAATTAAGGCGCGATGAATTTTATTTAAAACAAGACCATTATTAATGCATGTTTTCAAATAAACATAATGGATTACATACTGATATTTAGAATACAGATTAGGACAGAGTTTAGAAGTTTTACCTCCGAGTGGTACAAATTTTTCGGGACAAAAAGGATAATCGTTATGGTCATTATGTAGCTCCTCGGGATATGTTAAGTCCACTTCAAGAATATATCCGAACTCAGCATCATCTGCTACGTTCATGATATTTAACAAATCTACTTCGCATTCGCTTAAAAGTCTAAAATCTGAAACAGGTAAGTACTGACACATACTATAACCATACAAGTTATTGCAATCGATGTAAACTAGAAAAGAATCTGGTTCTGTAAAATCATATTGTGGCATATATTTATTGTTTGCACGAGCATATCGCGTTGAGCACATACAGATACCTCCCCGTATCCCTTTCTGTATAAAACGTATAATTTCTAAGTCAGTTAATAATTCTAACTGAATGCCGGTCTTAAGTAACATAGCATCGAATGAAAGACTTGGAGCTGTTAAGTAAAAAGCAGGATCTAATTGATAGTTCAATTTACAAATTTCACGGAAATTTTCAAATACATCAGTCAATAGCAATACATCGGTTTTTAGATAAAGGTCTGTGTACCCACCCATATCTTGTATTCTAAATGTAGACCAAACTTCCTGAGCATGAGCGTAATCTTTATCACTTATATCTTCATCAGTTAAAGAATTATAGAAACCTTTTTTGTGTGGAAGTTGTTTCTCGGAAAATGATTTCCAATGTGTCATATGATCATACGGATATACTCCTTTGCGTGTTAATAATTTAAATTCAGTTGCGTTTGGAAAATATTTTTTTAAATGCTTAAAATCTGTTTTATCTAACCCACTCGCTAATTTTTCCAAACTGGTTCCTAAGAATTGAAACGAATCGACAAATCGTATTTGAGCATATTTTTCATTCTTTAACTGTAAAAATTTTGTAAATGATACGTATTTTTCCTTATTTTTAGGTATGACTTTAACAGGTCCTAAACTATCGGCTAATTCTTTGATGAACAGATGACAGTCATAGCCGGATAGGTTATGGAAAAAAACGGGAACTAATTTAGGAACGCTAAACCGTAAGTTACAGTATTGATGCGCAGCACCTCGATAACTTCCAGTGAGGTGACAATGATCTCTCACTTTGTCAAAAAATAATAATTGCTTACAAATATGACAAACATCGGTACGCGCATAGGCCTCTGCGTCATATTCATCGAATTCCATCGCAATTTCTTTATCTAAGATGTCATAAATCTTTTTAACGTCAAAATACAGTTTATCAAGAAATTTTTGGACACAGTCTTTTCCTCGATACTGTACAAAAGAATTCAGACTGGTATCGTACGAGCACACTATGTGATAAGCAAAAGCTGATGGAATGTGCTGTTGACGCTGAGAAGTAAAACTTAATGAAGGGTCAGGCTCACAGCCATCGAACGGTATAAGAAGAGTTTCAAAGTCAGCATAGACCACAAAAGGAACGTCTTGCTTCCGTTCGAAATTTTTGAATTGTAGATAAGTTCCTTTCTCAGGCAGTACTGTACAAACGCCGCTGCATGTATGATTATCAAGATTAACTTCAGAAGTAAAAAATAGCAAGCAATCATCACAAAAATATAGTTTCTTATGATTTTTCGTAATTTGACTTCTTACAAGTCGAGAAAGGTTTTTTATCAAAACAAAGTGACATAGAACATTATTTTCAAGTAGAAGCAAGTTAATTTTAGTTCTGGTTTTGGATTTATATCCAGACTTATAAATGGGACCTACAACTATCTGATTATTCTTTAATGAATATACGTTTACACTTAAATGTGGATTGTTTTGTTCGAATTTCGCGATATCCGTAAACGTTACTGGGAAAGATATATCGTCGGTGTTTAGGACCTGTTCAAAGTGCGGATACGACGACGTACGGTCACCGTTCTTTTTAGCCGGGTACAAAGCGGCAACGACGCTCCACAAAAAACAATATTCATCTTTATTCCTGATGTTAATACACGCCTTTTTCTTTTTTATCGCTAGTGGTAAATCTACATAAGTTGAACCAGACCCTCTTAGAGGATCATATCTATTAATGTTAACTTCTAAGGAAACATTACTTAAAAAAGTCCAACCACTGTCACGATCCTCAAATTCTTCAACTTTGTTCTTAATAGTATTTACGAGTGTTTCAAACAACTCGTTAAAATCAAAATTGCGATGAATCGTTAAATTTTTTGTAACAAACGACTTAATGTTATTTACCTCGTTCTTAAATAAAAGAAAATCGGCAAAATATTCAAAATTTACTTTTAAACATATATGCTTATTTAGAGACATTTGCAAAAGATTATAAATTTTAGAAAATATACTATGCAAGAATGAATCGGGTAAAGAGCATCGGTACTCATCTGTAGGAGTAATTCTGTATGTAACGATGCGACCTCTAAACGCACTCGCGAGTTCGACAACACCGGCGTCGTCGTGCGCCCGCGACACTGCGCACCTGCGCTTGTGCGCGCTGCTGCGCAGGTGTCCTACCCATTGTCTGCTGCCTACTTGCATCGAACACTCTGAGCAAAAAGGCATCGTAGCAATTCAGAAAAATAAAGTATACAACTTGTTACCTAACGCTAATCTATAGTCTTTTTAGTTAATTACTTATCCACTTAACTAAATGAATGATTACCGTACCTCATTAATACCTAAGTTACGACTGTAACTTTACCTGGACGTGGGCTCAAAAAAACCGGATTAAATATAAAAACCTATTGTAAAAAATATTTTACTTGCTTAGTTAATTTATTTATTTAATATTTGTTTTATTACTATAAAATACAGGCTTATCTTTAAACAACGACTTTGACCGCTTTAAAAACTGCTGCAAGTAGTCCCACTCAGGCTGGTCTGGCTCTAGCTGCACCTTGAGTGTGACAAGCGCCTTGGTGTACCGCTGGTCGGGCGCTACGGCCAACGCCTCGTCCGTGCTGTATACGCGCGTCTCCACGTAGTAGCGACCGTCGAGCGGAGTACGCCGCAGGAGCGTGCCGTGCGCGGTCTTGTTGGCGAGGCTGCTGTCGAGTCGTTTGCCCTGCCTGACGCGTGACGCACGCTCGGCTGTAACTTCTTCGTCGTCCGACACCAACCCGAACAAATTCAACGACTCCTTTGAGCTCGACTTAGCCTTTTTCGATGAACCAGACCTGTAAAAGACAAAAGAGATTGTATTATATCCTATGTTAGGACAATCAGCAAGAACGTGAAACAACTCAACAATAATTGATATTACTATGTTGTTGTAGAACGCAATGTTCCTATCCTACGATTGACACCTGCAATCTTCGAATTTATCTAACCCACTATGATCGATAAAGAAAACAACACTTCAATACAAAAAAAAACCCACTCTATCAGTGATGAACCTAAAACGAAATTACCACTTCACTTGCATAAATAACTCATATCTTACCTGATAGTATCGCGAGAGATTGGTTTTCTCTTAGGCTTAGGCTTCTGCGCTGGCTCGAACAGTTCTTGCTCGGAGTCAGACCTGAAAAGATAAATTTAATAATATTGTTAGTCTCCTAGCTAATACTGATCAGCAACAGCATACTAACACCGTTCACTCATTCATAATCATTTTAGTGTTCAATTGTTATCCACTTCAATCTAATTCATTAATATGTGTACTGTTGGCATACCCTAATAAATAAATATTGTGGTATTATCACATAAAATCTTCACTAACGATTCGAAGATTTAATAAATACTATGACGACAGCATAAATTAAACCTTACCTGATGTTATCTCGAGATGTTGGTTTTGTCTTAGGTTTGGTCTTCTGCACTGGTTGGAAGACTTCAAACTCGGAGTCAGACCTGAAAAAGTAACGCAAAATTGAGTATCGGAAAAAGACAATGCATACTTACACTGATCCTTCATTGTAAGTGTGACGATCTTTAAAACTATCTCATTGTTATTTTCTCCGTACGAAACTTGGAGGAAATAGTAATTACAACCAACTATCAGTAAACCTTTCAAAGTACTTACATAATGAACACTCACAAATAAAGTACTGTGGCTGAAGATCTGGGTGCTGGGGAGACTCCTCGACGACGACTGACGACACTGTTGCAGCTAGTTCCTTGGCTCGAAGCACTTTGAAGAACAGAATGAACCACTACTCGAAAATTTCGCATTATATAGGAACTTATTGAAAATTCATCAATTTTTACTAGGGTTGTCACAAATGTATCTGTTTTTGAAACCTGAATAAGAAAAACTACAACGAAAAATAGTATTAAAATATATACTTATTTATATCCAAATTATACGAATGAATGTATCTAAAAATCGAAAGGTCGGTCAACTGGTTTTAACTTTAAGTCTAACACAAAGAGATCAATACGAAGTGATAGTCGATGCACTGTGCTGGTGCAAAAGTTGATGAAGGTTGATGAGCTGTTGACTGTACGTGAAAAAATTATCCTGAATGTTGTTTCAGTAAATCTACGTTAGTGAAAAACGTAATCAACTTTCATTAGAAAAAACAATTTGTATTTTTTTTAAGTAAAGTAGTTTATAAGTATTTTGTTTCTAGTTATTCCTTTTTTCTTTGTATACTAGTTTTAGTAAGACATTTCTGTGACGTCATTATTATGTCATCAATAATTAAAAATATTTGTTATTAAATAGAAAAAAACAATACAATGTATAATATTTATACATTGTTATTACAGATTTTGACTATTGTAACATTAAGCAAACAATCAATACCTATATGTTTAACAGGTCAGTACACTAGGATTGTCCTAAAACTAATTGAATACTATTACTACTAAAGTAAAATCTTACAGCAAAATCTTGTTGTCGACGTCCCACTACGACTGACTCTCTCTCGTCACTCGTGACAACCCTATCGAGAGTTGCGCGCTAGACATTTTTCGCCGTGGTGCCGTGTGCAATAACCTATTTAAATGACTTTACGTATTGACCTTTAATTTGCTCGTTAAAAACTTTCCATTCATTATTGAAATAATTCAATTTCAAAGATTTATTATTTAAACACAAATTAAACAAAACATCAATTAAATTTTATACATAAAATATATTTATTAGGGTAGTTTATTGACATAATTGTGTTTTAAACGAAAGAAATTCATTATTAGATTTTAAAATTAATGTAAATAAGATACATATATACCCACGTTTTTAACTAAGACGACATTTGTTACTAAAAAGTTTTAAAAAATGCAGTAAAGACCTTGTAAATGCATTTTTATAACTTTCAATGTATTTGAATTTTTTATATATTACTAGCTGTGCCGCGCGAACTACGTTTCGCCATAATAAAAAATAGTTTACGACCTATTCTCAGACCTACTGAAAATATTCAAAAAATTTCATAAAGATCGGTCAAGCCGTTTCGGAGGTGTTTGATAACAAACACTGTGACACGAGAATTTTATATATTAGATTTATGTTTCAGTGTTATTAAAACAAACCAAAAAATAAGAATGAAACATTATTAAACACGAAAACTTATTGCAATTTTAATTAAAGTACAATCAACAGCACATCAACCTACGATAAATATTTAATTGGGTCTTTGTTAATTAATATAATAATAGTTTCATTGATTGAAAATCAGTTGTTATGACCTTTAAGTTTTTGGATATGTCGAACTGCCTTTACCATTTTTTTGTCGAGGGGAACCGTACTCGCCGTTGGCTAGACGACGAGCGTGTATGGGGCTCCCAGCAGAGTGCCGGCCTAACCACTAAACCACCCCGGTATTCTCCCTGCCCTTATAGGCGCGCGTGATAGGGTCCACACTGCGACTACCACGTAGTTAAAATGTGCATACGCTCATTATGCTGCTATTTATTTATATGCTTTATTATGTTAAACCTTATACATATTTAATTCAGACAGTAAGTAGGCATGCCTCCTACCCGGTGGATAAGTGACCTGGTTAGGGTTGAAGGAGATTCATAGGGAGGCCTATGTCTTCTGAGCAGAAGACCTAATGGCTGATGATGATGTTGATATTTGATTCTAATCGCTAGTCCATATCCACTTATTTAACTTACATATATTAATATCTAGTGAATGCTAATAAATAAAACCAAATTCAGTAAGTCGTACATATATATTAACCTTGGGCGTTAATAATTGTAATAAATAAATAATTGGGTTTAACCATTATTTCTATATAGGTTTTCAAACGAATAATTTACATTTTGATATATACTTACATATAAAATTAAGTATTTTTGCTATCATTTGGGTCCGTTTCTTTACACTTATATCAAACAAAACTGACAAGGATTATAAACATAAAATAAAAATCCTACGTCATATGGAGTACATCTTTTTATCTATTTTTAGTGCAAGCATAATATATATTTCATCATAACGCTTTCTGTTTGTACGCTAATACTAGAAAAACCGCTAGTATAACATTTTTCACATTTAGGAATGTCGCAAAATCATTTAAACAAAGTGTCCTCTGTCCAAAGGTTCTCCGGAAGATATCACTCTTAGCGATAAGACTGTCGAAATTGTACATTTTAGCTTTGTAAAACTTCTGTAACTGTACTACTTTCGTGGTGAGTAATAAAGAGTATCTTTCTATCATCACTTCGTAGCCCAGGGTCTGATTTGCTTGGAATGACAATCACTCCAAAACATAGTTTTGACTGAGGTTTTTACAGCCGATCTGTCTGACGCCAACTTTCTTTGGATATAATAATAATAATGTCCTCCTAACCGATATTCGGTCACGGCGGACAATCTCCACAGAGACTAGCCATCTGCGCAGGAGATATTATAGGGCACAAGTGACTGCGCAAACGCAAGTGCACTCTCTGTTCCTTCACTCGCCTAGTCCGATGGGACGGTTAACCGACACGATCGGGGTGAGATCAGGCGCAGGACCCACTGTTTAACGTGCCTTCCGAAGCACGGAGGAGCTTGAGATGTTTCTTATTTTGGTCACCCATCCTAGGACTGACCACAGCGAACGTTGCTGTGGTCAGTCAAACAAAACCGTATTTCTAGCTGCAATATTCAATTCAATTTAAAATAATTATTTTTGAAGACAAAACAAGTGTAATTAGGTCGCGGACGCCGCGGTCACACCGGACGCGGCGAGCCATACGACACTAAGAATTTGCTGACAGTAAATACTTAACTACTTAATGGCGCAACGAGCCATATGACGCTAAACATTTGCTGACAGAAAATACTTAACTACTGAAATGGTTAGATTTGAAGTAAATTATTTTGAATGATAATTTATCAAAACATAACCAGCAATCGCTGGTTCGAATCATTAGGTGATTTTGTACTTAAACACGGAATAATACGAGCGTAAACTTCTAAACTGAAAATTTACTTTTGTAACTGTAAAAATCTGCTACCACGTGTTTTATTGTTCCTTATAGATGGAGTGAAATCGTGTCTGCGATTGAACGAGATATAGAAGGAACAATAATACACTACTGATCTATCTGCTCACGCGACGAATTCTATATTTGTCACAATAGAATTTAACGCTATAATTACATTGAAATGATACAACCTTGGCTTTGTGTCTCTGTTTCCTGTAAAACGATTATAAAGGTTTTTTTTGTACAACTAACCATCTGAAGATAGCTACAGACAACTTTAGTACATGTGGTTCTTGTAACTTGTGACGTCTGTAGCTCAAAAGTAACAGAATACCCAGACCCAGTAATATTTTTGTCTGTCTGACCCTGCAAACCAATGCAAGTACTGTTGCTTTGGGGTAGTAACGAGTAATATTCCGATCCTCTCTTTCTTTATTGTTAACAGTGGTGGCAGACGAGCCACCTAATGGTTAGTGGTAACCACCGCTCATGGACATCTGCAATGCTAGCTCAGTTACCGCCTACCTGGAGAAAGGTGCTCTTTTTAAACATCGTTTGAAATTGGACATATCGTAGTGCTCGGGAAACACAGCTGCTGGAGGTCGTTCCAGAGTCTGGACGACTGGACGTACGTGCAACCGATCGTTCATTTCGAATCATCATCATCATCATTTCAGCCAAGAGACGCCCACTGCTGGACATAGGCCTCCCCAGGGATCTCCAAACCGATCGTTCCTGCACCTCTCGCATCCAGCGGCTTCCCGCGACCTTCACCAGATCACCAGCTTGTGGGGGGCCTAACAACGCTGGGTCTTCCGGCACGCAGCCGCCACTCGAGGACCTTTCCGCCCCAAAGGCCGTCAATTCGGCAAACTATGTGTCCTGCCCACTGCCATTTGCAATTCCTTGGGCTATGTCGGTGACTCCAGTTCTTCTACGGATCTCATCATTTCTGATGCGAACGCGTAAAGAAACCCCGAGCATAGCCCTCTCCATTGCCCTTTGAGTGACATTGAGCCATCTGATGAGACCCATTGTAAGCCGCCACGTCTCAGTTCCGTACGTCATCACTGGCAACACGTACGAATTGAAGATTGCGTCTTAAGACACCGCGGTAGATTGGCCTTGAATTCTTATATTATATTCTCGGCCAATAGCAACTAGAGCCATAAAAAATACAATCCACTCCAATCGAGAGGTCCCCAACACCGTATTGGGACGTCTAAGAATTGAAATGATGAGGTTTTAAGGTTGAAATGATGAGGTTTTAAGGCAATATCACTCCCATGGTGAATAAAAAAGTTGTTAATAGAGGTGTCGTTTAATCTGGTGATGGCGTAATCGTAAATTAGGCGGGCGGGAGCAATTAAATCAGCGCAGACAGGCCCGCCCTGTCAACAATGAGTCACATGGCAATTAACTGGTCTGCACATTAATGGAGCATGAATGTCGTGAGTGGAAAATGGAATTTTCATGGCTAGAGTGAACAGGTACTATTTGAGTTTGCGTGCACCATCTTAAGTCTTAACTCTCTATCAGACAAAATTGTAGTGAAACTCACTCAAGTGGCATATAAATAAAATTAGGGTAGCGTTAAAACAACCCTCGTGGGGAGGTGCCCACCTCACAGAAGACCGCAGCCAAATGACGTCACATGCATTCCTGCGTATGTGAGGTGCCTGACGTCACTTGCATGGACGCTGGTTCTGGTCTGGTCGCAGCTGTTTATAATTCACATTAGCGCGTGCACTCAGCGAACGATTGCTAAGGTTAAGCAACGTTGGCTGTGGTCAGTTCTATGATGGGTGACCAAAATACGAAACATATCGAGCTCCTCCGTGTTTCAGAACACCGTTCCATCGGACTATGTGAGTAAAGAAACAGAGACTGCACTTGCAACTTTAATATTAGCTGCCACCGTTTTACCTAAGTTTCTCGCCATAATAACAATGCTTATAATATGCCAGTTCCTTTAATTGCTCTAAAAAATCAGTTTTATGTAAGTAATATTCAAAATGAATATATTCTAATAAACATGCAAAGTCAACATTTATTTTTTCCCGATATCTTTAACAAATATCGTTAATGTACACAGAAATAAATACAAAAACTTAACAAATTATATACTAAAACCTTCCTCGAGAATCACGCTATCGAGTGGTGAAAACAGTAGTTTTTGAGTTTATCGCGAACAGACAGACAGACGCGGCGGGGGACTTTGTTTTATAATATGTAAGGATATACGTATTATTTGTACGACTTTGTTATGACTGTATATAGATTATTACTATTATTATATTTCTGCATTTCAATGCATTTTTATTACAAAAAAATCAACTCATCCAGTGAAAACAGATCATTATCCTGTAATTAGCTTTATGTTTACATTATAAGTTAACCACTCTGTATTTCAGCTGTTGGTCTTCCTAACAGATAAAATAAATAAATAAATAAATAATGAAAGTTTTATATGTATTCACTGTCTTCATTGTTATCTGCCGCCATCATTCATATGCTCTTCACCAACTGCTACATGTGGGACTCTCAAGCAGCAAGCCTTCACTAAGCTCGATATCCAAACATACTCATAACGAGAGACCTTCAAAGGTCGTCCATCCGCATGAACAACACAAAACGATGAAACTGCCCCAGCCCACCAATAACTGGCTTCACACGGGAAACTCCTCATCAATGTAATGAAGTGGCCAGGTAATTATGCCGCGTAATATATTTATAAGGCATTAAAAATAGGTAATCATCTACAAAGGCATGCTGGTTTCAGCGCTGGTGGGTAATTTGTCGCTTTACTTGCAACACTTGACTAGTGAGATATATTCAGGGTTGTCAACTAAACGATTGGTGGCGACTTGATGTATGAAACTAGTTTTAAACTCTTGAGTTTCTTGCAACACTTCCTATTTCAAAGTAAATAATTGTATTGTCTTGTACTGACGCTCCTACGGTGAAGAAAAACATCGCGAGGAATCCTGCATTCACCTGCGAAGTAATTCAAACTAGGTGTACGTGAAGTCAACCGATCCGCACTGGGCCAGCGTGGTTTGTCTAAGGCCTAATCGCTCTAACTAGTAAGGGTAGGCTCGTGCCCCTCGGTGGGGACGTACGAGTATATGAGCTGCGATGATGATGCTGATGAATTGTATTGTCAGAAATTGGAAACGGTGATTAATAAAAACAACATTCAAACTGAGTTAAATGTTGCATAATAATAACAGTACAAGTATAATATTGTAATATTATAATTTACATATTGTAATTTTCACCTCCGTACCGCAGGCAAGTCGCTTACTGATCAGAGGGATGATTTTATAACGTATCGGCAATCGGTCATTGTATAATAACATCTTGCCTCAAAAACAATCTGGATTCCGTGGTGGCCATAGCACTGCAACAGGATTGTTGAACGTTGTTGATGACATTTTGAATGGGGTCAATGAGGGTAAGGGAGCTATTATGGTTCTTTTGGATTATTCGCGGGCTTTTGAAACTGTTAATCATGATTTAATTTTGGCTAAACTTGCTTTCTATGGTGTGCACAGTACTGCCTTACAATGGTTCTCGAGCTACCTGGGTGGCCGTTCTCAGCGTGTTGAGATTCGTGGTGACGACGGGATAGTAGTTAGATCTGATTCTGCCCCTATTAGTCGTGGAGTTCCGCAGGGATCTATACTTGGACCAATTCTGTTCATCCTTTATTGTGCTGATATTGTTGGTTGCATACGCAATACCATCTTTATGCTGATGATCTTGTCCACCCAGTGATACACTGTTAACTGTCCGTAAACTTAACGAGGATTTGGAGCGCATAGTTAAATGGTCACATGATAACGATTTAGTACTGGCTCGAAGTTGCAGATAAATCGAATCAACAGCTACAACCCCATAGTAAAAATTGAAGATAGTGTTATTGACAAAGTGGTGGAAGCTCGTAACCTGGATGTTCTCATTGATGATAGGCTTAGGTTCCACAACCATGTGGTTGAGGTTCTTAGAAACTGTTTCTATAGGTTGAAAGTATTATATAGAGTCAGGGCGTTTTTGAATATTGATGTGAGACTTTATTTGTGCGAGTCTCTGATTTTTTCCAAGCTTAATTATGCTGACACTGTTATAGGTAATTGCTTGTTTGGTTATACCAAGCGCCTTATACAGCGAACTCAAAATGCTTGTGCACGTTTCTGTTTCGATATCCCACGGAGAGCTCATGTAACTCCTTACTTGAATCAAAACAAGTTGATGTCGATGCAGTCTCGACAGTCCCTTCATTTTGCTTGTCTTCTGTTTGGGGTGATTAGGAATAAATCACCGACATATCTGTACGATAAGCTTGAGTTTTCACATCGCCCACTAAGAATGACTTCCCGTTTAATCTGTCCACAGACCAGTACAGCCGCATTTCGTGGCAGTTTCCGTTATTCTGCCGCGAAATGCTGGAATAATATTCCTCCTCCAATAAGAAATCTACTCAGTGTTGGCGTTTTTAAACGTAAATTTAAGGAACATCTGATAACCCGAAATATAAGGTAACTAGCTGTGCCCGCAAACTGCGTTTTGCCATAAATTTTTACCCGTTTTTGTTACATTTTTCTTCTTTGATGCTCGGCTGTTATTGGTCGTAGCGTAGTGTGTAATAAAGCCTATGGTCTTTCTCGATAAATGGACTATCCAACACAAAAAATAATTTTTCAATTTGAATCAGTAGTTCCTGTGACCAAACCTCCTGTAACCCAAGAAACAATCAAGCAAACTCTTAATCTTTATAATGTTAGTAAGTAGTCAGGGAAGTAAGTAAGTATAGAGGGATGGGCTAGATAGCTGTTTTTGTATTTGGTCTTATCCATATTTAGATTATAATTTATGTCATGTACAGTACAACTGAATGGATTTGCGCTGGTTCACAGTGATGCTCTCTTACTCATTTTATATATTTTTATATATTTTTGTCTGGTATTCACGGAAGATCAGCGTCGAGGCGTCTTACGATCATCCCGATATTGTGCTGAGTGGATACCATTTCACAACCGCAATAAGATGTAATTAAATTCAACTGTAATATTAGATTTAAGTGTTGTGAATAAATAATTTTCTATTCTATTCTATTCTATACCTTGATAGCTTTGTTTCAATAAAAAAACAATTTTTATTTATTTATTATTTTGTATTATCGCCGTCCGAGCGCTGTTAATCATATAAATCAACAAATACCTACTATACAAGTTTATTTTTTAATTACCAAAAAAATTTTGTGTGTTTGTTTGGTAATTAAAAATGAACTTGTATATTCGATGAACATTAATCCATTTCCTTTTCATCAAATCAAGTTATCCTAATCGATTACGATTATCGATCAATCGACGAGTGATAATATCACCGACCATGTGACTTGTATTGCATCCAATGTGTTATTAAAAAAACAGTTGTTCCATGCAAATGCGCATCATCCACTGAAACTAAATGTATTGGACAGCTGAATTTTTGGCGATTTCAACATCGGCCCCATAGTAAAAGTTGTTCAGTACACTTGTCTGAACAAGTACACAAAATTTGGCTCGTGCTTGAAAAGTAACCCTGTATATGCGCACGCGAAATAACTCCGCCGTGCGAAAAGCTAAAGGCCAGCCCTAGCCGGGACAAGTTTCAAAGATTATGGAGTTGAAGTGAGTTACTGTAATAATGATGGATCTGTCTTTAATAATGGCCGAACTGGTAATACTGGCTGGGGGATTACGGCGGACGCTGATTATTTGCCCACTGACAGATTTGTCGAGTTTCTCAACTTGTCAGTGTACTGATAACAGCTTCTCCGATTGGGGACTTAGTTGAAATGTTGCAACTAGAAGTTGGTTAAAGGTTAATTTTTATTTGGACACGAGAATTTCTTTATTTTTACTAAAAACGAGGAGACATAATAAAACTAGTGTGGAATTAGATCACCCAGAAGATTTAAGGAAACAAAATAAGTAAATTAATATCATGTAGAATTTGATCACCCAGGTGATTTGGTGCCGGGTGATCAAAATGTGGAATTTAATCACGTGGATATCACCCAGGAGCAGCTCAAAGTGGAATAATCCGATTGGTCAACGTCATGTACGCGCTTATTTATTTAACAGTTATTTTAATATTGTTTATTTGAAAAATATATTGATATTTAACATATCGATATATTAAAAATATTGATGATAATTAAAAAATATTACATTTATTACATTTCCTTCATTTGATTCCTATTTTTAACCGACTTCAAAAAAGGAGGAGGTTATCAATTCGGTTGTATTTTTTATGTGTGTTAACTAATAAGTCCGTCATTTTTAAACCGATTTCCAAAATTCTTTTTGTATTTGATAGAGTATACTGCAAGGGTGGTCCCATGGTCACCAAAGTCACTATCTGATGGTGGGATCCAATAGAAAATAGAGGAAAACACTAATTTAAAATTTGGGTTTCTTTAACTAAAAAGATTTCATTCACTAAAAAGTTAAAAATAAAATTTAAAAAAAATAAAACCGACTTCAAAAACACTAAAAACTTAAAAATAATATAGGAATAGGTACAGACAACATCACACTTCTATATTGAAGTCGGTGACAAATTTTAACACTTTCTAGATCATCGTTTGGCACCGACTTCAATATAGAAGTGTGATGTTGTCTGTACCTATTCCTATATTATTTTTAAGTTTTTAGTGTTTTTGAATTCGGTTTTATTTTTTGTAAAAAAAAATTTGTTTTCTTAATTTTTGATCGCGGAACGAGCTACCGCCAACATCGACTATAATAAAATTTTACTATAATTTATATTTTAATTTTATTTTATTTGTTGTATGTTAAGTAATAGAGTTTATTTATTAACAAAAATATTTACCAACAGTTTTTAAGACAACTCTTTACTGATTTAATTTAACTTAACCCTATACATATTTTTCCAACACTTTTTCGATAGATAACTTATCCACATTCCTACGATAAATTAATGTAGTTCGTTGATGTTTTTATATTTTATAAAATGACACTATATTGCAAATAGTACTATTATAGATTAGAACCGCACTATTTGCTTATAACACACGCGTATTTTATGAGCTGCTGTATGTATCTAAAACCGGTGAAATTAGATCGACTTTAATTTGGTAGTGTGTTAAAGGTACTTATTTTCTATAGTTTGTAATCTGTCCACGTCAAACCGTCAAATTATGAACTAACCTGCATTTACAGAAAGGGTTCACAATCTTTTCTGGTCCATAAAATCGAACAGATTGTGAATCCTTTCTGTAAATGTAGGTTAGTTCATAATTCGACGGTTAAAGTTGATATGACGGACAATTTATCTTTATTACATACACTGCTAGAATGAACGTCTATACCTATCTCAAAACGGTTGCCCATGTGGCTGGACTGACCCATTCCCAGCCACTTAGGGAAGTTGGAGACAGAGTAAGAGAGTAAGAGAGTAAGAGAGCCAACGAAGGCAGTTGAAGGGTATAGAGTAGAAGAGATGCCTGGGAAGGCACCTCTCCTACTGTGCCGCCTGCGTCGAGATAGCACGAAGGCTTATTTATTCATTTATACGTTGCTTTCATGTTGTACATTTGCTGATGTTATGAAATTTGGGTATTATTTCAAACATGAAGCAGGCAGGGCAGGCAGGGGCAGTGCATCTTTAATACATATCAAATTTTTTACTAGTTTATTTTCTTTTAATTGACAATCATCATACAAAAGAATAAAACTATGTAATAATACATATATGACGAAAAAAATGTACAATTAGTCCTTTAAAGCTATACAATTTTTTTGGGTATATGATGAGGAGCTTGGTGGCGCATTGGCGCGTGCACTCAGCGAATGATTGCTAAGGTTAAGCAACGTTCGCTGTGGTCAGTCCTAGGATGGGTGACCAAAATAAGAAACATCTCAAGCTCCTCCGTGCTTCGGAAGGCACGTTAAACAGTGGGTCCTGCGCCTGATCTCGCCCCGGTCGTGTCGGCTAACCGTCCCATCGGACTAGGCGAGTGAAGGAACAGAGAGTGCACTTGCGTTTGCGCAATCACTTGTGCACTATAATATCTCCTGCGCAGATGGCTAGTCTCTGTGGAGATTGGCCGCTGTGACCGAATATCGGTTAGGAGGACATTATATGTCCGTCGTAAAGTTATAATTAATCATAAAAGTATTGAGTTTAATTGTATTATTATTAAGTTAATTATAGATATATTCAATATCATTGGGTAATTAATAGACATATAAATATTGATATGAATTGCAGCATTATTAAATTCATTAAAGATGCATTCAATGTCATTGTGTAATTAATCAACAGTCTTTATGGATGAGCTATCGTTATTCTCAATTCAATTCTCTAACGTTAACATCGGTTAACAGTTTTCCCGCTTCTCAGCTTATGCCAGGTTTTTGCTACGGACGGTTATGTTCTGACCTGTTTTGACATATTTTCCATTGAATAAATGTCAAAATTTAACCGTCCTTAACAAAAACGCATCGTTTTTTGAAAATAGAGACCGAGCATTAGTCTCCGCAGTGAATATCGGCACTGCAGCAGGCGTAGCATGGGCTGCCGAAATTTGAAATTTGTGATAAGACTCAATGGTATCCTTTGAAGAGCATCAAGAAATTTTTATCACGTCAGTCACTAAGGCTGCGTTCCGAAAATCAATAAGAACCACTATTAGCGCGCTCAAACGCGTCCCGAAATGTTATGCGCGCTTATGTCACTGAAATTGTGAGATAATGCGTGACTCAAGTCCAGTCTTGGCAGCCCGTTCTCCGCCTGCAGGTCGATATTTTTCTGACGAAATCAGCTAGCATGAGAACTCCGTTGAGACTCTACGCGAGGAAATCGCCAGGCTAGTGTCCAGAACTCCATTAAGGTATGCTCAACAGAAAAACAAAACTCTTCACCGACGTGTCTATCCAGCGTGATGTAGGAAACCAGTTCCTTCTGATCTAAGCAGAGACTTGCCCAACAGTGGGACTGATGGCCAATTTCAGTTAACGTGTCTTAGCTTAAGAAACTCTTGATGCTCTTCACTCTTGTCGAGGTTAGGCAAGCGAGGGAGCGCGAGCACGAGACTGTGGTCGGGTCCCTCGCGTCACCTCGCCTCGCACAACCTCGTCGAATTTCGCCTCACCCGACTTCGACGAAAGTGAAGAGCTAGCATAAAAAGTACTTATGATGTCAATTTTTGTCTTTAATGAAAAGAATGTGACAGCATGCCACATACCGGAGGGAGACTCTGTACCAGGTCATGTACTTGGGTACCTCCGTCTTACCTATTTCTACTGCAAGGCAGCAGTGCTTGCATTGCTGTGTTCCGGTTTGAAGGGTAAGATATGGCATTGAAATTACTTGGTACCGTGACTTTACATCTTAAGTCACAAATTAGCAACGTAGAACGTACACTGTGGTTCTTTTGCGGGTTGCATTTTTGCTGCGAATCTCACAGGAGCCACATGTATTATAGGTGACTGTTACCACTTACCATCAGTTGGGCAGTTTGATTGTTTGCCAACTTAATTGCAATAATAAAAAGTGAAGACTTAGCATAAAAAGTATGCTGTCAATTTTTGAAAAGAATGTGACAGCATGCCAGCTAGGCACCTAAGAGTATCCTTAGCTTACAAGGTTGTTGAAATTGGCCATGATTCGTTGAAGTGAACGTAAACGTCCAATATTCGTTCGGCTATTTCCAAGAAACAAACAAATATAACGTTTTTATTACATTCATAGATTGCCATATAATGTGTATATTTCACGTCATTCGTCCCACAGTAAGTACAGGAATGCAGTTTGAACAATCAAAGACGCTAAACTAAGTCAGATATGACAATTCAAGTAATACAACAAGTTAATTGGTTAGATTTGCAGAAGTATACCTCATTCCGTCGCCATAAGAGTTATTGCACCAATCTCGAGTGTATCAGCTAGCTTTGTGATAGCTTTGTAAAGATCATACTAGTTTATGCCCCGGCATTGTTCAGTGAAATACGTTCATATTACATTAAGGCGGGTGTAGCTCGAAAACGATGGGTTTTTCCAGAAATCTCTGAATTGAATCGAAACTTATTTTATTGAGTATAAGTTTTACATAGTTTAAAATTAAAGTTCTTTCCATTTAAGGGGATGGTCAAGGCGTTTCTTTGTCTAACAATTCTGTCAGCACCGGTGTACCGTTCCTCTTACAAACCGGGCCCTTCAAATGATGCAAGGAAATGCAAGGTTTCAAGGCTTGCCGTGAAACCTTGCATTTCGGGCTTTCGGCAAGGTGAGGGTAGCTAGTGTAGTGTATGCACTAGCTAACTTTGCATTTGATTTCCACTTCCACTCGTCATCAAGTGGATCTGTCAGTGTGTGTATTAGTCTATAAAAAATTACAAAAAACTCGCCGGAAAAAGGGACTTATTTGGATTTTATTACATATTTATTTAAAATAAGTAGAAAGTGAAAGAATACAATATATAAGTACATACTTTGATTACGATGCAAACAACTTATTCAAACTGTGAAGAAGTGAAGTTGGTACTAAATAACACTAAACAGTATCAATCTTGCGTTCTAATAACCGGTTTTTATTACTCCAAACCGGTTTACTGATTAAAACCTTCATGAAAAAACTCTTTCAAGAACCGGTTAAAAATCGGTTTACTGGAACGAAACCGTAATGGAAAGGTTTCGCTCCAAGTAGGTACATGATAACGGTTTGAAAATTTTACCTGTATCCGAGCCTCGCTTTGGACCACTCATATGTTTCTCGTAACAGCGACGAATTAAAGCTTGACTTGACGCTAACAGTAACTTCATCCTACCTAATCCTGCCGCCAAGCAGCGGTGCTTGCATTGCTGTGTTGGGTTTGAAGGATAAGTCAGGCGGTGAAATCACTGGGTACTGTGACGTGATATCTTATGCCACAAGTGGACAACGTACATTGGGGACCTTCTAGGGGTTGTAGTTTTGCAAATCATACAGGAACCACATGTATATTATAGGTGACTGTGGTCATTTACCATCAGGTTGGTAGCTTGCTTGTTTGCCAACCTAAATCCATACTAATATTATAAATGGGAAAGTGTATGTGTGTGTTTGTTTGTCCGTCTTTCACGGCAAAACGGAGCGACGAATTGACGTGATTTTTTAAGTGGAGATAGTTGAAGGGATGGAGAGTGACATAGGCTACTATTTGTCTTTTTCTAAACCCCCACTTCCCTAAAATGGGGGATGGAAGTTCGTATGGAGCATTCCGCAATTTTCAAGGTAGAAAGCTAAAAATTGGTGTTGTCTATTTGTGACTAACAAAAAATCGTGCATCATTTTTTTTTAAATCTGCCCCCAACCCCTTAAAAGAGGGGGTGAAATTTTTTATGGGACTATTCGCAGTTTTCAAGGTAGGAAGCTAAAAATCGGTACACAGCTATAGACTCTTTGTTACCAACGAAAAATTCCTGCCTTTTTTTTTTGGAAACCTTCCGTGTTACCCCGATGTTAACGCGAGCGAAACCGCGGGCAAAAGCTAGTAGTTTTAGAAAATAAAACACATATAGGGTAGGCGACGGGCAGGAACACTCGCCTTAAGCCCACAGAGGCTTCCTGGTGCGCTACGATAGTAAAATCCTTGAAATTACGATGCATATACACTATCACAGTAAGCGACCGCTATTTGAATTTGGGGTCAAAATCAAAATAGTTTTTATTTGAATGTCTGCCTGGTGACATAAATTGACTTAAGTACATGTTGGTTACGCCGCCGCAATGCCAGTCCCACGAACAACAATTTTCTATGTAACATTTGGTGTAATAATTTTCAGAACCGTTCATTAATATTTATGTATGTGAAACATTACTTAATAATCTTTACTTACAAAGCTTCTGCATATTCTAAACACCAATTTATCTTGTATTTGGGACTGAATGTTCAGGATACGCAATGTGGCAGCTACTCGAAACCGTGACGAAAACGGAAAAAAAAACAGGAAATAAATTATAGGAATTTTTAAAATACCTGGTCTCTCTGACGTGTGTGTCAGCGGTGGTGGGTTAAACAAGAAATCACTGACTATATCTGCGTAGTTCAAATCAGATTTTCGTATAAAAATACACCACATGTATTTAGTTTTCCCAGTGCGTTTGAAGTTGAGAAACTTCAGTGTTATCTGGCGTATATTTTTTTAATTTACGAAAATTTTACTTAAGAGGATTGCGAAGCTGTATAAATTTTCATGCAAGCAAAAAGCGATAACGCTTTTTTTCCTTCTTTACATTGTCCGATTTTCATAATTTTTGGAAATGTTGTAGATGTAATAAAGATCTAGATTTGTACGTTTAGATTTTGAATTATTGCATCTAAATACCTATCCATATTTTGACTTAAAAACTATCTCGATCGTTATTAGCTTTTTTGGCTAAATAATACTGAATTACAAAAAAGCAAAACGTACAAACATAAATTAAGGTTTACTGAATCTAATGAGTCAATGGCCAGAATATTGGTTTCATTTCAATTTTTAGGTAAATCAACAAAATAAAACATTTCTAACTCCAATTACGTATAAGATCTATGGAATTTCTCGTTGTTGAAAGGACAAGCAAAATACGTGGAAAGTGAGTCAGGATTTGACTTGGCGTTTTCCTTGTAAAACACCGAGTGTAAGTGTTTAAATAGAAGCTTAGAACAAAAGCTGTCGAGTTAAAGCTCCCGTCCTCACTACCAATTAGCGCTCGCCACGGAAAGATAATGTTCACTTTGTGCCATAGACTATTTAACATACTAGACTCACCCTTTTACTTTGTTTATATAATATAATAAAACGTTTTTGGACAATCCGATACTCTGGAGTGAGTAGATGATACTTAGTGTGTGGATTGCCTATAAAAGAGCTAGAGATAAAACCAAACCATCGAACTACTAGACTATATCCCTTATAGCCTTAAAGTACCACATTAATTTCTTAAGGAGAACGAACACACTGACTCTAAAAATAAGTAGATACTTGCAACAAACAAAATCATTTTTGTTTTCACATTTATCCTCATCAAAGAATTGCAAATAACTTACCATTGTTGCACTAACTTCAATAAAACGCTTTAATTTTTAAGGTAATAAAAATTCGCACAATATGAAAAAGGGCCGGAACTTTAAGTCTCAGTTGTCAGATACTGATTCACTAGAAATGCAAAAAATGGTAGATGAATTATACTCGTAAATCTAAAAATTTAAATAAATGAAAGTTGAACATCCTTTGAAGCAATAATGCCTAGTGACCTGTCTAATAGAGTTGTAACAGCAACCTAATACTTTTAGCTCCATCTTGGAGCTCTTAGAGTAATCCAAATGAAACAATAAAATAAGTAGGTAAGTAAGTATATTTAAAGAACATCTTGGTTTCATGACCTAGACTTCGGTAAGCTAAACGAATTGGCCATCATACACTTAAAAATACCAAATAATAGATTGGTCACATTTTCATAGCTTTAGATACAAATATAGTACGCTATTTATATAAATACCTGTAGTACGTATCTCTAAGGTTGATTAAAAACCTAATCTAAAAAAAATTGTGACACTTTCTGCACATATTGTGTTAAATACACCTAAAACAGTACGTTAATAAATTCAAAAGCTCACTATACAAAATGGACGCTATAATACAAACTCAGCTGACTATAGTAATGGCGGGTCAGCGACCTCTCAGCTCAAAAACCTTTCTGTAAAAGTGTAAATTTATTCAAATTTCAAAAAACGAAGCGTATGCCCGCATCCTTTCCACGGCGCGAATGTGCGAGCGAGAGGAGTATAGTTGAACAGGTTGCGTGAGAGAGATAGGGGTATTTTTGAAGACTCCCACCAGAAACTCGTTTAACAATAGCTAAGTCCTGATGTGATGCGCATGCAATGATCGCCTCTAAAAATATCGTTCGCTTTTTATATTATATTGGAAACTACTTATTGTGTTGTTAACGTAAAACAGGTGGATTTTAAAATATGGCATTACAAGCCTTGTTTTGCTATAAAGTGTAATTAGAAATTTCATAAATATTTTCTACGTTCGCGTTATTTTTGTTTTCCCGTAGGAAATTTTTTCCTGTAGAATAATAACCATATGTCCTTCCCCTGGTCTCGAACTATCCCTATACCAACTTTCATCAAAAATCGGTTCAGTACTTTCGAAGCCTATTCAATACAAACAAACAATCAAATCTTTTTTATAATATTAGTACTTATAGATTACCTTTTTTTAAAAAAAAACACAAACAGGTTTCGGTCCTGGTGTCACGGGTCACGGGCCACAAGCAAAATTATTTGGGTGTCAATAGAAAATGTAATTCAAAGAATTGCCGCAGGTTGAGTATAGCTGCATTAAACTATATAATATAGGTTTTACTGTCAGTTTTGGCATCTTCACTGCTGGCTGGCTAGTGTGATGACTGACGTGATGACGACAATTTTTTAACCGATTTCGAAAAAGGAGGAGGTTCTACTCGTCTGTTCGGCTGTATTCATTGATTTACTACGATTACGTTTGGTAGTAAATCAATGGCTGTATTATTTTTTTTAAATGTATGTTCACCGATTACTACGCCATTAGTGAACCGATTTTCAAAATTATTTTTTTATTCGAAAGAATATATTCCCGAGTTGGTCCCATTGTCACCATGTCATGATCTGATGATGGGATCTCATGAAAATCGAGGGAAACCCTTGAATTTCATAGGCACGTCACTGTATGTACACGGATTACTCCGCAATTTGCGGACCGATTTTCAAAATTCTTTTTGTAATCAAAAGAGTATACTCCCGAGGTGGTCTTGTCATCATGCCATGATCTGATGATGGGATCCCATGAAATTCGAGGGGAAACCTTGAATTTCATAGGCACGTCCAACGTGTTTCATGTTTTTGCTGAAGATATTCAGGTATTTGCATCTGGTAGTCATCATATCATGTTACTGAGCTGATGATGGAAGGTTTCTGGTAGGTTAGGAGTTTGGAAATAATTCTTTCAGTACTGTTTAGAGCAGAAGACGTTCTAGTTTAAGTTATTCTGGTGTTTGCCTTGGTTCAAATTCTAAAACGCATCTATAACAAAATAAAAAGATTGAAAAAATTTTTTTTTACAAAAAAATTTAACCGACTTCATAAACACCAAAAACTCATAAATAATATAAGAGTACATACAACATCACAGTTTTATATTGAAGTCGGTGCCAAGCAATAATCACCTGGAAAGTCTTAAAAAATAAAAGAACAATTAAGTAATATAATAGTTACTTTAAATGTGGCACCAACTTCAATATAAAACAGTCTTATATTACTTATGACTTTTTGTGTGTTTTTGAAGTCGGTTTTATTTTTTTTTTCTCTTCTATCTCTCAGTCATGATTAATGGTAAGTTTCTCTTGGATTGTGATCTCCGGCACGGAAGTAGGATGGATAACGATAGGAGACGTCAGATACTCGTAGGAAAGGATTTTAACTCTCCAGGCAGACGCTTAATATTTGTATGTAATTTCATTATTAAACCTAGGGGCAGAGGGCTAATGATATTTATTTATTTAATCTTTATCGCACAGCATTAAAAATATGTACACGAAGCGGACTTAGGTAACGCCTCGGGTATTTTAAACCGGTCAACCAGTAGATTGTGGGAAATCTTGTGAACGGTGTACGAGCTAAAGAAAAAATATACAAGAGAACTGTTTAATACCAGGAATATTAATATCCATATATATGAACAGATAACAGAATATTAATCTATAATATACTAGCTTTCCACTCAAGACTTCGCCCGCGTTATTTTTTTCCCGTGGGAATTTTTCTTTCCGTAGGAAAGTTACCCTATGTCCTTCCCCTGGTCTTGAACTATCCCTATACCAACTTTCATCAAAATCGGTTCAGTAGTTTCGAAGCTTATTCAATAAATACAAACAAACAATCAAATCTTTCCTCTTTATAATATTAGTATAGATAATTCTTATATCCTTAGCGCCAAGCTTTTGGTAATCAGATTTTATTTCGACACATTCTAAAATGAAAACTTTCCAGTTGTCTAAATTCAAATTGCAAGAAATGTGTTTTTGTCTTGTTTTACTGTCATTGGAACAAAATATGTGAACGGTCTTTTGATACTGACGTGCACGTGTGCGGTATTAATTTGTGAAGACGCATAAAAAAAGTGATGCACAGAGTATAAATAATAACAGAACTAAATGTAATTGACAGAAATCTTGAATGATTCACGTGATATGTTGGTTGATGATAGTGGACTTATAAATAACTAACCCCAATATTTAGTCCAAAAATTTAACCAAAAACTAACTCTTTTAATCTGTATAATGATGATAACTCAGTATAATGGACTACTTAAATACCTACCTAAAAATTCTTATCTAAGTTCGCATGTCTATTGTACATAATACAAAAATGTTTAGTAGTACCAAAAACACTTTCAAACCATTGTAACCAGCCTAAGCCATAATAACCCAAATAATATATGGTAATAATATTGATTTGATTTGAAAGTGAACTAAATAATATTGATTTGATTATTTTTCCGCAAAAGGACGTCTATAAGACCTCAAGATAGTATTTTATTGCCAACTTTAAAAATAAAACAACAAAGTCATTAAAAATGTTTAGTAGTACCAAAAACACTTTCAAACCATTGTAACCACATAGCCTAAGCCATAATAACCCAAATAATATATGGTAATAATATTGATTTGATTTGAAAGTGAACTAAATAATATTGATTTGATTTGATTGTTTTTCCGCAAAAGGACGTCTATAAGACCTCAAGATAGTATTTTATTGCTAACTCTAAAAAATAAAACAACATAGTGATTATAAAAAAAATACTATCAGCATTTTTGTAACAAAACCTTAAATTGCTGTTTTATTGTAACTTAAGTACAACTTAAGCTTAATTTAGGTTTGATTTAGTTTTAGTTTTTAGTACTTTATAATAGTTCGGTTTACGTTAAATTTAGAATACATTATTCTAAAGTTGTTTTATTATTGTAAAATGTAGATATTAATTTTACTTATTGTGATAGATGTTTTATGTAACTTAATACTTATATTAATTGGGCTTCAATTTTGGATATTTTTTACGTATTCCATCAAACAATACACTCTGAATAACCTAACAATTAATAAAAAACTTTATTAAAATATATTCGTGAAAAAACATAGTCAGGTATAAGAGTTTATAATTGTTGGAACCGAAGAAATAGACATTTAAAAAAAGAATCGATTTACAATCGATTCCCTAATTCTTAAGTCAATAATTGAGGACGATTAATCGTCGAATCATCCGAATAAGATATTCGGTCGGTCGTAATTTAATTACCGCCTGGCAACATTATAAATTGAACCCTTTTTACTCTGTTCTCGCTGTTACGCCCTTACAGGCTTATTGTGGAACCGCAAGAAGTAATTTTAATTGAAGTTACTTTTTGTGATGTTTTTATTACAAACGATTGTTAGGTAGGTATGTACTTTAGAATCTCATCTTGTTTAATGACTTCACTTTTTATAGACCGATCAATTTAAGAGATAATATCGTGTTGATATAAATATTATTAATTGATGTTAAACCAATGCCAATTTACTGTCGTCATCTAGTACAAAAAAATATATTTCAAGTATCCTTTGTTGGATTGATTCATATTATGAATTAGATTCCAATCAAAACGAGAACAGGGAAGCGAATGATCTTAATCTGTCAATTAATATTTGAAGAGTATGGTTTGCATAGAAAATACTACCTGACTAGCTCGGGTTGACATCTATGATGTCATATTGCGGAATTTCGTTCTTATGTTTATAGCGCATTTATATGTTATAGAATGAAAAAAAATAGTATCTACAAAATGTACGAATACGTTCCATTTATATAAAACTCCGCTTTACCTATTTCTGCCACGGAGCAGCAGTGCTTGCATTGCTGTGTTCCGGTTTGAAGGGTAATGTATGGCAGTGAAATTACTGGGTACCGTGACTTTACATCTTATGTCACAACTTGGCAAAGTGCACTGTGGTTCTTGTGTGGGTTGCAAATTTGCTACGAATCTCACCAAGCCACATGTACTATACGTGACGATTACCACTTACCATCAGTGGGCAGTGTGCTTGTTTGCCAACTTAGTATTAAGGTATAAAAAAGTATAAAAACACATAACTATAAGCAATCAGCAGACATTTTCATTCAATAGCTGGCATTTTGTGAAGTAGATTTATTTAATTTTAATTGAAAGGTCATAAATGGTCCTAAGAACTCGTTAATCATATTTTTATGTACACAGCGAATGGTTCATTGTCTGAATTTAAGTCGATATTAAATAGTCGAATCGATAGTCGATACAAAATAACCGCACGAAAGATATCGAACGATCCGACCACGAACCGTCTCTACCGATTCGATATGAAACCGGATTCATGATTTACACCCCAATTAAGTGCATTTCGAAGATGTATGACACTGATTCAGCGGGGCCTGGGTTCGATTCTCGGTAGTGGTACAGCGGTCAGCGTCAACAATTATCGAAATACCCATCGTTTCAAATAATTCACGTCGCTCGCATGACGAAGGTGAAATTGTAATTAAGTCGAACGTTTTGTTTATTAAGTTCTTTTGTGTTTGTCCTATTTGCGTGTAAGTAAGTATTTTAACACAGGTTTTTAAGGGGCGATTCCACAAAAATATGACAACTTCATGTTCTCATGTATTATTTAGTTAATTATGAAGTATATTCAATAATTCTAAATGATTGGTATTGGTATAATCGAATCGTGTAAACAAATTTTAGAAATAATATTGAAATCACTTGAAAATTGTCCCTCCCTGATCGTTTACCTTCATTAAAAATCAGTTTTTTTGCTCACTTTGTTTAAAATTTACAAAAAATATAGAATTAATATCGGACAATCATTTTGCAATACTGGCATATAGAAAAACTTCTCTTTTGCCTAAGAGGTCTGTTAATACTGATAATATTATTATGAGTATTAACAGAACTCTTAGGGCCAATTGCCCTAACCTTGTCTTAGCTTAGGACGATGTTAAGTGGCATGCTGTCACATTCTTTTCATTATTTTTTATTTTATTTTATTTGGACCACCAGTGAAGGTGACATTATATCTTACATTTAATTACATACAACAACATACATACATACAAACATTATAAAAATACATATACGATAATTTCTATGTATGTCATTTTTTAAAATTCTTCAAAAAAAAACCAAATTAAATATTTAATCATTATTATTTTCAAAGTTACACCGATAGGTCGGTCACCCGTTTGTGCGCTGGCGGTACACCCCTGACTATGCTGTGAAACATATTGTTTCAAATGTTTCAATCTTAAAAATAAAATAGTGGCATTGACGTATATGAAAAAGTGGACATTATTTGGTTTTTTAATTGTAACTTCTTTTTTGGTTTGTGTGTAAGTAAATCCTACAGCCCCCTTTAAGGGTTCACTGGAAGGTCTATTATAATACAGATAATATTTTGAATTCGATAAAAAAAAAACAATGACTCGTACGCTGGAGTCCTTTAAGAATCAAGTCTGAAATTACTTCCTATCCTTAAATCCTTGGCTAAATCAGTCCTTCATTGTCCATAATTATTTACTATTGCCCCTATCCCCAATTTCCTTTGTGTATTTCCCTCGTCGAAGGTTGCCTGTAAGAGATTGCTTATTAGCAATAAGGTCGCCAGTGTAGTACCCATCAGCTGTATTGTTTTCGTTCTTTATTGTTAACGTCAGGCAATAATTTTTTTTTACAAAACATAGAACCGACTTCAAAAACACTGAAAACTTAAAAATAATCTTCTATATTGAAGTCGGCGCCAAACGATGATGATCTAGAAAGTGTTAAAATTTGTCACCGACTTCAATATAGAAGAAGATTATTTTTAAGTTTTCAGTGCTTTTGAAGACGGTTCTATTTTTTGTAAAAAAAAATTATTTTTAACTTTTTAGTGAATTAAATCTTTTTAGTGAAAAAAACCCTAATTTTGTTTAGTTAGTGTTTTCCTGGATTTTCTATGGGATCCCATCATCCGATCCTGACTTTGGTGACCATGGGACCACCCTTGCAGTATACTCTATCAAATACAAAAAGAATTTTGGAAATCGGTTTAAAAATGACGGAGTTATGAGGTTACAAACATAAAAAAAAAAAAATACAACCGAATTGATAACCTCCTCCTTTTTGAAGTCGGTTAAAATAGGTATGTAAATACCTCGTGTTTATCGTGATAATTCCCGTTTATATATTTATATTAATATTACATGTAATTTTATTATGCTTATATTCTAATGTTGGCGATTCAAAAGAGGAGACAAAAACCGACCAAGTGCGAGTCGGACTCGCGCACGAAGGGTTCCGTACCATTATCTATACAACATTTTATTTTTATTTGAATTAAGTATCTATTTTTTTTTAAAGAGAATATAGATCTAAATATTCTGGGAATATTTCAAGTGTCTACCTTTTCCCGTTATTAATATCGAGCAAATAACGGCAAAAAATCACGTTTTTTGTATGGGAGCCCCCCTGACATGTTTATTTTATTTGTTATAGCGGCAACAGAAACACATCATCTGTGAAAATTTCAACTGTCTAGCTATCACGGTTCATGAGACACAGCCTGGTGACAGACAGACGGACGGACAGACGGAGAGTCTTATGAATAGGGATTCCGTTTTTACCCTTTGGGTACGGAACCCTAAAAAACGAGACCTGTCAAATTTCTTGCCTGCTCTTCTCGAGAAGGCTCTTTCAATTTTCGAATAGGTGTAGAGCACGGACCTAAACAAAAGAGATAGAGTCAACCTTTTTATTCTTCATTTTGTTGTTACTTACTTCTTTTTTTTTGCATACATCTTAATTATGGTGGGGGTTTCGAGGATTATGTAATTAATTATTAAATATCCTGACAAATTAGATTTATAATTAGTTTCCTGGGTAACCATTTTTTATTTTTGTTTGACGTCAATAAGTGCCTATAAATGTATATATTGAATGAAGATTTTTGAGTTTGAGTTAGAAGTCAGGGTCTGATGATGGGGTCCCAGCATAATCGAGGGAAACCCTCAAGTATTACAGACACGTCCAATTGTTTGTTGTTGTTTTAAAAGCTATTCAGGTATTTGGGTCTGGTAGTCATGCGCCGAGCTGATGATGGAAGGATCCTTCACCTTTAGGAGTTAGATTTTTAAATTCAATAGGCACGTATTAACCCTTAGTTGTATTCTTTCAAGTTATTTCGGTGTGCCGGCATTAAATTCATTAAAAAATTCAAATATTTTCCAAAAATTTAAAAACTGACGTCAAAAATCTTTTTAACTCAAAAATAAAACAAAAATGTAATGTTCTGTGCTTTTTAATCTTATCCAAACATCCAAATATGAAAATGATTACGATAAAAATGTGAACCTACTAAATTATAAATAATGACTTGCTGTGAAAAATATTTTACAAAAAATAAAAACCGAGTTCAAAAACAATGAAAAGTTAAAAATTATATAAGAATAGGTACAGACAACATCACACTTTTATATTGAAGTCGGTGCCAAACGATGATCTCCTAGAAAGTCTTAAAATTTGGCACCGACTTCAATATAGAAGTGTGATGTTGTCTGTACCTATTCTTATATTATTTTTAACTTTTCATTGTTGTTGAAGTCGTTTTTTATTTTTTGTAAAATATTTTTTATTTTTAACTTTTTAGTGAATGAAATCTATTTAGTGAAAGAAACCATAATTTAATATGGGATTTTCATGGGATCCCATCATCAGATCCTGACTTTGGTGACCTTGGGACCACCCTAGGAGTATACTCTATGGATTACAAAAAAATATTTTTTAAAAACGGTTCACAATTGGCGGAGTCATCGCGTAACATACACACAAAACACGTTGGAAACACCTTAAAATTTAAGGGTTTTCCTCGATTTTCATAGGATTCCATCATCAGATCCTGACTTTGGTGACCATGGAACCACTCTTGGAGTATACTCTATCGAATACAAAAAGAATTTTGAAAATCGGTCTACAACTGGCGGCGCAATCGCGTAACGTACGTATTAATACGCGTACATATTTGCGCCTGGTAGTCATGAAATGAGTTGATGATGGAAGGATCCTTAACTTTTGGACTTGACCTGAACTAACCTGACCTTGCACCTAAATTTAATACCAGTTAGTATAAAATTCACTAAAAAGATTCTATTCACTAAAAGATAAAAATTAATAATATTTTACAAAAAATAAAAACCGACTTCAAATATACTGAAAAGTTTAAAATTAGATTTATTTTTGTTTTGGATAGTCCATCGAGGAAGGCTATATAATATCACGCTACGATCTAGCTGAACATCAATGAAAATGCTGCGAAAACGGGAAAAAATATTCCTTTTCGGAGCTTTCGTTGCGTGCGCTGCAAAAACGGTTGTTATTTTCCGACATCCACGCGAAGAAAGTCGCGAGCACATCTAGTGTTTGTATGCACCCCAAATTTTGAAGGTTGTATGTGAAGTCGACCAACCCGCACTTGGCCAGCGTGGTTGACTAAGGCCTAATCGCCGTAGTTTAGGATAGGCTCGAGCCCCTCGGTGGGGACGTATATGAGCTGTTGATGAATGAATGAAAGGAAAAACGGAACCCTAAGATCACTTAGATCAATTCACATTGTTCGTGTGTACAATAGTGTCCATCTGTCTGTCAAGACATTTTTCTCTCAATTACGCGTTCTGTATGTGTCAAACTGAAATATAAAATTATATCAAATGCTTGAGTCGACGGTCTGTTTCAGCTGTGAAAATTTTTGTGTGTCAATGCAACATACAATTATAGAATACAGAAAGTTAGTATTTTAGTTGTTTCGAAAACCATTAAAAGTAGTTACTTAAAGTTACTGTGTTACTTACTTACGCGGTTACTTTTTTTATAACCCCGGATAATTTAAGGGACGCTTCAGGACACGGTAGAAGAATAATTATAATATTAATTTAAAAAAATGGAAAAATACTGCACTAAGATATTTTAGAATCTATTGTAACATAAATATCCCTACAGGAAATTTCTAATCAGGTTCCTACTGCCATCTAGTGACATTTCCATGTATTAGTTACCTTTTTTTATCTAAATTAAGAAAACATTGAACGCGCTTTGGGTTATAATAGTTTTATGTATATCGTGTCTTTGATTATTTTCAAATTTAGTTCAGGAACTTTTAATTCAATAAATATCGATAGTTTACTTGGTTTTTTATCTATGTTTATTAGTCTATGTTATCTCAGAATAGTTAGTCTGTGGAGTGTGGACTGGCTGAGCCGAGACAGCCATATTTTCTGTTTTGACGTTGACGGTCGAACGCTTGTGTCTGTTGGCTAGATAGCCTAAATTATTTTATTAAAACAAATCTGTAAGTATCGCACCGTGAAATGGTTAATTCTTCATTTTGATTCTTTTAATTGATTGTCTCGTATTCAGCGCAGCGTTTTAACCAGGTATTCCTTTTCAGCAAGCATCGATAAGCGAACACCTAATCTTCCACACGGTTGGATTTACTCAATTTCATATAAGGGCCTCTAACCCATTTTACGTAAGTTATGTTCATGATTATATTATTCCTATGACGCCTTTTCGATATTTCAATCCTTGCTTTCTAAATTTTCAGCCGCTCGTTCATATGATTTCGAAGCACGTACGACATAGTGTAGCGTCATTAAAATAGACAGCCAGCAATCTACCAGCGCAGCCAGGCAGACCCACTTTCCTCCGACAGGTACGTTACCGTTTTCTGAGATCGATTCCTGTGGTAGTGTTTTAAATTTGTTCTTAGATTTCATATTTTTAATTGTAAGGTTATCCTACATGATTGCCAGCCATTCGGTGAACATTGACCTTTCAAATTAACTTGAACCACATTACCAAAATATTCCTAATATTCTCATCAGTTACCCCTACTTACTTGTATTGCAATTTTTTATAGTGATTGCTCATACCTATTCGTGTAATATTTCAGGAGGAATTCCCTACCCCGTGGTTATTGAATACCCCGGAGTCAGACTTAACTACTGAACCCGGTTGCCCCGACTTCTCTTCTACCACCAGTGTCCGGTGGCCCGGGGCCTGTGGTGTCTCCAGAGCAGGATCTCCCCGAATTTCACAGCTGAGTCCACTCCAAATAAGATTATTATCAAACATAATTCTACCATCCTTAGGTAAAGGCATTTAGGGAGTTAACTAAAGAGAGAGCGTTATCGATCAAATCGTGCAAAGAACCTGTACCATATTGTCAAAAAAATATTAGTGATACAAATCCTCACCACTGATTGGCAGCCGTAGGCCACAATCAGTGCGCCCACTAATATTGTGTTCCCTTGGAAAAAAAAAATCCTTATGTCGGCTTTGCCGGATTAAACCACATATTTTGACATTTCACTCTTTTATTTATCACCTTATATCTATTAACCCTATGCTCATTACTCAAAAAATTAAGTATTACACTATAAGTAATACCTATTTCAAACTCTATAATATATCAAAATGAAAAGTCTCGACTAGTTTGGAGGTGCTTCTTCCCTCATTTAAACGACCCGGGATTGTAGGAAGGAGGGACCACGTTAAATTTCGTGATATGATATGATTGGACTTTGAAAAATGCCCTATTTCGATATTTGTCACCAAACATCAAACACGGGACTGAAATACTGAAAGTTCGGTAAAAAACCGAACTTCCAGCAGGCCTAGTCACTACACTAGTCCTAGATTATTAAATTAACACATATTTATCTCAAAATTTACAAAAAAAAATGTCGAACACATCCGAATCGTAGATCTGAAATTACTACAACAGGAATCGGAAACGGATTAAAAGTTCGGTTTCAAAGCTAACTCTCTAAATGGATTAATTAAAGGTTCAGTTTCAAAGCTCGATCTCGAAGTTGATTGAATGGAAAGGGCACAAAAAAAACTAACTTCTGGCGAGCCTAGTCACTACACTAGCCCTAGACTATTGAAAACTCGTATCATGTCAAAATCTACAAGAAAATTCGTCGAACACATCCGAATCGTAGAGCTGAAATAACTACAACAGGAATCGAAAATGGATTAAGAGGATTGTGAAGCTGTAAATTTTCATACAAAAAGCGATAACGCTTTTCTCCCTCTATACATAGTCCAATTTTTGGAAATGTTGTAGATCTAACGAAGATCTAGGTGTGTACGTTTTGATTTTGAAGTAATATTGCTCAGAGAATAAATTATTAGCATCTAAATATCCATATTTTAGAATTAAAAACTACCTCGAGCATTTTTATCTTTTTTGACTATATTATACTGAATTACATAAAAAGCAAAACGTATAAACATAGATTAAGGTATACTGAATCTAATCAGACTAAAAGTGTCTAATTTCGTGAAGATTTAGGGGGGTAAAACAGTTATCGCCCGAAACAATATTTCAATAAGAAATGTAAGCACTTGCCTCGGACTTTCAACTCTAAGCGGTGCGGAACAAACTGCATTTTTGAAAGTGCATACTCGAGCCATGAATTGGCACTTCACAGTCCTCTTAAAAGTTCGAGTTTCAAAGCTCGCTCCCGAAGTTGATTGAATGGAAAAGGGACAGAAGCGCATAGACTTGCCCAAAGCAAACCCGTCTATTCGCTAGTCGCATTCGTGTTTCGAAGGTCAAGAGGATTGGCTGGCTGGTTCAGTCAGATGCCCGCGAGCCGTCACACCGTGCGGACGTCTCCGCGCGCCCAACACAACTTTTTTTACGTACGATATCCAAGTAAAAAGGCAGTATTGTGTCATTAGCTGGAAGTGACGTTCCGAAACTAGTTTGTTGTGCTGTTCATTAGTTGTTTTCCATCAACAAACAACCGTGTATTTAGTGAGTGCACCGTGGACGACAGTTTTGTGCGCGTGTGAGGTTTTTGAACTTGGCCCGGAAACTTTTAAGTTATTCGGTAAGTTTACATTGCCAGTTGATTTGTTTGCGTCCATAACAATTTTCGCTTCATTACTAATGTTTGTTGTTTCAGTCTTGTGAGCATGTCATATACTGGTTCAGTCTGATGCATTAAGTGGTAGGTTTCCCGTTGATACAACGCAAGGTGTTTCGACGAAAGAGGGATGAGAAAAAAAAGTTGCATCACCCGAGAAACGTAATCGTTATAGGAACCGAGTCTTCATTTTACGTATAGACAAGGATCGTTTATTTTTAGCCGACTTTACAGCGAGACGTGAACCTGTTTTTTTTTACACAGCCTTGAGTTAGCTTAATGCAGTTTTTGACGTCTGGAAAGTTGAAGACCTAGACCTTACTGATGCTTTCATCAAAGTTCAAAACTCAAGACTGAATAGCGTATTTATGTTAAATATAAAACAAGTGGGTACTTTAAAGGATTTTGTTACTACTCGAAATGCAACCAGTTTGAAAATATTCAGTACCCACTGCGAACTGTTGAATGCAAACAAATAACATGGTATGCCGCTTAAGTAAACGTGAGTGTTACTTTGTTGCAAGGCAAGGTGGTAGTGATACCTCTTGGCTAATAACCAGTAACTAGTAGTTGCATTTCATACATAACCACGGTTAAGTTGAAATATAGGGCATTTTGACGCGTTAAATCAATTATGTACCTATACTTTGTTAGTGGAACATACCTTACATGTTTGACTGTAATTTTTTGTCAAGCTTAGTTGCAATTTTTAAGTTTGTACTTATTGCTATTTTTTAAGCCATAACAACCCTAGTAAATTTTCCAAAATAAACTTGGATTATAACCACTATCATACTTTAGATGCGTCAACCTATTACCTACAAAAGCACAGTATTTTTATAAATAATTTTAATTTTATAGTAGGTACCTACTAATGTCAACAAAATGGAATCAACATTAAAGAGATAATGCACCTATTTCAAAATACTTCCGCAAAGATTTTGCAAAATAATGAAGTTGCTAACAAATTATTTTCAAATCTTCATTTCATAAGTTGATAAAAATGCTTTGCGTGAAACATTCATGTCGTTTTCTATCGATTAAGCTATCTAGAATCGTGTATGGCTAAATGTCAATATTTGTCGTTGTCTAATAATTTTATGACAGATTTCTTTAAACATAATTAATCCCTCTTATCACGTTTCTTATACTTTATCAGAGCTGTTCCTGAAAATACACTTTACAAAATCAAAACGAGCTTTTTTATATAAATATTAATTACAAATGTGGTTCGATAGAATTCATTATCTTATACAGAGATAAAGCTATCTCTGTATAAGATAATGCCTTCTGAAGACACAACACTACAAATATCAAAAAGGCAAATAAGCTCAGCACTTGGCTTATTGTGTTGCAAGTAGGTAGCTTACTTTACCCACTTTCTTAGTAAATTGTTTTATTCAAGGAAAGCAAACATAGTATGAGTATTTGTCTTTTGTTATTGAATATGACATAAACGAAAAATGACACCGCCGCCGGAACGCGGAGTGAAATTCTCGACTGAGTAAAAGAAAAAGTGGGCTGAGAAAGTAACCTTGAGTGACACTTCGCGATTTTTTAAATCAATGTTCCGTGACGTAAGCATGTTTGGGTTGATATTGAACTTGGAGCGTCTGTTTGTGGTTCTGTTTCGTGTGATTTGTTTTGTACGTTGTTGTTTGAGATAACCGAGATTTTTTATGCGTAAATTTAATTTGTTTGATAATACAAGTATTTTTTTTTGCGTAACTTCGCCAACGTGGTGCGTGCATTCAGAAGATCTCAAATTTCATATGAAATTTGATCCCCTACAAAGTACTACTATGTCTTCTTAATGCCCACGATTGATCTAGATAACCTCGATCTTATCTACACTATAAAATCGAGTTCATCTAGTCCAATCGTGGGCTAAATTCTTCATTGGGGTAGATATTGCTTGACCAGTTTGGGCGGGACAATGGTTCATGGGACCACTATCTTACCTTAATAATATCGTTAGTGTGTACCAACAATCACAGGTAAGCTAGCCAGTTCCTCTATTATTGAGAAATCCAGATGCAACTCGCTTTCATTTTGGCCTTAATATCTCTTATAATAAGCTATTGAGATGTAAGCTAAAAACTAAAGGAACAAATAAACTAAAAATAACCCTATCATATCCTATGTCCAGCTCCAGCAGGCAAATTCAAACTATATTTATGCTAATTTTTATTAAGAAGTTTAAATGGGCCAATCGTGAAAAAGTAAGAACACACAAAGCTATCATAGCTAGCTAGCTAAGCATTTATACATTTTAATAGTAGCTGTGATTGCAATTGTGTATCTCATCAAAACTTTTAACAAGTTTTCCTGTACTGGAGAACGTTTCTGGTAAAAAAGATGTCTAGTAATATTTAACATCAGGGATATTAAATGGCGCGCCGCCAACATGTATAGGCCAATTTCGATCATTGAACTAAATAAAGTTAGTTACATAGTTGCAAATTCGTCTTTGGAAAACACGTAAACTAATAAGAAAGTAAAATAAAAACAAATCAAACATAATCATAGAAATGTCTCTACAACCTCTTATAAATATTAATGATTCTTGCCTAGTGAATTTTCGTTATTACATATTCGATTTTGAGTATTTAGAAATAAACAAAAATACTAATAATGTATCTTAATCTTCTCGTGAAGGTAAAAGAAAAAACATTTTGCAAATCAGTATTAATTGTGAACCTTGATCGGATATGGCTAGATAACGCATTATCTTCATATTTTTACCTAATTCTGTAATCTCATTGTCATTGGCCTTAAAGCTCATCAACATAACAAAACTGGCAAAAAAATTTATTCGCGATAAGAAAGGTAGCCTTCTCTGATGATCTTATTTTAGGATCAAATCAATGCTTCTTAACATTATTATTATGATAACAAACTCAACTAGGTATAATGAAAGTGTATAACTATACAAAGGTATTACCAATACATCCACAATAAGTATATTATGTGGGATGAGAGTCGATTTATCGGTAAAAGGATTTAAAAGTCTTATTTTATCTATAAAAATATTTTTTGATGGAAAAACATTGATCTCGTTTGTGACCTGAATGACAGGTCGTTACACGGATGACTCATGCTAGAACCCAAGCAAGAAAGAGATTACATGCCTCTAAGCAACAAGCATTAAAAACAATGTTCGCTATGTTCAGTCTATAACTGCCTATAACTTGCCTATAAGGTTACTTTAATTGCCTTATCTCATGACTGACTCTAATACTTAAATGAAAATATTAATACTGCTTATCCAATAGTATTTTATCTATTACAGCTTATGAACGCCAAATTCTATACTTAATCAGGAAATAGCGAGACTATACGAAAATTGCAATTTTCTTCAATGCAAAACAATCATTATTCACTCCGCCTAAAGCTAAAAATGCTTTGCGATTTTGTCGTAATTTGATGCGTTGTCGTCAGTGTAAAAGATAGCATTGAATCGTAAGTTTGGATAACATGACATTTCAATGCAAACCATTACTTGGAATTATGATAAACAGAATTTAGTGAAATGGATATCAATAATTCCTGGAATAACGCGATAAAGAATGCCAATATCAGATAAAGTGACCTTTGTGAATCGTCATTTGAAACGTGTAGACCTGTTATTCGTATTCCTGTTAAGACGTTATAGGCGATGTCAAAAGCAACTAACTGGTTTTGTCATGTAATCTTGTGTCCTTTAATTTAATTCTTTTGTGGTTGTTTTTAACAATATCCAAAATTTCACAATTTAAATTAAACTAAGCTTCTACTTTTATTCCACATGTTTAGGTATAGTTTAAGTGGCAAAAGGCAATCTGTGTCATCAAAATAAACAATAATTTGACCATAAACTACAACCCATTTCGGAATAAGTTACATTTTTCCAGTAATTTTGTACTTATATAGTACTTACTGAAAATTTTGTAGACATTAACTGTACAATTATAATAAATATTTTGCTAAACGTCAATTATGGTTTTTCTCAAAATATCATAAGATATGCTATTCGTAGAGATAACTCTATCTGAATGATTAATTGTTTGAAATTAGCTACCTATTTATGCAATAATATTTAAATGCAATCATATATTCTGGATGTTTATCCAGAAAATATTTGTTTACAAAATAAAAACCACATTGCGACAAATGATAAATGCTTGCCAGATTCTGGCTTAACAGGAAGGATACTTTCATTGTAAATTCTTAAGTACAATATCAGATAAAGTACACGAAAAAATACTTTGCCAATAAACTTCATCTTGATTTTATGATTAACAATAACAACAATATTACATAATTATAACAATTAAAATGATGATAATGTCATAATAACAACAATACACATAACAAATGAACATATTTTGCAAATTTATAATATAATCACTGCGAATGCAACTCCACTTCCGCTGAATCTTTTAATGACGCAACAAGAAAACAATAATTTAATATGATATGCATAAATAAATCAGTTTTACCTACTTCCATATTATCTATTCAAAAGTTTGCATCTGACTTAAGCAGTTGCGTAATATGTGTCATAAATTAATCTAGAACTGCATTCGGTTTATATAAGACATCCTAGAGCACTTTGATTTTTTTCAACAAATACTATAAAGTATTATGAAATCTTATATTAAACATTGCATTGAGATTAATGGCATTGACTATCTTAAAAAGGCGAGTTTCTTTTTTACAATCGATGAAGTTAAATTTGCTTCATATCATGTTGAAATCCTAAAACTGATTCGTTCACATTTAGGAACATTTCATAGTCTTTATATTCAATTTTCAGCATTACATTTATAAATGACAAATGGATATAAAACCTCAAAACGTATTTTGATAGTTTAATACTGAGTATTTTAAGTGAAATTTCAAAACTTGCTTAACGAATTAGGTTTGTAGTATTTTAATAAATTTTCAAAACTTGCTCATTCTTAACGACATTAGTCTGTGCAGCCTTAGGATTTATGCAGAGGTGTACCAGAATCTGATGACAAATGTAGACCTGAAATTTCTTTAATAAAAATGATTTTGGGTAGTCATTTCATAAAAATTAAAACCTCTTTTGTTAAGAAGAAGGAATTATTATTAAAAACAAAAATAACCTTTATTACAGTAATTTCAGCTTTACATTTGCCATCAGATTCTCGTACACCTTTTAGTCCCTTTATTTCCTACTCAAGTCAAAGGCCCAAATCTCCATTAAAACCTCAAAAAACCATTTATAGATACTATAAAGTATATATATACTATAAAGGAGTCATCAAGATAAATTACCTATACATTAAATTTTTAACATAGTTTTTATTGCAAAAAATGCATGTAAAACCGTACATAGCACCGAATTTTAATACCGCAAGATCATAAAAGATGGGACAGAATTCATAAATTCTGAAAGCATCACAAAAACTGTAATGTTAACAAAATGGTGACTGGTTTCACAACCGATCATCGAACCCAATAACGAAGGCGTAATGAAGAAGATACGATCGCCGGTCCTACAATGATTCATAATGACGATACCAATCTAAGCACTGGCAAATTGGATGGCTAAGTGCGGCAATTTGAATATCTCGTTGTGGATCTTTCCCATGCACACGATGATTAAGTTTCAGTCAAAGGTAAAATTGAAGTAAATTTTTGATTAAAATTCGCTGTCAAAACTATATTGAAATTTTAGCCTCATTGTAAATATTTGGGATATATTTTTCACACAAAAGAGAAGCTTGGCTTTCATCTTACCTGATAGTAAGTGTCGAAAAGCAGACAGAAGGAAGCGAACATGACCTGGACTCCTCAACAACGGAGAAATTGGCTAATTGTCGCAATTACATACTAGAAACAATATTATTAAAATCGATACTATGGTGACAGCCAGTCTCTATTCCACTGGAAGTCATTTAACCACTAATGGCCTTACAAATAAAAACTTATACCGAGGATAATCCTCGGAATAATTTATTCTGTGTTTTGTCTTGTTTTAGCACATGTTAGATGTAATATGTCAAAATAAGACAAAACACGGAATAACTATTCCGAGGTTATTCCGAGGTATAAGTTTTTTATTTGTAAGGCCGTTAGTATTTAATCTTCACCCCATAGATCAACTACACAAAATTCCAAATAGGCCCCCTATTTGGAATTTTGTGTAGTTGATCCTAGGACACCCCAGAGGTGCATAGGGTCCGCAAGGTCTCACCACGCCTTTCCGTCCGCTGCGACTCTCTCCAGCTCAGTGCCACGGCTTGTAGTTTATAGTCGCTCCGGCACCATAAGGGACATCCACGGACTCGCGTACTGTTTGGTGTTCGCTTTTTAGCACAAAGCGTTGCTTATCTTCCCTCTGCGAAGTGTGTGGCCTTTTCATCTCCATTTCCGCAGCGTGATTTCTTCACCGATAGGTGGTTGCTGGCAGAGATTCCACGGGTCTTCATTACGTATTGTCTTCGGTCAGAAAACGCGGATTATCCGGACGCTTGGGGACTTATTGACGAAGACTTGCAACTTGTTCATCAGCCCTTTCGTTACTCTCCAAGTTTCACAGCCGCAAAGCAATACTGACTTGACTTTCGATTTGAAAAGGAGGATATTTTGGAGCGTTGAGTGAGCACATTGAGCTCCTAAACAGGTTTTAATTGGATAAACGCAGCTTTGGCCTACTTTATGTTGCTACTGTCCAATTCTTCGTCCGCTCCTCCCTAACTCGTGATGGTACTACCGAGGTACAAAAACAAGGAGAGGGATTCTAATGGTATACCTTCCAGCGCTAATGGATCTAAAGAGTCTGACTAAACTCTCATTTCAATTGTTTTACGTTTGTTGATTCGCAGGCCAACTTCTAAACGGGCTTGATTCGGCGAAACCAACACGATGTCATCCACGTAGCCGAGCTCTTTAGGGTCCTCAGTACTCTATTTGATGCTTCTAGGTGTCGTGATCATACTCCTCATCACTAAGTCCAGTAGAATTATAAACAGAAGCGGTGACAACTATTTAAAATTAGTCTGGACTTATTCACCGAACATTCTGGAGCTTTCAGGGGGTCTACTGAAGGGCTTACAGGGGGATGTACTGAAGGGCTTACAGGGGGGTCTACTGGGGGGCTTACGGGGCCCAAGCCAACCTCAACTGCTTATGATGTTCCTGCCGAATGCCGATCAACGGACAATTTTGAAGCCCTGGGCCCTGGGTCAGTATTCTGAAAGATAGCCAAAACCCATCCTCTCTTAAGGCGGATGTCTGTGCCTGTAGGTACATATATTTTTTAATAATCTCTCACGAAATAAGCGATATGTTACTAACGTTTGCTCATGCAAACGGTGACATAATACGACCTTTACTTTTAATTGACCTTTAAAGTCTAAACGAACAAGCAACTTGAATCTCATTAATATAACTAGCATTCTGCGGTACTTGTGTTTTTATTTATGTACGAATTGTCTTTGTGTATTTTTTTCTACGCACGGAAATACTGAACGGAAGTCGTGTGAGGCTTGAGGACGACACAGTAATTCGGACAATAGATTTTCGTTGTAATGGTGCAAATAATAAATTTTGTAAGACATTTTGAATTATCTTTTACGATGGAAATAACAGACGTGTTTACACCTAGACAACATCAATTCCCCCATCTTTATAAAGACTGAGCATGTCAAATTTTGTTTGAAAAATCTGACGTCTAATGACTGCTAAAAAGTTTTCTATGTAACCAACATTTCGCTCTCCATTTTTTTTTCAAGTTTTTGCAAGTCATGCAGAATAATTGACTTATATACTTATACTTGAATTTAACTTTTAAAAAAATTGTAATGTAATTTTAATTTATTAATGTTGCTCACACCCATTATTTTATGTTCTTTCTTTTTATTATTTTTGAAATGTAAATGTTAAGTTTAACTTACCAATGTTGCTGTGCCCTTGCAGGGTTCATGTTTGAATCAACTTATATATAAGACATCAAAAATGTACAACATGACAGCAATCATATAAATAAATAAATAATTTCAGTTAATACTGGAGCTGGAGCACAGACTAAATAAAATTGTTTTAAAACAAGATCTTTTCAAACCGAGACACTAATTGAAACAGAAATAAAATGAAAACAGGTATATTTTTTGGTAATGATTAGGTAATAAATGCTTATATAGTTTCAAGAATCTTATATTTTAATCGAAAATACATATATTTCTGAACTTAACGTTGAATTTAAAGTAAGAAATACAATAAAGTACTTTCGTTTCAAAAAAAATGCAGAAAATACTGCTAATTAAATTCAATAAATTTATTCCTTACTTTATAGTTCGAAAACTTTTTATTGTTCTAATCCATTTATAATAATATTTAAACTTTCCTTTGTCCAAAGTTCCAAATATGAAATAAATTGTTCATCTTTCTAAAGACAGGTCTTCTTATTAAATCGCTAATTTAGAATCGATTATCCAGTAATCGAAACCGAGAGTGAAAACTATTCGATTATAATTTAATTAACAAACTAACGCCTTGACTTATTAATGAGAAAGTGAAAACTTTTGAAATAAATGATCTTTGGTTTGATTTATAAAGTAGCTGACGCCCCTTCATTCGTTTGAATTCAGTTATATCGGTCGTTGTAGCAGGGTAAGGGAAATGTTGGGTTAAGAAATTACCTATGTCTTTGCTCAGGAGATTTATTATCGCAACTAAATTATTCAAATTCGCATTTGAATTCGAATCGATTCGAATCTGCAAATTCCTTTTTTTTGTAATAATCATTCCGTGAATTCTGCAACGACTGGTCCCACCCACTCGCTTAAATTCTACTAGAATATACGCAACGAATAATCATTCCGTTTTACAAACGATTCATCGCCGGTTTTTTATTGACAACCGGTGCGTAGTAATGCTTACCGGTTTTTGTTTTCCTGCGTGCAACGTTATTAAATAAGGATTTGTTTTTAATGACAAAACATTCCGTTTTACAAACGATTCATCACCGGTTTTTTATTGACAACCGGTGCGTAGTAATGTTTACCGGTTTTTGTTTTCCTGCGTGCAACGTTATCAAATAAGGATTTGTTTTTAATGATAAAACATTCCGTTTTACAAACGATTCATCGCCGGTTTTTAATGAAAACCGGTGCGTAGTAATGCATACCGGTTTTTGTTTTTCTGCGTGCAATGTTATCAAATAAGGATTTGTTTTTAATGACAACAATGAATTCTATTAGAATATACGCATCGAATAAACGTTCCGTTTTACAAACGATTCATCGCCGGTTTTAATGACAACCGGTGCGTAGTAATGCGTACCGGTTTTTATTTTTCTGCGTGCAACGTTATCAAATAAGGATTTGTTTTTAATGACAACAATGAATTCGAGTGATTCAACATTTTTTTAGATTCCCATATCAGTAAAAAAACATTTCGAACATGATTTGTATTCAGATATTTGCGTCTGGTAGCCATGAACGACGAATCCCTACTTCCCTACTAATCATAATGCGAAAGTACCTGTGTCTGTTACGTTTTCACGCATTACCTGCTATCCTGCTAAACCAGTTTTAGTAATAATAATTAGTGTAGAAATAGCTTTAACTCTAAGGAAGCATAGGGTCTACTTTTAATCCAAATTTTAATAAGTTCCCTAGGGAATGCGTCATATGACCGATTTCCCTATATAACCAACCTCCACGCAAACTCACGGGAAATAACCAACCTCCACGCAAACTCCGCTTGTATATTATAAGAGTCCTGTAATAATTAATAATACTAATTTTGTTGGAGCCGCATTTTCTTTTTGGCAAAGGCGCTAGGTAAGCTTAGTAGTCAAGCCGTTGAGACTTGCGTGCACGGTTGGCCCTGTACACGCCGACTTAAGGGCCTCCGTCTGGGGATTGCCCTGGTGTTCTCGGGCAATCCCCCCTTGGCCCGGGCGCGTTGGTAGTGGTAGTCGCAGTGTGGACCCTATCACGCGCGCCCATAAGGGCAGGGAGAACACCGGGGGGTTTAGTGGGTAGGCCCGGAACTCTGCCGGGAGTACGGTGCGGTCGCGCATTCCCCTCAAAAAAAAGGCAATAGTAGTTTAAAAAAACGATGGCTGTCAACAATGTTTACGTAACTTCTATTTTTGTGTAGAACGTTATATTTCTGATCAAGTATAGCTAACGTTGTTTATCTAGTTTTACTGCTTTTTCGATGTCTATCCAATAATTTATATTATAGACCAGATACATCGTTTTAGGGTTACGCGTCTCAAAAGGAAAAAAATGAACTCTTATCGAATCTTTGTTGTGCGTCTGTCAGTCTGTCAGTCAAGACCTTTTTCTCGGGAACGCGTAGAGATACCAAACTGAAAATATCAAACTAGCCACCCACAGTTATTGGTACCCGATATACATTCATACCCATTTAGTAAAAACTTGTTATTTTGACATTACAAACAGACACTTCAATTTTATTTATTTGTATAGATAAGTATAGATCTTGTGGGAAAAATCTGCAAATATGTACATACTTAGAAAGTTATATACTTACTTAGATAAGTTTGTACAGAACCCTCGGCGCGCGACTCTAACTCGCATTTGGGCGGTTTTTTTATGATTTTTATTACTTGAAATGTCCCACCGAATCTACTTATGTTATACCTATATGTGAAAGATTGTGAGGATGTTTGTGACGACGTTATAATATTTTTATTTGTAAAAGCTAAAGAGAGCCTCGGTGGCGCTGTGGACTCGGCACTAGCCATCTAATCGGAAGGGCCGGGGTTCGATCCTGCCATGTACCAATGTGTTTTTCGTTTTTTCGAATTTGATAATGTACCTGCGTTTGTGCGACGGCGAATTTGCTTCTACGGTGTAAGAAAACATCGTAAGGCAACCTGTATACATCTGAGATGAAATTTAAAGGTGTATGTGAAGTCGACCAATCCGCTATGGGCCAGCGTGGTTGACTAAGGCCTAAACACCTTAACATAGAATAGGCTCGAACGCCTCGGTGGGGGCGTATGTGAGCTGTAATGATGATGATGATGATTTGTAAAAGCCTTCAAAACTAATAACCTACAGATTCTCAAGATTAATTAACATAAATCAAAAATTGGGAAGAAAGCTTGTCACTAAGTGTAACAGTTGAGTACTACTGCCTTCCATGTTGCTAGGTCAGCCTGTATAAATTAGCTTCACTATCATCAATCATCAATTATTTGAGTTATTTAGTATATCATTAAGTACTTTTTAACCGACTTCGAAAAAGGAGGAGGTTCTATGTTTTATTCTAAAGATGTATTCTAAATACATACACACACACATACACAAACACACAGACCACACATACCGCACACGCACATAAATACTAACACCCCTAGATGTCCCACTGTTGGGCTCGAGTGTCTTAGACGAGAGCGCGATCGCCTACTCAGCCACGCTAGCAAGATGGGTTTGAATAGGGTTTAGTTATGAGTTTTCTAACCCTTCGCAGTGTGTATATGCTGCACCCCTGATCGAATCTTTCGACATCCACAGGAGGATAAGGGGCGGTGTAACATATGATCCAAATCTGTCGCCACACGGACAGAGCTACTTTTGCATTTATAATACACTAGCTTCTTTCTACTCGCGACCTCGTCCGCGTGGAGTTAGTAATTTGATTAGCTTATTTTTTATCCAATCTGCTTAAATCCTTTCCCACAACTCAAACTATCTCCATACTAAATTTTATGTAAATCTGTTTAGCGGTTATTGTTTCACCATATAAACTTCCACTCCCCTTTTTACCCACTTAAAAGATGATTTCCGCAATAAAAACTATTCTATATCCTTTCCCGGGAATCAAACTATTTCTATACTTATCAAATTTCATCTAAGTCTAGGTAACTGACACAATTTCGCATTTATAATATTCGTATGGATTAACTGAGATCTTCACTTTCATTGTTAAGAATAAAATCGTATGGATTACGAGAAAATGCTGTAGGTTCGGATTCCCTTTGCACTGAACAAATACGAATGTGAGAAAATTCAAAAAAGGAACAAACAAAAGATCGTATCTCGACATTTTAAAGCCGAAACTCCGCCTGTCTTCAGGACACATAATAAAAAAGCGCGAAAGGGTGAAAGCGCGGAGTTTTATCTTGATTCGGTTGTTTATATCTGAAGTTTTCTGGTCGTTCCTGTCACGAACCGAGTCTAGGTGCTATTGTTGGAACACGCAATCCTTACATAATCCTATTTATGCGAATATTATAATAGACACAAAGCTGGTAGCTTTGTTGTTAAGGTGACGAGAAATACATTTTTAGGGTTCCATTTAAGGTACGAAACCTTAAAAGGAAAAAAATGAAACCCGCTGTCCGTCTGTCTGAAAATTTAAGGGACATTTCAAGACACGGTAGTAGAATGATTCAAAAAAAATCAATAAAGAAATAACTTACCTATTTAATTATATATAAATTTTCTAAAATATCCAAACTACTAGTATTTAGTTAGAGTATATTTTAATATTTATTGGTTTTTTTTATAAAATAATGAATGTGACCCGAAGCGTCCCTTAAATTTTTCGGGGTGATAAAAAAGTAGGCAATCCTGTATCTCTTTCAGCTGTAAAAACATCAAACTTGTATGTCAACACGATCAAAGGCTATAACCGTTTATGTCGCATTTTAACCGCCTTCCTGGTTTAGTGGCTGAGATCACCGGGTGTTGATCGGGAGGTCCAGGGTTCGATTTCCCGTGGGGCATAAAATTTTCTGCTCGGTTTGGTGACGGGAGGGCTTCTAAGCCCGCCTGACTAGCTACCACCGTCAATAACATATTATACATTGTTGTGTTCCGACTATAAGAGGCAAGATAGCCAGTTCCTCAGTTGTTGAGGAGTCCAGGTGAAATTAGCTTCCACCTTCGGCCTTATCATCACTTACCATCAGGCGAGATGACGGCCAAGAGCCTCCCTGGCGTATGAGGGTATACCTATACCTGCTTGCCGCATAGGTTGTATGAAAAAAAAAAACAGTATTGCGATAGGTTTTTCCATTCCAAACAAACTATGTTATAGGTTAGAAGCCAGCAAAAAACTAACAATATTAAATTACCCACAAGCATACATTAAATGCTGACATAGATACTGTAGTCCTGGCCACGCAGAAAAGAATACCTTAAGTAGCCGATTTAAAAGTTGGTTTTTCCTTACGTAAACACATAACGGTAGATTTTTGCGAACGCGCACAATATAGACATGCTTACTTGTGTACTACGTGTCGTACGAAAGTTAGTTATGAACTAATTATAATAGAGAATAAATAATTATAGACAACAATTTGATATTGTCACGTTAAGGTATTCCGAATAACCTTACGAGATAATTTTTTAACGGCTGGAGCTCACAAACACTTAAAACAAGCGATTAAAATTTAAGTCTGTTTTTCACAATTTTGACTTAAGGCGCATAGTGGTCCCAATGACCTTGCGTCGATCGTCCCGCACTGATTACATAGGAGTGAGTGAGTGAGAGTGAGGGGAATATTTAAGCAAACCTTTACGCGTAAGATGAATTATTTCTATTTAAAAAGGAATAAAGGCGAATAAGAAAAATCTAAAAAGACCATCCGCTAGAATATTGTTCACTTTATTTATTGAAATCGAAAGTAGGTATATGATTTAACCTAATATTTTTACGATATAAGGTTTAAAGCTTTAAAATCGAGGCATGTTTGGGTCACATTTTAACCAAGTTTTAATTAACTTATCAAAAAATTAAAAGGACCATCCTCTAAAGAATGCGCAAAATAATAACATTTATCTTTTTCAAAAAAATATTTATTCAATATTTATGAAGAAAACCGGTTTTTTCTGCAGTGATTTTTTTATGATTAACCGTACTATGCGCCTTAAAAAACAAGCGAATAAAGTTGACCGTCTGGTTTTCACAATTCTTCCGAACTGTAAATGTCAAAAATTGATGGTCGTCTTTTGATTGCTTGTTTGAGTATTGACGAACTTCATTCTAAGATGCCATGAGGTTAAGTAGACAAAGGCGTCTTCTTTGGATGGATAACATCCAAAGAAGCCGCCTTCGTCAGCTTATACTATATTATAAAGAGGAAAGATTTGATTGTTAATTTGTATTGAATAGGCTTCGAAGCTACTGAACCGATTTTGATGAAAGTTGGTATAGGATAGTTCGAGACCAGGGAATTTTCCTACGGGAAAAAAACAAACGGGAAAACAAAAATAACGCGTGCGAAGTCGCGAGCGAAAAGCTAGTGGCAGATAAATGCTTCGCATTAGTTAAGATATATAAAACCTACATACGACATAAAGTATATAAGAAAAAAGGAACGCAGAAAAACATCGAAATATGTCAGAATGTGCATATGTGCTGCAGTTCTAAGACTCGATGGGTATTTTCATCCTAGGGAGGGTCATCATTATCACAGCTCATATACGTCCCCACTGAGGGGCTCGAGCCTACCCTAAGTTAGGGTGTTATCAACCACGCTGGCCCAGTGCGGATTGGTCGACTTCACATACACCATAGAATTTCTTCGCAGATATATGCAGGTTGCATCACGATGTTTTCCTTCACAGTAAGAGCGTCGGACAAATGTACATATGAAATACGAAAAACACATTGGTGCATGGCATAATCGAACCCCGGACCTCCCGATTAGAAGGCCAGTGCCGAGTCCACAGCGCCACCGACGCTCTAAAGAGGATAAAACTCTAATTTTCACCCTATTGATAGAGACGAGGGCTAATAAGAAAATAGCATACAATAGGATCTCAGTGGAAAAGCCAAAATTAATGTAGGAAAACGTGCAGTATTTATGTGATATAAATAAGAATAAATGTAATTAATAAAGAGAACAATGAATTAATTAATAAAAATGGTAAAGTTATTATCAGCGCATTTTCTTTGACTAAACTAAATTTAACTTTTGATGTTCGTGCTCCAGCGTAATTTATCTAAAAATCCGGGGTTAGATTCCTACAGGGCAGGAGTTTTTCTCTTTGGTTTCGTGAGTCAAATAGCTTCAGAGCCTGCCTAGTTGGCCAACACAATTTCACCTATAACAGTGTCCAGCATCGGTGGCGCTGTGGCCTTGGCTCTGGATTGTGCCCCGATTAGAATCGGGAGGCCCGCGATCGATCCTACCATGTACCAATGTGTTTTACGTTTTAACGAATTTCATATGTACTTACATTTATCTGACGCTCCTACGGTGAAGGAAAACATCGTGAGGAAACCTGCATACACCTGCTAAGTAATTCAAAGGTGTATGTGAAGTCAACCAATCCGAAGTGAGCCAGCGTGGTTTGACTAAGGCCTAATCGCCCTAACTGGTTAGCGTAGGCTCGTGCCCCTCGGTGGGGATGTATATGAGCTGTGATGATGATGATGATTGTCCTAATAATTAAAGGTAAGATAGATAATTCCTCAGTTGTTGACGAGTCCATCTAAAGGTCGCTTCCATCTTCCTTATCGTCACTTAGCATCAGGTGACACGAATGCCAAGAGGTTCCCTGTTGTAAAAAAAGTCGACATACTTCCCATGTCAGTTATAGCTTCATAAATGTTGTTATGTAAATAGTTCTCTCATCTTGTGACGGTTGGATCTTCAACGAATAAAATGCCCAGGCGCTGACTCATTCGCAACGCCAAAAACGTTCTGAGAATCGAAATTCGCCCAAACCTTTGCCGCATTGTGGATTCCGAACATGTTTGGCCTGACCGACTTGGTCGCTGACCGTTTGCGCCAGATAAACGTTATTGAATGGATATGGATACTCTAAGCGTTTGCTTCCGAATCTGAAATACTTGTGACTTTTCTTTCGCTTTTCAAACCGCGAAGTTGGCGTTCCATCTACTAAGCTGATGGTAAACAGCTATAAGTGACATGTGGTTCGTGTAAGATTCGAAACCGCCAAGATGTGACAAGGTGACATTGTGGTTCTTGATTCGCAACCGCCAATATGTGGCAAGGCATCGTCGCAGTACCCAGTAATTGCACTGCAAGCATCGCTGCTTTACGGCAGAAACAGCCTTGACAAAGTAAAAATAATGTATGGGATTGACACATGTCATCGCTAAAATGTAAATTGGTAGACAATGTATTGACAATGTATAGATTATAGAGACAACAGTAGCTCGGACCGAAGATACCCATGAAAACACACAACATAATAGATGTTTCTTAGTCCCCCGTTTTCTCTCAAAAACTAGGCTGATTTAATTATTTTTTTGCATTAAAAATTAAAGAAAGGCTTTGGCTGCATTTCTATGTTTTCCTTTTTTCATATAAACTCGCCAAATTTGTTTGCTGAATGTTTGAATACATCAGAAAATATGGCAATTTTTTATGTTTTGGAAGGTTAAAATTTCCTTTATTAATTAAATCAAGAAAAAACGGAACACATAGGAACATGCTTATAGTGGACGTATATTTTTGAACAAAATATAGCAACTATTGCCAAGAAAAAAAACGGGATTATGATGTCCCCTTAAAAGTCTTTGTTTAATGGGGACGAAGTTTACCGTTAAAGTTTATCGTTTGCTTGTCTGTTTTATTACACTGAAAAAAATACGTGATTCTTTAGCTGCAGCTATTTTATTTGACTCTCAACCAGTTCAAATTAATGCTGGACATTACTGCGTATGATGTTGACATATTATATCATTGCATAAGATATATTTTCCTAAACACTACTGTCGCCTCATTCCCGAGTTTCGGTCTTCGAAGCCGCCATTTGTAATACGCGGCCTCAAGTGCCGCCCACGGCTAAGTACGGTAATGTGAAACAGTTTAAGAACAATGCTTGTTACGCAAATGGGGACCTAATTTGTCAACGAAGACATTATCGAATTATATTTCGGTCAAGTGCTGGAAATGGGAACTTTCACGTGGCGGTTATTTTTAGGATTCCGCACGTGATTTCTATTGATTTTGGATTATCAATTGCATTTGCATAAAATTATTTAATTATTTTAATAAAAATTTAATAAGCAAACATCTTATGTGATAATGTTAATTCGTATTTACTGTTTCCTATGTCTTATATAAGACTAGCTGTGCCCGCGAACGTCTTCGTATTTCGTCTTAAAGTTCAAAGAAAAAACTGTAAATCTAATATCCCGCGGGAACTACTTACTTTTCCGGGATAATAAGTAGCCTATATGTTAATCTCTCGCGTAATCCGTCTACCTACAAAATTTCATTTAAATCCATTCAGTAATTTTTGCGTGAAAGAGTAACAAACATCCATACTCACAAACTTTCGCGGTTATAATATTAGTAAGGATAGTAAGGATTTATAATGCAGCCAATTCACTCACTTTTATGTTTGAATTACTGAAATATGATACGTGGTCGTTAAAATAATATAGTACCTAAATGAATATAGAACCTTGTAACAGCATGTAACCAGTGAAAACTCGGAGTGGAATCTAAGCAATTTAAAGTGAATGATACCAAAGTTGAGCGTCCAATCAAAAATCTGGTCTTCTAATCGAAAGAGCCTCGCCTCGATTCTGCCATATATGTTTTCGGTTCCGAATTCTATATTATTATTATACATTTATCCCACACTCCTACGGTGAAGGAAAACATCGTGAGGCAACCTGTATACATCTGCGAAGATATTCAATGGTGTATGTGAAATCGACCAATCCTTACTGGGCCAGCGTGGTTGACTAAGGCCTAGACACCCTAAGTTATAGTAGGGTCGAGCCCCTCGGTGGGGATGTATATGAGTTGTGATGATGAACTCTGTCTGTACGCACTGCTAGTATTATATAAATGTAGTATTATAAGAAAGTAACTGTCTGTCTGTACGGTCTCACGCCTGAATCGGAACACCGATTTTAATTAAATTCGTTATAGGAATAACTTAAGCCTTAATGAAGCACATATGCTAAATTTAGTCCCGGATCTCCCTAGAAAACGCGTGATTTAAGCGAACTCGTGATCTATACAGACGAAGTCAAACAGCTAGTAATTATATAAATAATCGTCATACGGAACCGTATGTTCGAAATTCCGTTACAATAAAACTACGACACCCAACGAAAACCATTGTTATCAATGTCGGATACATGATAAGCGAAGCGGGTTATCTGTTGACACAATTTCACTTACTGCGACTTATTGCTTATCACAACCCGTTGGTTGAGTAGTTAACGCTTGCTTATAAAGTCTCGGGTTCGTTTCTCGGCGAAATTCGGGCACGTCTAGCTTCGGGCAAGGAGGAAGGCTGTACCAGGCTCGTCTGCTTGGGTACCTACGTCTTACCTATTTTTCCACAAAGCAGCAGTGCTTGCATTGCTGTGTTCCGGTTTGAAGGGTAAGATATGGCAGTGAAATTACTGACTACCGTGACTTTACATCTTATATCACAAGTTACACTATTGGAGCTTGTGGAGGAGCTTGGTGGCGCATTGGCGCGTGCGCTCAGCGAACGATTGCTAAGGTTAAGCAACGTTGGCTGTGGTCAGTCCTAGGATGGGTGACCAAAATAAGAAACATCTCAAGCTCCTCCGTGCTTCGGAAGGCACGTTAAACAGTGGGTCCTGCGCCTGATCTCGCCCCGGTCGTGTCGGCTAACCGTCCCATCGGACTAGGTGAGTGAAGGATCAGAGAGTGCACTTGCGTTTGCGCAGTCACTTGTGCACTATAATATCTCCTGCGCAGATGGCTAGTCTCTGTGGAGATTGGCCGCCGTGACCGAATATCGGTTAGGAGGACGTTACACTATTTATAAATCAAGAACGGCTGAACTGATTTGGCTGAAAATTTGTAGGGAGGTAGCTTAGAGCCAGGAGACGGACATAGGATAGGTTTTATCGCAGAATCACCTCTTAAGGGGAAGAAAAATGGGGTGGAAGTTTGTATGGGGTATCAATAACCGCTGAACCGATTTAGATGAAATTAGTTATGGAGATAGCTTGAGTTATGCGGAAGGATAAAGAATAGTTTTTATCCCCAAAATCATTCCTTAAGGGTGTAAAAAGGGTATTGAATTTGTAAAGGAAATCAATAAAAAGGATTTCCACGCGGACGAAGTCGCGGGTAAAAGGTAGTGTACTATAAATAGGTGACTGTTACCACTTATCATCAGGTGGGCAGTATGCTTGTATGCCAACTTAGGTTTAAAAAACATAAACACAAAAGGCGGCGTTGCCGTAGTAATTAAGAAGCAATTTTAATTTTATATTGTTCAAATTCCTTTAAAATTGTCGGAGGCATTTCATGAATTTTAAGAAGTCAGAAAGACTGCTCTTTGAAAGGACGTATACACAAAAACATAAAACAAACTCTGTACATTTCCCAGAGCGTTCGGATTTCCGAAATTATTCTCAAGGCTCGTCGGTATTCACCTGATATGAAGAATTTCCCCGGTAAATACATTTGCCTGCGTTGAAGGTATTCAACAATCCTGGATTGAGCACGCGGGAAGTATAATTACAATTAATGCAACGTCAGTGTCATTAATCAACGTTCAAACTTGGTTAAAATTTTCAGTGTAAAGCTAGGTTTACATTGAAGCTTTTTTGTATGACATTTTTGCTATGAGGTATAATATAATGCGGACTAGTTATGAATAGTGAAATCCACTACATAACGGAAAGTGTACCTCAGAACATACAAATACGTTAGTCGGCCTAAAACTCGAAATGGCTTGACCGATTTTTTTGTTTTGATCGCTTTTATACAGGAGTAAGAGCGTCGGTGGCGCTGTGGTCTCGGCACTGGACTTTTCCCTTAATAGAAACGAAAGGCCCGCGATCGATCCTGCCATGTACCAATGTGTTTTTCGTTTCACGAATTTCATACGTACATTTATCTGACGGTCCTACGGTGAAGGAAAACATCGCGAGGAATCCTACATACACCTGCGAAGTAATTCAAGGATGCATGTGAAGTCAACCAATCCGCACTGGGTCAGCATGGTTTGACTAAGGCCTCATCGCCCTAACATGTTAGGGTAGGCTCGTGCCCCTCGGTGAGGACATATATGAGCTGTGGTGATGATACAGGAGTGGCTTAAAAATAATAAATAATTTGAAATGCCTCCAAACTTTCTTGCCATTAAAAACTAAAATCACTTTGGTCCAAACTCTCATTCTGCCCATTTTAGACTATGCCGATGTCTGTTACTTAGATGCCACAGAGGAGCTACTAAACAAGCTTGAGCGTTTGCAAAATCTTTGTATCCGTTTTATTTTCGGTTTGAAGAAATTCGACCATGTCTCCGAGTTTCGAAACGATCTCAAGTGGCTACCCATCCGTTTCCGTAGGAATACTCGAATACTTTGTTTCCTCTTAAATGTCCTTTTCAATCCCATGTATCCATCATACCTTCGAGAGCGCTTTTCCTTCGCTAACTCGTCTAAAGCTCTCTGTAGATCCCACCTTAAATCTCTTCTTAGTGTTCCTTCCTGTAATTCCACTTTCTTTTCCTATTCATTTATGGCCCATGCAATTAGACTTTGGAATTCGCTTCCACCTAACATACGGGACTGCCAAACTATTTGCTCGTTCAAGCAACGCTTAAGGGAGGTCTATCTATCCAGGTCCTAACATTAGTCGTTAGAATTATAGATATTTGTGTTGCTGGTTTATATATATATATTTTATGTTTATTTATTATCTTTCTGACTATTATTAATATACTATGTTTATTATTATATATATTTTTGTTCTTCTGTTATACACGCATACCATTTTTATAATACAATTTCTCCTCTCGCGGGTCTGCTGGAAGAAATTTCATTTTTGAAATAAGCAGTACCTTTTACATCTTTTCTTCTGTGTTGTTTATAATTTCTGCGTGCATAAATTGTTAAATAAAAAATAAATAAATAATAATTCCCTAAGAAAATCAAATATAAAGTATAATAAATAATATCAAGTATAATGGTAATTTTATATGGAAAATATGACATGACGGCACACTTCGCAATTGTTTATTTAGATCTGTCATCTGTCAAAGTGATACGAAGTTCACCGGGCCGGCTAGTATAGTATAATTTCCAGCCTGTACAATGTATAAGTAATCATATATGCAGGGTGGAAATTAAGACTGTAACAGGAAGGAAAATACCTGAATACTGATGATGAAGTATATGTATTTTATGTATTTTGTAGGCATATTTACTTATTGATGACAAGTAGTATATGTATTCTATAATCATGTTAGAATTTCACGGTCCCGACATTTTATGTCTCCAATTAAAGTTTCTTCTACTATTAGGTTGCCTGGTAGAGATTTCCACTTCGGCAATAAGGTCGCCTTTTGTTATAAGGACTAGTTTTTAAGGAAAATTCTTGTAACTATTTCTATTGCAATAAAGTTGTACATACATACATAGATAGCTAAATAGGTTTTATGCATTCGCTTTAAAGAAGTGATACTCATGGCCAATTGCACTAGCCTTGTCTTAGCTTAGGAGGACGATCTTAAGTGGCATGCTGTCACATTCTTTTCATTAAAGACAAGAAGTGACAGCATTCTTCTTAAGATTGTCTTAGCTAAGATAAGTTTAGTGAAATTGGCCATCAGTGTGTGCTTAGCATTAGGATTGCTTATGTTGAACAACGTCGCCGTGGTAGTCAAAAATATAAAACGTTTGCGCTCCTCAATGCTTTGGGAGCCACGTAGAGGTTTGAATATCGAATGTAATATGCGGGCATTTCGATGAAAGTGTTTCGGTACTAAATATACTTAAAATATTACATAATGACAAGGTAAAATACTATAATGATTAATAATTGTTAAGGAGTAGGTATATAGCAAAACTTCCGATAAAAATGTCGGTAGTTGGTACTAACTACGCAGGCCAATAGTGCACCGCCCGCCCTCCCTCAATCGCATGCGACAAAGGAATATCAATAATTAGTACCACACCAACATGCAAATACTTAAATTCGACGCGTTTCGCCACTCCACGTGGCATCATCAGGATGTTGTCGCCTTCGCTGCTCTCGGACGAGGCGACAAATTATTGATATTACTTTGTCGCATGCGATTGAGGGAGGGCGGGCGGTGCACTATTGGCCTGCGTAGTTAGTACCAACTACCGACATTTTTATCGGAAGTTTTGATATATACCTACTCCTTAACAATTAGTAATGGACTTCCGAAAAATAACGCCTGACACCATCAATGATTAATAAATCAATTTTTAATTCCAGTGTATTTATTTTATTGGTAAATATTATGTTATAGGTATGCAATGATGTACACATCATCATAATTTCAGTCAAGAGACGCTCACTGTTGGACATAGGCCTCCCCCAGGGATCTCCAAACCGATCGGTCCTGCACCTCCCGCATCCAGGGGCTTCCCGCGACCTTCACCAGATCGTCGGTACACCTTGATGTACATGTTTTACACTAATACGTGTTGTCGAAGTTCGATACCTGTCGAAGTATCTAGGAAATATTTTGTACTCGTCTATCTTTGTGTTATTCTTGTCCTGTTGTTTTTGTACAATAAATAATAAATAAAGTGTCAGAATGTTATTTTTCGATGATCTTGTCTTGTTTTATGTTTTAGGCAGTGAACGTTGGTTGCTTTATATATCAGCTGCTTTAAGCTGCTAACTGCATACCGGTTTAATAAACACACATTTAAATACTCGTACAAAACGATTTTATATCATGTCATTATAATAATTCGAAAAAACTTAATATTCTCAGCAGGCGGATGTAAACAAATCTATTATTGAATTGATTACGCTTTCATAATAATAATACACCAAATATTTTCATTTAAAAATTATTAGCATTTATAAATAAACTATTAAATGCGACTACTCTCTAACGCTATAGTCATAGTTTTGAAATCGTAGTAACTGTCAAGGAGTTTAGAAATTATCGTCTGTTTAATTAACGTCAAATAAATATTTTTTCTTTCTTTCTTCTTTCTAAATAATGGTGTAACGTGATTTTGTAGTGCAGTGAGAAGATAGGTAGGGCGGTGAATAATGCACCAAAATTCCGCTACAGGTTTTTTTAATTTTCACGTTCACAAAGAATATGAATAAAAGGCACTCTTTGAAAGATATAATAACTATTGTAAAAACGCTTAACTGCCTGTATTGTGCTTATTTTCAAATTTATGTTGTGATAGTTTTAAATCAAAAGTAACGAGATTGATTATGACATCGAGACTTTCGCAATATCTCGACGTCAGCAACAGAGCGACGGAAGAAAAGAATAAGATAACGACAAATTTAAATCAAAAATGCAGCCAGGTTAAGCGGGATTGCAACGGATCGCTATATCAAAGGATGATAAGTACCTCGTTCCAGTGGTGCGCTATGCCAAATCGTTTATAGGCGTCGAGCCTTAAGTTGGCTCTCCACCGAAAAAAGTTGTCAACTTTTTCAGACAACACGTGCTGACAACACGTGTTGTCAACAAAAGTTGATAGATTTAATTCGGTGGAGAGTCAACTTTAGAGAGTAACCGTTCAGAAGAACCATTAACGTCACGCACGAAGTCTAAAGTGGTTATTCAATAGTGATTAAAAAACATATTTCCGAACCACTTTCCATTTTCTAGTTCGAAATCTAGACACAAACATTTATTGCTGTTTCAATAATTTCGATCACCGTATCTCAGAGTAGGAACTGAATTTTATTAATTTTAGTCGTAATGATTTGAACATTCATTGAATTTGATCTTATTACTGATTTAATTTACCGTTCTTGCAAATTAGCCGAATAAAGGCTTAGTTTATTTTTATTTATTCATAACCTCTATTTAGAATCACTATAATAATGTAAATGTAAGATTACAAATGGAGAAATTATGTCCGTATAACGTAAAAATTTATTATATCCTTTATTGTACACTATCAGAGTTACAAATCAAAATTATATACACCTAGGTCGGCTAATTTTCAAAATATATCTCTACCAGCTAGTCCTTAATTCATACATAAGTAGTAAGAGCACTTTGTGATTGTTGTATTCAATGTACATATTCGACTTGTGTCCCAATCACTCCGACAGGAATTTATATATTTTTAATATTAAAATCATATTTCTAAATACTATTATTGTAATGTTGCCAATTGAAAAGAGGGGATAAATAATCACACCTGAGTTTCTTACCTGTTCTTCGCGAGAAAGCTCATCATCAGATCATCATGCTACGCATACTGGATTGGTCGAATATTTCAATATATAGTATATGTTCATAAAAATATAGATTCGTTTTGTAAAAACAGTGATATTCATTCAGTAAATACTAGGCAAAAGAATATGTTAGCGTTACCAAATACTAGGCTTAAAAAAATTAATAATTCTTTCAAAGGCCTTTGTGTACGTTTCTACAATAAAATCCCAAATAATATTAAAGCACTTAACTTGAATAAATTTAAAGTCACTATCAAGGGCGCACTTATGAAAAAAGCATAATACAAAGTGTTTGATTATATGACAGATAAAACTGCTTGGGATTGACAAAAAATGTGATAATTGACGTTCAAAGGGTGTTAACACTTTGTGATAATGGGATAAATTTAATTCGAGTAACTGTTCCACTCACACCGACAGGCATTTCTATATTATAGAAAAAATGTTTGTGAAATATAATATTGTAATGTTGGCATTTTAAAAGAGGAGACAAAAATATACAAGACCTTCCGAGTTTCTTGCCTGTTCTTCTCGAGAAGGCTCTCCCAATTTCCGAACAGGTGTTGAGTCAATTTTTTTTTTCATTTGACTTGTATTTGCACACATCTTAATAATGGTTGGCGTGTGTGTACATACAAGGATTAAATAATTTAGTTAATTAGATTCTTGGTTGAAGATTTTTATGTTTTTTTGACGTCAATAAGTGCCTGTAAAGGCCTATATTGAATAAAGATTTTTGAGTTTGAGTTTGAATAAATATGTCAAATGATTGCCTAGTTATAAAACAAATGCACAGTTGTTGTAGCAATATTCTTCGCTCTTGTGGTGCCATCTACGATATGCAACCTTAGGTGGATCGCAAATTGAATTCCTTGACTGCACCACACCAACGAAAAAGAGATTTTTACGTGTCACACTAGCCGATGAAATGCTCGCTGACAGACAAAGCATCCATCACTCGCCAATTAAAAGCAAGCTATTGAATATGTGAACCAGTTGCTCATACAAGTATTTGCTGGTAGACGTCTGACCTATTGCAAAGCCATCTCGTTGTAATGTCGCGTGGCGTACGTCACGACCAATGAAGACAATAGCACGATGTGATTTGTGCAATGTGATGAGAAATCGTTTTAGTAGACAAAGTGACATGGTTGCAAAACATGCAGGAAACACAGAGGAGATGTTTGGCGCTTTCTCTATAAAATTATGTGATGCCAAAATGCGGGGCGAGGGGGTTAAGAGCCAACCAATAGCGAACGGAGTTCTCAAAAGCACACTTGGATGCGCTCAGTTCAAATTTTTCGTATTTCCACACTAGATGGCGCTACGTGTAAAATTTTAATTTTAGTTAATGTCGAATCTCCCGGCAGAAATGCTTCTAGTGAAAAATTAGGACTCGACGCAAAATGTCCATAACGCATATTTGAAGTCATATTTGAAGTTTTTACGAGTGAAAAGATAATTTCATACGTTGACTTTATTTCTTTTGTTATACGGCACTTCATTTAGAGTAAACATATAATTTTTTATTTACAAAAATAGAACCGACTTCAAGAACACTGAAAACTTAAAAATAATCTTCTTCTATATTGAAGTCGGCGCCAAACGATGATCTCCTAGAAAATGTTAAAATTTGTCGCCGACTTCAATATAAAAGATTATTTTTAAGTTTTCAGTGTTTTTGAAGTCGGTTCTATTTTTTGTAAAAAAAAATTATTTTTAACTTTTTAGTGAATGAAATCTTTTTAATGAAAGAAACCCTAATTTAAAAGTTGGTATTAAATTAGTGTTTTCCTCGATTTTCTATGGGATCCCATCATCCGATCCTGACTTTGGTGACCATGGGACCACCCTTGCAGTATACTCTATCAAATACAAAAAGAATTTTGAAAATCGGTTTAAAAATGACGGTAACAAACATAAAAAAAAATACAACCGAATTGATAACCTCCTCCTTTTTTGTTAAAAATACAAAATATTTTTGATGGGTGATAGGTATTTCATTGCCGTTCAATGAAGTGGAACTGATTGCTCTGCCTCTAGTGCTGCGTTTCTAAAACTGTATAAGTGTTTTGTCAGGACAACATTGTCCAATAAAGGACTACATTGCACAGAACACCTCCTCTTTAAGTTTCCTGAGTGATTTCGAACGAACCTTTACATTATTGACGTCATACAAAACACAAAAATCTAATAAACCACGAAACTGATTAAAAATCTAGATAGATAATAGTAGATTTTACAACAAGTGCACAAAACGAACCATTTTCATCCGAGACTTTTAGCAGCCCGAATCGAAGGCGAGGGCTGATAGTAATGTCGAGGATAAAATGGTTTTGTTGACGAGTGATAAACTCTGCTTTTCACTTCGATTGCGAGGAAATAAAACAGTAGAATAACATAACATTTCTTTAATTAAAATTCAAAGTAAAATTAGTACAGTTTCGAAAACTGAAGGAAATTGTTTTATGTCTTAAAAAACACATAAGGCAAATAAATTAAAATAATAAAATAACAAATTCTATCTATGAATTTCTTATTGTGTTTGGCTGTATGGCTCATTTTCTTTGCCTTAATATAGATACGATTTATGTATGAGTAGATTGTGTGCACTTGTGCACAAAATTCGATTTTGTGCAGCCTATATCCTGCACAAATAAGCACTTTCAGAGCATGAGAAGTGAAAAAGATAATTTAACAAATAATTACTTACTTACTTAATTCCTGTATACACCTGAATCATAATTAAGATGTATGCGTGTATTTTTAAGGGTTTTTTCAGACATCCTAATAAATATTGTTGAAATTCATACACATACAAGGATAAATAAGCAAAATTTTAAGGACAAAAAGTGCCTTTTTGAGGTCAATGTCGAGTGAAGATTTTCACGAACAGATTCATAAAATAACACGTAGAAATTATGGTTCCGAAAATCGGGTAAAACCGTGCTGCGTGCGAAGCTATTAAAAAGAAATTATTAATTACGTAATGTCCTCAGCATGCCCTCGCCCTTACAACGCCGCACCGACTCGAAGTTTGTTAAGCTTTTAAAATATGCACGAGCGAAGTTCATTATAAAACTTCAGCGCCCCGTGTCGGCCATCTTTCCGCGAATTACTCGAATGCTCAGTAATCTATACTAATGATAAAATTGTTCGGGTTCCCGTGTAAATAGCCGGGAGTGGGCATTTTATAATGGACGACACGACGCGACGCGGCTTCTTGGTCAGACCATCGTGTAGTGTGGAGTACAGTTAAAACAATACGTGTCCAACTATTATATTCACCTAAAGGACATTATTTTGTGTAAAGGATGTGACTTTATTTAAGGAGATGGCTTTTTGGTCAGACTTTCATGTTGTGTGTGGTATAGCTTAAACAGTACATGTTCAGCTATTATCCGCAGCTAAAGGACTTGGCTTTATTTAAGGATATGGCTTCTTGGTCAGACCGTCATGTAGTTTGCTATTAACTTAAACAAAACATGTACAGCAGCTGTTATTCGCAGCTAAAAGACATGGTTTTATTTAAGTAGATGGCATCTTGGTCGGACCATCATGTGGTATAGTGCATAGCTTAAACAAAACATCTGCAGCAGCTATTATCCATAGCTAAAGGACATGGTTTATTTCAGTAGGTGGCTTCTTTCATTTAAGTAGGTGACATCCTGTAGTGTGCAGTACAATTTAAACAATACCAAACAATCTTCAGCAAAAGTACACTGAATGGACGATTCAAGAAGGGTTTAGCTAAACGTATAAAAATATTGATTAATTTGATCGGCACCCGTGGTGTCGTTGCCGAGTCGTGTCGTCCAGCGTAAAGAAAGTCAATAGTATCACGAAGGACCGTTCATATGCCTTATTGCACCGGTCACGGTAAATAAGTGTTTGCACAGCACAGTTACTGTTAAAAAAATATCTTTGAGAGGTCGAATGTAACATGTGTTTTAATACTTTATATATATACTAGCTGTGCCCGCGAACTACGTTTCGCCATCAAAATGCTTAACACAGTGTTTAGTTTTTCCTCCATTTTATTCCATACCTAATTATTCAACTTTATTCTGCCTTTCTTGAGCAGCGGCCATTTCGAAATTTGGACAATTTTCGTAGGTTCGTAATACTCTAGGTACTCTTCAGAGCCTACTTTCATTTAATACCCATATTGCTGGGTTTGAAAAGAAACTTATCCACCTTTTTTGAGCGGCGGCCATGTTAAATTTACGTCAATGTTGCTACGTTCATAGTGCTCTACTGATCAAGGCCTTTCATTTGATACCCATATTGCTGGGTTTGGAAACGAACTTATATCCGTTTTTTTGAGCGGCGGCCTTATTTAATTTTGTGCGATTTTCCTAGGTTCATAGTGCTCTACTCTTCAAGATCTTTCATTTAATACCTATATTGCTAGGTTTGAAAATAAACCTTTATCCTTTTTTTTGAGCGGCGGCTATGTTGAATTTAGGTCGATTTTTCTAGGTTCCTAATGCTCTACTCTTCAAGACCTTTCATTTGATACCCATATTGCTGGGTTTAAAAACGAACATATATCCATTTTCTTGAGCGGTGGCCATATTTAATTTAGGGCAATTTTCCTAAGTTCATAATGCTCTGCTCTTTGAGGCCTTTTATTTGATACCCATATTGCTAGGCTTGGAAACGAATTTTTATCCACCTTTTTTGAGCAGCGGCTATGTTGAATTTATGTCAATGTTGCTAGCTTCATAGTGCTCTACTCATCAAGGCCTTTCACTCGATACCCACATTGCTGGGTTTGAAAACGAACTTTTATCCTTTTTTTTGAGCGGCGGCCATGTTGAATTTAGGTAGATTTTCCTAGGCACCTAATGCTCTACTCTTCAAGGCCTTTCATTTGATACCCATATTGCTGGGGTAGAAAACGAACTTTTATCCATTTTTTTGAGCGGCGGCCATGTTTAATTTAGGGCAATTTTCCTAAGTTCATAATGCTCTACTCTTTGAGGCCTTTCAGTTGATATCCATATTGCTAGGTTTGGAAATGAATTTTTATCCACTTTTTTTGAGCAGCGGCTATGTTGAATTTATGTCAATGTTGCTAGGTTCATAGTGCTCTACTCATCAAGGCCTTTCATTTGATACCTATATTGCTGGGTTTGAAAACGAACTTTTATCCATTTTTTTGAACGGTGGCCATGTTTAATTTAGGGTAGTTTTCCTAAGTTCATAATGCTCTACTCTTTGAGGCCTTTCAGTTGATACCCATATTGCTAGGTTTGGAATCGAATTTTTATCCACCTTTTTTGAGCAACGGCTATGTTGAATTTATGTCAATGTTGCTAGGTACATAGTGTTCTTCTCATCAAGGCCTTTCATATTTTGATATTCATATTGCTGGGTTTGGAAACGAACTTTATCGGCAGTCATGTCGAATTAAGTCAACGTGGCTAGGTTCAATGTGTTCTACTATTTAAGTCCTTCGTTCGATATCCATGTTCCTTGGGTGGATCCAAAAAAATATGATCCGTCATTTTACACATTAGGATCAAGAGTCCCGTCGCGTATCAGGTGATTCCTTAGTCATAATGTAAATACATATAACACCTTTCAAACCCCATTACACTTGAAAAGGGTATCTTCACTTTTCAGCATTTCAAATATTTCAAAATTTGTACCTATTTTGTGAAAATTAGTCAAGAATTAAATCAACCTACAAATTTTATTGTGACGTGATATTGTCATAAAAATGCTTTATACATTGGTTGTATGGCTTGATCCTTTTGCCTTACCACCACGGTACGACATAAGAAAAAGACAATTTAAACTTCTAAACTTCTTGGGTGGCGAAATCCAGATGGGCACAGCCATTAACAGAAAATATTAAATTTTGTACACTATGTGACGGTACTATGTGACAGACTTGTCAAAATAATTTCACGTGCACCATGTTGATTTTCTACATAAGCATTGTTCGAAAATTTTATTTGGTATTTTTCAAACTATTTATTTAAAATGAACTACTTCAACCACATTGCACCCCATCCAGGGATGATGGTATGTGGTGTTGAAATCGATGTTATTTTCGTAATCTACGACCCGAAAAACCATGAAAACGGTATCAATGTCGATTTTGACATTTTATCAGTTTATCACTCCATCTCACCCCTTTTGGGGATGAATTTCAATAAAATACGAAACACGTCTTCCATTAATTCTGTTAAAGAAAGTTTATGCAAAATTTGAAGTAGATTCAAACTTTTCCCCCCATTTTCCCCCCCTTAGGGGTAGAATTTCGGAAAATCGTTTCTTAACGGACGCCTACGTCATACAAAGAACACACCCTCCAAGTTTCAAGTCTCTACGATCAGCGGTTTAGGCTGTGCGTTGATCCGTCAGTCAGTCAGTCAGTCAGTCATTCAGGACAAAGCATTTTATAGGTATAGATTAATTACATTGATCAGAGTTACGAGAGAGAGACTCTGTACCAGAGTCATATGCATAAGTACCTCTATCCTACCTATTTCTGCCGCCAAGAAGCAGTGCTTGCGTTGCTGTGTTCCGGTTTGAAGGGTAAGATATGGCAGTGAAATTACTGGGTACTGTGACATGACAACCCATGTCAAAATTGACAACGCACTGGGGTGCTTGTGCGCGCTGTTGATTTGCAAATCTTACTGGAGTCAAAATATGTACACTCGAGTACAAAAAGATCGATACGGTCTTTTGACCGTATCGATCTTTTTGTATACTCTGCCACCTCCACCTTAATGTTAAGTCTGGCAATCAATGTATATGTTACCGGAAATGTATGAAATCAGGAATTGTATACAATTCCTAGGAGATGTATGTAATTCCTAAAATCGCCCGGAAATGTGTGTAATAAATTATATTTGACATATTTCCCAAATAGCAATCGGAAATGTAATAACCTAACCTAACCTACAGTTATAGCCAATGAATTTTTTTTCAAGCAGTTTGATGCTCCGCTCTGTATGGTCACAATATCTAACCTAACCTAACCTACAGGTTAATCCTATAACGTCTCTTTATTTTGCCCCCCGACACCCCGAGCAGGGGGGCTGTGCCCCCCTGCACCCTTTGCTCGAAGCTGCTCTTTGATTCTCATTAATTCTCATTATTCTCATTTTAACAACGTGTTTTATTACAGAAAGCATTCATTTTATACATTTCCTAATACGATATTGGAATTATATACAATTCCGAGGATATGTATACATTTCCCAGGAAATGTATACATTTTAAATAATTTTTAAAACAATATTTTATACATTACCTAAATAGCTTCGGAATAGTATACATTTCCTAGGAGTTGTATACAATTCCTAGATTTCATACCTTTCCGGTAACATATACATATTATTGTAATTTTGACCGTATCGATCATACGAGTAGTTAGTTAGTTTGGCTGGGCTCTTTCGCACTTAGCCTCATGATTGGGCCATTGTGCATCCTGATCTTACGTCAACCCCCATCCTACTCCATCCATCCCAGAAGGCCTATTACCGATCTCATGGTTTTGCAAGAGATATCATATGATATCATAGTGCAAAACGAAAAATACGATTTCCGGTCAGATTTTTGAACATTTGTTCATTATTTAATGATGACATCATTGGAATAATGCCATAGTGATGATATCATTGGAGATCGGTAACACGAAATGCAGCATTTCATGGCTTCTTTTTCTCAAATTTATACCACGTCAAACGATGAAAGATCCATAATTGGCCTGCAGGACCTCCCAGAATGCAAGTAGCCTCTGTGGGCTACTACATGCTTCCGGCATGGACGCCGGAGAGTGGGGAAGTTTCGCCCGTTGATCGGCCCTCAACATTGATTTACTACCACTACGTTTGGTAGTATATCAATGGCCCTCAATCATACGAGTAATCGAGTGTACTATAGGGTCTATAGCCACTTATCATAGGGTGGGCGGGCAGAGTGCTTGTTTGCCAACGTAGTTGTATAAAAAAATGACATTATTTAAGTAAGAATGAAAGTCTACGTATAATGATAGTTCGGAATGTTTGTGTTTGTTGTGCATGTGGCTTGATATTTAAGTTTAAATCGTTTTTAGTTAAAGTTTGTAACGAGGTGCTATATCTTTCTAGTAGTGTTGCCCAAATTCAGTCTTGGTCTTGCAGTCTTGGTCTTGTTCTTGCGTTTTTGCAAGACCAAGACCAAGAACAAGACCGCGTATTTTTAGCAAGACCAAGACCAAGACTGACCGTGCAAGACTTGAGCAAGAACAAGACATAGCCTGCAAGACTCTTGCGTCTTGCAGCTAGGACTTAGCGCTATTTCACTGAGTAGTTAGGTGTAACAGTTCGGTGTATAGGTAGGTACGCTTAGAAATTCTATGAGACGCAAAAAACTGTATCAAAGAATATGAAAAACTGGACCTATGCGCATTACGACTAATACCATAAACATAGCGAATAAAAAAATATCTATTAAAATCAAACTGAGTGCATGCATAGTTATGTTTTAACCATCGGCACTTTGATAATGCGGCATCAAAGGTTTTGTACTTACTTCTCAAAGAAATTTGCCGCTTTTCGGAAGTACATGGTTATGATACACGCGCCGGCGGCTTCTTTTGAAATCTAAAACAATCGTTGCCGCCACGCCGAAATCATAACATTTGACACTATTTGCGTACTATAAATAAAGGAATTATTTTAATTCCAGTCATTTCCAATTGAGCTGTGCTTCGAGTCTAACTTAATAATTGTTTTTACTAATTCTCGTTGTTTTCTAAAAACGTATCACGTGTACAATTTAATATGAGTGACGAAGATTCAAATTATTCTAGTCCGAGTAACGAGAGTTTGAGTCACAGATCTAAAAGACCCAAAAGCAAATTTGAGGAGTTTTTCGAAATAATTCATGCATCCCAAACTGCCTTCTGTAAATTGTGCCAACATAAAAAGATTGAAATAAAAATGAAGAACAGAAACACTTCAGGCTTAAGGAAACATCTAATATCTTTCCACAAAAAGGAATCAGAAATATTTCTTCCTGTTAAACCAAAATTAAGTGGAGATATCACAAGCTTTTTAGTAACCGCTGGAAGAAGTGGACAGGTAAGAATATTTTTTTAACAGTTAAAAGAATTTTAACTCCGCGTAGCTATTCATGCGATACTTTCAAAAACGCCATTAACTTACGTAAGTATTTTTGAGTTAGTGGTGTTTTCATCTAGGGGTGCGACATATTAAGTATGTAATTATCGTCTTAAATATTTTTTATAAACACCCATATTTTCATTTAATCGGCCAGTAACAACTAAGTACTTTATTTTGGTAAATTACAGTACAGTGCAACCTTAATATAACAAATATCAATTTAACGATTTTCTCGATTTAACAACAACAAACCTCCTCCTCTTATACGCTCAAACCTAGTATGTTTTAAATAATAACACAAGATTTATTGTTTTGCTTCAGTCGGAAAACAGCAGTGACAACATCACGACAGCTACAGTTGATTGGGTGGTGAAAAAATATCTTCCCTTCTCATTTTTCGATGACGAAGCTACACAAGTATATTTTCGACGTATTTGCCCTAATATGGTGTTTCCTAAAAGGTCTACACTTAGAAGGAAAGTCAAAGAGCGATTTGAAGAGCTCCAATTGAATCTCAAGGAACGACTTCAACAATTATCATCTAAAATGTCTTTTACCATTGATGGGTGGACGTCAATTGCTGGTAGGAGTTACTACGGGGTTACTATTCATTATATAGACAACGCATGGAAGTATCAATCTGTAGTTCTTGATTTTATACCATCACGCGGTCGACATACTGGGGAAGATATTGCAACGATTTTCCATGAATGTTTATTGGAATATGGCATAATTGATAAATTACAAGGTATCACGGTCGACAACGCAACTGCAAATACCAAATTTATGTATGAACTGGGCAAACAGCTGCCGCCACACTTTGATTCAGACAATCAACATTTCCGGTGCTTTGCTCACATTTTAAACCTTGGTGTACAAGATTTATTAAAGACCTTAGCATTACACTGTGAGTCTGACACTAACGCGCAAGATCAGCAGTACGAAGACTATGCAGACGAAACTGAGGATGAGGAAGATGAAGAATCTGCACCAAATATTGCTGACTCGCGTATATCTGTAACAAAGTTACGCAGTATTTCCAGTAAAATAAAAAGAAGTGAGATAGTGAAGAAGAAGTTTCAGTCTGCTTGTGAAGCAGCTGGCGTGCCATCAAATCTAAATGCCATTCTTGACTGTCCAACGAGATAGAATTCCACACATGATATGATTGGATTTGGTTTAAAAGTGAGAGCGGGCATTGACATATTGTGCAGTTCTGTCACCGAATTAAATGATTTTCAAATCACAGCTAATGAATGGCAGGTACTCGAAAAATTACATAAATTTCTAATAAACTTTAAACTTTTAAGTACAAAACTTGGTGGAGACAAATATGTTACATTACCGCTAGTCATTGTATCATTCAATCTCTTGCTAGATAAAATTGAATCCATGGTAAAACAGTTAGATGAGAAACCTAATCGATCTGAAGTGGATGAAAGGCTCATTCTAGCTTTCCAAGCAGCTCGAGACAAAATGCTTAAACATTACAAGAAGAGCAACTGGATTTATTGTACTTCTTTAATTTTAGACCCAAGGCATAAGGCTCAGACTTTTGACCTGACAATGTGGGGGAAGCAACTTAAAACAGAAAGTCTGCGCAAGTTCAATGAACTTTATGAAGAATATAAAAGTCTACACTCACTGAACAAATCTCTGGAATTACCAGAAAAAGAAAATAAAGTATGTGATGAAGATGAAGACGTAATAGACTTTGATAAACTCTATGAATGTCCCTCGACGTCATCTGGATCTTGTCTTCAAGGCTTAGTGATAGACGAGTTGGAGGAGTACCTGAGAAAACCAAGAACTGCCAGCTCGGAAGACATTTTAGATTGGTGGAGGACGCATGAGACAGAGTATCCAATTTTATCGAAAATGGCCCGTGATTTTCTCTCAATACCTGCAACTTCAGTACCTGCTGAGAGGTTATTTTCAAAAGCATCATTAGTAATTAGAAAACATAGAAATAGGTTAAGTGATGAGTCAGCCAGATGGTTACTTTGTATTAATTCTTGGTCAAAAGAATTGATATAAAGTATCATAACCTAATGATAAAGCTGTTGATTTGTGTTGTATTTTATTTTTTATTCAAATAAATGATAAATCGTAAAACTCTTTTATTAAATTTCTTATAAGTTGAGGGTTCAATATCTTTGTAGACAGATAAGTATTGTTCTTTAAAATACAGTCAAGTTATTGTAATTAATTTGTTTTTTTACATGTTTTAGCAAATGTAAGCTTATAAATCATAAATGTTTATTAAGAAACAGTTACTTCCATGGAAAACGACATATAGATCAGTTGATTTTTCGAATTTCTTATCAAATCTTCAGTTATTTATTAATCTGCTTGATCTTTACTATGGCTATGTTAATTCAAGCTCACAATGTTCCAATTCTAATACGTTTTTCTAAGATTTAAAGTAAACTTTAATAAATAGTAATAGACTAATAGGTAATTGCAAGACTTGCAAGACTCTTGCTGCAAGACCAAGACCAAGACCAAGACTGGGAGCGCAAGACCAAGACCAAGACCAAGACCAGGTGTATTGGCGCAAGACCAAGACCAAGACTGGCTAAGTCTCGTCTTGTTCTTGCATTTGGGCAACACTACTTTCTAGATATGGCAACTCGTTGCGTTCCCGCCTTACTTGGCTGCATTTAAATTTTCATAATTGTTATAATTTAATTCGGCTCTTCCGTCACGGAATCCCCGATATCGAGACGTGAGAAAGTAGTCCTATATTAAATAATATTTTTACTCAATCATCATCATCATCGCAGCTCATATACGTCCCCATCGAAAGGCTCAAGCCTACCCTAAGTTAGGGTGTTTAGGCCTTGTTGGCAGAAAAGAACTGACACTGATTTTGAATTAGACTAAGTTATCAAATGTTTGGTAACAACATAATTTATTGTATTATGATTAATGTATACGTCTATAACTTATTTTTTGACATTTTAAGTGTATGTAAGCATACCGATTGTAATTTTTTTTTAAACTTTCAATGACTATGTAACAAAACCAAAATTGTAAATGGCGATATAAAAGAGGAGATAAAAAATTTGACCTTTCGAGTTTCTTGCCTGTTCTTCTCGAGAAGGCTCTCCCAATTTCCGAACAGGTGTAGATTCAACTTTTTTTTTTCATTACTACTTGTATTTGCAGACATCTTGAGTAGGTATATTCAGGATGTATGCACATACAAGGTTAAATTTATGTTTCCTTTAAATTAGAATGTTTTGCTTTGTTTTGACGTCAATAAGTGCCTGTAAAGGCCTAAGTTGAATAAAGATTTTTGAATTTGAATTTGAACTTAGTCAACCACGCTGTCCCAGTGCGGATTGGTCGACTTCATATACACCTGCGAATTTCTTCGCAGATGTATGCAGGTTGCCTCACGATGTTTTCCTTCACCGTAGGAGCGTCAGACAAATGTACATATAAAATTCGGAAGCGAAAAATACGTTGGTACATGGCGGTCTCGACGTTGACGTGACGTTGTTATAGTGCTTATGTATTGTTAATAACAAAACATAAGCACTGTAACAACGTCCTAAATTTTATTTGTCTATTTGCAAGCTACTATTAATACAGTTAAGTGCGTCAAATCGAACGGTCGTCAGTTTTGACGCGCGTATAATTCTGTGACATTTCTGTGTCAGCCACTCGTGCGCAGAATGGGCCTAAACACTATGACAGATGATAGTGAGTCTCTAAAACAATGATTTGCAATTTTGCTTCATTCGACAATGTATTTAGCTGTATTTCTAACGGTGCTTAATTAAGACGAGCCGTTAAAAATATTATGGTTTTAAACGGTTGTCACTTACTAATAAAGTTTTATGAGTGATGTCTATTCAGTAGCAAAAGCAGTGTCGAATTGGTGTCAAATTGTATTTTGAGCTTTGTAAATCCTTAACAACGATATTACGCTTTAATGTAGATTAGTAAAAAGATAGGGGTATATTTAATATAGAGCTTTACATTTTATTTAGAAATGTTAATAAAATGGAAAGAGTGATTAAAGACTAATTCAAAAGAGGTCAATAAGTGATTTCGTCGGGGCTGGTAAGAGCTAGATGGCCCAGAGGTCTAGGCGTCAATACGGTATCTTGAAGTCGCGGGTTCGAAACCGCCCTGGACGAAATTTTTTCTTTATCGATTTTATTCATTTTTCAGATAGGGTATACTTGTTTCATATTTGTTGTGGCTTTTCATTTTCTTTACAAATTCATAATAAATTGAAAAATCTATTTTTCAATACAAGAATAGAATTCGCCTCAGGCAGGACTCGAAGCTGCGTCCTCAGCATACCGTGTTGACGCCGCCATAACCATTAGGTTACCGAGGACTTATCGAACCTGAACAAAATTTCAACAGCCACCTCCTTTCGCTTTGTTAAGCCATAGACTATCAACATCCATTTAAGTTTTTTTTTAGATTTTGTGAAAATTGATTAAGAATAACCCGAATTACAATTATCTACGCGTATTTTATATTTTTAAACATGAACTTGGAACATAAGATTGATTTGAAGCATTGCATGATGTAAGGCCTTACGTTTTTCTGAGTTATTATGACGCACACGCACTCAACTTTGATGCGCTTTATCGCAAACTAGCTTGCCGCTCGCGACTTCGCCTGCGTTATTTTGTTTTCCCGTGGGAATTCTACATTTTCCCGTAGGAAAATATTCTACAGCTCATGTTACTCAGTGATAATAAGCATTCTATTAGTGAAAGAATTTTAAAAATCGGATCAGTGGTACCCGAGATTACTCCGAACATCCAAGCTCGCAAACTTTACCTCCTTATAATTTTAATTATAGATTGACGGAGTAAATAATTTTTTCCTCTTCACACCCCGTCATCATCTCCATTGTACTCCTCTCACTAACTACATAAACGAGGTGTAAGTACCTTATCCACAAAAAAAAAACTATTTTACTCGAACATAATAACAGTGGAGCCCTGTCGAACTCCCTAAGAGATCGATGCGAGATGATTGATTGAAATTATATAATTTTCTTCATTACTAAAGTGCTTTCATTATTGTGTAATAGATAAAGGTGTATCGGTATTATTCCGTGCAGGCTCGTAGCTCGTCTCGAGTTTAATAAATTACTTTGTGTCCATTTTCGAGTTATAATCAACTAGCTTAACTTTACGCAGCTTCGCCCGCGTTGCTTTTGTTTTCCCGTGAGAATTTTATATTTTCCCGTAGGAAAAATAATTTTGTAGCCTATGTTAATCAGGAATAATGTAGGGTTCTAATGGTGAAAGAATTTTTATAATCGGTCCAGTAGTTTTTGAGTTTATTCGTTACATACATACATACAAATCTTAATGCCCGCGAACTACGTGTCGGCAGTAAAAATATCGCTATCAAAAATGTATAAGATATAGAATTTAAAATATGAAATATAAGATAAAAATGGGGGTTGGTGATGGAAAGGTGAAAATTTAGGGTTAGAAGTATTTTTTAATGTCAAGTTATAAAAAAAAGAAATTTGGACCACCCTTATTACCTAAATATATAAAAAAAGCTTACGACCTATTCTCAGACCCACCAAATATACGCAAAAAAAAACATAAAAATCAGTCAAGCCTTTTTGGAGGAGTTCGATAACAAAACACTGACACGAGATTTTTGTCTATTAGATAAGCCACAAAAGTACAATGATTTTAAATCTCTTTTATGGAAACATTTTCCAACATTGTTTCGAAATTTAATAATCAAGTGCAATCCTTCATACCTGCTGAATATAAATGTAATTCTATTAATATTGATAGATCAAAGAATTGTGCGCAATGTAAAATTACATTAAACTTAATTTTATTAAGAAAGTGCGTGAGATAAAATATGATGTTACTCTGGTAATATCCCAGAGTAACACTACTTCTCGTATTTAATACCTAAGTATGCAACTCGCCCTTAAAGCCACTACTCACAGAATACTCATCTCCGGCACACTGTATAGTAGGCGTGTCGAACCAAGGATACAGACGCACGGACAAACATATTGATACATTGATTGAAGCGAGATGATGGATGACGCCAAATGATCTCACTTGACCTCCGCATTGTCTAATAATAGAAGTACAATTTTAATTTCCACAATAAAAAATCAACACTAATTTGTACTAATGAAAATATTTGATTGACGCGAGTCAATGCAGCGGCGGTTCGAAGTTGTTGCGCAATATCTGGAGAGTTCGTTTCAATTGTGGAGTTGAACCAAGGTTAAGTTACAAATGTGTGATCAATGTAAATCTTAGTAATAATATTGAGATGATTATTGTTCTATTAAATGTATCTAAGGGCCTTACTACAGCCAACGACCATGGATTGCTATAAATTGGGGTCCAAGAAAATCTACAGAACCTAATGAAAATCTATCAGAACTCTATAGGTATGAGAAATCTATAAAAACACTATCACAAATATTTTTTAAGTCAATTAGAGCCACATTGAACGCTAACCATTTGATATGAGACACGTCTGTTCTAAAAATAACATGCTATAAACACGTGGATTGTTGTTTCCCAAGCATCAAAGTTGATTTTAAAAATCTACAACATAAAATTGTATGGATTTTATTTAATTTAATATCTAACATGTCTTTACGGGGGGGGGGGGGGAGCCTCAGAACCCCTGCTCTAAGGAGCTTAGTAATAACAGCGAACATGAAAAATTTAACTTAATTTACTGAAAATGAGAGCACATGATTTAAACTGAAATTCACATACATACTGTTGTTATTAATAAAACTGTGATGACTCTATGTATTGCAATATACTTATCATTTTATTTATTTATTTATTCTTCACATGCATTGTGTACAAAGACGGGCTTAATGCCAAAGGCATTTTTACCAGCCAACCTGAGGGTGGAGAAGAAAGCAGATGTAGTAGATGTACAAAAATAGCAGCTGACCAATTTTGCATCATCAATTTTGTGATTGTTAAAATGCAAAACTTAAAATAAATATATCCTAATACATAAATACTAAAAATGTCATAAATTACGAAATATTAAGTAAGTAAGTATATCAACAATTATTACGGATACTAGATATTACAATGCCTATCAAATCAATGTATTTCATGGTAGTAATTTTTGTTACTTATTTCGAATACCACGATATCACGAATGACATGGTATTTCAGAAATAAGTAACAATAAATTTCGCTGGAAACTTCCGATGCTACGTGCCGTAGAGCCTGTGCTTGCGCAGACTGTCTCGCCAGTGAAAGTAAAGATACGATTTATTGTTTTCAGTTTCAAACACGGGCGATACCTACCTACTGTCATCGTGCGATTATATGTATTTAGTGTTGCTTGCTGAACCGGAACTTTTAGTTTCTTTATAACTACAATTGTATTTATATTACAACTAAATTCCTTTTTATTGTTGCAGGTTCAGCGTCAAGGCGAACAAGGTAGGTTGATTTTGAATTTGAATGGTGTCTTATGCCATATACATATATGAATTTAACTTTTAACCAACTTAATCTGTAAAAAAGGTTTGAATCAATAACAATGAAAAATATGAGTCGCGGTTAAAACGTGAACCAGTATTATTTCTAGTCTGTGGTCCAAGATGTGCCGAATAGTTAACTTAAAGGACTATGGGGCATAGACTAGTGGCAATCGTTTCATGCGAAGCGATAACTAAACTCGTCATCGTCTCTGAGATAACGAAAACAAATTCCTAGCCAACGTACTTATGGATTAGCGATAGCTGTGTAGAATTATTCTTTATGTAAGAAAACAACATATTGGTTATCTATGTACTCAAAACTGAGAAATGGAAAAGAAATCGTAAAATAAGTGATTAAAATTAATATTTTTATTTCATTTAAATAAAAAATGAGTTGTTTTAAGTAGGTAGTATATGACACTGGTCGATTCGCCACGTTATTTAGCGATGGCATATTATGTATTCTTCTAATCTAAACTATAATACAGCTGATAATCTGACCAATTATTCTGGTTTTTGAAGGTTTATTTTAGTAATATATTTGATATAGATAAAAATGAAAAACATGCTTATAATGGCCGTAGATTTTTTTTTTAAAAATAAACACGAAAAAGCCAATGAAGAACCTATCTAACCCTAACATGTAGAAAGGGGATTCCGCACAGACTCCGAATCCCAAGGATCTCTCTAAGTCAAGGGCACGATTCTTAAAAAGTACGAAATAAGTTTTTCTCGAGGGGTAATCCGAGCTCACCAAACAGGAGTTTTGAATCGTTCGTCAGCTGTCGAGTGCTGCTCGTCGATCGTCGACTGCGTTCGATTTCCACTGAATTTCGTTTTGTTTTCGACGAAGTTCAAAATGATATTGATGTTCTTCGTAATATTCTATTGATTTCCATCGCAAACGAAACGTAAATCGATATAAATCGAGCACAGACGACGCCGACGCCGACGCTCGGAGAGCACTCGAAAAGTCGCTTATATTGTATCGAGTGCTCGGTAGTGTAGTACAGAAAGAGTTGAGAGTTTCATTTATTTTTCTTTCTCTTTCCATCATCCTATTATCTTATATTTCTTTGTTTATTTTCAGTTAAGTACATTAGATAGGTTTTTTATTACTTATTATTTGTGATAAAACCTATTCTAAACTAAACTTGGTATAAACACAAAACTAATGTAAACTAGTATGCGAAATTAATATAATATAATAAAATAAATAAAAAAAAATCTGGTCCTTGTTACTGATGAATCAAAAATATATGTTTTTATTATGATTTCAAAACTTAGATTTAAATCTTAAAAAATAACTGGTCTTCTAATAATGTTATTACAGGAACAATGTTCAATCAAATCTTGAAACAAACCTTGAAAATATATAGAAAAAACTGCATTCAAATTATTTAGACAATGACAATTATTTAGGTAAGGAACTAGTTTCCTTTACATTTTAATTATTTTTAAAACTGCGCTCAAAAATACCTATAAACATAACTGAGCAACTTAACTTGTCTGTATCTCCAAGTGCAGTGTCATTAACCCACGGTAATTATTACCTCATGTCTGTTTGTCATATTCATTAAACAGTTCTCGACGCTTGACAAATACAAGAGCCCTTTCGATCAGGGCCGGATTTTAGATCGCAAGTATTTATTTCGCTTACCAACGCAGATGATAAATGGTGACAAAAATGGAGTATTTACTATAGATTTTAAAATCGTATAAAAATTAAGACGACATATAACTATATTTCGTCTTTGTTTTTTTACCTACCTTAACAGGTAGGTAGGTACTTACCTAGACACTAACAGAATACAAGAAAGTGAACACATTGTGTGTTCTGGGTAAAATGGTTTTTTTTAAAGCTAGAACCATTTTTATGGCAAAACGGTCTAAGTTCTCCGTTACACTCCGCACTGGCTTTCTTTGTCGTATCATCACTTCGGCTGCCGCCAACAGAATGTGTGTATGTCCGCCCTAGCTCCTGTCAGTTGCTTTAATCATGAACTATATACCCACTTCTAACAATATTTCCTATTAGCTACTTCAATGCCTCAACGTCTTATGTTGCCATTTGAATTATTTCCTATTTACGTAAAATTAGTAGTATTTATTTATTTTATTAGAATACCTCAGATTAAGAATATTTAATAACAATTACTTATGGCTTTAGAAAATCATGGCATTCGTATTAATTTAACTACAAGTTACCCCTTCAAGAGTTGAGTTTTTTAATAAAATGTAATTGCCTAACATCGTTGACATCCAAGTGATTTTTCTCCATATGTTGGACTATAGCTATAGACAAAACAGAAACTATCCATTAATGTAAAATACATAAAATAAGATTTTGATTTTTATTATACTTAAAACAAATAAAAGATTTTTTACCTCAGCGGAGTTCGATTTCATCATTAACACGAGAAAAACTGTCAACTTCGGAAGCACTGAGTGCGGCCCTGTTACTGTGTCAATTGTGTTGAACAACTTTTAATATCAATATTGAATTAATGACTGAGTCTGTCCCAGACAGGAATCTAGCACATTGTGAATGCAAACAATAATAATCAAGATTACGAGAAAGGTTTTAGATAAAAAAAAAGTTAAAAACGTGTACAATACTCATAACAATCGGAGTCAGCATACATAATTAATACAACGTTACGTACATTTTCAAGATTATCAAGTTAAAAATAATAAGTATATTCGTAATTGTGTATATAAAACTATCCTGAAAATATTGGTCACTGTTCTGTTTAAGTATAAAAAAGCATCATCACCAGAATTAGCCACAAGTTGGTACTCAATCCTTACTAATATTATAAATGCGAAAATAACTCTGATTGTCTGTGTGTAACGCAATCACGCCTAAACTACTGAACCGATTAGAATGAAATTTGGTATAGAGATAGTTTGAGTCGCGGGAAAGGACATAGGTAAGTTTTTATTGCAGAATTCTTCCTTTAAGGGGGTGAAAAGGGGGGTGGAAGTTTGTATGGGGAATCAATAACCGCTGAACCGATTTAGATGAAATTTGGTATGGAGATATTTGGAGCTGTGGGGAAGGATAAAAGCAGATTGGATAATAAATAAACTACCCAAGTTAATGATTCCACGCGTACGAAGTCGCGGGCAAAAGCTAGTAATAAATACAAAGTCCTTAAGCAGACAAAGCCACGGGGAGAGTCTTCTATAGGTACATAAGTTCAACTGTTATCTAAGTAGACTGGTCATATACGAACAATACTTTTACATTTCACTTTTCAAACCAGTTCCAAACCTCTGTTTGATGTTGCCACCATAAAAGAACTCATTAATCTTCAGACCTTAACAAATGACCAAGGAGTGCGTATTAGGTAATACGACCAGTTGCAGCGAAGCGAAGCGATTGATATATTTTTACGCGTTATCAGAACAAAACAAGAAACGGTTATTGACATAGATAATACATAATAATATTCTGTTTGACGTATTTTTGTCGTTGTAAAAAGCTTGTAACTGACAAAAATATTTAACAATAAATAAAAACCGGCCAAGTGCGAGTCGGAGTCGCCCATTAAGGTTTCCGTACGATTTATGACGTATTAAAAAAACTACTTACTAGATCTCGTTCAAACCAATTTTCGGTGGAAGTTTATATGGTAATATGTACATCATTTATTTTTTTTAGTTTTATCATTCGCTTATTTTAGAAGTTACAGGGTGGGGGACACACATTTTACCAATTTGGAAGTGTCTCTCGCGCAAACTATTCGGTTTAGAAAAAAATGATATTAGAAACCTCATATAATTCATATAATTTTTGAAGCCCTATCCATAGATACCCCACATGTATGGGTTTGATGAAAAATAATTTTTTGGGTTTCAGTTCTATGTATGGAAAACCCCAAAATTTATTGCTTTTTTTCTATTTTTGTGTTAAATTTTAATGCAATTTTACAGAATACATCTACTTACCAAGTTTCAACAGAGTAGTTCTTATAGTTTCGGAGAAAAGTGGCTGTGACATACGGATGGACAGACAGACAGACAGACATGACGAATCTATAAGGGTTCCGTTTTTTGCCATTTGGCTACGGAACCCTAAAAACCGACTTTTAAAACACAATAAATAAAAAATAATATAATAATACACACAACATCACATTTTTATATTAACACCTCCGTAGTGTAGTGGTTGAGACCGGTCCGAGGCTGTAGAGAAATCCAGGTGAAGCACGCTTCTACTTCGGCCTTATCATCACCTACTTTAAAAAACATCTGACAGTCAGACAGAAATCAAAAACAAACGGAAAATGTGACACTAACCAAACAAAAACGTTACAAAGTAACTAAGTAATTAATAAATGTAGTACTTGGTCAAATTATTTTCGAAGGATCTTAGAAGAAAATAAACATTTAATAACAAAAAAAATTTAACCTCTCCAGCTCAAAAGGGTCATTTTGCAGCCTTAAAAAGACATCGCAGCAAAATCAACTTTTGTTGCTAGTTTGAAGTGAGCAATACTGATACATATTTCGAACACTACCTTTAGTTAGCGTCGAAATTGTTTACCTACTTCCTCAATTCTTATCTTAACTACAAACTTGCTTTTCTCACTGATCAAGGTGAAAAGTTGCATGTTTACAGGAGAGCAAATTAATTTTAAATTAGGTTCACTTGTCCATATTAGAATCGCACGCTTCTTTCGTGATTTAATTACAGCATTCACAGCAAAATATATCTTTGACTAGAACACAAACATATTGCAGGTCATGTCTGTGCGTCCGTCACACTTACAGAGTGAAATTTCTATGACGAAATCCCTTTTGTTACGTTCATTATGCACAAGTTAAATTTTACTCCAAATTCAGGCGACGCACCTAAGGGAAAGTTAGTTGAAATTGATGTCTTTAGCTGTTGCAGTGCATTCAAATTATGCTTTCTATCATCAATCTCGTCCGCAAGGATTATGATGAAAGTAATTCAATATTACACATTGCAATAATTTCAGTAATTGTTGTTATGCATTCAAATTATTTTCCCTACCACTAATCTCGTTCGGAAGGATTGTGATGAAAGTTATTTAATAATACACATAGTGTTCACGCTCGAGGAAGAGCGAGTGGCGGCACTGCATTCTAGTCTGTGCAGTGACAGCTTTTTTGGCGGCCGGCCGCATGTGATATGTCAGTTGAGTCGAGTCGAAATGTCATGACATGCTTAGAGGTTATGTGCGGGCCGGAATAAAATATAATACACAATATTCAAGCAAATAGTGATTTGCGCGGCGCACCTAATATCGGGGTGCGAAAGCCCGCTTTGTGTTGTGCAAGGTGTCAAAATCGCGTGTGTGAGTCGTGGTGGCCTAATAGGCCTTTGTAGTGCTCCGGTCTCCCCCGGTGGATCCACTGCAGAACTTCAGGAGCCGCGACTTCCTTCGAGCTAGCTCAGGAAGTCCACCGGCTACGGAGGAGACGGACGGAGACAACGGGAATCGGGGTAAGCCACAATGCTTTCTATGAGCGGGTAGTAGGGCATCAGCAATCAACCCAAAATTCCTTACTCGGTGAAACGCCGACGTGGTGGAGTCTACTTGGGGCACCACCATCTCTTGGTAGCAGAGCGTGGTTTTTAGATTTGAGTGGTTCTTAGATTTGAGTATTTGATTAGTATTGTACAATTAATATTGTAATCTTGTTGGTTGTCCAAACGGGCAATACATATTAATTGGTTTTGATTGCTGATTTTAAACCGACTACCAGCTCATTTGTGGACCGATCTCCTTAACTAATTGTCATTGTATATGAAAAATTGGGGTTAAATGTCTTTTGTTGTTCTAGTTAAGTTCTAGCATTTACCTATATTTGATTTTGGTTTGTTTTTTCATATCTTTGTTTTGCCCTTGAATATTTTGTTTGTTAAGTTGTAAACTTATACTTGAATTTAATTTGTTTAACAGATTTTGCTGCTAAATGACTTTGCTGTTGTTGTAATACACTATTTTGCTGTGTTAAGTTTTAGCATTTACATTTGATTTTGTTTTGTTTGCCCTTGAATATTATGTTTGTTAAGTTATTGACTTAATACTTGAATTTAATTTGTTTGAAAAATTCTGTTGTTAAATGCCTTGTTGTTCTAGTTAAGTTCTAGCATTTATACTTGATTTTGGTTTGTTTATATATTTTGTTCTGCCTTTGAAGTTCCTCCCGATCTGTTTTATTGTCTGCGGTTGTCGGTCTGTTTGTCCGTGTATTATTATAGTGTTTATTAATTTTGGTGCAAAATGGTCCCGCCAGTCAGCCCGCTTAGTGGTGCCCGCGCGGGTGCACAAAAGATTTTGAGATGGTTTGCTAGTGCCGTCGCTTTGGTAGACCGACCAGACCGAGAACAGGCTTTGTTAATTCGGCATGAGGGAGTACCTGCTCGCTTGAAGGAATTGGAGCAGCTTTTCGTTCTTCATCAACAATATTTGCTCGACCACCCAGCCGAGGGTGCCGCTGAGTTGCGGGCAGTCGACCAATTTAATGCCGATTATGATCAGTGTTTTGAACAGGCGGATGTGATTATAAACAAGGCTCAGGCAATCCTATCCGCCCGGAGGGGTGAGTCGTGCACGCCCGGGGAGGTCAAGCCTACCCCGGCCGGCTTGCTGGGCAGACTGCCCACTTTAGACATCCCAACCTTTGATGGGAACCTGGCTTCTTGGATGGGGTTCATTAACCTCTTTGATAGCCTGGTTCACTCGAGGGACGACCTGTTCCCTAGCCAGAAATTGGCCTATTTGCTCTCTGCCTTACGTGGAGAGGCTGGTGTGCTTGTCCAGCATCTACCTGTCAACGATGACAGTTATGAGATTGCAAGGGCGTTGTTGACCGCCCGGTATCAGAATGTTCGCTTGCTAGCGGACACACATGTGGCTGCCATTTTAGGACTGCCACGAGTATCGCGGGTCTCCTCATTAAGGAAGGAGATTTTGAACCCGCTGCTAAGCGCTATTAACGCGCTCAAACGACTTGACCTACCGGTGGACCAGTGGTCCTTCATATTGCTCCACCTCATCCTCAATAAGCTTCCCATGGAGATGAAGGGGCGTTTTGAACAAAGGTATGGGGGCAATAGTGCCTCGTACCTACCCCCCTTCTCGGATCTCCTCAGATTTTTGGAGGATGAGTGTCGGATGACCGACCACTTGGATCTGGCTCCTATGCCGGGACCGAGTACAGGCCGCTATGAGGCGACCCGGGCAGCGCCACGGAGAGAGCGCCGCCCGTACAAGCAGTATACTGCAGTGCGGCAGAACTCTCCACACAGGGAGAGGCCGATGCCTTGCAAGTGTTGCAAGCGGGATGGCCATCGTTTGCCGGCCTGTCCCAAATTTGTTGGCCTACGCACCGAGGGGCGTAGGAATATGGCCAAGCAGCGGAATTGGTGCTACCGCTGCCTGGGGGCCCATATGGCATCGGCTTGCCCCCACCCACGAGATTGCCACTGTTGTGGAGGGGCCCATCACCCCCTTTTGTGCTTCAACAATAGAGACACTCGTGAGGTGGTGAGAGAGAGGGACTCGCACACGGGCGGGGGCCCTCGTAGGTCACCCACATCTCCGAGGAGATCGGAGGGGCGTGCCACCCCTCCGCGGAGATTGGACAGGCGCCCCCCCTCCCGTGAGAGGATTGGGCGCCCCACCCCCCCTACGGGCGGGGGGGATCGACGCGCCGCTTATGAGGCGCCACCGCGGGATTGGGCCGCGGTTATTAGGGAGCCACGTCGGGAGCCGATACGCTTCTCTCCCCCTCTGATGGAGAGACCCCGGTTGTCACGGGCTCCCCCAACTTTCGCCCATCACGGGCACCGCCCGGCCCCCCGATGCCGCCTTGATCGGGGCCAGTACGTGCCGGATTGGGATTGGGACCCGCTCGAGCGCTTTGAGCGCCCTATTCCTCCGCCGCGCACGCATTTTTCTTCGGACCCCCCTTCCCCCCCGTTGCGGGGAATGCGGGAGGATTTTCACTAAACCAACTGTCGGCTGCAACCCCCCCACAGGAGCAGGTGCTGTTACCAACAGCCTCCGTACAGGTGTGGGGCCCGAGGGGCACCTTTGTTTTAGTTCGCGCCCTTTTGGATACGGGAGCTCAGGGTTGCATTGCCTCCAGCTGGCTGGTCCGGCAGTTGAGTTTGAACACATCTCCATACCTTGAATCGGTACGAGGAATCGGAGACCTGCGGATCCCGGATCCGATCGGTCAGGTTTTGTTCTCCTTCTCCCCCCACTTCTCTTCAGCGCCCAAAATTGGCGCTACCGCGATTGTTTATGAGAAGGTTGTTGGTCAGCTTCCGCAACAGCACGTTTCGCGCGCTGTCGTTGATGCGACATCAGGATTGACCTTGGCTGACCCTTCCTTCCACCGAACCGGTCCGATTCACTTATTGCTCGGTGCCGATGTTCTAGGCCGCGTGTATTGTGGGAAGAGGAGAGAGTTACAGAAGGGTGGGCTGGTAGTCTTATCTACATCGCTTGGGTTTGTAGTGATGGGACCAGTTAGGCATAACCCACCATCTCCATCGGTGGACAGTTACATAACTGTTAGCTCCACCTTATCGGATGTCCTTCAACGGTTTTGGGAGGTGGAAGAGCCACCTACCGTGAAGCGAGTGAACCCCTTGGACGAGGAGTGTGAGTTGTTCTACCAGAACAATACAGGTCGCCTTCACTCGGGACGGCTGATCACTCGTTTGCCCTTTTTGTCAGTTCGCCCCTCACTTGGCAGCTCCCGGCCGTTGGCCGAGAAGCGGCTGCTGTCCATGGAGCGTCGTATGAGTAGGAACTCCGACCTCAAACAGAAGTATGTCGACTTCATGCGAGAATATGAGCAACTGGGGCACATGTCGGTCTCGCGACTGGACTGGCGAAACGAGGAACATAATTTTCTTCCTCACCACGCGGTTTTGAAACCTTCCACCGGGAAGATACGCGTTGTTTTTGATGGGTCAGCTCCCACGTCTACCGGAGTTTCGCTGAATCAATGTCTGCATGCTGGACCGAAGTTGCACCACGAGGTGGGTGATGTATTGACCAACTTCCGTCGCCATGCCGTCGTCTTTGTGACCGATATCCGGATGATGTTTCGGCAGACTGTGATTCACCCGGACGATAGGCGATATCAGCTCATATTATGGAGGGAGGATCCCAGAGATCCCATGCTGGTCTACGAGCTGAACACCAATACATACGGTTTGCGTTCGAGCCCCTTTGTGGCAATTCGCTCACTTGTGGAACTCGCTGAACGTGAGCGGTTACGATACCCTCGCGCATCCTTGGTTCTCAAGGAGGATGCATTTGTGGATGATATTTGTACGGGCTCCTCTAGTGTCGAGGAAGCCTTGATTTTGCGAGATGAACTAATTGCTCTTCTCGGGGCTGGTGGTTATGAACTGAGGAAGTGGATGTCCAACTCACCTCAGCTTTTGTGTGACTTGCCAGACGACCACCAGCAGGAGCCTCATATTTTTGAGAATGCCAACACTCCAGATTTACTGTCTGTTTTGGGAGTGCAATACAGACCTGTCCAGGACACGTTCACCTATCGATTGGAGCTGCCAAGCCCCAAGGTCTGGACGAAACGGTTGGTTTTGTCTACAGTAGCTCGTACCTTTGACCCAAATGGCTGGATTAGTCCCGTAGTGTTTTGGATGAAGTGCTTCCTACAGGAACTTTGGTCAGCCGAAGTGTCGTGGGATGAGCCCCTCTCGGGCCGTTTGCTGCGAGATTGGGAGTCCTTCATGTTGTCTCTCCCCGACATTAACCGTGTTAGTATCCCTAGACATATACTGCCTAAGGGACGGTTTACGGCCAGCCTTCATGGCTTTTGTGACGCGTCTGAGAGTGGATACGCAGCCGTCGTATATATATGCGGACGGTTGATGATAGAGGAGCTGTTAAGCTCCACTTGCTAATTGCTAAGAGTAAGGTTGCTCCACTTCGGACTCGATTAACGATTCCGAAGTTAGAATTGTCTGGAGCTACTCTTCTGGTTCGGTTGATGAACCACGTTGTTGACACCCTGGGACGTAGTGTGGACTTTGAGTCGCTCTTTGCTTGGTCCGACAGTCAGGTTGTCCTGTGTTGGATTAAGAACTCCGTCCACTCCCTGGAAGTATTTGTGGCCAATCGGGTATCCCAAATACAGGCCTCGAAGGCCACGTTGATTTGGCGCCACGTGCCAGGTGAAATAAACCCTGCTGACTGTGCATCACGTGGCAGCGAAGCCCCTCAGCTTATTGACCACACTCTGTGGTGGGGTCCCGACTGGTTGTTACAACCGTCTTGGCCTTCCACACCAGCTGTGGTGAAGGTACCAAATCCGGGCTTGCGTGTTCACGCTGTCGAGACTATGGCGGCTCCAGAGCGGGAATTTTTATTAGACCGCTACAGTTCTCTGGACAAGTTGCTCGGCGTGACCGCTTGGATAAGAAGATTTATACGAAATTGTCGCCGGCCTCAGGACAAAGATTTGTGTCCGGTCCTCTCACCGCAGGAGCGCCAAGATGCTCTTCTGCATTGGGTGCGTATGACCCAGTCTAGAGCGTTTGAACCGGAACTTAAGATTTTCCGTACCGGGACGTCCAAATTGAAGGGACCCTTGGTGCGTTTGACTCCCTTTCTGGATGATAAAGGATTGTTGCGTGTAGGAGGCCGATTGAGGCACGCTAACTTGCCTTATAGATCACGTCATCCCCTGTTGCTCCCTAAGGACGGACCATTGGTGCGATTGTTGATCATTGATCGCCATGTGAAGAATGCTCATGCCGGATGTAATGCATTAACCGCGCTCCTCTAACGGGAGTTTTGGATTTTGTCAGCGCGAAGAATAATCCGATCTGTTATCTTTCGATGTCTGCCCTGCTATCGTTTACGCCCCGAGACGATGCAGCCCCAAATGGGTGATTTGCCTGCTGATCGTGTGAATGAATCGATGACCTTCTTAGGAGTTGGAACTGATTTCGCGGGACCATTCACTATAAAAACGTCGCGACTCCGTAATGCTAAGACTGAAAAGGCTTATTTGTGTGTGTTTGTTTGTTTGGCCACTAAAGCCGTTCATTTGGAGGTGGTGAGTGCGCTCACCATGGACGCTTTCTTAGCAGCGTTAGGCAGATTTGTCTCCCGCCGGGGACTGCCTTCTCTAATTCGGTCCGATTGTGGGACGAACTTCAAGGGCACTGATAGACATATAAGAGAAGTTTGTGAATTTTTAGATAAAAATAATATTGAGATCGGATCCACACTCTCCCGTAGGGGGGTAACATGGCGATACTCCCCGCCGTCTTGCCCTCACTGGGGAGGGATTTTTGAATCTGTTGTAAAGGCCGCCAAGACTCACCTTCGCCGCGTTATTGGGGAGACTATTCTCACGTTTGAGGAACTCGCGACGGTGTTTCATAAGATTGAGGCGGTTCTCAACTCGCGTCCGTTATGTCCGTTGTCTACCGACGCGAACGATTTGCAGGCCCTCACGCCGGGCCATTTCTTGATAGGCAGACCACTTAACGCCCTGCCCGAGTATCCTTATAGAGATATCAATCCCGGACGCCTTTCGCGGTTTGAGTTGCTCCAGCAGCTTACCCAGAGTTTCTGGCGCCGCTGGCACCTTGAATATTTACACATTTTGCAACAGCGCGTTAAGTGGTCAGATAAGACAAACCCACCGAGGGTTGGAGACCTCGTGTTAGTGAAGGACCCAAACCTGCCACCCTTACGTTGGCGTCGCGGACGCATTGTCCAACTTACTCTAGGGTCTAATGGTGTGCCCAGGTTTGCCGAGGTCCTAGTTGGGGATTCTGTTTTGAAGCGCGCGGTCGCTACTCTTTCTCGCCTCCCCTTAGACTGATTTGGCGGACAGTCCGGGACTGTCCGGAGCGGGGGGATGTTCACGCTCGAGGAAGAGCGAGTGGCGGCACTGCATTCTAGTCTGTGCAGTGACAGCTTTTTTGGCGGCCTGCCGCATGTGATATGTCAGTTGAGTCGAGTCGAAATGTCATGACATGCTTAGAGGTTATGTGCGGGCCGGAATAAAATATAATACACAATATTCAAGCAAATAGTGATTTGCGCGGCGCACCTAATATCGGGGTGCGAAAGCCCGCTTTGTGTTGTGCAAGGTGTCAAAATCGCGTGTGTGAGTCGTGGTGGCCTAATAGGCCTTTGTAGTGCTCCGGTCTCCCCCGGTGGATCCACTGCAGAACTTCAGGAGTCGCGACTTCCTTCGAGCTAGCTCAGGAAGTCCACCGGCTACGGAGGAGACGGACGGAGACAACGGGAATCGGGGTAAGCCACAATGCTTTCTATGAGCGGGTAGTAGGGCATCAGCAATCAACCCAAAATTCCTTACTCGGTGAAACGCCGACGTGGTGGAGTCTACTTGGGGCACCACCACATAGAAATAGTTTCACTAATTGTTGCATTGCATTTAAATTATTCTCTTTATCACTGACCTCGTTAGCAAGGATTGTGTTTATATTTTTTTAAAATAATTTTAAGCTTTTATATATTATATTCGATTTCATCTCATAAAATATGTTGGTAAAACAATAGAAGACCAGTCAAAACGGTAAAAAAAAATAATTTCTATATTTAATAATCTTATTTCTAAATGGTGAATCATACGAAATAAACCTTTCTATTGATTTTGCTTTAATAATTTTTCCTCAGTAATTTTTGGTCATTTATATAAAAACTGATGCGTGGTTTAGATTAAAACCTTTATGTATTATTAAAAGTAATTACACATTTTATTGCGAGTTACATGTGGCTTTTGCATGACTTGCTTAGCAAACTCTACAAGAATCATATACAAAAAAATGTACTATTCGTAAATGCAACACATAATGCATACATATATTTTATATAACTGTAGCCTTATAATCTGTTAGATAGCCTGCGTGTTCACTAACTTACTCTATAAACAAACACAATATTTACTTCGACTAATCAACGCTAGTCATTACACAATAATAATAAATTAAAGTTAATCCGAACACCCGGCAATTTTTATTTAACACTCAGCCTTTCCGCAAACATTAGCGAAGCGATTAGTAAATAAAACAACATTTAAATCCACTTTATTCGTAAGAAACGGGCGACACGTTTTAGTAATAAACCGCTCGTTAGTACCCTTGTTGGATAACAGCGATTATTGCATAAACACCAGCCAAATTAGCTGTCAAGATTGTGAGATCATTATGCAATCACCATACTTACAGCCTTGATTATACAAATTGTTGATAAAGTACTAAACGTTTTTAAGAGTTACAAGCTGTTATAGCTGTAATGAGCCCTAATGAGGAAGTAACATTGACGAGACCCTCAGCGTCATCAGACTACGCTTGAGAAATGAAATTAAGGAACAGTAATCTCAAAAATTTATATTTGTTGCTTTGTATTGTTTTAAACATGCGAAATAAATTTAAAAAAAGTACAAATTTCATACTTCAATATAGTTTATTCAAATTTGATTATATCATAATCACTTTTGTACTTCAAAGACTCTACGCCAATGGTCTATGGCGGGAGACCTTGTACTGGAAAGAACCAGCAAGAAAACCAGCAAGGGCTATTTTTTCTCTCTGTATTGTAACAGCTTGAGAAAGAGAAAGATTGAGCTCACCTTCCATTACAAGATTAGATGTGTCAGTTCTCTTCGTTACCAAATACAACAATATTTGCTTACATAAATAGTTATACACAACAACACGATTCTTTATCTTCAAATGAACACCAGGCATGCAGGCAGGCACCAGGCATCGTTCAAATAATCTTTGACTTTGTAATATCCTTTTAGTACTCATTAGACTCGAGCTAGAATTTAGAATAAGAAAAAGCTGGGGCCTTAACATGATAGCTGAGCTGCTTTCAGAAGTCAGAACCTACTCTTGCTTGAGTGCACTCCCAATGCGCACCGACAACAACCGGGCCGTTCAGAAATCTGACAGATATTATGTGTTCTGAAGATCTAATGAAAAGTCTTAATTTGGCATTTACTTCAAAATAGATGCTGTGTGAATTTTTGCTATTTTTGACTTTTCAGTGTTTTTGATGTTGGTTTTTATTTTACCTAAGAAAATATTTTTTTAAATATTTCTAAAAGTCTATCCTTGTCCATGAAATGGAACCATGGTTCAAAAACATTCTGTCAAATTGCGAAACACAAGTTTTATCAAGAAGGCTCATATTTACTACAAATATATTGACATCAACAGCAAAAATGTTTCAAGGGAAAAAGCTCAAAATATAGTATAAATCATATAAGCTAATATCGTTAATCTGACCGCTACTAATCGCTTCGTAATCACTTAGTTACCGCTACAAAATCTGATGGAACGCCACAGCGATTAGACACGACAATCTGATCAATATAAAATAGTGTTTCCAGCCTTCCAGACTTTCCAGACAATGAAAGAAGACATAACACGGAAAAGTTAATTAAAGTCAAACTGGATGATGCAAATTTATAGATATGAATTTTATATCGAATGACTCTGTACCAGGCTCCTCTGCTTGGGTACTTCCGTCTTACCTATTTCTGCTGCAAAGCAGCAGTACTTGCATTGTTGTATTCCGGTTTGAAGGGTAATATATGGCAGTGAAATTACTAGGTACCGTGACTTTACACCTGATGTCACCAGTTGGCAACGTACACTGTGGTTCTTGTTGCAGTTTTACTGCGAATCTCACAGGAGCCACATGTGTTTATAGGTGACTGTTACCACTTACCATCAGGTGGGCAGTTTGCTTGTTTGCCAATTTAGTAGCAATAAAAATAAGACATGTTGCAAGACACGTAACTTATGATTTACTCAGATCCGAATCTCTGTGGCGGCACAAGATCACAGTGCAAAGTTATGAGGTTAGGCATCTCCTCGTCAAGGTCCGCGCTGACCTTGCCAACTGACGGCATGCCGCCTTAGATTATTTTATAATCTGTCGTACCGTTTGCTCCGAGGGATGGGGGACACTGGCACACATTCCCTTTGTCGCAGGCGTCAGAGTTATGTTGATTGTCTCAACTTATAACTTGGTATAGTAGTGGATGGCTTATTTTTTATACAAGACTAGCTGTTGCCCGTAACTTTGTCTGCTCGGAATTCAGTATAGCGCAAGTTCGGTTATATCACGTTTTCCTAAGGGAATTCTTTAGAATTCTAGATAAATGGTAGCCTATGTCCTCAGGACCTAAGATATCTCTGTACCAAAATTTGTTCAGCACATTTTGGCGTGAAAGCGTCAGACAGAAAGACAGACATATGTATCTAATTACTTAATTCTCATTGTTAAACAAGCAAACTGCCCACCTGATAGTAAGTGGCTACAGTGATTCCTGTAAGATTCGCTAATATGTAACCCTTTTCTTTAAAGGCGGGGGAAACTCTTAACGATTTCAGGAAACTGAAGCTGACAGAGTTGTCCCCTGGATATGCCGTAGTACTCTGGTACCAGGTTGCCCAGATGGGCGACCAGCTTGGAAAAGGTAATATCTCTCAGCCGATTGTCAGTCGGTCAGGCCTATTTCCTTCCTTCCTGCTTAGAGTATTTGGTGCGCGCCTGATAAGGCGCGCCTCCTCCTACCCAACCGCCTGAGGCAGAGCGGGGCGGCTTGAGGGTCCTCCTCCCGCGCCCGTTCCACTGTCTCCTTCTGCGAGATCACATCTTCAAGAAGGAGGCGGCACAAATATGTAACCCTATAGGAACCAGAGAATACGCTGCCGACTTGTGACACAAGATAAAAAGTCACAGTACCCAGTAATTTCACTGCCGATGAAATTGATACTGTGTCTTGCCCTTCAAAACCGGAACACAACAATGAAAGCACGGCATCCTAGCGGCAGAAATAAGTAAGTTAGAGGTACCCATGCAGACGACTGGTACAAAGTCTCCCTCTGGTTCCTTTAACACTTGCAAATCTACACACCCTACAATAACGCCAATGACGTTACCAACTTGTGATACACTCGTAAGATGTCAAGTCACGGTACCTAGTAATTTCACTGCCTGTCTTACCCTTCAAACCGGAACACAGCAATGCAAGGACCGCTGCTTAGCGGCAGAAATGGGTAAGATAAAAGTCATGCAGACGATTCTGGTACAGGGTCTCTCTCTGGGGACGATGTGAGCAGTATTACTGTGCTCCGACAATCGGAGGTAAAAAACATCAGAATAACTTAAAATTAAACGTCTTTCTCTCTAAACAGCTTTGAAAGAATTATTCCTGAACTCCTAATCTACCAGAAACCTTCCATGATCAACTCAGTAACATGACATGATGACTACCAGACGCAAACACCTGATATCTTAAGAAAAGACATGATGAAATACGTTGGACGTGCCTATGAAATTTAAGGTTTTGCGATTTGCCTGGGATTACATCATCAGATCATAACATGGTGACAGTGGGACCACCTCGGGAATGTACTCTTTGGATTACAAAAATAATTTTGAAAATCGGTCCACAAATGGCGGAGTAATCGGTGAACATACATAAAAAATTGATATTAGTCGAACATAGAACCACCTCCTTTTTCGAAGTCGGTTAAATAGTCCTTAACATAATGTATGATGTCACCAAATCCAACCTCACCTTTTGGCGGGCACTTCCAGCTCACACAACAGCGTGCAGAGGTTCTAGCCGTTCTTGCAGGAGGCCTATGACCAATAATGGGCCTCTTCCGAGATGATGATAAGTACTCCTCAAAAATATCTTATGCAAAAACAATATTAGGAGTGTGAATAATTTATCCAACACCTCCATTGTTCTAAGTTGTGATAAACCTATAATTAAACCAATCAATGCCTTTTTTGATCTTATCTGATTTTCAGTTTTTCTAGTCGTTTTTGCGTTTGCAATCAGTGGTTGTCTATATCAAACGTCAATCTTGAAGCTTGAGAAGCGCTGTGGAATGTGCGATTGATGACGATTACTAAAGTGAAGGAATGCTCTGTAAGGTCAAGACTAAGATGGGTGACCGAACTTTTGTAATATAACCATTACTGGTGTTTTTGATTTTTTTTGATATCTGTGCTATTAACTACCTACATTTTAAATCTAGGCATAATTTTAAGTCTGTGCCTTAATACTAAAAGTAAATTTAATATTACTATAACATCAAAACCTAAATAGTCGTAGTATATGTAGAGAAGTCCCACCATCCTGCATGCGCTGTCTTCCAACCGTGACCCTGCTCAGACAATTGCCAGACGAAACTCAACCTTATTCTACAGTTATAACGCAGTCGCGAAGAACGTGTGTTAATGAACTTGAGAAATATCTTTAACTATCCGTGAAAAGACATGCGAACGCCGAGGTCGATATTCCCGTAGTTAGCCATGTAACATGAAAATTAATAAAGAAGTCTATATTACTTTGGAAGCGGACAAATGTTTAATGCCCGTCTGGCGGATTACAAAAGAAATATTGCACACACGTTTTTTTTTTTTCTTTTTTCACGTAATCAATAACTTGGGGGACGTTCAAGTATTACCTGCTTAACGCAACTTTTGGAGATTTTTAACTCTTTCGTTGGTTTTTTCTGTACCCCTCTTTATACGTTACGTAACACTCGAGTGAACATTTTTACCTAAGTCACAATTTATAGGCAGCTGCTGATGATGCAAATCTTACTATTTTGAGGACATTACAGTATAATGTCCTCCTAACTGATATTCGGTCACGGGGCGGCCAATCTCAACAGGGACTAGCCACCTGCGCAGGAGATATTAAAGTGCACAAGTGACTGAGCAAACGCAAGTGCACTCTCTGTTCCTTCACTCGCCTAGTCCGATGGGACGGTTAGCCGACAACGACCGGGGTGACATCAGGCGCAGGGCCCACTGTTTAACGTGCCTTCCGAAGCACGAAGGAGCTTGAGATGTTTCGTATTTTGGTCACCCATCATAGGACTGACCACAGCCAACGTTACTTAATCTTAGCAATCGTTCGCTGAGCGCACGCGCCAATGCGCCACCAAGCTACTCATTACAGTATAAACTCACTTTATCAACACAAACAAATACTGACAACGAAAACAAAATAATAAAAATTACACGAGCAATACAGTCGAGGAATTCCCCATAAAACGAAAAGGGTTGTCAGCTTAAGAGATGTTTTAATTCCCCAGTTTTTATAATGTTTGAGACCACGGGGTGTTGATCGGGAGCTCCGGGGTACGATTCCCCATTGAGGCAGAAGGTTTTCAGCTCGATTTGGGGCTACTAAGCGCTCCTGGCTGCTACCGCCGTCTGGCCTAAGTTTGTTTCCACAATACCCAGCATTGTTATATTCCAATTTAGAATTTGAGGTAAGATAGCCAGTTCCTCAGTTGTTGAGGAGTCTGGATGTTCGCTTCCACCTGTAGCCGTGTCGTCACTAACCATCAGCAGGCATAGCACGTGCTGCCAAGATGGGACTTGAGTTACGCGTTATCTCACAATTTCAGTGACATAATCTCTATATCTTATAGTGTAGCACGGCGGCGCGTATGCTGCGGTCCGATTATAATCGCCTGGTTCAAATTAAAAAGAACACTAAAAATGCTAACCGCGCTATCAGTATGCTTACGATTCCGGTCCGGGGTTTTTGGCGTATCAATTTGTCAAACCAAATGTCGAGTTAAAAATTTGGTTTGAGTAGGTCATTTTGCTTTTGATTGCTTCTCAGTATTTTTGTTTTGTAGAGTTTAATTACATAATTGTTTCCCCGCTGCTCATCCAGAACAGGTACAGTCATTTTGAACCGAAAACACAATTATCAAACGTCAGACTGACAGTTCGCTTAGAGTGGTTTCACTCCAGAGCATCAGTGCCGTAAGTGCACGATGGCGTATGACGTTAACGATGACGTCATGTGGCTCTTCATGCCGGCTAACATAAGCGCGCACGCAATTTCGGGACGCGTTTGAGCGCGCTATTATTCACTCTTATTGATTTTCGGATCGCAGCCTTAGTGACTGACGTGATACAAATTTCTTGACGCTCCTCAAGGGATACGTGCCATTGAGTCTTATCACAAATTTCTTAGCAGCCCGTGCTACGCCTGCTGGTGAGATGAAGGCCAAGAGCTTTCCTGTCGTATGTAAAAAAGTAGGTAAATTTTGTACTAACCTGTGACGTGGCATGAAGGCATTCATTTTTTTGTATTTTTTTATGTGACTAACTAATTTCGAGTTTTTTAACTCGGTCCGCACCCCTACCTATTCTAAACCTCTATTATAACCACCCCTAGATAAATTCTGACCTAGGAGTAGACAAAAATTAGACTTTACGATTTTCTTGCCTGCTCTCGCGACGGCTCTCCCAATTCGCATCAGGCGTAGAGACAACTTTTTTTTCTTCAATTCTCATCTTCCTTTTCTTCGATGAATATTTATAGCGCGTATCTAATCTGAACAGCCTTCTGAATAAATTGGCAGCGCTCAGAATCGAAGCCGGGTCCCCACTCGCGGCTATTAATATCCCCATAGCAAATTTAATTACAGACGGAATTGAGAAAGGTTTTATATGGACACGAAACCGGTTATGTTATTAGGACTTCAGTTTAACTGTGGAGCATCGCTCCATGATGACTTGAGCTTTTTTATACAAGTGGGTTGGAAAACGAGCCTCCTGCCCAGCAATAGAACATATATACAAATGTCATGAATATTTTTGACCCCCCCCCCCCCCCCCCCAAATTGAATAAAAAAGGTCTGCGTTTAAAAAAATGTTTAAATCCACATATTACCACCACTTTTTAAATACAAAATTTCTAGGCGCGTGCGCTCATCATCGCCCTGCGCAACCCAGAACTGGGGGGTTATTGTCTAAGAAAAAAAAATGATCGCGATCGCTTACAATTTGACAGTCGCAGTCTTACAATTTGACAGTCGCAGTCTTACAATTTGACAGTCACAGTCTTACAATTTAACAGTCGCAGTCTTACACTTTGACAGTCGCAGTCTTACAATTTGACAGTCGCAGTCTTACAATTTGACAGTCGCAGTCTTACAATTTGACAGTCGCAGTCTTACAATTTGACAGTCACAGTCTTACAATTTGACAGTCGCAGTCTTACAATTTGACAGTCACAGTCTTACAATTTGACAGCCGCAGTCTTACAATTTGACAGTCGCAGTCTTACAATTTGACAGTCGCAGTCTTACAATTTGACAGTCACAGTCTTACAATTTGACAGTCGCAGTCTTACAATTTGACAGTCACAGTCTTACAATTTGACAGTCACAGCCTTACAATTTGACAGTCGCAGTCTTACAATTTGACAGTCGCAGTCTTACAATTTGACAGTCGCAGTCTTACAATTTGACAGTCGCAGTCTTACAATTTGACAGTCGCAGTCTAACCCCCAGTTTCTGAAAGGCTGATCAAAATATTGTTCAACTAACATCCATGTCATCTTAACAGCAGTGTCAAATCAATCTGAGTTTCCGAAACGTTGATTAGACAAAATTTACTTATCTTTAATAATTTGATTTCTCGTGAGAAATATTTTTAGACACGGTCACATTGCTGAAATCATATATTTTGTTTTATTCATATGTATTTTGAAAACCCAAAATGGGTCTTTCCTTGATAATTTTGAAATAAATTTGACAGCTGTGTCAACTAACACAGTGATAAGTTGATTTAGCTTTCAGCAACTCAATTCATAGTTAACATTAGATTGACAGCTTGTTAGTTAATTTTATCGCTGAACAGCTTTTCAGAAACTGGGTGTTACAATTTGACAGTCGCAGTCTATCCAACCAGTGTGGATTGGTCGACTTCACATACACGTTTGAATTTCCTCGCAGATGTATGCAGGTTGCCTCACGATGTTTTCCTTCACCATAGGAGCGTCAAACAAATTAATGTACATATGAAATTCGAGAAGCATATTGATATATGGCGGTCTCGAACCTCGGGCCTCCCGATTGGAAGGCAAGTGCCGAGTCCACAGCGCCGTGACGCCGTGTACGAATACCCGACTTTTATAATGCAGCGACCTTACGCTGCGCTGGACGCCGTGCGTAAAAAACAAACAAATGGTCATCATTTGAATTTACGAATAGGAAAGTTTCAACAAAAATGAAAATAAACATTACCGGACTCGCCGTTGGGTGCCGTTGGCTAGACGACGGGTGTGTGTGGGGCTCTCCCGGCAGAGTGCCAGGGTACCATGATCGCTTATAGCAAGGTTAAAACAATATTAAAACAGAGACACCGCTCTTGCTGCGTATAGCTCTCAGCGCGGTTTTAATATTGTTTTAAGCGATCATGGTTAGGGGGCTGGCCTACCCACTAAAACCCCTCGGTGTTCTCCCTGCCCTTATGGGCGCGCGTAGTAGGCTATGCTCAGCAGACCAACCGTCTGTGATAACAATGTAATAAAAATAAATGGTAAAAACATACATTGCTCCGCCCCGTAAGCAGTGTATTTATTTTATTTTATTTATTTAGTGTAGGAAAACAAACAGTATACATTTTAAAATAATTAGCACGTTAAAAATAGTATATAAACCAGTAAAGTTTCTACTTATAACATAAAACATAAAAACTGTCACAGTCGGTTTAAGGGACAAATTATTTAACTATTAATGTGTCTAAAAAGTGAATTAAACGCGAAAATTACCTAATAATACTACTCAGGACCTTTTTATATGCTTCTACCGTTGAACAAAATATATCTGCAGATTGGAAATCTTTGTTATAATTACGGCAGGTGCGCAGTAAAAAGGCATTACTAGCATAATAAGTTGAGACCACTGGCACATTAAATGTCGGATGATGACGAGAATTTAACCAGGAACATCTCAAATGAATGTTACTTAAAAGGAAGGGGGAATCAATAAAATTATTTAAAATTCAAAAAAAATCTGATGTTTTTTAATTCGACGTGAAGATAAAGAAGGGAAATTTAGATGTTTGTTAAATTTATGTTGTATTCTCTCGATGTTATCGTAAACACATGCGCTCTGCCAGCGCATGTGTTTCCTCCCTCCTATAATCCCGGGCCCTTTGAAAGAGGCGTGAAGAAGCACCTTGCAGTTCGGCTAGGTGAGGGTGGCTAGTGCGGCGTTTAACCTCTCTCCCGCACTAGCTATCTTCGCATTTGGACTCTACTTCCACTTACCACCAGGTGGAATGGGGTCATTTGCTTGGCCTTCTATAAAAAAAAATTAATCGTAAATTACCAACAACCAATAATTAAACGCACTTTCAATGACCAGCGTTGAATGTAAACAAGAGATTTTCCCAAAACGATTGTCGTTTCAACACAATCCCTCTTCCCATACATTGTCCATTCATTTGGTTATTTCGTAACGGAGCTATATGAATAATGGGCAGGTTTTTCTTTTGATTTGATTCATTCAGTATTATTTGCGTACCGTGGAAAAACTTAGATTGTATTTCATCTACAATGCGGATGGCAAAGAAACAAACTCAAATTAAAAATCTGTTCAAAGATGTTTTTTTAATTTCCTTTTTCTTAATTTTCTTAAATATGCACTTTTAGGCGTTAAACAAGCAAGAATGTAATTAAAATTATATTAAACACGTAAATATTATTTTTTAATCCTTGTACATACGTACTTACAACCGGTCCATTATGCAAGTCGATGTATGCAAATATGTACAGTACAAGTAAAATGAAAAAAAAAAGTTGACTCTATCTTGCTAGTGTTTGCTGTTTGCTGTTGCTAGTGAAAGAAGATGTTCCTCCACTAGCATGATCTAAGCAAGCAATTGACTCAGATTAACTTAGCATGATGGAAGAAACCTTGAGATGATGACAACCAGACGCAAAGTCCTAGATAGCTTCTGAAAAAAATATGAAACGCGTTGGACGTGCCTTTTCTTCGATTTTCTGGGATTCCATCATCAGATACTTACTTGGTGACAATAGGATCACCTTTGGAGTATACTCTTTAGAACATGAAAAGTATTTTGAAAATCAGTTTAAAATCCGCCGAGAAATTGGTGAACATACTTATCAAATAGATAACATCCTCCATTTTTGAAGTCGGCTAAAAATAAATTGTTAATTTGTTTAACTATGCAACACCTTATATTTAACCTCATTAACAAGTCAACGATGTACATAATAATTATCGAGAACGCTTAAAATATTACTCATCTCGTGACGTCACCGTTTTTTAACGTAAAACACTACCGTAAACAGGCCGACTTTTTTATATTATAAAAATATATAAGTGCTAATAATTACGATTATGTTTCCTACCACGCGCGGAGAATCGTGATTAGGAACTGAAGAATCATTACGATGAACGAATCATCTGTTTATTAATCATAGTTTTGTTTTTTTTTTATAAATATGTGGCCTTCTTCGCATCTCATCTAGAGATTCAGTTGATATATAAGTATGTTATCAATTTAACAAAATGAACATTTTTACACAAACACTAAAGAGAGGAGTTATTTTCTTCCACGAAGGAGAGGCAATGGAACTACGCCATACAGCCTGATCGTAAGTAATTGCAAGTCGAAAGTTGAAAGGCAGGAATCAAGTCTTTAGTCTTCTTTATAAACTTTCCAACACTAGTTAAAATTATTTGACATTGTAATTATTGTTAGTAATGACAGATGCATGTATTGTCATCATTTGAATATTAATGAATTATTGACTTAGTTATGCAACGAATATCTATTACGCGAATTATTTGAATTGAAATTTAATGAATCAATAAAAAATACGAACTTAAATATCAAACCGAATTACGCGAATGAGAATATGAATAACTAGCTGTGCCCGCAAACTAAGTTTCGCCTTAAAATACTTCAACGCTTTCTTAGTTATATCTATACTAATACAAACTTCCAACCCCCGTTTTACCCCCTTAGGGATGGAGTTTCGTAAAATCCGTTCTTAGCGGATGTCTACACCCTATAAGGAACCCACCTGCCAAATTTCAAGTTTGTAGCAGAGATTTAAATCTCTGGTTTGTAGGTGTTAAAGTTTCTGAGATTTCGTGATTAATCAGTGAGTGGTATTTCTCTTTTATATGTATATAGATTTAGCACGGTTATAAATGGTGTAGGTATATTATTATTTATTATCTTACTCAATTATTATTCGTACTGTTCTTTTTTTACACAGACAACCCAGAACAGAGCTCTCTGACGAAGTCGTAGAAGGAGACCTGACCCCAGCTGAACTGTTTAAAGTTATTTTTTTACTAAGAGATTTTCAAATATACCTACCACTGACAGTTTTTTTTCCAAAATGTCAATATTTGTACTTTCTTATTCATCATTATAGTGCGTAGTGCGTATTATAACAGGTAATATAGTGTGTAGGTGCGTTCGGATACACGGTGCACAGCCAAACCGTAATTTGCGTAACGTTTAGTTTTAAACCTAAGGCCTAAACACCCTAACTAGGGTAGGCTCGAGCCCCTCGGTGGGGACGTATATGAGCTGTTATGATGATGATGATGATGGAGGACAGGACAGAAATAGGTAAAAGTGCCCGCGCATATGTCTGGTAAAGTCTTCCTCTGGTCAACTATATCATGCGCAGCAATACGTCTCTGTAGGCTTACTCTCGAACCAATTCGGATCGATCGACATTGGGATTGGGATTTTTTGTACGCTTGAGAAGCAACACTAGCGCAAAATTGGTTCTGTATCTTGTGAAAATTATATAATACTGAGTTTGGTGCTCTCAGAATCTGCGCAATACGGGTCCAATTTAGCGCTAATGTGGCAATATAAGCGTACGAAAAATCACAATCTCAATGTCGATCGATCGGAATTGGTTCGAGAATAAGCCTACTGAACTTTTTAGTACGAATGCTTGCGCAAACGCACGTGTACGTGGGTACAGACCACAACAGGTCAAGTTTTACATTTGCATTAAGAATGCTGTCACTATTACGAGCGACATAAAAGCGGTGTCAATGTCACCATGTAAAGTCTGGCTTGTTGCTGCATGTACAGCCGGCTTCAAAAATAGATAAGCATTTTAGTACTACGCACACCAACTATTCCATTTATTTAGTATGGTTAATACCTATATTGCATTGTTAATAGTTGGTGTGACATGGTACCTATTAAAATGCTTATATCTACTTTTGAAGCCGGCTGTACTTACATCGAATCACGCAAACATTACCATTCGTTTGAAATCATAAGTATTGGGGTCTTCGACGAGCCGTGACGAATGTAACCTTTGATGCGCATGACTAAGGAAACATTAGCCTATGATTATAATAATATGACGTCACTGGCGCATCCTTATGTCATCATAAGGATATCGAAATTGTTTTTTGTAAGTTTGAAGTGTAATCTACAAAATAAATTTCAGTAGTTACGTTTTTTTATTGCTATCAGTGGCAGACGAGCCAGTGGCTCACCAGATGGTGAGTGCTCGCCACTGCTCATGTATATCTGCAATGCCAAGGGCATAGCTCAGTTGCTCCCTACCTGGAGAGAAATGCTCTTTTTAAGCCTCGTTTGAAGTTGGACATATCGTAGCGCTTAAGACACAGCAGCTGGGAGTTCGTTCCAGTCTGTGTGCACGTACGTGGATGTACGCTGAAACCGAACTGTGCTAGACCAGTACGGCTAGCACGAACGTTTGCGTCAAAGTATCGTCAACGTATCGTCTAAAATCGAATTAAAATTCTCATACGAATATTTCACGACGACGTCATTGACGATACGAGTCCTTTAACGAACATTTGGTTCGTGCTAGCCCTACTGATCGGTTCCAGGAGATACACGGATGAACTCTACGACCGTGGCGGGTAAAAAGGTGTCTAAGGCACCATTGCAAAAATTTCCTCAGAACACTCTCCGTTAAAAAGCAGATTATGATTGCTAGAGTGAAGTGAGGTTTGCTATGGTCATCACCGTGATGGGTGACCAAAAATTTATTACATCCCGAACTCGAACTGCCTCTGTGGTCTTGTGTTTGAATGCATCCGGTACAGATATCTCTCAATGAGTACAGTTTTTTTCTAATTGTATAGTTGGGCATTTAACATGGCCTAGCCTACCACCATCTTGCCAATCGATTGTCACTATCCTATGTTTACCTAACATTTCGCCAAGAGCCAGTTCCTTTAAAGAATTCAGTTGAAACTCGCTTCAATTCTCAACCTTATCATCACAATTCGCTACTTCATCATCAAGTACTCTCAGTTTACAGTAATTATATTAAATGATATAAATTAATCAACCATAATAACATGACCTAAATTAATAAATCTCTGATACATCAAAACGCAAACATAAACGTGACCAATCGACTTTCCAAGTCGACGTAATCGAACATCGACTTTGAAATAGCAGATTAGCGCCCGACATTCGCGTCCGTCGACGTTAAATCAACTATCTTATTATTTGACGGCAACTACATTCCATTGTACTTGCACATTCAATCTTGATCCCAAGGTCCATATCATCACGCTTTGTCACTGAGGTGACCGCTGTCAAACTGTTTATTGGGCATCTAGGGCTGCAGTTCTGTTGCAGGGGCGTTGATTCACAAGCGGAGCGGAGAGGGCCCGCTAAATCTCAGCTAATGCTATTAATGCAAATGTAACTTTGTTTCGCTTTCACGCTTAAACCGCTAAAACAATTTTAATGAAATTTGATTTAGTTATTTAAAAAGCCTTGAAGAATAACATAGGCTACTTTTTATCCCAAACTTACATGAATTCTCTTAGAAACGCCTTTTTTTCTTTTTTTTTTTTCGAGGGGAATGCGTGACCGCACCGTACTCGCCGTTGGCTAGACGACGAGCGTGTGTGGGGCTCTCCCGGCAGAGAACCTCTTAGAAACGCCTGATATACCAGACTAAAGTCGCCGGTAACAGCTAGTTGGTAATATAATGCTTTTCGAATATTATAATAATAACAACGTAATAAATAAACCCAGTAAGTTTTTTTTATGTAAAACATTAGTAAATCGACCCTTTTTATGTTAATTGTTTTCTATAACCTGGCAATTCTGACCGGTACCGACTAACAACACCACTATACTAACACAAGGGTATTGAGCGTCACTTAATGGGGTCTGGCGACCTCACTTCCGCAGGAAAACAACGTGACGTCATTTGGCTGAGATTTCTTGTTTTCTGTGAAGAATGAAATTCTATATGCGGAAGCTTGTAATTAGCGTCTAGATGTTAATTGTTTTATCCAATATTGTAAATGTAGCTGTAAGCTTTCCCAACAAATAAAAAAAAAAAAAAAAATATGTTCTCTCCTAACTGGAGTGCTCATTAACACCATAAACTCTATTCGCATGCAACCATTGTCCGGTTGTATTTAATTCATTATTGTACACATAAACATTGGTTGGATACAAGTGAGTAAAAGTTTACAAGGGTGGATTTATCTCAAGGGTGGGTGGACGGGAGAGATTTCTTCCAGCCAACCCGAATGGCAGTTTAAAATGTTGTGTGTGTAGGTAATTGTGGGAATTATTTTTCTACATAATTTATAAAAATACAATTTTACAACATAACTAAAACACACATACCTACATATATATTTATACAAATGTACATAATTAAATACATAAATACACATACTTACCTATTAAACTGATGACAAATTTGAGAGAAATTGTAATGTTTGAATAAAAGAAGATTTACCGCCCCTCGTAGTTGAGCTCATGACGTATCTAGAGCTCTGGGGATTGATTCATCTTAGGGGCTGAAGATTTTCTCCATGGTTTGGTTGGCGGTATGAGCTCACCTAGCTAGCACCACCGTGTTACCTAAGTTTGTCACCATTATAACAATGTTAATAATTTTGTTGTGTTCCGACAATAAGAGTTCTGATGAACCTTGATTCCATCTTTGACCTTATCCTTACTTACAATCGGGTGAGATGAAGGTCAAAAGCTTCCCTGAAGCGTATAAAAAATATATAGATTTGCATGCAGCTTCCTCGTCACGCAATTTTAACGTGTGATTACTTTTTAATACTAGGAAGCGGTATTTTTTTCAATTTGCAGCATATTAGTTTGCGATATAAGTGGCATCGTAATAACGGCATTTAGACCTCAAACTTATTGGGCTATTATCATTAAGCGCTTATAACCACAACTAACGCATGCAATAAATTAACATCAAGTTATTTTATGTTTACAAAACTAAATTATGATAATGTCATTTAATTGATGAGTAGAGGATTGTGTTTAAGATGCAATACCATGTAGATACAAACAGCCTCCTTTGACAATACGCATTTTAATAATCGCAATCGCTAAAAGGATTTGACATTAGCCCTCGCTTAGTTTTCGAGCGCAATTGTCAATGTCCGATTAGCGATTATCTAAATGCGTCTAGTCTAGGGGACCTAGTCTCTCCTGTGGTGTGGTGTGGTGGTGTGATAGTTGGTCCTGTGGTGATGATGGTGGTGATGATCTTATCTAGGGAGCAGTATCTAATTGTAAAAACAGTATTACAGTTGCTAACGTTAAGTTATATGCTTAGTAAATTATTACACAAACACTGGACATTGTCCAGTGGTAGGGAGTGCAGTGCTTACGACTGGGCTATTCGAATTCACGGGCTAAACCATGATCGCTTGTAGCAAGGTTTAAACATCATTAAAATAGAGACACCACTCTTGCTGAGTATAGCGCCATCCCGCTCTTAGTGCGGTTTTAGTATTGTTTTGAGCGATCTTGGTTGGGGATCTTGGGCCATATCGTGATCGTTTAGTTTGCTAAAACAATCACACTAAAGAGACACATAGACCACGGTAATCACGATAAACCTTCGATAAACTCAGAATATACTGGCGTATAGACGTACTGACAGCTCATTAAAATGTAACCAACTTTGATTTGTCAATCCAAATACTATGTGGCTGAATTCCAATTTAAAATGTGGCTAATCTGTCATTCAAAATCGGTTACAAAGTAGCTAAGTGCACTGTCTCTTTCAATCTCTCTAAAACTTCATAACACTATACATTCTCGCTCGCACTGTCAGTTAGTCTATACGCCTGTATATTCCAAGTCTATGGTAATCACTTAACATCAGGTGAAACGGATCCTTTGTCTCAGGAACGGAACAGAATAAGTAAAATGCCCTCATCAAGAAATCGCTACAATAATGGCCGCGTATCAAAACAAGAGACAATTTTAACTAGTGAATGCCAACAATGGATTATAAACAATGAAATTATTGATTGCTCTTTCTTCGGGACCCCAATACGACCAGTTCGCGGCTAATCGGCACATTTAATCTGATACAATCACATCAATGCACTGTTAGCTGTACTTAACCTTTATGTGCCAAGGATTGATCGAGCCTCTTAGATTAATGTGTCGAATTAACAGCTCTGTGACTTCTCGCTCGATAAAAACTTTTCGAAGCATGTGTCGGAAATGGCGTGCACGTTAAAATTTTAGCCCTTGTTACCACTGGCTACCGGTGTAGGAGCAATACTTGGTTATAACTTCTTCTAGTAGGAATCTTTTGCTTTAGTAGTGTACCACTCGAAGTTATACATTTGTTTTTGTAAAAAGATAATTTAAAAGAGAGAGAGATAGAGAGAGTTTGCTCTATACTATTTTTCAATTATAATTATTAAAAGATCAAGATTTAAAAAAAACGCCCGTGCAAAAGACCAGGAAACGCGTTTTTGAAACAATAGAGCTTATTTCCAAATTTACTATTTTTGAATATTCATTCCGTGAATTCTGCAACAAGAAGTCCTACACACTCGTTTTTTTTTTATATTTTCACTAGTAGAATATAAATGAGAATTGAGTTTAGTGTTGAGAATTCGATATTTGAACAGATATTCAACGTTATATCGAAAACGAAACTATTAATGGTATCTCTACTATTTACTCTATAATTATCACCACATGGGTGAACTCTACTTTCAAAACTAGTATCTCCATGGGAACTCATACAATTGCTCTTTGCACGTAATTTCTTCACAGATGAAAGTTCTAATCGACACGACACAGTTCTCAACTCGCGTACTTGTATGATTAACTGATAAATGTTACCATCTTTCTAATTCACTTGAGTAGTGTTACATTTTTTTATTGCAATTAAGTTGGCAAACAAGCAAACTGCCCACTTGATGGTAAGTGGTAACAGTCACCTTTAGTACATGTGGCTCCTGTGAGATTCGCAGCAAAACTGCAACCCCCACAAGAACCACAGTGTACGTTGCCAAATTGTGACGTAATTTCAAACCGGAACACAGCAATGCAAGCACTGCTGCTTTGCGGCTGAAATAGGTAAGACGGAGGTACCCAAGCACACGACCCTTTTTTTTTTTTTTTTTCTCGGGGGGAAATGCGTAACCGCACCGTACCCGCCGTTGGCTAGGCGGCGAGCGTGTGTGGGGCTCTCCCGGCAGAGTGCCAGGCCTACCCACTAAAACCCCCCGGTGTTCTCCCTGCCCATAAGGGCGCGCTAGGTAAGGTCCACACTGCGACTCCACTACCCACGCGCCCGGGCAAGCCCGACCGACTGGTCGGGCTATCGCCAAGGGGGGATTGCCCGAGAACACCAGGGCAATCCCCAGACGGAGGGCCTTACGGCGGCGTGCACGGAAGCACACGACCCTGGTACAGAGTCTCCCTCCGGTAAATGTTACATTATAGTTTGACGACTTCACGGTGACAATATTCGTTTGCAAATCTCTCAGTCAGCGTCATCATTCATTACTTCGCACGCCCATTGTTGACCACAGGCTTCCCCCAAACATAGGCATGCAGTACGCCTGGATCTCGAAATAGGCTCTCACTATAAGTGAAATATTGGCAAGAGTTGTTAACACACACCAAGGAAGCTCCTGGACTTCATCTCACCTGATAATAAGTGACGATAAGGCCAAAGATGAAAGCGAGTTTCCCTTGAACTCCTCAATAAAGGGGAAGCTGGTAATCCTGCCTCAAATTGTCAGAACACAACAATGTTATAACACCACCTGATGGTAAGTGACAACAAGGCGAGCTTTTCCTGGCCTCCTCAACAACTGAGGAACTGACTAACGTACCTCTAATTGTCGTATAGTAACACAACAATAGTAGTAACAATAGTAGTAACACAACAATGCTATTAACATTGTTATTAAATGGTTAACTAACTTAGGTATAACTATAAGGCGGCTTTTAGTGAAAGACCCTAATTTAATACCAGCTCTTTTTCTCGATTTTCATGGGATCCCATCATCAGATCCTGACTTTGGTGACCTTGGGACCACCCCAGGAGTATACTCTATCAAATACAAAAGAATTTTGAAAATCGGACCACAATTGGCGGAGTAATGACGTAACATACACACAAAACACGCTGGACACACCTTAAAATTTAAGAGTTTTCCTCAATTTCCATGGGATATCATCATCAGATCCTAACTTTGGTAGTAACCACCCTTGCAATATACTCTATCGAATACAAAAAGAATTTTGGAAATTAGTTTAAAAATGACGGAGTTATGAGGTAACAAACTTAAAAAAAATACAACCGAATTGATAACCTCCTTCTTTTTTGAAGTCGGTTAATAATTTGAAAACACTTTGTACGTAGCGGGGTTCGAACCGCTACTTCCCGATTTGGAAGGCGACGGCCTTACGCACTACGCCATCGACGCTTTTTAATAGCGACGTGAGGTTTCAGAATTACTAATAACATACGCCAAAGCATGGCGTTATGGTGTGATTCAGCTTCGGTGCTCAAAGTTTAGTTATTTAAAATGTCAGCTTTTGTCAAGATCAAAGAAGTGCAGCTTCTGTCCTATATCTATTCTGTGCTCCTGTTCTAAGGTAGCTAAATCAATACCAAATAGCCTAGGTTTCCACGCGGAACTCGGCTGATCATAACTGGGGAACGGAATAAACCATACGCGTTACCAGCGTGGGTGGACTAGTTTGATACGAGTATCAGTGTTACTGTGCCGCTCTGGTAATTAAATACCTTTGTTTTCGCGGCTTTTGTGTCCCCCCGCGAACATGGAACAGTTTGAGCACGTCATTGTTGGGCTGGTGCAGGGTTTTGTTGTAAATCAACTTTCTACTGCAAAGTATCGGACTACGGCAGTGAGGAGAAGCTTAGGTTTAGCTTGGTTCTATCCAGTAGCGTAACTATACTATCGGGTCGGCGGCTCGTGGCATTTTCCAGCCCTGCCGCACTATAGTGACGCTACTGGTTCTATCCCTTTTTTTATAACTCTTTACGAGACAAGGGAAATGTATAGTTATTGAACCATCCTTACTTATCCCTTCTATGTATCTATATTTATAACATGTAACCTGATTCACGAACTGACTGACCGATTCATCATCGTCGAGCGTAAAGTATTGAAGTTAGACCCATGAACTATTATTAGAAAGAAGGATTATTAGAATTCTACCCCTAGAGGGTTGCCACTTTTGAAGTTAGAAACAATGCAACTTTTTTATTGGGCTAGTGATTAAAAATTAGGAAATTATATCGGGTAGGATATAAGCTGATGAAATAAGGGCTGACAGTACGTATGTCGAAATATGAAATAGGAGTTGAAATTTTGTTTTTTTGTTCGAGTATCGCACCCTCAGAGCAAGAAAAGCATAAGATGAAAATGTTAACTTTACAGGAGAGCAAAAAAACTGTTGAAATGTCTATAAAAAAAATTCCAAACAAGATAGGAAGCTGATTTTTACATAAATAAATTGATAAAAATTTAATGCAGGTAATCACAAATTTTTATTAATATCACATTTATAATTATTGAAATAAATTAAGTTTAAATTTTTACGCTACTTTTTCGAATAAGTTAAAAAAAAGATTTCCCAATCATTAGTCTTTATGTTCCTTTTCCGCTAAAAATGTAATACCTAATTAAAGTAAAATCTATTACAGTTTTTTTACTCTACAATTGTGGACAGAGTAAATGGCATTACAGCGTTTTTGCCTTTAATTTTTTTTTGTTTTGACTTCGTATCCCTAATTTATGACTTTATTATCTTCGTAAATTATTTACATTCATTCTAGTAAACAATATAACCATGTTTTATTATTTGTCCCAGAAATATATTTTTTGTGTATCTGTAGTTGTTTTGTAGTGATATATTTTATTGGCACAGCAAAAAAAGTCATAAAGATTTTGTTATCATTTCTTTTCTTAATTATCAACATTATAACAAATATTTTGAAATTCAAAGATTGTACTCTGTGCTACAAATTTTTCAATACAATAACAATAATTATAGCTTCCATAATAAAATCAAGAAAAATCGTCAAACAATATAATAAAAAATTAACAGCTGTTTAAAAATGAAACAATATTTTCCACTTCAATAACTTCTAAGACGTCTTTATACTTAAAAGTATCAATATTAAAAATAAAAACATTAATTATCTTCATTACTTGTAATCATTTTCTTATTATGATGATGATGAAAATGCAATCGAAAGAATGTAGGAAAATATTTTAATGAAATACCTAATAATTATTATTTGTGATAAAATTAAAAATCAATCTTAAAAAAATAGTCAAAAGAAAACCGCTGTTAAAAAAACTCTTATACTTCTACTAATAATGTAAGTCTTAATTCTCAAATTTAATTTTCCATAAAATCTACTAATACTTTTTTAGAAATTCACAAGTAATCTTTTTTAACTTCTTTATCTTTTGCTTCAATAAGTTATTTAATACGAGTCAATTAAACACATTTTACAAAGAAACGAACAGAAAATAACAATTATTTTAACCATAAGTTTACAATATATTATTGCAGTTCTTTATCATCGTCACAGAAGAATTACCCTTTAATAGTAACTACGTAATTATTTAGTTTTAAACTGGAAGCCTTATGAAAGTTTAGAAACCTTATGAAAGCCTTATATTTGCCTGACATAATGTAAAATTATCTGTCTTCCTATCACAATGGGAAAGGTTAATCTTTATCTGAAGAAGCAAAAGCTTGTAAATTGTAAAAAAAAAATATTTTATTTCCATTTGTATCTTGCAACCAATTTTTATTAGACGCTACTTGAGTTTTAAAATTGTAAAAATCTGCCTGTGACATTTCATTCATTATAATTGTGCACTTTAGAGTTCATAATTATTTCATACTAGCTGACCCGGCGTACTTTGTATCGCCATGTTCTTTAACTAAATTACTGAAATGATTGTTTAAATTATTATAATTTTTATATTATACAAACCTTGTCCTAATAATAACGAATACATAAAACCAAGAATCACGCAATTTGGTGCAGTCGTTCGAAAGTTATGGGCGTACATACATTTCGAAGATCTATTTTTATTTATATAGATAGATAGATAACTGGTCAGGTGTTACATACATTTTACATTTTTTCTACACAAGCATGCATAGAGTCATCCTCGTTCTGTGTATGACCAGTTTGTAAAACTCTATGAACAATTTCTATGTTTGAAGTTCGTGATACGTATAGGTACATAGTAAAAACAAATCTATTTTTGTTCTGACCAGAATAGTTGTCCGAATATAATGAAAGAGATGTAAGGCCTCTGTCAGCTTCTGCTTTATAAAAATTAAATAAGCAACTGCTTATTTCCCCTTGGGGACATCCTTTAACTACTTTTGCTCTAACGGTGTTATTCCCCACTATCTGAACTGCCTTCTTGCTTACCAGCTCGGTGATCCATTTTATTACTGCTGGTTCTATATCGTACTTTTGAAGGGCGTGGTTAATGCCATTGTGCATTGTTTTGTCGAAGGCTCCTTCTATGTCTATGAAGGCACCTAGGGTTGAGGATTGGTTGTGTATGGCCGACTCTATTTCACGGACCATCATATGTAGTGCCGACTCTGTGGACCTGCCTTTCCGATAGGCGTGTTGTTGGGGATGTAAGGGTCTTTCTTGGAGTGCTCCATCCCTTAGGTGTCTGTCTACCAATCTCTCCAGTGTTTTGAGCAGGAATGATGTTAGACTTATTGGTCTGAAGGATTTCACCGTAGTGTAGTCTTCTTTCCCTGGTTTGGGTATGAATACTACCTTCGCCTCTCTCCATTGTTTGGGAATATATTTGAAAGCTATGCAAGCCTTAAATATAGGTTCTGTGTTTTATTACTAAGTTAGGCTGCCAGTGTAGCAGCGCTGGGAATATTCCGTCCAGTCCTGCGGATTTAAAGGGTTTGAAGCTCTTTATAGCCTTCTCTATTTTATCCGCAGTTACTACTTTGCAGGCAGCCTCCCATTCTTCGGTTGACGGGGTGCTGTAGTGCTCGTCGGACCATTCCAGGTGTGACGCGATTTGACAATCGGGAAAGTGTGTTTCCAGCATTACCGCACTGGTTTCTTCTTCAGATTTAGTATAAGTGCCGTCGACTTTTTTGATGTTGCCAAGGAGGTCTGTGTTTCCCTTGGACAATACTTTCTTTATTCTGGCGGCTTGGTTTGTTGAGTTTATGCTGCTGCAGAAGTTTTGCCAGGCTTCCGTTCTCTGGAATCTGATCCTCTTCTTGTAGTGTCTCTCCGCATCGTTGTCCCAGTCATCGGGAGTTCTTGTATTTTTTGCTCTATTGAAGAGTGCCCTAAGTTTTTTTTCCGCAGCCTTTCAAGTTTTGGCCCCCACCAGAGATTCTTGTTGAGGTCTTTTGGTATAGACATCGGGCATGCCAACTCGTAACTTCTGACTATTGCTGAAGTGAGGAGTTGTACTTTTTCTTCAATACTGTTCGTGCTAGGTGTTTCGCCGCTGCCATGCGTTTCGTCTAGTCCTTTTGTTATGTGCTAATGTACCTTGCTATGTTTGTTTTACGGGGGTTGCGATAAGGAGCAGGGTCTGGTAATTCGTAGAGCAATTGAAAACACACTCGACAGTGGTCCGCGAAGGATGGTTCGCTCGATACATGCCAACCTTTAATAAGGTTCGCCGCCGTGTGTGTTGCCAAAGTAATGTCAATGATGGTTTGATACCTAGAGCTTACAAAGGCTGGTTCTGTGCCTTTGTTCATGATATTTAGGTTTGTTTGGAATAGGTATTCGGTAGCGTATACTAACACTATGTATTACCTTGACTTCACAGCAAACACTGCAGTGCAGCGCGAGCGCGCGGGTGGAGAGAGCGCGATTACCACGCCCTTTCCCTCGTCCCGCACTGACGTACTCACTATTACTCAGAATTTAAAAGAAATAACCAAACGTAACAATATTTACTTATAGTTCCTACATTTCTTTCCAAGGCAAGAACGCAGTAATCGTTACTGCTCAAGAAAAAATAAAAATTTAGTTAAATAAAACTGTTTATGGATAACTAAACAATTTTTGAATGTATGAATAAACGACATTATCGTGCATAACTGTGAAATGAAAAATAAAAAAAAATGCATAAAGTCTATTAAAACTGTTACTTTACTTCGAGAATAAATTAAGGTACACATAAATATCATATAAGTCTTTATGTTTTAATCATTGTAAATAATTTGGCGTAAGTCAATGTATTCTTTTTATTCCCAATAAAAAAATCTCTGAAGTCTAACAACGTATTTTAGTATTTCTTGAATAAAATCACCAATATTAATGATAAAAATACCAAATAAATTCACCATACGTAGTTTGAGTTGCTCTTTTCAATGCATGTATTACCTAAAATTCAACGTAAGAACACTTATGCCTTTCTTGAACTGATGGTACGGTATATTTAACTGCTTGACGTATTTCAAAGTGACTTTTCTACAGCTTTTTCTTTAGGGTTTCGATATTTTTTTACTACGGAAACATACGAGTATAAAATTTCCACAGTAAGAAATTCCTACTAGAGAAATGAAAATAACATACGAGTATATTACGAGGGTTGTCCCAAAAATAAGGTCTCCAGCGCTGCCGTTTTACGATCGCGCAGCGCTAGGTGAAATCCGGTAACACTGTCGTGTTCCTTGGTCTCCCCTCTACAATTTCCCACCCGGCGGACCTCGCTACGACACTCAATCTTGGCACAGCAACCATCCGTGATGGACACGCTGATCGCCGCTACCGCCAAGTGCGAAGTGCGCTCTGTTATTCGATTTTTGCACAAAGGGACTTCACCCATCGAAATTCATAGGCAACTGACCTCTGCGTACGGCCCAAACGTTACGGATATCGAAAACGACTTGCACGACAGCGCCCGCCCCCATGTTGCCAGGAAGATCCTGGAGTTAAGCGCCAAATTCGGACGGGACATCTTGGATCATCCTAGCTACAGTCCTGACGTTGCCCCCAGCGACTATCACCTTTTCCCGGCCCTTAAGAAACACCTAGCAGGGATCAACTTCGAGACCGACGATGAAGTCATGGAAGCTGTGAAGAGTTTCCTTACTGGAGGCGGCGGCGGAGTGGTATGACGCAGGCATCAAGAAACTCGTGCACCGACTCCAAAAGTTCATCGATGGGAACGGGGACTACGTTGAAAAATAGAGGAAGGATCAGGCTTTCTGACAGCGTAGTTAATTTTGGAAATAAAAATTTTGTTTACTATGAAAAAAACAGGAGACCTTATTTTTGGGACAACCCTCGTATACTCTAAATACAAAAGTAACCATCAGTCTAATACACTTTCAAACCAATTTAAATTAAATTTGATATAGAAATAGCTGGAAATAGCTTAAGCCCTGGGGAAGGACATAGGCTAGTTTTTATCCCGAACTTTAATGAGTTCCCAGAGGAACGCGTGATATTACCGAAATCGCGATAAAACTGAGATCCGTGCAGGCCAAGTCGCGGGCAACAGCTAGTATAGAATGGGAGACGATGTTGCCGCTCGGCTGTCGTGCAATTTGAAATAAAGAAAAGGCAGCTTAGATGAAAATTTAATTTTTCATAAAATTTGACCCAAATTTTTTATTAGTGGACTTGATTCTGAACAAACTATATTCAGGTTTTACACAATTATTTAACACGATGTATGCAGTATATGCAAGACTAATAGATGCACACACTTTATTACTAACAGAACCGTCTTTTCGTGTCTAGGGAATTTACCAAAGCTTATTACTTTCTCGCTAATTAGAGCCGATCTCGGGTCATCGGGGCGAAGACAATATCGAGACACCCACAATTACGAAGGAGGCCGAGAAAATTAGAGCGAGCGACAGCTGTACGTGGACATGCTTAACATTAAAGTGGATGTAATTATTAGGAATAAATAATAATTATAATAAACACTTTATTGCACACAAAGAAATGGAAACAGAAAATTTGAAAAACAACACAAATGTACAACACAGCGGCCTTATTGCTGATAAGCAATCTTTTCCAGACAATCTTCGTCGAAATACGTAGGTACAGGAAATTCAAATCGGGGATGGGTGCAGTATAAGTTAATATGGACGACGCTTTAGCAAAGGATTTAAGGAAGGAATTATATATAAATTGTTAAGCATTTATACCGCAGTATAAATATTAAATTAATATTATTTTATTTATTTATTTATTATAAATTCTCTTACAACACACCTATTAAGTGTGTACAGAAGGCCACTTAATGCCAATGTCATTCTTTAACAGTCAAAATTCATAGAATAAGATTAATCATTTAATTGTTATTAATATTAAAACAAAATTAGCTGTCGTTGTTATGTATTTGTAGTATTGTGATAGGCAAAATAGTTTTAATTTTATTTATCATTGATTTTATCATGACGTCATTTGAACTTTGAAATCTGAAAAAAAAAACAAAATATATAATAATTTATTTATCAACCAACGAAAACCTATTAAACCTACCTATTAAATGCGTTATCTTATGCGAAAAAGATATAATTGTTATACATTGTTCTATAGTTTTAATTTTTTTTATGTCGTATTCGTTATTTTAGTTGTACTTATATGTGGACGATTAAATTAACTTAATTGTATAAAATGTTATAAAAAATTTATAAATAATTGTTATAATAACAACAATTAAAACTTTTAAATTAACATGGTAAATATGACATTCAACAGGAACGAAATATAATTTTTTTATTAAGATTTCTTTTAGTAGTTTCATCACCGAAAACCATGTCCACGCAAGTTCAACGTACCGTTAGCAAATAGAATAGATAGTGATAGTACTTTGCGCCTCAATGATCGTGACAAGACCACGCCTTGGCTTTGTACATATCTGAACACAGCATCCTTATCACCCACACATAAGGTTTAGAATTTGTCCAAAAAAATTTAAACATCCCACGAGAAAGTGTATCTAACGTGTGTACGAAGGTGGTGTTTTATCAAAAATTATTTACCTACTCATTATATTTATTACTGCGGCGGTGATTCTCTGGAAGTTTTTGATTGGGTGGAATGCCGATGTGCGGATTGGTTTGTTCCGGATTCGATGTGTTCCCGCTTCGCCGTATTCAAGATGTCGTTTCCTAGTCACAGCCATATTATTATCAACCTAAAATATGTATAGGTAAATATTTTTCTAAGCTAAACGGCTTTATTGAAAAAAAGATAATGATGATGTAGATAATGTATGTATTAAAAGCTAAAGAATAATTAGGTAGGTCATAGGTACCAGTCATCATACCAATTTTATTGGACGCAAGAAAAAGTTTTTAGCACATTACAATATCTCCATTATTCTCCATCATCACCTTCCTTTTTAATAAAACTGTTTTACTCAGTTTTTACCTTTTTTATTTTCAAGCTTTTAGTTTTTATTTCATTACTTAGTGTTTTTATTATGTATTCTTCTAGTCGTACTTAAGCTCTTTCATTTGATGGTAGCGGCCATCTTGGATTTGTCAACACGAAGAAGGAAAAATTTTAATTACTAAATTAGACCCAACAACAAGTTGCACAACAATAACAAACATGGCAAGCTAAATAAAACCGTTTAAAAATAACAAATACAATACGATAGAGAACAAATCAAAATACTAAAACAAAAATTATTTCTCCTTCTCATGTCATTCTCTCGATGCCCAGCATTGTCATTTTTCGGGCGTAGGTCAGACAGAGAAACCAAGGAATCGCTGTCCTCAACACTACGGAAGCTGCATGACGATGACGATGAACAAGAGAAAAAACTATCATCCAGATCCTCCATTACATAAACAATATGCTATATATTACTATTTAAAAGAAATTAAATAAACACAATATTAAATAAATATATATGTATACCACGCCAAATTCACCCCTCGCTGGAAAGATAAAGGAAACCTCAGCAAAAACAACACAATATTAATTAACAATAGTAAAAAAACAGAAAATATCCTAATCTAAATAATAACTAAAAATAATATGAGCAGCTATAGAACTCTCTCATTGTATGACCATGTTCGTACACTAGTCATTTAGTGAGTTTTTACAAAAATAAACATAAAAAATACGACAAATCAGACAAAATGTTACCTAGTAGTCGAATATTGTTCTTGTATGAGAGAGCGTCGGTGACGCTGTGGACTCGGCACTGGCCTTCCAATCAGGAAGTCCGGGGTTCGAGACCGCCATGTACCAATGTGTTTTTCGTTTTTCGAATTTCATATGACGATCCTACGGTGAAGGAAAACATCGTGAGGTGACCTGTATAAGTGTATACATCTGCGAAGAAATTCAAAGGTGTATGTGAACTGTGAAGTCGACCAATCCGCACTGAACCAGCGTAATTGTCTAAGACCTAAGCACCCTAGCTTTAGGGTAGGCTCGAGCCCCTCGGTGGGACGTATATGAGCTGGTAAAATGATGAGAGTTCCGCATCGCCCACAGGACTGACGTTGTGGCGGCTGCGTACCGAGAAACGCAGCGTTGGTAGGCCCCCCACAAGGTGGACCGATGATCTGGTGAGGGTCGCGAGAAGCGGCTGGATGCGGAAAGCGCAGGACCGGCCGATTTAGAGATCTTTGGGGAAGGCCTTTGTTCAACAGAACAGAGGGCGGCTCTTGGCTGAAATGATGATCATGACGATGAGACAATTTGGCTAAAGTGGTCCCAACTCCCAATAGTAATTTTATCGTACCGCACTTTCACTGTCTTTTCTGTCCCGTGAACAGAATAGACTGTTATTTTGAGAAAACACTGTATTTTGGAATAGACTTTTGTAAGTGATATTTCTGGAACAGACTCAAATGCTACAGACCCAGTCTATTTAACATTAGCCCGGAAACTAGTCCATCTAGCAATGGACAGATAACAGACATTTTGAAAGAAAAACTCAGCTGTCGTTTATTTAACAATATGTTTGGTAAATCGGTGATCACGCCCGCTTATTGTGTTCAACAAATGCTGTTTATTATACTTCACATTATAGTCGAGAATTGCTGAATTGGTCCCACACGCGTATAGCAAATTGTTGCTGGCTGTAGCTGCTGTCGCAGATATAGATATAGATACTAGATGTGTCTTGGATATTTTAAAGGTTATGTTTAAAAATCACCTTTAAATGCATGGACTTATCTTTTTTAATAAAAGTATGTTAATGCGAATTTCCAGACAAGTTCTGCTAATCAGCAGTCCTATCACATCTTGATAGATAAAATTTTGGCTTCAGGGAAACTTTGTTTACGTACGTCTCTTTCCGCACTGACTCTAATAAGTTTTCAGAACATTTAGTGCGCGCGGCTATTTCCTTCAACTGATTGCTAAACGCACAGTTTAATATGAAAAAAGCGCCCGAACTGTCAAACGTGCGAAGCATAAATCTTCCAATTTTCTGCGTAAAATTCCTTAATTTTTCTTTCCGTAAAAACCTTCTTAAAAGTATTAAAATGCCTGTAAAAGAAATGATAAAAACGGTACAATCTTTCTCAAGTTATGGCGTGAACAAATTTTAAGACTTTCTAGAAGATCATCGTTTGGCATCGACTTCAATATAGAAGTGTGATGTTCTCTGTACCTATTCTTATATAATTTTTAACTTTTCAGTGTTTTTGAAGTCGGTTTTTATTTTTTGTAAAATGTTTTTTTATATACATGTTTTTTTATTGCTTCTACGTTGGCAAACAAGCAAACTGCCCACCTGATGGTAAGTGGTAACAGTATAATACATGTGGCTTCTCTGAGATTCGCAGCAAAACTGCAACCCCCACAAGAACCACAGTGAACGTTGCCAACTTGTGACATCAGATGTAAAGTCACGGTACCCAGTAATTTCACTGCCATATCTTACCCTTCAAACCAGAACACAGCAATGCAAGCACTGCTTGTATAGATTGCATGTATAGATTATATAAATAACAAACAATTCTTTATTGATTCCATTGTATTATCAGTAACTTTTCATTCTATTTGCATCTTCGGATTGTTATAATCGTTATAATGACGAAGAAATAAATTGTAGTGAGCAAGTGACGTGATTTCGGCATAGTATTAACAATTTGGGTAGTGGTAGGGCATCTAAGCCCGCTTGGCTAGCTATCGCTGTCTTGATAAAGTTTGTCCCCATAATAACAATGTTAATAACATTGTTGGTAAGATAGGTAAGAAGGCCAGTTCTTCAGTTGTTGAGGAGTCCAGGTGAAGCTCGTTTCCATCTTCGCCTTCGTCTTATCATCACCACCAGGTAAGATGAAGGCAAAGAACTCCCCTGTTATGTTAACAAAATAGTAATGATTTCTTTTATTTCTAATTAACTTAAATAAATGAGAAAATGCAGTGGTAATGTTAATTCTTAAGAGTTTAATAACACTACCAACGCCTTATTGCTTCTCACTCTCCTTCTCCCGGTAACATGCTTAGTGTAAGAGTTCCATAAAACAGACACTTCTAGCAGAAACCTTATCTATGGTCGTATGATGGATACATACGCTAACGTGTGCAATGTCGGTCAGCGTAACCACGTGGCCCAATGTAGAGCGCGCTCACTTTCTACTCGCACATAGACATGTAGAGTTCACATACAACTAATACACATTAATATAATAAGTAGCCTTGATCTGTAGTTCTAGTTTTGAATGTAGAGTCACGGGCTTAAGTAATCGAAAGGGGCTAAGTAAACGTCTCTAGTTTCGGCGAGAGATCTTAACAAAAGTGATTTCACTGATAGATTTATATAACACAGGTGCCATAGCATACGAGCAGTGGGTCCACTATAATAAGTGGTACCTTACGACACTTGCGCATTGCACACGCAAAAACCTAGGAACCCTATAAAAAACCCTCCAGGACCCTTTAGAAGTCCAACCCGAAGCCCTCTGAGCCTTCTCGACTCAAAAACCTTTGAGAACACCTCTCACGTGCAGAGATACAACAAAACCTGAAATCCATTACGATACGAGTCAAGTCAGTCACGAATTTGTCAATTTTAAACAACGACCCAAAGATAAATGGCTACAAAATCAAAATATTCCTGATTCAAATATGACTTGATAGAAAGCTCTTTTGAATCGTCCAAATGTTTTCCAACATGTCGTCCAACCTATCGCCCATCTTTTAGGTAATCTATTAAGAATGGACGCATGAAACTTATCATCTTTATCAGAATAAACGACATTTACAAAATGTTATGTCGTCTCCTACTCGGACGTGTACTGCAGTTAACTATGTAGTTCATGTTGTTCCTGTAAGATTCACTAACTTGCAACGTCTACAAGTACCAAAGTGTACACTGCCATTTTGTGACCTAAGATGTAGTTCACAGTACCCAGTAATTTTACTGCCTGTCCTAGTCTTCGAATCGGAATACAGTAATGCAAGCACTGCTGCTTTGTGGCAGAAATATGTAAGACGGAGCAACCCGCGTAGCCGACTCAGGTACAGAGTCTCCCTCTAGAGTAAACGAATAGTATCGTTTGACGTTTTCATTGGCAATTCCAGATTCTATGAGAAAGTCAGATCAGCGTTAGAGACAATAAAAAATTCTGCTTCAATAGATCTTAGTTATACTAAAATAAGATTCCCTCGCGGTGTCCTACAGGGGTCCGTCTTGGGCCCCTTACTATGTAACGTGGGATGACTGGGTGCTTCACAGGTGGCACTCTGCCTCCAGTAGCAGCAGAGAATTTGAATAACCTCGTGTTTTGGAAAACGTAACGCATTTTCCAGCGTAAAAAAGTAATACTTAAATATCTCTTTAAAAATAACTAATTATTAGAATCAACAGTTACATTAAACAAATTTAATATTATAATGTCAGACTCAAAACAATACCATAACAAAACAACAAATACCATAAACAAAGTAGTTTAAATCTGTATATGAATCTAATTTCGAAAGGCATAAAACTGCTTTTAGTTTGAATCCTAATCAAATTGGCGAAATATCCTTGGAAACGATTTTTCGCATCATGCTTCAATAGTTAATTCAAGCTGAACATACTTAATTTAATGCATACATAATCAAAGTTTACATCATACGAAATTACGAAATTCCGCAAAGAAAATATAATAATTATTATTAATAACCAATACTATTGTTAAATTATGTAACATAATTATGAAGATTGCCTCCTATTCTATGTGTTGATATTATGCTATTTCATAATTGAATACGCTATGATTTTTTATTATGATATTTTGTAACATAATGAATACGCTATGGTTTGCTTCGGTAGGATACTGTGACTGCAATAATATTTGTAGCACGCAACGGAAGCTCTTAGCTCTTCATCTCACCTGATGGTTAGTGTCGATAAGGCCCAAGGTGGAAGCCAGCTTCACCAGGACTCTTCAACAGCAGAGGAACTGGCTATATCTTACCTTTGTTACACAGCAATGTTATTATGGCGAACTTTTGGTAGCAAGCAAGGCGGGCTCAGAAGTCCTGCCGCCTACGAAACCAATAATCAAATAATGGCGGCCTATTCTAACAGAAGCTATAGCTGGATAGAAGCGAGATATAGTGCACAAGTGAGTTAGTTCCGAGCGAGTGTAAGCGACAATAGAGTCGTTTTTGTACACGTATGACCGGTTGCACCAAATTTACGTTTTACGATTTCGTAAAAGTAACAATATAAATACGTAAGAATTACACAATAATCTAGTTTGAATTGTAGTTTTATTTTATCCTTTAGGTTTAAAAAGGTTAAATGTACGGCGCGAATCATATTTAATAGTGAAACGACCCATTTGTATGTATTAAGTTGTTACTTTTTACGAAATCGTATAACATAAAACTTGGTGCAACCGGCTGATAGTATTTTTATTAACAAATTCTTTTTTATTGTTTCAGGTTCAACGTCAAAGCCAAATAAGGTATGTTTAATAAATTATCACCAGAGATTGTGTATGTCTTATATGTATATTTCTGCTGCCAAACAGCGGTGCTTGCATTTCTGCGTTCCGGTTCGAAGTGTGAGAGAGGCAGTGAAATTACTGGGTAATGTGAATTGACATCTTATGTCATAAATTGGCAACATACTTATAAGGTTTGAAAATGTCACAGGAACCACGTGTACTTACCAATTTTATTTGTGACTGCATTTTCTTTAAGAATGCTATAATAGATTAAAAAAATGTAGAATAAACCAAGCCAAGAAAAAAATTCGTCTCGCAATTCGTATTTTTTGTTGTATTGATTTATTCGTAATTTTTTTCATCCCACTCACCATCAGATGGCCAATGCGATTGTTCGCCAACTTTATTTTATAAAAGAGTTGATTTGAGATTTATGTTTGCTATAAGAGTCAGTGACCATTTTCACCAACCGATCCTAAGGAATCCCTTATCTAAGAGTCCCCTTGCTTAGTGTCAACCTTAAATCAAACCTTAGGTTAGTTAGGTTTGATTTTTAGTTTCACTTACCAAAGTGACATTTTATTACGGACTACTTAGCCATAGTCCTACCCTCAGGTCCTACCTACGTGAGCCCCTGCAGCCGTCTGACGTTCGTCTGTGACCAGAGGGCTTATCACCGATCTCATGGTTTTGCAAATGATATCATATGATATCATATGCAAAACCATGAGATCGGTGTAACACGAAAAATACGACTTCCGGTCAGATTTTTGATCATATGTTTATTATTTAATGATGACAGCATTGAAATTATGCCATAGTGATGATATCATTGGAGATCGGTAATACGAAATGCAGCATTTCATGGCTTCTTTTTCACAAATTTATGCCATGTCATACGATGAAAGATCCATAATTGGCCTGCTGAACGTTTACAACGCAACATAATTATATCAAATTATGTTTGGTCGGATCGAACGCGGAAGATCCGCCCGACCGAACGAACGATGCAATTCGTAGTAAGTAACGCCCGAATTATCGGCCGAAACTTCGAATTTTGCTACTTCGTAATAGACCTCCAGTTCCACGTGTTAAACGGAACGATCCTTATTCTTATGTCATCCTTACATCTTCCAAGGAAGCCCTTAAGAGGCTGAGTAAGGCTAATGTCCTTGAGACATGAGTTTGTACTGGATTTTAAAGAAAATAGTAACTTATTTGAAGATATGATACATCAATGCTTTCAAATTAGGTGTGACGAGTTAATTTCCTGAAAATCATTAAATACCTTTGTTAAATATCGTGGATTTTCTTCTGAAAGCAGTTTTTGGTGGGTGTCGTTGGCATTTTTAACCAGAAATTTTTATTAAAATATGTTTTGGGGACATAGATATTCTCGGAAATATTTTCATATATTTTTTTACTACGGTATATTAAACAGGTTTTGCTAAAAAAAGTTTTACATGAGGCTCAATGAGCTGAGCTCAGAGTTGTCAGCCTCTTAATGCCTTTACGCCCGCCCTACCACACTATAAATATTATTGGCACAATGAAAGTTATTGACATGCAATGAGACTGTTTCGTAACCCGCTTTCGTCATCACAGAACCGCCCGCCTTGAGGCGACGATGACTTTTGTGAAATTTGCTTACAATAGCCTTAGAGGGAGCGCTCAATTCGCACCCAGCTTGTACAGTTCGCGCCTTCTGATAACATAGCATAAATATATAATATTTTAAAATCAAATCAAACTTTTGCAAAAGTTTAAGCTGAATGACGTTGATAGACTAAAACACAGCGTAATTATACAATTTTAATTTGAAAGTATTTTACAATGCGTTGCGGATATTTTTTCTGCATAAAAGTGTATGCTAACATAGCGATAGCATAATTTTACTTTAATTGCATGTCAAAATTACAATTAGCCTACAGAAGTTAAATTGGTTGCTATATTATTATGAAAACTTGTTAAGTATTTCATAAGTATCCTAGTTTAAAATTAGAATATTTCTTTCGGTACTTATATCAAACTGACACTTGTTCTTTGTCACTTCTAAAATCTATAATAAAACACATATCTTGTATAAACGTTTCTTCATTATTTATAATAGGTTATGGGTCCTAAACTAAATACAATTTCGACAATTAATAAGCTAAACGGGCTGGATGATTATAGTTCGTGGAAATTCGCTATAAAAATGTGTTTGATGCGCGAGAAGTTGTTCGCATACACGTCAAAGTCTCCAAACCCTGAAGATTCCTCAGAAGTTGAGAAGGATGGAGAGGCATTAGCACTGATATGTTTAAACATAGAGCCGCACCTTTATCCCTATGTGAAGGAGTCGAATACGGCAAAAGATGCTTGGGAGGCCTTATCCAAAATTTTCGAGGATCGTGGTGTCAATAGGAGAATCTCTTTGATGGACGCACTGCTTGATGAAAAACTCGAGAAACACACCACTATGAGAGATTACGTGGCTGCTGTAATGAGTCATGCACAGAAGTTGCAAGAAATCGATAAAGGCGTTGATGATGACTTGATAGCTGTGGTCTTGCTTCGAGGACTTCCGAGTGAATATAAGCCTATGAGGATGGCGTTAGAGCACTCAGGTATGAAGTTGACCTCGGAGAATGTTAGACAAAAACTGCTGCAGGAAGATTCTTCGCGTTCACATCAACCTAGCGAATCTAGTGCTTCTGCATTTGTTGGTATGAAGAAGATGAAGCAAACTACCAAAATCAAGTGCTTTAAGTGTGGCAAGAAGGGGCATAAACGACCAGATTGTCCGGAGCTTCATAAATCCGTCACCGAGAAAAAAGGAAAGGAGATGTCTTTGCATTCTTGTTATAGCACAGGACTTAATGATGTGTTAAGTATTTCATAAGTATCCTAGTTTAAAATTAGAATATTTCTTTCGGTACTTATATCAAACTGACACTTGTTCTTTGTCACTTCTAAAATCTATAATAAAACACATATCTCGTATAAACGTTTCTTCATTATTTATAATAAAAATTAATTAAAATTTTCTGATGATTAGTACTTATTAATACTAAAATGTATAAGACTTACTAAGGCATAAAACTATAATAAAATACTCATAAACTAAATCTAAAATAAAAATACATTAAAAGCTATGAATAAAATATATCCCGCCGCTGAGGGTCCATGCGAACGGTACCTAGAACGCTGGCAACGGAACCTCTTTGAATTGCCAAACTAATCCGTTGACAGAAGTAACTGCCAGCCCTCTTGGTTACCAGAGGCTTCTGTCAGCAGTGCTGACAATTCTTTTACTCATTTTTTTGCCTGCAGTCCCCACGGACCCATCGTTCGCAAATAGAGCAAGATGAAATTTGGACCTACGTTACAATATTTGTACTGTTGGCGAACCTCAGCACAGATCGCAGCAGCCCCCGTACATAGGGACGTACTGGACATGCGAAGAAGCCAAGGTGTCTGCACAGGTTGTGACAACTTCTTAGTTATATGTAACACAAGAACACAACTCAACCCAATACTGTTTCACAGCTGGCGTGGATCACTCGTTAGGAGTATGGGAGGGATTGGTTTACTACACCACGCTGGTGTTAAAAACTGTCAGGTCGTCGAAGTGCTTCGAAGATTATCGGCTGTACTAAAATTTTACAGGCGATCATCATAGGCGTTAACCACTATTGTTGCAAAAAAAGTTCAAAGAATTTTCAAGACGACTGTACCAAGCATAATCGGCCTATTATTATGGCACCGTCGAACGAAGGCGTCAATAGTTATGCTTTGACGGCGTGTAGACATTATCATGTTACGTGCAGTACATGTGCAAAGTTTGGCTTTTATTCAAATAACTGGTTTTTAAAAGATTGTCTCGTTATTATATTTCATTATGGTTGTGGTGTGTGTATTTCCAAGGATTAAATAATAATTAATTGTTAAATATCTTTGTTCATTGTATTTTTGATTAGACTCATGTTTAATTAGATTTTTGTGATTTGTTTGACGTTAGTAAAAGCCTGGTAAGGTCTATATTTAATAGGGGTGCGATGTCAGACAACCTCCTTGTGGTGCACCCTGGGCAACCCGGCAGATTCTCTGCCGCGGGCTAATAGTCTGACGAGAGGACCCCCATATGGGGCGTGGGATGGGCGTGGGTGGTAGTAGGGACGAGGCGAGTTTCTCGCCATGGCCCGTTGGGGATTTCCCCGAGCTTCGGCTCACCCGCGCGGCGGTGGATCCAGTGGGATCTGCCGTCGGGCAACCCGTTACCCGCACTGAGCGGGCCGGGGGCCCGGCGCACTGAGCGTCGGGCCGCGTGGAAGACAACCACAGTAAAAAACCAGTTGCGGGGTGTAGAGCGGCGCAATTCTGCGCCGCTTCACAAAGCAGCAGAGCCAGGCGGAGAGTCCGGCAACGGACATGTCACGGGCAGAGGGTCAGCGGGAATAAGGCCTGGCTGTTGTCCCCTTCCCTCTGTCTTGTGACGGACGGAGGAGCTGCTGGGGGGGTTTTTAGTGGGTAGGCCCGGGCCGAGTACAGTCTGGGGAGTCCCACATATCCTCGTGGTTTGGCTCGACCACGAGGAATGCGTTAATGCATTTTCTCCCCTCCCAAAAAAAAAAAAAAAAAAAAAAAAAAAAAGCAAGGATCGTTCCTTTCGATTATGGATTTACTTGGCGCATGTCCACAGGGTAAAGTGCAAACTATCAAGCTTTTCATATGCACTGCGCGAAATAAAAAAGACAACAGATGTAGAAACAGCAATAACCACATACTACGCGTATGCGCATTCCTGGTTGAGCTACGGCGTTATACTGTGAGGTAACAGCACCGATGCAAACTCGCTTTTCATCCTTCAAAAAAAGTGGATCCGAATGCCGAATAATAGGAAATATAGATCAGACTGATAGTTGCAGACCGTATTTTCTTAAATACAAAATATTAACTTTACCTAGCTTATATATTTTGGAAATGTGTAAGTTTGTTCGGAAATATAAGCAATTATACACAAGGCGCGAGGACGTACCATGCAAATACTCGTTGCGACATAAAAATAATTTAGTATTGCCAATTTCCCGTTTGAAAATAAATTCCACAAGTACTCTTAGCTCCTCCATAAAAATATATAATAAATTACCTGACATATTAAAAAATGAAACAAAGGACACAATATTTATACGAAAATTGAAACAGTTCCTAATTAATAGATGCTACTATGATACTAATGAATACTTTAATGAAAATACTAATATTGTTTATACAAAATTTAATACGAAAATTTACATTCTTAAATTCAATTTAGTTGCGAGTATTTTTAATGAATCATACATTATGTTTCCTCTCTCCTAGCCCTTATTTTGCGTACCCGACAGGGTCCATAACATTGGTCTCATATTTTATGTTACATCCTATTTACATTATGGTTTGGCAATAAAAAATTGATTAATTGATTGATTGATTGATTACTTTAAAGCTATTAAAGAAATTGTTTAAGTATATTAAAAGATTTCATTGAGAAATTTGTTTTATCCATACTTCTATACTTACTCATATTATAAAGCTGAAGAGTTTGTCTTGTTTGGTTGGTTGAGCGCGATAATCTCAGGAACAGATTCAAATTAAAAATTTATTTCTGTGTTGGATAGTCAATTTATTGAGGAAGGCTATAGGTCAACAACATCACGCTACGACCAAAAGGAAATATAGAGATATAGAGGAACATCAATGAAAAATGTTGCAAAAACGGAAAAAATAATGCTTTTCGGAGCTTTCGTTGAACGCACGCAGCGTTGCGTGCTTTGCGTTAACGGTAAAAGTTACCCAAAACATATGTTGTTATTTTCCGACATCCACGCGAACGAATTCGAGGGCACAGCTAGATATGACGAATTGCACTCACAAAACATGGAAAATGTATAATTATTGCAAGAGGTTCAGTTGTAATTATAAACAGTTTTTCTTGTTTTATCATTATTGGGAACCATATTATTTAAGTAGTGAAGGCCCTTTAGAAGGAATCGCCAATTAGTCAACCAGGCAAACGAACAAGAGTCCGATTTCACACTTTCACAGCGACTTAACATTTAGTCACCGACATAACAATTATATGCAATCCTATTGTTTCTATGCGGAGAAAGGGCTGGCGATAATCGAATACGAATCGAAAGTGTTTGAGGCGAATCGATAGCAAGAGTTTGGTGTTGGACAACGGGCGAAAGTTGGTCGACGGTTGGGTAGACAACCGCTGAAAGCAAAAATGTAAATCTAATACCTATTTTGATAAAGAATTACTTTAAACTCCAGGTGCAGTAGATCCAGATTGGCGATCACAAAAGTGCAACAACGTTTATTGTGGTCAGGATTATGATGGATGACCATACTACTGCACAGCTTATAAACGCAAACGCACTACTGGGCAAGCTGTAGAACGTAAATGGGTTGATGAATCGACGTTGCCTATAGTAAATAGCATCTTACAGAAACCAACATGGTTCCTGTAAAATTTGTAATTCTATAACCGCTACCATGACGCCAATGTACTATGCCAACTTTTGACATAATTTCTAAAGTTACAGCACTCTAACCACCGGTCCGTCTTCAAATACGAACACAGCATAAGCACTGCTGCTAAGCAGCAGAAAAAGGTAAGACGCAGGTACCCAAGCAGTCGACCCTGATACAGAGTCTTCCTCCGGTAAATGCCTAGGAGCATTGCTGGCCTCCCCGTTTTAGGGAGGTGAGAGGGGCTCGCCATAGGCGAGCAGACGCTGATGAGGCCAAGAAAGTGTCCGAAAGAGTTTCCATGGCCTTGTCCGGCGACGACACCTCCCTCCCCGGCGTATTTGCTTCATCTGATAACCGATAGTATGCGGCGGTGATGGGCGTGCTCGCCTGAAGGCGTTTGTGAGGAGGCATCATTGGGTTTGAGTCGGTAGGACGCGCTCTCTGAATGGCACTCTACCTCAGTGACCGCGGAGAGTCGGCAATAACCTCGCGATATCCCAGGCGCGAGGTATGCGTAACGCATTTCCCAACGTAAAAAAAAACATAGTAGGGTCAATCATAAAAAATCACTGCAGAAAAAACCGGTTCTCTTCATAAATATTGAATAAAAAAATCTTTAAAAAAGATTTATGTTATTATTCAACGCATTCTTTAGAGGATGGTCTTTTTTATTTTTTGATAAATTAATTAAAACTTGATTAAAATGTGACCCAAACATGCCTCGATTTTAAAACTTTAAACCTAATCGCGTCGTAAATATTAGTTTAAATCATATACTTTCGATTTCAATAAATAAATTGAACAATATTCTAGCGGATGGTCTTTTTAGTTTTTTTCTTATTCGCCTATATTAATTTTTAATTGAAATAATTCATCTTACGCGTAAAGGTTTGCTATAATATTCCCCTCAATCTCACTCATTCACTCCTATATGTAATCAGTGCGGGACGATCGACGCAAGGTCATTGGGAGCACTATGCGCCTTAAACCCGTTTTATTGAAAGAAGTATACTGTTCCAAAGTCGAATAGCACATACTGCGAAAGAATACTGCCTCAAAAAGTAAGCTTTAAGTAAAAAAAACAATTAATTAGAAACAAATATTCCTATCACATTCGCAATCGCTTACCATACAAAATTAGGATATCGACGGTTACATTATCAATATTTAACACGTAACATTTACTGTTTGAGAATCCAAACCGCACCTTTGGGGTCAATGTCTTCGGCTCATGACAGTTTTTTAATTCGAATCCAACTGTCGGATCTGTCAAATTTGACATCCGGACCTTGACATTTCAAGATGGCGGCGATTGGGACCGCGTTGGAAACTCGAATCGTCCAATTCTAACGCAGAATTGTGTCGAAACGGCGCGGAGTGGGATATAGTGATATTTCGGATTCGTGCATCTGACGATTGGAGCATAATGCCAGCTTTGATTAAGTGATAGCCATGTTGTGGGAAGGATTCTTTAAGTTATAGCAATGTGATTTTGTTTGATGATGTCTATTATATAAAGTATCAATAACCTTGTTCGGTTGAGAGAGTTAACAAATTCTAGTTACTGCGATATTTGATCTCAAATTCGTGACAACCCATTTTATAAGATTAGTGTTTACAATACCGATCAGAGGAGAAACATCTATCTATGGTATGCTTAAATGAATATTAATTAACCTATAGGTGTACCCTAGTCCCCGCGCCTTCTTAATTATCTTACGTCTTCTAGCATTGGCTGAAATAGTTAATATGAGATCAGTTATGTTTGTTTTAAAATTATCGCATCATGAAAATTGTGTCTTTTTATTTGTATATTGGCTCGCACGATCTGTGCATTTGCCACATACATAAAAATGAATCGCCGAAATGTATGTGTATGCGCGTAACTTCTGAACGACTGCACCAAATATTGAATATTTCTGTTTTTTGTATTCGTTATTGTCAGGACAAGGTTTGTATAAACCTTGTCCTGACAATGAAAAGAAACTTTAAAAAAATCTCACAGATTTTTTTTTTTTCATAATATGAAATGTGAGTGAGTGATTGAGACAGAAGGCTGTGAGAGATCTTCAATATATTGACTAAACTTTGACAGATTGACGTTAAAAAAATATAGCGTTACGAAGTTCGCCGTGTTATCTAGTCTACAATAAATAATACATATAAAAGTCGAATAACGCCATAAAACTAAATGTAGAAAAGAGCAAGTTTGCAAAAGTTATTACAGTGTTTATTGCAATACAACACAAAAGGCGGATTTAATGCGGCATGGCCTTCACTACCAGTCAACCGAACGACAAGTCATAATAGGAATTTGTGTTTGGCGCAGACAAAGATTTTAATTAAAATAAGAAATTTAAATATACAATGTAAAATTATACATACACATATTCATACATAGCTTACATTAATTCAAACTCAAACTCGAATTCTTATCTATATATTTAATATAAACATTTATAGGCACTTTATTATTGACGTCAAACAAAGTAGAAAAATACAATTTACTAAAATATCTAACATTGAATTATATAAGTACATACTCGTACACCTCAACCATAATTGAGATGTATAGATATACAAGTGAAATGAAAAAAAAGTCAACTCTGCACCTATCCGGAAATCGGGAAGCTTTCTAGAGAAGAACAACCAAGAAACCCCCATCATTAACAATAAAATATTAACATATTACGCATAATAAACGATGTACAGTTTGGAATACTGCCGTGCATGATGTCGCTATGACAAATATGTCTAGTTAATTACAAACAAATGCCGGTTAATTAGCATATCACGTCTCCTGTGAGGTTTCCACATGCATTCAGGATTCCTACTGGTTGTCAGCTGTTGCGTAATTGTTGGCATGCCCCTAATGAGGCAGCTAAGCCAGTTCCGGTTGCGGAACCGGCGATGGTCCTCTCGTCTCGTCTTATAAGGTAGTCGAGGAATTCGTCGACGGACTTAATAGTAGATTAGTAGCTAAGGGCTGTAAGGCATCAATTGCAGCCCGAGATAATTATATTTCGAGGGTGCAATTGGTGCTTACACCCGAGCTAACCACTCTGCTTTACATCTCGATTGTGAGGTAAGTAGGTCCTTATTACCCCCAAATAGGGCTTGTAGGTGACCAATAAGCGCTCTAGGGTAATAATGTAGCTTGGAAAGCCCTAGGGCGGTAAGTAATTAAAAAAAACACTTCACTATTTCAAAACAGTTCGCGTACATCTAACCATCATACTAGCAATAAATTACTTACAGCCCTAGGGCTTTTCTAGCTACATTATTGCCCTAGAGCGCTAATTGGTCACCTACAAGCCCCATTTGGGGGTAATAAGGACCTACTTACCGAACATGAGAGATGTAAAGTTTCTTTTTAGTTTAATACATCATTCCTTAACGAAAATTTCGCTAGCCATGGCCTTACTTCTTCCTATTTTGGAGTCGTCCGATACTTGTTACCCTGATGTACTTGTATCTGTTTCCCAGTTAAACAAATTGGAACGTTCGCAGAACCTGCGTATACGGATGATCTTTGGACTACGGAAATTCGATCATATATTATCTCCCGATTAGAGGGCAAGTGCCGAGTCCACAGCGCCACCGACGCTCCTTATTTATTTTTATTTTACATTTTTTTGGAAAACTTACAGCTAGCTTAATATATGATTTATGTACCAGAGATAATACACAGCCAATTAAAAGTTTTCGTCTATAGCAAGTCAGATAATTTAGTAATATAAAGTGTCACTAAGCCACATATTTCACTTAGGTGGGGAAGAACTTCAAGCTAAACATTTTTTTTTTACTGAGGTTATAAACAAATTGACGTCAGGAAGAGTACGCAGAGACAAGCTGTTGAACAATCTGGGAGCTCTTATTACATATTATGAGTTGCACCTCTATTTAGTTCTAACATAGGGTACATGCATTAGATAACAATGTCGGGTAGCTTTAATAGCTAATTCCAAATTGACCTAAAAGTCCTGGGGTGTCTATACCACTCTGATATATTTTGAGTAGAAACGCTACATCAGACATTTCCCTTCGCATACTAAGGGGCAGGAGATGAAAATGTTTACATTGCAATTTATTATGTCAATTTTACTACGGTTTAAAACAGTTTTAAGCAATCATGGTGAGACGACTGGTCACTGCTAGATAATAGTTAATAACGCACTAACGCACTATCTAGTAATTCATAGCTCCGCATCTTATAGCTTGGTCTTGTACTCACAGCGATCTAATGTTGGATTTGCATTGTAACACAAAAAGCTTTAACCATAGATCTGATAAATAATAGACGCGGCAAGGGGCGGGGTACGTTACACAGTCAAATCAAAATTCCGCGTGGATCACTTGTTGTTCGAACGTGTGATGATTGATATGCTGAAAAAACCAGTCAAGTGCGAGCTGGACTCGCGCACCTAGGGTTCCGTACAAACTTCTATAACTTACTATTACATTTTATATTACTTCTTAACTATGTACCAACATATTTCCCCGTTTTCAGATTATTTCCTTAACATGTGCTATAAGACCTTGCTTCTTGCTAAATTTTATAATTCTAGGTCATCGGCAAGTGCTCTATAAATTTTGATTCCCTTGAGAGTATCGAAATATACGTTTTCTGCGGCATAAACGGCCGTATCTTTTTTTACGTTAACTTAAAAGTTTGTTTTTTTTCACAGCTTCAAGGGACTGTAGACCGGAGTATATGGTTTTAATTTCAACTCGATACCTCCACGCGTTCCCGAGATAAAGGTTCTTGACAGACAGTCGGACGGACGGACAACAAAGCGATCCTATTCCGCAGAAAAAATGTATGGAAATGACATTAGCCTGTGACAACCTCAAGCTATTTTTTCCGCAGCTAATGTCATCTCCTTACTTTTTGCTGCGGAAAAAATAGCTTGACTGCATAAAATAAGCTTGTGGCTTTTGTCTAAGGGGTAAGGACCGTCGGTTTCCGTACGGTGCAGTAGGCTTAAGGCCTCTGCATACGTAACGTCTTTTTACTCGGACGGAACGGGACGGGAATAAATGGCAATAAAAATCTACAACAGGCGGACGATGACATGAAACTGCTACCGTTGAATATTTTTAAAAATAGGCTGAAGAAACGGTTGATACAGGGTTGTTTCTACTCAATTAAAGAATTCTTTGATTATTTTAGACATTGAACTCCAAAAAAGTTACCCAATTATACTGATAATTATTGACTTATTGTTTTCTATGATTAACCTTGACATTATTTTTCATTTTATTTATAAATTAACTTTATTGTAATTGCTATATTTAATTTTTAATCGAATCAATTGGTCCACTTTAATCAAAATGTTTAATGTTACTGAAATAAAATAAATATATTGATTGCGTGCCAGAGTATGGTGAAATGTGAGAGCGAATACCTATGTAATCAAACAGCCATTGTACCACTTTCTATGCAAATAAAATGAATTTGAATTTGGGAAATTTTGGAAATATCATTTTATATAAAATGTATCAGATAGTGTATACGTCACGAGCACACGGACGGGACGGGAACGTGGCGTCCACGTGATAGGAAAAATATCATCGGCGAAGATGTTTAGCACGTCCCGCCCCGCACGTGCCCCGTCCCGTCCGTGATTTCGCTGCGTATGCACACTCACTCCACTCGCTTCCGAAACCAATATAGTGATGCCACAAGAATCGAAAATGGACGACGAAAAGCTAATCGAGTGTGTTCGTTTATATCCAGCTGTGTATAATTTTGCAGACGCAAAGTATTTAGATATGAAGCATAAAAAATTTCTGTGGCGTAAAATTGCAGTCGAATTATCAGTCACTGAAAACGATAACTTTCATTTAATTTTTTTACTGCATTCATTACTTTATTTATAATAGTTTCGCGCCACCTACTCAAGATTAAATTCTATGTCATGTTAACTCAATGTACCTAATCATTTCAAGCCTCTAAAAAACAGGGATATAATATTATACCAAATTTCATTAGTTCCCTAGTAATTAAATTAATTTCTATTTGGAACACAATAATACTAAAATTTTGATAGAAACCCATCTCATATTGTTAAGCGAAAAAAATAATGATTATGATTTGATAACATATGCTCAAAAATTTGTGAAATTCTTCTTGTTCTTTTGTTTGCCATGTAAGATGTACAGAAAATCTTCTTTTCCTCTTGGCAACCATAGCTTTTTCGTCATCTAAAGCAATAGCAATAATAGCCAATTCTTCAAATGAAAAGTCCATCTTTCCTATTCACAACACTAGCACGTTAGTTACGAGTCCCTGTGACGTTGCGTATGCATTAAACTCCACGTCAGGGTTTTCTAAACCACGTCCCGTCTCCGTCCCGTCCCCGCTCCGTCCATGTTCTAAGCACGTTACGTATGCAGAGGCCTTTACTCTTAAACTAGTTCCGAAATCGATATTGGGATTGCGATTTTAGTACGCTTGAATAGCAGCACTAGTGACAAATTGGATCCGCATCTTGAGAATATTAAATAAAATAAACTAAAATAAAAAGTAACACTGAGTTTGGTTCACTCAAAATCCGCGCAATATTGGTCCAATTTGAAAGAAAGAAGAAAGAAAATGGTTTATTCAATGGCACTAACACAGAATAACAAATAAAAAAAAGGAAAATACTAATAGATGTGCCACGGATAATTTGGTGCCAATATAGACGCAAGCATACCAAAAATCACAATCCCAATGTTGATCTATCGGGATTAGTTCAAGAGTATAGGAAGGCAATTCCACTGCTCTTTCTGTATTCTATGGCTTCAGCAAAACGCTATACCCTCCATCCAATTACAAGGGTTCGCTTCCATCATAATGAAAAAGTTAACTTCCATTACACCGAGACGAACTACTAAACGATCCAAGTACAGTGCGCCGCGGCAACACGAATTCAAAAAAGGATGACTTCAAACTATTACCTCCTTTAATTTTACTTGCATAGAGGAAATTCGCCGTACACTAGAAAATAGGCCTTATCCATCCACCTGAAGATTCCTTCTTCGGTGACGCGTGATTAAAGTGTTTACCGGTCGTGACTGCACGGAGCTCATAATGCAATTTTTAATTTCTTTATTCTGCCCTTTGGAAATGGCTTTGATGTCAGTATTGCTGCTTTAGTGGTGATTAGTTAAGTCCGTTTCGTTGGGTAAGTACGATGTTAGTTTGTTTGTTTTTTTTGCGTACATTAGAGTCGCTGAGGATAGTTAGTTATGGGATGGAGTTAATTTATTGTTAGCGTGGAGTCAATTAATTAGTTAATTTTATAGGATTACCGATGGAGACCATTCGGCTAGTGAATAAGTAATCCGAATCTTCGGTGACTGAATTAAATCGTAGAATTTGACCATATAAGGGGAGATTATACCCACCAATAAGTGAGAAACGCAGGTTTAGTATTCATTTAAAGCAAACCTAGACGAGTTATGGTTGTCAGGTTCAAAACTAAACATTCGCGTCTGCCTCTTTTTCTTATAAAACCTCTTTTTATTCATCTAAGTAACTATGTTTCAGTATCCAAATATGGAATTGTGTAATTTTATCATGTGTTACATTAAAAAAACAATAATAATGTATTAAAAGTATATAAGAGAATACCATTGTGATATTTAATTACGTTTATTTATTTTGAAAGTAGCCAAGTGCGGTTGAGAAATATTCACTGTCTACTCAGAGGTTCCAACTACAATTATGTTTTCATTAGTACTAATTTGTAATTTATCTAGCTCCCTTTCTAAAGTTAATTCAATTCCCTAAGCCTTACCTTTTTACATAAGACAGATACACTTAAAAAATACCTGAATAAGGTATGCATGTGCGGAGTAGCCGATTTTTTTCGGGATTTTTGAGACGATCTCATAGTAAGTTATTCGGTTCGATAGCTTAACAACCCATTTAAGCCCCCCTAGCACGTCCACCAAAACACGATATGATAAAGCGGTTTATCGTGATTAACTGTCAAAATACAATAGGGTTTCGTCGTATTTTGACAGTTCACTGCGATACATCGCTTTATCGTATCGTGTTTTGGTGAACGTGCTACGGGGGAAGAAGCATCGCAACTTTTTCAGCAACATATAAATTAAAAAACTGAAGAAGAGCACCAATTACAACGATAGCTAATCTCTAACGATTACGTTAATCGCAAACGCTATGTCTTTAGCAACGTTATTGGGAATTATGCAAATGATCAGTTTCACTTCCGGCGTCTGAACTGTACGCCGTATTAGGATTCAACTACGCAAAAACGCACTCTAGCTCCTTGCCATACGGTTGAGGGTACTTTAAGATTAATTATTGTGTTAAGAGAAAATGCACCTTAATCCTTTGTTATAAAATCTGTACTGAATGCGTGTTTTGATCTAGTATTAAGTAGTTCGTAATTACAGCTCCCACGTAATGGGGTATTAGCCAATGTTCCATTATTTTCATCTCTCATCGTATATTTAGCTCTATGGATTTGAATCAATTCCCCTATCTATCATAGAGGTAATGACTGACTCTATGGGCCAATTCACTAGTGGCTGTGATCACCTGGTTTTCTTTGATCATCCCTCGTAGCACTCACGATCACCAATACGATATGTCATAGCGGTTTATCGTGGTGAACTGCCAAAATAAGAAAAAAAAAATACAAAAAATAATAACCGACTTCAAAAACACTTAAAGGTTAATAATAATATAAGAATACAGACATTACATTACATTTCTATATTGAAGTCGGTTCAAATTTTAAGACGTTCTAGGAGATAATCGTTTGGCACCGACTTCAATATAGACATGAAGTGTTATCTGTATTCTTATATATTTTTTAACATTTAAGTGTTTTTAAAGTAGTTTTTTTTTCTTTTTAGTGAATTTAATACCAGCTCACCCAAGTTACTTGAAAGAATATGACAAAGGATCAATATGTGCCTACTGTATTTAAGCAACTAACCTCTAACTCCTCGAAGTTAAGGATCCTTTCATCATCAGCTCGGTTCATGACTACTACACGCAAATACCTGAATAGCTTCGGAAAAAACATGAAACACGTTGGACGTACCCTGTAACATTTAAGGGCTTTCCCTCGATTTTCCTGGGATCCTATCATCAGATCTTGACTTTGGTGACAATGGGACACCTCAGGAGTATACTCTATGGCAGTGTTATTCAATCTTTTTCAATCATTTTGAATACGCGACCCCCTCATAGGTTGAAAAATTCTGGCGAGCTCCTTGGACCATAAACAGACAAGCCCATCCTTTTCTAATATCTTGCCTTTATCCATTTGCCGGCGACACTCGAGTAAGGCTTTCCGCGATCCACAGATTGAAAAACACTGGTCTATGGAATACGAAAAGAATTTTGAAAATCGGTCTACAATTGGCGGAGCAATTTCGTAACATACACACAAAAAAAAACATACACATGCAATTGAGAACTTCCTCTTTTTTTGAAGTCGGTTAATAAAAACGTACTTTGACAGTTCAGTGTTTTGGTTCTCGTGCTACTGGGGCTGAAGGATTGGGTGCATAATGTTTCTGCTTTTTAACCGACTTCAAAAAAGAGGAGGTTATCAATTCGGTTGTATTTTTTTTATGTTTGTTACCTCATAACTCCGTCATTTTTAAACCGATTTTCAAAATTCTTTTTGTATTTGATAGAGTATATACTGCAGGGGTGGTCCCATGGTCACCAAAGTCAGGATCTGATGATGGGATCCCATAGAAAAGGATAGGATAACACTAATTTAATTAAATTAGGGTTTCTTTCACTAAAAAGATTTCAATCACTAAAAAGATTTCATTCACTAAAAAGTTAAAAACAAAAATTTTTTTTACAAAAAATATAACCGACTTCAAAAACACTGAAAACTTAAAAATAATATAAGAATAGGTACAGACAACATCATACTTCTATATTGAAGTCGGTGACAAATTTTAACACTTTCTTGGAGATCATCGTTTGGCGCCGACTTCAATATAGAAGTGTGATGTTGTCTATACCTATTCTTATATTATTTATATGTTTTCAGTGTTTTTGAAGTCGGTTCTATTTTTTAATGCTTCCAAGTCCACTCAATCCATTTATCCATACTTAATATTATAAATGGGAAAGTATATGTGTGTGTCTGTTTGTTTGTCCGTCTTTCACGGCAAAACGGAGCAACGAATTAACGTGATTTTTTAAGTTGAGATAGTTGAAGGGATGGAGAGTGACATAGGCTACTTTTTGTCTCTTTCTAACCCCCCACTTCTCTAAAATGGGGGGTGGAAGTTTGTATGGAGCATTCCGCAATTTTCAAGGTGGAATGCTAAAAATTGATATGCGGACTATGTGTGACTAAGAAAAAATCTGCCCCCAACCCCTTAAAAGAGGGGGTGAAATTTTATATGGGACTTTCGCAGTTTTCAAGGTAGGAAGATAAAAATCGGTACACAGACTTTGTTACCAACGAAAAATACTTGCGTTATTTTTTTTTTCATCTTACGTGTTACCCCGAATTTAACACGAGTGAAGCCGTGAGCAAAAGCTAGTCTGACATAATCGGTCTCTTTCCCAGGTTTCTAAATAGTATTATCACTCGCTTCTACATACATGCATCCCAGTGCGAGTCCATGCTTATTTGCCACAAGTCTTGTATAAAAAAATAAATTCTATAGTACTCGTATACTCGTATATCTGCTGATGCTTATCTTTGTTTCGGCTAATCCAATTTAAACTTATCTCGCAGAAATAATATATTCCGCTTTATCACAAAACATGGTCCAAAGTTATAGTCTTGGTTTAAGTCTGACGCTGTCTCTTCATGTGCACAACATTAATGAAAGCGCATCAGGTTTTAACCAAAACTAAGTTAACGCCGTATGTCTCTATGAATCATCGTTCAAATATTGACACTTACGGCCGGTTGCACCAAAATTGCTATGTTTTTACAAATTCAGTTATACGTTATACTTATACCAATCTGTCACTATTACGAATCCGTAAATTTATGTTGCACCAAAAAAAATCCAGTAAAAGTAACCGTAAAATTCCTTGCTACACGAATGAAGCGTTAATTCTACCATTTTAGCTTAGTAGATTTTTACTAGCATGAAAGTTTTTTTTTAAATGTAGTAAGACATGTTATTAATTTGTCAAAACGTGACGTTGATAGTGTTTTTTGTTTACATTGGCTATGGACTTATGACATAACAAACAATCAATACTAAATTCATGACATTGGCTGAATTCGTAAAAACGTCAAAGCTACGAAAATAAGAAGAAAAAGCTGTGTTGTGTGCTGATTTATATTTTTATGCCTGAGTAATTTTAACAATGCATCATATGTATCTGTTTATCTGTGTGTAAAAATCGCTGCCTTCAGTGAGCATTTGACCTACTCTAATGTTTGTTCATCGACGACGGCAACTATCCAATATATGGATAATTTTTCAACATTATTGTGTAGTGAAAAGTGAATTTAAATTGTATTTTAAACGCGTTTTCTAACCTTAAACATGAACTTTTACGTATTCGTAAAATCAATTTTTGGTGCAACCTTGTTTCGTTTTTTTTCATTCAGGCTGTGGCATAAACTTCTTTCTGAGAATTTATATAAAGACTACAGCATGGGGTTCTTCGAAAGAGGCGTGAAGAAGTATTTAAGTTTAAGGGCAGCAACGCGCATATAATACTACTGGTGCTAAAATCGTATTGGCCGTAATGATCGCCTACCATCAGGCGAGCCGTAATGATCGCCTACCAACATGCCTGTTATATCTAGCAACATGTATTTTCATAAATATATCTAAGAATACACAAATAATTCATGCAGCTGACATTGAAAAATGGAGCGTTTTTGCAGACGATGGGTACTTTGCGTACAGAAGATTAATTAGGCACTTATTGCTTACTCTTATCTCAGTAATGTACAGTCAACAAAAAACGAATTTCAGTATGACAGAACTTTCGGTCAGCCATAATAAGTTAAACGGTTTAATTTGAAACACAGATTATGATAATGTTGATGTTGTATGCACTTACAAGCTAAACAATAATTAGGTGAGTCCCGGGCACCAATCATAGCACCTCTCTCCAAAGCTCTCTCCTTCCCTATCTATCTAGAGCAGTTCTTAACCTTTTAGTGACGAGGGACAGATATTTGTAATTTCTGTCTAGTGATAGACCACCAGCTCTAAACCAATAATATCTCTACATTATTGGTCTAGAGTTGGTGGTCTGGTTGTTTGTTGTATCCATACTAATATTATAAATTCGAAAGTAACTCTTCTGTCTGTCGCGCTTTTCGCACGCCAAAACTACTGAACCGATTTAAATGAAATTCGGTATAGACATAGTTTGAGTCCCAGGAAAGGACATGGGATAGCTTTTATCGCAGAAATTACCCCTTAAGGGGGAGAAAAGAGGGGTGGAAGTTTGTATGGGGAATCAATAACCGCTGAACTGATTTAGATGAAATTTGGTATGGAGATAGTTTGAGCTGTGGGGAAGGATTAAGAATAGTTTTTATCCCCGAAATCATTCTTTAAGGGTGTTAAAGGGGGGGGGGGGGGGGGGGGGGATTTGTAAAGGGAATCAAAAAGGATTTCCATGGGACGGTTAAGTCACGGGCAAAAGCTAGTCTATAATATTATTATTCGGATGGCTTCGCGGATCACTTTGGCTGCTTCCAGGTACGACCGGTCCGTGGTCCATCGGTTAAGAACCACTGATCTTGAGTATTGATAGACGCAAATACAAAATCATGGGGCGCGACGCGCTAAAAATTTCTATCAACAAGTCATAAATAAGATGAAATGAAATTTATTCATAGCAAAAATTTATCAATCCCCATAGAAGGCGCGGTGCCTGTTCTATATATGAGGGAAATACACGGTTTTCAAATTTACATTAAATGCTATTGACATATTGACTCAGGTTACGCTACGCCCCACGATTTTATTTTATACATTTTTCTATCGTTTTTATTAAGTCACTGAAACTTTCAGGGTAGCTCAGGACCCGATAATAATGCGTTTTCCTTTCATTCAGCACTCCAAAGGCAGCCTGAGCCATTATTTTAGTAACTCCGTGTCTTATCTGGAGAAATACTATGATTTATCGTTTTCTTCGTGTATCGAGCAGCTCATAAACGTCTCCACCGAGGGGCTCCAGCCTACCCTAAGTTGGGGTGTTTAGGCCTTAGTCAACCACGCTGGCCCAGTGCGGATTGGTCGACTTCTAATTTCTTCGCAGATGTATACTGGAGCGTGGGTAGCGCTGTGGTCTCGGCACTGGAGTGTTCTCTGAGTAGAATCGGGAGGCCCGCGATCGATCCTGCCATGTACCAATGTGTTTTTCATTTCCCGAATTTCATATGTACATTACTACATATAACTGACGCTCCTACGGTGAAGCAAAACATCGTGAGGAAACCTGTATACAACTGCGAAGTAATTTAAAGCTGTATGTGAAGTCAACCAATCCGCACTGGGCCAGCGTGGTTTGACTCAGGCCTAATCGCCCTAACTACTCGTATGTAGTTAGGGTAGGCTCGTGCCCCTCGGTGGGGACGTATATGAGCTGTGATGATGATGTATACTGGTTGCCTCACAATGTTTTCCTTCGCCATAAGAACGTCCATTGGCTTAAAGTAATGCACAAGCAGCCTGAACCATAACTATTGATAACAGAGATGAGGTAAAGTAGATGAGGAACGATAGATATGGTAAAAGTAAAATGTAGAATGTGCCACGCCGAATCTCTTTCATGGAAAACATCGCTGAGCCTATACGCTTTTAGTAGCACTCTCAAAGTCGTCTCAAAATTCCATTCCCATTCTCCAATTTAACGATATTCACCCCAACACCTAATTAGTGGCGTCATAATTGTACGTATATTACTCGTAAGTGCAATAGTGTTTTTAATGCTTTATATTGTGGTGGTTAAACTTCTAAAGGCGAACGGGGACCCATATTTGGAAGCATCGTTAGGGCAACCTCATTCCCTACAATTCCCTATTAAATACATTGTTGCAGGTTGTTTAATGTTTATTAACGCTCCTAGCTTTTGTAGCTAAATAGCATTGAATTGAAGAGATAAAATCCCTTCGCCCTTATCTGCAAGACATAGAGTCGACACTTTGTATTTTTTAGACTATAAAACAGAAAATGCATGCTTTAATAGTTTTTAGTATCGCATTAAGTTTGAAGGCTTTTAAACTTTTTCTTAAAGATCCAACTATATAAAAGCTTTTAAAATGTTCAAGAGAAATGTAAAAATAGGCGTCTCACGGACTATAATGAACAAGTGTGATAGGTATATAAATGTGTTGCCACTACAAAATGTTTTCTGTTAACGCATTTTTATTTGAATGAGATACACATAGCATCAACATACACACTGAACGATCATCAAAATATTGGTGGTAATTTTTTGTGGTATAATATTTTGTAAGACTCTCATGACAATAACCCCTTAAAGGGCACGCCACTGTGGGATGTCGAGGCACGTATCCTTTCCTTGCGACCATGTATCGGCATGGAGTGGCGGCAAAGGGTCGAGGAGTGAGTCTCCTAGTGGAGGTACCCCGCATTAGAAGACTGTTGTAAGCAGAGGATGTAAAGGCTCTGTCTCCAAAAAGGTCATCGACTATTTTAACGCTGCAGGCCTATTTGGAGACTTCTAAATAGAGGGTTCGGCCACAATAGATCTGTACAGGTCGCAGTGACGCGCTGAAGGACGCTACTCAGTCGCCCACAGCTACCCTCAAATTACAGATAGATAGAAGGAGAGGCCATTCGCCAGTGAGCAGTGATGCTCGTCCACCCAGCAGCTGCCCAGTGGACAGCGGCTGTCGTCGCACTCCGGAGGAAACGCTTCAGTGTCAGCACTACGGAACTCCCTGCAACACTGCCGAGCACACTCTAGTGGAGTGCCAGGTCGTGCGATCCCAGCGAGATGGCTAGTCCTTACAATTAGCCGCAATGGAGCCTTTCCAGCCTTGTCGTCAATTATCATTAAGTGCGCTAAAGACTAAGAGCCAGTTGTGTGGATAAAAGATACCTTATGTCACTAGTTGACAGTGGATATAGATCCTCATTTTAATTGGATATTTGCAGGTGACTTATTCCGTTTCGGTTGCCAACTCGGAACTGTCATTATACACTTTTTAATGAGGATGAAGGCCGCAATAAAAAATAGTACATTTTTCACCGCGGGACGAAAGTGACCGATTACTAGCGAGGAAGCAGAACAATACTCCCGAGCTAGGAATCAGACTTTCTCCCAAGTGCTACATAGTGCTTTATACTACACCTGTGAGGAACATATAAAAACGTGTTTGATTGAAATTGTTTGTAGAATTATATTAGTATGAAATGAAAATATTATTACATTTGTATGGGTGTCATCTCAATATCACTTCCACCACTAGAATTCGACATTTTAAATTTTATTACGTAATAAACTCACGTCGTAACAAAAAAATACGATAAATAAATTCATAGATTTGATGAAAAATTCGGGCTTCTTTTCTTTTTTTATGATAACACAGAGACCATACAGCCACCTTGCAGCGCGGCAAAACTCAGCGCAGGTAGTGGTGAGTGAAGGAGCGCGTTCCCCCGCCTTCACCCCGCGGACGCTCTAACAGGTTACAAATGGAATTTAGTATCACTTTACCTCCCGCTAAAACACGATAGAAATGGATTTTCATAAGACTTTTCCTCCCGCTTATTTACGTCGAAGAAAAGACTAACTTTCTCTTTCACTTTTGAGGGAATAATGACTGCTGTTCCGATCAGGTGTAGTATAAATGTCATTTAACTAGTAATGGATATAAAGTGTCTTAATAGTTATAGTTGGTAACTAGAGTTAGCGAATAAGGGAAGGTAAGGCAAGATCATTCATAGGCCAGACTGTTTAGGTCAACGATCTTGGATCCGTTGTCCCGCACGAATCTTGTGTGTGCGACTGAGAGCGAAGGAGTGGATTTAAAAGAAACTGCGTACACTTTAGCTATTTCAGCTTACGATTTGTTAGAATTTTATATCATTTTCCTTTTTTTCTCTGAAATATACGACTGTCCTGTTTATATTTTTAAAAATAACGGTTTCTTTTCGTTTGATATCCGCGATTGAGACGATTAAGCGCCTTTATGTATTTCCTTAAGTCGAGATCTAATTATGGTGTTGACAATCAGTCCCTGATACGTTAAGATTAATGCTCCTCGCGTATTGATGACTCTGCACCTGCACTGCAATTGGAAGGAGTAGGCGTACTAATTATGCCATCTGACCATTTCCTAAGGTATGCGTAACGTTACGTCCCCGTTTTAAACAGGAAGGAAGAACACCTGCATTGGTGGTTGACATTTAATTGTTAATAATGTTTGTGTCGCGAGCATAGGTGGCGCTGTGGACTCGGCACTTGTCTTCCAATCAGGAGGTCCGAGGTTCGAGACCTCCATGTACCAATTTGTTTTTCGTTTTCGAATTTCATATGTACATTTGTCTGACGCTCCTACGGCGAAGGAGAACATCGTGAGGCACCTGCATACATCTGCGAAGAGATTCAAAGGTGTATGTGAAGTCGACCAATCCGTACTGGGCCAGCGTGGTTGATTAAGGCCTAAACACCCTAACTTACTGTAGGCTCGCGCCCCTCGGTGGGACGTATATGATGGAGATATTGTTATACTTCTTAAAATGCTACTTGGTTTGATTCGTGGTCAATCAAACCAAGCAGAAAACCTCCAATGGGAATCAAACCTCGGACTTAAGCAAGTGGTCCCTCACGTTTTACAACTCTACACGCTTACGGCAATTGCTTAGCATTAGATGATGGCCCGCGTATAACGTCTATCGATTCGAGACACCTATGAACCGAATAAAAACTGTAAATATAAATGAATGTTTTCTTTGTTTCAGGTAAGTTTGGATTGGATGAATAAAGTTGATGGAGCAATTTGCACCAAAACGAAGCTTTCTCGAGTTCCGTACCTCAAAAGTTCGATTTTTTAGTTATCTTGAAGTTTTGAGTGTTTCGGATATTGATATTGTTATTTTGGGCATTGTTTATATAATTTCAAGGTATAACCATTATATGTAAAATATTTTGACAGCTCATACCGATTTATCGCTTTCTCATGTCGTGTTTCAGTGTTCATGCTATATCAAACTGAAATTTATATCAAATACTTGAGTCTACACTTTCTGTCAGCTGTGAAATAATTAACCTTGTAAGTTAACGCGATCAGAAGATACGTCCGTTTGTGTCGCATATTTTGAGATTTCACAAATCAAATCAAATCATTTATTTGCGAAATACAGGTCAATTTGTGGTGTTTACATTAAAAAGAAGTACATTTCCATATTTTACCGTCAGCTGTGCAAACACTTAGGTCAGTTTGGAATTATATCATGCTGAATTATAATTATTGGAATCTAATGTCAAAAAAAAATCATGTCAAATAAATCAATTAATTAAAATTGATATACATTTATGAATTGAAACAATGTTGTGCATAATAATATAATAATAACTCTCAATACAATGGTCAACTAGATTAAATAATAATAACACTCAATACTATGGTCAACTAGATTAAATAATAATTACACTCAATACTGTGGTCAGAACCTGTATTCACAGGGGAATCAAAACCTGTAGGGGACTTCCCGTTGACCTAGAACCATGAAATTGGGCACCACGAAGCACGGTCCTGTAGCATGTTCAAAATCTGAATCATAGCAAGGTCTTATAGCATGTTAAAAATCTGAATCTGTTAATAATCTGTGATTATGTTAGCAGTTCATGCCACTGCTGCCTGAGCATAGATTTCACCCTCTTGTATTATCTGGGTCTCCCCCAATAAGGGAGGTTTGTACCTACTGTCCCAGCACGTTGGCCCAGTGTGGCTTGGTGGGGTGCAAGTGCCTCCTCCTATGGTCGACGGAGGCACGGTAATCTATATCTATACAAATAAATAAAATTGAAGTGTCTGTTTGTAATGTGAAAATAACAAGTTTTTACTAAATAGGTATGAATCTATATCGGGTACCAATAATAAAAACACAATTTAATTGTCTGTCTGTCTGTTTGTTCCCGCTAATCTCCGGAACGGCTGGACCGATTTTGACGAAACTAATAGCTAATTATATAAGGTCTAACATAGGCTACTTCATATCAAGATCGGTCCAGCCGTTACTATTCCGCGCGGACGAAGTCGCGGGCACAGCTATTAGTATATATTATTACCGTGACAGAGGCCCGTCAAATGTCATTCCGAGCCATTCGAAGAGTAGCCAGGTGGGTTTATAGATCGCAAAGAATTCGACAAAATGGCTGCCACAGATATACGAGTATTTCAACGATCTGCTATAGATCATCGCGTGATATAAAGTATCACGCCTTAACGCTGAGTTTTAGGGATCAGACGCGAAATGAAGAGTGGTATTTTTATTCTTCTCCTTCATAGATTGGTGGTCCGTGCTTTTATTTATTCGTCTACTAGTTTTTTGGATGTTATTTCTTATACATAACTAGCTTTCCGCTCGCAGCTTCGCCCGCGTTATCTTCGTTTTTCCTTTAGGAATTCCACATTTTCCCGTAAGAAAATATTCTATAGCCTATGTTACTCAGTGATATTGTAGCATTACAAAACAACATTTGAACATTCAGTGAAACGCACTCCTCCCCCGCACCCCTTTCTCCGCGGCCTCGCTGTTCGAGGCGCGTACGCGTTACGTGCGCGTTTGTATCTATACAACCGCGCGTATAAAGCGCGTTCGACTTGCGTTTGTATTGATCTAAACGCATACAATCTGCTAATATGCGCTGATAACGCGCAGAGAACTTGCTGGTCAAAAACGGGCGTTGTCGGCGCATTAGAAAAGCGTCGTGTGCAAAGGCCCTTATACGGAGTTACGCGGTATACGTGATTTTTTTTACCCCTCTGATACTAGTTAAGGGCATAAACTTTACACATAGGCATAGTTAAAACCAACATGAACAATAGGGATAATGACTGAATTCAAATTTTCACGTCTCGTCATAAAATATTAAAATACCGCAGAAAAAGATACAATCCTGTGAAATTAGAATTAAAATCGGCTTGGAAATACATTAGATACAAGCATTTTAAGTTGTTAATTTGAAAGCGATTAGACAGAGATCCGACATCAACCGTGACGTCATCGTTTAGTACGACCATATTATAAACTCCATGTAAATTGCCGTTTTGCTAGAAAGAGATGGAGAAAAATCTTTAATACCTACCTTATATCTTGGTTGATTTTTTAGTTATTCGAAAACCGATTTTTTCTTTCAGTTTATTATATGAATGAGCTTCTATTAAAGCAAAAAAAAAATTGTCATCTAGCCTATTGTACAAGGGCGAGCTTATCTTTTAAAGAGATCTCTCCAACCCTAGAGGAAGTGAGAAAATAAAGTGGATGTGTGAGCGTGATCTATACTATTTGGAAATCTGCACAGATCTCTTAAAAATAGGTTAAGAATAAATCAAACTTTCAAATTTTAATCTATTCTTAAGTAATCTTCAATAAATCTGTAAAGATTTCCATCTGGTGAGATGAAGGCCAAATGCCTCCCTGCTGTGTGCAAAAAAAATATAAAAGCGCAAATTGAGAAGCAATCACACAAAAGTTCGCCTTAAGAGGATTGTGATGATTTAAATTTTCATACAAAAAGCGATAACGCTTTTCTTCCTTTTTACATAATCCATTTTTCATAATCTTTGGAAATGTTGTAGATATACTGAAAATCTAGGTTTGTACCTTTTGGTTTTGAAGTAATTTTGCACAGAATATTAATTATTAGCATTTAAATAGGTATCCGTATTTTAGACTTATAAAGTACCTAGAGCATTTTTATCTTTTTTGACTAAATTATACCGAATTACAAAAAAAAGCAAAACGTACAAACATAGATTAAAGTATACTGAATCTAATGAGATCAAAAGTGTCTAATTTTGTAAAGGTTTAGGGGGTTAAAACAGTTATCGCCCGAAACAATATTTCAATAAGAAATGTAGGCACTTGCCTCGTACTTTCAACTCTAAGCGGTGTGCAATAAACTCCGTTTTCGAAAGTACATACTCGAGCCATAAATTGGCATTTCACAGTCCTCTTAATACGCACGGAACCCCAAACACTGATCCATCTCGCGCCGCTCCCATTTTTTACGAGAATACCACCTTTTTTGTCGAACTAGATCAAAGACGTTCGACAAATACGTATGGTGGTGCCCCAAGTAGACTCCACCACGTCGGCGTTTCACCGACTTGTATTGCTGAATTTTATTTGACTACCAACTCATAGAAAGCTGGTATTACTTACCTTGGCTCCAATTGTCTCCTTCCGTCTCCTCCGTAGCCGGTGGACTTCCTGAGCTAGCTCGAAGGAAGTCGCGGCTCCTGAAGATCTGCAGTGGATCCACCGGTGGAGACCGGAGCACTACAAATGCCTAATAGGCCACCACGACTAACACACGCGATTTCGCACAACACAAAGCGGGCTTTCGCACCCCGATATTAGGTGCGCCGCGCAAACCACTATTTGCTTGAATATTGTATATTATATTTTATTCCGGCCTGAACTTATAACCTCTAAGCATGTCATGACATTTCGACTCGACTCAACTGACATATCGCATGCGGCCGGCCGCCAAAAAAGCTGTCACTGCACAGACCACAATGCAGTATTGCTACTCGCTCTTCCTCGAGCGTGAACATCCCCCCGCTCCGGACAGTCCCGGACTGTCCGCCAAATCAGTCTAAGGGGAGGCGAGAAAGAGTAGCGACCGCGCGCTTCAAAACAGAATCCCCAACTAGGACCTCGGCAAACCTGGGCACACCATCAGACCCTAGAGTAAGTTGGACAATGCGTCCGCGACGCCAACGTAAGGGTGGCAGGTTTGGGTCCTTCACTAACACGAGGTCTCCAACCCTCGGTGGGTTTGTCTTATCTGACCACTTAACGCGCTGTTGCAAAATGTGTAAATATTCAAGGTGCCAGCGGCGCCAGAAACTCTGGGTAAGCTGCTGGAGCAACTCAAACCGCGAAAGGCGTCCGGGATTGATATCTCTATAAGGATACTCGGGCAGGGCGTTAAGTGGTCTGCCTATCAAGAAATGGCCCGGCGTGAGGGCCTGCAAATCGTTCGCGTCGGTAGACAACGGACATAACGGACGCGAGTTGAGAACCGCCTCAATCTTATGAAACACCGTCGCGAGTTCCTCAAACGTGAGAATAGTCTCCCCAATAACGCGGCGAAGGTGAGTCTTGGCGGCCTTTACAACAGATTCAAAAATCCCTCCCCAGTGAGGGCAAGACGGCGGGGAGTATCGCCATGTTACCCCCCTACGGGAGAGTGTGGATCCGATCTCAATATTATTTTTATCTAAAAATTCACAAACTTCTCTTATATGTCTATCAGTGCCCTTGAAGTTCGTCCCACAATCGGACCGAATTAGAGAAGGCAGTCCCCGGCGGGAGACAAATCTGCCTAACGCTGCTAAGAAAGCGTCCATGGTGAGTGCACTCACCACCTCCAAATGAACGGCTTTAGTGGCCAAACAAACAAACACACACAAATAAGCCTTTTCAGTCTTAGCATTACGGAGTCGCGACGTTTTTATAGTGAACGGTCCCGCGAAATCAGTTCCAACTCCTAAGAAGGTCATCGATTCATTCACACGATCAGCAGGCAAATCACCCATTTGGGGCTGCATCGTCTCGGGGCGTAAACGATAGCAGGGCAGACATCGAAAGATAACAGATCGGATTATTCTTCGCGCTGACAAAATCCAAAACTCCCGTTGGAGGAGCGCGGTCAATGCATTACATCCGGCATGAGCATTCTTCACATGGCGATCAATGATCAACAATCGCACCAATGGTCCGTCCTTGGGGAGCAACAGGGGATGACGTGATCTATAAGGCAAGTTAGCGTGCCTCAATCGGCCTCCTACACGCAACAATCCTTTATCATCCAGAAAGGGAGTCAAACGCACCAAGGGTCCCTTCAATTTGGACGTCCCGGTACGGAAAATCTTAAGTTCCGGTTCAAACGCTCTAGACTGGGTCATACGCACCCAATGCAGAAGAGCATCTTGGCGCTCCTGCGGTGAGAGGACCGGACACAAATCTTTGTCCTGAGGCCGGCGACAATTTCGTATAAATCTTCTTATCCAAGCGGTCACGCCGAGCAACTTGTCCAGAGAACTGTAGCGGTCTAATAAAAATTCCCGCTCTGGAGCCGCCATAGTCTCGACAGCGTGAACATGCAAGCCCGGATTTGGTACCTTCACCACAGCTGGTGTGGAAGGCCAAGACGGTTGTAACAACCAGTCGGGACCCCACCACAGAGTGTGGTCAATAAGCTGAGGGGCTTCGCTGCCACGTGATGCACAGTCAGCAGGGTTTATTTCACCTGGCACGTGGCGCCAAATCAACGTGGCCTTCGAGGCCTATATTTGGGATACCCGATTGGCCACAAATACTTCCAGGGAGTGGACGGAGTTCTTAATCCAACACAGGACAACCTGACTGTCGGACCAAGCAAAGAGCGACTCAAAGTCCACACTACGTCCCAGGGTGTCAACAACGTGGTTCATCAACCGAACCAGAAGAGTAGCTCCAGACAATTCTAACTTCGGAATCGTTAATCGAGTCCGAAGTGGAGCAACCTTACTCTTAGCAATTAGCAAGTGGAGCTTAACAGCTCCTCTATCATCGACCGTCCGGATATATACGACGGCTGCGTATCCACTCTCAGACGCGTCACAAAAGCCATGAAGGCTGGCCGTAAACCGTCCCTTAGGCAGTATATGTCTAGGGATACTAACACGGTTAATGTCGGGGAGAGACGACATGAAGGACTCCCAATCTCGCAGCAAACGGCCCGAGAGGGGCTCATCCCACGACACTTCAGCTGACCAAAGTTCCTGTAGGAAGCACTTCATCAAAAACACTACGGGACTAATCCAGCCATTTGGGTCAAAGGTACGAGCTACTGTAGACAAAACCAACCGTTTCGTCCAGACCTTGGGGCTTGGCAGCTCCAATCGATAGGTGAACGTGTCCTGGACAGGTCTGTATTGCACTCCCAAAACAGACAGTAAATCTGGAGTGTTGGCATTCTCAAAAATATGAGGCTCCTGCTGGTGGTCGTCTGGCAAGTCACACAAAAGCTGAGGTGAGTTGGACATCCACTTCCTCAGTTCATAACCACCAGCCCCGAGAAGAGCAATTAGTTCATCTCGCAAAATCAAGGCTTCCTCGACACTAGAGGAGCCCGTACAAATATCATCAACAAATGCATCCTCCTTGAGAACCAAGGATGCGCGAGGGTATCGTAATCGTTCACGTTCAGCGAGTTCCACAAGTGAGCGAATTGCCACAAAGGGGCTCGAACGCAAACCGTATGTATTGGTGTTCAGCTCGTAGACCAGCATGGGATCCCTGGGATCCTCCCTCCATAATATGAGCTGATATCGTCTATCGTCCGGGTGAATCACAGTCTGCCGAAACATCATCCGGATATCGGTCACAAAGACGACGGCATGGCGACGGAAGTTGGTCAATACATCGCCCACCTCGTGGTGCAACTTCGGTCCAGCATGCAGACATTGATTCAGCGAAACTCCGGTAGACGTAGGAGCTGACCCATCAAAAACAACGCGTATCTTCCCGGTGGAAGGTTTCAAAACCGCGTGGTGAGGAAGAAAATTATGTTCCTCGTTTCGCCAGTCCAGTCGCGAGACCGACATGTGCCCCAGTTGCTCATATTCTCGCATGAAGTCGACATACTTCTGTTTGAGGTCGGAGTTCCTACTCATACGATGCTCCATGGACAGCAGCCGCTTCTCGGCCAACGGCCGGGAGCTGCCAAGTGAGGGGCGAACTGACAAAAAGGGCAAACGAGTGATCAGCCGTCCCGAGTGAAGGCGACCTGTATTGTTCTGGTAGAACAACTCACACTCCTCGTCTAAGGGGTTCACTCGCTTCACGGTAGGTGGCTCTTCCACCTCCCAAAACCGTTGCAGGACATCCGATAAGGTGGAGCTAACAGTTATGTAACTGTCCACCGATGGAGATGGTGGGTTATGCCTAACTGGTCCCATCACTACAAACCCAAGCGATGTAGATAAGGCTACCAGCCCACCCTTCTGTAACTCTCTCCTCTTCCCACAATACACGCGGCCTAGAACATCGGCACCGAGCAATAAGTGAATCGGACCGGTTCGGTGGAAGGAAGGGTCAGCCAAAGTCAATCCTGATGTCGCATCAACGACAGCGCGCGAAACGTGCTGTTGCGGAAGCTGACCAACAACCTTCTCATAAACAATCGCGGTAGCGCCAATTTTGGGCGCTGAAGAGAAGTGGGGGGAGAAGGAGAACAAAACCTGACCGATCGGATCCGGGATCCGCAGGTCTCCGATTCCTCGTACCGATTCAAGGTATGGAAATGTGTTCAAACTCAACTGCCGGACCAGCCAGCTGGAGGCAATGCAACCCTGAGCTCCCGTATCCAAAAGGGCGCGAACTAAAACAAAGGTGCCCCTCGGGCCCCACACCTGTACGGAGGCTGTTGGTAACAGCACCTGCTCCTGTGGGGGGGTTGCAGCCGACAGTTGGTTTAATGAAAATCCTCCCGCATTCCCCGCAACGGTGGGGAAGGGGGGTCCGAAGAAAAATGCGTGCGCGGCGGAGGAATAGGGCGCTCAAGGCGCTCGAGCGGGTCCCAATCCGGCACGTACTGGCCCCGATCAAAGCGGCATCGGGGGGCCGGGCGGTGCCCATGATGGGCGAAAGTTGGGGGAGCCCGTGACAAACGAGGTCTCTCCATCATAGGGGGAGAGAAGCGTATCGGCTCCCGGCGTGGCTCCCTAATTACCGCGGCCCAATCCCGCGGTGGCGCCTCATAAGCGGCGCGTCGATCCCCCCCGCCCGTAGGGGGGGTAGGGCGCCCAATCCTCTCACTGGAGGGGGGGCGCCTATCCAATCTCCGCGGAGGGGTGGCACGCCCCTCCGATCTCCTCGGAGAGGTGGGTGACCTAGGAGGGCCCCCGCCCGTGTGCGAGTCCCTCTCTCTCACCACCTCACGAGTGTTTCTATTGTTGAAGCACAAAAGGGGGTGATGGGCCCCTCCACAACAGTGGCAATCTCGTGGGTGGGGGCAAGCCGATGCCATATGGGCCCCCAGGCAGCGGTAGCACCAATTCCGCTGCTTGGCCATATTCCTACGCCCCTCGGTGCGTAGGCCAACAAATTTGGGACAGGCCGGCAAACGATGGCCATCCCGCTTGCAACACTTGCAAGGCCTCGGCCTCTCCCCGTGTGGAGAGTTCTGCCGCACTGCAGTATACTGCTTGTGCGGGCGGCGCTCTCTCCGTGGCGCTGCCCGGGTCGCCTCAAAGCGGCCTGTACTCGGTCCCGGTATAGGAACCAGATCCAAGTGGTCGGTCATCCGACACTCATCCTCCAAAAATCTGAGGAGATCCGAGAAGGGGGGGAGGTACGAGGCACTATTGCCCCCATACCTTTGTTCAAAGCGCCCCTTCATCTCCATGGGAAGCTTATCGAGGATGAGGTGGAGCAAAATAAAGGACCACTGGTCCACCGGTAGATCAAGGCGTTTGAGCGCGTTAATAGCGCTTAGCAGCGGGTTCAAAATCTCCTTCCTCAATGAGGAGACCCGCGATACTCGTGGCAGCCCTAAAATGGCAGCCACATGTGTGTCCGCTAGCAAGCGAACATTCTGATACCGGGCGGTCAACAACGCCCTTGCAATATCATAACTGTCATCATTGACAGGTAGATGCTGGACAAGTACACCAGCCTCTCCCCGTAAGGCAGAGAGCAAATAGGCCAATTTCTGGCTAGGGAACAGGTCGTCCCTCGAGTGAACCAGGCTATCAAAGAGGTTAATGAACCCCATCCAAGAAGCCAAGTTCCCATCAAAGGTTGGGATGTCTAAAGTGGGCAGTCTGCCCAGCAAGCCGGCCGGGGTAGGCTTGACCTCCCCGGGCGTGCACGACTCACCCCTCCGGACGGATAGGATTGCCTGAGCCTTGTTTATAATCACATCCGCCTGTTCAAAACACTGATCATAATCGGCATTAAATTGGTCGACTGCCCGCAACTCAGCGGCACCCTCGGCTGGGTGGTCGAGCAGATATTGTTGATGAGCAACGAAAAGCTGCTCCAATTCCTTCAAGCGAGCCGGTACTCCCTCATGCCGAATTAACAAGGCCTGTTCTCGGTCTGGTCGGTCTACCAAAGCGACGGCACTAGCAAACCATCTCAAAATCTTTTGTGCACCCGCGCGGGCACCACTAAGCGGGCTGACTGGCAGGACCATTTTGCACCAAAATTAAGATACTCTATAATAATACACAGACAAACAGACCGACAACCGCAGACAATAAAACAGATCGGGAGGAACTTCAAAGGCAGAACAAAATATATAAACAAACCAAAATCAAGTGTAAATGCTAGAACTTAACTAGAACAACAAAGGCATTTAACAACAGAATTTTTCAAACAAATTAAATTCAAGCATTAAGTCAATAACTTAACAAACACAATATTCAAAGGCAAACAAAACAAAATCAAATGTAAATGCTAAAACTTAACACAGCAATATAGTGTATTACAACAACAGCAAAGTCATTTAGCAGCAAAATTTTTTCAACAAATCAAATTCAAGTATAAGTTTACAACTTAACAAACAAAATATTCAAGGGCAAAAAAAGATATGAAAAAACAAACCAAAATTTAAATATAGGTAAATGCTAGAACTTAACTAGAACAACAAAAGACATTTAACCTCAATTTTTCATATACAATGACAATTAGTTAAGGAGATCGGTCCACAAATGAGCTGGTAGTCGGTTTAAAATCAGCAATCAAAACCAATTAATATGTATTGCCCGTTTGGACAACCAACAAGATTACAATATTAATTGTACAATACTAATCAAATACTCAAATCTAACAACAACCACGCTCTGCTACCAAGAGATGGTGGTGCCCCAAGTAGACTCCACCACGTCGGCGTTTCACCGACTTGTATTGCTGAATTTTATTTGACTACCAACTCATAGAAAGCTGGTATTACTTACCTTGGCTCCAATTGTCTCCTTCCGTCTCCTCCGTAGCCGGTGGACTTCCTGAGCTAGCTCGAAGGAAGTCGCGGCTCCTGAAGATCTGCAGTGGATCCACCGGTGGAGACCGGAGCACTACAAATGCCTAATAGGCCACCACGACTAACACACGCGATTTCGCACAACACAAAGCGGGCTTTCGCACCCCGATATTAGGTGCGCCGCGCAAACCACTATTTGCTTGAATATTGTATATTATATTTTATTCCGGCCTGAACTTATAACCTCTAAGCATGTCATGACATTTCGACTCGACTCAACTGACATATCGCATGCGGCCGGCCGCCAAAAAAGCTGTCACTGCACAGACCACAATGCAGTATTGCTACTCGCTCTTCCTCGAGCGTGAACAACGTAGTTACGTCAGCCTTTAATATAGATTATTTTTTACCATTTCACACGCTAACATAATAATAATGTCACGTGGGCGCGTCAAATATCAGTTTTGTTGGCGGCATTAATAAAGCGAATTAGTTCGATTACGGCGAAGGTCGGGAGCGAGTAATTTGCGAAGACAGTTTTTTTTTATGGAGTTAATTTGATTAAGCGGCGTGAATTTGGATCGTTTGCGGTGGAAAGTTTAAACGCGTGGGACAAAGAGTGATACCTAGTTTTTTGCTCTATCGGTTCTTGTTTGATTTATTCGGTTTAATCATCATCATCATACATAACAGCTCATATACGTCCCCACCGAGGGGCTCGAGCCTGCCCTAAGTTAGGGTGTTTAGGCCTTAGTCAACCACGCTGGCCCAGTGCGGATTGGTCGACTTCACATACACCATTAAATTTCTTTGCAGATGTATGCAGGTTGCTTCACGATGTTTTCCTTCACCGTAGGAGCATCAGACAAATGTACATATGAAATTCGAAAACAAAAACACATTGGTACATGGCAGGATCGACCGCGGGCCTCCCGATTCTACTGGACGCTGTCCCAGTGCCTAATCCTAAGGCCTGATCGCCCTAACATTACTAGTTAAAATAGGCTCATGCCCCTCGGTGGGGACGTTTAGGAGCTGTAATGATAATAATGAACTAAATATACGCGAGTAAATCCAAAAAGAGTAGGTAGTTTTATATTAATGTGTTGTACTCGTGCAAATAAAAGACAGTATTAAAAATTACTTTCATAGGTTAAAATCTAGTTTCTTTTCTATCTCGACTTAAAAGTGATAATCTCAATTTTTACAAGCTTCTGTCCCGAAATTTCGCTTTCTTGTCCTGGCAACCCTAACTGTTACTAAGTTATTAGGTACTTTACAATTGGTATGGTATCTCTGCAGACGACGGAGTACTGAGTCTTCCTCTGATCATCTGTCTCATAACTTTTTAATGCTTGACTGCGTAAACGCATGTGTCAAGAGGTACATCGAGTCCCGCAAACAGTAGGTACCATTCGGTTGAAATCATCAGTATTGGGGTCTTCGATGAGCCGTGACGAATGTAACCTTAGATGCGCATGACTAGGAAACATTAGCCTATGACTGTATGACGTCACCGGCGCATCCTTGTCTCACTATAAGGATACGCTAGTGGTCCCTGCCACCTATTCTCATCTCTCGGATTGCGAATTGAATTCGGAAAGTGACGTCAAGCTTGATACGCCGCAATTAAGTGACAGTATAAAGATTCCGTGATTCAATTGTTTTCCGACGGATGTGAATAAGCAGCTGGTCTCGTTCGCGAGATCAAGCAATGGTCTTAATGGACAGTCGAGACCAGAGGGCCTATTACCGATCTCATGGTTTTGCAAATGATATCATATGATATCATAGTGCAAAACGAAAAATACGATTTCCGGTCAGATTTTTGATCATTTTTTCATTATTCAATGATGGCATCATTGTAATTATGCCATGGTGATGATATCATTTGAGATCGGTAATACAAAATGCAGCATTTCATGACTTCTTTTTCACAAATTTGATACCATGTCATACGATGAAAGATCCATAATTGGCCTACTGAATGAGTTGCGTGTTGCCGACCCACGAGCCCACACCACCAGCAAAAGAGTACAGCGAGGGAGCTCGAGATGTCTGGTTTGGTCACCCATCACGGATCTGACCACGATGAACATTACTTAAGAGGAAATCGTACGGCTCGTTTTTCCAAACAAACGTACTCCCCTGTTTCCTTCCTGGATAGTAGCAATATGTTTTCTATTTTTTCCCAAAAAAAAATCCGTGGTTACTATTAGCATGTTCCTATGTTTTCTTTTTTTTATTATGTTTATTTTCAAAAGAGATATAAATAAACCTTCAAAAACCTGAAAAATAGGCCTGATTTTCTGCTATATTCAAACATATAGGAAAAAAGCAAAACATATAACACAGCCAAAGCCTTTCTTTAATTTGTAACGCAAAAAGTAATGAAATCAGTCTAGTTTTAGCGGAGAAAACATACGAAACGTATATTTTGTGTACTTTTTATACGTTTTTTCGGTCCGAGCTGCATTTGTCTCTGTCGCGCTCAGAACGATTGTTCGGGCACACAGCGTGACAGCAATACATTTTACAAATACCTATTTTTGAATTCACTTTAACTTAGTGTTTCCTCATTAGTACTTTACTTTAGCAATCGTAACCGAGCGCAAACGCCACTGCGTTACCGCTCTCCTCGTGGTACCACAAACTACGTATTCGAAACTTCGATTACAGGCTTATTCGCCCCTCCGTTACAAAAACGTCCGTGCACAATCGATTTGAACAAGATGGCGGGAGGTCCACTGTCAAAAGCCTAACGCAATCCACGAGAAAAAACGGCACGTGCCCACACGCAACAGACCTTAAAGGTAGCGCCAGATTGTTGTTAGTACGTTTATTTATACAGCAAACCGAACTGTAGTTACAAGAGTTTTTTATACAAAAGAGTTGGCAAACAAGCACACTGCCAACTTGATGGTAAGTGGTAACAGTCACGTATAGTACATGTGGCTCTTGTGAGATTCGCAGCAAATCTGCAACCCCTGCAAGAACCACAGTGTACGTTGCCAACTCGTGAGTCTCGTGACATAAGATGTAATGTCACGGTACCCAGTAATTTCACTGCCATATCTTACCATTCAAACCGGAACACAGCAATGCAAGCACTGCTGCTTTGCGGCGGAAATAGGTAAGACGGAGGTACCCAAGCAGACGACCCTGGTACAGAGTAATTGGTAAATAAGCAGATTACTCGTGGTGGTTAGTGGCTTCTGTCACGTATAGAACATAGTATGTGTGGTTCTCGTTAGATTCGCAAATCTGCAATGTAGACCTTTGTAGGGTTCCGTACTTCAAAAGGAGAAATGAGAACTCTTACAGAATCTCTTTGCTGTCCATCTGTCTGTCGTGACCCCTCTTCTCAGTACCGCGTAGAGATATCAAACTTTCGGATCTTCGATCTCTTTCGGCTGTAAAAAAAATCTAACTTGTAAGTCAATGGGATCAAAATATTTGACCGTTTATGTCGCATTTTTTGCGATTTCACAAAGGAATTAAAACCTATAGGTTACTTTCCGTTGACCTAGAATGAAATTCGGTATTAGGAAAACTCAATTCAAAAAAAGAACAAATTGTGCACGTTGCTAACTTGTGACGTAAAATGTCCAGTAATATACCAAGTAATAAAGTTCACTGTCAGCCTTGCCCTTCAAACTGTAAAACAGCCAATCAGCATCAAGCAATCCTTGGAGGAGGCAATGTCAAGCAATTGGGATGATGACTGAATTCTAATTTGTACGTCTTGTCATTAAATATTAAAATACCGTGCAGTCCTGTGAAATTAGAATTAAAATCGGCTTAGAAATACATAAGATACAAGCATTTTAAGTTGTTAATTTGAAGGCGATTACACAGAGAGATCCGACATCAACCGTGATGTCATTGTTGAGTACGGCCATATAAACTCCTTGTAAATTGCCGTTTTGCTAGAAAGAGATGGAGATTTTTTTTTAAAACCTTATATCTTGGTTGTTTTTATAGTTATTCGAAAACCGATTTTTTCTTTCTGTTTATTATATTATGCATGAGCTTCTATTAAAGCAAAAAAAAATTTTGTCATCTAGCCTATTGGCGTCCCTCGTCTGATATGACGATTAGTGGGGCAAGGCGTCCCTCGGCTGATATGATGATGATTAGTGAGACAGCTCACTAGATTTACGCTAAGAAGAAAAATCCGGCGAAGTGCGAGTTGAACTCGCGTGAACAGGGTTTCGTACGATGTTACCTATATTGAGTGATTTACCATGTTATTTTAATATCATAGACTTCTTATAGGTTTTTCTATAATCTATAAGAAGAAAACTAATTTCTGTACTTTTTTCAAAATTTTAGGTTCAGTAGTTTCGGAGATAATGGGGGGGGGAGGGGGGAATGGTCAATTTTCGTTTATTTTCTTGAATAACTTGGAAACTATTTATTTTTAATTACAAAAAAATACATTTAAGATCTTCACAAACAAGATCTTTCATTTGATATGTCACACGATGCAGTTTTCAAATTTTTTTTTATATTTTCCAACTTCCTCCCCAAAATGACCTCCCATATACAGATTTCATCTATTCACGTCACATCTCTGCGTTTGGGTTACAGAAATTGATATGTGTACCAAATTTCAACTTAATCGGTCTAGTTGATTCGGAGATAATTAACTGTGACCGACAGACAGACGGACACACGAGTGATCCTATAAGGGTTCCGTTTTTTTATTCGGACGTACGGAACCCTAAAAAATATAAACTTTGAAAATGCGAAACAAAAATCTGAACAGTGAACTTCTACCTAGAGTTCCAGATCCCCACGTTTAGCAGTCGCACCATAACCATAACAATAGAAAAGCATGATTGGGTAAAACCAGAAGAACACAAAGAATTACTGACAACTGACCTCATTGATAGTTTTGTCCACGAGCACGCTCGGAGACAAAGGAAGTGATGTCGGGCCCGTGGGTCAAGGTCCGCTTCGATACGTGTCTCGGACTGTAGAAAACAAAACTTCTAGAGGTCCAAATCATAGACTTTTAAAATATAAGGATCTTTTACATATCATCATCATCATCATCACAGCTTCTATACGTCCCCACCGAGGGGCACGAGCCTACCCTAACTAGTTAGGGCGATTAGGCCTTAGTCAAACCACGTTGGCCCAGTGCGAATTGGTTGACTTCACATACACCTTTGAATTAATTCTTTTACATATAATCAACCTAATTTTAAAAACCTCTCTTGAATCGATGTTCCAAAAGCACGGCCTTTGTTTTCAAATAAGCAAACCAACTGGGTAAATACATCTTAGAGAAGACCGCACCAATAAACGTCACTTTGTGTTCTTGCATGAACGGAGTCGATAGATCTTATTGGGGGATGCTCAGTACCTACTTTTCAGCTGGCAGCGAAAGATTTAGATCGCCAACGCGCATAATGACTCTGATAACATGCAACTATAGGTTAGTTGTAATAGCTGAACATAGAGAGATCACAAAAAGAAATGTTGAATATTTCATTACTTTTATTTATTTTATTCAAATTGAGTTTCAGTTCGTACTCGACATTATCATCGACCTACACTCGTCCGCTGCTGGACATAAGTCTCCCCTAATGTACACCACTGTTTCCGATCTTCGGCTACTCTCATCCAGCCCACTCCAACCAGACTACGTATTTCGTCATCCCATCTTATCGCAGGGCAGTGTGGGACACACTACGTTTTCCGAGTCGCGGTCTCCAATCAAGAACCTTACAACTCCAACGGCCGTCAGTTCTACGGCTCATGTCGCTAACCCAATGCCACGTCAGTTTGCTAATTCGGTGGACTATGCCGGTGACTTTAGTTCTCTGTCGGATCACATCTAATACGATCTTTCAAAGATACCCCGAGCATAGCCCTTTCCATAGCACGCTGAGCGACTTTAAACTGGTGGACTAGTCGAGCCGTGAGTGTCCACGTTTTGGTACCGTATGTAAATTAAGTTACAGTTCCTAATGTTAGAAATATTTCGATCTGTAAATTATTATTACTTCAAAAGAATATACTTTAAATAAGTGGTATCCAAAATGTATAAAAATAAATTGCAATATATTTCAAAAGCGTAAAGCCCGCGGAAATCCTATCAGTTGAGCCACACGCCACAATCAGCTTGCGCAATGTCTGACTAAACCGAATTCTTAGCTCACTGGAACAAGCACTATTGGGATTTAGCTGATAACGATCAGTTATTAGTGTTTAGGGTGGTTGACCATTGTGCGCGGTACACTCACCTCACAATTATTCCTGCCGCTATTTGACTGCTATCTGCAATCTCTAATTGTATACTTTGCTTGTTGGTTACCGTTCTAATTAAGTCGGAGTAATGGGATAAGTTTATACTGAATCAATGTGGGGGTGACTACATAAAATAGCGGAACGCATCCGGCTCGAAGGACCAATATTAAAGTGTTTCACATTGTATTAGTTCATTGTGGAAATAAGTAGACTCGCGAAGAAATTCCTCCATGTTATCTATTTCCGTCGCAAAGTGGCAGTGCTGGCGTTAATGTGTTTCAGTTTCAAGGGTAAGACAGACGTCAACAGACATCGCATGTTATAATTTGGCAACTTGCACCATGGTCCTTCAATGGCTTACAGATTGGCAAATCTTGAAGCATTTCGTGTGCGAACTAACTATATTCAAATTCAAAAATCTTTATTCAACATAGGCCTTAACAGGCACTTATTGACGTCAAAACAAAGCAAAACAATCTAATTTAAAGAAATCATATTAACCTTGTACGAGTATGTGCATACATCCTAAATATACTCAAGAGGTCTTATTAATAAAAGTTTTACTCCTTGGATCATCCTCGGATTAGTTACTCCGTGTTTTGTCTTATTTTGACATATGACAGCCGACATGTGCGGAAACAAGACAAAACACGGAGTAACTAATCCGAGGATGATCCAAGGAGTAACATTTTTATTAATAAGGCCGTAGATGTCTGCAAATACAAGTAGGAATGAAAAAAAAAAGTTGACTCTACACCTTTTCGGAAATTGGCAGAGCCTTCTCGAGAAGAACAGGCAAGAAACTCGAAAGGTCAAAATTTTCATTACAAGAATAGATGTGTTAATTCACATTATATAAGCTATCTTATATAGGCGACTGTAGTCATATTCACTAACCAATAATGGAACAACATCGACTGAAAGTTACATGCATGTACTGTAGGGATAGCACGAACATTCGTATCGTCAATGACGTCATCGTGCAATATTTGTATGAGAATTTTACTTCCAAGTACGCCCTGTAGGGGCGCTGTATACAATTCCCATACAAATATTTTACGATGACGTCATTGACGATACAAATACTTTGATGCAAATGTTCGTGCCAGCTATACTGATTCAATTGTAACTACGAGTATCTAGAAAGTACAGTAAGAAAGCAAATAAATAAGTAAAGTAGTAAGTTATTTTCTTTTATCACTCCATTAGCACCAATCATTATTCTCTTCGCCATCATATTGTTGTATACTCTTATTACTTGTCTACTCATATTGTTGTATAATAATAATAATATGTATTAATATGTCCTTTTGTCCGCTTCTTAAAGGGGCAGGATGTACGAGTGTGCGTTTACCGTAAAAGGAGATGTTCCCATCTATAGACGTACGCACAGCCGTAACCGCTAATGGTAGAAACGTGAAATTTGCTAAGTTGTTTTAATTCGAAATGCGGATGCACACTAAGAAAGGATTTTTTAAAAAATTAACCCTGAAGGGATGAAATAGGGGCTGCAAGTTTGAATGTTTTTTTTAATTAGCAACGTTTTTGATAATATTTGAGTTTCATGCTCTTTAAAACATTTTATTGAACACTTGTTTCATGGTTTATTGGAATTCACCCCTTTAGGGTGCAAAATAGGGGTTGAAAGTTTCTATGGAAAATATTTAAAATCGTCTCCAATTTCTATGAAATTTATTATGCGAGCTCCTAAATATAAATAACAGTCTTCTGTATAATATGATACAAAATTATTTTACGGGAAAATATAAAATTACCACGGGAAAACAGTAATAACGCGGGTGAAGCCGCGAGCGGAAAGCTAGTCGTATATATATATCGTTTTTGTAGTTTGTCACGTTTTGCAGAGTTTCAATTTTGTTAGCGTGATTAAATCAGTGCATTCACAACACTCTATATCATTTCCAACTCTGTACGGCTTCGTTTTTCTATGTGACGTCACAATAAGTCAGGAAAGTAAAAACTTGTGTCAGCGTTCTTGAACCGAAGTAAAAACGAAGGTCATATGCGCGCCAATTTTAATGCGGACCAAATTACATCCACGGGTCACATGATAGGGTTGACTGCTATAAGTTTGGATTCGATAGACGACCCAATCTATTTCAATAGCTTACACAGTTTTTTTTTATTCTATTTGTTTTTCAAGGTTCCGTACTTCGTAAGGAATAATCGGAACCCTTATAGGGGAACTTTTTTGTCCGTCAGTCTGTCCTGATCTTCTCTTCTCAACATGTAGAATTCAATCAAACTAAAATTTATATCAAACACTTGGGTCGGCATCGGTGGCACTTGCCTCCCAATCTGGAGGTCCGGAGTTCGAGACCGCCAGGTATTACCAATGTGTTTTTCATTTTTGAATTTCATATGTACATTTGTCTAACGCTCCTACGGCGAAGGAAAACATCGTGAGGCAACCTGCATACATCTGCGAAGAAATTCAAAGGTGTATGTGAGTGAAGTCGACCAATCCGCACTGGGCCAGCGTGGTTGACTGAGCCCTAACCACCCTAACTTAGAATAGGCTCGAGCCCCTCGGTGGGGACGTATATGAGCTGTGATGATGATGATGACTCGTGTCCACGGTCCCTCTCATCTGTGAAAAAATCTAACTTGTAAGTCAACGCGATCGAGAGATAATTTTATATTTATTTTCCAAAATATCCAAAAAATACTGCACTAGTTTATTGCAGTATTTTTTAATGAAATAATGGATAACTTTGCGGGGAACTTTCGGTGCGTGAGTCCAATTCGCACTTGACCGGTTTTTTATATGGAATGCAATCTGACGCAAATTATACCTACAATGAGAGGGACAGGCGTATGTGTTACTGCTGCTGCTAGACTTGTGAACCAATGGCGTAGCTTCTTTGACGTTCAAAAGTGATTGTAAAATCCCAATTGAATAAAGGATATTGAATTTGAATTTGAATTTGAATTTGAATTTGAATTTGCTTCTTCGCCAAATGCGAGGACCTCCCCGCTAAACAAACCCTGGTATACATTTTATTCCTAACTAGCTTTACTTTACGCAGCTTCGCCCGCGTTGTTTTTGTTTTCCCGTGGGAATTTTATATTTTCCCGTAGGACAAATAATTTTGTAGCGTATGTTAATCAGGGATAATATTGCATTCTAATGGTGAAAGATTTTTTTGTCCAGTAGTTTTTATGTTTATTCATACATACAAACATTTCCTCTTTATAATAATAGTGTAGATAGAGCGATTCGAGTTTGGGAGGATTCAGTTCATCGGACTACCCCTGGACCGACTCAGCCGAAGCCTCCTAGGCTCACATCTAACAGCTATATGACTAGATACCGGAGCGAGACTCTGTACCAGGGTCGTGTGCATGGATACCTCCGTCTGACCTATTCCTGCCGCAAAGCAGGAGTGCTTGCATTTCTGTGTTCCGGTTTGAAGGGTAAGATATGGCACTGACGTTACTGGGTACCGTGACTTTACATCTGATGTCACAAGTTGGCAACGTACACTGTGATTCTTGTGAGGGTTGCAGTTTTACTGCCAATCTCACAGGAGCCATATGTATAATAAGGTGACTGTTACCACTCACCATCAGATGGGCAGTTTGCTTGTTTGCCAACTTAGTAGCAATAAAAAAAAGATGATGAGTTACTTGAAAGAACTTCCTAAGACAGGCCCATTAGTATTCACAAGCTGGGAGTTCGCTTAGAGCAGGGTTTCTTAAAGTGTGGTCCACGGACCCCTTAGGGGACCGTAGCATGTGTATCAGGGGTCCGCAGTAGGTCAGTCTGTAAACATATTTACTAGTAAAGTGTGTAGTTAACTCGACGTAAACTGACATGCGCCTTGTCCTGTCGAAGATAATCCCACAATTTAACGTTCTCATTACGGCCAAACACCAGCACCCTTCTCATTAACTTAATAGTAAGTGTAATGAAAGTACCAATATTTTTTTTATTAATATGGCTTTTTTTCATTTCGAAAATATTTTTGACGGGGTCCGTGGAATTGTTTAAATTGTAAAAGTGGTCCGCGACTGCAAAAAGTTTAAGAAACCCTGGCTTAGAGGGATTAACAGGTCGAACGTCGGTGGCGCTGTGGACTCGGTACTTGCCTTCCAATCGGGACGTCCGGGTACGAGACCGCCATGAAATAATGTGTTTTTCGTTTTTTCGAATTTCATATGTACATTTGTCTGACGCTCCTACGGTGAAGAAAAACATCGTGAGGCAACCTGCATACGTTTCCGAAGAAATTCAATGGTGTATGTGAAGTCAACCAATCCGCACTGGGCCAGCGTGGTTTGACTAAGGCCTAATCACCCTAACATAGGGTAGGCTCGAGCCCCTCGGTGGGGACGTATGTGAGCTGTGATGAATGACCACGACCAGGTTGTAATCTCGTTTGTGATCACCGACCGGTTACCGGTTACCAATCCGTGGTTGGTCGTCAGCGATAATCCCTCCCCAGCACTGACCAAACGCATATTGCGTTTGAACAGTCTGCGGCTGGTGACGGGAACCATCACTGGACACTGCTCACTAAACAAACACTTCCACACCATAGGCATAACAGATAGCCCCCTATGCAGAGCATGCATAAGGGCTGAGGAAACGGTATCACATGTACTCCTTGAGTGCACAGGTGTCACCGAAATACGAAAAATCACTCTTGGATCTCCCAATTCTGTTACAGAATCTCTGGACAGACTCGGAGACTTAATACGCTTCTGGAAGGAGGAGGGAGGCTGGAGTGACGGCCACCCTCACGTACAATGGTCCACCTTAAGGACTAAGTGCGGAAACCGACTCCGATAACATAGAACATAGAACATAACATCCCTCCCCAGCTACTATGGATACTTAGAAACCACCTACAAAGGCACGTCTACAAAGACCCAGGAAGGGAGGATTCTCCTCCCGCGCTTCGATCTGCAGCCTCCTTCTTACATTACATCTTCGCAAACGGCCGTTGCCTACCACAACCTCTTAACATCAGCATTGTGAAAACATTGCTTGTTTGCACACAATATGGTTAAAAAAACAGATTCGCACATGCCAACCCTAATCCCTGGTGTCATTTTCTATGGCGACACGGCGATTTTCTCCCGCGCGAAACACAATAAGCTAGAAAGTTTTGTTTTATGTGGCCCACATTGTATATAAAGCTGTTTACACGACGGAAGCGAGGTTGCCCAATTGTTATTATGATTAGTTACGATCAAACCTTGATCAAACACTTTCTATAAGCGCACCCCCGCAGTCGGCCGTAGTTCAAAGAGTAACTACGCAGAGGTGATTGGCCGACATTTCAGTGAATTACCTTAACAGCGTAGATCTCTGAAAGGCATCCGAAGTGCCAATTCTTTTTCGATTGCTGGACAACCTTTTATTTTTCCTAAATTGCTAAGGATTAATAAATTGAATGCGAGAATATTGTAATGTTTAACATAAATTTAATAATCTACATGATAGGAAACAAGCACACGTTTCTTCTTATATTACGCAGTTACCGCATCCGTGGTCTAGTGATTGAGACCACAGGGAAGACCGCATTTCGCTTTCCCATGGGGGCAGAAGAACAACTTAGGTAAGACGGTGACAGTTAGCCAGGCGGACTCAAAAGGCCATCAAACCAAACAGAAAAACTTCTGCCCCCATGAGGAATCAAACCCTTTTTTTACGAGGGGAATGCGTGACCGCACCGTACTCGCCGTTGGCTAGACGATGAGCGTGTGTGGGCTCTCCCGGCAGAGTGCCAGGCCTACCCACTAAACCCCCCGGTGTTCTTCCTGCCCTTATGGACGCGCGTGGTAGGGTCCACACTGCGACACTGGTCGGGCTATCGCCAAGGGGGGATTGCCCAAGAACACCAGGGCAATCCCCAGACGGAGGGCCTTACGGCGGCGTACATGAATCAAATTAGTGCAGTAGGATGATGATCGAACCTTTTACTCGCATTTTTTAAATAAAATAATGTTAGGCAAAAAACTTATAATGTAATGTGTTTACATAAACACCTAATATATAACGTACTACATTTAAATTGCTCTGTGACTCTATTACTGCACTTACAAAGGTGATGTAAATCTCGGTGCCATAGTTGATACACCGTCTATTGTATTGAACAGTAGTGAAATTTCGGAGGCGTTATTGTGTTAGGGCGATGCTCATGCGCATGTGACGGTTGGGCACTTTGTTAACAAAGATGGCTGAGGGGAAAGTGTGATACTGCTTAGTCGTGATTTGGAGAGGTAACACAAAGGTGGCAAACAAGCATGTGAGTCACCTGATGATAAGTGATCACCACCGCCTATGAACGCTTGCAACACCAGTGGCATCACTCGCGCGGTGCCGCGCTTAAATGTAAATACCTCTTCACGCCTTTTTTGAAGAACTCCATGCTGTAGTCCTTATTGAAAACCGCAGAAGGGAGTTCATTCCACAACCTGAGCGTACGCGGGAGAAAATGTCTAATGAACCGTACGCGACCATTTAGGTTCTAAGGTGTGAGGATAAACTCCCACAATGGACATGTTTTAATAATAACGTGAAAAAGCATCTTTTGGGCCGGCAAGGGGCGGGCAGGTAGGATAGTGGATGTCCTCCCACCTCTATCTGTCAACTCATTTGGGACTCTTTCACCGCTTAACATCAGGCGGGAGGAGGTCATTTGCCGGGTCCTACATAAAAAAAAAAAAAAAATAACAAAGCACCTTACATTGAAAGCCATTGTAGGTTTTTAAATTTCTAGCGTCTTAGTATTTTTTAGGATTTTTGCAATGGTTATTTAACGAAATATGAAGAAAAGCTTTAAAACTGAAACAGCTGGGAAGGAATCCACCTACAGTCATCGCTATTAACAAATCTTTCTGACTACATTGAAATTCACTTCACGAGTTTCCGCAGAATCGTATGACCTATCCAATAAGAATTTATTGGAAGCCTACTCTGAATTAATGCAATATTGGATCTTGAATACATACAGGTAGAATTCAAATTTGTCTCCAGTGTGGTGTAATAAACATTTAGTATTTGCAACTCCAAAATTTTCGCTTTTTTTTAAAACAATCCCTTAGCTCTCTTGAGTTTAGTTTAGTTGATTACTGATTATCATTTTGATTTTCCTCAAAAGTAAAAAAAAATATAACTAAAAATCAAGCGATGACGTCACTTGACGAACGCTCGGCGCCAGACAAATTTAATAACCGCATCAAACCGCTTCGGATTTAACCGAAGTCATTGATACTTTTGCGAAAACTAAAGCTTGGAAAAGATTGTAAATATTATTGTTATTTAGCCAGTTGGAAGGTCCGGCCTTTATAAAATAAACCCTTTAATCTTTTCTTTTTCGTTTTATTGCCCAATACCTACATCAAGTATTAATAATAATAATAATCATCATTTATTTGCAAAATATAGTACACACAAGTTGTTAATTACAAAAATTTCTCCAACATATTTTGTCGAATATTTCGACGTGCAAATATTATTTTTGTTTAATGTCAAGTGCTTAAAAATTAAATTAGTGTTCGATCGAAATATTAATTGTATTTATTATTATTAATTGTAAATTATGTCGTTACTGTTTAATATTTTTATTACCTGCCCTGCAGTGCACGAAAAAGAGCTGATGATTAATACAAATACTTTAAACATGCTAAGCTACTTAGCTTAGCATGTTTAAAGTATTTGTATATTTAATATTTCTACTTGATAAAACCTAACCAGTTTAGATAGTAGTGGGGCCCCATTTTTTTATTTGCACCAGGGCCCTGGGTTACCTAGCTACGCCACTGTCTAAATGAGTGATTGTTCTAAAAGCCTTAAATTAAAACTAAGCTTAATTAACGACTTTATTTTGTTTGAACCCTGATCCTGTATTTATGGTTAGTATACCGTCTAGTGAGTGTTCTGCAACGCAGACCATTAGGAAACCTGCGCTAACGACTTCATGTACAGACTGTTGCAAAATAACCAACTTATGATATGGTCATATAATATGGATGATCTTGTTATTTTCTTTCTACGAGTATTAAAACATAGTTATTACATTCAAGAGTTAAATAGGTACTTACTTACTTATTATGTTCCTTACTAATTATGTTTTTATACATTTCTTTTATTATCTTTTTTCTATTAGAACGCATTAAATTTTGTACTGTCCCACCTTTCTTCTGTTTCCTTTCTTTTATTATTATATTTCTATGGTTGCCTGAAAAAGATTGCTGTGTAGCAATAAAGTTTTTTTATTCGTTTTTATCGTGTAATTATCATGTCTTTAGGCAATAAAATGAAGTGAATAATAAGTAGATACTATTTGTAAAAGATCTTTTCTAGAGGTAAGATTTACAGTAGAAATCGGTTATAAAGTCAATTTTAAAACTTTTTCATTTTTCCACATATCCCGTAAGGACAAACATTAGTTTGAATGTTTACAAATAAAAACATCAATTTTTGAAATGATTAACTAAGACGGTGGAAGTGCACAAAAGAAGTTAGTTATAAAGATTCTGTATCCTATCCTAGAAATATAGAAAGTGGCAGTAAAAACAAAAAACAACATACATCCTGTAATACGTGGTTTTCAGGCGGTAAGCTAAGTAGTTACTACACTACTCTAATTATGACATGTATTGGATTTGGAGAAAAATTATAATTCTTTAATTCTAATTAAGACACGGCACATGCTGTATATCGCGCGGGTCATATGATGCACGTTAATGTTGCGCGTGCGCAGAACGCGTCCCGAGGCGGCGCGGCCGGACTGATGACCTGACAGTGAAATGTTAGCGACATACATCATACGTTATCCAACTACATGTATGCGGACACTGTACTTAAGTATGAGTATTGACTTGATCTAGATAACGAAGTACAAAGAACTATTTTACCGATCTGGACAGTATTTTTTCTCTGTAACAACCATTGACGTTACGTATATGTCAATGGTGCAAACAAATTGATCCGCCGCCAAGCTCAAGAGACGTACCGCCTAACTCAAAGCGATCACTCGCTATCGTTATCATGTCATTAGAACAATAGTTTTAATGTCACAGTGACATTTGAACTATTGTTCTAATGTCATGGAAGCGATAGCGAGTGATCACTATGAGTTAGGCGGTAGCCCTGGGGGGCATGGGGGTCACCGGCCAAGCTCCAAATTTTCCACCTTTTGTAAAAGTGATTCTAATTTCAAACACAGGTGGTGTTTGAAATTAGAATCACTTTTTTTTTCGAATTAGAAACACATTTGTCACTCGTCGCCAAAAAAAAAGTTCTTTAAGTATTTTCTCAATTGTTACATCAGCCACTACAACCGTTACATAACTATTGCCTTTTGTTCGGCAGTTAATGGCCGTCATCTTATGCTGCCGAATTTCTCACCTTCACCATCATCATCACCGTCACACACACCGCCCACTACATGGCGAAGCCTCTCCCAGAAAGGAGGGGTTTGTCCTACAAGCGCTACAAGCCAGTGTGGGTTAGTGAGTAACACCAAAGTTATCAACGTGCCTGTAGGCGGGGTATGACGGGGATAAATGCACCAGCGTGCAACTCCCCCTTCCTCGCTTACCTGGCGAGCTGTTGAACCTCGGGATAATTTAATTAATAGCTTGGCGAGTCACCTCAGAGTCGTACATGATATCCATGTTGGTTCCCCCAGAAACAATTAAAAGGGTAACGCCAAGGCTTTGTCCGTTGGTGCAGCGCGAGGAGGTGAGAAGAACTTGCATCCCATGTTATTGGGACTCCTTTGCCTTTAACATTAATTCTGTCAAAGCGACAACTCTGTCGCATCACAATTGGAAAAAAGAACCACTGACAAAATTTTACACAGGGGTATTATATCATTCTTAGATCTTTGGGAATGACATGAAATGTTAACATTTTGAATATTCATTAAAGGGATACGGGCTTTCGATCGCGAGAAATGCTATCTCCTAGTTAGAATGCTCGACTGGACGTTATGAACAATACACGTCCGATTAATATGCGCGGGCGTGCGGCGCCTGACGTGGACGCCATCTTTATTTTCAGATAATGAATTTCTAGAAATTTCGCCGCGCGATATTTCCTGTGACTCGGTTATGGATCGATACAGCTATTATTATATTTTGCTTGTTTAATATTGAGTAGAAAAATTGTGTCATCTTGAACGTAAGATCGTTTACTGTTCTATGAAAGAATATTGCAAGGTTAACGACCTTAGCAGTTTCATACATTTGCGAGCACAGATCGACGATCGCTCAATGACATTTTAAAAGCGCGACGAATGTTGATGATAATAAAATTAGCAACAAATTTTTCATACCCTATGATTTTTATCCTGTATACAACATAAGGGACAAAATATACAATGCCAAAACTATGAGCCAGTGAGTGCAGGGAACTGAGTGATTGAGGTCTAACTCAGTAGTCTGACAACCTTTTTATTAAAGTGCCAAAGACTCCTGAAAGAATGTCTTTTTCATTTTTTCCTTTGCTAAGAAAGCCATAGCACAGATTAGATACCTAATAGTTACTACGTAAGCCATAGCAAGGTTTGTATGATGTTTAAGCAGGTTGTCTTTATTCTGCGATATATTTCCGGATGTCGTCACATGGCGTTGAAAAATCTAACCCCATCCACCCCGCCAGAAATTCAAATATATTGACAGGGTTTCCCCACTGAGCCAAGATGAGGACATTACCACAGAATGGATATTAGTAGTACTACGTAACATTTTTAACATCTTCTTTGACGAGTTCCCAAGAATAATTTGGATGACAAGAAATTTTTATTCTTATGTCCGTCATGTAGATTATTAATAAATATTTAATACGTTTTCTTTTTTTCTTTTAGGTAGATTTCTGTTTTAAAATTTTCTGTTTTAAAAACGTCGCTCCACACTAGGATTTTCTCCTGTGTCGTAGGTGCAGTTGCAAACATAGAATATCACAGGCACATACACCCAGACCGGAACAAATTTCTGTAGGCCATACAAAACATTTGTCCCGTACGGGAATCGAACCCGCGACCCGTTGCGCAGTAGGTGATCACTCGACCTCTGCGCTAAACGTGTCGTCAAAAGATACGTACTTAACAACTTGAGACGATATATTAATTTGAGATGTCACGTGACGTCACGCCTGTATACATTTTATAGCACGTTGTGACGTAGTGAGCCGCTACTCCTTAGCTTTTAATCACTTTATCTCACTAGTTTTTAGGGTTCCGTACCTCAAAAGCAAAAAAAAAGAAACCCTATAGGATCACATTGTTGTCTGTCGGTCTGTCTGTCAAGACCCTTTATCTCGGGAACGCGTGCCGTGGAGGTATCGAGTTGAAATTAAATCTAAAACTCGGGTCTACAGTCCCTTGAAGCTGTGAAAAAATCAAACGTAAAATTTTTGTAATTTTGACAAAACAAAAAATACATGCCCGATATTTTTTTATTAACTGATAGATTGAATAAATTTTCATACTGTCCTGACATCTTTTTTATCGAAATGTTCTTCGCACAGTTAAAAATGCAAAGTATTTATTATCCTCGCTAGATGTGTGATAAGTTTCTCTAGATACGTACGCGATTATTCAAGGTACAATATCTGCATAATCAAACCCATTCTTACATAGTAATTACGGCATTAAGGTTGCAGGCAGCATGATTAAAAACAATGCGAGGCACGCAGCGAAGCCTTGACCGCGCCGCGCGAACCTGAGATCGAATTCTACTGTTAAGATTAGTCCACTTATAATCCAAATTACTAATTATTCTCATGCATTGCCGTTAGATACGTTCTAATGAAATGAATGCGAATGATGGCCCTGCAGGCCTATTATCTAACTACGGTTGGTAACTAGAACTGTCATTTTTGAAAGAAACTTTATATTCATCACTAGTTTAGTGATCTTATGTGTTACGGCGGCGTTCATGATAGCAGTAATGGATGTTAAGCTTCTTTCAAAAATGACAGTTCTAGTTAGCAACCGAAGTTAGTGAATAGGCCTGCTGGAGACGCATTTTTGAATCATTGGAAGTGAATATTGAATTGAATTCAAACACGAATACAAATCACGTGCGAATTTATTTTGTACTGTTCTCAATTTTTAAGATTTTGTAATCACTCGAATTTAATTTTTTTTATTGCTACTGAGTTGGCAAACAAGCAAACTGCCCGCCTGATGGTAAGTGGTAACAGTTACCTATAATACATGTGACTCGTAGGTACCGTGACTTTACATCTGATGTCACAAGTTGGCAACGTATACTGTGGTTCTTGTGGAGGTTGCAGTTTTGCTGCGAATCTCACAGGAGCCACATGTATTATAGGTGACTGTTACCACTTACCATCAGGTGGGCACTTTGCTTGTTTACCAACTTAGCTGCAATTTAAAAAAATATTATTGAGACGAGCCTACTCCTTTTCTCGAGTTTATTAATTTTACCTAGTTCTGCATCTTTGTTTTAGCGTATAATTTAGCTATATTTAATACACATTTTATTGGCTACGGCTGTCAGTGTACTGATTAAATAAAAATTAAATGAATATTCATGTCTTAGATTTTGTCTATCCGTTTCGCAAGGGATAGTAATAGGATCTTAGAGAGTCGAAGTGCATTGGCAAAAACAACTTTTCTTTTACCATGCAAATCACAGACCAAATAACTTTTGACAGAATAAACTCTGTACGAGCAGCTAGTGTGCAATAGAGCCTTTAATGAGGCACATTAAGAATCCTTAAGGCGCTACAAAATTCCTACGGGACTCTTAATAAGCACTACACTTAATATGTTGCAGCGTCGAACACCTGTCAATATCCACATTTCTATTCAACAGACGGCAGAACAAAAGCTCTTAGCTTCAAATGACTGTTTCTCAAACCTAATATCACACCTCGCTGTATAACTTAAGATCACTTCCTAACCCTTAACGCTTTGAGCATAGGGTTCAGATTACTCATCGCACTGCGCCAAGAGTGCACTGAACCTCAACTAACCCTTTTTACGACTGAGGTAAGTGTGTGAATGCAATTGAACACTAATTAGAAATGGGTGTTGCTAATTAAGTTTAGTATTACAGGCTGATCCAGCGCGTTGGGTTTAAGGTTAAATAGCTTAAGGCGAGACTGTTTTTGTATCGAGATTCGAGATACGATATTGTTTGATTTTTAAAAAACTTACAGCGAGCGTAACTGAACGCCGAAAAATATTTTCATCGCATCTAGGTGTTCGATAAGAGGCGAAGGGTTCCTCGATAAGTGCAGTCCAAATGGGTAATTCCTGCGCACTCAATAACAGTGACGAAATTTCTTTTGAAATTGGAACACTATTTTAATTAAAAGTTTGAAAGCAATTCGCTTCGATAGAGTCCTGGCCGGATTAGGCATTAGCCAGCTTAAAAAAATATAATATGCGGAAATTTTATTTTAATTACTTTTTATCAAAATATTACAGACTATTTTTAATTTGATTCCCACAAATTGAATAGAAGATGAGTTCTAGTAGTGAAAGTGAAATATTAACACCAGAAAGTGTAAAATTGAACGCCGAAACTGTCATAAACATTTTACTACCAAACAAAACCAGAGAAAAATATCTAAAAGACTATAATAATTTATAACAATAATAACTTGTAATTTGGTTATGTAAATATAAATATTCTTCACTACTAAAAGCATTTCTCATTTATTTTTCTTATAGAGGGGGATGAAAAGCAGAGTGAGCCGCACGGTACTTTGAATCCGCTTCGCTCTGGATTCAAATAATCGCCCTCAATACATTATTTGGTCCCTTGTGATACAATCTACTATTAAGGTTAGATAGGTATAAGATGGACCCTAGCTGCTTATCCTAGATCTGGCAACCAAATACTTTCCGGGTTATTCACTTTAAGGTTTTCACTTTTTACTTTCGAAAAAACTTTCAAGTGACAACCATAGTCCAGCTGTCGAGGAAATTGACTCAAAAGAAACGTAAACACTAAATAAAGAAACAAGGCACGCTGATGTAGGGCTGTCGACACTTAGGATTAAAAAAATATTTATTTAGTTTTATTTGGAAAAAATAACTTGATTAGCCACGCTATTTTTCCTACAGAATGTCCACTTCTGGTAAGTAAATACATACTCTTAAATATTATTTCTTTAGTATGAACCTACATAAGCTACCGAATTTCATAGTCAGGCTGCTTTCATAGTCCGCCGTACCGAATTTCATAGTCAGGCTCCAGTAGTTTGGTCGCTACGTTAATACCTCAGTCAGTCACTGAAGCCTTATTTATACAGATCATGTGCAACAATAGTAGAAATCAATTATTATTTAGTTACGTTTAATTCTGACGTGACGTAGTCCCTTAACGTCCCTCGCTCGAATAAACATATTCGCCTTCAACTTCAAACGCAAAAAGGGCTCCGATCAATCCCTATTATTTACAGCGTTACGTGTATGGGCAAGTACACGGTTAATTTACAAGCGAGCCTCTCCGCCCTAGCCACAAATGCAGCCATTAATATGTGAGACGGCCGCTTGACGGGACGTCCGCGCTGCGACCTTATATAGCCTATGGATCGTGGTGTGATCGCGTGAGTAAGTAACGTACAGAACGATAGGTTGATACTGACGACACCCGCAGGAACACTACGTACATCATTATCACAGCTCTATACGTCCCCACCGAGGGGCTCGAGCCTACCCTAACAAGTTATGTTAGGGCGATTAGGCCTTAGTCAAACCACGCTGGCCCAGTGCGGATTAGTTGACTTCACATACACCTGCGAAGTAATTCAAAGGTTTTCCTCACGATGTTTACCTTCACTGTAGGAGCGTCAGATAAATGTACATATGAATATCGTGAAACGAAAAACACATTGGTACATGGCAGGACCGATGGCGGGCCTCCCGATTCGACTCGGGGCACAGTCCAGTGCCGAGGCCACAGCGCCACCGACGCTCTACTACATACATACAGGGACCTTATTCCGCTAGCGTTAACGCATTTGTGACGTGTCAGTAACGTTTGAATAGCATCGCTTTTTGAGGCTGTTATTGTTGGTTAACCGATTACTTGCGAAAACATTTCTCACTATTGACTTATCAAGAAATTGTAGTACGAATAAATGGCACCAGGAAATACGAATAAAAGCGACAAAAGCAGTTTTATTGAAACGCTATCAAGACACGATAACGATATTAAGATTAGCAGAATTAGTCTCAGGGCTATTTTTGGACCCCCTCCCGCCTAATAAATTTTTTCTTGTCATTTTAATAGCAGTAATACAATTAGTTTAAAAACTACAACAATATATATATTTTTTTACATCTTATTTTTAATTTTTCAAACGTGTTGACCATTTGTTTGTTTACTGCGCACGACGCCCAGCGCAAAGTCAATGTATTATTATTAATGCTAGGCCACAGATAATTAAATACTATTAGTTTATATTCGTAGACATTCTTCGCCGGTTCGGGCCGCTCAGAGCGATGATGAAAATAAATACGTACCCGGTTTAGAATTTAAAAAGTGGTCGTTATGTGTGGATTTAAACATTTTTTTAACCCAGACCGTTTATATTTCTTTCTTTACACTATATTCAATTTCCGCGCAATAATAGTGACAGAATCTCCCAAGCGTCCTTTCTGTACGTTCTCATTCATAGTGCGTATGGCTCCGTATTGACGCTGGATAGAAAACAAGTTTAAAATTAGATAAGCTAAGGGTGAGCTGATAAAAAGGGCTTTCGGCTTTAAAAAATGATGTTTAATAATAGTATGCGGACTTTTAAATATTGTTCTGTAAAAACTAACCACATTGAGGAAAAAAAAGTACTTACTAGAATTTTAATCTATAACATGTAGTCCATTGCAGAAGTTATTCCAAAACTCGTAAACTACTCGGAGATAGTCATGAAATATTCATAATATATACCTAATTCGAACAAATTACCGATACTTTCGTAGTTCCGATATTTTTTTGTTTAATAGTAGTTTGATTTTCAATTTTTAAAAAAATTATAAATTTTAAGGGAGCATTATCACGTCACGCTTTACCGGTTTTTACTTTCTTTGGAAAGTTAAAACCAGTAACCGGCTTCCACTTTCTCTGTTTAATATTAAATATTACACTAGTACTTGTTGCAATTTATACGGTAAAAAAACTCGTGTGCTCTGTGAACATCATATGCTTTGGAGGATAAAATTATGGTTTCTTGTTGTCCGTTACAAACAAAAACCGGTAAGATGGCGACGGAAATTGAATCAACGGTTCCGTTGCATATTTAGTCGTACAATAGAGGAATCGACTGTTCATTTTAAACAAAATTTATATGAAAGAAATTAGGGTTCAATACTTCTAATCTTTTTTTATTCAATCCGTCTACTACTCATCCGAGTTGCAAGCAATAATGTTTTTCATTTAGTAAGTAATTAGTTACGTTCATTAGGTTATTTACAAGATAAACTCCAAGATTTTTTAAAACGACATGTATCTACATAGTTTAAAGAATCTTGGAGCTGATCTAATGCTCGAGTCAAGAAAGAAAGATCTATTCAGATAGCCATATGATTAATTTGAAGGTTAGACTGCACTTCTTGTATCAAACGCAAATCATCTACCAACAACGGATCCCTAGACGATAAAGAGTAGTGCTGGGGTAAAAAATATCGATACGCTCATGGCATGTAAACCGGTGTTTTTTGCGATATTCGCTATCGCCACTGGTGCGTAAATGCTAGGTCTGTGGGTCTGCTTTGTTACTTTTCAAACTAAACACTAGAGGGGTTTTTTATTTGCGCGTTCAATGCACTATGAACGCACGAACGTTAGCTCGTTCAAATTTAAAAATCTCATTACAAAAGGGAACCGGAACTGCAATTTTATTTCACAGTAAGTATAGAACAAATTAGCAAAAGAATGACCCTTTTCGATGGTAGAACCTATGATGTAAAAAGCTCGAGGGTCCTACGAATGTGCTCCTTAAGGGGATGTCGTTGTAGTTCGCTGGATTGATAATTCTGTGGTGATTGTTACTTCGACAGATCACAAAATAAGGCCGAATTGATTCACTGATAGATATTTCACAGTCAGGAAAAAGTGGAAGTACCGAGACCCAATCTGATAGCAATTAAAATCGGTTACTTGTACAAAACATTATGAATTTTCAAGAATTTTCAAAAATGGATTATTCGAGACGTCTATACAATATCTTTCTACAATATCCATGTCAAAGCACAATGATATTTGATTCCATTTGACATTACTTTATGACATTACTTTTGCCACCTTGTAAAATCTTATCTTATTAAGCCTATTATTATGCCGCTGCTGGGCAGGCGCCTCTCCTTCCGGCAAATATAAATTTAAAAAAAAATGATTTAAAATACTAATGGATTAACAATTCCCACCATCGAACAGAAATGCTTGACTCAATCTAAATCGGAACATAATAAAAAACGTCTATGCTGTAATGGTGATCTGCCGTCAAGAAAAAATAATATAAAGTTGAATGATTTTAATCAGCTGCTCACAGCTAAACTGTGTAGACCAGTTTTATCTCGGATCTCGCATTGTAATGAACTCTGTTTTTCTAGTTCTCTTAACGCATTCAGTAGGGCTGTCAAACGACCGGGAAAGCTGGAGTTACCCGGATAAAACATGATCGCTATGAGTACTTTATTATGTTTTAGATTTTGAGTGGGACCTCTGCTTGGCTAATATTATATTTTTGGAAATTCATCGACCTCACGTGTGGTTTGACTGATTTTTAACTGTAGTGTTGTGTAGAAAAGATAAAAAATAACAAATAGACGTTAATTTGAATATGGTTTGACTAGTAGCTGCTGCATTAAGTTCACCATTTGTACTATATATTAGTGCAATAAAAAATTGAAATAAATTAAAAAACCTGTATGAGCATTAAAAAAAAATTCAATTTTAAAGTAAATTTTACAACTATAGGAGTCTTGGATAATCATACGCCCCTTCAACATTATTTCCAGTGCTTAATATTTTCTAAAAACAAACTTTTCATTTCACGCACCTGCCAACCCTGTACAGTAGCCAGGGAAACGTCAATCAAAGCTAAGCCCAGCAGAACTCTTAAGTAGGTAGGAAGTCCCGAGGCTAAGTTCGTTCACATCGCTTAGCTAAATAATTTAAACGCATGGGCGTCTCCCACCTGTTACCAGAGCTATTTACCACAAGCACCAGTATTAGAGTTGCTATGAATATTATCTTTCAATGAACCGGTGGGTCCGGTTAATATTTGCAACCAGTCCCTCATTTATCGGATCTTCGCGGTCACTTTCCATTTGACGGTCAGTTAGGCGTCCATATTTTGTACACATACACGGAAATTTCCTGTCCTTCATCTCACCTTTTTTATGTCTTCAAAGGCACTGAACGAGCAAACGCCCATGGACACCTACGACACTATGTGAGCAGTTCATGCGTCGCCTGCCTTAAGCATTAGGACTTCTTTACTTGTCGCTCTTCCCCAATGGGCACACTGGGCACGTGCCCCGCGATGGACTGGGCCCCTAGTCCCTACTCGATTACTAAGCGATAACCGATAGCTACTCTATTTTCGGATTATACATAGGTACTATACAGGTGTCCCTAAAACAATGGATAAAATTTTAACTATAGATGGACTTTATCATGGCCACCCTTACCACAAATTTTAACCTTAGTGAAAATGATTTCAGAGATATTTGTTTTTGAATTTTTCGAAAATTTCCAAGTGTGATTAGTTTTTAACCGACTTCAAAAAAGAGGAGGTTCTCAATTCGATGCGTATGTTTTTTTTGTGTGTATGTTACGCGATTACGTCGCCAGTTGTGGACCGATTTTCAAAATTCTTTTGTGAGTGCCAGAACCGAATTCTACTTATTTCGCTTAGTTAAGGCAATGTGTATTTTTTGCAAATGACTAAGTATCTATGGAATTAGTATTAATACAAAATTAATACTTGCCTATACATAATAATCTGTCCAAGATGAAAATTGCAACCATGCAATTTAATATTTTCAAAATTTGATTGCAGGCTGGTTAAAAAATAGTTAATTTTATTCTACTTATAATTTATTTACTAACTTTTTGTAAAATCACCAATTTGGCAAACAAATTATTTTGTCAAATGAATATTATAAAAATAATATTTTAACACTTGAACTATTTCCTAAGTAAAACATTTGCGAAACCTGTATTATGTCAAATGATTCTTTTTAAACTAATAATTATGTTTGCGAAATGAAAGTTTGTCAAATTATTAGTTTTTCACGTTTGAAAAACAATGTAATATTATATCGATGTTCGTCGAAAACGAAACGAATATTAGTGGAAATCGAGCGCGAACGACGCTCGACGAACGCTCGACTCCAGGCGAATAATCGAAACCACCGAGCTCCATAAGCTAACTCGGCTTACAATTACTTAAGTCAAGCAATGTTTGCCGTGGTCTGGCCTTTGATGGGTTACCAAAAAAGTAAAACATCTCGTACTTATATCCAACAGTGGGCATCTCTTGGCTGAGATGATAATGATCTCGTGCTTCGGAAGGCGCGTTACACAGTACTGCGTCTAATCTCGTCCTAACCGACTATGCGAGTGAAGGAACAGGGGTGGCTAGACAAAGTGACAATTCTAAACGCGATAACAAAGTTCGATAAGAACAAAATGTATGGCATTGACATATGCCATCACTAAATAACGCGGCGAATCGTTTAAAGTCATCGATGTGTATGACTTTAAAGTCATCGATGTGTATGTTGATAGACAAAATGATTCGCAACGAATCGATGAAGCAGCAAGTTGTTTTTTTTTCGTAACACAAAACAACTCATTTTTAATTAGAATTAAATGAAAATATTAATTTTAATCATTTATTTTACTATTTCTTTTCCATTTCTCAGTTCCGAGTACTTAGATAACCAATATATTGTTTTGTTACAGAAAGAACAATCCGACACAGCGATCGCTAATCCTTGCGTTGGCTAGGAATTTGTTTTCGTTATCGAAGAGACGCTGTCGATTTAACTATCGTATCGCTACGAAACGATTGCCACTCGACTAAGGCCCGGTGGGTTATTGTCTAAGAAAAAATCTGTCACAATCGCCATCAATTTGATAACCATTGCGCCATGAACACAAGACTCTGTGCCGACATCTTTTTCTACAAAGGAGCGATGGATGGACGGGGAAGAAATTGTAAGCGATCGCATAGACAATAACCCCCCAGGTGCACCTGCGTTTGCGCAGACGGCTAGTCTCTGATGACTTTGGCCGTCGACCGAATCGCTTAAGAGGATATCTTTGTTCGGCATTAATTACCGCGTATGTGAAAAATTGTCAATTATTTTTAATTGTGTTTTCGGTAGTAGAATTCAGACCTTATCGAATATTACGATAATTCAATTATTTTAATATTTCAGAAAGTGATAATAATAACACTTTTTAACAATAATCTGACAATTATTTTGTATTAACTGTAAATCGATTTTTTGCCACTCCTGAAAAGTTAGTTAGCCCCGCTAGGGTTGCCACCCGTACTTTATTATAAAGTATTGTACGTTATTGTGGGTAATTGTACTCTATACTTTATGCCAATGATAAAGTACGCGAAAATACTTTATTTTGTGTGATTTGATTTCTATAGGATTCATTTAACATTAAATATACAAAAAAAAGTTTATTGTAAAAATGTTTGCATAATTCGAAACTAAAGGTTATGTAAAGTTCGACAGAAGCTCTTTCCTGAACCGAACTTAACCGCAAATGACAACATTGTTATGTCAAGGTCTTTATTAAAAATTTGTCTGTTTTGTTTGATTGATTGAGTGCAATAAAAATTAACGAAATACATATTTTAAAGCATAATAGTACTTTATTTTGAGATAATGTACGTTATTTTTTCAACCTTTAAAATCCAATATACTTTATTGTGACAAAAAAAAAGGTGGCAACCCTAGGCCCCCGCCCCAACGGCCGTCAGTCCTACGAGCGATGTGTCCTGCCCACTGCCACTTAGGGTTTGCAATTCTTTGGGCTATGTCGGTAACTCTAGTTCTTCTACGGATCTCATCATTTCTGATGTGATCACGTAGAGAAACCCCGAGCATAGCCCTCTCCATTGCCCTTTGAGTGACTTTGAGCCTTCTTACGAGGGCCATTGTAAGCGGCCACATCTCAGTTCCGTGTGTTATCCTCAGAAGAATATGCTTTAGTTGTTGTTCTGAGATGTCATCACTCTGCGGCATCACTCTCGGCATTCATAACCGCGAATATTTGACATTCGCGGTTCTGAATGGCATTACTATTCTTATCCCGTCTTATTACAAAACATTTTCAACTTAGTCCTGGTTTAAATCTGATACTGTCTCTATCTATGACATGTGTATTCACACAAGTGAAAGCGCACTAGGTTTAACCCGAGAATGACTTCAGGTCAGGTTTAGATCAGGTTTTGTAATAAGAGCGAATGTCATTAGCTCTGGTTCTATTTTAAGCTTACTTCAATCAACCTAATTCCTTTAATACTAATACAGTTCCTATTTCAGACGCAATCCATAAACCGAGTGCTTACCTCAAAGCCAGCAAGCCGTATTCATAATAATATTTCAATTTAACTGCCACATAGTACCGCTACTTTTAACATCCAGCGCTTACTAACTAATTTAATACCATATGTTAGGGGTAATTTAACACGTCTATTAATGCACTGGACATTTTATGTTAACAACCTGTACTTTTCACATGTCCTTGCAAAAATATCGCTGTAATATTCAATGAAAACACAGTACTCTGTATCATTCCGCAATCAACCGTATTTCTTATGGGAAAGAAGTTAAAATTGTAGGAAGTTGTACACAGCCCTAATTGTGCTGACACGTTTAAGCAACTTTAACACGTATTTGTAACGATTTAAGGTGTAATTTGTTAAGTTATTGACGCAAGAGCTAGGGGTGGCCAGCGAAGCGCATCGTCGCTATAACTTTTTCAACTATAATAATGTGTGATCAAAATAATATCAAGCAGGTCAGTCAACTTCGTGACGTGTTAATGCAAGCGGGATTTGCGGTGCAAATGGTATTGTCAAAGCAACGGTATCTGTGCCGCGAGCCGGATGGGTGACCGATGGGAGACGCACTTAAATATGAATCACGCTCGCTGCTATCTCAAGCAGAGTCAAAGGCTTTATTCAATAATGATGTCAAAGAAAACATAAAACCAAAAATCTATAATTTACTAAGATATTTAACAATTAATCATTAATTCCTTGTATGTACATACACCCCAACAATAACTAAGATTATGCAAGTAAAAATGAAAAAAAAAATACTCTACACCCACCCGTTCAGATATTGGGAGAGCCTTCTCGAGAAGAACGGGCAAAAAATTCGGAAGTAGGTAATAATTTTGTCTTCTCATTTAAATGTCCAACATTACAATAAATATTATCTCACAAACATGATTTTGATTTTTTAAATAGAGTGATCGGATTACTTAAATGTGAATCGATGGATTACCAATAATTGCTAAGTGTGATCGTCAATTGTAAAAAAATTTGTCAATACCAAGCAATTTTATTGTCATATCCTTAATCACTTTAAATTAGTATGCTTTGTTCATAAGTACATTAAATTTGTTAAAGCTGAGTTCTTTAATATTCGTTGGGTCTTTTACAAGAACATACACCTAAAAGAATTATTACTTTTTTGAGCTCTGTATTCGGTAGATAACGCTAACATATTGTTTTTCCTAACATTTATTAAAAGAATGTCGCTGTTTGTACGATAAAAAATGTATACTTTAGTGAACATATATTATATTCTCGTAAAACAATACCAATTTAAAATAAAAAGGGTCTCAAAGAGTCTCTTACTTTGAGGTTATAAATTGCTCGAATAACCCTCTGCTGCAACATAAAAACAGTTTTGATTGTCCGCAGCATTTTCTTACAGCAGAAAACTATATCGCACGTTGTTTAATAATTTTTCTATTATTGTTCACAGATTTCACATGTGGTACCGAGTTGAATAAAGGTAAGAGATCGTTTCGACTCGTATACAAATAGTATTAATAATTAACCTTGTATGTGAATGATGTATGCAAGATGTATGCAAATAATAAGTGGAAGGAATAGCCAATTGAATTAGAATCACATCTAAAATATAACTAATGACGATTGTGATTCTGACGTGGAAACGGACAGTGTCGGAATCAAACTGAAAGTTTTATGGAAACCAATGCTCCATTTTGAGAAATTTCAATTTTGACATCTAATTCGCTTTACATGCCTCAAGAAAATTGCCAGATCCGACAAACCAGGAGAGAACATCCCGGCGCAAATTGGTGAGGACACTCGACCTCAAATAATGGGAACAGGAAAAGACACAAAAAAGAATTCGCTTCGCCGTAATCTTCATTATAGGATCTTTTGGCGCGTGCCAAATTTGTAACTAAAAAAAATCTCAACCGCTTAGCTCGACCTGTCAACGTTATAAAAGTGCCACAATACTCTTGTACAAGTGTACTTTTTCAGCACAGATTCTATAACATTTAACAAGATAACACGATACTAAAAGACATATCGAATTGAAAACAAAATTAAAAGAGGCAACGAAACAGGTAAGTATCGATGCCCATAGTTATGCAAAATAAAGGACGATTCTTACTTTTATTATTACGCGATAAAATGCCGGTAAAGTTACCGCGGATCGCCTAACCCGTGTGCCGAGAAATAACTGAACCATGGCGTGCGCCACACACTTGCGATCTGCGATATGAAATACCTTATGTATAAAAAAACATTTTGACAGCGCAGATGAATTAATGAAATAAATGGAATGCATTAGTACTTAACGTATGAGATTTGTTAATAAAACATATAAAGTGATTTCTTAAAATTCAATTTAAATGAAGAATTAAAATTAAATTTCTCATCTAACGGCAGTTCAACTCGGTATCTAAAACTATATTAATTTTGTTAATGCAAAATTTTGCTGTTAAAAAACGATTATACATACAATTTATATAATCTTGGTAGATGTCGGATTATCATGGAGGGAAACGCGCGGACACACAAATTATATGCAATAATAATTACAAGATGCCATTGCCCTCCGTATAAGTGCTTGCACTCACTCTTCAGTGGTAGATTTAATTATTTTCGGATTAAAAACGATTTTTACGTTTTACACATTTTTTTTATTGTGGTCGCATGTAGTTAATATATGGAGATTCTGGACCACTCAAATCCAGTGTAAGAAGAGCTGTGTTGTGGTGTATATTGGTAGATGCCAACCGGCCCGCTTAAGCCCTCATCTCAACCATTACACACGCCTCACAAGTTTTTACTTACACTAGACCTACATGTTCGATTCTAACATCTAACCAAACAACCAGCGTTACATGAATCCTCGCCTCTACTTATATACAACACAGCCCTTCTTACATTGGATTTAGTGGTCCAGAACCCTCATATATTAGCTACTGTCGCATCACTGTGGCGCGCCGCAGGCTAGCGGTAACGAGGCGATCCCTAAATAGGTATACAGGTATAACCAGATCGGGCATCATCTCGCCCGATATAATCTTAGTAACTTTATAAGCAGCTAGTACTGCAAAAAATATTACTTGTACAGTTAAAAATGCGATCGTTGCGAGAACTGGGGGTCAACACAATTTTCGAGAACTTAGCAACAAAAATAACCACCATTTGTAAACCACGCGAAATTTTTCCAGCCTGTAAGGTTGTTTGAAAAATAGTGAATTAGAAATAAATGAATAAATTGCCAATACAGTCAAGCACCGGCGTATATTTTTCGTTTTACTTACTCATACATCAGTATATTACGCATGCGTTTTTTTTATTATTATTATTTCTTATTCTATACGTTCCTAGTGACGTCATTCAGATGTTAAAAAATACTAGACCTTCCGAGTTTCTTGCCTGATCTTCTCGAGAAGGTTCTCCCAATTTCCAAACAGAGTCAACATTTTTTCCTTCATTTTACTTGTGGTAGGTATCATGTTGGATATTTGTATCTGGGCCGTGCGCCCTACCGAGATACCTACGTTAGTACGTAGGTATCTCGGTACGCGGCCGCAACTTGAGGAGCTTTTCGCCCCAATGGCAATCGGTCCTGCGAGCTTACCGGCTTAGGCTTTCAATCAGTGGCGGACCCCCCCCCCCCCCCCCCCCGGTCGAGTGCCGACTAAACGAAAAAAATAGTAAAACACTATGCAAGGAATCCCCGGCTGGAGCTTGTCGCTGGCTGTTTCGATGGTGCCATACATATACATACAGAACATAACTTACTTATATTGTAGGGTAGATACTTTGATTATTTGTTAAATAATAAAAAGGAGAATGATCGAACCAAGAAAAGTTGTCAATCGAGCTGAGGGTAAAATTATGGTACGTTCGCGTAGTATCCTGGCATTACGATACTACATACTACACATCATGAAATAATGGTACAAATAGTATAATTATACTACGAAATCCAACCCTGGAGCAATGTGTCCTGCCAACTGCTAGTTGCTCTCAATTCTTTTGGCTATGTTGGTGATTTTAGCTCTTTTGCGGATATTCAATCACGTAGAGCAACCCCGAGCATAGCCCTCTTCATTACCCTTTAAGCGAACTTAAGCCTTTTTATAAAACCCACTGCCCATTCTAAGGGGGCACGTTTCATTTCCATACGTCATCTTTGGCAATGCGCACAAATTAAAGACTTTCTTAATACATTACGGTAGATGGGCTATTTTTGCCTTGCCCCTGCCTGTCTCGAAGCAAAAATACATGATGATATATACATTTATTGTATTAACATTCGCTGAATCTTATAAAATGCAATACTTACTTAAATTAATCATAAATATAGCACCATTATCATTTTAATGACCACATTCTAATATTTCGAAGCCGACTCCGCCTTAAGGCTTAGTTTTAAAAATTAATTAACACAACTTCGCTAATAACACGGCTTGATCTCATTGGCTTAAATGAGACTTGCCCTGAGCAACGAAAGAACAGAAAAAAATGGTTTGCATTTTTTATGTTGATATAGGCATTACGTATTCATAAGGGTGTACGTACACATACGAGTATATAAATCAAAGACAAAGTCAAGACTTCTTTATTTATTTAGGTACAATTTATACACTTACGAACGTCAGATTTGGTGCCATTGATTCAAGAGTCTACCAGGAGGCCTTGTTCCGAGCAGGACCGGCAAGAAACTCGGCAAGAGTCATAATTCACATGTTTGGGTTTCACTTTAATAATTAATAATAATAATATATTATAATTTATTTATCATATCATAAAAAAGAATTGTGAAATATTTTAATAATCCCAAGCCCCAATTATATAACTCAATTAAAATTTAGTTTCAGTGAGGCACCATAGTTACGAGGCACTCTATACTAAAGTCGTCTGCAACTCTAGCTCTGCCGCCAAGTAGAGGCGTTTGCATTGTTGAGTTCTGGTTGGAAGGGTGATAAGTAGTGAAATAACTGGGTACTATGCTTTGACATCTTATGCCACAAATAGCAATGTACATTAGGGTCTTTTTTATATTAGGGGATGTAGACTGCTAATCTGTCAAGTGCCACGTGTATTATAAGCGACTGAAGCCTGTTACCATCAGGTGGGTAGCATGGTTATTTGACACGTACTATAGGCGACTATAGCCACTTACCAACTGGTTGGCAGCTTTTGCCAACTTTTTGAATAAAATAGTTATCTGTTTTAAAGTAAAACCTTTTAATCTAAAAGGTTAAGCTAAAACTCCTTACAAAGCAAGCGAACACTTTGAAGCATGTCGTCAATAATTTTTAATGCCCAACACACATGGCTTCACTCCCATCCGTATCAGACTATGGTGATCGCTCACAACACGATTCTTTATCATTTTTACTGCACAATAATCTGCATCAACGTGAAATTTCGCATAAGTACGCCCCGAGACACGCTTGCAAATTACACCTTCATCGGCGGGAATAATTAATGAAGTAGAATAATCGAGTTATAATTTTTCACGTCGCTCGTCTATGGCACCCACACGCGAGAGCGGATCATAGTTTACAGTTTGATTTTAATAGCGCTTATGTCGCTTGTAATAGCGACGACTTTGCAGTGCAAGTGTTAAGTTTGATGTGTTGTTGCTATAATGTTGGATGCACAAGTACAGTCGTTTAGTGAAATATATATATATCTATTTTACACCTATTTCAGAATAGGAAGAGGTTCGGTATATTCACCGATTTCTTAATTCTATTTAAAGAAGCCTTGAGTTAAATTGTAATACTAATATGTAAAATTTACTGAAAAGATTGATATGCAAATATTTAGCAAAAAAATAAAGATTTTTTTTACAAAAAATAAAAACCGACTTCAAAAACACCGAAAAGCTAAAAATAATATAAGAATAGGTACAGACAACATCACATTTCTATATTGAAATCGGTGCCAAACGACGACTTCAATGTAGGAACGTGCAATTTGCTGCCCACTGCGGTTTGCAATTCTTTGGACTATGTCGGTGACTCTAGTTCTTCTACGGACCTTATCATTTCTGATGCAATCAGATTGATCTTTGAGTGATTTTGAGTGACTTTGAGTCTTCTTTTAAGACCCTGCAAGCGGCCACGTGTCAGTTCCGTACGTCATCACTGGCAACACGCACGAATTGAAGACTTTCGTCTTGACACACTGCGGTAGATTGGTCGAGAATATGCTGCGTAGCTTCCTGAACGCTGCCCAGCCGAGTTGGATTCGTTGATTTACCTCTTTTTGGAAGTTAGATTTACCGAACAGGGGGGCTACCGCCTAACTCATAGCGATCACTCGCTATCGCTTTCGTGACATTAGAACAATAGTTCAAATGTCACCTGTGACATTAAAACTATTGTTATAATGTCACGATAACGATAGCGAGTGCTCGCTTTGAGTTAGGCGGTACGGCCACTGGACTATTTGCCCTAGGTAAACATAATCATCAACAACTTCCAGTGTAGAGCCTCCAACCTTTACAGGAATGGGTACTACATTGGAATTCACCATGATTTTGGTCTTGACATGTTTAACAGCATTAAAAAATATATTTCACCACCGTAGTAATACAGGTAACTCAATAGCCCTTACTATTACTGCAATAGTAGTTGTAAGAAGAGAAGGATTAAGTGTAGCACCGCCGCTTTGCGGAAGAAAAAGGTTTGATAGAGGTATCACTCTGACGACTCGGATAAGGTCTTCTTTTGGTCAGTTGAACCTTTCCTACAAAGATAGAATGAATGCTACAAACTAAATCAATTGGATAGAAATTAACAGTTGAATATACTGGAATCAGTACAATCGTAATGACATGTGATTCGTCTAGATTTTACGATTCCTCATCATGTTTGTCTATGTTTGGCGAAGACACGACTATACATCACGATGTTATGCAAAGGCTTATACTAATATTGAGCAACTACTCACATGGTGCGTGGATGCAAGGCGTTAAAATATTAAAGAAGTTGTTTATACCATTAAACTGAACAATTATGGGTCTAGCTCTGGAGTCGAGAAAAAATCTGATGTTTCATACACAAAGAAGAACGAAGTGATCCTATAAAAGGGTTCCGTTTTTTCCTTTTGAGATATGGAACCCCAAAAAATAACTAAAATCAAACATTTGTCATTTAAAAGTCTATTGTATATTTAGATGTTAGCATCTCAAACAAAAACGGATGTGAGTTGAATTCTGATTTGCTTATAACACATAAAGGTATAAATTAAAGCGGGCACAACCTAGTTGAAATACAAATCAGTTCAAATTATTTTCTAGACGACAGTACTTTCTACTGATAGGTAGGTAACACGATATCATTAGGAGCTTCCTTTGCTTTATTTTTTTATCTGTGGCCGTATGACGCAGGAGCATATTATGATCGGCTGATTGCGTTTGCGCAGAAATCGGAAAAAAGAACAGATTCTCTAGGCGCCGGCTACAATTATTTTTAGTCTGTGTAATAGATGGTTAATATAATTCGACAAACTTGTGTGAATAGCTCTGGAATAAGCATACAATTTTCTGGCGTCGGGATAACGTTGGGTTTGCAGTGTCTATATCGTTTCGCGTGCGTGTTGAACTGGTTCCATTTTCTCCAGCACTAAAGAGGATGCGAGTATATTAACTACTTCGAGAAAAATAAAGCGAATTGATCTTATGGTTATTTTAAATTAGACATTCGACCTACTTCTTTTTGAAAGAAAAATAAGTATTAAACATAGACATGTTTTCGGAACGTAGAACGTTATCCTTATCACACACTTAATGTTAACGTTTGCCCCTTAATATATTAACGAAGTTGTTAAAACCCCAAACTTTAAATTGTACGGCGAAATCAATATTACAACGGTGTTATTCTTACTAACGGCCAATATCTCAATCATCAGATAATCTTAAACTGTAGAAAAAATATGGCGGCTTGACGTATTATCTAGTTATTGTTCTGAGGTATAAATGCTGTCAAACTGTCATAAAAATTATCCAAGGATTTATCAACTACCAAAGTCGATGAAATTATCTGACTATTGAAAAATCGACCCTAATTCAGTTCGACAGTTTAATTCAAATTTAAATTCTTTATTTAGTTGACAGAAAGCTCTCAAAAAAATCTACCTCTCTAAAAAGCTCTAAACTCTGAAGAATAACTAAAGCCGTTATTTTAGTTATTGTTCTGAGGCTCTAACAGCTCGTAATAGAAGATACCAGACTGTCAGTGCTTCGTATGACAGAGACAACGCTTCACAGAGGCAGCTTTTTTCAAGGCAACGGTATGACTACCATCAGCGAAGCGAAAATGTATGAATGAAGTTATATGTATGTCCTCTGGAAAAACGTCAATCAACGGTGTGGGACCTTGAATATTTAAAGGGGCCAAGCGATGATCTCCTAGAAAGTCTTAAAAAATGGAGGAATAAATTTTGGCACCGACTTCAATTTGAAAATGTGATGTTGTATTCTTACATTATTTTCGATTTTTTTGTAAAATATTTTTGAGTTAAACCATGCACCTTCTTTTTCACTAAATAGAGTGGGCAAACGTTATTATAATGGTTTATGTTCGCTGATTATATGGTATCTGTAATCATTTACTGACTGATCTACCTAGGACCCCTTGTTTAGTTGCATAGTTGTTTAGTGTATGTGAGTTGTACCTACTCAGAAGAACAGTCCAGCCACCCGTGGAACGTCAGTGACTAGCCTTGTGGTGATCAGGGCCCCTGTTTTGTACGCCACGGTGCTCAGGAAAGAAGAAGAAGCTGGACTGGGAGTACGTAGGTCTTAATTAACAAGTTAGGTATTGTTAGGCAACTTTCACGTGCCTCCTAACACAGCCGCGAAACGCGGTCGTATGTATTCCCCGTGGTGGTGGCTAGTAGGTTTAAGCAAAGTGTTTCTGTTTAACACCATCACGGCCAAGTACTGAACAGTTTACTTATGTTGTTTTTTGTTTTGATGATGTTTTCACATTCGCTTTTATTTTACTTTTGACAAACGACTTAAGGTCATTAGCCTTACTACAACGCTGTATCAGCACGACAAAAACATTTGACAATCACAACTTGAACCTCATCAAGTATTTTAGTTGCCACATGATACGCAGACGATGTCGCAACGACCACAAGATGTGTCCGCGCAGCTTCCGAGTTCTGAGATCGTTTCGAATTCATTTATCTAATCAGCCACTAAATCTAAAAGTCAATTAGAGCAACACTTTCACTGGCCGAAAGTCAGATGTAACAGTGAGAGTGAACGCGCGTGTGAAATATGATAATTTTATTGCTTTGTTTTGATCGTTGTTGATGCCAGCCCTAGATAAGCAAACAGCGTGAAATTTCAGTCAAGAGACAAATTTCGTATGTATCACCTAGAGATCAATATACATACAGGAGCGACGAGCTTGGTGGAGCACAGCGAACGTTTGCTAAGGTTAAGCAACGTTGGATGTGGTCAGTCCTGTGATGGGTGACCAAAATACGGAACCGAGATGTTCCGTATTTGCAACAGTGGCTGTCGTAATGTGTTAATGTTATTTCATATCCTTTAACTGCTATTCTACTCTGGAATATTTCGCTAGTGTTTTTTTATACAACTAAATCGGTATATTTCCCACCCACCTGACTGTAAATCACCTATAGTTTATGTTACTCCTGTTTTTTTTTTTTTTTTTTTATTTATTCTTTACTAAAGTACAATACAATTTTGTTTATAAAGGTACAACATAAACTCCTTCGAGTTTTTCTGTGTACCAGTGAGCCGTTATTATTACTTATTATGAATATAAAAAATAATATTATTTTTTGCAAACATACAACATAAGCGTACAAGTAATCAATTTTACGTCTATAATTATAATATAAAAAAAATACAAAATATGATACACATACGCGTGATACAGGCTTAGTGAGATAACACTAGGTTAGGTTAGGTTAGTTTCACAAGGGGTGCGATGTCAGACACCTCCACGTGGTGCACCCTGGGCAACCCGGCAGATTCTCTGCCGCGGGCTAATTGTCTGACGAGAGGACCCCCATGGAGGGGGGGCGTGGGATGGCCGGGCTTTGCCCGGCGGGCCACTTCGTGTGGCCACCCGCTTCATGCGGAGAAGGGCGAAGTCCCCTCTTCTTATGTTAAGAAGAGGTGTGGCTCTCGCTGGAAGCCGATTCCGGCGGCTACCTCTGGTGGTAGGGAGGATGAGGGCGAGCTTCTCGCCGTGGCGCTTCGCGCCCGTTGGGGATTTCCCCGAGCTTCGGCTCACCCGCGCGGCGGTGGATCCAGTGGGATCTGCCGTCGGGCAACCCGTTACCCGCACTGAGCGGGCCGGGGGCCCGACGCACTGAGCGTCGGACCGCGTGGAAGACAACCACAATAAAAAACCAATTCGGGGTGTAGAGCGGCGCAATTCTGTGCCGCTCCACAAAGTAGCAGAGCCAGATGGGGAGTCCGGCAACGGACGTGCCACAGGCAGGGGGTCAGCGGGAATAAGGCCTCGCTGTTGTCCCCTTCCCCCTGTCTTGTGACGGACGGAGAGCTGCTTGGGGGGTTTTTAGTGGGTAGGCCCGGGCCGTGTACGGTCTGGGGAGTCCCACATATCCTCGTGGTTTGGCTCGACCACGAGGAATGCGTCAATGCATTTTCCCCCCTCCCAAAAAAAAAAAAAAAAAAAAAGGTTAGTTTCACAAATATACAATCCATACAGGGACGACATGCAACCCCAACTAGCGGGGAATCCCACTAAACACAGAGAACCCCATTTCGCTGTAGGGTTCTCTAAAAAGACCTAAAATAAAAAAAAAATTCGGGTCCGGAGAAGGGTTGTGGTCCTGTGAATTAAGGTTGTCCTGATCCCAAACTCCCTCACAGTGATAAAAACAATCATATCGTTTACTTGGTTTACCCTACTCGATCCAAACACATTTAAGTCACCAAATGCATCAGAATCGCTTGAACAATGCAAATGTATTAAAATAAATCCCTACCCATATGCTATGAGCATGCGCTGAGGCACAAGTCAACCCTTTGTCCCTGTTACCACGACTCACTGTAATGATTAGTGCTGTGATGGTCAAGAGTTATCGATAAAAATCTGTTGTGGTGAAATCTATGTGATTTTTGTTATAACACTCGCTTTATTTAAATAGATGAACTAAGTCGGCTTCTTCCTCTTGACTTCCTATTTCTATAAAAAATGTTGTGTCTTACTTTCATTCTGAAAAAAAGTTCTGAGGCACATTTAGTCAACATTTAACATAACTATTTTGTGTATTTTGAAGGGTATTAAGACATTTCAAACGTAATAAAAATTTAAGTAAGTATATGTGAAAATAAAAATATTAAGTAGGTATTACGTTCGGTATGTAATAAACTAGATGTTCCCAAAGTGGGTGCCACGTAACCCTGGGGTACCATGGAGAGAGATCAGGGGTACCGCAAGGCGCCCCTTATATCGGTACTAAAAGCAAAATTCCAAAAAAGGTACAACAAAAATAATAAAAAGAAATAGAAAAAAATGACTAGGGTGCCGTGAAAAAATTCAAATTTTCTAAATGTGGCACAACTTGGAAAAGTTGTATTAAACTATAATTTTATGCTTTAAATTATAATAAATAATAATAATAATATAATAATATCTTTATTGTACCATAAGTTTGTTGTTTACATAAATTTTGCACATATTATAAGTAGAAAGATCTTACAAATTAATTGTAGCATCCGGTACCGAACTAGGTTGAAAACCTGTATTTCGGTAGTCGGCGCCTCAAACCTCGGTCACAAAATTAATTACTTTTAGTATTTTATACAGAATATAAAGGAACAACTAATCTAGTAAACCCTGATATACACGGTTATTTTTTTTATCACCCTGGAAAATTTAAGGGACGCTTCACGACATGGTATTAGAATGATTTAAATATAAATAAAAAAATAACCCCCCTCCTTAATTTTATATTAATTTTTTAAAAAATACAAAAAATGCTGCACTAGTTGAGAGCAGCATTTTTAGAGATTTTTTTATTTTTTTTTATTTTATTTTTTTTATTTTTTATTAATTTTTTTTATTTTTTATATAATATTGGATGTGTCCTGAAGCGTCCCTAAAATTTTCCAGGGTGATAAAAAAATAACCGTGTATAATAAAATACAAAGAAAATCTACATGAATGGAATGTATAAAATATAATTTGGTGTAGTTTATTATAACGATAAAAAATCCAATTGCAGTGTAATAATTACCATATTTTCTTGTTTCAGGTATATGCTCATATTTACCGCAAAGGTACAGTTCTATTAAAATGTGAATAGGTCATCATAATATAATAACACATAGAATATTATAACAATTTAACTACCTACGTGGTATAGTGGTTTATACTACATGGTGTTGATTGGGAGGTCCGGCGCTCGATATCCCATGAGGGCAGAAATTTTTCTGCTCAGTTTAGTTGGTGGTAGGGCTTCTGAGCCCGCTTGGATAGCTACGATAAAAACGTTAAGATTATCAGAATTACGCCCCAGATTATCCGTCTGGGGCGTCACAAACATTTTTTAACCTGGTGACCTGTCCCTAGGTGAAGCCCCAGCTTGTTTAAGCCGCAGCAAGTGGAGCACGCGCTGCCAAGTTTGTGATAAAACTCAGTCACCCCTGACGAGCCTTAAAAATGTTTGTCCCGTTAGTCACACTAAGGCCGAAAACCAATAAAACAGCGCTAATGCTCAGAAGTGAAATCACTGTAAGTGAACTGTCAGTCTGACGTTTGATAATTGTGTTTTCGGTTCAAAATGAATGTACTTGTTCTAGATGAGCAGCGGGGAAACAATGTTGTAATTAAAAATACACGAAACAGAAGTACCTATTGAGAAGCAATCGAAAACAAAATGACCGACCCTTACCAAACAACTCGACATTTGCTTTGATAAATTGATACGCTAAAACCCCGGACCGAAATCGTTGCATGCTGATAGCGCTATTAGCCTTTTAGTGTGCTTTTTAATGTAGACCGGGTGATTATAATCGTTAGCACTGTGAGCACTGTTTCGGACCGCAGCCTAAATACGCGCCGCCGCCGCACCGTCATACTCTGTAAGACCTAGAGATTATGTTACTGAAATTGTGAGATAATGAGTGACTCAAGTCCAGTCTGTCTCCGGAGGGTACGTTCGATGATTTGGCGTTTCTGGTCCCAAACGTAGGAGACAGAGAGGTTACGGAGGAAGGTTAAGCCGAAATTGGGCAAAGAACTGCTGCTATATATCCTTTTTTTCTCGGGGGGAAATGCATGACCGCACCGTACCCGCCCTTGATTAGACGACGAGCGTGTGTGGGGCTCTCCCGGCAGAGTGCCAGGCCTACCCACTAAAACCCCCGGTGTTCTTTCCGCCCTTTAGGGCGCATATAGTAGAGTCCACAACGCAATACCACTACTCACCCATCCGGTGCTGCTATTATATATCCTACAGAATACCCAAGTAAGCGGCCTAGTCAGCGATACTAAGGCTTATCGTTAAACATTATCCACTAAGGCAATAAAGGTCTTTGAAATTAGCGCTAGACAAAACATATAGCAAAAGTTGCCCACACTAAAATTTACTCCATCCCCTTTAATTGACTTATTACACGCACATAAATAACGCGTCGTAAAGTGCGACATTACCGCACTCAAGCTCGACGCCTCACTGCATTCATTAAAGTCGATAATATGGGAGTCGTAAATAATGCAATAACGACATATAATATATTTGAAACTATTAATGTAAGAGTCGCGCTCCGTCTATTTTTACGGGACCATTATATTCGTTTTTATATCAAACGACCTGTTCGATGTGACATAAAACGCCCGCTTAAAGAACTCGATATATTTGAGTGTGGCTCTCAACATTTTTATATCTGAATGAAAAAAAACTATTGATATTATATCGAATTTACAGACTCACATTTTGGACGTGTTTGACTTTCACTGGCTTAAGTGTACCTGTCTAGGTTTGTAATTGCATTAAACGACTTCGTCCGCGCGGAAATCCTTTTTTATTGATTCCCTTTACATATCACCCCCCCCCCCCCTTTCACACCCTTAAGGAATGATTTCTGGGATAAAAACTATTCTTTATCCTCTCGCACAACTCAAACTATCTCCATACCAAATTGATTCCCCCTACAAAATGCCACTCCTCTTTTCTCCCCCTTAAGGGGTGATTTCTGCGATAAAAGCTATCCTATGTCTATACCATCCAAATCGGGTCAGTAGTTTTAGCGTGAAAGCGCGATAGACAGAGAGACAGAGAGAGTTACTTTATTAGTAAGTAAGTATATTAGTAAGTAACTATTAGTAAGTATGAATATGTATTCACTAGCACCGCTGGCAAATTCACCCGCGTTAATTTCGTTTTTCCCGGGGGAATTCTGTAGCTTCCTGTAGGAAAAACAATTCTATAGCCTATGTTACTTCGTGATAATGAAGCATTCTATTAGTGAAAGAATTTTTAAAATCGGTGAAGTAGTTTTGGAGTTACAAAATACACATCTTTTCTCTTTAAAATATTATTAAGTACACATAAATTGGGTAATTACCTTCTAAGAGTCCCCGCAGACTGCAGACTTTTTATCGGCTGATAGTTTGGTCGGCTTCTTAATTTGTATGAAGATGAATGCAAGTGCGCACATTATGGCGATTAAGTATCGGCCGACTAAAAAGTTTGATGGGCTTCACAATTCCCTTCAAACTAAACGATCGGCGAACTATCGGCCGACCGCTTGATCAGTATGGCCCTCTTCCCCGCCCGCACACTGCCCGATTGTTTTATCGGCCGACTCAGCAGATAGCTTCAGTTATCAGTTCGCTCTACCTTGGATTCATGAAAGGTCGTGCGCGTGCGTCTTTGTACGTGATGGATTCGACTTTGTCGCTGCTTGTAATAACATATATCGAAAGCTTAATTCAAGAAATTGAAAAAAGACCCGCGCTCTATAAAAAAAACTTAAAAGAGTACTCCGATGTTAATCTGAAAAAAAAACTATGGGAAAAGTCTGTGAAGCAGTTGTGTAAAACTTTCCTTGCAATAATCTTTTACTATAGATGGGATGCACCCAGTAATACTATCCATTTCTCTTCTTCATCCTTTCCCTTCTTTTATATTCAAATATAAAGCAAGAAGAATAGTTCTAGGCAACATTACACACGACTGATCTCTTCACCAACTCTAGCCAATGTAATCAATCGGCCGACTATTTGTTGGCTGGTCTGCGCACTCACATCCAAACCAACTGTTTTGTTGGCCCAGTGTGCGCACTAGCAACTCAACCGGATTAAACTATCGCCCGAATATAAAATCTGCAGTCTGCGGGAACTCTAAATGTTGGGTTTTTCTTATGAAACATAATAAGATGTTACGGACATAAACAATCAAGGCTTCGCTAAAGCGCTAGTTGTCACGAAAATTAATTTGTAAACACATTAATTATTTCATATTACGCACACAGCAGTGGAATATCGGTAACTGATTTGAAGATATGGTTGCTTGGTATGACATTTTTAAGCCAATATATTTGCATTTTAATACATTCAATGGTTTTAAAGAAAAAGACTTTTTGATAAGGTGACATAAATAATAAATCACTACACAATTTTAATGTAAATGGTTCAACAAACGAATCTCTTGAAATTTTACAGAATCGGGTGGTCCAAAATGTTGCGTTGATATTTAAAGAGATTGTTCAGAACTTCAAACTCATCATTTGCTTTGAAACCAGCTCCAAATTTGCGAAAATAAAATCAAAGGTTCATACATTGATCGTTACAGATCTATTCCACAGAAAGAAGAATGGCAAACCCAGGGTCGCATAAAATATCAAGTGAAAGTCGATGAAATTCTATGCATTATATTAGACAATTATAGTTGTTCATTTCTTATAAATATGGTTTTTTTGTAAAACGGGAATAATGAGAAAATCGAAAAAATAAAACTTGTATCAAAACTCAACCACACATGCAATAACGAAACGCATAGGTAAAGTATAAACAAATAAGTTGCCACCTTAAATAATTAAATAAATATATTGTTTAAAATATTTATAAGATTGAACTATTTAATCCGTTTTTTTAAGTTTTATGTGATAACAAGTGATAAATAAACGGAATTCGATATTAATGAGTATTAAAGACAAAGATTTATTTTAATAACTTATTGTCAATAAGTCTTAATAATATAATTTATTGAAACAAATATCAAGATTATGCCTATTACTTCGGTCGGTGTGATAACATCGTTTGGCTGTTTGTCCATTAACCGCACCCTTACAACAATCATACATCATGTGGATAGGGTACCTACCCACCCTATGTTTTGTTGTCAATTGTCATCTGTACATACCTTTTTATATGATTTCGGCTGTGTAGGTAACTAAATAAGTACCTATAATTACCTATTTTTCAAATCAATTCTAGTATTAAATCATATATTATCTGTATGTAAGTTCACTGATATTTGTAGGTTATACTTATTGCAGCATAACACGAAAACCCCATTTTAAAAAAATATGCTGCAATTACCTGTTTTTTTAATTGGACTTAGACCTATCTTTTAAGGGTATTTTCATTAAGATACATAACTCCTAAGTGCGACACTGAAAATACACGGGGTTCTGCCATTCTTCTTTGTATAGAGAACCTTATTTTACTTCGCGTATGTTGGTCTCATACTGAAAGACGTTCAAATGGTTCAAGATTTAATATTAGTGATATAAGTGTACACTGACTTGACAAAGTAAAAAGATATCGATGCAATTGAAATTTTGCTCGGGTTGGTTGTATAGAGAACCTTATTTTACTTCGCGTATGTTGGTCTCATACTGAAAGACGTTCAAATGGTTCAAGATTTAATATTAGTGATATAAGTGTACACTGACTTGACAAAGTAAAAAGATATCGATGCAATTGAAATTTTGCTCGGGTTGGTTGAGTCAACTTGAGTCTTCCGTGGTCTAAATAGCATCAGCTCGGTATGTTTGGTACACACAGATTCCAGGTGGAATTTTTACTTGTACCCATACAAATATTCTAAATACGAAAGGGTGTCAGTCTGTCTGTTACCTGTTCACGCTTAAACCGCTGAACCAATTTAGATGAAATTTTCTATAGGGATAGTTTGAGTTGTGGCGAAGGATATAAGCATACAAAAATAAGCAAACCAAATAATGATTTCACGCGGACGAAGTTACGGGCAAACCCCAGAATGTTTATATTATATTGCACAATAACGCTCGTGAAAACTATCGATAAGTTCATCGACACGTGTCACCGCACTAGCTCACACCGAGACATGTCACTAACGACGTGATCGCACCCACACGGATTCCTAGCCTCAGCTGCGATAGCCTTGAGCACGGCCTGAATTCACCAGGTAATACATCAGATAGCATTAAACGAATGTATGGCCTATTTCACAGGTGTTTCATATGATGACTAGTGGTAGACTCGGTGAACTGTCTGTCTGATGCGTTACCCCTCATCAAAATAAATCGTTAACTTGCCTTCTCTGTCGAAAATAATGATAATTTATTTCCAATCACAATAACTTTCACACTTGGGCTTGCAAAGCCTGGTTCGTTAAGCTAGAGTGAAAGACGAAACCCATACTAGGACGCCCTGTGTTACAGGCTCCGGCCTCCCCCGGTTGTTTTTTAACAATTTTAATAAATAAATAAACATTTAATTGCTTTTTCTTAATGTTAACTACAAAAATGGATTTGGTGTCGCCATTTAAGCAATTTCATGCTTGTTTAGGAGACGCCGCCTTTCTAAAGAAAAATAACATTAACATTTGCGAGTATTGAAACTACCTGCTCATTTCTATGTAGACATTTTAAACAACAAACAAATTTTAAGAGTAACTAAAAATGTATTTGTATGTGTGCGTGTGTGTATATGTGTGAATTTTAAGCCATAACAAAAAATGTGTTTGTGTGTGTGTGCGTGTGCGTATGTGCGTGTGCGTGTGTGTATGTGTGTGCACATGTGGGTGTGTTATTGTGTTTATTTATACCAGCTCGTGCATGTGCGTATGTGATCTTAAGTGTCGCCGCACACGGACCACCGGCCACAGCCACAATACGCCGCCACCGGCATATTTCCTGTACTTTTCATACAATTTGTATGGACTAGCCGCACACGGTTGACGCCGGTGGTCGCCACACGCTACAAATTGTCACTGCTCGCTTTTTGTGGCCCGCACCAGCCACTAAACGCCGACACAAAACGCCGCCACACGCCACTCCCACGAATCCCAACCCCTCTCGTTACATTTGTGTACATTTGTTAAAATTGGATGTATCCAATAATTACGGTTTCGTCTTCTACAGCGACGTTTTTTTACCAGAAGCAGCGCAATTAAACCTTCTTCGTCAGAGTCCATTATGATATTGCGCGCATGGATTAAAAAATGTAGCAGCCACCGACCGCAAGTGTCGACCACCAGCCACAAGTGGCTGTCGCGCGCTTCCGCTACTTTTGTGGCCGCTTCCAGCTTCTCGTGGCGGCGTTTGTGGCTGTAGCCAGTGGCCCGTGTGCGGGGACACTTAGTGCGAATCCCTGCGTAGTGTAGGTGTAATAGTGTTACTCACCCGTAATATACATCTTGATAACATTGTGGCTAATCAAGATACTTTAATAAATTACTTATGTTTTTTGATCTTAAGTGTCGACAGCCCTACGTCAGCGTACCTCGTTTCCTCGTTCAGTGTTCACATTTCCTTTGTGTCAATTCCATAGTCAGCTGAACTATGGTTGTCACTTGAAGGTTTTTGCTCTGAGTTTAATATCGATTAACTCCGAAAGTAGGATCAAGCACCATCAAGCACCTAGGGTCCATTTAATATCTAATCTATATGCTCCTTTAATATTATTTCGGTACCCGGTATAGTAATACTTGGTATATCTATATCTACACTACATACACTATTATTATAAAGAGGAAAGATTTGTATGTATGTATGTAACAAATAAAGTCAAAAACTACTGGACCGATTTAAAAAATTCTTTCACCATTAGAATGCTACATTATCCCTCATTAACATAGGCTACAACATTGTTTTTCCTGCGGGAAAATATAAAATTCCCACGGGCAAACAAAAACAACGCGGGCGAAGCTGCGTATAGTCAAGCTAGTTGATATATAAAAATTAATTTAACGGTCCCAGTACCACGCCGGATATTACCGAACAGTTTTATTTTGAAGAAGCTAATTGACGCTGTTAATGTTTAATCAAAACGGTGAAATTTTATGGCACATCATTAGGTTAATTGGGTGGTGACGTCATAATTATGAACGCTCAATTAAACATGTTATGGGAAACGTTTTATGTTAATTGTAATGGTTGATAAACGGAGTCTGTATATTAACTCCTTGCTCGAGTATATTTAGTGGTTTTTAGGGTTCCGTAGTGAACAAGGAGCCCTTATTATAGTTTCGTCATGTCAGTCTGCCTGTCCGCGGCTTAACTCGGAGAATCTTACTAGTAGAAAGCTGAAATTTGGCATTATTCATCACGTTGATAGAGTAGTAAAATAAAATTTTGAAAAAAGTTAGGGTGCCTACCTCCCCTACGTGTAAGTAGGATGATTTTTTGTTCTCTTCTTTCCCTTGGTGTGGGGTAAATATTAAAATTTAAAGTTCTAATTTGTTAGAGTCAGGTGTGCCCCCTGCCAGCTAAATAGTATAATATGGATACGTGAAAAATTCACAGTAGTAGTAGATATACAGGATGTCACATTTAGATCGGTCAGTATGGGCAACTCTGTAACTATAAGACATACAAAAATCTATTCTTAGGAACCATGTCATTGATTTTAGTGACAAGGCTCTAAGAGGCTGACAACTGTTCATCGAGCCTCACTTAAAGCTTTTTTACCAAAACCTGTTTAATATACAGTAGTTAAATTATTATAATATATTTTTGAGAATATCCATGTCCCCAAAACAAATTTGAATTAAAAATTTCTCGATAGAAACAATGTGAAAGACACCCATCAAAAACAGCTTCCAGAAGAAAATCTGAGTTATTTAACAAAGGTTTATTTTATGATTTTCAGGGAATTAACTCGTTACACTTAATTTGATAATATTGATGTTTCATCTTCAAATAAGTTACTAGTTTATTTAAAATAAAATTATGTTGATTTTTTCGCTCAATTTCAATAATGCACCGCGCCCTTAATCCAGTAGAAACTCATTTCTCAATGTCGTTAGCGTTACTCAGCCTCATAAGGAAAAAATCTGAAAACTTGAAATATGTATATTGTAGTTACTAAATTAATTATAGAAGTTAGTACGAAACTTTTTTTTTCATATAACCTCTTCAAATTGCTTTGTTAGATGTTTGAATACAGCAGAAATCTAGCCAAGTTTTTAATAGGAACATGCTTATAAATGGCCATAGTTTTTTTGGGAAAAATTGAGCAGCTATTGCCATTACCCAGGAAGGAAACGGGGGACTGCGTTTATATGGAAAAAAAACGGCCCGTATGATTTCCTCCCAAGTTTAGTTTGCTCAACTACGTATTGAATATGCACCATGTTACATCATAGTCTGCTAAGGTCACAACCATGCAATATGAACCGTGGTATTTATTAAATACCTGACGACAAATCGACGGAGTAATTTTAACGACGACACGCAAATACGAATAGTTTTGTGCACACCTAGCGACCTGTGTTGAAATATTTGAATAGAAGTCTTCGTTAATAATTAAACTTTTCTATCTTACAAGTTCGCGAAGGCTGCGTGAAGTATTTGCAAATATCTACTACTTGTATTATTACACGACTTTTAATAAACTTTATAAGTCTACTAAGAAGTCGTGTAAATATAAGTCAAGTCAAGTTATCATTTGTCTCGCTGAATAATTATTGTCATGTATAATCACCAACCCGCACTGGCCCAGCGTGGTTGACTAAGGCCTAATCACCCTAACATAGGGTAGGATCGAGCCCCTCGGTGGGGACGTATATGAGCTGTGATGATGATGATAATCAGCAGGCGTAGCACGAGCCGCAAGACTGGACTTGAGTCACGCATTATCTCACAATTTCAGTGACATAATCTCTATGTCTTAAAGAGTAGCACGGTGGCGCGTATTTAGGCTGCGGTCCAAACAGAAAATAGCGCTCACAGTGCTCACGATTATAATCGCCCGGTCCAAATTAAAAAGCACACTAAAAGTACTAACAGCGCTATCAGCATACTTAAGATTTCAGTCCGGGGTTTTAACGTATCAATTTGTCAAACCAAATGTCAAGTTAAAATTTGGTTAGGGTGGGTAGGTCATTTTGTTTTCGATTGCTTCTCAGTATTTTTGTTTTGTGGATTACTATACTTACAACATTGTTTTCCCGCTGCTCATCCAGAACAACTACATTCATTTTGACGGCTAACGTTAGCGTGCTCACAACATTTCGGGATGCGTTTGAGCGCGCAAATTTTTTTTTTTTTTGCAAAAAACGTCGCCTCTACTCTAGGATTTTCTCCTGTGTCGTGGGTGCATTTACAAACATAGAATATCACATGCACAATTGCACATACGCCCAGACCGGAACAAATTTCTGTAGGCCATACAAAATATTTGTCCCGTACGGGAATCGAACCCGCGACCCGTTGCGCATTAGGCGGTCACTCGACCTATGCGCTAACCGTGTAGTCTGCGCTGATAGTAATTTTTATTGATTTTCGGACCGCAGCCTTAGTGTCACTGACGTGATAAAAATTTCTTGACGCTCGTCAAGGGATACGTGTGATTGAGTTTTATCACAAATTTCTTGGCAACCTGCTAATGAGATTGAAGGTGAATGACATCGTAGTTATGACAGCAAATATTTCCTGGACTTCTTGGAGCTGAGGCTGAAGATACAAGGGCGAATCCAGAATTTATTTCTGGAATACAGAATTTATTTCTGGAGTCCAGAATTTATTTCTATTTAATTTAGCTGTAGTGATAAGTTGTCTCGATTTAATAACAATTAAATACATATAATTTTAGGAAATCATGGCACGTTGTTGGTAGCTCGCCCTGAAATTATAAGAGTACATTAGGTTCTTTTTAAGTTTTGACCTATGTTCCTATAGTATCTCGTGAAAATAATTTATGTTTGTGTTCATACGTTCATTGTATTCCATTTTTATTGTAATTTTTTTAATGTCAGAAAACATAACCATGTTTGACACAATTTTTTAACTCTACCGCGTATTTGGTTACTTTACTGTTTTAAACGATCTTGCTAAACATCAAATTACGTCATCAATTTTAACAAGAACATTCGATTGAGATTAGGAAAATCTGCACTCATTTTCTCTAATGGTGGTTGCTATAAAAAAGAACAAAACCATAATATCTAGTTAGTTCTATGATTGAAAGATCTTTTAGATTGGATGGCTGGCAATATCATTATAAGATCGGACTGCGACCAAGCGAGCATAATGGGCCCTGCCAAACAGCAGACACATAGCGCACCTGACTTTTTTATCAATTCAATGCCGATGTATAGCGGTACAGCTCGTTATCTCCACATTATTAGGGTTGTCGATACACGTGAATGATTAAATTTTCAATTTTTGAATAAATTTATATTGTATTAGCTTTACTTTACGCAGCGTTGTTTTTGTTTTCCCGTGGGATTTTTATATTTTCCAGTAGGAAAAATAATTTGTACCCTATGTTAATCAGGGATAGTGTAGCATACTAATCGTGAAAGAATTTTTGAAATCGGTCCAATTTACATACATACAAATCTTTCCTCTTTATAATAATAGTGTAGATAAATGTTTAGTGAGAATATAGTGAGACCACCCGGTTTATCTGGAGGTCCGGGGTTCGATTCCCCATAAGGGCAGAAGTTTTTCTGCTTGATGGTAAGGCTTCTGAGCCCGTCTCTTTTTTTTTTTTTTTTTTTTTTTATGGATGGCCCGGCAAATGACCTCCTCCCGCCTGATGTTAAGCGGTGAAAGAGGCCCAAATGAGTTGACAGATAGAGTAGGGACGACATCCACTCTCCTACCTGCCCGCCCCTTGCCGGCCCAAAAGATGCTTTTTCTCGCTAACTATCACCGTCTTATCCAAGTTTGTCGCCATTATAACAATATTTATAATATTGATGTGTTCCGATAATTAGAAATAAGAGAGCCAGTTCGTCAGTTGTTGAGGAGTCCAGGTGAAGCTCGCTTCTACCTTCGGCCTTATCATCGCTTACCATCAGATGAGATAAAGGCCAACCTCTCTTGTGTATAAACAACGAATGTGAAATAAGGTTGAAAATAAATAAAATTGTTAACTCAAAATAAAGATAAATAATTACGTACATACATACACAGCTCGTATACTAATACTACGTCTAAAAAGGATTGGTGGGATATTGTAAAAAAAGCCAATCAGAAAGTAATTAACTATAGTTAACACGTTCGCATGAAGTCAAAAATCAAAATTGAAATTCAAATATAACTTTGAACTGCCCAAATTTTTTAAACTACCTTTTTCTATTCAGTACGTCTTTTAGTTAGAATAAATTATGAGGGAATGTTCTTCTCCTAATCCTACCAGAAGACTAATGCGTAGCTATTAGGAAAGCTTTACAGTTAACAATAACGATTCAGCCCATTTTTGTTAGCAACAAAATGCACCTATAGACATAGAACATAACAGATTCTCAAATTACGCTATAGGTGCAGAAATGCCAACGGCATACTACATAATCGAACATTCTCCTAAAGGTCCCAAGATTACCTCAAGACAACGGGTCAGGAGGGCGCAACAGACACCGTATCTATTCCACAGCGACAACCCTATTATCATTCGAACAGTAAACGCGATCGATTCCTGGAAGAGGTCGTTGAAGCGCCGAATTTATCGATTATTATTCGTTCCGAATAATGCGTGGATTTATTGCAGAGTGACACGACAAAAATGTTTGTTATTAAAAAAGTAATGAACAAAAAAGTGGTCGCTTTTTCGTGTTGTACGATGTGCATTAATATTTTTAGGAATTGGGATGATGACTGAATTGTAATTTTTATATCTCGTCATTAAATATGAAAGTACCGTGGAAAAAGATGCAGTCCTGTGAAATTAGAATTAAAATCGGCTTAGAAATACATTAAATACAAGCATTTTAAGTTGTTAATTTGAAGGCGATTAGACAGAGAGATCCGACATCAACCGTGACGTCATTGTTGGGTACGGCCATATAAACTCCTTGTAAATTGCCGTTTTGCTAGAAAGAGATGGAGAAAAATCTTTAATACCTTTTATCTTCGTTGTTTTTATAGTTATTCGAAAACCGATTTTTTCTTTCTGTTTATTATATGAATGAGCTTCTATTAAAGCAAAAAAAAAATTTTTGTCATCTAGCCTATTATTGTAGTTTTTCTTTCGGTCTTCGGATTTCAGATGAGACTATTGCACTTCGAAATTATCATACAAAATATCTAAAATATTATATGTATGTTATTATGCAAGACATGGTTAAGGTAATGGTTGTAACAATTTTGTGAAAATTTTATTTAAACTCCACTGAATAGTAACCCCAACATGCCTTAATGTGAAAGCTTGAAACCACATCGCTCGGTGAATATTGACGAAATTAATTAACCCCAGTTTAAATTATAATCCACTTTTAAGGTTAAAGTCCCACACTTATCTTTTCCTATAAGGGCAAACGTTTTTCAATTTAGTTTCATTGATATTAAAACTTCTGACTAAGCTACCTTGATGGTTCATCTATCTATACTTAGTAATATCATAAAGCTGAAGAGTTTGTTTGTTTGTTGGAACGCGCTAATCTCAAGAACTACTGGTTCGAATTGAAAAATTATTTTTGTGTTGGATAGCTCATTTATCGAGGAAGGCTTTAGGCTATCTATCATCACGATATTGTTATTTTCGGACATCCACGCGAACGAAGTCGCGGGCACAGCTAGTTTGTAAATATTAATTAAATTTACGCGCTTGTGTGTTTCCCACAAAACTATATTTCCTTCATACTCACAGGTTGGCAGCCAACCACCTTTGTGTACACTATCGTCGAGGAACTTAGTGGCGCATTGGCGCGTGCGCACAGCTAACGATTGCTACGGTTAAGCAACACTGTCTGTGGTCAGTCCTATGATGGGTGACCGAATTACGAAACATCTCGAGCTCCTCCGTGCTTCGGAAGCAGTGGGTCCCTGCGCCTGATCTCTCCCCAGTCGTGTCGGCTAACTCTTCCACCGGACTATGTGAGTGAAGGAACATAGAGAAAGAAAGAAATCTCTGTTGAGATTTGCCGCCATGGCCGAATATCGGTTTGGGGACATTGTAAAAGTATTTTGTGTAACTACACAATCGCATTTGTACCTACTTTGTGTAAAAATTTTCCTTCTCTTGAAGAAATTTCGCAACAGACAACCAAACCTTTTTGTGCCTGCATGTATATTGTTTGTGCTGTCTTATTTGTATTTTTTTGTGTAAAATAATATACTTACTTATGACTTACATAATCGATATCTCAATAGAAACAATGTAAGTTTTATTTTTCAATACGACCGGGTTCGATTCCCGAACTGAGTACAAGATTTTTTTTAAATGTATGTATGCAGTTTTCCTTGTCATTAAAATCGATGACATGGTTCCTAGGACCAGATTTTTGTATCTCTTATAGTTACAGACTTGCCCATAATGACCGATCTAAATTAGACTCGATTAGCGCAGTAGCGAGTGATTGCCTACTGCGCAACGGGTCGCGGGTTCGATTCCCGTACGGGACAAATATTTTGTATGGCCTACAGAAATTTGTTCCGGTCCGGGCGTATGTGCATGTGATATTCTATGTTTGTAACTGCAACCCACGCCACGACACAGGAGAAAATCCTAGTGTGGGGCGACTTTTTTTTTTAAATTGCCACTCCACATAAGTTCCTAGCTATGTACTCGTACGTTTTTTTAGCAGACGCAGACTGGCAGGCGGATAGATGGATAACGAAGCTACCCGAATATTTGATATAAATTTTAGCTTGACATCTCAACGCGTTCCCGACAAAAGAAGGGTCTTAGGCAGGTGGACTACAAAGTTATCTAACAACGATTTCTTTTTTTACTTTTAAGGTACGCTGCTTTAAAAATGAGTAATCAAACCTTAAACCTCCAGTCAGGTGGTCTCAACCAGACAATGCCCAAACTTCAGCTCGTGTGAACCTGAGCAAAGCTAAACAGGTCAGCCGCGCGAATGAAACGCCTTGCAAATGTTTTCAATTACGTTCCGTTACCAGCCCGGGGCAGAACATCCTGACCTTTGGCCGGCCAGCCAATTGACCCGGGAGCTGGCGACACCTTGCTAGCGAACGTTTTATTGTCACCCGCTAGCTCCTATGACTTAGGTCCATCGTTTATTGATTATTTCAGTCTTTTTTGCACTAATATAAAGAGCAGGGGGAGGTCTTGACGCAGCAAGGCATTCTCTACCAGTCAACCAAGAACGACAAGACGAAGATAAAATTGAAATAAGAAATATATTATGGAGTTAGATTAGATACAAAAAAAATCAACCACGGAACACGCCGCTTTTAAATTTACTTAAGGCGCTACACGCTTAAGGTTGGATTAATTGAATTAATTACATATAAATTACAAATTAACGCTGATTGTAACATCTTATGATCGATGTGTCATTGACTTAAAACCTCTGTATACCTACGTGAATTTGCATGCTGATATTGGTATTGGCTAAATAAGTAAGAACTGGTAATGTGACTAAGAACTCAATGTAACCCTATTGTAATGTTTTCAAGCAATTTCAATTTACTGTGCCGCCACAAATATAAAACACACAGTTCTCAAATTCATATATGATATTGTTGAACATATTATCTAAACATTCATAAAGACAGAAACATGATTAATAATATTTCACTCGATAGAAAAAAATTCCAAAGATCACTCTGTTCAATATATTAAAACAGCTGTGAATCAGAAAATACAATAATAAACGACATCAAAGTTTTAACAATAGGTGTGCATTTTTATTGTCTAGACATCTGCAAAAATACATTTTTAAATAAAGCTCAATTATTGTTTACAAAATGACCAAAAGGATATTGTGATCCGCTGTCATTTTACTTTATCGCCTACTCGCTTGATACGCAACCAAGCTGAAACATTACCCATTTTCACGTGGTGCTTTGTGAGAAACACAGGACACGTCATTTACACAACACGATATTTTAAATATACAGGTAGTGTTATTCTTTATCACCCCGGATAATTTAAGGGACGCTTCAGGACACGGTGGTGGAATGATTTAAACATTAATAAAAAAATAACTCACCTTTTTGAATTTTATATTATTTTTTCTAAAATATCCAAAAAATGCTGCACTATTTTATATATGCTACAGTGCAATATTTAAAAAAAAAAATATTTATTTTTTATATTATGTGGATGTGGCCTGAAGCGCCCCTCAAATTTTCCAGGGTGATAAAAAAGTATACAGGTGAAGTTTTAAGACAGAGTCAAAGGCGATGTCCTCTTTTGTATGGATGCTGGGTTTTGCTAACTAAATGAAACGAAACTATGCCTGTTATAAAGGTTTAATATTTAGTGTCCTAAAACTGTGAAAATCATGATTTCAATAGTACTCACTTTTGAAAAACTCAAAGTGCAAAGTAGTCAAATCACGGACCTGTGGCACTATAGCACACTGAAACTGCTACAGTGTACAATGAGATGAGCCATCACGAATATTCGTGTTTCGATTTCCTGATAAAACTTCGCGATAACAGTGGGGCTAGCACGCAGGAGAATCGAAAATCGAATCGAAATCCGAATCAAGGAGTTTGTATGGCAATTTTATTAGTTCTGCTACTCACCGCCGTGGCGCTAATAAAATTGCCATACAAACTCCTCGATTCGGATTTCGATTCGATTTTCGATTCTCCTGCGTGCTAGCCCCACAGACGTTTGATGCAAGCCAAAATAATCGCATTCGTGACTAGACAACTTGTCCAGACAAGTGTTGCGAGGACGCAACGCATGTTATCTCGATGTATTTGCCACAGCATCTAAGTGCCACCATGCGGATTTTTTTAATATAACTTAGTTGGCAAACAAGCAAACTGCCTATCTGATGGTAAGTGGTAACAGTCACCTATAATACATGTGGCTCTTGTGAGATCCGCAGCAGAACTGCAACCCCCACAAGAACCACATTGTACGTTGTACGTTGACATCAGATGTAAAGTCCCAGTAATTTCACTGCCATACCTTATCCTTCAAACCGGAACACAGCAATGCAAGCACAGCAGCTTTGCGGCAGAAATAAGTAAGACGGAGGTACCCAAGCAGACGACCCTGGTACAGAGTCTTCCTCCGATAATGTAATTACCCATAAAATGGGAATAGATCATGAATTACGCAGACAACGATCTTAGAACAGTGTATTTGTTGCGTTGTGATCCTTTCTCTGTTAAGACGACCTCTTGCTTAAACCAGTTTCCTCATGTTGCGGAGCAGTCGGTCGGAACTTGTAAAACCTTTGGGATCTTGTGATATTAGATGTACTTCGACAAGGTAATGCGACACTTTACGACGCGTCGTAAACATCACTTTGTCTGTCCCGTAATGTGGTCATCCTAATAAAAGGGCTATAATAAACAAATTGGATGAAGGTGGCTGGAAGCAGATACAGATGTAGGAAACTGGGATGAGGTCTATGTTCCAAAAAAGGTCATTATAGATAGAACAATAAACAAAAATTCCATTGGCCAAGCTAAGTTTGTCCTTTTTCATATCTCGGTAAATAGATTTAAAGGAGTAAGTATAGTTTTAGGGTTCCGTACCATAAAAGAAAAAAGCGGAAACCCATATGGGATCACTTCGATGTCCGCCTGTCCGTCTGTAAAGACCGTTTTTCTCGGAAACGCGTAGAGATTTCAAGATGAAATTTATATCAAATATTCTGATGTACGATCTCTTTCAGCTATGAAAAATCAAACTTAAATAATTCAAAGCCATGAAAAGATCATCGTTTAAGTCGCATGGGTTCGATATATTCGCTAATTTTGCGATTTCACAGAGATATCAAAACGAGGGTAAGGAGGGTGCTTCCTGTTGACCTAGAATCATGAAATTTGCCAAAAAGCAAGATCTTACAGCAAATTTTAGGGAAAAATCTGAAAATTGTCAAAAACTTATGTATTTAAATAACTTTGCACGGATCCCTCGGTGCGCGAGTCGATCTCACACTTGACAGGTTTTTTATTCTATTATTGCAGCTTAGCGTGGGTTTCGGGATTCTGATTAACTGACGAGTTCACGGGGATCCCCTAAAGGGTCGAGCCAAGGGATCCTGGTGGACGAACTCACGAGTTCCGTTACATAACCTACCTTACCTTACCTCCGTGGTACCAGTGTTGACGTGGGTCTGGTTTGATTCCCCATGGGAGCGGAAAGGAGAACAGCCACTTTGTATGGAGCTCTGGTACCAATGTCAAAGTAATTGTACAACTATTAAATGTATATCATTTTATAGCTTATTACAATAGAAAAAAAGTGGCGTTAATTTAACTTCATTAACAAGTGGGGTTCATTTATAAATAGGCGCTTTAGACAAAGTACTTTAGAGGTTATTTTATCGAACAGCTGTGGCAGTATTATATTTAGAGACTATAAGCTTGATATTTATGGTGGATAACACATGCAATGTTATTGTGTAGCCATTTTCCTAATTATTTTACTAGAAAGCAATAAACTATGATCACTAATAAATACTGTAGCATATCTACAGTTTTTTTAATCACTCCAGAATAGATTGACAAAGGAATCTACTGTTCATACAGCCATTATTTTAGAAATTAAAAACTCATATTTTATGCTTTTTATCATGGCTTAGAATATTTTTAGGATCAAGGAAAGGCTTAGAAATGACGTGGATGTCAGTTTTTGTTTTAGTGGTCATCATAATACACGAGTTTTTGAAAAATAAATATATGTTTCGTTTTACGCAACGTCCAAAGAGTTTCTTTTCACAAAAGACATAAATGGATATTAAAAATGTTTCCTGCTGTTTCCGACTACATGGCATATATCAAAATTATCCTTGAAAAACAGCAAATATAATGGTATTTATTATGTAGCTGTACAACTCTGGTACCATTTTGGCTGGTCTCCTTTCTCTGCTTGGTTTAGTTGGGGCTTCCCGTCTGGCTAGCTACGATGTTATCTAAGTATGACGACATAGTAACAATATTAAATAATATTGTTGTGTTCCGACAATTAGAGTTGAGATACCCAGTTCCTCAGTTATTATTAATAATAAACACTTTATTGCATACAAAAACTTAACATCTTCAAAAATATAGTAGATATATGTACAAGATAGGTGGCCTTATTGCTAATGAGCTATCTCTTCCAGGCAACCTTGGGCTAGGGATATACTGAGAGGAAATGTTAACGAAGAACTGGTGCAGACGTCGTGAAGAATACAATGAAGGACTATTTTAGCTATGGATTTAAGGATAGGTAGTGATTTCGGACTTAATTCTTAAAGGACTCCAGCGTGCAAGCTCTCTTAATACTCTCAAGGAGAGAGTTCCATAGCCAGACGACTGTGGAAGGAGTTATTGTGAGAATCCAGTTGAAGCTCGCTTCCATCCATCCATATCGTGACTTATCATCAAGAGAGATAATAATATTTAATAATAACAACAATTTTTTTTAAGGATAATAATAAAAAAATGAAAATCAATGAATCATTGCATCATGCATCATTTGCAAAACAATTGCGAAAAAAGTACCAACCCTGTCTTTGAAAATTATTGGAGGGTGAATCGACTAGGATGCAACAAATCAATAGTGTGACACGCAACGCAACATTACATTACACGTTACATTGTACATTATACTATCGTTATCACAGAAAATCGAACGGTTTGAGTAACGGCCGACACAGAATGATCAACACTTCGTTGCATAACAATGTAAATTGAATATTCCTAAGCTGCGGTCACACAGAGGTGTTTGATACCACTACAGACAGACTTTTGTTTATTTGTTTTCTGCCTGGTTGTTTTTTGAATCTTACTTATCATGATTACATCATTCGAGACTCCCACTATTAAGGGTAGGCCCCAAAGATCTCTGAACTGATTGGTCCTGCAGTGTTTTCATGCTGCTGGAACTTCAGTCAGCTCCAATCAATGCGCCCTACCCATTAAGGCGCGTCAGTTTTTGGACTTTTAAGCGACCTTAATTCTCCAGCGGATTTTGTTATTTTTGATACAATGATGCCAGGAAACTTAAGAGCCGAGCCTTCTTATAAGGCCCAGTTAGCAGGCACATCTCCGTTCTATAGGTTTAAATGACTAGGTGCATAGATTCTGACAGAATTTTTAACAGCACACTTAGTTTGACGTTAATGAGTGTGCCTTATGTTTAAGATTTAACTATCATTTGCAATTCCACAAGCATTTTTTAGTTTTATAAAAAACATATATATTATGTACTGTACGGTGCAGTAAAATATATTTTGGCATATTGATTTTTTTTATGTATGACCCGGCAAATGACCTCCTCCCGCCTGATGTTAAGCGGTGAAAGAGGCCCAAATGAGTTGACAGGTAGAGTAGGGACGACATCCACTATCCTACCTGCCCGCCCCTTGCCGGCCCAAAAGATGCTTTTTCACGCCTCTTTTGAAGGAACCCATGTTGTAGGATGGAGGAAACACGTGCGCAGGTAGAGAATTCCAAGTGTGAGATGAACGACAGAAGAAGGAATCTTGGAATTTCTTGGTACGGTGTGAAAAGGAGGACACAGTGTACGGATGACTCCGAAGGCCCTTACGCGTGTGGAATGTTGTAATCCTTTGTTGTAATGTTGAAGATTTAAAACATCAATAAAAAAATTGGATCTTTCCAATTTCTTACCTGTCATAGAGATAGATGGTATAGAGACATTTTTATGTAGGCATTTGCTTACATTTTACTTATGGTTGAGGTGTATAGACATTTGAGGTTTCTATCAAATAACTAATTGTTAAATATCTTACAAAATGTTAGATTGTTTGCATTTTGTTTGACGTTAATAAGTACCCGTGTAATTGAATAAATATTTTTGAGATAGAGAACTAACTCATTATTTCCAAGTGAGCACGTATACACCAGCCCTTACTGTACGTGGGTGCGACACCGGAATCGAACTGGCAACTCACCTCTGATTTACTAGAACACGGCGCAGGACCCTTTATAAATCGCTCACTATCAATACAGATAGCTATTTCGTCTTCCGTGTGTTGGACTCTGCTGAATTTAGAATTCAAATTTAAATTCCTTTATCTCCAATCCTATTCCAGACAAGACGAGAAACTGACCCAAAAGATATATTGAATCTTGTGGTTCTTTTTTGTTACTGTCGTAAAACCTAAGTTAATGAAATAAAGACTTCAATGTTAATAAGTACGTATAAAAATTCAATTTAGAAATCTTCGCAATCTTCTGAAAATTGTTTAATAATAAATAAAACTTCAAATTTATATTTATAACTTCATTTTCTCTCGATATCAAAAATTCTTTTTTTTTCGATTTATTTCTTTGGCATTTCAACGTAGTTATTAAATTATATTTATTCTCATTTCAAAACAACCTACATTAACCTACACAACAAGCAGCAGTGCCTGCACTGCTGTTTTCCGGTTTGAAAGGTGAGATATAGCAGTGAATTTACTGGGTACCGTGACTTTACATCTTATGTCACAAGTTGGCAACGTACACTGTGGTTCTTGCGGGGGTTGCAGATTTACTGCAAATCTCACAAAAACCACATGTACTATGGGTGACTGTTACCACATACCATCAGGTAGGCAGAATACTTGTTTGCTAACTTAGTTGTAAAAAAAGAACTAACCTAACGCTCGTAGTTTCGCCCGTATCATTTTTATTTTTCCCTTGGAAAATTTATATTTTCCTGTAGGAAAAACAACTCTATAGCCTGTGTTACTCACCGACAGTGTAGCATTCTATTAGTGAAAGAAATTCTAAGATCGGTCCAGCGGTAGTTTCGAGTTTGTTCATTACAAACAAAAGTGCATACTTACAAATCTTTTCTCTCTCTTTATAATATTAGTACAAATTGTAGGCAAAAACCTCGTAAGCATTTTTATCTGTAAATTGTTGGTCATCTATTTATAATTCAATTGAGCGCAGAATTCCGATTCGCACCGCATGAAATCACAAAAAAAACAAACAATGACGGCTTAATTGCAGTCTAATGGCCGTTGAAACCAAAAGTGGGAGTGACGTCACACGTTTCTACACGTCAGCAATTAAAAAATCATTAAGAGTAATCATGGAGTAACCATTAGCATAGACTTTAACAACGTTCCTATATACTACGCGTAAGGTTCGAAATCGTATATCAGTTGTTTGTGATCTCTCTAACGATATCCCATACTTGGTCAACAGTTCTAGGGAAAGTTAAGATTTGTTTTGAAGGACAGTTGAAAATTACTGAGTCTTGTAGCAATTGCATTTGTGCTAGATCTCAGATACATCATCACAGCTCATATACGTCCGCACCGAGGGGCTCGAGCCTATCCGAAGTTAGGGTGTTTAGGCCTTAGTCAACCACGCTGGCCCAGTGCGGATTGGTTGACTTCACATACACCTTTGAATTTCTTTGCAGTTGAATGCAGGTTGCCTCACGAACCACGATGTTTTCCTTCGCCGCAGGGGCGTGGGATAAATGTATATATGAAATTCGAAAAACGAAAAACACTTCGGTACATGGCAGTATCGAGCCGCGGACCTCCCAATTAGAAGGCCAGTGCCGAGTCCAAAGCGCCACCGACGACCCTCGGTCGACGGATGACACAAAACAGGGAACATTGTTATTATGGCGACTAACTTAAGTAAGATGATTGTAGCCAGGCTGACTTCTCGCGTTCATATCCTATCTATCCCCGGATTTGTTAGCTGGAGACAGAATTTTGTCGTATTTTTAATGGAGCTAATATCCAATAAGGGAAATAATAAACCGATCGAATAAAAAAACAGGTAGCGACTGATGATGAGATACTATTTTAATAACTTGAGCGGTATGAATTTGAGTAAGTAAAAGAAATTAGAGCCAAAGTGCTCTGCTCATTATGGTATTTTTCAATGTGGTTTTTCTATTCGAAACACCTCATTTAAGATAAAATGCCGCTCAACATAAATAAATAATTTGCCAAATACTGAAAAAAATGCAGGACATAATATTTGTTTGAGTGTCACTCAAACAAATATTAGGTCGCTCAAATATTATGAAGCTTCTCATTTTGTATTTGAAGTAACTCGAATGAATGTTTATAAGTTACTGTTCTGTTCATTTATCATCATTCGCAGTCAGTCACTCACTTAGTAATACAATAACCCAAATTAATTATTTTTGTATCTTAAAATTTTCATTTACAGTCACTCGTTTAAATACTACCCGTCAAATAACTATCGCTAATAACCAAATTCTCGGACCATCTACCGCAGTGTCCCAAGACGAAAGTCTTCAATTCGTGCGTGTTGCCAGTGATGACATACGGAACTGAGACGTGGCCGCTTACAATGGGTCTCATAAGAAGGCTCAAAGTCACTCAAAGGGCAATGGAGAGGGCTATGCTCGGGGTTTCTCTACGTGATCACATCAGAAATGATGAGATCCGAAGAATAACTAGAGTTACCGACATAGCCCAAAGAATTGCAAACCTTACGTGACAGTGGGCAGGACACATCGCTCGTAGGACTGACAGCCGATGGGGCGGAAAGGTCCTCGAGTGGCGGCCGTGTACCGGGAGACGCAGTGTTGGTAGGCCGACCGACGATCTGGTGAAGGTCGCGGGAAGCCGCTGGATGCGGCTTTCCGAACACGTGTAGAGTTAACTTTTTTCTTACTTGTATTCACATAGATCCTAATTATGGTCGGGGTGTATGTACAGTAAGCTCCTTATCAAGCTATACTATTTGAGCTTTGGACTGTTTTCCTTACTATACATACAATGCTTAAATAATACATAGCTTATCTTAATTCCAGTTATTTTTTTTTTGACGTCAATAAGTGCCTGTAAAGGTTTATATTTAATAAATATTTTTAAACTTGAGTTTGAAATCCACACATAGAATATTAAAGTGAGAAAACCGAACAGGAAAAATTCTAGGAGAAGGTACCTCTGGAAGTAGGCAATCTCAGATCGAAAATAAAAGGGATGGATGATGAAACATTATTAGATGTTCTTGTAGTTACTGATAATACAACCTTCAACATAACCGATGCACAATTGACACTTTCATCACCAATGTCGCAATATTCTCGTTGAATTTAGTTAACAGATTCAACAAACACGAATGAACCAGTACTGAGTTATCTGTAGTCTGTTCAAAGGTCAGATATGTTCGGGGCCTATTATACTATCCATGTCATTCATAGCTTGGACTGTAGTTAATTAATGACTAGCGACCCGACTAGGGGACGTATATGAGCTGTGATGATGATAAAGTTAGACGATTAAAGTTAAAAAACGTCACCCCACACTGGGATTTTCTCTTGTGTCGTGGGTGCAGTTACAAACATAAAATATCACATGCACATACGCCCAGACCGGAACAAATTTCTGTAGGCCACACAAAATATTTGTCCCGTACGGGAATCGAACCCACGACCCGTTGCGCAGTAGGTAATCACTCTACCTTTGCGCTAACCGTGTCGTCTAGATGAACTCTAGATGCTTGTCTTCTTGTTTTGCTGGTTTTCTTGCTGGTTCTTTCCAGTACAAGGTCTCCCGCCGTAGACTTGTGAACCAATGGCGTAGCTTCTTTGACGTTCAAAAGTGATTGTAAAATCCCAATTGAATAAAGGATATTGAATTTGAATTTGTCTTAGATCTGAAAACCTAGTACCTACTTCCCAAGTTAATCGATTTTAGCCTGAAAGCGAAAACTTTCAAGTGACAACCATAGTCAAGCTGACTATGGAATAAACAAAAGAAATGCAAACACTGAATGAAGAAATAAGGTATGCTGATATAGGGCTGTTGACACGTAGAATCAATAAATTATTTATTTTGTTTCTATGGAAAAAAATAGCTTGATTAGCACCAATATTTTTTCCTAAAGCATCTATGGAAAAAAATAGCTTGATTAGCGCCAATATTTTTTCCTAAAGCATCTCCACTTCTGACGGATATATACCCCGACATATTTCAGCGTTTCGCTATACCCTGAATAAACCATCCGGAATAAATTATCTAACTGATCGTGAAAACTGCTTAAAAGATCTAAACCTACAAAAGTAGACGGGAAAGGCGGGAAGCGCCTTTGATTTATACTATGTAGAGAAAATAAACTATTTATGCAGTAAGATCACTAAGTAAAGCATTGTGGATAGGGTTGCCAGATAGCCGGAACCCACCGGGATCGTCCCGGAATTCGAACGTATTTCCCGGGTGCCGAATATCCCAAAAATGTCCTGCAATTTTAAAAAACGCATACAAAAAAAATATTTTAGCTAGACCACGGTTAAAACACCGTATGTAAATAAATTCCCAAATTCGCACGTGGAAGTGAAATCCTATTTTGACATAATAATCTAGAGACGATATAATGAAATTCTATACGCTTGCTAGGGTTTTCTTTAAAATAGATTTTTTTTATATATTATAGTAGGTAAAACCATTGGTAGAGGGGTTATCGGTAATGGTCATTGAGCGATAATGGCACGGGGGGCAGCTGATGTAGCATTATTTCGCTTCACGAACAAGGGCTCCTTTTCTCGCGTCATTATATGTTTATGGTATGAAGATTGAAGGTACTATACGATTGCAGTGCCTACGTTGCAACGTGTTCTAGAATTTTACGCATTCTAGAACACGTTGCAACGTAGATAGATAGGCAATAGATACTGTTGCTTTATATTATCTGTGACATAGTCAAAGTCAAAGCGAAGCAAACAGTGCGTTTTGAATCTGAAATACCAATGAGACCCAATACTAGAGTCATATTTTCTTTATAGTAGGTCAAGCAAATGAACCCATTCCACCTGGTGGTAAGTGGAAATAGAGTTCAAGTTCGAATAGCTATTGCGGAAGAGAGATTACATGCCGCACTAGCCACCCTCACCTTGCCGAACTGCAAGGTGCTTCTTCACGCCTCTTTTAAAGTAGAGAGATTGTAAGAAGGAGGAAACACATGCGCTGGGTACCTCTAGGCATCTGCGTTTAAACCTCTATCTTACTTATTTCGTCCACTAAGCATCGGACCTTACTTTTAGTACATTACGATATGAATGCGTTATGGTGGTTATAACTCACGAGGCGGAATTTCAGCCCGAGCCCAAGGCGAGAGCGTAATAGAGCCGAGTGTGTATAACCAATATATGCACGTATATTGTACGACGTTTATCAACACACTTGTGAGGAAAAATACCTAATAAACTGAATTTTTTGATAAAATAACACAAATCATTTTTAATTTGTAGACAAACAATGTAAATCAGTGTAGTTCGTTGATGTCTTTTATTTTACCTCTAGCTTTTAAAAATATAGTACATTACTGCCGCGGCCGGCAAGTGCAGCATTGCCGGACTCCGTAATGCGTGCCTCGGCTATAATACACGCGTGTTTTATGAGCTGCTTTATGTATCTAAAACCGGTGGAATTATATCCACTTTACGAGTAAGTGTGTTGAAAAAGCATTATTGACACGCACAAAAGCGTCAACCCTGCTTGTTTGCCAACTTTGTTGTATAAAAAATACTTAACATAGAGTTAGAGGGGTCAGTAAGCTTTCTGCAAGTGTAGTATATTGTACCCCACACGAACGTTAGACGCCACATCAATCGGCGGACCTGTTCCTTCAGGCACCGATTCCCATGACAGTAACAATCGTCAAGCGAAGGGCTGACCTTTCACCCACATATCGGTCAGTATCTCATTAACGGAACAGCCAATTGGCCGCGTGGTGCAAGCCATTAGCTGACGGCGATTGGTCAGATTGGTGCCTACCTAGCGGTTAGGACAATGACTGTGATTCTGAACGTTCTATATTGAACTATGTAGTTTTTTAATACTACACATATCTATTTTAGAGCATACTATAGTTGTTATACTATAGTTGGTATGTGGAATTCAATTATATTGCGAGTTAGGTTATATCGCGCGCTCACTAGAAAACTCATTAAAATTCGAGATCAAAAGTAGCCTCCTTCATCATTAAGCCCTTAGGCTACCTCATGCCATACTTCATTAAAATTGTTTCAGTAGTTTAGGCGTGAAAACGTAACAGACAGACAGACGAAAGGACACATAGAGTTACTTTGCTTCTAGCATTTTTGCTGAGAATCTTTAAGGAGTAGGTATATAGCAAAACTTTCAACAAGTTACTTCCGCCTTTTTTGTCGGAAAATTTGCTATATACCTACACCTTAACAATTAATAATAGACTTCCGAAAAATAACGTCTGACACCCCGTGCTGACACCATTAATCGTTACTGAGACCTTTGACAATACATGCCACTCAGGGTGCGTTCGGGACGCGAAATAACCCACATTTAGCAATTATTACGTGTGGCGGTACATAAATCCATACTATATAAGTACTATATAATATTATAAATGCGAAAGTAACTTGTCTAAACTACTCGACCGATTTAGATGAAATTTGGTATACACATAGTTTGAGTCCCAGGAAAAGATAGGTTTTATTGTAGAAATCACTCATTAAGGGAAAGGGCGGTGGAAGTTTGTATGGGGAATCAATAAGTTTTATCCCCGGAATCATTCCGGGGGGGGGGGGGGGGGGTTTTGTAAAGGAACTTCCGCGCGGTCGAAGTCGCGGGCAAAAGCTAGTTCTGTATAAACCGCGCACTACTATTACCTACAGTACAAAGTTAGTGAAACACAATCACACTATATCTGTTCGTGTTTTAAATAAATGTGTACTAATTTGGAGAAAAACATGCTCTTTGCAGAAAAAAATGCAAAATAAATGAAAAACAACAAAATCTTGTTGTCATAACATGGCATGGGTTATAGTACCTACCGTGTCTTGGCTACCAAAAACTTATAGAAATCGAGCGTTTACCTTGTTAAATCGAATCTTTACCTTGTTAAATCGAAGTAAATCTTATTTTCTGGCAATAACTACGTATCAACATTTAATTAATGCATCTTTACATATTATATTGTGGAAATCACGAAGAAGAAAACAAACTTGGAAATGAAGAAAACTCACAAATTTTAACTTTGCAAGTGACCTTTGCAAGGGATCTTGTCCGAGGTAATTTTCTTAATTATTGATTTTGATGTTGTTTGAACATTTTCTTATTGAATTTGTAGGTACTTGAAAATTTATGCACTCTATAACTTAAGACTTACGACATTACGTTCTCATGTGAATAGGATCTTTTTTTTTTTTTTTTCTCGGGGGGAAATGCGTAACCGCACCGTACCCGCCGTTGGCTACACGGCGAGCGTGTGTGGGGCTCTCCGGGCAGAGTGCCAGGCCTACCCACCAAAACCCCCCGGTGCTCTCCCTGCCCTTTTGGGCGCGCTAGGTAAGGTCCACACTGCGACTCCAGCATGAATAGGATCTATAGTCGATAGGATCTATAGTCGATTAAAAATTTTTGACTTTTAATATGAATCGCCGCGCAAATCGCTCCAGCGCAACGCTTGTACCACGCGCATAATTGTAGGTCAAAGGCCTTGTCAATACGTCCGTTCGTTTGTTTGTACAACCCTGTACTGCTCGTGTTACCAAACGCGCTAAATCACTGCGTTATGTGTTCTCGTCGCCCGCCATTGTACCGGTTAGCGGGATTTTGCGACCCAGTCACGGTGACGTCGCAGGTAACGACGGAGATGTGCTATCATCATTGTATCGACTAGAGTACGCCTGCAACTGAGGATGGGGTCATAAGAAGCTGGGGTTTGGACCAATAATTATACCAAAGCAGTTAAGAGCGTCGGTGGCGCTGTCGCCTCGGCACTGGACTGTGCTCCGAGTAGAATCGGGAGACCCGCGATCGATCCTGACATGTACTAATGTGTTTTTCGTTTCACGAATTTCATATGTACATTTATCCTACGCTCCTCTACGGTGAAGGAAAACATCGTGACGAAACCTACATACACCTGCGAGGTAATTCAAAGGTGTATGTGAAGTCAACCAATCCGCACTGGGCCAGCGTGGTTTTTTTTATTGCAATTGCAAAAGCAGCAGTGCTTGCATTGCTGTGTTCCGGTGTGAAGGGTATGATATGGCAGTGAAATTACTGCGGTACCGTGACTTTACATCTTATGTCACAAGCTGGCAACGTACACTGTGGTTCTTGTGGGGGTTGCAGATTTGCTGAGAATCTCAAACGAGCCACATGTACTATAGGTGACTGTTACCACTTACCATCAGGTGGGCGGTGTGCTTGTTTGCCATCTTCGTTGTATAAAAAAATGCAAGGAATAATAACCATGACCTAATCCATTTTATTTTATAGACCGTGGATATTATCTGTGTGAGTGTGTGTTTGAGTATATATTTATCACTTGGAAACTGTATATCACCCTATCACCCTTTATCCCGACGCCAGCACAAGACTACTGGTAGATTATTTGTAGCCATAACAAATTTGAAAGTCTCCTGTAAGTATATGAGTAGTTTCCTGAAATCCTAACAAGACGAGAATTGCATTTACTAACATAAAATTCCCTGTCCTTTGTCCAGTCTGGAAACGTCAGGGCGCTGCGCGACTCTAGAACACCGGCGATCATTAATAAGTAATCACTTCTTAAGTGGAGTAGTTAAGATTACACACTACTTAATATTAATGCAACAGTTAGTAAGGATGGACAATCTTTATAAATGGACATAGTTGTCTCTATATTTTACTCGGCAGTTAAAACTACATATCATGTATGTGGAAATAGCCAAGCTTCCCATCGTGCACTATAGTGATTGTGTGTTGATTGATTTATTTTTTTCGACAACTGTTACGAAAAACTAAAATGAGGTGTATAAAGACCTATAAGCGACAATAGTAGTCTCATGCAGAGCCTTGGCAAATTCTCTAGTTTTTTTATTCCTATTAATCAAAATACTTTACCGGAGGGAGACTCTGTACCAGGGTCGTCTCCTTGGGTACCTCCGTCTTACCAATTTCTGCCACAAAGCAAGAGTGCTTGCATTGTTGTGTTCCGGTTTAAAGAGTAAAATATGGCGGTGAAATTACTGGGTACTGTAACTTTATATCTTATGTCACAAGTTGGCAACGTAGTGTAGTGGTTCTCATGGGGGTTGCAGTTCTGGTTGCACCTTGTTAGCAATGTTTGTTCAGTGTATACATTTCTTTTGTGTTAATTCCATAGTCAGCTTGACTATGGTTAATGTCAAGACTTCATAATAGTTTTCCCCGCCAACCAGCAATGGATTTGCGAGTTGGAAGATACTCAAATGACTCATTGACGAAGACTTAACCTAGCAGTGGGCATGTTGTGGCTAAGGTGATGATCTTACATAATATTACATATTGATGATGACTACTAACGAAAGAACTTCTTCAAGTAACTGCTTATCATTGCTCGCCAGTGTAACGCTACAGACACAACACAAACCACCACAAACCCTCGCCGGACAGTTTTACAGCGACATAAATCCGCAAGTTAATAACATCAGCATCTTGCAAAATAGCTGCTCGTAACTTTGAGAACACGTTCTTTGCCATATATTTATTTATATTAAACATAAGTTATTGTGTGTCCAGCGCACTTCTTATGTTAGTTATTAGAAATGTCACCTCCGAACTAAGAAGTATTCCCAATATTGCCTTAGCATTGCCATCCAAGGCGGGAACGAGCTGCCCTCGTATACAGGATCACTTGTTTATCACTCTGGAAAATTTAAGGGGCGCTTCTACCGTGTAGTAGAACGATTTAAATATTAACTCTGGAAAATTTAAGGGACGCTTCAGGACACGGTAGTAGAACGATTTAAATATTAACTATAGAACTAACTTCTGAAGAGACCAGCTGGAGAGAGCTGTAGCAGGAACGTCTGCATGGGTACCTACGTTCGTCTTACGACGAACGAACGAATCTTAAGACGAACGTAGGTACCCATGCAGACATTCCTGCTACAGCTCTCTCCAGCTGGTCTCTTCAGAAGTTAGTTCTATAGTTAATATTTAAATCGTTCTACTACCGTGTCCTGAAGCGTCCCTTAAACTTTCCAGAGTTATAAACAAGTGATCCTGTATATTATACAGGATTACTTTTCAAATAGGAACCAAATTTTGCGCGCTTGTTCAGAGAGGCAAATTGAACAACATTCACAGTAAGTAGAATGCAGTTTTAGTTACACAAGGCGCTAAAGTTTCTCGTCTTCTTATTCAAATTCAAAAATCTTTATTCAACATAGGCCTTTACAGGCACTTTTGACGTCAAAACAAAGCAAAATATTCTAATTGAAAGGAAACATGTGCACCTTGTATGTGCATACATCCCGAATATACTCAAGATGTCTGCAAATACAAGTAGGAATGAAAAAAAAATGTAGACTCTACACCTATTCGGAAATTGGGAGAGCCTTCTCGAAAAGAACATTATATAATTTTTTCTTTTTCGTTATTTATAAACTTCATCCAAGCAGTAAAATTCTGTCCTCGTGGGGAATCATACCCTGGACTTACAAATCGGTACCGGGCGGTCACAACCATTAGCCCACGGAGGCGGTTTAACTTTCTATGATACGTGTTTATTTTATTTTGACGTGAATGACTTACGTTGCTTTTTTTGTTTCAGGCAAAAGCTGGCAAAAGGGACAGACAGCTCTTTTCACGCGCGCATATAAGGTACTTTTTTTATTCATTTGTTGCATTCGTGTGCAATTAAATAATAATAAATAGATAGAAAATTCATCAGAACAGCTCATATGCGTCCCCACTGAGGGGCTCGAGCCTACCTAAAATACTAAAGAGAGTATTGTATATAAATTTCGTTCCCGAGAAAGAGTTTTGACTGACAGACAGACGGACGGAAAACGAAGTGATCCTATTAGGGTTCCGTTATTCGTTTTCAGATACAAAACCTTAAAAATAAGGCGATGATGTCTTGCCTGTCATTATATTAAAAAAACTTTTACTTACTAATATTTTAAAACTGAAAAGTTTGATTGTTTGGTTGAACGCGCTAATCTCAGGAACTATCGATTCAAATTGAAAAATTATTTTTGTGTCGGATACTCCATTTATCGAGGAAGGCTATAGGCTATAAAACATCACGCTACGACTCATAGGAGCTGAGGATCAATGAAAAATGTCTCAAAAACGGGAAAACATGTACGACATGTTGTTGGTTTATTCATATTTGACTAGTTAATTTAATCGCAGTTACACTCATGCTTCACAATGAGCAATCTTCAGAAACTCGTTCGGGAGTGAGGTAGCCAACAATTATTGCGTTTAAGGCACAGCTACCCGAAGGCTGGACCGTTAAACGTGTTCAATTAACGTTAAATTAGTCCTTCATCTCAATCAATTCCCAGGGGACGGCTGAAGACGCAAGACAAGAGCGGACAGCGAGTAAGGGCGGGCTAAGAAAATTTATTAAACCTATTTTTTAACTCTACTATACAAGGCAGCGAAAACAATAAGACAATAAATAGTAAAATGGTCATTAAGACGCGAATGCTGATATTGTCGGGCGAAATAACTGTTAATCATTATATTGAAAGTCCATACATGTAAATAAACAATAAAAAATTAAAGTGTATTGTATAGATAAACAATGTAAATACTTGGAATAAAAAACTCCCATTAGTTACATTAAATCTAATTTCCCAAATAATGTAACTACTAGGACTAAAACTGTCCATCTAGTTACATCAATGTAACTCAGAATGTAACTACTGGGAACAGAGCAATATTAATTGTAGTAATTTGAAATTATTGAAAGTAACTTCTCATCTAAAATTCTAAATTATCAACATTATTGAAAAATGAATAAAAACAATAAAGAATTTTTTTTTCTTTATTGATTTATTAATTTTTCAAATTATTTGAGATTTTATAAAAATGCAAAGGTCTATAAAAAACAAAATCTTGAAAAATTGCAACTTTCTAAATTGTTTCTCTGTCCTGAAAGAAAAAGTATCTTGGTTAGCCCCAATATTTTTCCTACAGTATCTCCACTTCGGATTTTTACTAGGTACATACCTTAAATGTTGATGGCGCTGTGGACTCGGCACTAGCCTTTGGATCGGGAGGTCCATGTTTTAAGTCCTGCCATGTACAAATGTGTTTTTCGAATTTCAAATGTACATTTGCCGATGCTCCCACATTACGGTGAAGCAAAACATCGTGAGGCAACCTGCATACATCTGCTACAAAATTAAAGCTGTATGTGAAGTCGACCAATCCGCACTGGGCCAGCGTGGTCGACTAAGGCCTAATCACCCGACTCTAATGATGTGATTGGTGATGACATATCTTAAAATGTTATTTGAGCATTCCGTAACACCTGTATAACTGCATTGTTCTATGAGGTGTAGGTCTCTCCCTACATCTTTTCACATTGAAAGGTAAAAAAGGTTACATCTATAAAAAAAAATTAAAACCGCTTCAGCCGGTAACTTTCAAAGCGTACATTACCAGCATGATGCAGGAAGAAATAACCACTTAGGGTGCTATCAGGCCTGAGTTAGGGCGAAATTGCCTGTCCGGACGCTTACACGTCAAAGGTAAACTGGTGCCTTTATGTTCTGAGCAAAGATTTATCTCATTAACTGCGATCATTCTGTATATAATTAAATATTTATTTATGTTTATTTTAACACTATTTTTTGTACAATAAAACCGTACAATTAGTGAACCTAGTGCCATTAGGCATTTCCTACTAGTCCACCATTTATTAGTATTTATATTCTTATTAGTAGTCATGTTTTTAATGTATCAGCCAACACAATAGCACATGTAACATTTTGATCCTTTACCCATTTCATTGAATAAAGTCTTAAACTCTCTATCTAGGTATATTATTATACCTTAACAGGAAAGATAAAAAATCCCAATTCTTCCTTCTTGAGGACATCTATGCCCAGCAGTGGATCCATTGTAACCAGGATAGTGAGACAAAGGCCTAGATCTCCATTGTGAATGAGGCTAATAGTTTCTGTTTTTTTAAGAGACTTAAGTACACTCAAGGCGGCACAAGCCTCTTACGAATTTTTTTATCCTATTTTCACATTGATTCCACATTGATCACTGACAATACGATGCAATATGAAAGAGACATACTCGTAATGCTAATTTACTTTGCACTCAACAGATAAGTTTTGGCTTTCATATCACCTGATGGCAAGTGACGATAAGGCCAAAGAAATAAGCGAGCATTACCTGGACTCCTCAATACCTGAAGAATTCCTATCTTCGAAACATTTTTAATGCCATTGTTATTATGGTGACAAACTTAGGTAAGATGGTGGTCTAGTCAGGAAATCTCAGAAACTCCAATCAACCAAGTAGAAATGGGTATCGAAACCCGGAAGCTCTCTTCTATGATCATAGAAATAGGACGATGACGGCTTAATTGATATTGGCCCTATAAAAATATTGCCCTATTATAAATCGCATTAACAACACGGGATTGTGTTAACACTTCCGTAATAACTTTATCACATGTTGATGTCGGATTAAATAGCCAATGTAAAAATCCTGTTATAAGTTGTAAAATTCTGTTTACGACGTACGGATCACTAATTATCTACCTTGTTGCCATAACTACGATGGTGCGTGGACTTGGTTATTTCTTATACAACAAAGTTAGCAAACCGACAGACTGATCAACTGATGATGTTACTAGCAAGAATTGCCTCATACACGATTCTTGTAAGGTTCGCAAAGAAACGCCCTTTTTACGTAGTGGATTTCTGTTGCGCACCATACCAGATGCCTAATCGAGAGGTGTGTGTGGAACTCCACCCAATAGCATTTCCACTAAACTAAACCACCTTCTACCCAATAACTTACGAGAGGGAGTCTCCTGACCAATTTCACAAACCTTGTCCTAACTTAGGACAATCTTAAGTTGCATGATGTCACATTCTGTTCATTAAAGACAAGCAGTGACAGCATTCTACTTAGGATGGTCCTAAGCTAAGACAAGGTAAGAAATTGGAGTAAGTATTAGAGCCGTCTTCGCGGATTCCTCTGTCTTACCTATTTCTACCACCAAGCAGCGGTGCTTGCATTGCTGAGTTCCGGTTTGAAGGGTAAGACAGGCGGTGAAATTACTGGGTACTGTGACTTGACATCTTATGCCACAAGTTGGCAACGTACATTGAGTTCTTGTAGGGGTTGTAGATTTGCAAGTGTTACAGGAACCACGTGTACTATAGGCGCCTGTAGCCACTTACCATCAGGTGGGCAGCCTGCTTGTTTGCTGAATAACTTTGTTGTATAAAAAAAACTATCATGATCGCTTTTAATTTTACATCCATCATTGATTTTTATCCGATCACAATTGACGAGATCTGTAGAATAACTAAAATTACCAACATAGCCGAACCTTAAGTATCAGTGGGCAGGACACATATTTTTTTAGGGACCTATGCTGTTACAGCTTCACCTTAACTATTTTCATAAGAAGGCGAGAAGTTTGGTGGGTCCTCAAGCCTCGTTTCGCAAACCAAACCTGATAGATTTCTATCAGAGAGGCATCACCGCGGGGGTGTCCCGCTCTCTGAGTAGAGTCACCATGTGGTTATAACCGGTGCGGGGAGCGGCTGCAACTCGAGCGCTCCTCGGACGCTCAAGTTCACCGTGTAATGGAGGGTGGAGGGAAGCGACCGGGTACATGTCTGTACCTGGTATATTGCAGACTGTGTAGACTGGGCCTTCGCCACTCTGGTTCTAAGAGTGCGGTGTGTGGGACTAGTGTGTAGGTGTGCAGTGTTCTTTGATGTTTGGTTGGAAGGTAGGGGGGGGAAGTTCATTCGTTCGTGTGATCGGATCGGGGAGGAAAGACGTATCGCTCGCAGGACTGACGGTTGTTGGCGCAGAAAGGTAATCAAGTGGGTAATCAAAGTATTGGGAGACGCAACGTTTGATCGCGATAAGCCACTAAATACGAAAACCGATAGCTTTGAAGGTCCTTGAGAGAGAAACATGTCGAACGGCGGGCGTCTATTCGCTGAAATGATACTTTTTTCAGAATCAGAATCTTTATTTGCATAGAGCATGGTTTCTTCCGATGTCCCAATAATGCTCTATGGCATTCCAGCGTTTATAGTCACGGTCACAGGATAGCTGAATACGTGTTGGTGTTATAAAGTGAGTTCCCTATTGTTTTACTACCATCGCCTCATATATTTGTTGTTTGTTACACGCACTGTATCTACAGAGCCCACTGTATCTTGTGTTTTGGCACTGAGTGTTGTAGCCTGCAACAGTAAACGTGGTCGAACTAAGAAAGTCCATTACAATACTGTGACTGTTTACCTGATTATGGACTAGAAGCAATTGGAATAAAACTGAAGTGCTCGTGCCACTAGTGGTTTCGCCTATTATCCCGCTAGGACATCGTAAACGTTGACTTGATTGACCTTATGCGCACGCACACTTAAAGGTACCGGTGTCGTACAGGGTTGAACTCTCGTACCCAAAAACTGTACGTGCCTATTGTCTAGTTTTTGAGTCTACTTTAGATCGATCTAGAAGGCTAGAGAACGCTCCTAATAGGATCAAAAGGATTTCTAGTCAGTTTTGAATGAATAAGATTTTATAATTTGCTGACTAGATAGATTTATTGTTCAGCAATATCGACACTACCATTAGATACAGATGGTAATCTCATCGAAATGAGTTATTTCTTCTAGATTATTGCGTAATTCAATGGGCAATGTAATTCTAGCAACGTCTTACCTAAATGAATTGACTTAGTCATTATTACACACATTCAGGTGGGTACAGCACTACACATTCAGGTCATCTTTTAGGAATCTTAAGAATGGGCGCAAGAAACTTATCTTTATCTTAACTTTATCAGAAGCAACAACATTTACAAAAAACTCTGTCGTTACCAAATATGGCAATATTTGTTTACATAAATGGTTATGCACAACAACACGATTATTTGCATTTTAACGAGTACTATCTTCAAATTAACACCAGGCATTGGCATCATTCAAATAATGTTTGACTTTATAATAACCTTTTCTCATAGGAGTATTTTTTACATGCGCTTTTAACTTATGAAAAGGCAAATTAGTAACACTTTGTATAACTTTATTGTAAAAAGTCGTACATTTCCCCATAAATAAGCCTCTAGTTTTTTGGAGCCTGTATGTTGGAACGGAAAGTTAATTTTTATTTAAATGGTGTTGTGTTTAAGTAGTGCATTTGGAAATTGGTATCAAAAGTACTATGATTTTTATAGACCTAAATTTTATTTTCATAAAAGTACTGTCCTGCTAAAGTCAATATTTAGTCTAGTTCTGTTGGACCCGTGCTATGTTATCTATACTATATCTATATATTCTATTACTATAAAAAGCGGAAAGTAATCTCACTAATTTCAGGAACAAATGATTCAAATTGAAAATTTATTTTTGTGTTGGATAGTCCATTTATAGAATGCTTTAGGCTATATAACATCACGCCACGACTAATAGGAGCTGAGCATCAATGAAAATAGTTGCAAAAACAGGAAAAAAATATATGGCGACACGTAGTTCGCGGGCACAGCTATATAAGATAAAAAAAAGTTGACTTCCGTTTCCATCACTGTCACATACACTCACACGTAACAAATCGTTACGACAGTATGTTCTAGAGCTGACACTTTTATTTATTCGTCCAATTACAGCGATAATGGCCGCGGTTGGACCAAGAACCAATAAAACGGAATGGCCGCGCCCGATTACTCGCCACTGAACTTTACTGGTCATAATTCAAATTACGCGCACAGCACTATTAGTGAGTTCGTTATTGTAATGTCGGGCGTGAGCTTTGCTAGTGACTTCGCTTGAGTGTCTGGTGTTCGTAATATTTCTTTAATTGCTTCGTTTAAAACTCAGCAGGTTATGTTTCTGCTAAAAAGTGAAGTTGGTCTTATACCAATGGTTCTTTACAAACAATTCTCTTTACTTACTAAGTGCCCCATCCAGAAAGAAAACTATCACCTTCAGAAAATTAAATATTGTAATTAGTTCGAGTTGCGTAGAATCAAGTTAATCTTAGAACGACGGTTGTGTCCTCATTATATACCTCCTTCTGTTTGGGAATATATTATTTATATTCTGTTTAATCATTGGTTTAAGTAACTACACTTTACGATTTGTCAACATGACACTCCACCTCTCTGCCTCTGCCTAATCATGTTTGATACGATTCCGCAAGTGCTGTTCTTGTACACACTAAATAACTTCTCGATAAGCCTAGATAGTTTTGTAAAGACATATGAATTAAAAAAAATACGACTCTAAATTATTTTTAAACGACCATTTACTTGGTGGCGCTGTGGCCTCGGCACTGGACTGTGCTCCGAGTAGAATCGGGAGGCCCGCGATCGATCCTGCCATGTACCAATGTGTTTTTCGTTTCACGAATTTCCTATGTACATTTATCTGACTCCCACTGTGAAGGGAAACATCGTGAGGAAACCTGCATACACCTGCGAAGTAATTCAAAGGTGTATGTGAAGTCAACCAATCCGCACTGGGCCTGCGTGGTTCGGCTAAGGCCTAATCGCCCTACCATAACTGCTTGTGGTTAGGGTAGGCTCGTGCCCTTCGGTGGGGACATAATAATATATGAGCTGTGATGTGATAATGATGATTTTACTTCAATTTTTCGCACTGTTTCCAAAATAACCCTGTACGTTTAATATAAATAGTATTGTTAGTTTGCGTAGTCATAAAAGAGCTTCCAGGTAAACACTCATTTTTCCAGACCACCATAAACACTCATTTTTTCGATGTAATTCAATTTTTAACATCTCCACGCATTCCCTATAAGAAGTCAAGTAAGCCCGTAAAGGTTTAGAAATCCTCTATCTCTTTGGCTATTCCAGCATTTCCTTCAAGACAGTCAGCGAACATTCCTTTTAGGCATAAGCTTTTACATCAGTTGATGTAAAAAATCAGTCAGCAATACATCAATAATTTACCGTTATTAATATCGTGTTCAGCCCCCTACCAAGGTCGCTTAAAATAGTATTAGAAGCTGTGAGAGCGAGATAACGCTATAGGTACGCTAGAGCGGTGTCTCTGTTTCGTGATTGTTGTAAGCTTCTAAGCGTTCATGGCAAGGGCTGTACAGCTATGCGACTGCATTGACGCGACCAAATTAGGACCCCGAGACAAACCCTGTTCACAGTAAATCAGATGATCATGGGAACCCCGCGTAGCCGTCAAACTATTGAGAGAGGCGCGGCCACGAAATGTGCGGGCTCGTGTTTTACTGATTCGAGGTGCATCGTAACTCGGTAACGGAGATTGTAATGGCGTCTCCATTTTTAATGATTATAGTTATGGGTGTCACAGGTAAAAGTTATTACTTAAGGGCGATGGCCTGATCGCATTTAATTTTGAAATAACAAAAATATTTAAAACTATCTATGCCCGCGACTTCATTCGCATGGATGTTGGAAAATAACAACATGTACATTTTTTCCCCGTTTTTGCAACATTTTTCATTAATGCTCAGCTCCTTTTAGTCGTAGCGTGATGTTATATACAACACAAAAAGAATTTTTCAATTTGAATCAGTAGTTCCTGAGATTAGCGCGTTCATCCAAACAAACAAACTTATAATATTAGTATAGATGACATGAATTGCGACATGAAATGCGAATGCCACCGGCGTGGCAAGTCTATTTTGTGTAAAAGCCATCTTAGTGCAAGTGATAATGATAAACTACTTGTTAATTTAATAAACGCAGGTGGTTTCTAAGTCGATGAATAATTTTTATATTTTACTGAAGAGGACTCTATAAGATTATGTCGAGTGTCGGATCCAATCTTCTCGTCTTCTGAATTGAATTGATAAGTAATTTTTTTGAGCAGTTCAGTTTATTTATTTTCCAATATGTAATATTTGTTTTCTTCTTAATACCAAACTTTCTAGGGGCCAGTTTTTTGATACATGGTCGACCTATCTGTTAAATGTATCGATTTAATAGATAGTTCGAAGATTTATACGCCGCACTATAGCACTTCACTCCAAGATTAAAGTGCTTAGTAGGGCCATTTTTTATTTATTTATTTGTTCACTTTGCGTGTTTCCAGACAAAGTCCAATATTTTCCGTACTGATAATCCCCCTAATGAGGAACGCATCATAACGTTGTCTAGCTGCAGTCTTCTGTGAAGATAGACATAATGCATTCATTATGTAAAGAAGTTCAGACGATGCTCGTTTCCATTATCGACCTTATAGTTACGAGTACTTTATCATCATCACCAGATTAAGTTAATTCGCCTATGGTGAAAGTTGAACTCCTTACTCCTTCCATCCATAATCATAATATATTAAACCTGTAAGATAACATAAGTAACTAACCATTTGCAAAAAAATTAACATTACAATTATTTTAAGTTAAAAATACATGAATACTGGACATTATTCCAGAATCGCTCACTTACTGGCCCAACACGAGTCTCCTTATTTGTCTAGCTGTGATCGGGTACAGTTAGATGCAATATTATCTCGCGGTCCACAATAGTTAATCGTGCTACGGAGTCGTGACGTACAGACGGACACAAAAATATCGTGATGAGTCGGTTTTCGCGATCTTGATTGTTTATCGGAGATAAATAAACGTTGTCAGAGTAAATCTTCCACTTATTTCTGATGACTGTATTATATCTATACTTACTAATATTATAAATCTGATGTTTGTTTGTTTGGTTGGTTGAACGCGCTAATCTCAGGAACTACTGATTCAAATTGTAAAATTATTATTGTATTGGATAGTCCATTTATTGACACACGTTACCAGAAATTTTCAAAACATTAAATTGTAATAAGGCTTGGCTTGTAGAGAAATGTTTTTATATGAATTTTAGATTATAAGTAGGTAATAAGTAAATTTTGTTAGTAGCTGCTTAGACATATATTTATTTGTGTATAAGCCTGAAAAGTTAGGATAAGAGAGTCATACGTACAACAAGTAATTGTAACAACAAATTTTGTACCTTATGCCTTACATAATAAAGAACTTGAACTTGAAAAAAACTTGAGGATATGAAATGAAATGAAATGAAATTTATTCATACAAAAAGCATAACTATACATTAATTAAACAATCCCCCATACTAGGCTGTGCCTGTCCTATGAGGGAAGTACACGATTTTCAAATGAAATTTCTAGCGGCTGGTAGGCTTACATGAAGTAAAAAATTAATAAGATACCACATTTTAAATCCAATCCAATACTAATTAGGCATGCAAAGTATTACAAAATTGAGTTTATTGTGTGTGTGTATTTATGTGTGTGTGTGGGTGTATATGTGCGCGTGTGTGTGTGTGTGTTTATAATTAATCATTTACTATTTTAAAATCTTATCAAAGCTTCACACTCATCGTAGGTCCATTCAATCAACATTTGAGAAACAAGCTTTTTAGTTTCACGTGCAGAACACAGCTTAAAGTTTCCGATGCTAGCGAGTTTATTGTAAATAAATGGAAAGAGAAAAATTCCGAACCGCCGTGCAAAGGAAGTAGACCACAGATTTAAGTAGACACAGAGCGACTTGGCACTTTGAAAACGCGTTTCTGTAACATGTCATCATAAGAATTTCGTGCCCGTAATACAGATTCATGAACAAAACCAGCAACCCTCAAGAAATACAGCCTTCTAACACTAAGAACTTTCGCTACCTTAAAGAGATCTTTCGTAGAGTACCTAATAGGCACATATATAACATTATAGGCTATTTATCGTTATTTTCCGACATCCAAGCGAATGAAGTTGTGGGCACAGCTATACACTACCTATGTGCCGCTAAAAAAAATCCGTAGAGGCGAAACATTTGCAAATAACTCAATCTTGATTTGTTTGTAATCAATATCAGTGGCGCTGTGAACTCGGCACTTGCCTTCCAATCGGAAAGTCCGGTCTCAAAAGCTACTGGACCGATTTCAAAGATTCTTTCACCATTAGAATGCTACATTAACGTAGGCGTACGTTAATCAGGGATTAAAGTACGTAAACGTATCCCTGATTAACGTACGTAAAATTATTTTTCCTACGGGAAAATATAAAATTCCCACGGTAAAACAAAACATCGCAAAGCTGCACAAAGTAAAGCTAGTTAGATATAAGTTTGTACGGAACTCTCGCTCTCGGCGAGTCTGATTCGCACTTGGCGGAGTTTTTAAATTTATTATGGAGTGTTTATGTGTGTGTGTGTGTGTGTCAGCTCAGCTGTATAATCCTTTTCTTTTTTCATCGATTTTATTACCACAATCTGTAACATTTTTATCGATACTACGTTGAATTTCACATCCTTAACGTAAAGCGAGCTATGAAACGCAGGATGCTAGCACATCCTGCGCCTGCGCCGCCATAAATAAGGAAGATTTTATTATGGGTCCCGACTGGAATGATAATTAACTTACTTCCGATGGGAGTCATGAAAAAATTTAAAGCGATATTAATCATCTTATGAACCTATTTAATTGAATATGAACGGCACTCATTTATTTACTAGCTTTCGGCAATTCGGACTGCAGTGCCGCACGCGATTTTTTATTCTTCCCTCGGTATTGTTTCCCGCGGTAAAAAGCAATCCAGTAGCTTTGAACGAAAGTCCCGTTAAAATACATTAAATAATGTTAGTGTGAACCGAAATTAGTGTGTACTGAATCCGTCAATAAATTTTCACTCTCTATTTCATCCCTAATTCTATAGGGGATTTAAAAATAATGTTTTTTCCATCATTTGTAGCTGTATGTCTAAATAATACTACATTTGTAGCTGTATGAATTTCGGCATATCGTACAAACTCTCAACCCCGTATTTACCACTTCAGGGGTTTAATTTCCTTTCTATATTTTGTTACATCCCGAATTTCATAATGTCGAGCTATAAATAATTAGAATTATTCTCGTTCAGCTACAATGGAGCAGTCAGTCAATCACTCAGTCAGTAAATCGTCAGTTAGAATTATGATACATAGTTTAGAAACAAAAAATAGCGACAGAAAAGGAACTCACTAGCTCTATTATTTTTCTGTACCTACCATACCCACTAAAGGAATCAGTATAGGTACCATTTTGGATAGATAGTAGAAGCATTTCTGCCGAGTTTCTTGCCTTTTTCTCGAAAGAGCTCTCCTAATTTCCGATCATGATCCCTTAGACCAGGGTTTCTTAAAGTGGGGTCCACGGACCCCTTAGGGGTCCGTAGCATGTGTATCAGTGGTCCGCAGTAGGTCAGTCTGTAAACATTGTGTAGTAAACTCGACGTAAACATGACATGCGTCTTGCCTTGTCGAAGACAATCCCACAATTTAACGTTCTCATTGAGGCCAAACAGCTGCACCCTTCTCATTAGCTTAGTAGTAAGTGTAATGCAAGGATCAATAAAAGTATTTATTATCAATATAAATAAGTTGTTCTTCATTTCCAAAAATATGGCTAAACAGGGTCCGTGGAATTGTTTAAATTGTGAAAGGGGTCCGTGACTGCAAAAAGTTTAAGAAACCCTGCCTTAGACAAAAGCCACACGTTTATTTTTCCGTTTCGCAGTAAAAATGTATGGAGATGACATTAGCTGCGGAAAAATAGCGTGAGGTTGTCACAGGCTGATGTCATCTCCATACATTTTTCTGCGGATCGTCTGCGGAAAATAAGCGTGTGGCTTTTGCCTAAGCGTGCTGATGTAGAGACAGTTTTCTTGTATTACTTGCAATTGCATACGTCGTAATTAAGGTTTGAGTGTATGTACATACAAAGATTAAATAAATAATTGTTAATTATTTATAGTCAGGTTTTTGGTTAATTAGATTTTTGTGTTTTGTTTGACTCAGTAGTGCCTGTTAAGAAGTCCATATTGAATAAAGATTGTTGACTTCGACTTCGAGTTTGCTGTAGAAGTTAAATCAACCCCTATTCGCTAACACCGGCTCCCTACTCACTATGAAACACGCTTAATAACCATAACATGCAATTAACAAAACGGGTCTGCAGGCCTATTATGGATCTTTCATCGTATGACATGGTATAAATTTGAGAAAAAGTAGTCATGAAATGCTGCATTTCGTATTCCCGATCTCCAATGATATCGTCACTATGGCATAATTTCAATGACGTCATCATTAAATAATGAACAAATTATCAAAAATATGACCGGAAATCGTATTTTTCGTTTTGCACTATAATATCATATGATATCATTTGCAAAACCATGAGATCGGTAATAGGCCCTCTGATTAGCACAATCCTGCAGATCCTGCTGCAATAGGTGGGAGCATAGAGCTATCACACCCGGGTCACAATTGTAAATCTTATCGGTAAATTCAATCGGTCCAACAGCGGTAATAGCAATGAATAAACCTAGAAGGGTAGCACGAAAGATGGAATAAATTGAAGTGCAGTGTAAAAGAAGAAAGATTGAAAGCAACTGAAAACTTAGGTCTTCATCATCATCACAGCTCATATACGTCCCCACCGAGGGGCACGAGCCTACCCTAACTAGTTAGGGCAATTAGGCCTTAGTCAAACCACGCTGGCCCAGTGCGGATTGGTTGACTTCACATACACCTTTGAATTACTTCGCAGGTGTATGCAGGTTTCCTCACGATGTTTTCCTTCGCCGTGAGGGCGTCAAATAAATGTACATACGAAATTCGTGAAAAGAAAAACACATTGCTACATGGCAGGATCGATCGATAAATTCTTATAACATTAGTTAAATTACTGAATGCTGTAACTAAGCATTTTATGTGACAAGCTGGCACGTACAATTAAGTCCTTGTAGAGGTCGGAGATTTTGAAACCTCACGAGAGCCATTGGTACTCTAAGTGGCTGTGGCCACTGACGATCAGATGTTATTTGGAAAAATCTAGACTAATAGGCGGTACAGTTTGTTCTGTGTAACGCTAGAAGTAGTTGCGCACACATTTTTCCTTAGAAAACAAACCGCGGCGAAGTTTAAGGTCAACGTACAGAGACAATGGCTGATGTAATGCCGAATAACACTACGTTACGCGCCGGCGCAGCTCGGCTGAGGCACACCGGGCGCAAGGGCGAATGGTTGCACCGCCATTAAATAATAATAGACTATTTTAGTTTTTTTTTATTTCTTTTGGTACAGTCGCATAAGCGGTGTAGTAAGGTGTCTTTGACACTTATCATCAGGCGACTTTGATGGCATAAAAAAATATAAGGCCTGTTGGGTTTCTTGAATGTACTTCCCGTAAAGGTTCTCAAATTGCAAAACAGATGCAGTTTATACTACTAACACATCTTGATTTTGGTCGTATGTATGCACACCACTTCAACCCATATAGGTCCCAATGCTGGGCACAAGTCTCTCATTGAACGAAGAAAATTTGGCTTACTGCACCAAGCTGGTATGTGCACGGCACAAGGATCAGCATTTTTTATACGACAAAGTTGGCAATTAAGCACCTGCCCACCTGATGGTAAGTGGTAACAGTCACCTATAATACATGTGGCTCTTGTGAGATTCGCAGCAAAACTGCAACCCCCACAAGAACCACGGTGTAAGTTGCCAATTTGTGACATAAGATGTAAAGTCACGGTACCCAGTAATTTTCTACCATATCTTACACTTCAAACCGGAACACAGCCATGCAAGCATTACTACTTTGCAGCAGAAATAGGTAAGATGGAGGTACCCAAGCAGGCGACCCTGGTACAGAGTCTTCCGGTAGAAATCATAAATAAATTCTAAATAAATAACAATATAATATCTTATGCCCTCATTAATCAACTTTTTTAATGCTTGGTTTAGTTAAGTATTTAGTCTAGTTTCATATTATATAATTTTATCTATGTAAGAAAAAGAGAAAACATAGGTTAAGTAAACCAGGCTTTAAGAAAGTTTAGTAATAAGGGGCTAGATAATTGGTTCTCGTTTATTCAGAATTTTGTAATTGTGTTTGATGCCGATGAGTATATAAAAAAATATTTAACGGCACGCGTTAATCGTGCTCTTATAAGACTACGCTCTCAAACAAACTTGTTCAAATTGAAGTCATTAACGCCAAATCATTTTAACATATTCATTAAACTGGACAGCGTGACTATCGCATCAAACGTAATGATTTAATCCTAAATACTTCATATATATGACAATTTAAAAAACTGGCGTGTCAGAAACTATTTCTCATAAAACATTTTTTTAATGATGATAGGAAAGCTTTTGGCCTTTATCTCACCTGATGTTAAATGACAATAAGGCCTAAGATGGAAGCGAGCTTCACCTGGACTCCTCAGCAACTGGCTATCTTACCTCTTATTGCCGGAACACAACAATGATATAAACATTGTTATTCTGGCGACAAACTTAGGTAAGACGGTGGTAACTAGCCAGGCAGGCTAAGAAGCCCTACCACCGGTTTTTTATTTACAAAATTCTATAAAAAATCGGTTAATCAAGAAATCGCGAACCAACATAGTGTCCGCGCTTCCTTTTTTAAATTTCGTAATTAATTTCAATAGGTTCGCTTTGCTGAAAACTTATTTTTCTCGATTGTACATACCTCTCAGTGCGCCCCGGGCCGTGGCGCTGCGCGTACGCTCATCAGTTTTTAGCACGAAATAACAACATTTTTATGACGTAACGGTACCAGTATCTCCGGTCGATATCGGCTGAATAAAGTCGCTTGAACTTTTATGGTTTTCGTTCGAAAACATATTGCAGAGAAGCTTTAGCCAGCGACTTCTTTTGGTAGACGTATAATTTATGTATAATGGTCAATTTTCATAATTCGTCACACAACATTTGACCCTCGCTGTCATCTTATTCGAAATTTATATTGGCGTCAAAAATGAACAATGCAATTAAGTCAAGAATGCCATCTATCACAAGTGACTGTGAAATAATATTTCATAATCCACTTAACCAATCAACGTCGCGTAGTTACTGATTTTAACCTTGCAAGAATACTTCATAACACTAAAGGAACGCGCCATGTTAAGAAACTACAAAATAGTATTTGTGCGAATTGAATGAATCGTAAACATTAGTTAGTGAATCATCACTTTTACTATCCGTTACTCAAAACTACTGGGATTATAGCTGAATGCCGCGTAATCGCATCTCAATGCTAGAATAATATCAGAGGAATCATAGATATGTATAACATTTGCATTTTCCCTTGTTTCAGATGTGACTAGCGCATGATGGCAGCCACGGATGGCCAAGTCGTGGTGGCAGCGTCCAGATGGTGGGACGAAGGGCAGTACCTCAGAGAGTTCGTCGTCAAGCATCGCCCGCCAACTGTGGTCAAAATCATCAAGGGTCAATATGGGGGGCTCGGCGTGCCAACTCTACCCAGCCCAGGCTTGCAAAGCACAGCCTTACTCGTCTCCGCTGGAAAGAGAAAGAAAATCATCGCCCAAGCTATCAAAATCAAAGAAGGGAGACGCATGGTCAGTGTCGGACCTAGAATCGCTATTCCTGACACCTACAAAGGATACTTTGAACTCCTCAGCGAAGAAGGCAGAGCCGTCAGATGTATCGAATCCGTAGGGGAATTAGCTAGAAGAAAATTAGACAATGGATGCTTAGTGAGAGAGCCAGTCAGGGTGATTTGCGCTAAAATAGATTTAGATGGAAACATAACAGCGGATGGAGCGAGAAACCTTCCCGCTGGCGAAGTCATTATGCCAAAAGGCGAAGTTTTCTTAGGTAAAAGCAAATATTTAAAATGCACTGATGGGAAAGGGGATATGGTATTGTTAAGTTTAGACCAAAGGGGTAAGTTTTCGGCTGTTGCCAAAGAAGAGAATATAAGTGGAGTGCATACAGCGAAGACGCTACTAACGAAACGGTTGCCAATAACGGTTAGACTTGTTCATGGTACATCGCCTAGAGGTCTTAAGAGCTCGAGCCATTTCGTGCCAGAATTGAGGCTGCTTTCAATGTTTGAAGAGGACCATGTGTTTGCGCTGCCTCTACAAAAAGAAGGAAATTCCCTAATTGCACTACCCTTAGCCGCTCCTCTCAAGATGCAGAGATGCAAAAACGAGGAGCACATAAAAAACTTCATGGAGTTCTCGAGGCTAGTTGAAAAATGTAACCGTTTACTGGTCGATGTTGTTGACAGAATACACGTGTTGGATGGTAAACTTGGTGATCCGAAAAGGCTTCTGAATGGTCCACTTCACGCCCCACCGCTAATTAAAACAGGTTATTTTCTACGGAGAAGTGCATCTTCAGACACAGCGAACCAACACAAACATATCCCACGCCATAGCCATATTTACAGTAGTCATAGGGATGAAAACAGTGTTCCTGATGAGTACGATGAAATAGATCAAATATATGATTACGTCAGAGGGTTCGCTCCACTACCCAAAAACATCAAAGCTTCATATTCAAACGAACCAAGGCACGAGTCAGCACCATCATCTCCTGCGCCAACGCCTATACACATGCCTCTGATCACTGAAATTAAACCTGAGCCACCACCCATTGAAACTATCCCAACCAAGAAGGCTGTCAGCTCACAAAAAGCAGAGAAAAGAACTCGTAAAGCTTCACTGCCAGTTAAAGAGACTCCAGTCACTGTTTATAAGGAAAAATGTTCGATAGCTCCCGCTGCAAATAACTTACCTAAGTTGTATATAAAGAATAATGTGGTGAATAATAATAAAGGCAGTAGAATGGTGTTCAGACAGAAAAGCAACTCTCCTACGAAGGAGAACCCTAGTCCTTTAACTAGTCCAGTACGTCCGATGACGAAGGGTGATTCCCCGATATTCAATATACGATATAAAAGCCTCTCTAACATACACCAGGCTATGGAATTGGATGGAACGTTGGACTCGAGCCATTCTGGCGGGAGGACATCTGGGGACTCGGGCAACGGCCCGAAGCTTCCAGAGAAAAGATCAAGGCGATTGAGCAGACCTAAGTCCTTAACGAACCTAGTTTGGGAGCTAAAAGGATGTCCGGCTGAGAGCAATGATAAACCAAAATGTAGGATTAAAAATGAGGGTTACAAGAAAATGGGGACGAAGTTATCGTTGGGAGCGCAGAAGAGGGTGCCGACGCTGTATCTCTAATTAAAGGTAAGGTTTCAAAACCCTATACAACTTTTTGAACTTGCACTTCTCTTCCTTCCATATGTAGGAGCATATTTAATTTGACAGATTACAATAAAATGCTGGTGGCAAAATCATGACGCGAGATTTTTATATATGAGGGGTATAAAAACAAAGCCGCTTTATAAAAATATAGCGGAAATAAAATAACGCTGTAATTTTACATACAAAAAATATTTCGATTTCAAATATTTTTTCTAAAGAGGCTAGAATAATTTATTTGTTTACTATTAAAGGTACACCAGCAAAACAATTATTCATCGTACATAGTGTGTAAGACTTTTGTCGCGCACTTTTATCTCATCGGAAAAATTAGCATCATGAAGTCGTTTTGTGTACAAGAAATAAGTCTTCCTGACATATTAAATCGAATGTAAAATATACCCATTGTCATTATCCCACGGAAATCTTACTTAAGCCTGTATTACTTAAACTGGCGACTTTTAAACAATTGCTAGACTTTGTTGGTCCCCTGGTGGCATATCACGATCCTTTAGAAGGCAGCGTACATTGCAAAACATTGCAGATGGGTTCGAACTAATGCATACTGATGATTATTTCCTTCTTAATACAGTGTTCGAAACAGAGAAAATTGCTTCTGGAAAGCCTTCGATATGACTGGATGAATTAATATTGTTAATCCAACGTTAATAGCAGACATTTATTTATTTATTTATAAATGGCTCTCCATGGTTGGTTACATCAACACTCAAAATACAATCATGTTAATTACTTAATTTGCTAGATGCAGCAACTAGTGAAGGAAAGCACCACATGCTAATATAATATACCTACTTAGTAGAGAGAATACCAATATAACTATTGTTTACAATACTATAAGTAAACCGAACGAGACTATCGCAATATGTAACAATTTTGTTTAACAAATACAAAATATAAAAAATATAACAAAATATAAAAAATACAATAATTTAAATTAATGGACTTGAAAAGTTAGAGAGAGTTGGCCATATCGGCCGAGATCCGAATTAAATTGAACTTAAATTTACTAAAAGTATCTCCAAAGATGTCTTACAGATCACTACGCTCATTAACCAATTTACATAATTTACTTGAGGCTTTGATGACTTAGAGGTATCAACGTAGAAACCAAATTACTGGGACGTGAAAAACAATAAAGGGGTTCGTTGGCTTATGTAGACGCCCACTAAAGAAGGATTTTTTTAAAACCACGCAGGAAGCTGAGAAATCCCAAAAAAATGTCCAATGAAATCAGTGTTAAGCTTTATTGAAGCGAAACAGTTCACTGGCACAGCTACTAGTCATGTAATTTATTACGTGCAATTTAATAGATTTTTTTTGGGTAGTATTTAAATGATATTAAAAAAAATCTCATAATAATGAAATATTTGGCAAGTCTGACCATCTGCTTCATAGTATATCATGTATGAAAACGACACCAAACATAGGAGGCAATCATAGTAATAATGGAAGAAAATTATTTATTGTGCGTAGTTCCCTGTCAAACATAGGTAAAGTTTTAAACATCTTTTCCAATATTTATTTATTATTTGGTACATAAACAGCTCACATCCATAACATACTCGTAATTAGACTTAAATTACTTAAGTAGTATTAAACTGGAATGCAACCCAAACAAATGTACACAACTCGAAACAACAAATCTTAAAAGTAATAAAATATATAAAACTATAAATTCTTAAAATAAAATTAAAACCTACTTTAAATATACAAATAAAAATTATGTTACATATTGGAAAGGAAAAAAGTAAAAAACCTTTTTTAAAAAAACAATATTTTATTTAAATGCCCTAAAAAGAATAAAATAAATTATTCGTTTAAAACTTTTACTATCAACTTATAACGTTATTACACAATATATCTGATAAGAAAGCTTGTCGCGAGATTTAAGGACCTACTCGTAAGTATTTAGTTTACTTGTTTATCTAGGTGCTCAGGTAACACTCGCGACAAGCTTTTTTATCAGATATATTGTGCAATAACATTATAAGTTGATAGTAAAAGATTTAAACGAATAATTTATTTTATTCTTTTTAGGGCATTTAAATAAAAGCTTGTTAATTTAAAAAAGTTTTTTAATTTTAATTTATTTTTTACTATTTAGTCTGTCTTCAGACTTTTTTTTTGGTTTATATTTAAGGGTATGTTTGCGTATTCACACTATTGCATTTCACTTTCAGGTCATTCAAAAAAGTGATTTGTGCTATTTTAAATCATTTACTGAATCTACATTATTTAACTAGATAAACAAGTAAACTAAATACTTACGAGTAGGTCTTAAATCTTACCGTATTGTTAACTATTGAGGAGTTATGTCATTGAGACTTTGAGAGTCGATCCTGGGTGTACCATCAGGTCATTTCGATTATAATACTGCATTGCCATTAGAACTGTAGCCACGTGTAAAATTTCAAGTCCGTACTGTTAACTATTGGGGAGTTCTTTCGTTGGGAGCCGATCCTGGGTGCACCATCAAGTCATGCTGAACATTATAATGCATTGTCACGTGAATCAAACGCATATACAAAATTTCAAGTCAATCGAATATCAGGAAGTAGTTTAAAACAAAACATTGGTTAGCAAGATTTGAAAAAATGAGTTACTTACATACGAACATGGCAAGGTAAATAAAAGCTTGTAAAAAGAGAAAAAAAAACATCCTAAATCTAAAACTTAATAAAACTGAATGAATATAGCACAAAAGTATTGGATTCCAGTGCGTTTTACGCCGAATCAATTGTCCTTTTGACACATCTTTTAAATGCCTTAATACTTTCCATGTATGGAACTAACCAGTTTTAAATGTTCCGTCGAAAAAGAAACTAGTAGAAATAGACCAAGAAGATTCAACTTACTCTACTAATCTTCTGAAGTTTATATTAAAATTCCTTCCTTAAAATCTAATAAGTTCTTAACGATTCTCATACAACGTAACACAACTATGATACACTAATACTTAATGATTCTCATACGAGTACAACGTAACGCAACTATGGTACTCACGGCTATAGTAGTGCTTAGTTGTATTGTATGTAGGTATAGTATGATGATTAAAATAGGCAAGCATAGGTAATAAAAATTGATTACCGAACCGTCCGAATATGGCATCAATTACCGTAGTAACACTAATGCATACCTCGCTGAAGCTGACCACAAAATTAACTTACTGGATTATGTAAATGGCATTAATTTGCGACTAAGCTCATTTGGAGTTAGGCCTCGAAAGCTAGACTTCAGCGGTCCCGTTATTGATAATTGCGTGATGAACAGCAATGAATTTGTAACTGCGTAGAGTTAGGGTTGTCGCTGCGGGATGGGTGACTTTTTAAGGGACAATAGGCTAGATGACAAAAAAAAAATTCTTGCTTTAATAGAAGCTCATTAATATAATAAACAGAAAGAAAAAAAACGGTTTTCGAATAACTATAAAAACAACCAAGATATAAGGTATTAAAGATTTTTCTCCATCTCTTTCTAGCAAAACGGCAATTTACAAGGAGTTTATATGGCCGTACTCAACTATGACGTCACGGTTGATGTCGGATCTATCTGTCTAATCACCTTCAAATTAACAACTTAAAATGCTTGTATCTAATGTACGAGTATTTCTAAGCCGATTTTGATTCTGATTTCACAGGACTGCATCTTTTTCCACGGTATTTTAATATTTAATGACGAGATGTAAAAATTAGAATTCAGTCATCATCCCAATTGTCAAAATGTACCAAATGCAGAAAGTTTCCGTTGACATGCATTTTGACAACACCTTGACAGTTGACAGATGTCAAATTATATGGGGTACGGTGACGATTTGGTTTCGCTTAATACGTTCGTAAATATTGCGATCACCCCTCTAATGGTAAACGATTACCATAGAAGTAGTGGTCGACTTCATGCCGTATCGGATTTTTGAAACTAAAGGTATATCGTAGTAATAACTCAAATCAGATATACGGCTAAAATTCTTCTTTCTATATATTTATTTAAGAAATATCGATAGGTATTTCTAATATCGTGTGAATCAAACAGCGCCAAGTATTGCATTGATTCGCCTTCAAGCTTCAAGCTTAATACGAGTACGTTAACTTAAATATAAAACTGTGATTTTGTATAATATTGTTTTAGAATTTGAGCCAAGGCAAACAGCAGAATAACTTTAAATAAAACGTATTTTGCTCTAAACAGTACTGAAAGAATTATTCCCGAACTCCTAACCTACCAGAAACCTTCCATCATCAGCTCAGTAACATGATATGATGACTACCAGATGTAAATACTGAATATCTCCAGCAAAAACATGAAACACGTTGGATGTGCCTATGAAATTCAAGGTATTCCCTCGATTTTCATTGGATCCCATCATCAGATCATGACATGGTGATAATGGGACCACCTCGGGAGTATACTCTTTCAATTACGAAAATAATTTTCAAATTCGGTCCACAAATGGCGGAGTAATCGGTGAACATACATAAAAAAACATAGATACAGCCGAACATACTCGTATGTAGAACCTCCTCCTTTTTCGAAGTCGGTTAAACAAGGAAGCATCGACACATGTATTCTAAATTTTATAAATTTAAATTGTGCGCCGCAATCCAGAGGGCCTATTACCGATCTCATGGTTTTGCAAATGATATCATATGATATTATAGTGCAAAACGAAAAATACGATTTCCGGTCAGATTTTTGATCATTTGTTCATTATTTAATGATGACACATTGAAATTATGCCATAGTGATGATATCATTGGAGATCGGTAATACAAAATGCAGCATTTCATGACTTCTTTTTCTCAAATTTATACCTTGTCATACGATGAAAGATCCATAATTGGCCTGCAGATCCTATCGGTCTTATTACAAAACGATATCTAAACATAATCTTGGCTTAAACCTGATAATCTTACACTTGTTAATACGAGTAAATAGAAACAGCGTCAGGTTTAAACCAAGATCAAACTTAAACCATCTTTTGTATTAAGACGGAATGTGTCCAGTACAAGTGTACAGGGAGAATCCCACCGATGAAATTAGGCGACCTCACCTACGCAGGAATACATGACCTAATTTCACTGTGGGCTGCTGTTAGATCAGCGACACTCAACCTTTTTTTTATAGGGGCCACAGAAAGTTTTCAGTGATGATGTCGCGGGCCGACAGCACAATTTATTTGTGTGTTAATAAAATACGTAATTCAAAATTAATGATGTATGTACTTTATGAATGAAAAAAGAAAAGGTCTTACTCGGGTAATGCTCAATGTAACGCAGTTTACGCAGTAGTGTTATCTAGTTGACTATCTTATTTCGGCAGTGCGCCCACAGTTTTTCTGATGGTTAACAATTTTGCAACTCAACATGGGGCAATCACGAAGGCCAGGCGGGCCACATGCTGCCCGCGGGCCGCAGGTTAAGTACAGCTATGTTAGATGGTTCGTCTTACTGGCTATTTGATAGAGTGACAAACTCTGTTTTCAATCTTTTTTCAAAAGTTTAATTTTGATCACAGATCCCTCATTATTGACCGAGGGCCATTTAAGTAATTTACTCTGGTGTAGCAAGCCTAAACAACGACTTTTTCTATTGAGTTTCTATGATAGAACGCTTTGAAAAGACTAAGGTTGACATTGCAATAGATATCATATACTTATGTCGTATTTTGCTCTCTATTATAGAAAACTCATTAGAAAGTGACTTTGCCTATAGGAGCGGATCTGAATGCTCTAATCCTTTAATTGCTTGACTCAAAATCTATCGCGATTGTTTCCCCATTCTATAAGATCCCGGAATAAAAACTAAGCTCATTTAAAAAGCAGTAAATAATTTAAAAAATACTGTTTTAATATCCAACAACCCTAAGGAAATCAAGTTTCGCCAGCAGTCGCTGACCGGTGCTGAGTGCAGGATATGACGTAGGATCATCTGTCCTGCTCTAACGGCATTTTAATTAACCACTCAGACAGGTTTGATGGGTGCACTTTATTTGTATCGGGGAATAGGCTAAAGAGGTTCCTAAACTTTTTTGTCTAAAAGACCACTATCTGTATCTGTTGCTCTATTTTTTTTCCAAAAATATCTATGGCCGCTATTAGCATGTCCCCATGTTTTGCTTTTTTTATTAAGAGGGCACAGTACCTACTACCTGCGCCGCCATTCGTTTTTATTAATTATGATAAATTAAAGATGTTTCTATAAAAAATAGCACAGTCAGGAACTCAATATTGATACTTCAGATTTATATTAACCGTATAGAATAAATATCCGTATCGAAATCATAATTATTGCTTAAAGTGGCCACTTTTAGCAATAATTCTGATTATGATTATTCCTATAAGCTTTTAATCTATGCCTGAATGGCTCCCAAAAATCTAAAATATATAGATTGAGTTCCTGACTGTTCTATTTTTTGTAGAAACGTCTTTAATTCATCATTATTAATAAAAAACGAATGGCGGCGCTAGTAGTAGGTACTGTGGCCCCTTAATTAAATTATTAAAACTCTAACTCAAAAATCTTTATATACATTCACATGTTAACATCAAACAAAATACAGTAATCTAATTAATCATAAATGTAATAAACTAAAATAAACAGTGGATTATTTATAACATGTATATACATACGTTTCGATTGAAAAAAGAAATTTGAAATTCGGCCCACAAATGGCCGAGTAATCGGTGAAAAAAAATAGACAAAAAAGTCGAACATAGAACCTCCCATTCGTTGCCCTTGGTCCTACTGGGTAGTCCTACTGATAGAACCACGGCCAAAATAAATTGCCCGTGGTTCTATCAGTAGTACCATGGGCAAGTAGCATTACCTGTAGTTCAACTGGTAGTACCACGGGCATTTTTTCTTGCATTTTGAAGTCGGTTAAAAAGTTACGACGTCATTGTAAATTGAAATCGTAAAATTAATTTTCTCATTCCCCATATATTTTTTTCACAGATCTATTTGTAGGAGGGATTTTAAAATTAATTTTACAATTTCGAATTTTAATGACGCCATAACTTTTCTATGTCTGTTTACATGGGTAGGTTTCGGCTCGATAGGGTATTAACCAAACACGGTCTATAGGAATCAAGACAAATGCATCATTGCGCATTTTATTCCGGAATAAACTTTCCAGCGTCTGATATTTGCAACAACAGGTGGATATACGCGAAAGTTTTGACATTTAGCGTCGAATAGCATTCAGATATCAAACACCAAGAGAACAGAATCGACACCTAGTTATAAATCGATTATACTTCGATCATAACTTCGATGCATTTAAGGCATGTCAATGTTGGATAATGTTACTTTGATTTTTTCTATTGCTAACGGTGGCAGATGAGCATAAATTTATTTGCCTTTTGTAAAAATTGAAATGATAACTAAAAATGAACGAGATGAATCCAAAAAAAAGTTTTCATTTAATTTTTTCATTTTAGGGTCTTACTACTAATGTTGTCTAAAGTTGGTCGTAGTTTAAACATAACGCTGTTTTCTATTTGTTAATAAGTAAGATAGAGACAGCATCTTTCTACTCATACATCCATTAACGGAATAGAATCAGAATATTGATTGATCTCACGTCATAAAGCAATTTATAGTTTTATTAAATCACTTTGCCAAGTTGTCAACTTTTTGATAATTCTTTAATAATGGATCCTTTTTGTTTTTCGTTTCTCTGTTTTTATTGTGTGTTCTTTGAGTCCATTGTTGCATCTTCATGCAACATTCGAAGTAACCTTTTGTCTTAAAACATAGGAATATCTCGGATGCAAATAGGGTCTTTATTTACGATGTATTCGAGATGGCCTTACAGATCTTCATAGCTAATATAACTTGATTTCTCAGTTTTGTAACTGATATTCGAGGAATTTGCGTCAAGAAATACAGCGAGTAAAGGGTAAATAATGTATATATGTGTCTTGTCTGTTAATTACAATGTAATAAACGTCTCGTAACACTAATGGCTAATTTCACTAACCTTGTCTTAGCTTAGGACAATCTTAAGTTGCATGCTGTCACATTCTTTTCATTAAGCATAATACTTGGGATTGTCCGAAGCTGAGACAAGGTTAGTAAAATTCGCCATTAGTATTGCAGTCGTACAAAAACCCACCTTTAGGATGAAACTCGGAAACGATACGGTTTCAACGAGGTGTGAGACAGGGCAACGATATGTCGCCGAAACTCCAACGAGGTACGAGACTGGGCAATGATATATCCCCGAAACTCCATAGAGGTGTGTGTGACACAGGGCAATGATATATCGCCGAAACTCCTTATATTTTGGAGGATGTGTTTGAGCCTTTGAACTGGGGATCTTAGTATTAACATAAACGGCAAGTACATGACTCACCTTTGTGTTTTTCATGATATCATAGTCATGGTTGAGCACGGAAAACCTGCAGACCTAGACCAATCTCATGGCTTTTAAATTATATCATTATGAGAATAGTGCAAAACGAAAAATAAGATTTTCCGTCAGATTTTTGATCATACGTTCATTAATCATGATGACATCATTGAAATAATGCCATAGTGATAATATCATTGGAGATTGGCTATACCAAATGAGGCATTTCATAACTTCTTTATCTCAAAATGTCCATACGATGAAAGATCCATCATAATAGGCCTGCTGGGCACAATGCTCGATGACCTTTATAGAGCACCCCAACAAATGGATCTTAAAATAATCATTGGAAAGACAAACACTATGTCGATTCCCATGTCGTACACACTACTCGGAACGTTGAAGGTTCTACACTAGAAGTTGTTGGAGAATATGTCGACGAGTATATATTCGTAAAGAATGAGTTATTTCCCAAACCCGTTTACTACTACTTTACTACTGACACCCGTTTAACTTCTGCAGAAGTCTTGACCGCCATAGGACAGGCATAAGCGCGATCCACCGTTGTGGGCACGATGGGCATGCCCACAGCCCTAAAAGACGTGTGACGTCACATTTTCTCGGTCTATTGAGATCAATAGGCTGGTGATATTATATCCAATGCGAAATAATAAAATGAATCCTGGTCAGGGCGTCATTATGTTGTCTAAACATCTCCTTTGTAGGAATGCCATTGACCTATGAGGATGAGGAATGCACTATATCGACCATGAGCTAGTTCATATTCCGACTCGCACTCGGGTGGCTGGGACCACAACCTTTTTTGAGGGCTGGATTCACGCCTGGGCATTGCCTACTGAGTGTGGGGTCATCATAAGAAATGGCAGCCTCATGTAAAATTCTGTTTATATTACTTAAAATATATCTATATATATATTTCTTTCCTGTTTAAGTTATATTTGTAAGCATTTATCAAATATAAATATTTGTATAATTCAATCTTTATTCAACATAGACATACCTTTACAGACTTTTATTGACGTGAGACAAAATAAAAAAAATCTTGTTAAGCGATACTAGAATGTCTAAGATATTAACAACGAATTCTTGTATGTGCCTAATTAATATCGCCGGCCAAGTGCCATTTGGACTCGCACACCGAGGGTTCTGTACAAAGTTATCTATGTAAACGAGTTCCTAACTATGTATATTTACGGATTTCATTTTTTCTATGTGCTTACGATCTAGCTTAAAGCCAAATTTCATGATTCTAGGTTACCGGAAAATAGTATTGGCCTTATTAATAAAAAAAAATACTCCTTGGATCATCCCCGGATTAGTTACTCCGTATTTTGTCTTGTTTTGGCATATGACAGCCGACATGTGAGGAAACAGGACAAAACACGGAGTAACTAATCCGAGGATGATCCAAGTAGTATTTTTTTTTTATTAATAAGGCCGCATTTTGATTCATAGTCATATCTTTCGGTAGTGTAAACTTACAAATCTGATTTTTTTCACAACTGAAAGAGATCGTCGACCCAAGGATTTCTTATTTTCAGTTTGATATCTCTACGCGCTCCCGATAATAATGGGCTTGCTTGACAGACAGACGGAAAGACAAACAATACTATAAGAGTACTGTTTTTTCCTTTTGAGGTATGGAACCCTAGAAAACCCAAAAAGGGAATGAAGGCCTTCAAAAAAGGAACACAAGCTTCGGAAGGTCTAATTACTTATTAAAATCAAATCGTGGTTAGTTTACACACATAATTTGATTAGGACCTCATATGGGCCTCCCAATCGGGAGGTCCGGGGTTCGAGACCGCCATGTAATATGTTTTTCGTTTTGCGAATTTCATATATACATAATTGTCTGACGCTCCTACGGTGAAGAAAAACATCGTGAGCCAACCTGCATACATCTGCGAAGAAATTCAAAGGTGTATGTGAAGTCGACCAATCCGCACTGGGCCAGCGTGGTTGACTAAGGCCTAAACACCCTAACTTGGGGTAGACTCGAGCCCCTCAGTGGGGACGTATATGAGCTGTCATGATGATGGGCCACTTTGAATCCCGCAGCTATTATTATAGGTTAAACGCGGGTAAAACCAGACGCTGCAGCCATCCCACATCCTGATGATGTCATAGTAGTTGTAAACAATATTTGATATTGCAAGGTGGCAGGCAACTTTGCGGTTGCGTCTCCAGCATAGGTCTGCGGTCGAGACTCTGAATCGTTGTAATATGACCCGCAGAAAGTTTGCCGATACCACAGATAATATAATACTACAGTACCAAGGCTGTAACTAAATGTCATGGCACTTCCGACATATGAAGTGTACGTCAGTACACTTTTATTATATATGCAGAGTGCAGACGATTTTGTGAGCTGTGCTGCAAGTGATATGGTTTAATGAACGAGAGGACTATTAAAAGAATTGTTTGTTAAGATAAATTGTTCGTCTGGCTAATTAAGGTGCATACCGACATAACTTACGGTTGATATTTGCATATTGTTAATGTTTTAGGGTTCGGTACGTCAAAAGGAGTAAAACGGATCTCTTATAGTCAACGTGATCAAAAGATCGACCGAAAAGGTCGCATATTTTCGTAAATTTTTCGATTTCACAAGGGGAAAATCTGAAAATCGTAAATATATACAAAATTAGAATCTTATACACTTAGATAAGTTTGTATATGCGGAACACTCGCTTGGCCGGTTTTTTTAACTGTAACATATTGTCATATTGTGCATCTTCTATAATACTTCCCTCCAGTTTCTTGTAGTTTACAAGTACTTATACTTTAAAAAAATAACAGCCTCAAAACTGCTCTAGGCGGGACTCGAACCCGCAATTGCTCTTTAACTAAACGGAGGCTGATGTGTTCTTGAAAACAAAAAACATCATTTGTGATTCATTTGTTTGTATTTAATACTACTACTATAAAATAAAAAAATATGAAAAAAAAAAAAAACCGACTTCAAAACACATTCGACGACACGTTTAGCGCAGAGGTCGAGTGATCGCCTACTGCGCAACGGGTCGCAGGTTCGATTCCTGTACGGGACAAATGTTTTGTATGGCCTACAGAAATTTGTTCCGGTCTGGGCGTATGTGCATGTGATATTCTATGTTTGTAACTGCACCCACGACACAGGAGAAAATCCTAGTGTGGGGCGACGTTTTTTTAAAAAAAAATCATAAAAAGTTAAAAATAATGTAAGAATACCAACATCATATTTTTCATTTTGAAATCGGTGGGGATAATCGATGATCATGAGTTAAAATTTGGCACCGACTTAAAATAAAGAACGTTAATATTCTTACATAATTTTTGAAATTTTTGTATTTTTGAATTCGTTTTATTGTTTGCTAAATATTTTTTTTTATTTTAATCTTTTTAGTGATTCTAATACCAGCCTACCAAAGTAACTTGAAAAAATACAACCGAGGATCAATACATACATATTGTATTTAAAAAACTAACATCTTACTCCTAAAAGTTAAGGATCCTTCCATCGTCAGCTCGTCTCATGTCTACTAGACACAAATACCTGAATAGCTTTAGAAAAAAAATTAAACAAGTTGACGTGCCCATAAAGTTAAAGGGTTTACCTCGGTTTTCGTAGGATCCCATCACCAGATCCTGCTTATGGTGATAATGGGATCAAGAAGGGGGAGTAAGGAAGGAGAAGGCTCTCCCAATTTCCGAACCGATGCAGAGACAACCTTTTTTTTCATTTGACTTATATTTGCACATATCTTAATAATGGTTGGGGTGTGTGTACATACAAGGATTAAATAATTTAGGTAATTAGATTCTTGGTTGAAGATTTTTATGTTTTTTTTTGACGTCAATGAGTGCCTGTAAAGGTCTATCTTCTTCTTCTTCTTCTTATATACAGGGTGTAACTGAACACCCCAATAATATTTAAGGGTATGTATCCATCAGAAGTAGAGATTCTATAGGAAAAAAAAATATTAGGGCTAACAAACCTACTTTTTTGTCCCATACAAGCTAAATAAATTATTTTTTGGTATTAAGTGCTGACAACCCTAAATAAGCTTCCGAGGAATACTGCGCTCACGTCATACAACTAAATAAATTATTTTTTGGTATTAAGTGCCGACAGCTCTACATAAGCGTAGGAGGAATACTACGCTCACGTCTGTCACGTGTCATTTTGTGTTAAGAGCTGCTTATGGTTGTCACTTGAAAGTCTTTGTTTTCAGTTTAAAATCAAATAACTCTGAAAATATTGGGGTTCCAGGTCTCGGACAAGCACCGAAGGTCCATTTAGTATCTAACTTATATGCCCCTTAAATGTTATTGGGGTGTTCAGTTACACCCGGTATAAAAATGAAACGCTGTGTGTTAGTCTCACAAAAACTCTGATACGGCTCGACAGATTCTTACGAAATTTTCTGTGTGCATTTGAATAGGTCCAAGGAAGGTTTAAACGTAAAGTTGGATCCGGTAGGTGGCGCTGGAATTGGGCAGGACAACGTCTGCCGGGCCCACTAGTATTAAATAAAGATTTTTGAGTTTGAGTTTCAATCGAGAAGTACCTCTCAAACAAAAAAGAATTCTCCAAGTTATGTATGAGGTAACTAACATCAAAAACGATTTCCCTCAATTTTCCTTTTTTTTTTTTTCTCGGGGGGAAATGCGTAACCGCACCGTACCCGCGGTTGGCTAGACGGCGAGCGTGTGTGGGGCTCTCCCGGCAGAGTGCCAGGCCTACCCACTAAAACCCCCCGGTGTTCTCCCTGCCCTTTTGGGCGCGCTAGGTAAGGTCCACACTGCGACTCCACTACCCACGCGCCCGGGCAATCCCGACCAACTGGTCGGGCTATCGCCAAGGGGGGATTGCCCGAGAACACCAGGGCAATCGCCAGACGGATGGCCTTGCGGCGGCGTGCACGGGGCCAACCGTGCACGCAGGCCTCCACGGCAGGGTCACTAGACGGGCATCGCTTGTGCGAATGCCCGCCTTCGCCTGCCTATCCGTCTGCGGCGGATGGGAGCGGCTTGAGGATCGGCCTCCCGCTCCCTCTCCGCGGCCTCCTTCTGCGAGATGACGTCCTCGCAGAAGGAGGCGACAGCCCCCCATTCCGCCTCGCCGCGGAGCATGGCCACGACCATGCTCGGCAGCGAGAGGTTTCCACCTCCCAGCGCAGGTGGAATCCTGCGACGGGGGGCGTGGAAACTCAAAGATCCTGTCACCAGATCCTGAGTATAGTGCCACTGAGACCAATCGGGAAGTACCTATACCCTATCAAACAAAAAAAAAGTTTCCAAAACGGTTATTAAATGACAGAGTTATGAGGTAAAATACATACAATCAAATTGATAACCTCCTCCTTTTTATGAAGTCGGTTCATGATAATTACACTTTTTTTCTACTTAATTGAATTTAATAGCTACTACAAAATTTTTCTTTTGTCTGAATTTGTAGGTACTTATAGAACAATATCCTTTAGGCGGACAACGTCTGTACATGATTAATTATGATTGATATTGGTAATGCAAGACTTGATAACCTAACATTTCATACTTTTGTTCTAATTAAATTTGAATTTTATTTCTTTTTGACATCAACAAATGTCTATAGTGCGACAATGATTAAAAATGTTCGAGCACGACTTCATAAAACTTTCCTATTGCTTTAAATTCCGTTCAGTGACTTTCATTTGACTCATTGTTGTATTCATTATTTAAACTAATAGCATAACATCTAAAATAGTTAACCTTTGTAGTTAGTTACTAAAAATGATGGAGCGAAGGCACGCAAACTGCACTTAGCATTTCGCCGACTTGATCGCCGGCAAATTGCTCTGCATTAAATTTATGGACGAATTTTAATTGCGATATCTTTAGAAATAATATAGGTGCGGCATTGTGATGAATAGCTCGTTTTATTTTTGAAAATTGCATCCATATGTTAAAAAAACCAAAGCAGCAGGAGATAGAGACGCAGGAGTGAATATAGAATTTTACATATTTTTATCTTTATTAGCCTTGTTCCAATGTAGCCCAGACACCGTTTCATTCTACCCCAGACGGGGCGTATTGAAACGGAAGAGGTGTTGAGCAAAAACGCATTTTTTATAGGTTAAGGTTAATTTTGTAACTTATTTTTGTTCTTAATAGGTAGATTATGAACCGTTGTTGATCGTTCTAAACAAATATTAATATTAAATATTACAAATATTTGGTAGTAATGGACTCCGTAACAATTAGTAATGGACTTCCCAAAAAATAACGGCTGACACCAATAATTACAACAAATTTAGTTCAAAGTCTGTCAGTTGCTTAAACGCAGGATCGTGAGCCAATTATCTATTCGTGCACATGATATACTTTCAAAGCTCACTCGTCTGCGCGATTAATTAACTAATGACCCGCTAGGCGTGGCACCCCACCTCGATTTCGCACGAACATTTGCACTTAAAACCACGCCTGCTATGAATTTCTGGAAAACAGACAAAATATAAACGCCTTTCAATTTCACGTGAAATTCAGTGATGTCACAGACATAATAGTATTCGTCCGCTGTTGAAGACCACACACTTAATAACAAGCTTGGGAAGCTACCTCACTACCACTACTGTCCCCATGTTCTAAGAACCCCGCTTTGACAGATATGGGGATGCGGCATGGATGCGGCCGCACAGATAAATAAACACAGTAGTAAGATAAAGCTACATTCACATAATCATAAATAAACGTACGGATCAAATTAAATTACTTTCGAGTTTTTCGGCTTATTAGTAATACTATAGCTTGCCCATGCTAATCCAATTCTCACAAGCCAAAAAAGGAGCTGAGCGAGGACCGTTAGAGCTTATGGAACCGCAATGGCTGACTATTACACAGAAGTGAGGCGGTCGGTACATTATTGTCCTCTTGACTTTGTCACCATAGTTTTTTTAACGAGGGATGCTTTTGGCCTTCACCACTTAGCCTGATGGTAAGTGATGATAAGACTGAAGGTGGAAATGAGCTCCACCAGCCCCCCTTTTCACAACTGATAGATCACGAATTCGATTCGAAAAGACACGTCCCGTCTCATTTTGATGCACCACAATAAAAAGTGTAAATGTAGAGATACCGCGATTCGATTGTTTTCCGACAGTTGTGGATAACTCCTCAACAACTGAGGAACTGGCACAAATATTGTTATTATGTCAATAAACTTAGGTCAGACGGTGGTACCTAACCAAGCTGGGCCAGAAGCCATACCACCAACCAAATAAAACAGAAAATTTTCTGTTCTCATGAAGAATCGAACTATGGACGTCCAGATTATTACCTGGTTGGTCTCAAACACTCGACCACTCAATGGGGCGAGAGCTTCAAAACGCCTTTTGGTAGATGAGGCTCTCCTGGTCCATTTTGGAGCCATAGTTATGGCATCAAGGCTGACCGGGGCAAAGGAACTGGTTCTCATGGCTGATAGTAACCAAATCCCCTTCATCGACAGAAACGACCTATTCGAAATGCGCTACGAAAGTCCTGCCGCCATTACGTCCATTACCGAAAAACTCCTCTGTACACACCGAAGCCCGATGTATGTGGTGTACGCCCTCCAAGACATTTATGAGGGTATTTACACATCTCGGCAAGTACTGAGGTCCTTAACATGCGGAATGGCTTCGGGAGCGAGACTGAGAAAGTGCGACCCCAATACTCTCTTCCTGACCTTCACTCAAGATGAGAAAGAAGTGCACAAGAGGGATGGATTTGGCACTGGAGTTGAGTCTACGCTACTCACGATCCATGAAGCTCAGGGGCTAACGTACGACCACGTGGTTATGCTCAGAGGAGCGGAACCAAAGAATCCAGTTCACGATAGCGTTCCTCATGCGGTGGTCGCCATAACAAGGCACACGGTGACCTGCATCTATTACTACCGGGAGCTGAATGAGGATGACGCCATTAGACGCCTCGTTGCCTTTTCTAGCACGGCAACGGATTATGAGGTCGTCGATTACAACGAAAAAATGGCTGTCAGAGCTCAGATATGCGCAGCGACTTAGATGCGGAAACGAACCACCTCACCCCGAATCCCTCTTCTAAGCCATAAGTTTAAAAAAATGCTACGAACATATGGACATAGTTAAGTTAATACTTAAGAACACGTATAAAAATATGGAATATGTACAGCCGGCTCCGGGAGTGGATAGGCATTTTTTAGCAGATTTGGTGCCATGTCACACCAACTATTCATTTTATTTAGTATGGTTACACCTATATTTCATTGTTAATGGTTGGTGTGACATGGAACTAAAATGTTTGTCTACTTTTTGAGCCGGCTGTACAAACAATTAATAATTTATTTATTTATTTATTTTCCAGAAAACACACCAACAGTATATACATAAACACATTACAAATTTGTTGTTTACACTAAGGTTAAAAGCATATGTATACACCAATAACAGGCGTGTACAACATTCGCTCACTAAATAGGAGCACCAGCAATCAGGTTATGTTCACTTACCTAAATATAAACACTCGATATAAATACAAAAACGTAATACAAAACTTAACCACATATAAATTGATACAAACTGTTTCTGAATTTTGACAAAGGATTGAAAAATATGTCAATATTAGCAGATTTGTTTACTTTGTTGTACTCATTACACATTCTGATAATAGGAGAACTGAGTCCCAGATTGGTCCTGACATTTGCGATATGAAAGGTTTTTGTAATCGGATATCGCGGTATTATACGGGGAACGTTAATAAGGACGCAATTTAAGAGATCCATCGATTTAAAATGGCCGTTGACAAGTCTATATAAGAATACAAGATCGCGAATCTTACGCCGATCGCTAAGTTTTGTCATATTAAAGAAATGAAGTCTGCTATCATACGTACAACGGTGAGATATACCTTGCGAAACGAAAGCCATATGACGCGTGAATGCCCGTTGTATACTTTCGACACGTTGCGAGTGGACACAGTAGAAGGGGTTCCAAATCGTGCTACAATACTCCAGATGACTTCGTGCTAGTGCATTGTACAAAAGTCGTTTAGTTTTGACATTGAAGCCTTTGGTGTTACGCTTTAAGAAACCCACCATTTTACCAGCTTTATTTAAGACAGAATCAATATGCGGTATAAAATTTAAACTTCTGTCGATGATTACACCTAAGTCTCTTATCTGCGATACCTTTTGCAGTTCAATATTATTCAGTGCGTAGACACTGGGTAGTGACTTTGTTTTTCTACTAAACCTCATATGAAAGCATTTGTTAACATTAAGCATCATGTGATTTCGAACACACCAGTGCTCAACACGTTGTAAATCTTCCTGCAGGCCTCTAACATCGATAAACGATTTTACTGTTTGATAAAGTTTGAGATCGTCAGCAAATAAAAGGAAGTTACTATTACGGATTACAAAAGCTATATCATTAACGAATATCGAAAAGAGAATAGGCCCTAAGTGAGATCCTTGTGGGACGCCTGAAGTTGCGTAGTATGGAGTAGACTCATGCCCCCTAACGGATACTATTTGAAGTCTTTTTGCTAGGTAGGACTGAAACCAGTGTAACAAGGACCCATGAACTCCATGATGAGACAATTTTTTCAGAAGGATGGAATGATTAACTTTGTCGAATGCACTGGAAAAGTCAGTATATATTGCATCGACTTCAAGTCCCTTGTCGAGTTCAGATGACAAGTGAGATACAAATGAGCACAGATTAGTTTCGGTAGAACACCCAGAACGAAAACCATGTTGTTTTGAGGTTAAAGCATCATCGACGTGACGAGTTAAGATCAGACAGATCATGGATTCGAATATTTTAGAGAAGGAAGATAGAACAGCTATTGGCCGATAATTTTTAGCGTCGCTCGGGTCACCTTTTTTAAATAAGGGTATTATCCTTGCTTTTTTCCATTCGTCAGGGAAAGATCCAGAGTGAAGAGAGTAATTAAATATTTTACACAGTGGCAGGGCTAGGGCAGAACAGCATCGTTTGATAAACATGGGAGGGATTCCATCCAGGCCGCAGCCTTTAGAAGCATCGAGTTTCTTCATTTTGATGTAGACTTCCTTCTCTGTAAAAACTATTTTGATTAAACTTATACCATTGGAACATAAATCGCTAGGAGCTAAATATGGATCATTATGTGTATCCTGACAGTATATTGCGGAAAATCGCGATGCAAAAAGGTTTGATATTCCGGGGCCTGTTTCGTAATTAATATTATTATCGTGCATTTTTGCAGGAATAGATACCGAATTGTTGCTTTTCGTTTTAATAAACCGCCAAAAAGCTTTGGGGTTTCTTTTTATATCGGCTTCCATACCTAATTTAAATTTCGTATAACACGCATCATACAAATTACGACAATACTCACGGACTTTATTGTATGCTAAATAATCTCGAGGGTTGTGATATTTTTTATGCTTTTGTCGTAACTTTTCCTTTTCAGACAGTCTCTTGATTAATGCCTGACTGAACCACACAGGGTATTTATAATTTTTTACTTTACGTTCAGGTACAAACCTACGAATCAGCTCTCCCATAACTGAATACAATACCGATACAATAATAATAAAAATACAACATATATAATATATTTTAATGTTAAAATATATTGTTATGTAGAATAAGAAAAATCTGTAATATGTAAAGTATACAATGTAATAGGAATATAATAGGTATGTATGAGTATAAATATTTATATGATGTATAAGCGTGTATGTATTATATATAAACATGTAGGATAGTTACACTTTAGGTGATGCGCAACTCACCCTAGATATAGAGTGAAGTACTCGGACTTATTAAGTTTAAAAAAGATCAAAAGGAAAATACAGCATTAAAAGGGCACGGACCACGAGTCTGTGGTGATATAATTATATTTAAAAAAAAACACTCGACCACAGAGGCAATTTTTGTATGGTATTTTCTACATATTCAAGCACTTTGTTGCTGCGGTATACGTTCATACAATCAAGTTTCACGGTTTGCACTTTTAATAAAAACACTAAGTTATGGTTTTATTTTTTCCCTTTGCTTTATACATAGCATACTTTTTCTTTCTTTTCGTGACAAAACGCTTCTAAGACCTAAATAAATACGCAGATGGGATTAGTTATGATAAGTTTCCCTCATTTCATATCATTCAGATTCTGATAACATATTTCCTACGTCTCTCATCCCATTTAAAAGAACGATAATAATACCAGAAACAGATGACGAAAAGAGTGAGGAAAGCTCCAGCAAAATTATTTATTGCTTAAAAAACCAATAGCTCCATAAGTTATCTCTGAATTCTATGCGGACTGTCAATAAAAGGCATTTGCTTGAATGGCAGAAGAGACGACAGTTTGCTCACTAAAACATAATGCTTAAGGCGCTACATAGAAAATGAATCGAACAATGGGAGGCGTGGTCTATACGTAAACGCGGGGCGCCCCCCGTGTTCAAGTAGCTATTCTTTATATCTATGTCAACAAAGTCGTGAATGCGTTGCGCCCACGTGGAATCAGTTAGAAATTATCGACGTAAGCGACAAAAAACAAATTATTTTATTAAAAAATAACTATATTGATTAGAAAAAAATGCTTCTGTACGATTCTGGATACTGATGATAGCTACTTATTTAAGGAACTTTTTAATGAATACCTAACACCGTTTACTAGTAATCCTGAATATTCTTATTTTTAAGAGGTAATTTCAAAAATAAAAAGTATCGAGGCAAAATTTTTAAATCGCGTTTCCGGTTCTTCTCGTGACTAGCTAAAGATATAAAGAAACACATATTTGACTTTCAGATCTGTAAGATCTCTCAGCTACCTACCTATTAGCGCCTTAATGTATAATTTAAAAAGATTAAAATTATGTTGAACAATTAATAATAACTAAATTGAAAGCTTTGTTCACTGGAAGGTAGCAAGTACATACTTATTACCCTAATTTAAGTACCAGCGGACCTACTTTTGCCATTTTGAATTATACAAAATATAATAATGCATAGATAGAATAGGTGCAATTCCTTGTAATGGTAATAGTTGTTAAAAATTTATAATACTGCTATGTTAGATAGTAAATTATCATTATTATTATGCCCAAAATTAAATATCCAAAATGCAGGATGTCTACGACATAAAGTATCTGTGGACCGAGAGACAAAGGGAATCTATGGGTGGTTGGCAAAAATCTCGTCTCCGCGTCCGCATTATCCGGTAACTTAACATAAAAAAAAGAAGTCTCCTCCTTCTTGCGCTTGGACGAAACCGGCACGACAGACATTTTTGTTATCACTAAACTTAACATTATTGTAACTTTTGATACATAAAGTTTTTTATTGCAAAAAGGACTATCTACTTATTTCTTTTATGTAGAAACCCTACATAAAATTTTTGGCGACCGTGACAGGACTTCGTTCGTTTAACTTGCTCAAGCGTCACTTTCACCGGCAAGCAAGACAAGTATGGCGTCGTTGAAAAGGATGAACAGAAGTGATACCGGCGCCCTGCGAGAGGAATTAAAAGACTACAAAACCTGACGAAGAGAGAAAAAATGGCGATCCACTTAATTATTCCTAATCTGATCAACTAAAATGTAATTGTCGGTGAGTGTTGCACATGCGTTGTTGGTTCTTCATAAGTCGATTGTGAAATATTTCATAAACATTTAAAGACGTAACGATTCATAATATAATCGTTAGGTAAATTATTCAGGTGAAGTGTCACCACAAAATAAAAAATTCATAGTGAAGTACATACATAACCTAATTTTAGTTTTGTCATAATAGATTTATAATAAGTACTTTAATCTTAAGTCTATTTCGTTATTTTGTTGTTTTTTAGATAGGTACTCATTAAGTTTATAATAGGTCAAGTAATTATAAGATTGTCCCTAACCATAAAAAATAAATATCTGCATAATAATATCCAGTGATCTAATAGAACATTCTTCGGCAAATTCCAGGTCTCCATGTTTCAAGTTGCCTATAATGCGGCCGGTCCCAGCTACTTACCTGCCTGAGTCTGCCGAATCCTGATGCAGTTGCCATGCCAGTTATTTGTCACCGCTGAACACCTTATGGTTTGATGCACATTTTATTATCTTTAATCGGTTTATTGTTTGCATTTCACAAGTAAAGACAGGTAGATTATTCTCTTTTTGTTTTAACATAGTATTAGTTTGACATAATCGTGTGTAATAATGTCGGAAGATAAAGAACTTAAGACATTTATTAAACAGCGTGGTTCTATAAAGGGTCGATTAACTATCTTTAAAAATTATATTTCGGTATTGGAACAAATTAGTATTGGAGAGATTACTGAGGTACAATTTAGGGAATTGAGTCTGCGAAGTACAAAAATTGAAGTATTATTTTCTGAATTTGAACAATGTCAATCACACATAGAATTGTTATCCCCTGATCTTGATAACCACTTGAAGGAAAGAGAAATAGTTGAAGAACAATTCTTCACTAGTCTGTCTAGCGCACAATCTCTAATTGAATCACGCCCTTCAAATCATAATTCAAAACAGCAATGTTGTGAATCACATTCATCTCATTCAAATATTCAAAATGTTAAATTACCTGTTATAAAACTACCAACTTTTGATGGAAATTATTATAAATGGTTAGAGTTCAGAGATACATTTGAGTCTTTAATTCATAACAATGAATCAATACCTGATATAAATAAGTTTCACTACCTCAGATCTTCGTTGGAAGGAAGTGCATCACTCATCATTAAATCTATGGAATTTACTTCAAAAAATTACCTGGTAGCATGGCAACTTTTGTGTGAGAGATATAACAATAAAAAGATTTTGATTAATAATCACTTGAAGGCCTTATTTAAAATTGAACCTATAATAAAGGAATCTCATAGATCATTGCGATATTTAATAGATATAGTAACAAAAAATGTACGTGCATTGTCTACTTTAGGACAGCCCACGGATCACTGGGATGCTCTTGTTATTTATATGGTGTCTACTAAGTTGGATCACATAACAGCCAGTAAATGGGAAGAGCATAGAAATAATTTAAGTGACTTACCTTTACTGTCGGAATTTATTGAGTTTCTACGTAATAGAGCTGATATATTGGAAACAATGCAGGTTAATAGAAGTGATAAACATGATCATAAGCGTGAACATAATAATTATACAAAGGGGGATCATAATAAACACCCTGTTTCTAATAGGTTTTCAAGGGCATTTGTCACTTCTTCAGTCAGGGGTACTGAATCATTAAAATGTGCATTTTGTCATAATAATCATAGGATTTCAGAATGCGTTGCTTTTAAAAATTTATCTCTTGAAAAAAGAATGAGCGAAGTCTTGAAGTTAAATCTTTGCTCGAACTGCTTGAGAAGGGGTCATGATATATCCTCTTGTCGTCTAGGTGGTTGTAGAATCTGTAATAAAAAACATAATACTTTATTACATGAAAATAACAATGTCAGTAACTTGAGTCATGAAAATGCTGAAAATGTTAAAATAAACTTACCCGTTTCTATGTCTGTCCGTTCTACTGCACAGGTTTTGCTTGGCACTGTGCTAGTAAGGGTCATTAATCCCGAAACTAATAATACTTACATGGCACGCGCGTTGCTTGACGCTGCTAGCCAATCCTCCTTTATGTCTGAAAACTTAAAACAGATATTAAAATTAGAAAATAAAGATTCCGAGTCATTAACAATAACAGGCATAAATAATATATCTACAATGATTTCTGGTAGATGTAACATAGTTGTTAGTTCATTACATGATAGTTTTAATACAAACTTAAAATGTTTAGTCGTGCCACAAATAACTGACCAATTGCCTAATTTTTATATAGACCCTACCCAGTTAAATGTTCCCCAGCATCTTAAGCTGGCGGATCCTTATTTTTTCAAGCCATCAGATATAGACTTATTGCTTGGCGCAGATGTATTCTTTGACTGTCTTAAATCAGAAAAGATAATGTTAGGTCCTGATTTGCCTATCATGCATAACACTAAATTTGGGTGGATAGTAGCGGGCCCCTTAAATGTGCCACAACTATCTCACAATTCTCAAAAAATTCATTTTCATTTCACAAAAGAGATTCATGATGACTTACAAAAATTTTGGAATCTTGAAGAAATTCCATGTAAAAAAAAAACTGATCTCTGAAGAAGATGAATTTTGTGAAAATCACTTTAAAAAATTTACTAAGCGTTTGCCAAGCGGTAGGTTTTTGGTGTGTATACCATTTAAAGAAAAACCAGAGTTAGTGCTAGGTGATTCATATAATATGGCTGCTAAGAGATTTTATAATTTAGAACAAAAATTACATAAAAATGAGAAACTTAGAAGACTTTATGTCGATTTTATAAATGAATATAGAGAGATGGGTCATTTAACAAAAATAGAGAAACCTCATTTTGGGTATTTTATGCCTCATCATGCTGTCATTCGTAACAACAGTGAAACTACTAAATTGAGAGTAGTTTTTGACGCATCTGCTAAAACAACAACGAAAAAATCCCTTAACGAAATTCAATATGTGGGCCCAGTTGTTCAGGACGAATTGTTCAATATTTTAATTAGATTTCGAGAAAATAAATATGCTTTAACAGCTGATATACAAAAAATGTATCGTCAAATTTTAGTGGATCCATTGCAACGCCATCTTCAACTAATTCTATGGCGAGATAATCCGAATAACCCACTTGAAGTGTTACAATTAAATACTGTAACTTATGGGACAGCTTCGGCACCTTACTTGAGCACACGATGCCTTTTACAACTTGCCATGGAATGTTCTGATGAGAAAGTTTCTGCCATTATTAAAAATGATATATATATGGACGACTGGTTAAGTAGTTTAAATTGTAAAGCAGAATTGGCGTATGTTCTTAAAAATGTTCACAAAATACTAACTTCTGCATGTTTGCCATTACATAAATTTCGTACTAATTGTCCTGAGGTATTTTCAGAGTCTACAAATACTCAATCGCTTGATTTAAGCAAGCAATCGAGTGTTTTAGGCATTCTGTGGTCACCACAAACTGACATGCTTAATTTTTCTATAAATATAGAATTAAATTTAAGTAAGGTTTCAAAAAGGACAATATTATCTAATACCTGTAAAATATTTGATCCATTAGGCCTTATTAGTGCTTGTACGATTAAATTAAAAATTTTGTTACAACAATTATGGAAGCTTAATTTAAGTTGGGATGAAGAAGTACCAATAACAATAAAAAACTGTTGGCAAAAAATTGTATCCACATTACCTGAATTGCTTACATTGAATATTCCAAGACATGCACGGTGCGCGACTCCTATGTCAAGTGAACTTCATTGTTTTGTGGATGCTTCACAAAATGCTTACGCAGCATGTGTATACTTGCTTACAAGGGATTCAAATAATAAAATTACTGTAAAATTATTATGTGCAAAAACTAGAGTGGCACCTGTCAAAATGTTGACAATACCACGTCTTGAGCTCTGTGCAGCCTTATTGGGAGCGCGTTTAGTTGCAAAGATAACAGGAGCTCTTCGCTGTAGCATATCAAAGGAAATCTTTTGGTCAGATTCTACAATCACTTTAGGCTGGATAAAAACTCCTAGTAATTCATTAAAGACATTTGTAGGAAATAGGGTAAGCGAAATACTAGAATTGACTGTTCAAAGTTCCTGGAGACATGTACCGACTGAATTAAACCCAGCGGACATGGCCTCTAGAGGGGTTTTTCCTGATTGTCTTATAAATTCAAATATGTGGTGGGATGGCCCACCCTTTTTAAAAGATGACGAGTCTCATTGGCCGTCACTACCTAACATTGATATAATTTTACCAGAAATAAAGGTCTTAAAAATAACACATAATAATGAAAATAATAAACTAATTGAATTTAAAAAATATTCTAGCATAGTGAGATTGAAACGTATTTTTGCATTCGTAAATAGATTCATAAATAATTGCAAAACCAAAAATAATAAAATTACAGGTCCTTTAAATGAAATTGAACTTAAGATGTCACTTAATTCTCTTATAAAGTTATCGCAGATTGAAACTTTTTTTGATGATTTAAACTTACTTAAAAATGAAAAGAGACTTACCACTTCAAATTTATTGCAGCTTTCTCCATTCTTGGATGATAGCGGTGTAATGAGAGTAGGTGGTCGGCTTAATAATACTGATTTTAACTTTGAGAAAAAACATCCTGTACTTCTTGATGGAAAGCATTATTTGACAAAACTTTTGATGAGAGCAGAGCACATACGCTTATTGCATGCTGGCCCTCAATTGATTTTGACTAGTTTTAGAGAGCAATTCTGGCCTCTTGGAGGCAGAGCTCTAGCTCGTAAAGTAGTAAGACAATGTGTAATTTGTACTAGACTAAGGGGAAAAACCATGGAGCCAATGATGGGTCACTTACCTTCCAGTAGAGTTACACAAAATCATCCCTTTTCAATTGTAGGTATTGATTTTGCAGGTCCATTTTTAATATCTAATAAGAAAGGCAGAGGAAATAGATTTTCTAAATGTTATATTTGCTTGTTTGTGTGCTTCTGTATAAAGGCTGTTCATTTAGAGGTTGTGAGCGACCTAAGTAGCAATGCCTTCATTTCTTGTCTTCGCAGATTCATTTCACGTAGAGGAAAACCTACTCATATATATTGTGATAATGCAACTAACTTTGTGGGAGCGAACAATCAATTGATGAAGGTATTAAAATCGGAATGTAATTCAGTTCAAGGGTTTACGGCAGACGAGGGCATTAAGTTCAGCTTTAATCCTCCCTATTCTCCCACATTCGGTGGCCTTTGGGAAGCCGGCATAAAGAGTACAAAACATCACTTAAAGCGTGTTATCGGCAATAACAGTCTAACCTTTGAAGAACTAACAACGTTGTGCACACAAATCGAGGCAATTCTTAACTCCCGTCCTCTTACTCCATTGTCTACTGATCCACATGATTTGTTCCCATTAACTCCAGGCCATTTTTTCATTGGACGAGCTTTGACGTCGCTACCATCTGCAGCTCTGGATACAAAATTGAAATTGAAGACCCGATATGAACTAATAGAAGCAATGAGGCAGAACTTCTGGAAGAGATGGCATCAAGAATATTTATCTGAATTGCAAAGTAGAACCAAATGGCAACACATGAATGAAAACATTAAAGAAGGTGAAATGGTTGTATTTAAAGAAGAAAATCTCTCTCCCTTAAAATGGAAATTGGCACGAGTTCTTCATCTGTATCCGGGAAATGATGGCGTTTGTCGAGTGGCAGATTTTTTAACTTACAGAGGTGTCGAGAGAAGAGCCCTGAATAGAGTTTGCCCCCTTAAAATTGAGAATGACGAATAAAAATATATAGCAGTTTCGCAGCATCTTGGGGGCCCCGAGAATGTCTACGACATAAAGTATCTGTGGACCGAGAGACAAAGGGAATCTATGGGTGGTTGGCAAAAATCTCGTCTCCGCGTCCGCATTATCCGGTAACTTAACATAAAAAAAAGAAGTCTCCTCCTTCTTGCGCTTGGACGAAACCGGCACGACAGACATTTTTGTTATCACTAAACTTAACATTATTGTAACTTTTGATACATAAAGTTTTTTATTGCAAAAAGGACTATCTACTTATTTCTTTTATGTAGAAACCCTACACAGGATATTTTTAACAATAAAATATAGTGACCGTCCCTAATGGATAATGGATTGTACAAATATATGCCTACATATTCTCCTACCTTACAAAACATGAACACGAATCGTTCCGCTTCGGTGTGATAGTCGTCCAATTAAGGCTCTCACGACCTCCGTGTGTCGTATTTGGGCTTCGGATTACTTTAATCTAAAAGATAGTACGTTAACTCAACTGGGAGCACATTCCTTTGTTCCTTTTGATTTTATTTTTATTTACATATATACATTTGTACCAAATAATTAATTGTTTTTTTTCTATATTTCCAGGTGTATGCGAGCCGAAGACGAGCTGAGAAGCAACGACCGAATCATACAACTAGTTATGGGGCCCAATTCTGCTAATAAGTTACAGTCGAATTGAAACTAAACCGTTGCGATCGACCAATCAGAACGCCACCTTATCACGTCATCGAGCAGTTGATCGAGCATACGCGCTACTATTGGTCAATCGCAACCGTTTAGTTTCGATTCGGCTTTAACTTATTAGCAGAATTGGGCCCCTGAAGTTTTGATAGCCACGCAACATAACACCATTGTCTGCACGTGTACTTAAAATCGACGGTACAGTCACAAACAAATTGTGTAATAATATATTTCTTTTAAGTACCTACTCTAATAATTCCCAAGCTCTGTAATGGTACCGACGAAGAAAGTTAAATTTGATGAATGTAATTTGCGAATGTAGAAAAAAAAACTCTTATTGTGAAAAACTACACAGCTACAAGCCGTAATATATGTTTACCTACATACCTACTTACATAGTATAGTGAGACATGCACATTCCTCGTTGAAATGTATAGGGCAAACAAAATGTGTTATCTAAAATACACATATAGGTACCCCCACAAATACGCTACTTACTAGTTTTATATAATGTTTGCGACTGTACACCGGAATCATTATTAATACTTGTTAGGTACAGAATTTTTATGTGTGTTGTTGTAAATTTTTATTTTATTTTATTGTATTTTTTGTAATGAATTATATGCACTCTTTGTTTATTGATTTACTTACAATGATTTTCTCTATTATTGGAAATTCTTTATCAAAATCTCTTGTCTAGCCTGTACGCCTTGCAAGTTTTTTTAATTAATAAGCGGAGCCAACCACTAAATCGTAGCAGTAGGACGCAGTCTCTGCAACCTCTACCTCTGTTCTACGGAGCACTCTCCCCAGAAGAGAGATCTGAGGGCCTATTACCGATCTCATGGTTTTGCAAATGATATCATATGATATCATAGTGTAAGACGAAAAATACGATTTCCGGTCAGATTTTTGATCATATTTAATGAAGACATCATTGAAATTATGCCATAGTGATGATATCATTGGAGATCGGTAATACGAAATGCAGCATTTCACGACTTCTTTTTCTCAAATTTATACCATTTCATACGATGAAAGATCCATAAGTGGCCTGTTGATCTGCTGTACGATCTTGCTGAGCATAATTCAGTGAATAATAGTTTTCTGCATCTTCCCTTTCAGATGTATGACCTTTTCAATGCCATCCACGGTGGCCCTCCGTGCCTGTTTGTATGGCCTATAGGCATCATTCTTGTTCATCATCTGAAATTCCGAACCTGAACTTCTACCACAGAATATATAATAGTACCAAGTACAGAACGGCCACTCACCTCCCCGCACTCATTTCAAATACCTCACCCCACCCGGCACTTCGTTGTAGACATCACTGACGCATAAACAAGGGCGCGCGCGATCGCTCGGGCGAGTAGACGCGAGCGCCGGCCGATAACAGAGACAGCGCTATGCGGGTAAAAGAGAAGGCAGTCGCTGCACTTCCCGCGTCATTTCGATTGATAACCGCGTACTCAGCCCTACCAGATTCCACGCACACATTTGCGCGTGTACAAACGTCATTTGCTTAAGTAGTAGTAATAGGTAATTGATTTGCGAACGTTGTATGTAGTGTCCGGGGTGTGCTTCTACTCCTGCGGTGCTCCGGTATACTGTGTTCTACCCAGATGCTAGCTGCATAGGCTCTGCCTCACCTTGGGCACGCGACACAGAACGTTCCATCAAGGATTTTTCAACATTTGCTAACATTACTACACACATTAATGTTCTGTGCCTTACAATACTAAAATGAAATTGCCCAAAGTCTGACTGTTAATGCCATATATAAAACAAAATTTATTGTAGTCCTTGAATTTTAAAGTACTGAACAGTTTACAATTTTTTTAGGTGTGAACCACGTGAACCGTGTGAACAGAGAACTACTAAAAGCGAAACCTTTTTTTTATCTGGCAACAGCAGACTCAACCCCAACATTAGCAAATGTAATTTAAAAATAATAATGTTTTTAAAAATCAATCTTATTTTGATCTCTTTAATAATTATAAATCGTTATTTATAATTTTAATGCCATATTAAGGTGTAATATTTCTTTGGTGTTCTAGTTAGCGTAAGTCTTTAAGACATGTGTCTATTCTGTTGTGACTTGTGCCCAAAACAAAGTTAAAAAGGACAAAGTAATTCGAAAAAAATGTACCTACTAGATCAGCTAAATGTCAGTTTTTGTTAAGGTTTCTATAACAGATCGTGAAATTATACGCTACTGACACTCCTGACAGATATTTGATATCTACGGCTAGTATCCGCCCCATGCATTTTGTATGATTTCTATAATAGAAAACTCAATAAGAAGACTTTGTCTTGGTACTGAAGGTTACTTTAATGCCTTAATTTCGCCAAATACTACAATTTTCAAGTTACATTAATCATTTATTTTTATATCAGTTCGTACCAAACGAGATAAAAAAATTAAAATTTGGAAACGTTGTCGCAACAGAATAGGAGCGATGTCGCCTCTAAATTTGACGTCGTAATATAAGACAATTGTAATAATTAAATTAAATGTAATAATGTTATTCGTAGCGAGTATTTTCGTTGTAAACCAAAAAATAAGGTGCCTTAGTAATTGATCGAATTATTTGCAATTTTGGATAATGTGAAGGCTCTACAAACTTAGCTTTGTAACTTGTTGCAACTACTACGATTCTAATTTGGACGTGATTAGAATTAAGGACTAACATAGTCGTGGCCTGTTATGATCCCTTAAAACAATGGTAATAACATAGTAAAAGCTAGTTGGCAGTATATGCTGTAATGGAGGAGTTTTTGTTTAAACATTCACGGTCCTACTCCAAAATGTTTATAAAGTTTGAAGTTAGGCACTGTTCGAACATGATGCTGTCTTAAACCATCCTTTTAAAACAAATGAAACGGCATCATCTTTAAGCAGTTTTTAACTTAAGACAGTGTTTTAAAACTTTTTGTAGTAACACCGTTAAAGCTTAAACCACCCACAAAAACTTTTATTGAAAGCAATTTGCCTTAACATTGTTTTAGGTGCTCTCTGTAAGCCCCTGCCTACCTAGACAAAGTGTCTGATTGAGGTGTTCAGAAAATAGAAAGCGTGAATAATGTATGCAACTAACACTTGTGGCAGATGTTTAATATCTATTGCAAATGTCAGCCTCGTATATTATAATATGATTACTATGAAAACCTCAACAGAAAATGAATTTGTCTAGACCCTCTTGTTATACGAATTTTATTCATGCAAAAATATACGAAGTCCATTGCTTCGAAATGCATCCACTGGTTTTCTAGTTCATAGGTAGGTACTTCTTCGAAAATCATGCATGAATCTTTTATCTCTTTTAGGGTTAGAAAATTATACGACGTGGATCATTTTGTCCTACAGTACATGTACTTCTTACTATAAGATTTGCAGATCTGTAACCTCTACAAAGATCATAATGTGCATTGTGAGATTTGACATAGGATGTTACGTCACAGAACCCAGTAATTTCACTGCCTGTTTATCAACAACTACTCAACCATTTTTCGAATCATCATGAAATCAAATAGTTTTATTTATAATTCCATTAAATTGTTGACTTAACATTTTGTTTCGAATAGTTCTGAAGTTATTTTTTTATATGTTTGAATATTTGCTAGTGCATGACAAAAGATTAATTTGACGAAAAACGAAAATCAGTCCTAAATATAGACCTAGAGGCTATTGGCTTACACCCCATGAGTTTATTTTATGGTGAAGTAACTAAAGGCAAAATATTCTATGACATTATGTATTAAATACTCTGTATTAACATACATTATAGTTCAAATAACAGGGACATATTTAAACCCTCATTCCAATAAATATATAAAGAATATACTAGAAATATGTACAAAGAGATCCACATTTAAAACGTGACATCGACATTTCCCTCAACACGTCTAAAGTTAGTGTTGCCAAGGTAAATTCAAAATTCTATAACTCTTTGAAAAACTACTGGAAACGGTAGTTTCTCAAAGTACCCAATCACAGAAACTACGCATGATATTCGAATATACCTGCTATTAAATCATTGTTTTTAAAAATGAAATTTCTAATTGAAAACAGATGGAAAGTCGTGTTTGTTTGCTGTATGTATAGGTACTTATTTACCATAGTTTAATTATACTGGATGTCTGTGTTTTTCTATAAGAAAGCGTTTAGTCGAAATATTTTTTATATTTAATCCATTACTTTAGCTTTGTTCTCCTTTCTAATTTAACTCTTTTTAGCTACATTTGAAGAAATTTAATAGGTCCACATAGAGGACATTTCATACAAAATCATTGATCCCAGTTTATGGCGTGAAGGACGGGTCCTCTCACACTAGCAAATACTAGTGGCTAGACTGAGAGACTTTTCACTAAATGTAAGAATTATGGGATCGTAATCAATTTTCCGATATGTCCAGTTCATTCGTGTATTGGATGTACTTTAATTAATGTATTTGACTGCAATGCGACATTATTTTCACAACAATTGTATATTGGATTGTTTCCCTAGCTAGAATCTAGGGGAATTATCTAATAGTTTTTTTTCTACAACAAGCAAGTTGGCAAACAAGCAAACTGCCCACCTGATGGTAAGTGGTAACAGTCACCTATAATACTTGTGGCTCCTGTGAGATTCGCAGCAAAACTGCAACCCCCACATGCACCACAGTGTACGTTGCCAACTTGTGACAAAAGATGTAAAGTCACGGTACCCAGTAATTTCACTGCCATATCTTACTCTTCCAACCGGAACACAGTACCAACGTTGCTTACAATGCAAGCACTGCTGCTTTGCGGCAGAAACAGGTAAGACAGAGGTACCCAAGCAGACGACCCTGGTACAGAAACTCCCTCCGGTGATCTAGGGCCTAGGTAAAAGAAAAGCCTCACGCTTTGGGAAAATGTATGGAATATGTGGAAACTGTCGGAAAAGGGTGTGGGAAAACAAGTGTACGGCTTTTGTATGTTTGTCCAATAAGGGTTGCTACACACTTAAGCGGGCCGGCATTGTCGGTTCGGCAGTAATTATTGAGTTCCCAGATGCCGACATATTTGTTGACCCTCTGGGGTCATTAGTCAGAAAATTTGCAAGTTTTATTTGTCTTGTGTAAGATTCGTGTTATGTTATAGCTTAGCTTGGTGTGTTATTTGTGTTCATAAATTTGTATGAAGTGTATATTGTTAACATAATTTTAAATGACTTAAGTAGCATTGTAAGCGTGTTGGCTAGGTCTAGCTTACTTTGTGAATTAACAAATATATATATATATATATATAAATAAATTTGTTGAACAACAAAGCCGACCCGAAGAAATTACTATACTTGTTAGCAAAGACATTATAAGAGTAGACCAACAATGCAAACGAAATGTATGAAGTCCCCTTCAACCAATTTTAATATGATAATAGCTAAATAAATAAGCATAATTAAGGCTCATCGGTAATAAATAATGTTACAATGTGATTTAGTTTTTATTACTGTTCGGTTTTTACACTACAAAACGAAGTTATTTGGGCATGTTTAAGTATTTTTATAACTTGACGCGCGCTCGACAGTCGAACGCAGTACAAATACAGTATGAGTAGCGGCCGCCTGACCGCTGTTGTGGTTGAAGGGGGTTTCTTAGAGGCCGCGCGTATTGCCGGTCTATCTCTTATAATGTCTTTGCTTGTTAGGTTTCGTTTAAGTAGTGCCGATCGGGAACTTTATTCGGATCAGTACGTCATTCGATTCGGCAGTATTTGTCGAGCGTGTTTAAGCGTCTTAGTTAATTATGTACGGCTATCCGAGCGGCTTTTTGCCGAACATTCAGCTGCATATTCAATTTTACCGCCCAGCTTTTTTCCGATCATTGATCATTGATCGTTGAGTCGATTAATGCCGGCCCGCTTATGTGTGTAGCAACCCTAAGCTTTCTTTAACCATTGATCAGGGATAAAAGCTTAAAGCAAGATTCTAAGCATTCTTCCACCATTGATCAGGGATAAAAGCTTAAAGTAAGATTCTAAGCATTCTTCCGCCATTGATCAGGGGCCTTACCATAAGAGCTTAAAGCAAGATCTAGAAGAATTTTGAAACAGAGACAACGCCATAGTAGCGTATAGTGCCATCTCACTCTCACTGCGGGTTTAATACTGTTTCAAGCGATCATGGTAAGGAGGCAGATTAAAAAAACCAGGTATATTGTGTTCCGTAATTCCATTTAATCTAAGATGACCAAATTTTGGAGCACGATTGAAAATTCAGAAAATACGTTATTCGCACGCACTTGATCGTAATGGATCAATTACAATAAATATTAATGGTAAAGTGAGTTCACGGACTCTTTCCACTAGAATCCCCTATCTCGATCACCAAGGGACTATACAGCACTCATTATTCCACCTCAGTCCCCCAGGGGACCATACAGCACTCACTATCTACAATACATTGTTATTCTATCCGTTTCAACGCAAAAAACATTGTTAAGTAACCTGGGGGCTACCGCCTAACTCATAGCCATCACTCGCTATCGCTTTCATGATATTAGAACAATAGTTCAAATGTCACCTGTGCCATTAAAACTATTGTTTTAATGTCACGATAACGGCAGCAAGTGATCGCTTTGACTTAAGCGATACGGCCACTAGGGGGCTACCGCCTAACTCATAGCGATCACTCGCTATCGCTTTCGTGACATTAAAACAATAGTTTTAATGTCACAGGTGACATTTGAGCTATTGTTGTTTGTGGCTATCGCCTAACTCAGAGCGATCACTCGCTATCGCTTCCGTGACATTAGAACAATGTCACCTATGACATTAATGGTCGATTTTACCAACCATAACTTAGCTTAGGAATCCCCTAAGACGCATGCTGTCACTTTTTGTCTTTAATGAAAAGAATGTGACAGCATGCTACCTAAGAGTCACCTAAGCTATGAAGAGGTTGGTGAAAACGGCCATAAAACTATTGTTCTAATGTCACGAAAGCGATAGCGAGTGATCGCTATGTGTTAGGCGGTACGGCCGCTGAATAAGTCCTCGGGGATATACATATAGTTTTAACTTACTTACTACTTTCACATCTATGCATTTATAAAAGTTTATACGTAACAGTCATAGTGATTTAGTTTTTATACCTATTTTTATACATTTGTCTGTTTGTATCGGAATAATATGTCGTCAGAAATGGTGATTTAGAAAATGGTTTACATAAATAAGATTTTGAATGTTTCTAGAATAGTTTTTATTTCTAATGGACTTTTTCTACTCGGTAATAATACGGCGCAAAATTATTCTAGCGCCGTGATACAATTTTGCACTGTTTTATAAAGTAAACACGTTACATATTTTTTTCTTAAAATTCATTTAATAAAATAGGTAATTACAGTGTTTCAGAAACATTTTTTTTTCTAATAGCGTACTTTCGTTCAACACAATTTGCTAAGTAAACTATTCAACTCAAACAATGTTTTTTTTAAATGTCAACTCATAAATTTTTGAGTTTGTAATCACTGCCAACCTAAACATTGTGTTCATTTTTAAATCACCATTTCCTTAGTTAAGCGTTAAGCTACAATTACACAGATAAAATTCTCGGAGTTTTAAAAGTCGTGTTATTATAGTTTAAATCTTCGACAAATTTATCGATAAACTTTTTAGCTATTGAACAATGATCAAATTGTACTCTCAAATGGAATCAATAAAAATATCCAAATATATTTTCCCCCCGTAGAATAAGGTAGGTATCCAATGTTTTACTTAATTCCTAGGATATTTTCTATTATTGTCATTAAATCGTAAGTTTTTCAATTAAATTTATTACGTCTCCATAATTGTAATTCTAATGATGATTATAAATAAACGACATATTTAAATTTGCTAATTTTATTTCTGAGGTTTACATAGTAACTAAAGGTGCTCCGTACCATCAAACTAAACCTAGAACTGGAATGGAGACAACTCTGAAATCGCGACATCGCGAGGTAAAATAATCAGCTGGCTTCAAGGAGTGAAGTAATATTCGTCCGATTTTAACAGGCAAAAGTTTATAACTATACAGCCGGTGTTTCTTGTTTCATTACTGGTGTAATCAATTGATGTTTTATGTCTTCATATAGTTGATTATATCTATAAGGCCATAATTACCAAATCCTTAATAAAAATATAAGTGCTGCTTTTTGATTTCTCTCATTTTGTTTGATAAAAATCATGTTACAATAATAATGTCTTAGGCTCGTAATAATAGTCGCATCTCAAGTCAGATCTCGATCTTGAGTAGCAGTTTTGATGTTTAATGTATGGAACAACGGTTAAAAAACAGTATCTTAAGATCGATCTCATACTTGAGATGCAATTTATTAATACGAGCCTTAGATTCCGTCTCCTGGCTGAATTCTTATTCCATATTAAGTAGATCTTGGGTAAATTAAATAAAACTCACATCTAACCGCTCAAACTAACACAACACCCAAATATTCAAACAGCACCTGTTACAATCTGAACTGGAATACTAGTATCTGTGTTTCTGTCAAGTGACCGGAACTAGATTATCTGTGACTGTCTTGTTCTTGTAAAATTACATTTTTTAAATATCATACACATACAACAATTATTAATCTATTATGATTACAATAAATAAATTAATACATAAATTCAGTGTTATTAATGACAGACTTTGCTTGACTACATAGACAACAAATTGTTAACGAGGTTGGGATTAGTAGGTATTTTTCCATGCACACAGTCCACTCCACACAGATAAAATTTGTAATACATTTTTCAGATTGGGAACTCTTATTTCTACCTAAAGATAGTATAATTCGTACTTTATCGAAGTGTGAGGGCGTGTAGGTGGTCACCCATAGTTAATAAAAATTAAGGGCTTATTATTTTAATTAAATAACACTGGATGGTTAACTCAAGATCCTCTTAATACGGATCCGATTTGGCGATTGTGTCGCAACTCAAGAGTACGGGAAACCACACTATCAATTTCGTATTGATAGAAATTGGGTTCAAGATGTTGTACTGACCAGACTTTATATGGGGACTATATTTCTCCTATAATTATAATAGAGGTAATAATGTTCTGTTCGTAGTTCAAGTGTTAACTTTACGTGCTGTTGACTGTAAAACGAATTACGCTACATTGCTTAGCGTATCATAGACAATTTCGTTGTTACTACAAAATATAATGCGGTCTCTTTCAACCCTTATTACTTATTGTAAGAGCATAATTTTTAAACCGTAACAACTTTAGAACATTAGACCACAAAAGTTAGTTATTTCACGCTGGGGCATCTTCTACAATGTATTCAGCACAAGTGCAGTCGTGCATGGAATACTGCGGGTTTTTTTGGAACTGCTCTGCTTAAGTACCTAGTACCTACCAGCTGGCTGCCCTTGACTTGCCAGAAACCGAGCGAAGGGGTTGATCGCTGAAGGAAGACACAGTGAAATGTCTTCAAACTTAAAATTCTTGAACACTGTCATAGAATGGCCCACACACCGAGCACGGTGGTCGTGCTCGGTAGGCCCACATATCAGTATTTTATGCAGTACATTTTTGTACGTGTTCCCAAGAGTTGTTTGGCCTTCTTCCACCATCTCCGGCTAAGAGCCACTCACGTATCGGAAGCCCCGCTTCCTCGCGAAGCACATTCACAATGCGGACTGTAAAGAAATTGAATTCTTTGTCACCCTATGTTCCCACCATACTACCTGTTCGCGGGTGTACCTTCTCACTGTGGTCACTGTTCCTGTTTTTTCTTGTTAATTATTATATGTCCAGGCACAGAATTCCCCACTACAAGACAAACTATACCTCTGATACCACCAGCTTGGGCTGGTATGGGGCCGATTCTTCTGACCACGTGTCTGGCTAGCCTCAATCCAGGTTTTAACAGTTTACAGGTATCACAAATCTTACATACACATTTCTTGAGTGTCCAATTATTAAAATATAAAATTCAACCAATTTTATTGGAAATTCAATAATCTACGCCGAATACTATTAGGAGGCCACGTGCACTAGCTCGCGCCGCCGCCGAGAGAGGCAAGTCAGTGATGGCGGCCGATGCCCGTTACCTTTGGGTCGTGGTTTCGCAGCCTCGCAGCCTACTCAGTACCCACATAATGTAGAAAAACCGTATCTGAACCTTTAACGTCCTAAGTGAATTGGCATCTAATGAATGGACACGCCTTAAACTTCACCTACGCTTACCATCAGGCGAGATGAGGCAATGTGCATATTGAAAATTCATAAAAAACCGACCAAGTGAGAGTTGGACTCGCACACCGAAAGGGTTACGTACAAACTTATCCAATTATATAAATAAGTTCCTAACTATGTACATATTTACGTTTTTCAGATTTTTCCTCAATATGAGCTATAAGACACTGCTTCTTGCCATATTTCATGATTCTAGGTCCACGGGAGTACCCTATAGGTTTTGATTCCCTTCTGAAACCGTGAAATGCGACCAAAATATACGGTCAAAGGCTCCGTTCTATCCCCAGCATTGTTTCTTCTGTATATTAATGACATGCTTTCCTTGGCAAGTATACATTGCTATGCAGACGACAGTATAGTGCATGGGGGATATCACGGAAGCTCAGGGGCTGCTCGTAGTGATATTGGTAGAGAGAAGCAGAATCTTATCATTGAGCTCAACAGGACGCTGGACCTCGTCTCCGAATGGGGTTCCAACAATCTTGTTGAGTTCAATGCTAAGAAAACACAGGTGTGCGCGTTCTCAGCGAAAAGGTCACCTTTCCTCCCCCTTCCTTCTCTTCAGAGCACAACCCTTCACACACAGAGCAACATCACCTTGCTCGGAATGAACATTCGCTGCGATCTGAACCCCAGAGACTACATCGAATCCGTCATAACTACTGCCTCGCGGAAACTCGGTGTCCTGAACAAGGTGCGTAGGTGTTTTGCGCCGGACCAACTATGCTTGCTGCATAAAACTCAGGTTAGGTCTTGCATGGAATATTGCTCGCATCTTTGGGACGGCTCCGCTCAGTACCTCCCCGATGCTCTGGACAGATTGCACGTCGCGCTATTCGCATAATTGGCGATGTAGAGGCAATTAACACCATCGAGCCTCTACAACTTCGTCGTGACATCGCCTCTCTTAGCGCTTTTTACCGAATGTTCCATGGGGAATGCTCCGAGGAGCTCTTTAACCTTATCCCTCCCTTTCCATTCCTTAACGGTGTGTCAACATCTGGCGAATGCGCAGCTAGCGAGCCGTTCGCGAGCTGCGCGCGCGCTGCACGCGTGCAGTTACTGTAACTGTTTAGTGCGCCTCTTTAGCGCAACTCATGCAATGCTCGCACTGAGCTCGTGATCTGCGCGCGAGCTGCTCACGCGCACCACACGATTCCACACAATGGGGAATCTATTATACGTTTCGATTTACCATGCCTTGTGTGAATAAATACTTTAAATACTTTTGACTTTGATTAATCGTAAAAAAATGTCATCTGTCCAATCCATGACAATACGTATTTTGCCTCCGATAGTCAGAAACAGGGCTTGAGGCGCGGGCGGGGGTAAGTAATAGTATTTCGCGGGGCGCTAGCGGGTAGCTCTCGCGCCGCTCACGCGCAGCTCGTAACTTGGGCACGAGCGACGCAGGAGCGACGCACGCACATAAAATGCTCGCGAGCAGCTCGCGAACGGCTCGCGAGCTGCGCATTCGCCAGATGTGGACGCACTGTTACAGAAACACGCGTAAGGGCCTTCGGAGTCATCCGTACACTGTATCCTCCTTTCCACACCATACCAAGAAATTCCAAGATTCCTTCTTCTGTCGTTCATCCCACACTTGGAATTCTCTACCTGCGCACGTGTTTCCTCCATCCTACAACATGGGTTCCTTCAAAAGAGGCGTGAAAAAGCATCCTGTGGGCGGGCAGGTAAACTCTTCAATAAATAAATCATTTTTTTTTCAAATGTATCAACTTTAAAAACAATCTAATAATGGATATTATAAGGTCAATATATTTTTTAATTGCGACTTCTTTTTTGGTTTGTATAAGTATACACGCGCATACGCGCATACGCGCTCCTTTAATGGTTCACAGGGTTTTTGTTACACAATCTATATTATTAAAGAAAATTACTTTTTCGATACCCTTGCTCGTAAAGTGGATCTACGAGTAATTTCACCGGTTTTAGATACATAAAGCAGCGAATAAAACACGCGTGTGTTATTACGCAAATAGATGTTATAGTAGCCTAGGCACGCATCACAGAGTCCGGCAGTGCTGCACTTGCCGACCGCGGCAGTACTGTACTATACTTTTTTAAAAGCGAGAGGTAATATAAAAGACATCAATGAACTACATTGATCGTTTCAGACGATTATTTGCATACTATTATTTAGTTTGTCTACAAATTAACAATGATTTATGTTATTTAATCAAAAAATTTCAGTTTATTTGGTATTTTTTTCTCACAAGTGTGTTGAATAACGTCGTAGATACGATATAATATGTGCGAGGCGGTTCACGAGGCGGAATTTCAGCCCGAGCCGAAGACGAGGGAGTACTAGAGCCGAGTTTGTATTTCTTTATTACAGTAAATTCAGTCCTTCATTTACCATCAAATTCTACTACACCTATAACGATGTGTTCACCAGTGGAGCGTTTATGGGTTGAAGTGGTGGAGGTTATGCAACAAACTTTGCGAACATGCAGGCTGCCCACCTGATGGTAAGTGACTCCAGCCGCCTACAGTACATGTAGTTCCTGTAAAATTTGCAAATCTGCAACTACAACAATCCAATGCACGTTGCCAACCTGTGGCATAAGATGCCCAGGCACAGTACCCAGTAACTTCACTGCCTGTCTTCATCAATCATCATCACAGCTCATATACGTCCTCACCGAGGTGCATGAGCCTACCCTAACCAGTTGTGGTAGGGCGATTAGGCCTTAGTCAAACCACGCTGACCCAGTGCGGATTGGTTGACTTCACATACACCTTTGAATTACTTCGCAGGTGTATGGAGGTTTCCTCACGATGTTTTCCTTCACCGTAGGAGCGTCAGAAAAATGTACCTACATATGAAATTCGTGAATCGAAAAACACATTGGTACATGGCAGAATCGATCGCGGGCCTCCCGATTCTACTCGGAGCACAGTCCAGTACCGAGGCCACAGCGCCACCGACGCTCTGCCTGCCTGTCTTACTTACCCTTTTAACCGGAACACAGCGATGCAAGCACCGCTACGTAGCTGCAGAAATATGTAGATAAACTTTCGAAACACAACAATGTTATTAACGTTGTTATTATGGCGACAAACTTAAGTAATACTATGGTAGCTAGCTTGGTGGGCTCAGAAACCCTACTACTAACCAAACCCAGCAGAAAAGCTTCTGCTCCCATGTGGAATCGAGCCCCGGATCTCCCGATCAACACTCGGTACTCTCAACTACTAGCCCACGCAGTGATTTAGAGGCAAGATTTTTTTTTGACAATAAAGTTGGCAAACAAGCATACTGCCCACCTGATGGTAAGTGGTAACAGTCACCTATAGTTCTTTCGGTCGGCCGGGCCACTTTCGTCCCTGGTTGCTTAAGGTATAGCGCCCAAGAACGCGCGCCTCCCAACCGTCTGCGGGATCTGCAGCCCCTACAAAAGCCACGGTGTAAGTTGCCAGCTTGTGACATAAGATGTAAAGTCACGGTACCCAGTAATTTCACTGCCATATCTTACCTTTCAAACCGGAACACAGTAATGCAAGCACTGCTGCTTTGCGGCAGAAATAGGTAAAACGGAGGTACCCAAGCAACCGACCCTGGTACAAAGTCTCCCTCCGATAAGATAGACAGTATAGAGTTGTTGAGTAGATGAAGATAGCTTCCATTTTCGGCCTTACCGTCACTTACCATCAGGTGAGATGTACCTTTGTATGTAGTCTAAGAGATTTCCAGTTGTATGTTTAAAAAATTAGTAATATAACACCAAACTTTATATTTGATAGACACCAATAAATAAAACCCTACACGTACACATTACACTGTCCGTAATATTAATCAGAAAAAGAAGTAAGCTAATTATGCAAGATTTGCCCAACGCACACTGATTCACGAGAAATGGGTTTAGCCTTGCACGCGCATAATGACCGGACCATTTCCCGCCACGGGTAATTTATAGCTACACGTATGAGTCGTGACGAATTTCTTGTGTTGTAAACTTTCGTAACAAATTAGGCAAAGACTTAAAAGATGAGGCTCTGAATTCAATTAGTAGTTTGTTTTGTTTTGTATTACATTACAGCATGGAGGCCTGTTCTGCGGCCCGATCGCCTAACTCATAGTGATCTCAACGAGGCACTTTTCACGAATATGCTATGAAAGTGGCAGCCCTACCGCCTAATTCACTCACAATCGTTTTTGTTTTAACCCCCGACGGAAAAAGAGGGGTGTTATAAGTATATAAGTTTAAAATATATCTGTGAGTCTGTTTGTGGCATCATAGCTCCCAAACGAACGGACCGTTTTTTATGCGGTTTGTTTTTGTTTGAACACTGACATGATCGAGATGGTTCTTAGCGATAATTTATGAAGATTGAAGGCGTTCGAAGATCATCAGTTCATGAAGGGATCTCACTAACTTTCACAAGTCCGAATGATTTGAAATTTGATATACTTACTTACTTTTCTTTTGATGCATTTCCATGACATGGTAACCTGGATCTAATGCTACGTAGTACTATTATCTATTCTGTGCTAATGCTACAACATTCAACTAGTCTGCGGGATACCGAAACCTTCAGAAAGCTACTGCTAATTGATACTGATACGACGTTTACTGTTACATTGATGACACTCGTATTGCTACGACAGGTTTCATTCACCTGTGGGGCTAGCACGCAGGAGAATCGAAAATCGAATCGAAATCCGAATCGAGGAGTTTGTATGGCAATTTTATTAGTTCTGCTACTCACCGCCGCCGCCGTGGCGATTTTCGATAATCGAATCGAAATCCGAATCGAGGAGTTTGTATGGCAATTTTCTTAGTTCTGCCACTCACCGCCGTGGCGCTAATAAAATTGCCATATAAACTCCTCGATTCGGATTTCGATTCGATTTTCGATTCTCTTGCGTGCTAGCCCCACTGATACGCTTTAGCGCGTGCGCTCAGCGAACGATTGCTAGGAATAAGCAACGTTCGCTGTGGTCTGTCCTATAATGGGTGACCAAAATTCGAAACATCTCGAGCTCCTCCGTGCTTCGGAAGGCACGTTAAACAGTGGATCCTGCGCCTGAATTCGCCTCGGTGGACACGATCGACCGAGAGGTATGCGAGTGGAGCAGAGAGTGCCCTTGCGTTTGCGCAGTCACTTGTGCACTCCTGCGCAGATGACTAGTATCTGTTAAGATTGGCCACCGTGACCGGATATCGGTTAGGAGGACATTTGTATTCTAATATAATGTGTGTCTAATTTAAAAAGTCATCACAGCTCATAAATATATACGTACCTATCCACCGACCGAGGGGCTCGAGCCTACCCTAAGATGCTTAGGCCTGTTTAAGTAAGTTTAAGGCTGTTTCTGAAGACTGAAGTTTTTATTTTTTGTATTTTTTAAAGTGATTTCTTACCGCTGACTTAGAATATACCTACTTGAGAGTATGAGTATGGTGAGCTAAATTTAGGTTATATGACGTCACATTTAATTGTTCTCTTGATGACATGAAGTCATAATAATTTTTTTCCAATTATGATATAAATGACGATATAAAAATGGGCTTAATTAGAATCTCACAAATATTATTATTAGCTTTTGTTGGCAGCTTTGAATGCGTCCGATAATTAAATAGGTAGTAATTATTAGATAACCAAATTATTTCTAAAATCTAATTTCAATTAAATTTTAACGCTAAAATAATATAACAATAGAAAGTTAGTTTGAAACTAAAACCCGACTATGAAAAAATCGGTCTCGCGCCCACTCATAACCAGAAACTCATAACTGTAATAAAATGTGGCGACTCATAACTGACTTGAGGACCCACTCATAACCATGGTTATGAAATTTATTTTAAACTTACAAAATATTTAATGTAGAGGAGTAACTCACAACCGAACATAAAAAAAGCAAATACCTAAACTGTGAACTACTTTAAAGTACATTTGAGACCAATAGTGCTTGCTTACTATTATATACTAGGTACTTTTTGTTTTATAATTTCATACTAAAAATAAATATTTAGTTACAGTACATTTATTACAATACACAAAAATCCAGTCCTTACCCGTGGTACTACTCACGTGTCCGGTAGTACTACTTATTATCTTTGACAATCAAAGAATACCATGTGGGTAACTATCAGTTTTAATATTTATATTATTTTGAAGAAATTAAGGAACGCTTTAATAAAACTTTTTTAAAAGCAACTTTCAATTTGATTTCATTTGATTTTTGAACCGACTTCACAAAAAGGGGGACTTTATCATTTCCATTGTATGTTCTTTTTCTAAGTTTGCTACCTCATAACTCTGCAGCTCTGTCATTTATTAACCGATTTGGAAAATTCTTTTTTTGATTGAGGGGGTATAGTTCTCGATTGGTCTCATTGTCACCAAATCCGGGATCGGGCAACAAAAAAATACCCGTAGTACTATACTAATAGTAGTACCAACGGTAGTACCACGGGTAAGCACTAAACAAATCTTAGTGCGAGGAAGGCATAAATAGTTTCTCTCCGTGACATTTTCAACAAAAATAACAATATTGAGAAGTGATTGAGAATTAATTTGTCCTGATAGCTACATCTCATCCACTCTTTCAAGCACCGCATAAGGGAATACTATCCAAGTCCTAATTATGATATATAACCATTTAATAATATTCATATTATTTGTGTAATAGGTATTTCAACATATTTTTTTATTTAGTATGTTATATAGTATGGTTTTAATTTTATATATTTTTTACTATTTGATCGCCTTCTAAGCTGCTATACACGCTAATTCTAATATATTACAATTTCTCCTTTCGCAGGTCTGCTGGAAGAAATTTCATTTATGAAATAAGCAGATCCTTTTTAACGGACTTCAAAAAAATAGATACAGTCGAACATAGAACCTCTTCCTTTTTCAAAGTCGCTTAAAAAAAAGAAGGTTCTCAATTTGACCTGTATGTTTGTAGGTATGTTTGTCCGCAATTATCTCGCGTTTAACTGAATCGATTTTGATGCGGTTTTCAGAAAAGTATTTGTTACATTTAGGATAAGGTTTTGGTATTTTACTTTAACTAAAAAGATTGAAAAAAATTTTTGTTTACAAAAAATAAAACCGACTTAAAAAACACCAAAAAGTCATAAATAATATAAGAATACAAACAACATCACAGTTTTATATTAAAGTCGGTGCCAAGCAATAATCACCTGAAAAATCTTAAAAAATATAAGTACAAGTTAAAATTTGGCACGGCCTTCAATATAAAACTGTGATGTTGTTTGTATCCTTATATTATTTATAACTTTTGGTGTTTTTGAAGTCGGTTTAATATTTTGTTAAAAAAATACATTTTGTCTTCTGTATTGTTTGTGCTGCCTAATTTTAATGCGGAAGAGAGATTACACACCGCAATAGCCACCCTCACCTTGCCGACCTGCAAGATGTCTCTTTACACCTCTTTTATACCAAGCATTTTACTTTGATTTAGAATATTATTCACCTTTATTTGTTAATGTTGTTAATAATTATTAAAGCGACTGTACATAATCGTGTAGTTGTGTTGGTTATGAGTTTCGTCTTCTCACATCGGCAGTTATGAGTGGGACCTTTACGTATTGGTTATGAGATTTTTGGTTATGAGTGGGCGCGAGACCAAAAAATCACGCTCCAAAAAGTATGAAACAAGAGAATGACATTTAATATTTGTATCCGTGGTCGTGCCACCGGTGCCACCTATCATAACAAAACAATACCATTAAGCTTTGATTAGGTAGATAGTCTACCATTAAGCTGTCATAATACTCAATTGGGCAAAATGGTACACGACATCGGCTTAATATTGAATTTTCTTATTTCATAATTCTTACAGCGTAATTTTCAGTAGTCTGAGTTATAATAATGTAGAAGAAATATTTGTTCTCTAATAGATATACTTACACCGAAAATAATAAAAGACTTGGTAAAAAAATTCTATAGCTAGATTTGTTCTCAAATCTCGCCCGAGGTAAAAACTTATATTAATAATTATGAAGATTTTATGAGAATCCACAACATATGCTGTTACAGACTACATTATAGCCATTTTTAGGACAAAATTCAAAAGAAAAAATACTCTAGGTATACCAACATTGGAGAAAAAAGTTAACGTAACATTTAGTTGAAATAAAAAGATAACGTCGACTTTCCTTTGTATAAAGAAAGACATTTTGATTACATTCCTTTTTTGTCTAAATACAGCACTCATTTAATCTCTCAAATTATTTAATTAATAATGACAATATTATTTATATAACTTAAAAATTTACTTTACAAATTTAAAGCTTTGGTTCACCCTTTTAAATTTGGAGAAAGCCAGAATCGATTACTGCCTTCGTTTCCACTCGAATAGTCTATGGTAAGAAATAATTCAAGCCACCCAAATGCCCTTCATCTCTCACTCTTTGCTTCAATAAATTCTCCTCTTCTCTACCATCTATTCCCAAGCCAAGTCTCTCTATCAACCTCTCTCCCTTGTCACCGTTGAGTGCCACGAACTGCTTACTCCTTCTAATTCCGACATACGGGTCGAAGATCCACGTTTGCTTGTTATGTATCACTGGATGCCCAACGAAATTCGTTCGAATAAACAACCCGATAGGTCCCACGGGTCCTTGGCACGACACCGGTCGGTAAAATAGTAAGCAAAAGCACACTGTGAGCTGAAAAAATAAAACACTAAACTATATGGCTGTATGGACAGTAATTCATTGCCATCCCCTAAGCAGAGTATTTAAAAAATGAACTGTCAAAATTGCGGGAAAGTTTCGAGGAAATTCTCGAGGTCCCGTTGAAAAAGGAACACTTACAATTAACGATTTAACTCTCAACGGATTTACACTTGACGATTTCATTTCGAATATAGGACGAGACCAGCTCGCGTGAACCACAAACCACCACTGGCAACGGGGCACGTTGTTTATTGCAACTTTTACATTTAAAGCAGTTCAGCTGTTACCTCACTGCGTTGATATCAGGTTACAACACGTGCGTGTTGTCCTGCGACTACGACTGGTTGGGCAAGAAAATTAATTTTACTCTCTGACCTCAGCGACTTTAGTTTTAACAGTTATAAATGAGTTACACAATAAAGCAAATTAGCAATTCGTATTGCTTTTTTGTTTCGCGTTCGGTTTGACGCGTGATGCCTCATTTACAAACCTCCAACGTTAAATGAAATTAGCGCCAAGCATGCATGTAAGCATGTTGTGAAATTATTTTGTATTATGATGATTTTTGCTAACGGAACCATAAACACTATTTCTATATACCTAACTAGGTATACACCTCAGAACAATCAATATTCTTCTGAGGTATATACCAACATGGTACCGCCTACAGGAAACTTTCTATAGTCTTCTTCTTCTTTTTTAGTTTGTGGCAATTGGTCGTTGGATTTCTATTCAAGATAGGAAGGTGACAGGTCGAAGTTTTTCGTTTCATGCAAACTAGTTTCCTTGATTAAAAATATACGGTGTTACTACAAAAAGGTTTTAAACACCGTCTTAAATTAGGCATTGTTTAAACATGACGCTATCCCTATCGGTCATTTTAAAACAAATGAAACAGCATCATTTTTAAACAGTGTCTAAATTTAAACAATAATGTTTAGGACATATTTGAAAAAATACAACTTACTTACTCTTTAGGTTTTTTTTATCAATAATGCAATAATTAATTCCACATTAAATAAAAACAAGAATATCAATCCAGGTAAATAAAATTACAATCCTGAAAAATATTTGTTCAAAACAAATAAAATATTTGTGTAAAGTATAAGTTCCGATTCACGATCAATATAAGTAAATATTTACTTCATAAACCAAATTTGTGTATTTTTTCAGAATTATAAATAATTATATTTCACTGGACTGATATTCATGTTTCTACTTAATGTGGAATCATTTGTTGCATTGTTGATCGAAATAACCGAAGGACATGTTATATTTTTAAAACATAATATTTTTAATCGTGGAAACTAGTATGCATGAAACGGAAAACTTCGTCTGTCACCGAAACCTTCTCATCTTCAATAGACTATACATACATACATCACAGCTCATATACGTCCCCACCGAGGAGCTCGAGCCTACCCTATGTTAGGGTGATTAGGCCTTAGTCAACCACGCTGGCCTAGTGCGGATTGGTCGACTTCACATACATCATTGAATTTCTTCGCAGATGTATGCAGGTTGCCTCACGATGTTTTCCTTCACCGTAGGAGCGTCAGACAAATGTACATATGAAATTTGAAACGAAAAACACATTGGTACATGGCGGGTCTCGAACCCCGACCCCCCGATTAGAAGGCAAGTGCCGAGACCACAGCGCCACCGACGTTGGCAATAGACTATAATAAGAGCAAATTGGAATCCTTACCTGTATTTAAGTTTCGAACATTAACAAATACAAAACACAACAAAATACAAATCTACTCTTTGCGTGCACAGATAAAAATCACACACAACAACGAATAAGTTATCTTCGATTAAGTAGAGCCTTAATTGCAGAATCATGTCATACAAGGCCGCTCAGACCAACATCGTAATACTTTTGTCTTTAGAAACACTTAAATTATATACAATATTTTGTGTGTAATTGTAACAACAATAAACTGTTTATCATCTATGTATTTTAAAAAGAGCTTCTCTCCAGGTAGACAGTAACTGAGCTATGCCCCTGGCATTGCAGATGTCCACGAGCAGTGGTCTTCACCGAAAGCAGTAAAAAAATTGAGAATAGGCGGACAGGACAGCATTTGGAACGTGGGTGGCTGGCTGGCTGGGTATGATTGAACATTTAGTATGTACTTAATTGATAAATCGCACAGCGCTTCGTTAGTAATTACATGGACTTATCAAATAAATCCATGAGTAAACAGTATTCAAATTCAAAAATCTTTATTCAACATAGGCGTTTACAGGCACTTATTGACGTCAATAAAGGAAAACATTCTAATTTAAAGGAAACATATTAAACTTGTATGGATGTCTGCAAATACAAGTAGGACTGAAAAAAAAATTGGGTTCTCTATGGTTCTGCTCTATGGTTTCTGCCGGCCAATGACAGCTTCGCACTGCTTTGCCGACACGCTCTAGTGTCAAACCGCGGGACGTAAACAGCTGCGCGCCGGGAAAATCAATAATTCTGACAAGCGATTATCACTGTCCTAAGCTGTTTATTTACCTCAGACTGCAGCTGTGCAACCTAAAACAAAATGATGCAGGAATATGACGACGACTTCTTTTTCGAGGAGGATAAAATGTGAGTGCTTACATTATCGCAGGCTCTGTAATAAATGTTTTGAAAGCGTTCCCATAGATCTTGGCAATTTTAGTACCATGTCGTATTGTAATCATACGAATGCCGCTTGACAAGTTCATTGATACTTTAATATTATTATTGCAACAGAGTACTAAAATATACAAAGTCTATTGGTACTCGTCACTTTTAGTTTTGTTTCCACGCAACCATATCGCTTATCAGCATCATACTTCCTTTATGTTGCAGATACTGAGTTTGTCCCGTTGTTAGCTGTTTTTTGTTCAAATATTATTTCTGTGTGGTGTTTTGTGGCAGCACGGCTTCTGGACCTAGGATGTACCCGCGTGCAGTGTGTGCGAACAGCATGTTTGAAGACAAAATGTAATTAGTTTCACTGGTTTACCTAGATGTAGCCTTAAAACTAAGATAACTATGGTTTTTGAATCCTGAATTAGTAAGCATGTGCTTACCTTAGAGACATTATTCCTACCTACGTAGGTATTATCGAGACTCATTATGCTTAGCGTAATACGCCCACTGCTGGCCATAAAACTTTCATGAGCATGAGGTTTGATGTCCCAACTCCCTACTACAGAACTGGGGGACATTTACACAGTGAGGATAATTAGATGAACAAAATAAAGATATAAGTGTTAAATTTGATGCGATCTGACGAAGTTCGAGGGAAGCCGCTGAACGCGGATAGTGCAAGACAGATCGATTGATAAATTGCAGAAAAGTAATTGCGTGTAATAAGTCTATAATCATTTTCATCAACATTCATCGCCTCAACATAGTGAATCGTAGAGTCAAAGGAATTATAAGGACCAAATTGGCACCTGGGGGTGTATTATGACGTCTTAATTCCAAGCAGTTCTCTGAATTTTTATAATGCCATTTCATTCGCTTTGTATAATGAGTGAAGGAAAGACACTAATAGCAATTCAGAAAACTGTCTGGAATTAAGATGTCATAATACACGCCCAGTGCACTTTTGTGTTGCTGCTAAAAAAATTGTTAAGGGGAGCAACGTCTTCAATATTCGTGTAGATTCCTTGCCGCGCATACTCTACGACTAATTTTAAAGCAAGCATCAAGGATATTAGAAGTAACTAACAACCTAGGCATCTTGGGTTATTGCCCGTGGTTCACCTGCGTAGTCCACCTATGTGTACCACGGGGAGAAAACACTTCCTTTGGTTCACCCATTTGTACCACAGGAAGAATTTTTTCCCTTGGTCCACTTAGATGGACCATCGCAAGTAAATTTTTCCCGTGGTCCACCACTCGTACTTACGAGTATGTCAATTATTTTCGATATAGGGGTTGCTCGCATTAATTAATATTTTTCTTTTGGATATTTTGGATATTTGGTGGACATTAAATACGCACACTAGACACACACAATTTAACAATTTAAGTAAGATCTTACATATCAAAATCGTCTCCTCTCAATTATGTCGGGCCGAGCGGTAACCGCGACGCTGATCTTCCGCAAACGCCATTTGAATAAAAATTAATAAAACTCTAACAAATATAATAAGGTAAAAGTAATACAAACACACAAATCCAAAGGTGTACTGCGTGATATTTGAACTGTTAGGTCAGTCCCTTAACAAAAAACAAAACATTTTTTTGGCTTTATATTTTGTTCGATTTTTTGTTTGTGTAAGTATTTATTTATACTCACTCAATGTACACTTGATACTAACTAAAACTATCACTTTAAAGCTTATTATTTTTAAAGGAATCACTAAATAGAAAACGAGTCTTCAGAAACCATTTTTTTTTCAAAGACCTCCTCCATAGTTAAAACTACGGAAAAGTGTAGATAGGTGACATCAACAGAACATCCGGACTGTATATCTATGCCACAGATAACACAATACTAGTATATGCTACGACATCTGAGATTCTGAAATGACATACGGCCTGAAACGGGACCAGAAAGAGCAGTTTTGCCGTGCCACGCGAAGAGCACTAGTAAAGTGACCTTTCTTTACACCTTTTTATTATAATACTAGCTTCTGCCCGCGACTTCGTCTGCGTGGACTTCAGAATTGGATCTAAAGCTTCGCTCGTTAACAATTTTTAATCTTCCCACGGGAACTATTTTTTTTTTTTTTTTTTAAAAACGTTGCCCCACACTAGGATTTTCTCCTGTCTCGTGGGTGCAGTTACAAACATAGAATATCACATGCACATACGCCCAGACCGGAACAAATTTCTGTAGGCCATACAAAATATCTGTCCCGAGCGGGAATCGAACCCGCGACCCGTTGCGCAGTAGGCGATCACTCGACCTCTGCGCTAACCGTGTCGTCATATTTGAGAGATCATTAAGGAATATACAGTACATATCCTTTTCCATAGCATAAGTGACATGCAGACCAAATTTCAATGCTGTCTGCCCGCGGCTTAGCTCGTAAACAATTCTCAATTTTCCCTCGGGAACTACTTCAGGAATCAGGATAAATGATAACCTATGTTCTTTTCCATGTCAAAGGCTACATGCATGCCAAATTTCATCCAAATCCGTTCAGCCGTTTTTGCGTGATTGAGTAACAAACATCCAAACATCCACACTTTCACATTTATAATATTAGTAGGATTGACAATGTGCTGTCAGAAAGCCTTTTAAGCTTTTTTATCACCAAAGTTATAGATTTTATAACTTTCTTTCCACAAAATATTCATTTCATTTTTCATTGTCATATTGCATCTTCTGTAGATCATTTTACCTACATTAATCCTTGAACCTTCTTAACCGTTGTCAGACTTGTCAGGCAACATTTTAAACAATCAAAATAATGCTATCAAAATATTTCTTCATTGACAAAATGCAATCTCTGTTTTATTTATACTTTTTTTTTTAGTTGAAATTTGTGTGAATGTTCTGTTTTCAGTGTGTGTATAGCGTTTATATTTTGTGTTTCAATTTATTAAGTTTGCATAATAAATAGATATACAAAACAATACAAAATTATTTATTTAAGTGAAACCTTAAGTTTCAATGAATATTTCTTGTAATCTTTCTTTTCATCTTTCGATTTTATTTTTTGTTTAGCAAAACCGAAGGCAAACCGTCTAATTCTAGGCTTCTCATAGCCGTGGATGAGAGGTGAGGCATTTTGAATTAAAACAATAGTATACATATAATTTGAAAATAATATTCGAACACTTTAAACTGATTGTCCTTCTTTTGAAACTAGTGCACCTATACAAGAAACAAGCGATGAAGCAGACAAAAAGGATTTAATGTAAGTGCCTATTAATATTTTTACGCTTAACATGTGTGATAATTATCTTATTTGATTGTCGACACTTAGGATCAAAAAATAATTTATTTAGTTCGTATGGATTTTTTTCCATACAAATTTAATTAGCCCCAATATATTTTCCTACAGATTACACTTATGATACCTTAAATATTATATCGGTGTTCCATAGCACCCTGGTTAGCTATTTTGCAATCCAATTTACAACGTGAATCAGAAATAATGCACACACCCTGATAGTAGGTTGCTAGCTTCGGATAGCATTAACTGAAAAAAAACTTTTTTTTTCAATGGCTTTATTGAAAATAAAGATAATGATGATATAGATAATGTACTGAAAGCTAAAAAATAATTAGGGGGGTCCTAGGTACTAGACATCATACCACTATCCTTATCAATCTAGACTAGAGCATTAGATTAGCATTAGACTAGACGCAAAAACAAAATCGTGGGGTGCTTGAAATTTGTATCAAAAGTCAACCGCCCACAAACTTTCAAGTTTATTGCAAAAGAGGTCTGGTTTTTTGGTAATACAAAGCACACCTCTCTGTTACAAAAAATTTGATCTCTTCTTTCTTAAATAAATCTTATTTAACGGCTTCCGTGATCCAAGAAGCGGTTAGACCACCAGAGGTCGGGGTTCAGAGGGCCTATTACCGATCTTATGGTTTTGCAAATGATATCATATGATATCATAGTGATGACAATCATTGGAATTATGCCATAATGATGATATCATTGGAGATCGGTAATACGAAATGCAGCATTTCATGACTTCTTTTTCTCAAATTTATACCATGTCATACGATGAAAGATCCATAATTGGCCTGCTGATCTGATCTAGATCGGGATCAACCTTCTAATCCCAAAGTTCGATTCCCCAAGGATGTACAAGTTTGGATTGGGGAGTTGTTTTGTAGGAGGGTTTCTCGACCTAAGTGGCTATCTACCAACATCTTTCATAGGATTGTCGCCATAATAATACTGTTTAAAGTGTTCCGGCAATAAGAGGTTGGATAGTCAGTTGCTCCGTGGTTAAGGAATCTAGGAAAGCCTAGTTCTTATTTTCGGGCTAATCGTCACTTACTATCAGGTCGAATGAGGGCGTAGAGCATTCCTGTAGCATTTTAAAAAGTTACCCCTCTATTTCATCATAGCATATTTAGGCCTTTTAACACCATCTGTACATACCTATATCCACTTGACACTATTTTTTGGGACACTGTATAAAACGCTAATCTTAACCGCCCCAAAACATGTTTTATTAAGCTTTTACAGACACATTAGCATGAGTATAATTATATAACTTGGTACATTTAACTTTACTAATGTACAATCACGGAAATTGAATGTTTAGCAGGTTAAAGATATTTTATTTTGTCGTATTGAAAAACAAATGGACGCTACGGAACACAACAGGCTGTCAAAATATCGGGTGGTTTCATGTGTTGTTTGGACTAAATATAAATAATCTTCAGCCTGCTATCAAACATAAAAAATCTTTGACTGTACATAGTAAGGTTTATGATTGCAGGGCATCGGGAGGTGAGGAGATCACCGACACGACTTGCATATTCAATGATCTGCGAGAAGAACGATACAAGTTACAGCATCAGAATTTGCTGTGAGTGTTTGTCATACAACAGAACAGAGAAGGAAGTCATTAGGCAGGTTTTTGCTAGATTAGAATGTAGAACTAACAGTTTGAATCATGATTACATTGGTTGATTATTAATCAGAATAGATGAGATCACTGATCAATATAGATATATGTATATTCCTACACTTGAATCGAAAAGTATTGCGGACAAAGTGATAGCACTCAAACACTTAAACGCTGTTACATGTAATATGAGATTCCTTGTGACTTATTAACTTTTGAATCTTTATTAGTAGGTACACCATTTTTGCACAGAAGATCGCATTTCGTAGTCTTTTTATTGCTATCAATACCACAATACGTCCCGTTGGTTGACTGTCTTGACGTGGACTGAATAAGAAACTCGTCCTAGTCAGGACGTTCTCTTGTCTTCACTATAGGCGCGCTTATGACATTTTCTGAACATTGGATAGCTAATAATTCATCTCTGTTTTATCTAGTTTCGTTATGTTTCATTGACATTTTAAATCATTTCTGATATCAATGTTATTAAATAAAAAATATACAACGAAGAAAGAAATTAAAAAACATTTGAAAGATTAAAAAAGAAATTAAGAAAGATTAAAAAAGATTTGGTTTTAAAGTTTTTACAAACATCACTTTATTAAGAGGTCTGATTACATTCCGATCAAGAAAATTACATTGACGGAAAGAATTAATTAAGAACAGAGTTAATTTCTTGTCATGTTATTACAGAATAGGCTCCCCGTTGAGTTAATATAAAAATTCCAAGAATATGTTTTAAATTGACTTTTTTTTATTGTCTTCAGCATTTATCGCATAAAGGTTTAAAGGGGCCTGTTCAGAAGAAAGTTCTAAGTTTTGTTAAATATTTTTAATAGGATCTAGTTTCTAACGAACATAATTTGCTTTTCTTTCAGGTGACGCTAAACCAGTAGTCGCAGCTAGTTAGACGTAAGACGCGGCTAAGTACTTAGTACAATACGCTATGACCATTCTGCTATGTAGAATAAAAATTGATTCCGAATAAATTATTGTTTTTTTTTTGTTTTCTTATCCCGCAGTTTATTTATGCTAGATAGGTACAATAGTTTCCTTTGATAATATGCTAGGTACGGTTATGTGAGAGGTAAGTCAGCTAGCAATAGCATGATAACGATCATCATTATTAGAGCGCCAACTTGAGGAGCTCAGTCCAAAGATGACAATTTCACTGTCTTGCCGATACCCGGCTAAACCTTCCAGAACCTCTCCGACCCTGTGTAGGGCGCAATTGGTATAGGAAAGGATCCTGGGGCTTAGACAAATGGTAATCGTTTCATAGATAATAAAATTCGTCATCGTCTCTGAGATAACGAAAACAAATGCCTAGCCAAAGTAAAGATTAGAGATCGCTCTGTCGAATTCGAATTGTTTTTTCTGTAAGAAAACAACGTATAAACTGGAAAAGAAATGGTAAAATTAATTACCTATTAAAATTAATATTTTCATTTGATTTTAATGAAAAATATAGTAACTAAATGAAAGTTACGAAAAAATAATTTGCTACTTCATCGATTCGTTATTAGCGATGTCATATGTCAATGCCATACATTTCGTTCTTATCGAACTTCGTTATCGTTTTTGAATTGTCACTTTGTCTAAGCCCCCTCTGATCCAACCGGCCAATCCTGGCTAATAAGCCGCCGCTGAACCGAAATTAGACCGTTGCGTTCGACCAATCAGAGCGCTACATTATCACGCCATCGTGCAATCGTAAGTCAATATGTGCGCTGCGATTGGCCGATCGAAACGACTTTGCTACCCGTAACTGTAAGTTATAGTAGAAATGAGCGACTGGTGTGCTTCCGCTGCCAACATCAACGCGTCGACAAATCACCTGAATGTAGGCTAACAAGCAATCTGCCCACCAGGGCCCTATTTCTCGAAACTATTAGTTTACTAGTATATTAGTTATGAGTTATTAGTGAAAATATGATGAGTGCTAATATTTTCTGTTTCTCAAAAATAATTATTAGACTGGTAACTAATACCGGTAGACTAATAAAAAATATTAGTCTGGAGTGACTGAATGCACCTACTCACCTATGCCTTTACACCTAATAAAAAACAGGAAAAGTTCCCGCCACTTTTATATTCGTTTTCTGTTGGTGTTGACGTTTGTACGAGTAGATTGGCGGTAATAGCGAATTATTTCTTTAAATAATATTTATATTATCAATGTTTTTAAATGGATGTTAAATTAATGGTTTTGAGAAGTATTTTAGAAGCGAAAGAAATTCTGTTCGGAAGCTTTTCAGATGTTTTGACAAAACAAGACAAACGGAAAAAATGGGAAGAAATCACAAATCTGTGTCGTTCTCTTGGGGCGATTTCTGCCGCTAAAGATTATAAATACTTAAGGGATGCCTATTGGCCGAACATTAAAAAAAGCACAATGATAAGTAAATATTATAATTAACTAAGTAATTGCTAAAAATAAACATGAAAACCCGTTTTATTCTTCATGCACTAAAGTGTAGTCTTTCTAGATAAGTACCTACCTATAATATAAAGTTGTGTTACCTTTGAACTGCACCACAAACTGTGACTATACACTATATAAAGTGTTAATCTTTGAAGTACACAATACAAATTGCAAATAAATATCATAAAATATGATTATTTAATGTATATGTACTTACTACTCGACTTTCCACGATTGTCATAATACAGATCAGAAAAACAAATTACGCAAATACATACAAGAAGTAAAGTATATAATTATGTAATAATAATTGTAGTTGTATCTAATCTTACTTACTGAATAATGTATATTACTTTGCTACTGAAAATCACATTTTTGACGCTCTATTTACAGGCAAAGGTTGATAACGCCAAAAAAACTGGTTCTGGCGTAGGGGCAAGAAAAAACGAATTTGCTAAAGGCCTCCAGGCATCCTCCATTCGACGAAAAAGAGCACTGTTGCGTAGAACTCGCGAATCATGCACTGCCCCTGGCCAATTAGCATATGAGTAATAGAAGTGCAGATCGGGACCGCAAACCACTAAACAATTTACTGAGTGGTTTCCGTGCCTGTCTACAAACTGCTCTTCGTTATCAAATGGGGCATCAATCGGCACTAAAGTGCCATCTAAACACCCAACAACCATAGGCATCCCCGCCTGTCTTCGGAATGCTTCGACAATCCGTTTCATATTTTCTAGCCACTTGATTATATCCGGAAACATGTTCTGCACTACCGAGTGAACAACTTGATTAACAGCTCGACACACACTGGCTTTTGATACACCATGCATATCAGCTATTGCGTGGTACTGTGCTCCCGTACCCATCCAATGTAGAGCCACAAGAGTTATTAATTTTGGTGACAGGGCCTGACTTCTTTCGGTCAACCGATGCAACCCCGGCCCGATAATTTCAATGAGAGATTTTCTTCCATTTTCGTGCTTGTCAAACGAAATCTTTCGTTAAACTGGAACGTGGATTCAAATAATAATTCGTACGTATTTCTGTTCAAAAAGACTCGACGACGGCGAATTATTATTAAATCTTCTTCACCGTCGGAAGCGTCCGAATCGGTCCACATTTTATACATTTGTTTGATAAAATATGTCACTAATAGTTACAACTAATATTTTTTACAAGCCTTTTGAGACTAATAGCTTTATTAGTAAATTTTATTAGTGTATTTTTATTCCTTTATATTCGTGAAACAAAAATCCAATTGACACTAATAATATTAGCTAATATTTATTAGTCAGTAACTAGTAACTAATATTTTATTACTGTAGCTTCGAGAAACGCACACTAATAAACTCGTAAAAAATATTACTTCATGGACTAATATTATTAGGCTAATAAGTTTCGAGAAATAGGGCCCAGATGGTAAGTGTAACAGTCACCTATAGTACATGTGGTTCTTGCGAGATTCGCAGCAAATCTGCAACCACCACAAGAACCACAGTGTACGTTGCCAACTTGAGACATAAGATGTAAAAGTAGCGGTACCCAGTAATTTCACTGCCATATCTTACCCTTCAAACCGGAAAACAGCAACACAAGCACTGCTGATGGTAAGATAATAAAGAGTCTCCCTCTGGTATAGGCATACTATCAGGAGTATAGTACCTATATGCCTATAGGTACTATAATCCTGATAGTATGCCTATACTATAACCCTGACAAAGACCCTGATTTCTATAAAAAGTCTAAAATTGTTTTTTACCTCAAATCAAAAACATTATTCGATCACGTGCGCTGCGACACGATCCCAGCTGAAATAAATTTTAGGTAATAAAAGAAAAAAAAAATTGTAGTTTGTTGTTTTGATTATTTACTGCAAATGTATGTACCTAGTTGATTGTTACCAAAGAAAACAAAAAAGCTCGTGTCACAGTGTTTGCTATCGAACTCCTCCGAAGCGGCTTGACCGATTTTTAGGAAATTTTATATAAAGCTAACTTATCCGTAGTTCCTTCGAGAGTAGCAAGCAAGCTGCTCATTGGCTGCTAACTTCGACGTCACAGGACGTCTGCCAATCACAGCTTGCGAAGGAGTCGTTAAGCAATACATTGATTGCAGGGGTATGACAGTGACGTCAGGCAGTGTGGCACTAGGCAAGGATGAAAAAAACCTGATTGGCATCAGCATAGGGGGCGGTGCTCCACTGTGCCCGTGCCTTTATATTGTACAGGTATGTCTAAATTCTTAATTAGTGCGAGTTTATTTCTTATTTCTGCCTTGTTGCGTTTATTATTTATTCTATCCTAATGTATAAAAGTACCGTGTTTGAACTCTCTGTCTGTATTCAAAACCATTTCGGGGGTGATTATATTAATATAAAACAAAGTCGTTAAAAACAAATTAATAAAAAAACAGAAAGCAATTTAAAAAACAGAATAAAAGAAAAACAACAAAACAGTGCTCTACACTAGGATCGAACCGAGGAGGGATTGGAGACGATGTAATAAAAGTTTCACTTTAAAAAACAAATAATAATAATATATTTATTGTTTGTCGTTTACAAGTCATTGGTGTTTAAAATGATAAAGTCGTGTCTCACAGTTTACAATAGTTGTAAAGGTTAATGTAAATTAATACAATATTGTCATAAATTAACTTATAGCTAATGAGGAAACATTAAACAGTTTATACTCAATATTCTTTACCTATTAATATACACGGCTATTTTTTGTTCATCCTGAAAAATTTTAGGGACGCTTTAGGAGTAGGACACATCCATTATTATAAAAAAAAATAGAAAAATCTCTAAAAATGCTGCTCGCAACTAGTGCAGCATTTTTTGGATATTTTAGAAAATTAATATAAAATTAAGTAAGTGAGTGAGTTATTTTTTTTATTCATATTTAAATCATTCTAATACCATGTCGGGAAGCGTCCCTTAAATTTTCCAGGGTGATAATAAATAACCTTGTATAGAGGAATTCATGCAGAAGACTCTGGCACGGTAATATATTTGCTAGTTACCGTGACTCTGGTACAGGACTTTAGAAAAAGTAACTCTTGTTCCTCGTACATTAATGTGTTATGTTACCAGCAATGTATGAGTAGAAAATATTCTTTGCACAAAACCAGGTAGTGCACTACAAAACATTTGTTCTTTGTACATTACCAAATATTGCCAGTTATGATATAAATTATGAGTAAACTCAGTAATGTACGAGTAACAAGGGAAAAGTAAACTTCTGTTTTGGTCGTATTAGAGAGTATGTACTGGCTCTGCGTCCATTGAAAATATGGATAGTACACGCTTTATCAGAATCACGTGCGCGTGTAAGCCGCGTGACTCTTAATTAAGAGAGTTTGTTTAAAATTCAAACAAAATAAGTCTGCCCATATACGCTGAGCCTTTTCACCGTCACAAGTAAGGTGACCGCTCCATTCTCGTTTTGATTTTCGAAATATCGGCAAAAGTTCCTTACCGCTCCTCCTTTTCATCCAAGTCCTTCAAGCAAGGTATTCGTCTATGGAATTCACTGCCAGAAGTAATGAGACGAGCGCCAACACAAGATTCTTTCAAGGCGAAAATTGTGAGCTATTTCCTCAAGATGGAAAACGATGAATAAGAGCTATAATATATGTCATATAATCATTTTTATTTTATTTAAAGACTAGCTTTAGTTTACGCAGTTTCGCCCGCGTTGTTTTTGTTTTCCCGTGGGAATTTTATATTTTCCCGTAGGAAAAATAATTTTGTAGGCTATGTCAATCAGGGATAATGTACCATTCTAATGGTGAAAGAAATTTCTACCTTAAAAAAACGTTTCTACGTTTCGCCCTAAAAGACTTCAACGCATTCTTAGTTTCGTATCTTCTTCCATATTTTTCCCGTTTCAGCAACATTTTTCATTGATTCTCCTCTCCTATTGGTCGTAGCGTGATGTTAGCCTAACTAAAGCCTTCGTCGATAAATGGACTATCCATCACAAAACTAATTTTTAATTCGGACCAGTAGTTCCATAGATTAGCGCGTTCAACAAAACAAACAAACAAACTCTTCAGCTTTATAATATTAGTACCTATAGATGAAAAAATCTGTATGTATGTATGTATATATTATGTGACTTTATTATATTATAGTATTTTTTGTATTTAAAAACTTCATTTTGTTTTAGGTTTGAACATTGTTATTTATTACTTTTAAAACTGTATAGCACTATTTCCATCATTTACCTTAGCAAGAAATTTCCTTCACCCAAGGTTTCCATCCTTTACCATATAGCAATAAATCCGCATATTATTGTTACTCTGTCTTTAATATTTCTACATGTCCTATTTATGTATGTTTGAATGAATGAATGAATTTGAATGAGTGAATATATTGTTGCGCCGATGGTATAAGAAACTTCCGGCGTTGGTTTTCTTGGCCTTAGAAGCATTTTCAGCGGCCTGAAAACGCAGTTCAGCGCGTTTCAGGAGGTGCTCTATCACATACTAGAATATCGAAATTTTTCCCAAGTTGCCGTTGTTTTCAGGCGCCTGAAACATGTTTTCAGTCCGTTTCAGGCTACCCTCTATCGAACCACATCATAACCTGAAAACCCGTTTTCAGGCGTTTTCAGGACCCCTTATGGGCCTTTGAACCACACTTCGATATATGACTAAATTTTCAATAGGAGTGAGTGAGATAGCACGATAAGAAAGATACAACAATAGTGGGCACCTTCCAGAGATAAAAGATAGATCGAGATGCATCTAGAAACTTCTAAACGTGCTGACAGACAGAGATAGAACATGCTCATAAAGACAAACATAATCGGGAATGCGATGGAACTTTCTAGACAGACAAACAATCGATCGGGTATGGAATGTTCTAGAATAGAACATTCTCGAATGTCTCGGAAGTTCACCGGTTCTATTGTAGAAGCGCGAAGGCATACACGGAACTTTCTAGAAGACTAACGATCGATCGAGTATGGAATGTTCTAGAATAGAACATTCTCGAATGTCTCGGAAGTTCACCGGTTCTACTGTAGAAGCGCGAAGGGTACCACGGAACTTTCGAGAAGAGAAGATAAATAATCGGTTGGGTACGGAATATTCGAGAATGGAACATTCTCGAATGCCCCGAATGTTCGTCGGCCCAACTATATAAGCGCGTAGGCGAATGCAGCCGGACAGTTCTTTTCAAGAGAGCGAACCGAACGGATCAAGCGATACATAGTGAAGAATTCTGTGTGTTCAGTGCTTAGTAACGACTTAAGTGAAGTGATTTGTGTCCATAGTGTTACTGTAAAGTTGTTAGTGTTTGTAAAGTAGTTTTTAGTGTTAAGTAAAGTTGCTTAATTAAATCTTATCTGTAATTGTCGGTGTTTCGCGATTTTCTATTGAACACCCACCCCACAAACTTAACATTTGGTGTCAGAAGTGGGATAGAAAATGCCGATTACGCCGCGAGATAAGGAGCCGGAGAGGATCCAGACGCGAAGCCAGGCTGCTGCCGAAGCCCATGCGGGAGCTGCAAGTACCTCTACAGTGACTCTGCCGCCACCGCAAGTTGATTTGAATACGATCCTGCTTCTGATAAAAGGACAAAGCAAGTGGCAGGAAGAACATGCTAAGAGGCAGGAAGAACAAGCCAAGAGGCAGGAAGAGCAAGCCAGACAACAGGCGGAACAACTCCAGGCCCTCCGGGAAGAGCAGGCCAGGAGGCAGGAAGAGCAGGCCAGGAGGCAGGAAGAGCATGTCAGGAGGCAGGAAGAGCAGGTAAAGAAACAGGATGAGCGTCCTCCGAGAAGTTCAAGAAGCCGCAAAGCAATGGAAGAGGGAATTGTCGGAGGTGCGTGAGGATCTCTCCAATTTGGAGACCAAGTTCGAGACTCGCCTTCATGATTCCAATGAAAAGATTGAGGAACATGAGAACCGTCCTTAGGCCATAAGTAACGACATGAAGAAGCTCGAAATAAAAGTAACCAACGGAGTGGCCGGTGGAGTAGAGGCACCAGCACCAGTGGGTGGGAGATTTAAAGCGCCTCCGTTTGATGGTACCTCGTCATGGACCGCATACAAGCTCCAGTTCGAATCCGTTTCCAAGGCTAATGGATGGAATAAGGAGAAGGCCAAAACGGCACTGACGTTGGCGCTGCGAGAAGGAGCTCTCACAGTCCTGGAGGCTCTTGGAAACGACAGGACTTATGACCGCCTTTTAGAAGCTTTGGAAGCCCGTTACGGTGACAGCCATTTAGAGCACGTCTTCAGAGCCCAGCTGAAGGACAGAACCCAGGGTTGTAATGAATCATTACAACAGTGGGCCCTGGAGATAGAAAAGTTGGTCAGGAAGGCATATCAATCTGCATCAGCCTCATTCGTGGACAGCATGCTGGTGCCGGCCTTTATTGACGGGATTCGGGACTTGGAAGTGAGAGCTGCTGTCAGGTTGGGTCACCATGGGAGTCTGAAGGACGCAGTTGCCCATGCCCTGGAGGTAGAAGCTGTACGTCAGGACTCTAGGACATATAGGTTACGGGAAGTTTCCACCAAGGAACCGGCTGCACCCCGCCGCGAATTTGGCCCGAGATGTTACCACTGTGGAGAACGCGGCCATTTACAATCTAGTTGCCTGAAAAGGAACAAGAGGCAAGACACGGGCTCAACGGTACGGCAAATAGCCTGTGATTAACCGGAGCCGCAGCAGGGAAACGAGTAAAAGCCAGGGAATAGTCTGGTCATCAGGGGAAGGGTTGAAGGAATACCATGCCACATCACAATCGACACTGGAGCCTCTCGTACCGTGATCAGTCCTCGGCTGTTGAAACACCTGTCTAGAGATCATCTATTCCGACCTAAGCATCTCCAGCTGCAAACGGCTACCGGCCAGCACATTTCCGTCCTGGGGGAGCGAGAGGTGGCAGTAAGAATTGGAAAGAAGAAATACTGGCACGACGTCATCGTTACGAACATCGTCGACGATTGCATCATCGGGTTGGACTTTATGAGAAGATTCGGCTGTAACATCGATGTGAAAGGTGGCGTCCTAAATTTTGGAATTGAAGAGATCCCTATGGAAGGTGGAGTGAAAGGAAAAATCTACTGCGCAAGAAGGACTTTTCTCCAACCAAGGTCACAAGCCCTAGTCCCGGTAAAATTACCATGCAATACGGGGCGAGGATCTCGTCGCTGCGTGTTAGTAGAAAACTTAGCTGGAAACAAACCGTGGATAACAGCTCGCACGATCGTGACAACGTCATCCGCAGCATTTGTACGGGTTCTCAATTTAAGTGATACCAAGCACGACCTTAACAAAGGAACGCCTATCGGGTCTTGTGAAGAAATCTCTTCGATACGGAGCTGTAAAGCACCCAAAACGAATGATAAACCGGTACGCACGAATTTGGACATCGAAAGGTTACTGGGTGACTGCAAGGGTGACCTCACCAAAGATGAACTTCTCAAGGCACGCCATTTTCTGATGCGGTTTATTAACGTCTTCTCTATGCACGATGGTGACATCGGAAGAACTGGGGTAGTGCGGCATGAAATTAACACTGGTGATGTTACGCCAATTCGACAACGACCTCGACGAGTACCAGTAGCTAGGGAGAAGGACGTTGAAGATATGGTCACAGAAATGAAAAGGTGTAATTGAGCCTTCGACGAGTCCATGGTGTTCACCGGTGGTTTTAGTTAAGAAGAAGGACGGATCCATGAGATTTTGCGTCGATTACCGTCGACTCAATGACGTTACCAAGAAGGACAGTTATCCACTGCCGCGAATTGACGACACCTTGGATACGTTGAACGGTATGAAATGGTTTTCAACCCTGGACTTGAAGAGTGGTTACTGGCAAGTGGAAATCAAGGACCAGGATAAAGAGAAAACTGCATTTTCTACTGGAAAGGGACTTTGGCAGTTCAACGTAATGCCATTTGGGTTGTGCAACGCTCCTGCGACATTTGAGCGACTGATGGAGCAGATTCTAGCTGGCCTGTTGGGAGACACCTGCCTGGTATACCTGGATGACATCATCATAGTTGGGAAAAACTTCGATGATCACCTCAGGAATTTAGAGCAAGTTTTATCCAAACTAAAAGCTGCCAATCTCAAACTAAGTCCAAAAAAAGTGTTCGTTTTTTAGGCGAAAGGTCAACTATTTGGGACATGTCATTTCAATGGATGGCGTTCAAACAGACCCAGAGAAGATTAGCGCTGTTAAGGACTGGCCAACGCCAAAAGATAAGACTGCAGTTCGTGCCTTTTTGGGACTTTGCTCATACTATCGACGGTTTGTGAAAAACTTTTCGGATATAGCAAAGCCTTTGCATCAATTGACGGAAGAAAAACGACCGTTCATCTGGAATGATCAGTGTGCAATGTCTTTCACCGAGCTCAAGCAAAGACTTTGTGAGACACCTATATTGGGATACCCAGATCCAGAGAATGACTTTATTGTCGACACAGACGCAAGTAATACTGGCATTGGGGGAGTATTATCGCAAAGGATAGGGGACCAGGAAATCGTGATAGCTTACTTCAGTAAATCGCTGTCAAAACCGGAGAGGAATTACTGTGTCACTCGAAGAGAGTTGCTGGCGGTTGTCAAAACATTGCAACACTTCAGCAAGTATTTGTTGGGACGCAAGTTTCGTATCAGAACTGACCACGCTGCTCTCAAGTGGTTATTAGAGTTTAAAAACCCTGAAGGTCAAGTGGCGCGATGGATTGAACAACTCCAGGAATATGATTACATCATTGAACATCGCAGTGGGAAATCACATGGCAACGCTGATGCCCTTTCCCGAAGACCGTGCCAGGATGACTGTAAACATTGTCAGAGACAAGAGGCCAAAGACTGCGTAAGGATGTTGAGAACCGACACTGTTAGCGGAGAGTGGAGTGATGAAGTCATGCAGCAAGCGCAACAGGAGGACCTTGACATCAAACCCATTTTCGATTGGATCCAGGCGGGAGTACCCAAGCCAAGGTGGTATGAAGTAGCTCCGATGAGTACAGTCACGAAGAGTTACTGGGCTCAATGGGAAAGCTTAGTCATGCATAACGGGGTACTCTGCAGAAAGTGGGAGTCAACAAATGGCAAGGATGCGCACTTGCAAATAATAGTCCCAAAGAAGAAGGTCAGTAAAGTGCTGAGACTTTATCACGATGGAATATCCGGTGGGCACCTTGGAGTGAAAAGGACCTTGGTGAAAATTCGGCAAAGATTCTATTGGATTCACTGCCGTGAAGATGTGGAAGACTGGTGTAAGAAATGCACGAGCTGCTCGTCGGTCAAAGGTCCTCATACACGTAGCAGAGGAGCGCTTAAGTTGTACAACATTGGAGCACCTTGGGAAAGGATTGCCTTAGATGTTGCAGGCCCATTTCCAACATCAGAGTCTGGAAACAAGTACATCTTGGTAGTGATGGATTATTTCACCAAATGGCCTGAAGCGTTTGCCATTCCTAACCAGGAAGCTGTAACAGTGGCGTCTGCCAATCACAGCTTGCGAAGGAGTCGTTAAGCAATACATTGATTGCAGGGGTATGACAGTGACGTCAGGCAGTGTGGCACTAGGCAAGGATGAAAAAAACCTGATTGGCATCAGCATAGGGGGCGGTGCTCCACTGTGCCCGTGCCTTTATATTGTACAGGTATGTCTAAATTCTTAATTAGTGCGAGTTTATTTCTTATTTCTGCCTTGTTGCGTTTATTATTTATTCTATCCTAATGTATAAAAGTACCGTGTTTGAACTCTCTGTCTGTATTCAAAACCATTTCGGGGGTGATTATATTAATATAAAACAAAGTCGTTAAAAACAAATTAATAAAAAAACAGAAAGCAATTTAAAAAACAGAATAAAAGAAAAACAACAAAACAGTGCTCTACACTAGGATCGAACCGAGGAGGGATTGGAGACGATGTAATAAAAGTTTCACTTTAAAAAACAAATAATAATAATATATTTATTGTTTGTCGTTTACAAGTCATTGGTGTTTAAAATGATAAAGTCGTGTCTCACAGTTTACAATAGTTGTAAAGGTTAATGTAAATTAATACAATATTGTCATAAATTAACTTATAGCTAATGAGGAAACATTAAACAGTTTATACTCAATATTCTTTACCTATTAATATACACGGCTATTTTTTGTTCATCCTGAAAAATTTTAGGGACGCTTTAGGAGTAGGACACATCCATTATTATAAAAAAAAAATAGAAAAATCTCTAAAAATGCTGCTCGCAACTAGTGCAGCATTTTTTGGATATTTTAGAAAATTAATATAAAATTAAGTAAGTGAGTGAGTTATTTTTTTTATTCATATTTAAATCATTCTAATACCATGTCGGGAAGCGTCCCTTAAATTTTCCAGGGTGATAATAAATAACCTTGTATAGAGGAATTCATGCAGAAGACTCTGGCACGGTAATATATTTGCTAGTTACCGTGGCTCTGGTACAGGACTTTAGAAAAAGTAACTCTTGTTCCTCGTACATTAATGTGTTATGTTACCAGCAATGTATGAGTAGAAAATATTCTTTGCACAAAACCAGGTAGTGCACTACAAAACATTTGTTCTTTGTACATTACCAAATATTGCCAGTTATGATATAAATTATGAGTAAACTCAGTAATGTACGAGTAACAAGGGAAAAGTAAACTTCTGTTTTGGTCGTATTAGAGAGTATGTACTGGCTCTGCGTCCATTGAAAATATGGATAGTACACGCTTTATCAGAATCACGTGCGCGTGTAAGCCGCGTGACTCTTAATTAAGAGAGTTTGTTTAAAATTCAAACAAAATAAGTCTGCCCATATACGCTGAGCCTTTTCACCGTCACAAGTAAGGTGACCGCTCCATTCTCGTTTTGATTTTCGAAATATCGGCAAAAGTTCCTTACCGCTCCTCCTTTTCATCCAAGTCCTTCAAGCAAGGTATTCGTCTATGGAATTCACTGCCAGAAGTAATGAGACGAGCGCCAACACAAGATTCTTTCAAGGCGAAAATTGTGAGCTATTTCCTCAAGATGGAAAACGATGAATAAGAGCTATAATATATGTCATATAATCATTTTTATTTTATTTAAAGACTAGCTTTAGTTTACGCAGTTTCGCCCGCGTTGTTTTTGTTTTCCCGTGGGAATTTTATATTTTCCCGTAGGAAAAATAATTTTGTAGGCTATGTCAATCAGGGATAATGTACCATTCTAATGGTGAAAGAAATTTCTACCTTAAAAAAACGTTTCTACGTTTCGCCCTAAAAGACTTCAACGCATTCTTAGTTTCGTATCTTCTTCCATATTTTTCCCGTTTCAGCAACATTTTTCATTGATTCTCCTCTCCTATTGGTCGTAGCGTGATGTTAGCCTAACTAAAGCCTTCGTCGATAAATGGACTATCCATCACAAAACTAATTTTTAATTCGGACCAGTAGTTCCATAGATTAGCGCGTTCAACAAAACAAACAAACAAACTCTTCAGCTTTATAATATTAGTACCTATAGATGAAAAAATCTGTATGTATGTATGTATATATTATGTGACTTTATTATATTATAGTATTTTTGTATTTAAAAACTTCATTTTGTTTTAGGTTTGAACATTGTTATTTATTACTTTTAAAACTGTATAGCACTATTTCCATCATTTACCTTAGCAAGAAATTTCCTTCACCCAAGGTTTCCATCCTTTACCATATAGCAATAAATCCGCATATTATTGTTACTCTGTCTTTAATATTTCTACATGTCCTATTTATGTATGTTTGAATGAATGAATGAATTTGAATGAGTGAATATATTGTTGCGCCGATGGTATAAGAAACTTCCGGCGTTGGTTTTCTTGGCCTTAGAAGCATTTTCAGCGGCCTGAAAACGCAGTTCAGCGCGTTTCAGGAGGTGCTCTATCACATACTAGAATATCGAAATTTTTCCCAAGTTGCCGTTGTTTTCAGGCGCCTGAAACATGTTTTCAGTCCGTTTCAGGCTACCCTCTATCGAACCACATCATAACCTGAAAACCCGTTTTCAGGCGTTTTCAGGACCCCTTATGGGCCTTTGAACCACACTTCGATATATGACTAAATTTTCAATAGGAGTGAGTGAGATAGCACGATAAGAAAGATACAACAATAGTGGGCACCTTCCAGAGATAAAAGATAGATCGAGATGCATCTAGAAACTTCTAAACGTGCTGACAGACAGAGATAGAACATGCTCATAAAGACAAACATAATCGGGAATGCGATGGAACTTTCTAGACAGACAAACAATCGATCGGGTATGGAATGTTCTAGAATAGAACATTCTCGAATGTCTCGGAAGTTCACCGGTTCTATTGTAGAAGCGCGAAGGCATACACGGAACTTTCTAGAAGACTAACGATCGATCGAGTATGGAATGTTCTAGAATAGAACATTCTCGAATGTCTCGGAAGTTCACCGGTTCTACTGTAGAAGCGCGAAGGGTACCACGGAACTTTCGAGAAGAGAAGATAAATAATCGGTTGGGTACGGAATATTCGAGAATGGAACATTCTCGAATGCCCCGAATGTTCGTCGGCCCAACTATATAAGCGCGTAGGCGAATGCAGCCGGACAGTTCTTTTCAAGAGAGCGAACCGAACGGATCAAGCGATACATAGTGAAGAATTCTGTGTGTTCAGTGCTTAGTAACGACTTAAGTGAAGTGATTTGTGTCCATAGTGTTACTGTAAAGTTGTTAGTGTTTGTAAAGTAGTTTTTAGTGTTAAGTAAAGTTGCTTAATTAAATCTTATCTGTAATTGTCGGTGTTTCGCGATTTTCTATTGAACACCCACCCCACAAACGTAACAATATTTATAGTTTGTTTAATTATATTTTATAATACTGTTCATCAATTTAGTAGCCATATTCTTTTTTTTACATCTACCTCATTCTCAAATTCATTCAAAGGTCGACTAGCAGAAAATGCCTTAGGCATTAAGTCCGCCTTATACACCTATACTCAAGAATATTAAATAAAATAAATATTTTAATAACACAAAGTATAGGTTTAAATGATTTTATGATGTTTTATCAATGTAATTCGATGGTACTCCTGCACAGATCTTCGATAACACGCCAGCCGCTAGAGATGGCACTTTGCAGAGCGGAGACGAGCTGGTCGGGGTCAACGGGCAATCAGTCAAAGGGAAGACCAAAGTCGAGGTAGCCAAGATGATACAAGCCGCCAAGGTAAGGTGAAATAGGGTATATTAATATTTACTGTAATTGCCTTTAATTAAGCGAAAACATGTCTACAATCTACATATAGTTTATTATTTTATTACCAAAAATTTTCTATGTACTTGTTCAGACAAGCAAACTGAACAACTTTTACTATGGGACCAACTTTGAAATCTCAAAAAAAATCAGCTGTTCCATACAAATGTTCAACATTCACTGAACCTAGATTTATGGAACAGCTGATTTTTTTGCGATTTCAAACTTGGTCCCATAGTGAATGTTGTTTAGTTTGCTTGTATGAACAAGCACACAAATATTTTTTGGTAATTTAAAAATAACCTTGTATATGACCAACGGCTGAACGGCTGTCAGTCCAGCGAGCTGTCGTCCTACCCACTGCCACTTAAAGATTTGAATGGAAGGTTCCTTCCTTACCTGTCTTTTGGTATTTCGGTAATTCTTGTTCTAATACTTTTGGAATTAATTGGTTATTTGGAATAGGCTTGATGAGGGTCTTAACCTAAAATTAACATCTGAAAATACATGTAAATTTGGGACAGCCTGAACGTAACTTAGAAGCTCTAATTTTATCTCGCACTCTTCACCTACAGTTCTTTTTAACAATTTGAGATGTGACAATATTTACAAAATTCTAGGACGAAGTAACAATAAACTATAACAAGCTACACGCAGACCCTAAACAGGGGAAGTCGCTAGATATAATCATGAAGAAAGTCAAGCACCGACTTGTCGAGAACATGTCGTCTGGGGCCGCCGACGCCCTCGGCCTGTCGCGAGCTATCCTCTGCAACGATACGCTGGTGGCGAAGCTAGATGAGTTGAAGGACACTGAGACCACTTATAAGAGATTGGTGGATAATTCTAAAAGGTGAGTGCTGTTGTTTGTAGTAGGTACCTACTGCCGATTCTAATACCCACTCCAGTATGAACAAAAATTAAGAGGAAAAAATCGGAATTCGCTAGAAATTCGCTGCCATTATTCAGACTGGACTGCTATTCCTAATTGAAAGCATTGCAGTGCAGTCTGAATAATTTGTTAAATCCGAGTCCGCTGTATTTGTATTTTTTTATAATTCGGATCAAATCCGCTCCGCGTACTTTTTTATACAACTCAGTTGACACCCCCGAAATAAACTCTAGATACTCCAATGTGACAAACAAGCATATTGCTCCCGTAAGTGATAACCATGAAGCAAATACAAAGAGGAGATGTTATAAGCATCTAGGTCCAGCTCCTATCACCAGAGTCCTAACGTCACGCATTTTTAGTTTTAGCTACTTAACGCCAGAGGCCCTGACATCAGTCGATCTTTTTATCTGTCGGATTAGTACGTCGTACGCTCTTCTTTTATTTTAGTTTTAAATTACCTAAATACAAAATGAAATGTTGTATTCTATCGTGCAAAAGTTACACAGACGACAGAAACAAAGTGAACGAAAAAAAAATCTCTTTCCATTTGTAAGTACATTAAACAAGCATTATTAATTTATTACTTGACGTATTGCTTCTAGAATGTTCGACGTTCTGTTAATGTCCCGATAAAGCACAAAAGGCCCTCTAGTGGCGAGTAAAAATACTAACGAAAACGTAGGATGTATTAAGGGCGAAAACAAAACACGTGAATTAATATAAGCAGTTTTAACGATTTTTATTTTTAGATTATATTGACACAGCACCTAATAAATTATCTTTCTCCTACAAATGTATCTTTTAACATAATTATCTTTCTCCTACGAATGTATCTTTTACTGCCACCTAGTAATGTATAGCGGAACTTTTATGTTAACGTCAATAATGCTGGCATTTTAGTCTGTACTAGCACTGCTGCCACCTAGTAATGTATAGCGGAACTTTTATGTTAACGTCAATAATGCTGGCATTTTAGTAATTCTACTCGCTACACGGTGACAGAGGCGTCGCGCACCCTCCCCCCGCACCCCGATTTACGGCTTCACTTGATTTCATACGGAAAACGCGATAGGGCACCTCCTCTTTGTATTTGCTTCATGGTGATAACAGTCACCTATAGTACATGTAGGTCTTGTGAGATTCGCACTAAATCTGCAACCCCCACAAGAACCATAGTGTACGTTGCCAACTTGTGACATAAGATGTAAAGTCACGGTACCCAGTCAGTGCTATATCTTACACTTCAAACCGGAACACAGCAATGCGAGCACTGTTGCAGAAATAAGTAAACGGAGTTACAGATCGCGCCAAGCTACGCGTCCGCTCTGAAGTTGCTTCGCACCTCTTTCTCGTGCACATAAAATATACTAAGTTTATTTTTATCGAGCTAAAACTTATTAAGTGATGTGGACATTTATCCACTGCTTATAATCTATGTAGACAGACAATGGTGTCGATTTTAGACACACGACTTAATTAAACTAAACTAATTTGACAGGATTAAAACTATTGCCGTCTCTGTTTTTCTCTAAAGAATTAAAAGTGACGGCTTTATTTTTAGAGCTGTCAAATTAGTTTAGTTTAAGTAAGTTGTGTCAGGGGGGTTTCACTCCGCAGTTTAGGTATGTTTGGCCGGCGCACCGGCGGGGCTGTCTATGGCTAAAGGTTGCCGCTCGGCGCGCACGCTGGCCATGTCGCACGTTATAATTTAGATTTTTCTCGGTAACGATAACTGCATATCGGTGAGTGGGAACCATGAAGCAAATACAAAGAGGAGGTGCCCTATCGCGTTTTCCGTATGAAATCAAGTGAAGCCGGAAATCGGGGTGCGGGGGGAGGGTGCGCGACGCCTCTGTCACCGTGTAGCGAGTAGAATTACTAAAATGCCAGCATTATTGACGTTAACATAAAAGTTCCGCTATACATTACTAGGTGGCAGCAGTGCTAGTACAGACTAAAATGCCAGCATTATTGACGTTAACATAAAAGTTCCGCTATACATTACTAGGTGGCAGTAAAAGATACATTCGTAGGAGAAAGATAATTATGTTAAAAGATACATTTGTAGGAGAAAGATAATTTATTAGGTGCTGTGTCAATATAATCTAAAAATAAAAATCGTTAAAACTGCTTATATTAATTCACGTGTTTTGTTTTCGCCCTTAATACATCCTACGTTTTCGTTAGTATTTTTACTCGCCACTAGAGCGCCTTTTGTGCTTTATCGGGACATTAACAGAAGCGTCCATGTGGCGTCGAACATTCTAGAAGCAATACGTCAAGTAATACATTAATAATGCTTGTTTAATGTACTTACAAATGGAAAGAGATTTTTTTTTCGTTCACTTTGTTTCTGTCGTCTGTGTAACTTTTGCACGATAGAATACAACATTTCATTTTGTATTTAGGTAATTTAAAACTAAAATAAAAGAAGAGCGTACGACGTACTAATCCGACAGATAAAAAGATCGACTGATGTCAGCGCCTCTGGCGTTAAGTAGCTAAAACTAAAAATGCGTGACGTCAGGACTCTGGTGATAGGAGCTGGACCTAGATGCTTATAACATCTCCTCTTTGTATTTGCTTCATGGTGGGAACCCCGCGCTCTTATCGCCAAATCGGTAACACTACTGCCATGCAATAAATTTCAATTTCCCGTGTAGTCAAATGAAGGTAGTAAGAGTAGGTAAATTTTCATACCTAGACTTGGCTTTTCTTCGAGAGTGATTCTTCTGTACTTTAGTACTATTATTTATTCTGTGGTTGTGTGTCTGAATCGACACCAATATAATTTAATTAAATTATACGTATATTTCGACAATGCGACAGATCGTTGCTGTGTTCAGAGCGGACTATGTGTTTTGTTGTGTTGGGCGCGATGTGTTGTGCTTTTTTGGGACGCATTTTAAATACCCAGCTAATTTAAATCACTAGCGTGAAATTATAGCGTAAACTATCTCATGCGCGGTTTGCTGTGACGCGGTTCATTCGCTCGGACTGGTCGCCAGGACCTGAGTGAGCTAGGGGATTTTATCCACTTATGTTATTTAGCTTATACTATCTCACTGCTGGGCAAAGGCGTCTCCTTCCCTTCTTCATGCTCCTAGGAAAACTCCCATAAGCTGTTTTTAAAGTCTTTCAGATCGTCACTCCATTCCATCGCATTCGGGGTCTACCGAAATCCACCTACTTATTTGATTTTATCAAAAAAAAAGATTAGTTTTTCATCCGGACTATTCTGATTAAACAAAAATCCGTATCAGATTTTAATTAGACACTGATTTGCCATCTTCGCCGGATTCTAAGTAATGTAACACATTACATAATGAGCATAGCAAGCAATACACGCATGCGTAATAAATTCATCACTCTTAAAGACCTGTTTACTTTCACGTATGCAAGCAACTACCAGGCAAATAATTTTCAGGATGCTTAAAGCGTACTTCGACCTAATACAAACGTACAAATCGCTGGGGGACATATTCGCCGCTATCGGCGTGAGGGAGCCGCAGGCGCGCGCTTCAGAGGCGTTCAGCAAGTTCGGCCAATACCATCGCCTGCTGGAGCGAGACGGCATCAAGATGTTGAAGGCGTTGAAACCGGTGAGATTTTTAATACAACTGAATTGGCAAACATGCAGACTGCCCACCTGATTCCAAAGTAGCTACACTCAACAAGGATTAAGACCCATGGTAAGCTATAATCACTTGAATTAATTTTAACATCGCAGTGAGAGATGAGGCTTCACTCTGTATTAGTGATATGTCTCTTTCAATATTGTTTTAAACATTCATATTGATTCCCCTGATATGATATATTAAAAATATACCTATGTGTGATATAATCGAACTCCTCAACATATAAGAACTGAATACTTCAAATTGTTAGAACGCAACAATGATTAACCTCGTTGTGGTAACAGCTACTAAGGCGGTTAACAATAGCAAAATAACTATACTTAATAAGCATACATATGTACTGAAGCAACTGTCCTCCTTGTTTTAATATTAATGTCTCAATCATGAATAAATCTTGTTATAAATCACGTCTCAAACGATTTCACAAAAACATTTTATCATCCTGCTTAATTCTAGCTAGACAATCATATTCAAAAGACAGTGGATGAAATCTTGCAGATCCTAGCAGACATGGGCACATACCTCACCAAAGCGATACCCGACACGAAGCTCACGATACGGAAATACGCCGACACGAAATTCGAGTACCTGTCGTACTGCCTCAAAGTCAAGGAAATGGACGACGAAGAGTACGCCTTCAATGCGCTTCAGGAGCCGCTGTATAGGGTTGAAACGGGGAACTATGAATACAGGTGAGAAGAGCAATGAGGAATTGTAAATGTACTTGTAAATACAGCAACTGCCTTTTTGCTACTTAGCAATTACTTGTGAATCATTATCGATCTCAAATAGCTATTTTTATATGTTTAATGTCTGTGGTGTTTTTTTTTAAACTTTCCTTTTGTCCTCAAATCAATGAAGCGTAGACATAGCTGTAGATATATAAAACGATAGTGTACATAGTCAAAGTAATATTTACGTTCGATTCGTTAAAACGTATCGAATGGCAATGATGAGAATGATCCAATACGGTGATGATGCTATTTAATACGTTTCAGTATATTTATTTTTAACGCGAATGTTACAGTGGCTGCACTGCATTACAAGTCCTAATCTATTTACCTAATCCTAGTAGTCCTAATCTAATTTCTTTAGCACACAGCTTATTCTGGCAAATTTAAGGTTTCTGAACTAAATCTAGAAACTTAAAAGTTTTTCAAAATGTTCATTCCAAAAGAAAGTGTATTTCAATTTCTTAGAGTTACAATATTAAGTCAGTTCTATTTTTGGTGAAACTATTCTAAAGCTTGAATGTGGGGATACAAATCATCGGTCTGCTATCGAGGAACTGATTGAAATCTCGCCGTCACATTACTCGTAGGTTGATTCTTCGCTGTCGACAAGACGCAAGAACAAGGTTCGCCAGACTCAGATCGGACGTGCTAGTGAAACTGGAACTACTAGAAAATAAAAAGACTCAAGACGTAGCCTACCAACTCAGGAGATTTATAAAAGGACTGGCGGTCTATCACGAGTAAGTTGACAAATTGACAAAGAGAGCCAGAGCGCACTAGCGACTTTTAGTTGGACGATAGTTTGATCGTTCAGGGAATAAGTATAGAGCAATATTGAAGTGCACGCATTAGCGATTAAAAATCGGCGAAAATGACTATGTGATTTCTAATCAATCAAACTATCGGGCAACTATCGGGCGACAAAAAGTCGCTAGTGCGTTCTAGCTCTAAGATGAAGAGATTTGTTTTCCACAAGATGCTACTGCAACCTAAACTTCATTTGTGATTTCTCAGTTTAGGTACTGAGCAACTCGTTTTTTGTTCCTGTCTATAGTAGAACCATCCCTTGCGAGTTTTTCCTGGCGAAACTAGACAACCTTCTTTTATCTAATTATGATTTCTCCTGTCGCATATTTGCTGGAAAAAAGGCTATTATGAATCAAGAGCAGTGCCTTTGCACATTTTGTCTTCTGTATTTACTTCGTCCATTACGCGTGCAAGTGAATCAATTAGACCTACCTCTTTGGGATTTATTTAGGTTAGGCACTTATATTTTTCCTAATATTCAACTTCTAATATATCTACTAGTACTTTTAAACAGGTTATTGAACGTTTCAATAATGACAATTGATAATATTGACTTAAATCCTAAACTTTTCAGCGAAACTGTAGAGCACCTAAGGGAGAACTCAACACTGTTCCCAGTGGAAGTGGACCTATCTCAAAACGCCTTCCAGTACAAATCGATGACGCAAATAATTCCGGTATGTTTGAATAATTATTTCTATTTGGTTCTTGTATCTTTTTTCGTAGGCCCTATAGAAATGTAAACAAGAAATAGATAAAAGTACCCATAGTGGTAAATCTCTTAAGTCGTATGCTGTTGACTTAGAATTAGATACTGCAAGTGACTTTAGTTATACGTGAATAAATAATGATATAAATTTATTGTTCACTCTTACGTTTTTTATTATAGTTCGACTAGTATTTATGAAATATTTGCATAATAAAGCTACCGTAACAATTATGTCTGAAGGGGCCACAGTACCTACTACTAATACCTATGCAAAAATTCGGATTATGATTATTCTTATACATTTAATCCATGCCTGAATAGCTCAAAAAATCAGAAATATCCGTATTAAGTAGTTGGCTGATCTATTTTTTGAAGAAACGTCTTTAATTTATCATAATTAATAAAAAAAAATTACAAAAAATAAAACCGACTTCAAAAACACTAAAAACTTAAAAATAATATAAGAATAGGTACAGACGGCATCACGCTTCTACAGGGTGTCCCAGAAGCCGACGTCAAGCCGAAAGCAGGCGGTAGACTAACTCATATATGTTATCAGAAAAATATAAAAAAAATCTAAGTCACCTATTTTAAAAAAAATCTAACATTTAAAAAAATCGATATAATTTACACCCTGTGACGGTTTTTTCACTCTTGTTGCTACAAATCTTTACTTTTCTAAATATTTTCTTTTGTTTTGTATTCCTAAATAATATTTCTGTATACTCTAATCTAAAATTTAATTTATTCAAAATTAATTTTTCGCATAGCTTTAACAAGCTGTACTGAAAAAAAAATGTACTATGCGAGTTTGGCAAGTAACTGCAAAAGTTGGCGCATTCAATAAGGATTCCAAAATGGTATGATACTTGGTAGATAATTTCTACGATTGCAGACAATATTTTTTTTCCAAAAACAGGCAGTATTGAACAAATTTTTCTTACGTAACGGCTGTAACTTTAACATTCTAGTTTGAGTGAGACCGGGAGAGTCATTTTACGAAGTGTGAGAGAGACAGATAGTGACGCTAACGTGACAGAGACGGAGAGATTCGAAGTATGAGCGAGACAGATAGTGACGCTAACGTGACAGAGACGGCGAGTCTCACTTCCACTTCGTAAAATAGTCATTTTACGAAGTGGAAGTGAGACAGATAGTGACGCCAATTATTCGCTAACGCACAAACAATACACATAAGTACGTTTCGCTCCTTCGCTTACTGCGCATCTTTTTGTATTCGTTCGTATTGATTTCGTGCTTACCACTTTCTGCTTCGTTTATTGGACTTGATTGCTTGTGATTTGGATTCGGACTGTTTAGTTTCTCTACCGACGACCTTTGCTTTGCTCCGGACTACTTATCGTTGATTGTGTAATTGTGTAGTGCCACCATGTCTGCGTACACGACACAAGAATACACCAACATGCATTTAATTTATGGGGAATGTAGATGCAATGCCATCGCTGCAGCTAGACTTTATCGTGAGAGGTACCCAAATGCAGCTCGTTTTCCGGATCATCGAGTCTTTACAAATGTGCACCGATTACTCTTCTCAGAGGGCCGACTGCCGAACCAAGTACATAGTGAAAGAAGATTTCGTCCCCCTTACGAGGACGTTGTACTAGACATTGTCGAAGAAGATCGGAGTATTTCTGTACGTGGAATAGAGAGAAGCACAGGAGTACCCAAAAGTACAGCCCATCGGATTTTGCAAAGAAATCAGCTACACCCGTACCACGTACAGCGAGTACAAATTCTACTACCCCGGGACCATCGACCCCGTGTTGCTTTTTGTCAAACAATGCTACAAAAACACAGAGAAGATCCGCGATTCTTCGAAAAAATTTTGTGGTCAGATGAGTGGACATTTAAAAAAGATGGTTACATGAACCTACACAACTTACACGAGTGGCATATCGAAAATCCTCATTTGATGAGGCAAGATAAATCACAATATCGATTTAAAGTGAATATGTGGACCGGAATTTTAAATGGACAAATAATAGGTCCTTTTGAGCTGCCAGACGCCTTAACTGGTGAAGTTTATTTACATTTTTTACAAAATGATTTACCAAATCTACTGGAAGATGTGCCACTTAACATTCTAAGAGATATGTGGTTTCAACAAGATGGTTGCCCAGCTCACTATGCCAACTCAGTAAGAGAATATCTCGATGAGGAATACCCAGGCAGATGGATAGGACGATCTGGTACTATCTCGTGGCCAGCCCGTTCCCCAGATTTAAATCCATTAGATTTCTTTTACTGGGGAGCGGTGAAAGAAAAAGTTTACGCAAAGCCAATCGAAACTGTTACTGACCTACGGCAAAGAATAACAGAAGCAAATGATTTTGTTAATAATGGAAGATTCGTCCGCTTGATAGCCCGTTTTTTTTTAAGAAGATGTCGAGCCTGCATTAGAGCTGAAGGAATTCAGTTTGAACACCTGTTGTAAATCTTGAAATTTAAATAAATTATGTTAAACAATTTTTGTGTATTTAATTTATTTTACTATCTGTCTCTCTCACACTTCGTAAAATGACTCTCCAGGTCTCACTCAAACTAGAATGTTAAAGTTACGGCCTTAAAGCAAACCATGGGTACATTAGAATAAATTTTAAGTACGTAAGAAAAATTTGTTCAAAACTGCATGTTTTTGGAAAAAAAAATATTGTCTGCAATCGTAGAAACTATCTACCAAGTATCATACCATTTTGGAATCCTTATTGAATGCGCCAACTTTTGCAGTTACTTGCTAAACTTGCATAGTACATTTTTTTTTCAGTACAGTTTGTTAAACTATGCGAAAAATTAATTTTGAATATTTAATTTAGATAAAAATGGCATATTCTTCTAATTTAGAGCAGCTGGCTTTAAATTTTAGATTAGAGTATACAGAAACATTATTCAGGATTACAAAACAAAAGAAAATGTTTAGAAAAGTCAAGAATTGTAGCAACAACAGTGAAAAAACCGTAACAGGGTGTAAATTTTATCCATTTTTTTAATGCTAGATTTTTTTAAAATAGGTGACTTAGGTTTTTTTATATTTTTCTGATAACATATATGAGTTAGTCTATCACCTGCTTTCGGCTTGACGTCGGCTTCTGGGACACCCTGTATATTGAAGTCGGCGCCAAACGATGGTCTCCTAGAAAGTGTTAAAATTTGTCACCGACTTCAATATAGAAGCGTGATGCCGTCTGTACCTATTCTTATATTATTTTTAATCTTTAAGTGTTTTTGAAGTCGGTTTTATTTTTTGTAAAAAAAAATTATTTTTAACTTTTTAGTGAATGAAATCTTTTCAGTTAAAGAAACCCTAATTTAATGTATTAAATTAGTGTTTTCCTCTATTTTCTATGGGATCCCATCATCAGATCCTGACTTTGGTGACCATGGGACCACCCTTGCAGTATACTCTATCGAATATAAAAAAATTTTGGAAATCGGTTTAAAAATGACGGAGTTATGAGGTAACAAACATTTTTAAAAAAATACAACCGAATTGATAACCTCCTTTTTTGAAGTCGGTTAAAAAAACGAATGGCGGCGCTAGTAGTAGGTACTGTGCCCTCTTAATAAATTAGACAAGTTTGATTCACAAATGCCCACCACAAAATATCCAAAGGTACCAAAGGTACTATTCATTTTATTATTATAAATTTAGACACTCAAAATAAACGAGCACATTATATTATAGCACTGACTTGTTAAGCTAAAATAAAACCATGTAATTATAAATCTTGTTTCTGTCACTACCCAGGATAACCAAGAAGAAGAAGAAGACATAGAATACGCCAAAGAAATACAAGAGTACCACGATTTATCGGACTCCGAAGACAAAGAACCCAAAGTAATAAACAGAAGACAAAATAAAGATAAAGATATAGAAACGACAGAGCAACTTTTGCCAGGTTTTGACACAGGAGACATGTTGGACAGTATTATCAAAACTGATAATGTAGACAATCTGACACTTCTGACTGAACTCGGCTTAGCGGACACAACGAACCCAGACGGTGATTTTGGTGATTTCCAAAACGGTCTGATGAACAATATCTTAGGGGGTGCGAACACTGATGACGTTTTTGATAAGCTTTTGAGTGATTTGAATATCGGCAAATAGATTTGAGTTTTGTGTGTTGTTAAGTAATTGTTATTTAATGTATTTGGTTACCAATAAAGTATTTAATCGGCTTGTAGAAGATAATTTACAATTAATTTATATAAAAGTTTGCACTGACTGTTTGTCTGTGAATAATGTCTGTTGTTAGGAACATCTAGTTTTAATATTCACGAAGCATCACAAGTAACAGTGGCCTACTGACCTTATTAGTGCCTTTCCCAATTTCTTTGAACTTTTCGGGGAGTCGAGATGAAGAGAAATAATGTACGATGGATATTTAATTACGCGTTAAGAAATAATGAATGGACTGAAATGACATTTAAAAAAATACATGTGAATATCCTGCAGAGCAGGATGTTTTAATTGCGTATTTAAAGTAAAAAACGCGATAAGTTGTATTCTTTAAATGTCGTCGGCGTTTGTCTGACTTTACTGAAGTTTTTTTCATCTGAATTATACCATAGCCAATGACCGAACACCGACGAGTAACATATACTATACTATATAAACATCACCGAGGAACAATATGTGGACAAGTTAAATAAATAACATACCGTAATGCATTCCACTTCTTTTATATAAAAAACGTACAAAAATTAAATAACTTGCAAACACCCAATCAACATCGGCCAAGATAGGTAAAACAATTGGAAATACAACTAATTAAATAATTTAACTAAATCTAAGCATCGAGATACCTCGTAAAAGGGTAAGGACGCACGTGATAATGCTCTAAATCATGATGATGATGGTCTTCGTGATGATGGTGAGGTTCGTGGTGATGATGGTGAGGTTCATGATGATGATGAATTAGAGATTCATGGTGGTGATGATGGGGTGCCGAATGGTAATGGTGCGGCAGCGCCGGATGCCACTCCTTCACCTTTACGACATTTGCGTGATCAAAATGCGAGTGTAAATCATCTCCCAAAACGTGAATGACGTTCACTTTAGTCTCAGGTCTGTGGTACAGATCCTTGATCAGGTCATACTTTTTCCTTAAAGTTGGAATGACATCAAACAGGTCAAGTTTGTAAAGGTTGTTCAAGTCTATATCATCGCCCAGGTGTTGCAAGTTCTCTGACGCTCTTTCTGTAAGCTCGTGAATTCTGTTGGAAGCCGTCTCCTTGAATTGCTGCAGGCCGGCTGCAGCTTTCTCGGTTAATGTGTGCAACTTCTCAGCGGCTGTCGATTTTATTGCATTGATTTTCTCGTAGTCCAGCGTCGCAGACGCTGAATGTACCCCGACGAGTACGACTATCTGCGGGCCAAATAAACATGAGTTAAAATAAGAATAACACAACAGTGGAATGTTTGAACATGATATATCCACACTATCATTATAAAGGGGAAAGATTTGTATGTATGTATGTAACGAATAAACTCAAAAACTACTGAACCGATTTCAAAAATTCTTTCACCATTAGAATGCTACATTATCCCTATTTAATATAGGCTACAAAAATTTTTTTCCTACGGGAAAATATAAAATTTCCACTAAGAAACAAAAACAACGCGGGCGAAGCCGCGTAAAGTAAAGCTAGTTAAGGAATTATGGTGTATTATGGTGTTCCAAAACATAAATTTGTTGAAGCTGCAATGCGAAAATTTTCGAACTTTCATGAATTGCAACAGTGGAAAACATCTGGTGTTAAATTAAAATCATTACAACTATTTCTCCAAAAATTTTTCAAAGTTATTGATATCTAAAGCACAATCGTTGAATAACGATTTTTAAATCTGCATTTTTCATTCCGAAAAAATCAACCAACTTGTAATTAATTTTCTGAAAACTTAATTAAGGTTCCATCCAATGATTAAAGCAGGGCAATAAATAATATACCTACACGTTAAATTTCTGAAAAGATACTACTTGTATAGAGAAGTACTCCAAGCTAGGTGGAAAACATTTGAATACCGATTTCATTGATAGTGATAACACAAAATAAGTTTGCTTTATAGATCCTTAGTCATATCATACTAAAATAAACACCATTAATTTTGATTGCACACACTGCATGAATATAATTCACAACGATCACGAACACTATCACAGTCCACTAATACAAGTTCTTGTTCACTCAAAAACTAACGCAGCTCAGTGTTAATCAATAATTAACACTCACCAAGTACAAAGTCTTCATATCGCTTGCGATCCTTTCCACCTGGCTAATGGTCGAATGCACGCGCCGACAATGGACACTTGATATAAAGCAGTATTGCAGCAACTCATTATAAACAGCGATCCCTATTCTATACGGCCCTACGCAAATCGTACACGAACAGAACTCACTTTCTACATTCGTAAGCAAGTGCGTTCGACAACCGACACGTGAATGCTATAATCAGGAGGAAAGGCCCTCTCGCAAGTTTACGTATCGAACGGTAATTAATGGGAATAAATCTATTGTTATTTCACTGCCAATCTTACCCTTCAAACTGGAACACAGCAATGCAAGCACTGCTGCTTTGCAGCAGAAATAGGTAAGACGGTGGTACCCATGCAGACGACCCCTGATCTTAACCTTACAAATGCGTATGTACTACGAGTTAGTCTGACAAGGCCCAAGGGCGTCAATGGAAGTGAGCTCTGCCTGGAGTCAGGGGCGGATTCATGATGTCATTTTGGTGGGGGGACATGGTGGATCCAGCAGGATTTCATTTGACAAAGTTCTGAGCTAGGGTTAAAATCACACACAAACACAAGTTAATAAAAAATACAGTTTTTATTAGCTTGATTTTTTATAAAATAAAGATAACGCGCCTTGTGTCTTTAAAAGTCGAGGTTGAAATTATGTAACTCTTTGGTGGGCATGGGAGCCAACCCCCCCCCCCCCCCACTGAAGTTCTACAATTTCGTCGTCAACTCCAAACACCCCCCCCCCCCCCCACACACACAGTTTACATCAGAATATGGCCTAAAGCCGCAGAGAAAGCGAGATGGCCATTACTAAAACATCACATTCACGTAACAATTAACGTACCGTCTATTTCAAATTACTTATCATATTCTCAAAACATTATAAATTGTAGATTGTTATACAAAGGTCTATAACGACCCATTTGGGGCTTTACTGGGTATACGAGGTAGTTTTATTATGGGTAATAGAAACCGAGCTTTAATGGTTACACTCTACTTTTCACTACGATTACGAGAAAATAAATTAATCCAATACAATATTAGTAAATAGTGCATTAAAAAAAATAAGAGTCATAAACTGTACACTTGTTGCTAACAGACGAAGACGGTTTTTATATTTGTGACTGCATTTTTTCTTTATTAATTTTTCAAGACAAAATTGTTTCAAAACCTCGAACATCGTTGAAACTCCAAAGCCTCGAACATCGGCGTAAAGTGGCCTGTCTGTCGGTATTTTATAAGATACATTTTGGAGAGTGCGCTCAAGAGCTACATAGTCTTATACCTCCTGCTCCATTCCTTTTTAGAGATCTAAGACACACGTCGGGGATTCATCCCTACACTGTGGACATTCCATTTTGCCGAACTAAACGATTCGGCAATTCTTTCCTTATTCGTGTCGCCAAGGAATGGAACTCTTTACCTTTATCGGTGTTCCCAGACCATTATAACCTGGGTCTTTTTAAAAAAAGGGTGAATAGGCATTTACTAGGTAAGCGCGCTCCATCATAGACCCAGTCTCGCTTACCCTCAGGTGATTCTGGGTCAAGCGCAAATCTATTATCAAAAAAAAAACATGAGTATTGCTGCGTGGTCCCTATTTTGTGGGGAATTTACGAGCAGCGGCCATGTTGAATTTAGGGACCTCGCACACCAGAGTTGCGTTCCGAGGGTCAGAGTAATGCGACCGAGAGTGTTTTTCACACTCGCTCCGAAGTTCAGAACGGCTCGGTTGCTATCTTTTTTTTTAGTTTGTAGCTTGCCGATCAAGATCAAGCAAAGGGCAAAATATACTAATCCTTACTATGAAATTAACAGTCAATATCCATTTTTCTGCTAAAAAAAATTACAACACATAAAAATCTCTATATTTCCCTTGTATTAGGCTTAAAAGAGTTCAAAGTAGTGTTATTTAATAAAATAATCTTCTTCTTCTTTTTTCAAAAATGGCAATCGGTCGCAAACACAACCATTTCTGCCAAACTCAAGTTTTGGATAAAATACTGCTTTTAGAGATTACTTTTGAAAAGTGTCCGAAAGTGTCAAAATGAAATTGTTTTGAGTTACCTGAAAAAGGACAAAACAAGACGTCACAATAACATAACAACAAGCATACAAATCATAACTTTGTGCGGTTACAGTTTAATATTATGGGTGGATATATAATTACATAATAATTTGAGGATAGGGAAGTTTAGAATACAAAGTAAGGATTTAACATTTATAGGTCTAGGGATGGAATAGGGTAAAATGTCATACAATGATACTGAATTTACGGAACAATTAAATAACATATGGTCTGTGGTCCCCTCCTCAGTGCCACAATCACATATTGGTGTGTCTCGAACATTTATTTTGTGAAGGTGCAGTGGAGTACAGGCATGTCCAAGCCTCAATCTACATATAATAGAGGTTGTGTGTTTGTCGGCAAATGTGTATCGAGAGAACCAGGGTTTTCCTGGAATGTCTGGTTGTATGTCAGCATAATATTTGCCCTTTATTTTTTTTGATTTGTCCCAACATTTAGACCACTCTACCATAAGGTCGACTTTTGCTAAAGAGCAGAGGTCGTACATAAAAACTTTATAGTGGTCATTGCAACCCGTTAGAACCGCATCCTTAGCAAAGCCATCTACCGCCTCATTGCCCACTATACCTGAGTGGCTAGGGACCCACGCTAGAGCTACTGTAATGTTATTTTCATGGCATCTTAATAATAGTTGTTTTGTTTCTAGGATCAATGGGCATGTTACATTACTATAAAAAAGATTTGATGATAAAGCTTGGAGGCAACTAAGAGAATCTGTGAAAATTATGGATTTGTTAAATTTATGGTTAAGAACAAACCTAACAGCTTCAAGGATAGCCACCGTTTCTCCTGTAAAAATTGATGACACAGGGGGACATTTGTAAGTTAAGAGTGTGTTGTATTTAGGTAAGTAAACCGCTGCCCCAACACCACTCTGGGATTTTGAAGCATCAGTGAAAAAATGATACCAATCTTTCCAATTAGAATTTATTTTATCCAAGAACAACGTATTGGCACCTGGATCATTCTTCTTAATGCCCAAGTCAAGTATAATGTTAGGTTGGTATAACAGGGATTCGTATTCAACAGTTACTAAAATAGGTATGGGTATCTGATACAATGTATGATTATGGTCTTTTAATTTTAAGAAACTTTTAACTATACTGGGATGCTCTTTATGGGCCCAAAATGGGCTATTGGGAATAATTGAAGCAAGTTGTTGAAGCTTGGGAATTAGTGGATGGTTTGAGTATTGAAAAACTTTATAGATGAACTTATCAGAGAGAAAGGCACGGCGCAGACTCAAAGGAGGATCGCAAGCCTCAACCTGTAAGGCATTGGTAGGAGATGACTTCATTGCCCCTAGTATAATACGCAGACACATGAATTGGATTCTGTCCAAAGCTACTGAGGCCTCTTTGTTACACGGTTCAAGGACTATTGATCCGTATTCAAATAGACTGCGGATTATGGCGTTGTAAATAAGTCTCTGAGAGTAGGGATGGGCACCCCACCAAACTCCCGACAAACATCTCAAAATATTAACATTTTTTTCACATTTATTTTTAATATAGTTTAAATGTGGTTTACCAGACAGTGATTTATCAAGAATTACTCCTAAAAACTTTACTTGGGAAGCTATAGGTATGGATTGGCCACAACAATTAATATCGAAGTTCGGGTAAGATCTCTTTCTGGTAAAAACTAATGTGTTGCTTTTGGGGACTGAGATATTCAGACCGTGATCATTTAGCCAGTCTCCCAAATAAGAAAGAGCCTGGTTCAATCTTTGGGCTGCTTCTTCTAGTGAGTCCACAGCCACATATAAAACAATGTCGTCAGCATACTGTAGTATGTTACAGAATGAGTCCACACTTTGTTCCAGGTCGTAGGTATATATGTTGTATAGAAGTGGACTTAAGACTGAACCTTGTGGCAAGCCCTTCCATATTTGCCTAGGAGTGGAAAGAGCACCACGGGTGCGGACTTGAATAGTTCGTTCCATCATTAGATTGCATATAAAATGCACTAACCTCTCAGGGATACTCAGCTGGAGCATTTTCTGCCTGAGCACCGGAAGTAACACATTATCGTATGCAGAGCTAATATCTAAAAACACCCCAACGAGAAATTGATTTTTGGACAGGGCAATCCTGATATCTGTAGTAAGTATGTTAAGGTTGTCCATGGTGCTCATTCCCCTCCTAAAGCCAAATTGAGTAGCAGCCAAAATACCCCTACTCTCGGCAAACCAGTCAAGACGTCTTTTTAATAGGTGTTCCATTGTCTTGCATACGGTGGATGATAGGGCTATGGGGCGATAGGAAGCTCCATTAGCAGGGTCTTTCCCAGATTTTAATAGAGGAATTACTACTTGGTTCTTCCATGAAGATGGAGTAAGCCCTGACTCAAAACATCTGTTTATCAGACCTAGGAACATGCGTTGAGAAAAAACACCAGCCTTTGCAATAAAAGAGTATGGTATGCCATCTATGCCCGGAGAAGAATCTTTTAATTTTTGTAAAACTGAGCTAAGTTCAGCCATAGTGAATGGATTATTGAAGGGGTGATGGAGTATGGTGGTAGGATAGGGGGAAGGTAGGCAATCAACATTAGGGACATCAGGGGGTGCTAATTTTTCCAAAAAATCTTCAACCCAAAGATTGTGGTTATTTGATTCTGCAGAATTTGTAAAAGAACCTCTAAATTTCTTAATACACTTCCAAACTATTGTAGAAGGAGTGCGCGGGGACAAGTTTTGGCAAAAATTAACCCAGCCTAACTTTTTCTTTTTTTTAAAAAGACGTTTTGCCATTGCAGTTTTTTTTTTCAGGTTAATAAAGTTCTCTGTAGTCATAGACCTACAGTAAGATAATTCAGCCTCTTTTCGTTGCTTTTGTATTTCCGTACAATCTGAATCCCACCATGGTGGAGAGATCTTAGAGCCGACTTTGTCTTTTTTAAGTGGGATGTTTGCATCTGCAGCTTTGACCAATGCAGTTAGGAATAGGTCATAATCTTCCTGCAGGTTGCGACTATTATCTTCTTGAATAGACAGTATATTTAAATCTGCATCTGTGGCATATGTAACCCATTTAGCTCCACCAAGTTTATATTTAAGTAACGGGGGAAGGGATCTGTACATGGGGGTAGAACAGGTCAATAATATTGATATGGCATAGTGGTCACTGCCAAATGATTCGGGTAATACACTCCAGGTGGTCATGGAAAGGCTGTCAGAGGAACACATAGACAAGTCAACTGCACTAGGGTTACCACCAGGTGCTGAGCATCTAGTTGGAGAACCATCATTTAGAAGACAGATGTGCATTGAATCTATAAGATCAACCAAATCACAGGCCAAAGAATCACAATGGGGACCACCCCAGATAACATGGGATAGGTTAAAATCGCCCAAAATCAGGAAAGGTCTTGGAAGAGTGGAAAAGAGACTGTGTAAGTCAAAGATGGAAATAATATTAGGATTGGGGATATAAATAGAGAGTAATGTTATATTTGTGATTTTTACGGCAACTGCATTGAATCCAGTAGGGATGTTGGGGAGAGGGACACGCGAGAAGGGAAGAGAATTATTAATTAAAATAGCTGTTCCAGCATATCCATCACTTCTGTCATCCCGGAGGCAGCCATAGCCTGGGATCCTAAAATGAGAGCCAGGCACTAGCCACGTTTCCGAGATGGCAAAAGCAGCAGGTCTGAAACGGTTTATCATGCTATAGATTTCTTGCCGCTTAGGGCGGAGACTACGTGCGTTCCACTGTATCAGTTGGAATTTTGGATACTATATCCATTAGTTGGTTTAGTTTTAGTGCAACGTTGGGCGGTGGAGAAACATCATATAACTTGTTCATCATGTTCAATATAACAGAGAGTAATGAGTCAAGGTAATGTATGGATTGAGGTGTCATTTCTGGTTTTGAAATTTGTGATTTGAACATCACCCCATTGCTAGGTTCTGGGGGGTCATAGCTATTAATCAGCTCTTTGTGGGCAGCCCTATCATAGCCTATACTCGACATAGGACGATTCCGTGTTGGCATTGTAACTGTTTCTCTGTAGGATTGGGGAGATGGCATTGTGAGTGGAGAAAAAGGTGGGTGTGGTGGGGTACACAATGAGGCATGGGGGGAAGGGAGTGAATCGGGGAGGTGAAATGGTTCACGAAGCACATTTGAATATGAGCGGCGAACTGGTGGGAATCGAGTGGCAGCTTCTATATAAGATATATTGTCCTGCGACATTAACAGTTTGATTGATTTCTGTCTTGAATGTTCAGGGCATGTCCTATTTGTGGCAAAATGTCTGCCAGAACAGTACAGACATGTTGCCGATTCTTCATTAACACTACAGTCTTTGCCTTGGTGGGACTTGGAACAACGGTAGCACCTCGGATTTGAGCGGCATTGGTCTTGTACATGACCAAAGCGACAACAGTTGTTACATTGAATTGTAGGGAGCTCATATATCTCTACCGGGAGGGCTGTGTAGCAGCAGAATATTTTCTGGGGTAGGCATTGTCCACTGAAAGTAATCACCACTGTTCGGGTTGGAACCCATTCAACAACTCCGTCTTTAACTATTTTGCGATTTAAACGTCTAGCTTTTAGTATATAGCCACAGCCATCTGGGATTTCTACTGCCTCAACGAATTCCTCCATTGACCATTCCCCAGGGACACCACGAACAACCCCCATGCGGGTAATATTAAAAGAAGGGATGACTGCTGAAAATTTTTTTGTAGCGAGAGTAGGATTGATGACAAAAGCATTAGCATCCTCACCACTTGAAAATTGGATGCTTATACGGTTTCGGCCAACATTTTTTACCCCCTGTCGAACAATATTTTTTATATTTTCATTAACCAAAAGTTTTCCAAATAATATAGGGTTAATTGTAGATCCGGCTTTTGGATGGGGCTCTAGACGAGAAACATGGACAATGAAAGGCCCTTTATCTAAATTAGTATATCTTTTAGATTGAGTTAGACTAGGATGACTATAAGTATGTTGGATAGAGTGAGATGGTGTATTTTCAGAAGGATTAATTTTGGTTGGAGTCGTTGACATGATTTGCTCATTGGGACGTTTACGACCGGCACGGAACGCAGGTTGGTCATGATTATCGAATTTCGTGGCACTTTCGTTACTTACAAGCACCTCATCATCTATGAGTGGTGGCACTGAATCAGGGCCCGGATCGGGTGGTTCTGGTGAGATCGACGACATCGTCGTCGATCTCACTTAGGATAAAAGCACACAGAACTTACACGAACAATCACAAATCACTATACTATACAGAGGTAACACAAAGACTGGTATAACAAAAAGGAAATAAAAGTAATTTTACAGTAAACCCAATTGCACGTATTTACACCTTGACAACCGAGTAGACAGTCTAATAAAATAATAAGTGATTAGCGTATTTTTGACATCGACTTTGACATAAAAGCTGTCAGAGTGTTCTTCACCCTACGCTCAAGTTGGTTGTTTGGTTGCATCACTCGAAGCTTCTGAACGGGCACAGAGTGTACTAACCGCCTGTCAGAGCGTTTTTTACCCCGAGGCTCTGAACGGGTCGGTTGCTGTCAGAGTGCACTCGGAGTGCACTCGAGCGTAGGCTCTGATCTGAACGCAGCTCAGACGGTCACGACCACAACCAGCCGTGACGTGGGCCGTCCTTAGATCATTTAACCTATGGATACGGTACGCAACAAATCGCAGTGTAAATTTTTCTGCCACTTTTTGCGGGAGGCGAGGTAAACACGCACGCACACTACGAAAATGTAGAATACACTTACAGAGACGTTGTTCTTATGTTTACGAACACACACTATGAAAATATTACCCTACAATGAAGAAACACACACACATCGACAAATTAACGTGTATCTACGCAATCGCCCCACCACAAAGAATGAATGTTCCTAGTGATGTGACACAGAGAATGAGTAACTTGGGTCGTCGTGAGTGAATGATTGAAATGTAACCGTGCGTTTGCACTGAGAAACATAAAACACGCAATGTTTTATAACTTGTTGTATAATAAACAAATCTCAAAATTTGTTGTGTATGCTTTTGCGTTCGCACTGCCGAAAATGGTGTTGGATTCGGAACAAATAATAAGATTTGTTGCAGATTGCGTTAGGATCGCCTCAAAACTTGTTGTCTGTAAACGTTTTTTATGAATTTGTCAACGATTGCGTTCGCACTTTCGGCTGTTAAAGACTTCATACATGTTTTGCAACATGTAGGGGTGTTGACAATGGAAACGCATTCATAAACATTGACACGACTTTGTCCGCGTTGATTTGATTTCTGATTTTTATTACTTGTTGGTATCCCACAGGATCCTTATACTTTTTCAGCATACATTTTATCCTAGATGTTGACAAAAAAGTCATAAATAATAATAATATAAGACTACTTACGACGTCACAGTTTTCTATTGAAGTCGATACCAAACAATTATCACCTTGAAACTCTTCAAAAATATAAGAACTTAAAATTTGGCACGAGTTACTTAAAATTTGGCACCAACTTCAATACAAAACTGTGATGTCATAATGTAGTCTTGTTTTATTATTATTTATAGCTTTTTGGTGTTTTTGAAGTCGGTTTTATTTTTTTGTAATATGTAGTGATGTAGTATAGAGACTAGATTCCGACCCACCAGCGGATTTGCCCGCTAAGTTTTTAATTTTCCAATGATTTTGGAAATTTTATCCGACAATCCCAGAAGGATAATGAATAAAGGGGTATCTCTTAAGGGTAATGTAATAAAGTAAGGTAATTAATAAATACACATATAATCAGTCAGACATTTATTGTGTCAAATACTATTCTACTATTCTACACTTCTACCTGCCTGAACACGTCGAAACAAGCTAGCGCGGGGTGCAGTGGGAGGGTGGGGGATACCGGGAATGTATTAGATGTTTTACGTGAGTATTGTTACTATACCAAGAACCGATTTCTGATTTTATTACATATCTACATAGTTATAAACATGTTGATTAGGTAGGTACCTACTTTTTCGTTTAGCTTTGCTCATATGGCAGCAATTTGCTATATCGTGCAAGTAAAAAGCACGAGATAGCAACTTACTGCCATACAAACAAAATTAGTATTTTAGAAAACCTTTCATTTGCGATAGGGCCCAACGTGTTATAACGCTTGGGACGATATCGGGCATTTTCCTTTATGTTGCACCAAAAAATGTGAGTTAAAGTTACTTCGTATATAACGTTAATTCTACCATTTTAGCTTAGTAGATATTTACTACTATGAAAGTTTTTATTTACATGCAGTAAGATATGTTATTCATTTGTCATACATAACGTGACGTTGAAAGTGTTTTTGTTTACATTGGCCTTACAAACTTCAAAGCCACTAAAATAAGAAGAAAAAGCTTTATTGTGTGATTTTAATAATGATATTGCATTATTAAAATTTTCTCTGTATATTGCACGACAATCACTTGCTTTGTGCTCTTTACTAATGTAAAATAATAACTAAAAGTACAAAAAATAGCTAATTTTTTGTACTTATGACCTTAACTACAACATAAAATTTAGAGGTCATTACATGACATTTTTCTAACTGGAGTACTTATTAACTTACATTGCATTTTGTAAAATACCAATATAGATTATTTAATAAGCTTACAATCAAGTGAGACGCAGTCGAAAAAATGGTTAGAGTAAGTAATTGTATAGGAAAAGTTTTTTAAAACTACAACGCAAAGTTGAAGCAAAATAATAAGTAATATTTTCTTGATATTTTTTTGTTCAATTAAATTCCACTTGAATTTCTATTTTAATCTTATACTACCTATAATCCATGCACCGATATTAACATTATCTGGTTAAACAATAAACAAACTTCGGAGTGAATGATAAATAAAAATATAAATAAGCATCATTCACTCACGTTGTCCCAGCACTAAGCAAATGCCCGTGTCACAGATAATATAACGCTCGTGTATTGTGTTGAGCTACCATCGTACCATTGTATTTTTCTATCGTAACAGTATTAAAATTACTTCCAAATTGTAAACAAATAAAACACGTTGATGTATATTTTATACTTACATGTGATAGGAAACGCCATGATCTCGAAGATTTGAGTAGCTGGATCGCCTTTTGCATGAGGAAACTGCACAATTAACCATTTTTTTGGAGCTCTTAGTGCGACACGAAAACGACACCAAATGGCAGCGGCCGCGCGTCAACTAGTTTTATATAACGTGTATGGTCATATGGTCAGCGTAAATTGGCAGAGGGGTTCGCCCAGCCTTGCCGTCTCCCGTGTGAATGCTCTAAGGGGCCGTCAGCCAGTCAGCCGTTCATATGGTTCTATAGTAAACCTGGGGCCTTACCATGATCGCTTTAGCAAGGTTCAAACAATCGTGAAACAGAGACACCGCTCTCGCTGCGTATAGCGCTATCCCGCTCTCAATTCAGTTTTAATATTGTTTTGAGCGATCATGGTTATGGTCGATAACTTAGTCGCTGCCGGCGGGATGCATTGGCATCGGCTTTGGCGCGTGATTGCTAAAGTTAAGCAACGTTGGCTGTGGTCAGTCCTATGATGGGTGACCAAAATACGTAGCTTCTCGAGCTCCTCCGTGCTTCGGAAGGCACATTGAACAGTGGGTCCTGTGGCTGATCTCGCCCCGGTCGCGTGGTATGCCGACACGACCGGAGCCCATCGGCGGACTAGACGAGTGAAGGAACAGAGAGTGCACTTGCGTTTGCGCAGTCACCTGTGCACTGTAATATCTCCTGCGCAGATGGCTAGTCTTTGTTGAGATTGGCATTTTATTTGTATAATAATAAGGAAATATACATTTTGTAACCTAAATGAGCTTTTAAATTGTTTTATATTGCTAGTTAAAATTTTACCCACTTCACGATTTCCGATTGAGCTAAAATTTAGCATGCATATTTTAACGACATTTAATGATAATGTATAATAAACTGTAATTAGATGATGTGTAAACAAGGTGAAAGCTAGATATTTATAATTTATGCTTTTGACAAACATTTAAGCCTAGCGGACAACTTTGACGGGAACTGTGAGTGCAATAGGTACCTGTTCGTTGTAATTCCAAACAAGACTTATAATTGCGATGAAAATGAGGATCGGAGAAGCCGTAACACAGGGCTAACCTAGCACGGCTTCTCGTGCCTATCCTGAGTACTGGTAATTTTGTATGAACGCTTCTTATGCAAATTAATAGTGAACTTAGGTTAAGTTGGTGTATTAATTAGTTGCCAAATAAAAATTATTATTATTATTATTATTATATCGCGTGAGGATGCGATATTATGATGACATGGAGCAGATCTATTGCTGGAGCTGGAAGGTGGCCATAGGAACTCCGCAATAAAACGACACAACCTCATCCGAGTTTGGGCTCGTTTGTTACGTATTGGTGAGTACTAAAAGCTTGTATTTAAAAAAGTTTTTTAAAATAATTTAACTTGCTATTGCGGCGCATCAAAGCGAAACGGGGCGTGACTTGTGGTGACTTTCCGAGTGGAATCTGCGTTCCGACATTTGTGAATAGGGGCGCTGAATCAGGTAGTTTCAGTCACAAAGTCCCGGAGGCGGTAAAAGACAGTCTTCAAGTCCTCAAGAGTTACGCTCACATCTTCGAGTTAGACAGGACCAGCACCAGAATAGCCCTTCCGGCGAAAGTGTTTCAAAGCCGAGTTAACAGGACATTATCAAAATTCCACACGCACAGTGAGAGTCCCGCTGTCTGAATCGCAATGGTGGTCATGGAAATGTATGTTGTGGTGAACTGTGATGTAATTATGAATTATGCAACGCGGCGCGACGTTACATTAAAACTGGAATGTTTGAAAATCGAACTTGACCTTAAATAGACATGGCGCTTGAAATGAATGCGTTTGCGCATAATTAGAATAGCTTGGGCAACGACCACGTGTTTAGATTATTTTCGCTGATGGACTGTACAACAACATTGATTTTCTTTTGCCAGCTGAAGGGGTTAGAAGCTTTAGACGTCATGTATATCGTAGGTAAATAAAATAAAATAAATAAATAAAAAAGTTATTTATTCTACTACAAAATTTCTGGAACAAATAAAAACAACATTTGTGAAGTCTTACTAACATCGCAATAAAGTATAATAAGTATAATTCTATGCATATTATTTATTTTTGAACATTCAGAATCTTACTGAAAATATTAATTTAATTATTTTATGTTATTATAATTTTAATTATTTGTTCTATATTTAATATTGCAATATTCTGAATATTATTTTAAAAAATTATTTAATTATTTTATGTCATAATAATTTTAAGCATTTATTCTATATTCTATACTTATATAATTGTTTTATAATATTGCATGCATGTATATTTAATTGTTGTTACTTCATATAATTTATTTTATTCAATTTTATTTCCAAGATTTAAACTAAGTAGTAGTCGCCTCCTTGGCGTAGGCCAAGGTAGGTATGTCTGTATATCGTAGGTATGTCTGTATAAATGTAGTTATTCGTATAAATAGGTACTCCAGATAAATGGTAAAAGCGTGGTAATAGAAACGTTGAAAAATCTATATAAATAACAATGGATCTTCGAAATGTACGTATACGCCCATAATTTTCGAACGACTGCACCAAATTGGATGATTCTGGGTTTTATGTATTCGTTATTGCTAAGACAAGGTTTGTGTAATATAAAAATTACAATAAATTAAACAAACACTTCAGTAATTTAGTTAAAAAACATGGCGATACAAAGTACGCCGGGTCAGCTAGTAAATAGTAAAGAATTTTTTTGAGCATTATAGGTTGCTCAAACATGATCCCTAACAGAGTCAAAAAAGTTCAACCTGAAAATCTCATCATCACATATACATCCCCACCGAGGGGCACGAGCCTACCCTAACTAGTTAGGGCGATTAGGCCTTAGTCAAACCACGCTGGCCCAGTGCGGATTAGTTGACTTGACATACACCTTTTAATTACTTCGCAGGTGTTTCCTCACGATGTTTTCCTCACGATGTTTTCCTTCACCGTAGGAGCGTCAGATAAATGTACTTACATACGAAATTCGTGAAACGAAAAACACATTGGTACATGGCAGGATCGATTGCGGGCCTCCCGGTTCTATTCGGCGCACAAATCAGTGCCGAGGCCACAGCGCCACCGACGCTCTATCTCACAGAAGGTCTATCAAAAGACTATAGAACGCAGCATGTTAGGGTAAGACTATGTGATCGAATAAGAAACGTCGAGCTGCGTTACAGAAACCAAATAGCAGATGTGGGCGAAAAAACAGCTTTGCTGAAATGGAATTGGGCGAGACATGTTGAGTGAATGCATCCGATAGGTGGTCTCCTTTAGTCACACAGTAGCAGCCCCGAGACGGACGTCGACGTCTCGGGGCAAATCCAGAGTGTTGGCGTCGACCTGAATCCTTGAAGAATGGCCAGGGTGCTACGAAACGTGACGTGTAGAGTGGAGTAAAAGAAAACACTTTGGTCACGGTAATACTCGTAGTATCTAAGGTCGAAAGAATTCTAAAATCTGTATGTATGTACCATGTATTGCTGTCGCGCTGTACTCGATCGAACCGAACTGAGCGCGATGGACAACTGCAGCTCGGACCGATAATACTTATGAAAAGTACACAAAATATACTTACGTTTCGTAGTCCGCTGTTTTCTCCGCTAAAACTAGATCGATTTAATTATACCTTTTACATTAAAATATAAAAAGACTGGCTGTTTCTGCTTTACTTTTCTAATACAATCTCGTCAAATTTATTTGCTGGTTGTTTGAACATAGCAGAAAATCGGGACAAGTTTTTTGGTTTTTGAAGGTTTAAATCTCTTTTAATAATTAGCTTAATAAAAAAGGAAAACACAGGAACATTCGATTGATTTGTGTTAAGCTGCGCAATCGCAAAAAAAGTAGGTAGAGCAATTGCCATTATGCAGAAAGGGAACGTTTGTATTGAAAAAAGCAGGGACTGTTTACCGGTATGAATACGAGTATAACATTTATCTGTATGACGTCATTTAAATAAATTTCGGTAGTAGTTGATTTCAGTACAGAAATTATTTTTCTGTACTTAAATTTTTTTGTACTTTAATCATAATTGTACAGATATCATTTAACTCTTATTATTTAAAATACTGAAATAAAATCAAACCATAATGGGTGGGACGAGGGCGGTCCTTTACGTTAGTTCATCTTCACGTGTCTTCGTGCCTTTCACAATTTGTGTGGTTAATGACACGTATTTCTTGCTTTATTGGTTTGTATATACCGACGAGTACATAAAATTGCAATACAAATATATTTTTTAAATGGAGGAAGATAAACACCAGCGGTTAAAGGAGTGCATACGTCACGATTTTAATTGTCTAGGACAATGACGAGATATTTAGGAAAATGATAATGCTCATGAGTCTAGTTTTATACTTATAGAATACGCAGCTAAATGAAAATAAAAAGAATTTAGTATCTAGGTAATAATTTTATTTGGTTTAAAGTATCACAATGAACGTCAAAATATTAATATAAGTCGAACTTTTTAGACTTTTAAAACCTAATTGCTTTATTCAGATCTTAATAAAAGTTAATCGTGGTAGGATTGTCGTGTAGGATTGATTTTTTGTTATACATTAACAAATGTATAACAAAAAACCAGTTTACCTTGATTCTAAATAATACATATTATTATTATAATTTTATATTGAGATCTTATACAAATCATCCGTTATAACCAAAAAAACTAAACGTAGTCATTTCTTTCATTTCCATAATTAGAAATCTTACTAATTTTTTACTCAATATGATCCTCGTTTATAAAAGAATATGCAGTCATAACAACTGTGATATGATATGATCAAAATAATGGTAAACATAAGTACCGTTTTTGTGTATAGGTATATGTTATTTTTTGTAATATATTTTATCTTGTCTGCACATTCTACGCTGTTCGCATATTGCAAATAAAAATTTATTTTTTATCTCAATATGCTTATGCTTTCTTACTTTTTTAACCAGTTTCTAATTGGTTTCTCTTATCAGAGCACATGTATTTGATTGTGAACTTAATGAGCCTACATTTTGATTCTGTAAATTTATTACTCTGTTAGGAAATTAAGTAGGGCAGACGCTCCGGTTTTGGCCACCGACCCCTTTTTGGCCATTTTGGACTTCAGAGCGATGTGATTAAGGCATAGACAGTTGTATTACTTTATGCTATATGGTTTTTAAAGTATTGAAATATAGCAACACTTTTACCGGTGACAGTTGGAAATGTGTGATATTTCACTTTGATGTAATAAGCCATTTTTGTAGACGGACGTGAATTTTTGATTAATCTTAGCGAAAACAATAGGGCGAGCGGGTGAGTAATCAGTTGTAATTTTCGGTATCTTTATTTATTTTTTGGATGTTTATGTTAATATTACATAAGAAACATATTGTCTCAATAGAAGTAAAGTTATTTTACCGCCACGCTTTTAAAAAGCGAGGTTATGCGTAGGTGGCCACTAATGGTACCTAAATTATAAGATTCACCATCTTTGGCCACACAGCTGGCCAAAAGTGGTGCACATAGGAACCCCAATTGTGGCCACATATTTTTGTTATTGACTTTTTAATGTGTGTTTTGATAGTTTTCGCTATTTTCAGAAAAACAAAATGTTCAGGCTTTCGAAGAAAAAGAAAGCAGATGATGTGAAAAGAAAATTATTACAAAGTATAAAACTATTACAAAGGTAAAGATGTTAGTACGGTGTGATGAGTCAAACTAATTCCAAATATATTTAGTAAAAATATCAGAGTATTCTTAGATGTTAAGAGATATTCTTATAGGTTAAGTAGAACTATAATAACTACAACTAAAGTTCTTTTCAACTTATAATTAAATAAATATCTTAAATAAATAAAAAAATTGCAAAACAAAACTAATATCAAAGATTGGTAGGCACTTACATCAATGTTGATCTACCTAGATTTTGTAGTCGCTTTTTTTTTGCTTGTGTCATTTTTTTTCTTATTAACAGTTGTATTCTTCTTTGTTTCTTTATATTGAATAGCTGCACTTTTTACTTTTAAAGGATCCTTCTTTATTAACTAAGTTGCTATCCTAAGAATTACCCGCACCTTGCTCACTAGCAACTGCTTTTACTTTAACTGCTTTGAATGTTGATTGTTTTCCTTTTTTCATTGTATGTTCCCCTAATAGAAAATTATCACTATTATACTTTGTTAACTACTTATAACACTTAATCTTATCCCACGCTAGGCGGGGTTAGTACGCTATATTTTTTTCTCCCACTAACTTCTGTTATTCGTCATACTTACATTTACTCCTTTTACTTCATATCATTCCATCCATTTCTTCACGCATTGTATTCATTTATTCTTTGGTCTCCTACCTGCACATCCATTTACGTTCATATTCACTATCTTCATTTACATGGCATTTTTTCCTCCTCAACGCAAACCATCTTAACCACTCCTAATCTTTTCTGTATTCGGCGCAACTTTCAAACTTCCAATAATATCCTCATTTCGTACTTTATTTCTTGTCACCCCTATGTCCATCTTAGTATTTGCATTTCATTAACATGCACTCTTTTTTATCCTTCTTTTCCATTACTTACGTATAATAGTTACCTATCGTATAAATACAATCTAATAAATGAACTAGCTGAAGAAATTATTTATTTGTTGAATACCCCTTTCACTTTTTGCGTTGCTCTCATATTGCGCGAGGGCTTTTTGCTGAATTATTTTCTTCTTTCTTTTTTAATTATTTCTGTCTCTTTTTTCTTTTTCTACAGTTAGCAATCCAGGATCATTTTTTCCTCAGGACAATAACTTATTGTTCTGAGATTTTTTATTTCTGCGTACCGTCACCTTTGTCATAGGTTTTCAAAATCAAATCAAAATATTCTTTATTCGAATATGACTTCATAGAAAGCTCTTTCGAATCGGTCATTTAAAATCATAATCCATTTGATACCAATTTCCAAATTCACCATTTAAACACAAGAAATGACAATAAACTTACCTTTCCGACGTACAGGCTTTAAAAACTAAATGCTCGTTTATGGGGAAATGTATAACTTTTTATAATAATATTCCATAAAGTGTTACTGATTTGCATTTCATAAATTTAAAGCGCATGTAAAAATACTCATAAATTGAGCAAAGGTTATTAATTACTTATTATAAAGTCAACGATTATTAGAATGATGCTAATGCCTGGTGTTAATTTGTAGATATTATTAGTTTTATTGTTAAGAATTGTTGTATATTAACTATTTATGTAAACAAATATTGCTGTGTGTGGTATTGATACACCTTTTTGTAAATGTTGGTACATTTCTGATGTAGCTGTTAAGTTCCTTGCGTCCATTCTGTTTATCAGCTAAAAGATGTCCTGAATGGGTATTCAGGATATCTTTGACTGTTGAATGGGTATTGAGGACATTCTATACTAGTAGTATTCCATATGACATGACACTGTGAAAATAACTAAAGTAAATCAATCTTGCCGTTTCAACATCAGTAAGTTGTCTTGTTTTTTACTGCATTTGCTGCAGAACTAAGTCTGTTTGCATAGGACTCAATATGTGGATCCCATTGCAACCTTGAATCTAGTGTAATTCCCAAAAATTTGTAAAGTCGATGAATTCAACAACTTAATTATTCATTTCTACAATAGTATCCACTTTCCTTACATTTGGCAATGAGAACTTAATACATTTAGTTTTATTTGAGTTTAATGATAAATTGTTCATTGTGAACCAATGCAATACTCTAGAGAGAGTACTATTTACAACGTCAATATTTTCGTTTCCTCTGTCAATCTTAAATATTAAAGAAGTATCATCTGCAAATAGTACTGTATCGCAAAGATTATAAGTGAAATGTGGGAGGTCATTTAATGTAAATTAGGAAAAGCAATGGTCCCAATATCGATTCCTGAGGCACACCCATAATTATAGGTGCACCAGCAGACTCAGTTTTATTAATAACAACTTCATCCCAAGAATTCAATATGTGGATCCCACTGCAATCTTGAATCTAGTGTAATACCTAAATATCGATCTAATTGTAGAATCGATGAATCCGACAGTTCGATTAATCATTTCCACAATAGTATCAACTTGTGTTGGCAATGAGAATTTAATACATTTAGTTTTATTTGAGTTTAATGATAAATTGTTCATAGTGAACCAGTGCAATACTTTAGAGAGAGAGTAATATTTACAACGTGAGTATTTCCGTTTTCTCTGTCAACCTTGCTCACTAGCTGTAAGGAATAATATTAAAGAAGTATCTTCTGCAAATAGTGCTGTATCGCACACATTGTTAGTGAAATGTGGGAGGTCATTAATATAAATAAGAAGAGCAATGGTCCCAATATCGATCCTTGAGGCACGCGCATAATTATAGGAGCACCAGAAGACTCAGTTTTGTTAATATAACAGCTTTCTGAAACCTATTACACAAATAAGACTCAATAAGTCTAATTGCTTCTTCAGAGACACCATAATGCTTGAGCTTATTATAAGAGTTTGGTGACCAACGCAGTCAAAAGCCTTTGATAGGTCACAAAATATACCAATTACATCTTGTCTTGTCAATACCAGTTACACTCATTATAATATTGCCTTCCGTCAACAGTATACCGATTTGTACTAATTATCAAAATGTTATATTTGATCTTAAACAAATGCATTTACGAACTCTCATCATTATCCTCAAGATTTGTCATTACTATTCCACATAATGTCATTCTTCTCAATGCGCGTCATTATCCTGGCAGCCCAAATTCAGGACAATGACGTTAGGGAAAATGATGAAATCGCAAAAAACTTGAAAAAAAATTATAATGTTAAATTATGTTCACAAAACTTCCATATTTTGCAATATGAAAAAGACTTACAATAGGACAGAATGAATATACACGGTGTTTCATAATAACCAATAAATATTTTATCGTTATCTAAAACTAATTATTAAATAGTTTTCCCCGTAATGTTATTCAACCCAAAATTTTTATGTATATCATAGTATCATCATCGTGTCTATGATTTTGGGTTGAATGACATTACGGGAAAACATAAATGACGTTTGTAATGAAAATTTTTGGAGAATTAATTTTAAAGGCTGCTTGCAAAAAACCAACGCTTTGTATCTTAACCAAAGCATGTGTCCGACTTTGGTGCGGGGAGGTCTGTTCACCCTACCACAAGTTTCCTCCCCCCTCTCGTCTCTAACTCAACACTAAATTGAAAACAAACATTGCGCAGGACAATGACGCGCATTTTTGGAACACGAGTTTTTTCTTTATTGACTTAGCGGGTATTGGTAATTTTATCAAAAGTATGAAGCTTGATTAGTTATAATTACAGCACATAATAGCCAATAGCTCAGAGAATTCACCTTTTTTCATATTATCCAAATATAGTAGCGCATGAGCCGTGGCGAAACGTGAAAAAATTACAATTTTATTGGTTTTATTTTAACAACTTTTTTATTAATAATTTATTATAATCGAGGCTTAGAGAAACATTTTCGTTGATTATTTTACTATCAAAAAAAAATTCTTTTAAAAAAATATACACAAATTCTCGAGAAATTTTGAAAGACATGAATTTGGGGCCTTTCAAATATTGACCCTGTTATTCTAAGTGGTGGGATATAGATCTTTTTTGCATTTCATCCACGTTAAGTGAAAGCATGTAAAATCAAACACAGCCCAAGCATAGCTTCCGTTTTTAACGTCATTCATACCCATAATTTGTTCAATTTTCCGCAATTAACCTAGCTAGCACCCTGACACGTAGTTTTATATAGGCACATACCTAGTTAAGGGGATTACCTCGCATAAACTTAAAAAATACTGCATGTTTGAAGAAGATTGTAGAAGAACCCTATTGAGCAAGAGTTATAAAAAAAATATATGTTATACGCAAGGTCACGAAGTATAGATCGTATTGATTAAAATTTTAGTTACTTATACCCAGTTGTTTTAAAAAAAATTAGAAAAGTCGCCAATTTTAAACTTATTTACAAATTCTCTCAGTAACGGCTTATTACTAATGCATGAATTTTGCATCAATAAAAAGGTAACGATGTCTTTTATAAATCGTATTGATCAGATTTTAAATAACTTCAAAGTTCTTTTAAATAATAAAGAAAAACCTAAAATACTATAAGAACCCCGCGCCAGGCACCTCCGCAACGCCCGGACAGCAATACTTGATACGAGAATCTAGTGCGTTCTTGACTCTCGTAACGGGTGGACTGTACGTGCGTTTTTTTGTGCGACATCATTACGAAAAGTGACAAATTTTGAATGACTTTTAAATTAAATCGGATTGTAGATAGTGTTAATAATTAAAATAAGTAATATTAAGGACAATAATTAGCTTGTAAATGTATTTAATAAGTTTTTATTTAGTATTTGTTATAAGTAGTTGTCTGTCATAGAGTGAAATTAGTTCAGGGGGCCGATTACGGATCTCATGATTACAAATGATATCATGATGACATAAAATTTATTTGCCTTTTTACGGATCAACACTTCATAAATATGTCTTTCAAGGGTTATGGCATGATGACATTATCGAAATTATACCCTAGCAATCATATCAGTAGAGTAAGGACAAGTAAATGAGCATTTCTAGACATTCTAAATATTGCAAATTTATACCATGTCATGTCATAAACGATCCGTAATACGGGGGCTGATTAGGTAATAATGCCTAAGCATAAAAGTAAAAGCCTAGTGGCTCGTGGTCGAGCTCTCCAAAATTATTGGTAAGAAGTTACATTTAGATATTATGAAAAGGTTAAAATTTGTTTCTCTTTCAAATATTCATCATAATGAGCCCTGAAGTTTTTATGTAGTTGTCTATTGTTATGGCCAGTATAAAAGCGGACCAGGGTCATTAGGAAGCCAGTCTACTACCAGCTCTGGTATTGAACGCAAACGGCTAAGGAGTAGCTAAGCTCCTTACACCGGCTTGGAACCTAACCACCACCGCCAGGCCTTCGTGATCATATCACTTCATGCCGGTTCCTTCACGCGTCTCCACCGCGCCTGCTACGTGTGCCTGCTGCCCACCTGACCACTCCGTCGCGCCTTCTACGGGTCCCTGCTGCCGTCTGCCTACGGAGCATCATTGGGGCGCTCCTATGCTGCCTACCTATCCTCTGAGCTGCCTATCCGGAGAGCTGTGCTGCCGTGCCTGTTCCTGCTCCGGCTATCCGGCTGAGCTGCTACTCGCCCCCGCGTCCTGCCCTGGCCAGGCTCGATTTTTATATAAATATTGTTGTACATAGCTAGATCTTAGTTAAGTTAGATAATTAAGTTCGGTCGTGCCCTCCTTATCACCCTACCTTTGCATTTATTTTTTAATTATACAGTATTAACTTTTAACCTTGTTTTTCTTTTAGCTTCCTCCCTTTTTTTGCACGAAGCCTTCCGCTTCGCGACAAGGTAATAAAGTAAATAGGGCTTGCAAAAACTTTCTGAACAGCCAAATGTTGTCAAAAAAGGCACGACTGGCTGTTCATAGATGCGTTTTGGTCCCTACGCTTATGTATGGTAGTGAATTTTGGGTGTGGCAAAAGAAGGATGAAAGTAGGATTAATGCAGTGGAAATGAGAGCTTTGAGAGGAATAGCTGGAGTGACTCTGATAGATAAGTTTCGTAATAGTGTGATAAGGGAAATGTGTGGGATGAAAGAAGACATAGTGACAAAAATTGAAAAAGGAATGCTAATATGGTTTGGCCATATAGAAAAGATGAATGGAAGACGACTTACGAAAAAAATATACGAGGCAAATGCAAGTGGACAAGTCGGTAAGGGACGACCGAGACGAACTTACCTGGACCAAATAGGAGACATCTTGGACCTGCACCAAAAGGTCAGGTCAAGAGTACCCGTAACCGACGAGCGTGTACGAAAGCATTTATGAAAGTGGAGGACGCTAGAGACGTATGCTTAGACCTACGAGCACTTAACCCAATAGAGATGTAATTCATGCGAATTCAAAAGAAAACAAGAGTGTCAACTAGCTGCGGTGTGCGGGAGATTGTGATCGCTCCGAGCACCACCGAGGTAATCCCATAGATTCCGATGCATTGCGAGCCCGATCGCTAAGGCGAGGTGTTAAGGACTATTATGCGTGCGTCGCGAGCGGTCGCGAGATTCTTTACGACGATGAGAGATGGACACACATTTACAATTAAATAAATATTTAAAAATATCCCCTATACCCTGGTTACCATCTAGCACTAAAGTACTAAGTATCAAGACGAATCAAACGAGCCAATACTCGATGTGGCTATGTCGATTAATTAATGAGTTCCTATGGCCATATTCCAGTTCCATCATTAGACCCTGGTTAACCTCTAGCACCAAAGTACTCGCCAAGACGAATCAAATGAGCCGAGGCTCGATGGGGTTGCGTCGTTGCTTTACTGAGTTTCTATGGCCACATTCCAACTCCATCATCAGACCCTGGTTACCATGTAGCACCAAAGTACTCGTCAAGACGAATCAATCGAGCCCAAACTCGATTAGGATGTGTCATCTCATTGCGAAGTTTCTATGGCCACCTTCCAGCTCCATCATCAGATCAACACCAATGTCATCATAATATTGTATTGTCACGCGATTTACACTTGTATGCTAAATTTTAGATCAATCGGTAACCGGGAAGTGGGTCAAATTTAATTTGCAAGATTTGATGACAAACATCGACATAGGTGAAAGTAAATAAAAGTTTTAAAAAAAATAAAAAAAAAACACATCAAAATCCGTTGCGTAGTTTTAAAGATCTTAACATACATAGGGACAGACAGCGGAAAGCGATTTTGTTTTATACTATGTAGTGATGAGAAAATATATGTCGCTCAGAGAGCGATTAAAGTAGGCAAAATAACACTGACTGGGCGGCGTGTCTGTAGTCTTATTTTATCTTGAGCTTGATACTTTGTAGTGCAGTTGTCTAGAAAGAGATGGCGTTAACGTGGGAATACTTTTACCAGCGGGCAAATGCTGAAGGTCATTGGACGACGTTATACCCTTAAGGTAGATAGGCCCTTACCTAGATAGGCACTTACCTACTATTAACATAGGTAGGTACCTATCTACAAAGACTTAGAATAGGTATTCAAATCGTAAACATCGTGTTTTATTTTATTGAATACTATTAAACTTAACATAATAAATAAGGTAACTACTTGGTTAAATATTAAGACGAAAGTACTTATTTTTATTTTCATTGCACATCCTTCTATCAAACACGAAGATTCGTTGCTTGTTTTACAATATGAAAAATATCCGTTCACGGCATTTCTACGCTTCCTACCCATTGCACACAAAAATGATTGATATTGCGTTAATTAATATCCACTCTACAGTAATCAAAACATCTACGATCCCTTTATATGAGTTAGTAAACCTGTTGCAAGTTGCAATGTGCGATTTGAGCTCAGCGGCGGCGCGCATAGGCACATATTTTTCCTCACCCGTTGGGGCCCCTTATCCACCTGCCTCGCGGCCAGTGACGCCCGCGCGTATGATTTCAGTACAGAAATAAAATAAGGGTTAAATAAGTGTATAAATGAAGAATATCGGTACAGAAATTCGCCTTGTATAGAATTTTAGTACAGATATTTTTACTGATACTATATCAATATTTTATACTGATAGGCAGTCCCTGGAAAAAAGGCGCGTATGATTTCCTCTTATAAGGGAGACCTTTTCCCAGCAGTGAGACAATTGTCTTGCAATGTCAATACCATAAGCATATGTGATCAAGGAGTAGGCAGCAAAGAATTCGAATACTACGTAATTAGAAACTTCGCTGTTACTAAAAAAAATCGCGAGTGAAGGTGTAGCTCTTTGTCTTCCTGCGTCCCTTTCTGACGCGTCAATTTACAATATTATCATCAACAGTAGGTATCTGTCACAAAAGTAAATACCTATATATATATATATATATATATATATATAAATTGCTATGATCTAATGTAATAATAATTATTTATTTTATCTTGAAATGTTGAAGTTTAGAATCTATGCCCTCTAGCGCCCTCTTTTTTCATTAAGGATACCCCTTTCGATATATGAATTTGTAAACAGATTGAACATATTCAAAAAATAATTTGAAGCGTCGTTGTCATACTAAAAAGTATGCTACAAAGTACCTATCCATTTCACGAATGTGCATAATTTATGTTATTTAAACGCGGGAAAAGTTGCTATGCACGCGGGCACTCTTTCAGAAACTTTTATAGTTGTAGGAATATAGGAAAGTGGTAATGAATTAGTATCATTATATTTTCCTTATAATGAAAACAATTCATAATGAAAATACGGTAAGTATTATTCATAAAAACATGGGACGCTAAAGCTTAAAAAGATAAAACGTATAGTAGAGAGTGCAATAGTTATTGAAGGATTATTGGACGGTTCTAAATAACTGTGTAAGTGTTTCATCATAAACCTAATATGGTCTTTGGGTTAGTACTGACGCTTATTGTAAGTTGAACGTTGTAAGAAAAAAAGCCTAAATAAAAATTTTAATCCGGCTCGAAGGACCATGTGCCAAAGTGGTCAAAATACTTGATGAACAGATTCATTGCGGCGATCCCTTAGTTATCTTTTTTTAATGCAGCAGAACATTGCACATTTTTTTTATTCAATTAATAACATACAATTTTAACATTTTATGTATCGCCAAACTGCTTACCAGTTTGTTGGCGAAAAATGACATGTACCGTTAACATTAACGTAAAATTAGAAGGAATATGGAAGAGATTTTATCTGAAAATCGTCGCTTTCCGCAAAAAGCATAGATGAATAAATCAAGGAGCAATCAAAAACACTAATCACTAAAATAACAAAACGGTCGATTCAAAATAAAATATATTGAACAAAAAATATGCACATATTAAAAATAAAACTTACACGTTTAAAACATAACTTGGTTCTATCGTAATAAGATTAATTCACAGTGTTAACTAACATAAGAAAATCGTAATCTAGTGACAATGAAAATTTTTCATACAGTCAGTTGCAAAAAATGTTATAGCAGTTAGTACAATTTAATTAGGTACTTAGTTATTATATTTCATGAGCTTAAGGGCGACTTGCACGTCATTTACTGAACATGTTTAACATTCTATGTTACAAATTTTTGCCGCTAAACATTGATTACTTACATTGCTCCGGTTTAAACACAGGCTAAAGTTACTGAATGTAAAAAGACCCATAACGAAGCTCGCGTCTTCGCGTTCAGACCATTAAAATTAACTTATACCGGGTGTAACTGAACACCCCAATAACATTTAAGGGGCATATAAGTTAGATACTAAATGGACCTTCGGTGCTTGTCTGAGACCTGGAACCCCAATATTTTAAGAGTTATTTGATTTTAAACTGAAAGCAAAAACTTTCAAGTGACAACCATAATCAGCTCTTAACACAAAAGAAATTTAAACACAAAATGACACGTGACAGACGTGAGCGTAGTATTCCTCGTACGCTTACGTAGGGCTGTCGGCAGTTAATACCGAAAAATAATGTATTTAGTTTGTATGGGGAAAAAAGTAGGTATGTTAGCCCTCATATTTTTCCTACAGAATCTCTACTTCTGATGGATACATACCCTTAAATGTTGTTGGGGTGTTAAGTTACACCCCGTATAAAAAAAAATGATTGGAAACGAAATTTATTTTTAAGTTTTAAAAAACAGCTGCAAAAAGTACTACGCAATGTAAATGTAACGCGTGCTCTCTCAGCGTGAGACATCGGCTCGCGGCGATAAAAGGCAGCATCCGTAGTAAATACATTGCGCGTTGTAAATTAAAAACTTTTATTCGTCAATAAATACTGATTTTTTCTTTGATGTTTCTTTGGACGAAAATTATAAAATAATGTTCCAAACAGTTTGGTATAAGGCCCCAAAAAAATAACTGTCACTTTTAACTTAAATATCTTGGTAACTATTAATTTCACAGGCATGGTCTAGAAGACAAAAATGATATTGACGATGGGTTTCGGCTTCGCGTTCGGTCTTTTTACATCCTGTATATACAGGGTTGTTTTGAATGAACCAACAACCTCCCAGGGGCTGATTCTAGTGCTCAGATGCAACAACTTTTTGTATGGGACCAACATCGAAATCGCAAAAAAAATCCACTTTCCCATACTAAAGTCTCAATCAGCTAACCTAGTTTGTATGGAGAAGTGTTTTTTTTTTGAGATATCGATGTTGGTCCCATACAAAAAGCTGTTGCATCTGAGCACTAGAATCAGCCCCTGGGAGGTTGTTGGTTCATTCAAAATAACCCTGTATACATATGTATTATGCATTTTTACATCCTGTATTATGCATTTTTACATCATGTATAATGGGTGTCGCGTTAAAATAAAATATTGTATCAACTAGTCGTAGAAACCAAAAATATCTGAATTTATTGTCCACACGCTGCGAGTCTTTCCTAAGCCGCACTATAAAAAATATGTGACTTCCTACGCGCGTATTCCCTTCCTCCTACAAATCTGGCTCTCAATCATTATCATATGGAGTAAGATTAGCCTTAATTGTACAGTAAAAAATTGCCTTCTAAAAATCTAAGTTATAAACTCAATCATCCCTACCTCCATACATACATATTAAGTGACATCGCTTCCTTAACTTTATTTTATGATATTCAAACACGAGCCACCGATCTTCATAATCATCTCTCCATAGCTAATAGGTCAAGCATGTTAATATAATAAAATAAAGTAAATAGTTCAACAATAGGCACGTTCCATTTAAGCGCAGATTTGCAACATTTTCAACATTTTTAGCATCATCGCGTATCATTAGCTTTCAACGCTAGCAAAGCTAACATATTGAATGTATCGACAAGTTTTTGAAACTGACTGTACCATAAACAAACAAAACAGGTTTGACTTTGACATAAGAAAAAGAAACGCCACAAACAACAATATTGGGTACTTTATTTTAAAATATTCGCGACACGATATTTTTGCTTACGACCAATAATATACATACATATACTGTGAACGGTTCATTTATCCCTTTGACGTCGTGACACGTTGAACAACTTAAGCGATCTCGAAGGAATAAAACTCCCGCCAGCCGAAACTGCTCTCCACCATCAATATTTGACTAAATATGAAAATTGTAAGGCAATAAATACATTATAATAATTGCTAGGAAGCCTTAATGTTAAGATTGTACATACAATTTTATACATACGAGGCTATGTGTGACAGATGCCGTTTGGTAGGTCCAGTGGTTATTATATAGATCCGTGTTTAACCCCTTTATTGCGCAATAAAACCTCCTTTCTTACAGTCGATTGAAGTGTCATAGAATATCCTCGAATATCGAAGAACTTTTAAACTACGAACTAGATGTTTCACTGTTGCTAAGAGCCGAAAGAGAAGCCTCCAATCTTTATACGTCCCAATCTGGCGAAGCTGAGCATAGTGAACGAAATACTGCGTCTGACTGACTTTACGTAGATAAGAATAAGTTCTACAAAATAGGTTTTATTCATTTCCTCATCTGAGCTAAAGAAAAAAAGAGTGACAACATGCGACAAGGACATACGAAAGTGGAGTAGGTCCTATTCGGGTCAATTTTAATTTTCTTCAGTAATTTTACAGTTAATGTGACGTCACATCACAGATAGCATCATGGCCGCCCGCGTTGGTTCTCGTAATCCACGGGTTAAAATAAATCAATTTTACTTTTCAAAAATAAAATATTTATTAAAAATTTATTAAGAAGAAGCCGTATAGTGTCGTGGAACACCTGATAAGAACGAAGTTCTTAATGCTATTCGACAAATATTTTATTAAATTTAAAAAATACATTATTTTTCCTTTTTTAGGATCAATATGACTTTTATTTAAGAATCTTAATCGATTCTTTAGAAAATTCTACAAAAATAATACGCATCGTGCGTGTCTCGATCTCTTAATAAATGTGCTGTAACGCTTTTTTTCACGCTTTGTGTAACGCTTTTTCTTAACGCTTTTTTTGTAACGTACATTTTTTTTCTAAGGAACTGTAAGGAACTTCGTTCCAAAAACATATTTCATAATCATTATCCACCTATAAGCTATCATTATTTGCCAATTGTTAACTGAACGAACATCGTTAACTTGACAAAACACAGAGTAAAAACTGAAATAGAACGAAAAAGTATTCTCCTGCGTTAGGGAAAAATTATTCGTAGAAGAAAGCTGGTCGATACCATGTACAAGTAACAAAATATATTCGAGATTCCTGAATAGCTACAATAATTTTTACATTTAATATAATTATGTAACTCTAATATCACATATTTTTTACGTAAAACAATGTAGAATTGACTAAGGAAATGAATAACACGAAAGTTCAATATTACAAAATCATCAAGTCATTTATCACATAGACGCCATTTTGTGTCAGCACAAGACTATATTGTTATTTAACAAGAATAAAAAAATTACACTAGGCCAATTCAATTACACACAGCTATAATTAATTTGTAAATAATTCTCTTTGAAAAGTAAAACAATCTACACAATTATTATTATTAAGAGGAAAGATTTTTATGATGGTATGTAATGAATAAACTAAAAAGCTACTGGACCGATTTCAAAAATTCTTTCACCATTTAAATGCTACATTATCCCTGATTAATATAGGCTACAAAATTATTTTTCCTACGGGTAAATATAAAATTCCCACGGGAAAAGAAAAACAACGCGGGCGAAGCTGCGTAAAGCTAGTTGTTATATAATATTTCTCCTCGATAAACCTCAAACCGGCAGCTCTCACACACAGCCTAACACAGAACTATACATGATCTCGCTCCCAAAAATAAAGCTGTCTCGTTCGCTCCACACACAAAACCAACTTGCCGAAGTAAGATGGATGCACGGTATATGCGTTCGATCGTTAAATATATCACAAACGTACACAACTTATGACGGAGCGAAACGCGAGGTGAGGCGGCGGGCTTATGTGGCCCAGGACTGCAGCATTTTGTATTCCTCGTCGTCCTCTGTAAAAAAAATTGCAATAAGATGTTATTGTTATGCCGTATGGCTACCATTTTTATTGATCATTGACTCCTGCGCTATCATACCATAGTATAGTGAAATTTTATTATAACTAGAATCATTTCAACACTGTATGACACTTATTTTATTATAGTCCATTTAAGAGGACTGTGAAGTGCCAATTCATGGCTCGAGTATGCACTTTCAAAAATGCAGTTTGTTGCAAACCGCTTAGAGTTGAAAGTCCGAGGCAAGTGCCTACATTTCTTATTGAAATATTGTTTCGGGCGATAACTGTTTTACCCCCCTTAACCTTTACGAAATTAGACATTTTTGGTCTCATTAGATTCAGTATACCTTAATCTATGTTTGTACGTTTTGCTTTTTTGTAATTCAGTATAATTTAGTCAAAAAAGATAAAAATGCTTGAAGTAGTTTTTAAGTCTAAAATATGGATATTTAGATGCAAATAATTTATATTCTGAACAATATTACCTACTTCATTATCAAAACGTACATCAATATCTACAACATTTCCAAAAATTATGTAAATTGGACTACGTAAAGAGGGAGAAAAGCGTTATCGCTTTTTGTATGAAAATTTACAGCCTCTTAAGATGAGAAGGTTCCCCCGAGAGGTCGAAGTTTTCCGTTTTATGCATACTAGTATCCGTGATTAAAAATATAATGTTCCGTGATTTCTTTATAGTGAGGTAATATTTTCATCTGTAATTGAATGCTAGATTTTCGTAGAGTGCCATGCGTGTTTACCTCGCCTCCCGCAAAATGTGACAGAAAAATGTATACTGCGATTTGTTGCGTACCATATCAATAGGCTAAATCATCTAAGACACATAAAAAGCACGTGCACGGCTCGCGAGCTACGCATTCGCCAGATGTGGACGCACTCTTATATTAGACCAGTTTTTACTGTGACTGATTTCATTGATTTTACAAACTGAAAACCAACATTGTTAAAATGGCTTTAATTAACTTTTAACACTCTGCGCAGTCAGAGATTGCGTGTAACGTAAAAATGAGAAACAGGTTTCTTTTTATGGAGGGCCCGGCAAATGACGTCCTCCCGCCTGATGTTAAGCGGTGAAAGAGTCCCAAATGAGTTGACAGATAGAGGTGGGAGGACATCCACTATCCTACCTGCCCGCCCCTTGCCGGCCCAAAAGATTCTTTTTCACGCCTCTTTTGAAGGAACCCATGTTGTAGGATGGAGGTCATACATGCGCAGGTAGAGAATTCCAAGTGTGGGATGAACGACAGAAGAAGGAATCGTGGAATTTCTTGGTACGGTGTGAAAAGGAGGAGACAGTGTAAGGATGACTCCAAAGGCCCTTACGCGTGTTTCTGTTAAGGAATGGAGAGGGAGGGATAAGGTTAAAGAGCTCTAAGCTCGAAGGTTTTATGAAGAAATAAGTCTATTGTCAGGAACTCTTCCTCTATCCATGTTTAGAGTATGTTAAAATGAATATAAGATTATTATTAACAAAATAATAAGCAATGTGTTGCTCTGAAAAAACAAAGCTATATTTCTGTAGGAACATAGAGATTTATAATAAAACGTAAAACTAAAATTACAATATTAACTGAAAACTTACCTGAAAAAACAAAGAAACGACATTTAATGCTTATTATTTAGTATGTCGATTCTCTAAATAAATACTCACAACATAAATTATTTTTGATAAACTAAATTACTATTCTCAATTTTTAGATTATTTTCTATCTTAATGTCTGTCATCTGTCAGTCCTCTATCAATATATCAATATCGTAATAGCCAACATAGCAAAAAGGTTTGCTACCAGACTAAAAAGAAAATATATTTTCTTTACATGAAGATAACGAAATATACTTTCATATTGAATTTACAGTTTTTGATTGTCTTATCTTATCCATACTAATATTACGAGTATAAATGGGAAAGTGTATGTGTGTGTGTGTGTGTGTGTGTGTGTTTTTTTGTCCGTCTTTCACGGCAAAACGGAGCGACGAATTGACGTGATTATAGTTGAAGAGATGGAGAGTGACATATGCTACTTTTTGTCTCTTTCTAACCCCCCACTTCCCTAAAATGGGGGGTGGAAGTTTGTATGGAGTATTCTGCAATTTTACAGGCAGAAAGCTAAAAATTGGTATGCGGACTATTTGTGACTAACAAAAAAATCGTGCATCGTTTTTTTTTTATCTGCCCCCAACCCCTTAAAATGATAGATGGGGTGAAATTTTATATGGGACTTTTCGCAGTTTTCAAGGTAGGAAGCTAAAAATCGGTACACAGACTCTTTGTTACCAACGAAAAATACCTGCCTTATTTTTTTTTAATCTTCTGTGTTACCCCGAATTCAACGCGGGCAATAGCTAGTTTTTTTAAATACTGATATTTTCGAATCGAAACCTATGAGGTGGGTAGATTTCATTGCGCGTAAGTGTAGAAACAGAGGTGTACTAACCTTCCTTCTTGGACTTGCTGGGTTTTGGTTTGTCAGGCACCAGGTCAGCCTCGGGCACGTCGGGAAGCTTGTCTGATGGCACGTTGATGCCAAGCATGTCCTTGTCCAACTCCTCCTGCAAAGAGATAATATATAGTATATACTAATATTATAAAGAGGAAAGATTTGATTGTTTGTTTGTTTGTATTGAATAGGCTTCGAAACTACTGAACCGATTTTGATGATAGTTGGTATAGGGATAGTTCGAGACCAGGGGGAAGGACATAGGGTAATTTTCCTACGGGAAAATATAAAATTCCCACGGGAAAACAAAAATAACGCGGAAAGCTAGTAAAATGTATTTTGGGATTTTGCTGTTGGCCGGGTAACTGAGGGCCAATAGGGATGATGACGAAGAATGAAAACAAGTCTCAGTGTAGCAAGTAATGAAAAATATTACATGTTTCTTTTTTTACTTTGTTAAAACGACTACGACGGAACACGGAAATAATATTTAAGGATATGTGTCTGTCGTGGCCAGATCGTATTTACCACTTCATGATGTAACTGACCATTTCATGAAATCTTTTCCCGAAATACATTAACGATCTTCCGGATGAACTTCAAAACATAAGAGGGGAGCAAGTACAAAAATAAAATTAAAAGGGAACTCCTATATAAGAAACTAGCTGTGCCCGCGAACTACGTTTCGCCCTATATTTTTTCCCGTCTTTGCAACATTTTTCGTTGATACTTCGCTCCTATTAGTCGTAGCGTGATGTTATATAGACTATATATATAGACGATAAATGGACTATCCATCACAAAAATACTTTTTCAATTTGAATCAGTAGTTCCTGAGATTAGCGCGTTCAACCAAACAAACAAACTCTTCAGCTTTATAATATTATAGTATAGATAAGGAGCTAAGCAAATACATATAACCTTGTTGAAGAATGTCTCGCTGTTCTCAGATAAGCCCTAGAAGCTTGAGAGTAACACATTAGTGTAATTTATATATTCGAAATGGTTGTATTTCATGAAATAGCCAATACCGTCTGGCCACATCAAGATGTGGTGTGGCCGGATCAGTGAATAATTAAAAGTTAAACGATGTGAACAGCTATGGCTACTCATGGTATGGTCAAAATTGGTGATCATATCGTAAAATAATTTCGCTATTCACCGCTAAAGGCGCTGATAACGTTTTGTTTCGGTGATGCATCATGGCGTCGGACAGTTTCTAAGTTGACTAAGTTGTTTTATAACTGAAATCTGTAGGTTAAGTTAGCTTTGACATTGTTAACACATACAGCAGAGCGAGCGAAGCATCAAACTGCATGTTGCATGCTTGCTTGCACCTTCAGGCTTGTTTAATGCTTATTTGAGATTTGTATTAAACCTTGGATATAATGTACAGTCTACATTAACGATATGGCGAAACGTGGATGATCATATCATTAAATGTTGATGTTTAAACGATATGGTCAGTTTTAGTTGGCCATTTCGTGGAATACAACCATTACATGAAATGGATAATTTAACGATATGGCGACAACATATCCGTACTTAATCAATTTTATTTCTTAATAATCCTAAGTTTCGACAGCTCTACATCACGTGTTATTTCATGTGTTAATTCCATAGTCAGCTAGACAATTATTGTTTGATAAACCTCGGAAATTATTAGTTTATTTTGATTGATATGTTAATAAGTCTTTGTCTGATATAATGTGAACTGACACATCTAATCTTGTAATGGAAGTTGAGCTCAAGCTTTTGCTTTGAGGTCAGCTTCCAATTGACGACTCTGTAACAATACAGGGAGAAAAAAATTACCCTTACTGGTTTCCTTGCTGGTTTTTTCCAGTACAAGGTCTCCCGCCGTAGACTTGTCAACCAATGGCGTAGCTTATTTGACGTGCAAAAGTGAGTATTTAAATCCAATTTGAATAAATGATATTGAATTTGAATTTAAGACAAGCACCTAGGATCCGGGTTATAAATTACCTATATGCCCTGTAAATATTATTTCGGAGTTCCATTTCACCCGGTATGAAGCGAATTAAAGTTTAGGAGTGGAGGCTGACGGATCGGATATCGGATCTTTTCTTGAGAAGGCGAACGTTATAAGAACTTTACTATAACCTAAATAAACCGGTTTAATCGACATTGTATCGTGTTATTGACTTGAAGACGCGTACGGCCGCGCAGTACGTTTTAACGTATGTACGTTGACGTCTGATTTGCGTAGTGTATTTATAAACCACTACTATTTGTAAGTATTTAAGATAAGTAGAAAGCGAAAGAATACAATAATGAGGTACATACTTTGATTACAACGCAGACAACACTTATTCAAACTGTGAAGACGTGAAGTAGGTACTGAATTGCACTAAACAGTATTAATTTTGTGTTCTATTAACCTGTTTTTATTAGTCCAAACCAGAATATTAATAAAAATCTTTATATGTAAAAACTCTTGCAAGAACCGTTCAAAAAACGGTATATTGGAACGAAACCGTTAATGAATAGTTTTTGCTCCAAGTAGGTACATGATAACGGTTTGAAAATTTAACCCGTATCCGAGCCTTGCTGATTACATTAAGAGACTGAGTAACGCCAACGACCTTAAGACACGATTGTACGGGATTATGCGTGCGATGCGTTATTGAAATTGAGCTAAAAAATCAAAATATATACTTTTTTAAAGAAACTAGTAACTTATTTGAAGATATGAAACAAGATATGAAAATTAAGTGTAAAGAGTTAATTCCCTGAAAATCATTAAAGCTCAGCTCAGCGTTGTCAGCTTCTTAAGATTGGGTACATAGAATGGTGCGCCAAAGCTTGGTCGTTGGTCGGCACTGATAACACAGACAGCAAATTTTATTAACCAGCAAGCTAAAAAGAGTACTTGTTCGGAAATCTGGGGCACTCGCTAAATTCGCTCCGGACCCCCTCCCGAAAAGGAGTCGCCGGTTAGCTCGCGTATTGAGAGGTCGTGTCAGTGACGTTGCGCAAGAGTGAAATGCGCCCGACTCGCGAATTTGTTTGTGCATTTAAGCAGTAATCAGGTGTTGTTAGGCCCCCCTGTTATTTATCAAGTCTGCTGTGTGGTGCGCGTGTTAAGTGTATTTGTCACGTCCACTATTTGTGAGCTAGTGTTCCTGGAAGAAAAGCATAGTGGGCTTTCACCACAGAGGGACCCCTCTCTCCGCCGCTGGTCAGGTGTTGTACGAACACTAGCTCAAGTAAGTGTTTTTTGTTCATCTTATGTTTATTACTAGGTACTTATAAGGTGAATCGAACTGGCGAAATAAGCTCCGTGTATCACGGACGAAAGTACACCCCGGAGTTTTGGTTACTGTTCAGGGCGAGGGTTTTCTGCCCCCCAAAAGTACCTGCTCCAACTCCTCCAATTCCTTCTCCAGCTCATCCTCGTCGATGTCGTTGGGGAAGGCGACATTGTTGCTGATCGCGTCTGTGATCTCTCGTGAGATGTCGTGCTGCTCCGCGATATCGTCCATAATGTCGTGCACCTTGTCCACATCACTGGAAACAGTAGAAACGACTATAGAGTAAATTACATTTCAGAAGAGTACGGCACAGAGTTAACCCCATAAATACGCTTTGTAACAGTAGAACAACTAAGCAGTTCAACTGGTTGTACAAATGATACGCCACTGTGTAGTTTGTTCGACCAGTTCAACTAGTCATCCGGCCCAATAACGTCATAACGTTTTCCTTCGCATGAGCATAATTTTTCTAACGGTATAGTTTTTCAACATGCAAGTGACTCTGGGCGCAGGCACTTACAGAAACCACGCAACAGGAAGAACAGAAAAACTATAGGGACCGCTATCGTCAAATTCTACCAAAAACTTAACAATAATATAGAATTTTTTAAAGAAAATTCTACTTTGATATTTTTTTTCACCCTTTAGGGTAGCTCTTGGCCCTGATCTCACAAAGGCGTAAGTGACGATAAGACCAAAGATGAAAAAGACCAAGCAGTAAAACTTCTGCCCCCATGGGGAATCAAAACCCAGACCTTTAGATCAGTACATGGATGCAAGTCAGTGAACAAAGTGTAAATTTCAGTATACAAAGTTAAACTTTAATGATACCATAAACTGTTTTTTTTTTGTTCCGAATAACAACATGAAAATGGTCTATACTATAATCAGTGTATAATAGTGTTTCAATAAAAATATACGAAAAGTAGGTATAAAAGTATATATATGCTAAACCTAAAACTTACATATCCTTATGGGCTAGTTTCATCGCATTGGCTGCTTCTCTCATCGTGTTGAGGACCTGTGCGTTAGTGCTAGCGCCCTCTAGAGCTTCGCGCTGGGCTTCAATTTGAGTAAGGGTTCCATCAATTTGAGTAAGCTGCTTCTCGTATCTCTTCTTGCGTTTGAGAGCGGCAATCGCAGCTGTAAATAAACAATGGTTCAGAGGATTACGCACTCCAGTAGTTGAAGTGTTACTTCAACTACTGGAGTGCGAGTACAAATAATTCCCTTAAACTCGTCCTTTATTTTTAATAGCAGTACCCATATGGGTTTCACCAAGCTCGAGTTTTTTTACTCAAATTCTGGTTTTTGCTTTTACATATTATATAGCTGGAAAATTTGGATCTGGCAGTACAAGTCTTAGTATAGGTATAAAACTAAAAATACCTAACCACTATTATACCATGAGCCACTGTTTAAACATGGTGCTATCTCTGTTCTTAATAACTCTAACAAAACAACATCATGTAAACCATGAATAACATGTAAAGCAATGTTTTATAGCGACACCCTTAATGCTTTATTTTTTCTAAATTTGAGACTGTTAATGGAGCAAAATGATTAACGTAGATACTCTAAACAATCAAAATAGGTGTAACAGACGACCAAGGTCGTCTCAAACATGCAATACCTACTTAAAGCAAATAAATATATTGCCCACCACAAATAGTTTTAGAAATTACCTCGTTTATTCTTAGTGCCATGTTTCCTAGCTGTTTGAATTTCTGTTTCAACCTTCCTCTCGAGAAACTCTTGCTTTTTCAACAATAACTCTTCCGTTTCACGTAACTTTTGGATTGCTTCATGCGTAGATGGACCTTTTTCTTCCTTCTTGCCACCAAATAATTTACCTAGAAAACTCATGTTGCCTTGCAAAATCGGCGGCAAAGTGTAAATTAATCAAATTGTAATCAATAAAATCAATTTTATTTCTTGGTAACGTGATGAAAAATATAAAATTGTGAATCTTTCTTTCCTTACTTTTCCTTGGGATGCGTCATCACAATGACATTAGCAATCAATACATTCAGGATCTTGCAAAACATATTTTATGTGCAGAGTAAGATTATTACAATATTCGGAGTTGTTAAAAATATTATTATTTCTATTGCATTTGAAAACAAAGTAGTATTTTAATTAATATGCTGTTTTAATGTTTACTGTTTTTAGTAAAGGTTTTAAAAGGTATAATATACCTTTTTAACCACTGGAACGCTCGCCACGCGAAGCGTGGTGGGTTTCAAAAGCAAAAAGTAGTATATCTCAAATATCAAAGGTGCCGCCATTGCGGAATGACTCACCCCGGCGCGTACGGAGTGTTCAAAAAATTGCGGAGAGTGACATATACTGTCTACAAGAGAACAAAAAATACGTATGGAAAGGTAATTTAATATAGAAGGAACTTATAACAGTTAATTAGATAAGGATTAATAATTAAATGAATGAAGCGCGAAAATGTTCGGAAGGTCGCGGAAGACCCGATTTTTTTTAAAAATTTTTTGCACCAAAACTATTTTATAAAACTTTAAATAACCATATATATTATTATAGCCCTATTCTTGAAGATTATTTTGATATATAATAGTTTTGGGTAATATTATTAATGAAAAAAGAAAAAAATAATAAAAACGATTAATTACGTAATTATATACGCGAGATGCGCACGCGCGACCTCAAATTTAAAAAAAATGCAAAAAATAAATTATTGTGTCTAAAATTAAATAAAAAATACGTATGGAAAGCTAATTTAATAAGGAATGAACTTATAATAGTTAATTAGATAAGGATTCATAATTGAATGAATAATGACGAGAATAGTAACTAAAGTGCTTAAAATTTCAAAAATACTCACTTTTTGAAAAAAACGTTTAGTGTGGCAATATAACACTATAAACTATCATAAACCATACATAATAATGTAGCCCAATTCTTCTAGTTTATTTTGATATAGAACACTCTACGAAAATACTAATACAGACTAAGTAAGTACGCAATAAATCTCATCGGTCATGGAGTAAGAAACGTATGGATACGGCCAAGTAAGTTAAACCGCAGACTATGACAAATTTATTTCAATCTAAGACTAAAAATAAATTGGACATGACCTGTCAACTTATGAAAGAGACTATTGACAAAGGAATAAAGCCATAGAGAAAATATTTTATTTTTCGCGATTTTTTTATCACACCGCGCGGTTTTACGCAAAGGGAACTGGGTACCATAGTACCCAGGTCGGGCGAGAAGATCGAGATTTTGGGGACTATAGTCCCCACGGACGTTCCAGTGGTTATAACCTATATTATAGGTTTTAAAAATGTTTTGCTTTTCGAACGCGTCGAAATCAAACAAGCCGCTTTCTGTCCACAAATTATAATATCTATGTTTCTGTCAAACCGAAAGCGGCTTTTTCAACGCAAAAAATGTAATCGAGCGTGCGTTCCGAATGGCGATGATATCGATATTAGCGCGCTAAAAATCGTTTCGAATCACCGTGAGTGTGCTCACAGCATCCAATCAGGCTTATTCACTAACTCAACTGACAAATGGAAATGACTATTAACCATCTATAAACATGACGTTTTTTATCTGTGGCTTACTAAAAAGCCTTTTTTGGTATTCACTAACACCGGTGTCCAACGAAAAATCACTAGGCTCACTGTTAATCACTAGGGTTGTATTGATAATCACCGAACGACATTTTTTATCGATATTTCACCTAATTGGTATTCTGTATCGTTCAGTGTCTAACGTTTGACGTTATGAATGCCTTAGTGAAAGTCACCGTAGGTTCGATTAATCACTATTGGTAAGCAGTGTTTTATTTTAATCCACTCTAATTATCAAGCTTAAAAGTAGGTGTAAGTGATTAAAAGGGAAATATTTGCTAAATAGGGAGAGCAATGACATCTGTTTATTTTTCCATAAATGTACGTATCAAAAACATAGCATAGTTAATAAAGGTATAAAAGAGTTTGCAACATCATCCCCCTCGTGTAGCGAAGCTACACAATTGTGGTTTGTTCTAAAAGAGCAAGCTTTCTTGTTGGTCTCTTCAAGACTCCACCTTTGGTGGCCACATCAGCCACACGTACGACACCATCAGTGCCTGGATACAATTTTGTTATGCGACCTAAAGGCCAAACTCCTCTAGGTAAGTTGGGGTCAACCACCAAAACAACGTCACCGATCTCTAAATTCTTAAAATCTGCTACCTCTGGCCGCTTGGTTCTGAGACAAGGTAAGTATTCTTTGAGCCATCTGCTCCAGAAATGCTCCGATAGTCGTAGTACTTTCTGCCACTCCTTGCGCAGGCAAAACACGTCATCTGTCAATGCAGTTGGCAGCTGTTGATTTGATGATGCTCCTATGAGGAAGTGGAAAGGAGTTAGACTCTGGAAGCCACCGTTTTCAACAACGTAAGTGAGAGGTCTCGAATTTACCAGTGCTTCAGCCTCATGTAGCAATGTCACTAACAACTCTTCTTTGGGTGCCCGCTCTTTGAGTGTTACTGCAAGGGCGCTCTTGATCGTTCGTACTAACCGTTCCCAACAGCCACCCATGAACGGAGATGCCGGGGGTATGAAAGACCATTTTATTTTACTATTAGCAGCGAATTGTTCTAGAGATTCTCCATAAAATTCTGCTAGCTGTCGACTTGCCCCAACGAATGCAGTGCCGTTGTCTGATAAGATATTATTGGGTATTCCGCGGCGAGCAATAAAACGCCGCAGGCTGGATATAGCAGAATCAGCAGAAAGAGAAAACACCAAATCAAGATGAACAGCTCTTGTTGTCATACAGGTATAAAGGGCTACATAACGTTTTTCTTTCCGACGACCAATTGATACTTCTATGGGGCCGAAGTAGTCTAAACCCACATTCGTGAAAGGACGGTTATGATGTTCAAGGCGCACTTCTGGTAAATCACCCGTTGGTGGAGTTCTTGGAGTCGCTTTACGTTTCGCGCAAGTTTGACACCCCTTGGACACCTTCTTAATAGTATTTCGACACCTTAAAATTGAATACTGCTGCCTTAATTCGTTATAAACAGTCTCATTAAACCCATGAGCAGCTTTGATGTGATAACTTCGTATGAGTAATTGGACTGAAGGGTGACGACCATCAAGAATAATTGGTGACGAAGTCTCGTATTCTATGCTCTTCATATGCTTTATGCGACTGTCGAGTCGGAGTAGTCCTTCCTCATCTAAAAACGGTGACAGGGAATAGAGTTTGCTCGTTTTTGGTATAGGCTTAGAGTTCCGTAATAAGACCAACTCCTGATGAAAACTGTCTTCTTGCGACTTTCTTAGTATGATTTGTTCAGCTCTTAGAATATCGATAGCATTGGGGAATGTTGTTGTAAACTTTGGTATATTAATTGAATTTTGACATTTATATCGGGTCAAAAACATCAAAAACTTAAACGCGCTTTGGTAAAATCGTACAGTCGAACGTACTAATCTTAACCATTCACTAAAGTGTGATGGTTCTGGAACTACCGGAGAAGGTAAGCTATGATAGTGTGTAAGACCTATCAAAGCATGAGAAGGCTTAAGTTCCTGTGAAATAGGTGGTATATCGCTTGCCGATGGTTCCTTGGGCCATTGATCAATAGGTAACAATAAATAGTCAGGTCCAGCGAACCATCGGTTCCAATCAATTTCGCGATTTGTGAGCCTGGTTGCAAAATCAGCTATGTTTAAAACACCTGGAATATATTTCCAATCTTTTGGGTTGGTGATTTCGATAATTTCACCGATGCGATTTGCGACAAATGGTTTGAATTTCCGCGCGTCGCTACGGATCCAACTTAACACTGTAGTTGAATCTGACCACAAATATATTTCAGTTACATGAACTTCGTGACCTTTGACTATGGCGTTGGCGTATCGAGCTGCAATCAAGGCTGCCTGTAGTTCGAGACGTGGTACTGAAACAGTTTTCAGGGGTGCTAGTCGTGCTTTTCCGCCTATAAGTGTAAGTTTCGTTGAACCATCACAAAATGTAAATCGCCAATAAGCGACACAAGCATAGGCTTGTTCGCTAGCATCAGCCAGCACGTGCAACTGTCTTTCAACTATTTTCAGATCCTGAAATCCACTTCTATACCAACGAGGGACTTTAAGTTTTGAAACTTCAAGTAACTGTTGAGACCAATGCATCCATTTGTCTACAGTACTTGGTTGCAGCTCCGTATCCCAGTCAACACCTGTTCTCCATGTTTGTTGAAATAAAATACGACCTTGTATCACCAATGGAATCAATAAACCTAACGGGTCGTAAAGTGACATTAAGTGAGATAAGATATTTCTCTTAGTTAATTTTTCATATTTAGTGATGAAAGATCCCCGACGAAAACCGAATGTATCGGACCCAGGATACCATTTAAGTCCTAATGTACTCACACTTGCTTCAGGACCTACATCTACACTTTCAGGCAGCTCAGCTCGGAGCTCTGGACGAATGGAAGCGAGCGCTTCCGGAATGTTTGATACCCAGCCACGCATTTCCCAACCAGCTGCATCATGTACTGCCACTATATCAGCTGCGAGCTGTGAAGCCTGGTGTACCTGATCTAAACTTCCTAAGAAATCGTCCATGTAATGGTCACGTATAACAGCCTTGGCTGCAGTTGGATGTGACTCTTGTAATTCTTCGGCGTTACGGTTTTTTATATACAAGGCTATGCACGGGCTACAAGCAGCGCCGAAGATTACAGAAGTCATTCTATATTCCTTTAAATCATCACGGGGATTATCTCTCCATAAATATCTTAGCGCGTTACGATCCTGTTCCCTTATTCTGATCTGTGGGAACATCTCTTTTACATCAGCAGCTAAGGCAACGTGACCTTCGCGGAATCTAAATAAAATATTAACCAACGGCTGTAACAGATCAGGGCCTGATACTAAAAGAGAATTCAGACTAACCCCTGACGTCTTAGCAGCAGCGTCATGGACTACTCTTAATTTCTTTTTTTGCGGGTGTATTACAGGAAAGTGAGGAAGGTACCAGCGGATTGGATTATCAGTAGAATTCTTAAAAGTGTCATGGTACGTATCTCTGGTACATTCCTCTGCATATCCTTTTTCCAACATTCCATGCATGAAAGTAGAATACCCATTTTTAAATTCGGGATCTCTAGCCATACGTTTTTCCAAACTAAGAAATCTCGAGAGCGCGTGAGGATAGCTGTCAGGTATTGCTGGCAGATCCTTACGCCACAATAGACCAACTTCGAAACGACCTGACGTAAGTCGCTTGGCTGTATTTTCAAGAGTTTGTACCGCATGTTTGTGCTCTTCATTTAGATGACCTTCCAACTTCGAAATGCCAATAGAGTCAAGTTGAAAGTACTCTTTTACGAGTTCATCCATTTTTGAATCATTTTGTTGATATTCTACTACATGGTTAACAAAATCAATTGGTTTCGTCCACCTACTAGCTCTCCCATGCAACACCCAACCTAAGGCTGTGCGGCTTGCAACAGGTTGCTTTTTAGTACCAAGCCTAACTTCGTGGCTCATCATTAAATACCAATCTTCAACACCTATAAGAACCTTAGGTGTTGCGTCATAGTGCACGAGGTATTCCGCCAAATCCGTCAGGTAAGTATAATGTCTAATATCATCTTGACATATATTTTGTGTATACAATGAAAGCGAATCAATGGCTTTAGCATTGCTAACGGAAAATACTTCGGTACCTTGTTTACCTTTAATAGAAAATTGTACGTACTGAATAGGCTTGAAAGATGACATACCAGCAACGCCGTCTACCCTGATCGAGCCCGAGGGTCCCGAAGCTCCAATGTGACGAGCGACCTCAGAATCGATCAAGGTTGCCGTAGAGCCGTCGTCAAGCAAGGCAAACGTATCGTACTTTCCGTTAGGTCCGCTCACTTCAACGGGAACGATCTTTAAAAACACGCGAGACTGATCAGGTAAATTCGTATTAGTAGATAATGATTCAGTGATATTTGAGATTACCACGGTTGGATTTTTATCATTATTTTGAATTTTTATGTTACAGGATGTAGCAGCAGGTGGAGTGCTATCAACAACGTGTGACATCGGAGGCGGTGGCGGCGGGTGCAGCAGTGGATTATGAAATTTATCGCAACCATCAATACCGCAGCGAATTATTTTGCACGTTTTCCAGCGGTGTGCTTTAGCCTTAAGACACTTATAACAAATTTTAGCGTCCCGCAACCAACGCCACTTGTCATCAAAGGTAAGTGCTTTGAAATCATTACAATCGATAAGTTTATGTTTGTTTTTACAGAATCGACACAATTCGCTAATGTTACTGTTTTGAAAAGTCACAGCATGTACATGTTGTTTTTGATGTATATAATTATTTACAGGTGCTGTATTTGGTCGCCTAGCATAATCAGAAACTAAGCCAAATCGATTGTGTTTGTCAGCTTCTATGTCAAGAAATTGTGATAAAAGTTGCAGTTTCGGAATTGAGATGTCGCACCGGTACGCATACTCCTTCCATTGACTATAGAGTATTGGAGTCAACTTACTTAAAATAGTGTGGAATATCTCGATCGAAAATAAATAATCTTTTTGACCTAAACTATTTATAACAGCGATGCAGTTGCGCAGCCTACATGCGAAGGAATTGAGATCTTTTAAATCGTAACTTATCTTTGGTAGACTGCGGACCAGTGCGATTTCATGCAACACGATGGTCTCAGGAAGCGCAAAGGTTTGCTCCAGCATGTTCATAACTTCGTCGGGCGTGTCGGCTGTGTATAGTAAGGACGATACACTTTCCAATGCACGACCATGAAGAGCGCAACGTAAGCGAGCAAGATTCTCTGTGGGCGAAAATAAATTTTGAGTATCTAAGTAAGTACGCTTAAACATAAGCCATTCGGTAGTTTTTCCGCTAAACGGAATTAATTCGACAAATTTCGAAGTACATCTATGACTCGAAGGTACGGCATTGTAAGATGACTGTTTTTGTACATAGTCTTTGCCCAATTGATTTGTCAAACATGAATGTGGCATGTTTTGTGATAACACGGCATTGTTTGTCACTGATGGGTTCATTGTGACAGAAGGTTGACGAAAATGAGCATTTTTATGTTTTTCAGTGCGTGATGGCAAACTATTTTGGGGCACAATGTTAGGCACATTACCATCTCGTAAAGAAATGTTGCTATTATATACAATTGAATGACATTGAGTAAGTGAATTATTTACATCCTTATGAGAAAAATTGGATACGGTGTTGTGCGGCTGCATGATAGTAGAGTTTTGTATGAATTCTTCATCATTAGGTGCAGTCCCACAAGTATCCGTGATGGGTTCTTGATGGTAATTATGAACATCGCTTACCCAGGATGCAGTACGAGAGGAAACACGACTAACCGATCGACGTGCATCGACTTCTAAGGCGGCTAGTTGAGCTTTCATCTCCAATTCTTCAACTTGTTTTTGTTGTAAACAAAGCTTACGTTCGCGTTCCAGCTGTTGTCGGGCTACCTGTGCCTCCACGGCCAATCTACGCGCCCTGACTGTGGACGTTGTCCGTGAAGACGACCCTGACACTTGCGACCTGAAACTTATGTGCGAATTAGGATGTCCGACGGTTATTGCGTAATTTTCGCGAGGTGAATGTGGTTGTGCTTCCGTCTCCAAATGTTGTGCTGTGGGTACAGGAGCGCCGACCGCGACGTAGTCCATGACCGGGGACTGATCGACCTCACCTACAACGGGTACGTTCAAAGTCGAAGGAACCTCGCCAAAATTTCGCAATTCGTCTGCCCCACGCTTGGCAGATGACCTGGTTAGCATTTTTAATTATTTACCGGTAGAAGGACCAAAATGTAAGTGATTAAAAGGGAAATATTTGCTAAATAGGGAGAGCAATGACATCTGTTTATTTTTCCATAAATGTACGTATCAAAAACATAGCATAGTTAATAAAGGTATAAAAGAGTTTGCAACAAGGACTATTAAATTTTTTAAGGTAGTGAATTGTTAATTTGGTTCAATTAAATCAAAACTAATATGTTACATCGTTATTCTATATGGAATTTTGAAATTATATATTTTTTAAACTATATTTTTCGAAACATCATATTTTTGTGATACTTTGACGAGTATGATTTTATCATTATAAAAATTGACGCATTTAGGGCTTCGAGGAGTCAAATCTTCATTTAGCTCCGTACGCAGATAATTGAGTATTTATATGGACACTTTGTAATTTTACAAAATTCTGTAGAGGAGAGAAGAAAGGTGTCCAGCAGGCGTAGCACGAACCGTGGATTAAACGGGATAAGAGACAAATAACATGTTTCTTCTCGCTCTCTCATATCACGATGAAGCGAGACGGGACGAGGGTTAGTCACTTTCTCTGCTATAGTTCACGCGCCGTGTTGATCACAGAAGATATAATAGTACTTCGTACAGCACGGCCACTCACCTCCCCGCACTCATTTCAAATACCCCACCCCGCACTTCGTTGTAGACATCACTGACACATAAACAAGGGCGCGCGCGATCGCTCGAATGCGGCGACACTTCACGTTCAACGAGTAGACGCGAGCGCCGGCCGTTATCAGAGATAGCGCTATGCGGATAAAAGAGAAGACAGTCGCTGCACATCTCGCGTCATTTCGATTGATAACTCAGCCCTACTAGATTCCACGCACACATTTGCGCGTGTACAAAAGTCATTTGCTTAAGTAGTAGTAAAAGATAATTGATTTGCGAACGTTGTATGGAGTGTCCGGGCCTTCTGATGAAGGACTTCGATATTTGGTGTAACTGAAAAAAGTAAGTTCATATAGGTATTTATATGCAATTATATGGAACATTCACATTATGACAATTCTGTAAAATATTCTTACCGTTGTGGTTTCGTCAGGGAATTGAAAATATGTATAGGTAAGTCTTAGGTAAGTATTTTTTTTTCAAGAACAGCAGTTTTTATTTCAATATATCATGCACTCTAATCGTCGTCGATAAATAATCATAAATGTCAACAGTGATCGGCGGAAATGTTTGCTCATCTCCTTATCACATCGTATCTTATCAAAGTAACGTCACCGGCTTGGATATGCTCGCTGTTTCAACAAAATTTCCAGATGGCGGTTGTATCTAAGTATTTTGACGGTTCATCGTGATAAAATGCTTTATCATATCCTCTTTTTGGTGTTCATGCTAGGGGGGGCTGGGTATTTGATGAAAAGTTTTTGTGGCAAAAGTGTTGATGTAGAACACACGAAACCAGTCTAAAAATGTTGAAAACGGTGCGGTGAACGGTGTAAAATGTATAAAATTTGTTTTACCCAATGTAACAGAGGTTCACACCACTGTAAAAATAAAGGATATAGGTGTTGACCTTGTGGACACCACAGTATTTCTTGGGATCACACTTGATTCTAAGCTGCAATGGGGCCCACATATAGATAAATTGTCAAAGAGACTTAGTTCTGCAGCTCACGCTGTATGGAAAATACGTCAGTTGACTGATGTTGATACAGCAAGACTTGTATATTTTTCTTACTTTCATAGTTTGATGTCATATGGCATTTTGTTGTGGGGAAATGCTGCCGACATTCAGATCGTTTTTGTGCTCCAGAAAAGGGCTATTCGAGCTATCTATAACCTTAAAATGAGAGATTCTTTGCGAGAAAAGTTTAAAAAAATTGGTATTATGACAGTAGCGTCGCAATATATTTATGAGAATCTAATATATGTTCGTAAAAATATTAATTTGTTTTGTAAAAATAGTGATATTCATTCAGTTAATACTAGACAAAGGAATATGTTAGCTTTACCAAATACCAGGCTCCAAAAAATCAATAATTCTTTTAGAGGCCTGTGTATACGTGTCTACAATAAAATCCCAAGTTGTATACAAGAACTCAGCTTAAACAAATTTAAAGTTGCAATCAAAGATGTACTTATTAAAAAAGCATATTATAAAGTGTCTGATTACATGACGGACAAAAAAGCTTGGGTTTGAACTCTCATTTCTAATATTTAACAATGTACTGCGTTTTGTTTCAAAGAAACATTCAGTGAGAGCAATTTATAAGTTCACGCACTTCTCTCAGAAATAGCTTATATAATGTGAATTAACACATCTCTTCTTGTAATGGAAGTTGAGCTCAAACTTTTGCTTTGAGGTCAGCTTTTTTTTGCGATTTCAAAGTTAGTCCCATAGTGAAAGTTGTTCAGTTTGCTTGTCTGAACAAGCACACAAAATTTTTTTGGTAATTAAAAAATAAACTTGTATATTAAAGTCGGTACGGAACGATGATCTCTTATAAAGTCTTAAAATTTGACATCGACTTCAATTTAGAAGTGTGATGTTGTCAGTACCTATTCTTATGTTATTTTTACCTTTTCGGTGTTTTTGAAGTCAGGTTTTATTTTTGTGTAATTATGATTGCGATGTTTTGGGTTCCCAATGAACATCTCTATAATAAAGTTCTAGGAATTTTAAAATTCGCACTTCACTCCACTCTATTTTGTCTTCTTCTTTTTTACTTGGTGGCGTTTCCCTTTTGGATTTAGCCAGAATCGAGTTTTTTACTCAGTTTTCTATTTTGTCTACACGTGCGGTTGGGTCGGGCGCTAGCTGTCAACTAAATGCATGCGAATGTGTAAACAGTAAGTTCGTGTTCGCCATTCGTGCCCTTTGATTCGCGTCCAAAAAACCGCTCCCAACGCGAACTCACGAATCGCGAGGCGAATGGGCGAGGCGAATAGCGAACTTACTGTTTACACATGCGTGTTCGTTATTCGCCTCGCGATTCGCGCGAATGTGTAAACGCGCTATTTCACGCGAATCGAGTGACGAATAGCGAGGCGAATAACGAACACGCATATGTAAACAGCTAGTTCGTTATTCGCCTCGCTATTCGCCTCGCGATTCGCGCGAATGTGTAAACGCGGTGTTAGCTCGTAACTTGACAGCGGGGGAGTTCCCCTTACGGGGTATGCAGACTAGTTATCTTCGTTTTGCACTGAGAGACTGGGCCCTTGATTGCCAAGGAAACGTCAGCATCGTAAGCTCGCAAATTATCGTTCCGCGTGGCCAACTGGAGCGCGTTCAGAGCCTTCGCGTGAAGTACAACTTTTCGCTCTAACCCCGTTCAATGCCTTCGAGCGTCTCGCGCGGGTGAAACAAAACAACCGGCCCGTTCAAGACCTTAAGGCGCCTCCAGACTCACGCCGCGAACCCCCGATAACACCCGAGAAGCGTGAATGTGATGGGTTTCTCGACTTCTCGTTCTCGGGCTCGCCTGTTCTCCGATCGGTGTCGGTTTTTTTGCCCGCTTCAAAGGGTTTCTCGGGCGAGAAAAGAGAACACTATCACATTCTCGTTTGTTCTCAGTGCGACTGCGACCGTGGCGTAGATCGCATGTTATCTCGTGCCAATTATTCTATAAAAAATATACTTTGTGGTGTCTGATGCATATCAGTATCATTTAGATAGCTTCACAGTTATTGTATTTGTATATACTCTTTCATTTAACATAGTCTCTCATCTGTGCTATCAGTGCTTAACAAAATAATTTGTGATAAATATCATTAAGGAAATAATTTAAATTCACAAAGATTTTAATTGTTTTGAGATATTTCGTTAGTCTTTTTAGTTCAGTAATTTTAGACATACGAGTAAAAAATGTGGAAAAATGAAACAGAGTTAAAGTTTAAATAATATTTTCACACAGAGTCCATTTTGTGGGAAGCAAAACGTTTTCTATAAAAAGTACTTTGTCAATAACCACCACAGAACACAGAAAGAGGTTAGAAGGGCTATGTGGGCGGGGCACGCGTAGCCACAACTATGACTAAATGCTCATACTTGTGGCCCCGCAACGCGAACGCGTTGTTTAATCACTGACGGACAACAACAGTGAGTGTATCGTGAAGCGCGGCGCTATAAATATAAAAAAATGCCTTCTTGTGCTATAATTACTTGTAAAACAAGAAGTCAGGTATCAAGTGTAGCTAAAGAAGGAATTTCTTTTCATCGGTAAGTAGTAAATTGATCATAATGACCATATTCCATAGATCATAATGTCAAAATCCACCAAAACTGATCATAACGATAAGTTACATAATATTTTTCTAAAAAATATACATTACCGGCAATGTACGCACGCGATTTTTGCCATATTACTTAGAGCGCGTAATGTAGTACACTGCTTTCGGTAGTGACGCATTTGGCTTAATGAGCATTAACGCAGTAGTCGCAGTACAAGGGATAGTGCCGTGCTAATCAAAAAACGCACGCATTACATTTTATCGATAAATGTATATTTTAAAATATTTGTATTAAGTAAAAATTACATATTATTTGTCACTTAAAATGCCATAATAATAATTATTACTTTTCGAATACAGAATGTTTGGCGAAGCTAACACCTATCCTTTCTAACATCCTATTCATATAAGTACGGCGATGTAATCAAAGATTAAAATTGTAAAATTAATTTTAATTTTCACGATACAATTAGTTCGATTAGTAAAAAAATTATGGGCAAATTCTAATTTTACAACTTAGAATTTTTAATATCACCATAATATTTATATGACTATTTTAGCATAGGTAGGTGGCCAGCTTCTTATATCATGAATACTAGACACGCCGTTAGGACGCCGCGCCGCCGTGGTAAAGTGGTCAGTAACGGAGCTTAACATCAAGCAGTCCAGATTCAAATCCTGGCGGGAACAAATGTTTGTGTTAGTCTTGTTCTTATTCCTACGTTAGTTTGTGTAATAAGCACCAACATTTGTTCACGAGGCTGTTGGTGGTTTTTGTATTGATTTATTTATTTGAAATATATTTTACTATCAATTATACCCTTTTAGTAACTGTTTTTGGACATATAATTTTAGTTTTCCTAAAGATCCGGATATACGTAAAAAGTGGATTGACGCAACAGGTAGAGAAGAATGGATTCCTACTAAGTCAAGCACCATTTGCTCAAAACATTTCAGTGAAAATGATTTGATATAAAAAAATCTGGGAACAAGTATTTAAAAAGCAGTGTAATACCACATGAAAAAGTCGTGTATTTGTATTCTGCAGTATGTATTATAATTTTTTAATGATATCAAATAATGATTGCAATATCAGTAAGCCAACTCTTTTATGTTTAAGATAAATGATGCGAGAAGTTCTACTTCGTCGTTAATCAAAGAGAAATTAAACAATGGTAAATCACAAAAACGTAGTCTTACAGAAGCGAGAAATAACATAAACGATAATGATTTAACAAAACGGATGAGACAGGTAAAGCTATGTTTATGAATATTATGTAAAATATGTAGCGTAAAGTTTTAAGAAAATACATTACAGGTACTTGATTTATTCTAGGACATTTTTGATTCTATAACATCAACCTCTTTGATAATAAAAGACAGTCCCAAAAAAATCTTACAGGTAAAAATAACGACAACATAAAAATTTATTTAAAATGTAATAGTCAATTAATAAATCCGTAATTATTTTCAGTTCAATGTACTGTCAAGTAATAGCTCAAATGCATCAACACCCAGGAAAAAAAATTAAAAAAATACTTGTTTCTAAAGAGACTGTTATAAAACGACAAAAAAAATAATTAAAAAAATACAAGCACAAAATCGACGTTTGAAAAAAAAGTATACAAAATGGAAGATATTATTAACGATTTATAGAAAAAGTTTGCATTAAGACATGAAGATTTGAGTACTTTATATTTACTTTACAAATATTTACTTCTCCATCCAACCAAAATATCCTAACAACTAAACTACCGCACGTCCGTTTATCAGATTATCCATTCTAGTTTATGCTTTCGGACCGGTGCATTATAGTATTATAGTTTTTCTTTTATTTTACGTCTAACCTACAACATTTTTGAGCAAAAAACTTGAATATTATTAATTATAAACGTATAAAGAAAGTAATAATTACTTTTTGGTTTTCTAAATATTTCAAATGGTTAAATAGCTGGCAATATTTAATATCAATAACTATTCATTGATGTCAATCACTAAAATAATGTTATTTGTACACGCGGCTCTTAACGACAGTGAATTTCTGTGAATGAGGAGCCCAGTGAGCGTTGTGATTGGTTCAGCCCGATTTCGCGCGACTTTGCATGGGCGGTGCAAGGAAAAGAAGTGGGAACAAAACTGGCGACAGCGGTTCCCGTACAAACGGTGCATGATTGCCTTTCTAACCTCTTTCTGTGTTCTGTGATAACCACCATCGTTTGAGCCTTTTTTTTCTTAATATTATTTTTAATTTTCGTGTTAACGAGATTATAATCTAGCACTGTCGTCCATTCCGGATCACGACCGAGAATGTAAATGAGAATGAATGAATGAATTAAAATTTTTATTTACATGCAGAAACAAGACACACAGCGCATACAGAAAAAAAACAATAAAATAATCAGACACTGAGGGGATTACAGGATACATTATAATAACATACCAAAGTGGAGTGTCTCACAACTGCATGGAAAAGGGAAACCAGTTCGGTATAAAGCCAGACGGAAATCTGGCACCGTTTTTCAACTGGCACCAAATACTCAAACCGACAAAGGCCGCCTGCAAGTACAGATCGGTAGGGTTATTTTTAGAATGTGATCAGGCATGGATATTCTTAGAAATATGTTCAGAGTAACATATATTTTTTTAACTACGGTATATTAAACAGGTTTTGCTTAAAAAAATAGTTTTAAGTGGGGCTCGATGAGCTCAGCTCAGAGTTGTCAACCTCTTAATACCACTTTTATTCTGAAATTAAACATTGCTGCATTTAGCTATTAGTCTCTTTAGTCGCACTGTAAGTAGATACAAAGAGGAGGAAAAAAAAGTTGTATATTTTATCGCTTTTAAAATATCAGTATTCTGAAAATAACCATATGTGACACAAAAGATATAACATATTCTGAATTCCCGGTTTTCATTCAGTTTTCACCATCAGATAATTTTCATTTCCATTGGGAAGACGATAATAACGTGGGAAAAGCTGCGTGATAGTAGATATTATAAAAATGACATAGCTATGTTCACATTTTCATACTCTCGTTGTGAATTCAAAAGGATTTCTTTTTAATGTATTTTAAAGGTGTGAATGGATTTAATATGCCTTATAGTCCCTGAGTGAGAAGATCCCTGAGTGTGGATACCTTTTCGGTTCTCGCGCAAGTTCTCGGCGAGACTTCTCGCCGATACTTCTCGCGTGAGTCTGAAGCCGGTATTAGAGTGTCAGAGCGAGTTACAACCGAACAACCATCAAGGGCGCATTCCAAGCCTACACTCCAAACACTCCGAGTTTTTTTTGTCTTGCTCTAAGGTGTGGAACGACTCAAGTTGTTTTTATAACCTCAAATATTGACATTACATACAATTGTATTTATAAATTATTGTAAATATATTTTTCACGTAATGTTAAAAGTAAAATTAGGAATAATTAGAAAATATAAAATTGCTTTTTTGTTTACCAGCAACCCTTTGGATCAAAACATCACCATCTAAATCATAATGGGGAGTTCCGTCACTACTTAAAACTAATTGGAAGTCTTCCATTTCGCAAGTCATACAAGTCACACACAATAATGAATACTTAATAAATGAAGCTTTTAGATAAATAAGGTAAATTAAAGTAAACTAGTGTGCTTTTTTAAGATTTGACATGATGATGATGATGACACAACTTTAACTTAATTAACCTATCTATCCACTAACGTGACGTTTTAAACGTCAGAGTGTTTTTTAACCATCAAAATTGATCGTCAAAAAGTTGCGACTCTCGGAGGCTCGGAACGGGGTAATTGTGACAGCCAAACGTCATGCCGAAAGGTACGGAACGGCTTTAGAGTAAAAAGTTGTAGGCTTGGAACGCGCCCCAGATGGTTGTAAAACGCTCTGACGTTTATTACTGAAATAATCTTACGTGATTGGATGATATTGGGGGCCATAGTCTAACATGTCATCTGATAGAAAGCGAGAGAAATAACAATTCATGTGAAAGAGGGAGATAAAAGATTTGGTTCGTTGGTGGAAGCTCTGAACGCGCTCCTTTGGTATTAGCGCGATATCCCATTCACACCACTCTCATCGCTCTATGTATAAGCTCATTCGGAAGTTTCGGAACGCACTCACTACATAAGCACAGATTAGAGAGTATGTACAGAAGAAAAGCTACCTTAAGGGGTTCCGAGACGGTCATGCGGCTTGAAACAAGCACGTAACTAATCTTGTTTTGCTTGATCAAGCAGAGCGTGGTGCGCGTCAAGTCGCTTGAGCAAACTAGAAGCACTTTAATTTATTTCGTAACCGATCGTCCGCTTAGATGGTCGAGCAGTACAAAGCGCTATTAGCTCTTACATTAGCATTAAGTTTAAACAAAAAGAACCTTTTTGGGTGTCAATTATTTTTATCATAGTAAAATGGTAATTTCACTTCCCAAAGGTCTGGCGCGTCTTGATACAATGATATCAATAATAATAGAAATGCTTTTTCGTTCTGTTGCTCATTATTATAATTTTTTTTGCTGTCGCCTGGCAAAGAGTCGTCCGCCATGATTGCTTGCTAACCAGCGGCTGAGCTATGCTTGATCAAGCATAGCTCAGTCGGTTTGGTCGGTTCGGTCGCCCAGGTTCGGCCTCATATGGAATACTGTTCTCATCTTTGGGCTGGGACACCCCAATACCAGCTTCTCCCACTGGACCACATTCAACGGAGAGCGATTCGAATCGTCGACTGCCTGGAAATATCAAATCGGCTTGATACTTTGGCGCTGCGTAGAGATGTCGCATCGCTATGCATCTTCTATCGCGAACCTGCCCCCCTAGACAAGATGTCTTTCGATAATCGCTAAATGGACAATGTATGAGATTTGACAATTGCGCTCGAAAGCTAAGCGAGGGCTTATGTCAAATCCCATATATTTTCCTACTAGCGATTGCGTTAGCGATCATCGAAATGCATCTTGTCTAGGGGGGCTGGGCGACCGAACCGACCGAACCGACTGAGCTATGCTTGATCAAGCATAGCTCAGTCGGTTCGGTCGGTTCGGTCGCCCAGGTTCGACCTCATATGGAATACTGTTCTCATCTTTGGGCTGGGACACCCCAATACCAGCTTCCCCCACTGGACCGCATTCAACGGAGAGCGACTCGAATCGTCGACTGCCTGGAAATGTCAAATCGGCTTGATACTTTGGCGCTGCGTAGAGATGTCGCATCGCTATGCATCTTCTATCGCATTTATCACGGGGAATGCTCCGAGGAATTGTTCGGACTTATACCTGCCGCCTCTTTCCGCCATCGTTCCACACGACAAAAAATCCATGCCCATCACTTAGATGGTTGGCAGTCCACAACTGTGCGATTCTCCCGAAGCTTCTTGCCTCGCACAGTCAAAACGAATTGTCGCCAGCGGTTTTTCCGGACCGATACGACCTTCAAACTTTCAAAAAAAGAGCGTATTCCTTCCTCAAAGGCCGGCAACGCACTTGTAACTCTTCTGGGGTTGTGGGTGTTCATGGGCGACGGTCATCACTTACCATCAAGTGATACGTATGCTCGTTTGCCCCCTATACCATAAAAAAAAATAAGCCGGTCACGAACATTAACAAGTATTAACTGATCAATTAATAAATACAAAGTAAATTACGAAGTGATCAACAAGTAGTATCAAGCCGTCGCGTCAAGCAAAAAATATAAAATCACATCAAGCACGGGCAAGCACGTTAATGCTTGACTCAAGCATCAAGCAAGCTTTGTAAACGTTCAAGCATGCTTGCCTCAAGCAAAAATCTACGTGCTTGTTTCAAGCCGCTTGACCGTCTCGGAACCCCTTTACGTAGTACAAAGAGAATAGTAATACTACGGGAACGGGGAACGTAGTATCTCTATGTAGTCTGTGCTACCTACGAAATTGTTGATTGGAACAGTAATATATATTTTGCCATAAAAGAGGATCAAAAAAAAAAAAAAAAACAGTAATATAATTTGTGGATTGGATATTGATTGGTGCCAGTGTTGCCACCTTGGTGGTTTTGTCACCAGATCTGGTGGTTTTTCAAGACCTTTAGCGATATTTTTTCATCATTTAGCGTATTTTTTTTTTTTAGTGGTTTTTAGCGGTTTTCTGGAATGTAATCTGACAACACTTCTTCGAGAAGAAAATTTCCTACTGTTCCGAATAGACACGAAAATCTATACAAAGTTATAAGCTTAAAGTCTATGAATGCTCCCACTTTACATTACAGAACAGCAGTTTCGTTTCCTGTAGGTATTGATCATTTTCTCCATAGACTTAAAATATAATATACTGTCGTATAGATATAGACCAACTGACAGTGCAAGCATGTATATAGTCTTATGAAGTTCTCTAGTTCTAGAGTTTGAAAGAGACAGTGCATTTAGCTACTTTTTAACCGATTTTAAAGGACAGATCAGCCACATTGGATATTGGAATTCAGCCACATAGTATTGGAATTGACAATTCAAATATTTTGGTCTCATTTTATAATGAGCTGTCAGTACGTCTATACGCCAGTATATTCTAAGTCTATGGCTTTCTCCGGTTCCAAGGCAACGGATGATTTAAAAATGCATCGGACTAAATGTACTGAAGTTATTAAAATGTCTTGACACCCCATTTCGTTGATGAACCAATAAAAGATAAGAGGACAGTTTTGCTTAGCTATTGTTTAACTACATTACATACTTTATTAGTATTTTATTTAAATTTAAAAAAAGTTAGCGGAATTTGGTGTTTTTTTTTCTTGTCCACATTTTAAGAAACTGGCGACATTTTAATGTAGATCTGGCGCCCTAACATATTTCAAGGTGGCAACACTGATTGGTGCGATTCCGCGGATTATGGGTTGGTAAGGACGGTTATGTAAGATCAGTAGAGCTTAAACTAAAAAATGGTAAAATGACTACTAGAGCCATTAATAAAATTGCAGTCTTACCCCTTTATGATTAAATGTCGGGGGGAGTTATGTTACAATAAAACCTTATATGCTTTATAGCTATGATCTGTCATGTCATGATCGTATGATTTTTCCTTGTTGTTGTCAAAAATGTTTTTATCACAATAAAACTATTAAATTTAAAATAATTGATTTGTTATTTTTATCTTTGCAGAAGGTATTGCTTCATTGGGAGAGTGGTTAAGTATCAATGGCCTTACTCTTTCCCCAAAAAAGAGCTCTATTATGATTTTTACCAGAAAGCGGCTTAAACCCCGTATAGACATTTTTGTGGATGAAATCAGAATTCCAGTCACTGAAAAAATAAAGTTTCTAGGGGTAATTTTAGATGGTAAACTTTCTTTTGTTTCTCATCTTGAGTATATTACTGCAAAGTGTGAGAAAAATCTAAATTTATTGAGATGTCTAGCTGGAGTTTGGTGGGGTGCCCATCCCTATTATTTAAAGCTGCTGTATAATGCTATCATCCGTAGCGTACTTGATTATGCTTCCTTCCTATTGGAACCGGCTTCCCGTAAACTGCTGCTCAGAGTGGATGGTATTCAGGCTAGGGCATTGCGAATCATCTGTGGTGCAATGCGTTCTTCTCCAATTAACGCTTTGCAAGTAGAGTGTGTTGAACCACCTCTGGATTTAAGGCGTCAGTTTTTGTCTGACAAATTTCTATATAGATGTCTTTTGACTAAATCCCATCCAATTCTTCCCAAACTGCAGTTACTTTCCAGGTTCACCACCACTCTTGCATTCTGGTCACATAAAAAAGTCCCCTGTTTAGTTAAAAGTTATCAACATTTACAACAGTTAAAATATCCAGTGAGCAGGATGAATAAAATTCCGGTTTTTGAATTTGACTATAAAGTGCTTTTGTTTAAACCTGCAGTTTGCCTGTCATTGGGCTTAGTTAAAGGGGACATCATGACTTCCAAAAATTTTTTTAAGGTCAAGGATTCAGTACTGGGCAGGGTGGAATTATTTGTATTCCGACGCCTCTAAAGAAAGTTCTTTAGGGTGTGTAGGTGTTGGTGTGTATCATGAAAACTATGATATTATTCAAAAAATTAGGTGTCCTCCAGAGACCACTGTATTCACAGGTGAATGCAGAGGGCTGCTGGAATCAGTGAAGTATATTTTGTTATTTAAATTGCAAAGATCAGTAATATTTTCTGATTGTCTAAGTGCTTTAAAGTTACTGGAGAGTAATCCATTTAAAAAATGTCACAGAAATGAGCTGATATTGGAATGCAAAGAATTGCTCTTTCAATGTTCTCAAATTGGCTACATTGTGGAACTCGCATGGATTCCTAGTCATAGTGGTATATATGGCAATGAGAGGGCAGATGTTGCTGCTAAACAAGCCATCACATGTGGGGACAAGGTGCCTTTCAAAATTTATCCTCTGGACCTGTTATCTTTACCTCCTGAATCTTTAAAGGCAAAATGGACTCAAAGGTGGGCAAACAGTAGTAAATCCAAGGGCTCTTACTATGCCAAACTCCAACCTGAAGTACCAAGTAGGCCATGGTTTTTCAAGATATGGACTGGACGAAAACTTTCATCTATTATCACTAGACTTCGTCTTGGTCATTGCTGTCTTCCATATCATCTTAAAAAATTACGAATTCTGGACTCGTCGCTTTGCGAGTGTGGATTGGGAGAAGCAGATGTCAATCATATATTTTTTGTATGCAAAAAATATAATCATAAGAGTTTTTTCGAAACCCTAGTTCACTGCAAATATCCATTACCTACTAGTATTGATATCATATTGTCTAGAGTAGACTCTTCATCAATAAAAGTAATATCTTCCTTTATTACTAGTAATGATATTAACATTTAAGATTACTTGTGTATTTATTTCATGAGAATTGTTTTTTTTTTTGTGGTTAATTTTTGGTTACATAATTTAATGTAAATATGTATATTGTGTATGAATATGTAGTTGTAGATAGCATAATCCATATTTTCCCTTTGTTTCAGGCTGGAGCCCCTATTCTGATAAATCGCGGTCGAAATTTTGACTATTCTAAAAAGCTGACGTGATGCTGGCAAAATGTTTTTGTAACAAAAACCATTGCCATCAATAAATTAACTTAACTTAACACACGTGTTCAATTGGAAATCGCGATATTTCGAAGTATTTGGTTGTGAAACCTTAGGATTGTGTTGTTTATGTGTGCTTTGCTTATTATTTGTTGTGTTCGTTTCGTGTTTGTCCAGTGTCTCCGCTTATTTGTAAGTATTTAACTTATTCATATGGAAACCGACGAACCCCCTGATGGGGGGGGTATAAACACTAATCGCCATGATCTCCGTAGAGCTACAAAGCGTCCTTCTGACCTAGAAACAGTATCTGAGCCACAAAATAAAAAAACATCAACCCCCGCGGCTTCAACTCAGAGTACATACACTAAACCTGAATATTTAACCTCGAAACTAAAATATTCAGAACGTGATGCCGGCCCTTTTCTAGTCCACATTTCACGCGATGAAGCCGATCAGGCTTCTGGTTTATCAATCAAATTATTAAAACTCGCTCAACAGTTACATAAGAATGCAGTCTCAGGCATGGTCCGGGACGGAATAAAATCTTCTGGGCGTAATAGGGCTACTATTGAATTTAAATCAGCAGATTTAGCCAATAAATTTTTAGAAATGGATATCGCGAAAAATCAAGGTTATACTGCTACTATTCCTCGTTTCCACATTACACGCAGTGGCATTGTCAGAGATATCCCCTCAGATTGGTCAATGGAGGAGCTAGTTGAATCACTAGACTGTCTAGATAATACAGAAATTATTAAAGCTCGACGTCTAAATAGGAAAACAATTAAGGATGAAGGTATAGTTGAATGGATCCCCACCCGAACGGTTGTTTTAACCTTCCTAGGTCAGAAGCTACCAGAGAAAGTGTTCTGTTTCCATACTTCTTTGCCAGTCTCAACATACCAACTGCCTACGATCCAATGCAATGCCTGCTGTCGCTTCGGCCACATTAAGTCACAGTGCCGCTCTAAGCCGCGTTGTTATCGCTGTGCCCAGCCTCATATAGGAGAGACATGTAACGTCTCAGAGGAGATTTCAACATGCCTCTTCTGCTCTGGTACTCATTACGCCTCAAACCCAAACTGTCCTGAACATGCTCGACAGAAAATGGTCAAACTGGTGATGTCTGAAGAGAACATATCTTACTCAGAAGCATCTCTCCGCTTTAGACCAGTAAGGAGATCATACGCTGATACTGCCAGGGATTCAACTCATCCGCCCCCCTTTTCCCCAACTCAATCAAGAGTAGAACCTTCTACATCTCAGCCCCAAAGGTCATACACAAAAACTGTGTACATTAACAATTCTCAACGAAAACCCTCTTCCAATGGTTATGATGTTTCAGCTCATAATGACATCACTAGTATGCCCTTATCCTCTCAACCCAATGGATGTGCCATGGGGTCGAACTCCCCCAGTCCTAATGATAATACCTCTCTATTACTTATTAAATTATTAATTAGTTTTATATCCAAATTTAGCGATACCCTACCGCCCAATGTCTCATCTATGCTAAACCAACTGATCCCCTTCTTGCCACAACTCAATGGACCATACGATCCTACAATGGAACTGCCGTAGCATTAGACAAAAAAAGTCAGAAATCATTTTTATTATCAATAAATACAAGATATCCATTCTAGCTATTTCTGAGACATGGCTTAAACAGGGAACCATTTTTAGGCTCCCGGGATACTCATGTCTTCGTGATGACAGTTCTGATGGGTGGGGTGGCTCAGCCATCCTGATTAAACAACCTATTCCCTTCCTCCATATCCCTATTCCACCACATTCAGATGGGTTATATATAGTTGCTATTAAGGCCTTTAACATCTCCATTTTTTCAGTTTATATTCCACATCCCAACCCCTCCCTGTTGACTGAACTAGGATCTATTTTGTCTCAAACTTCTGGCCCATTATTAATATTGGGAGACTTTAACTGTCACAATACTATATGGGGTTCTTCCCTATCTGACACCAACTCTTTTGCCTTATTAGACATCCTCGATCATCACAATTTATGTGTTATCAATGATGGGTCTCCCACAAGGAGAACATCCCCCCTTCAAAACACGAGCGCAGTTGACCTCTCTTTAGCCTCTGCAAATATATCATCATCTCTCAACTGGCAAGTTCTACAAAGCAGCCACGGCAGTGACCATTTCCCAATTTTAATCTCCCTTATTACGCATCCTTATAATTTACCAAAAATTGCTCCCATCCTAATGTATCGGCTACAAAGAGCAAATTGGGAATTATTTTCCCTAGAGACAGAATATGCAATTAACAATCTTCCAACAGTCAATAGATCAAACTACTTAAATCTATACCCTAATTTCGTGTCTATCCTTCTCGCTGCAGCAGATTCTAGCATTCCATTGAAAAATTCTGCTCAAGACAAAATGCCATCTCCCCCCTGGTGGGATTCTGAGTGCACTAGTGCTATTCAACAGCGAAAAGAGGCTGAACGCAAATACATGACCCAAATGAATCTTGACAACTACCTGATATTACAAAGAACTAATGCATCTGTAAGGAAAACACTTAACAGTAAAAAACGTGATGGCTGGTCAAAATTCTGCGAAAATCTATCTCCCCGCACTCCTGCTTCCAAAATCTGGCAGAATTTAAAAAGATTCCGCAACTCATTTATAGACTCCAACAGTAATTCATCATATAACACATCACTCTGGTTAGAAGATTTTTTAGATAAACTTGCTCCTCCTTTTGTCCCAGTTGAGAATCATGCTCCTAATAATTACCTTGACTACCCTCCCACTGATAAATTTAATGATCCTTTCACCATGGACGAACTGACAAATGTTCTGAATAATGTTAGTGATTCTACCCCAGGGTCAGATGGCATCCCCTACTCCTTTATTAAAAAATGCAGCAACTGTGCCAAATCTTTTTTACTGGATATTTTTAATTGTATTTTTATGACAGGCCAAGTTCCAGAATCATGGAAACATCAAATCATAATTCCAATTTTAAAACCCCATAAAAACCCTTTAGACCCTTTATCATATAGACCAATTGCCCTCTCATCAGTTTTATCGAAAATAATGGAACATCTTATAAAAAATAGACTAGAATGGATACTTGAAAACAGAGGTCTTCTATCAAAAACGCAATTTGGCTTCCGTAAGGGATCAGGAACTATGGAAAGCTTAAGCATCCTAATCTCCGACATTCGACTGGCATTTTCTCGCGGTCAGACCCTTGTTGCAGTCTTTTTAGATATATCATCTGCCTATGATAGTGTCCTTCTTCCAGTGCTCAGGCATAGAATGCAACAGCTGAGCCTTCCTGTGAGGATAGTTAACATTATCTGCAACCTTTTAATTGAAAGATCTATTTCAATTCGGGTCGACGGTAGTATGTCCCCAGTCAGACAACTCTGGAAAGGACTGCCACAAGGGTCTGTTTTAAGTCCCATTTTATATAATTTATATACAGCTGACTTAGATAAGACTGTAGATTCTTTTTGTGATATTCTACAATATGCAGACGATATTGCTCTCTATTATGCTGCCGATAATATTTCCGAATGTACTTCACGCTTAAACTCTGCATTATATTACCTTAACAACTGGTTACAGGAACACGGTCTCTCTCTTTCAAATGATAAAAGTCAGGTAGTCGTCTTCTCACGAAAAAGAAATATCCCAGATATTAATATTGTGATTGAAGATGAGACCCTTCAAATATTGGATAGTCACAAATTCCTGGGGGTTATTCTTGATAGTAAGCTGACGGGTATAAACCACTTAAACTATATAAAGGAAAAGTGCGAAAAAAACATCAATGCCCTTAGAGCAGTTTCAGGAGTATGGTGGGGAGCTCATCCATACTGTCAAAAACTCTTATACAATGCCATCATACGCAGTCACCTGGATTATGGATCATTTCTCTGGGAACCATGTAACAAGCAAGCTTTGAGCACATTGGATAAAATCCAAGCTAAATGCTTACGCATTATTTTAGGAGCCATGAAGTCATCTCCCATCAGTGCCATGCAAGTTGAATGTGTAGACCCCCCTCTTAAATTAAGGCGTCAGTATCTATCTGATAGGCTATTTTATAAAATTATTGAAAATCCTAGCCACCCCTTGTTACACCGCTTAGTCCAAATCCACAACCTTATTCCTCAAGCTAGATACTGGTCTCACAAACAGGTGCCATGCCTAGTAAAATCTTATGAGGAGTACATATCAGGCCCAGAGATTTTTCAGCATACAGACAACCCCATCTTCAGTCTAAGCTATGAAGCTATCCTCTTCAAACCCAATATCATTTTAAACTTTGGCATTGACATTGACAATCCAGACATCAATGTACAATTTAATTCCATCATACATGATAAATGGAAGGAATGGACACAAATCTTCACAGATGCTTCCAAAATGTCTGATACAAGTAATGTGGGATGTGCTGTATGGATTCCACGTCATAGTTTAATTTTAAATTTTAAGTGCCATCCCATCACATCATCTTTTACAGCGGAGGCAATAGCTTTATTTGAAGCTATCTCCTTCATTGAGGCCAATAGATTTAAAAAAAGTTTAATCTTAACTGATTCTAAAAGCTGCTTACAATCCTTATCAAAATTTGTTTTACGATCCAAACATTACTGCCCTATAATTTTAAAAACTAGAGAAATTCTCTTCCGCTGCCACCAACTCGGTTTAGAAATAGCTTTAGCGTGGATTCCAGGCCATTGTGGTATTAAAGGGAACGAAAAAGTAGATATCCTAGCAAAAGAAGCAATATCCAATGGTCATGGTAGCTATGTAAAGTGTTTTGCCCAAGATATTCGAGCAAATGCTGAAAGAACTCTTAAACACCATTGGCAAACAGAGTGGAACTCAATTCGTCTTACAAAGGGTAGGCACTATGGCAAAATACAACCAACAATCCCTGTTAAACCATGGTTTTTTAAAAATAAATCTATTGAAAAACGCGCCACCAGTGTCATAATTAGATTACGCCTAGGACATAACTGCTGTCCAGTTTTCCTAGCTAAACTACACATACGGGATAGCTCCATATGTGAATGTGGACTAGATGAAGGTACCCCGGATCATATATTTTTTAATTGTCCTAAAAATAATTCTTCTTTTTATAACTGGTTACCAAATAAAATTCCTCGCCCAACCAATATGAACTCATTACTTTATTGTATGAATTTTACAGTCATAGATAGACTAGCTAAATATATTACCAAATTCAACATAAAACTTTAGCAAAAATAACACACAAAGAACTATATAACTAAGCATTTTATTCAAGTACATATTTATCAGTATATCATACACATGGGTACTTCTTGGTAATTTACTAACACTACAACTAATAACAAAAAACCCGCCAAATGTGATGTATACCTACTACCAACAATACTAACAAAATAATTTGCATTGTCCCCAGGTAACACAACTGGTTAAGTCGTCTTCTTTACCAAAACTCAGAACAAAACACTTACATACATAAACGTGTCTTTTTCGAACTCGACGTTGGCGGAATTGTCTATAAAGACAGAGCCCATATTATAAAAAAAAAAAAAAAAAAAAAATATTGGTGAACAAATTCTTTCAAAATTCGTAATTTTTGTTTCAACTATCTTTCACTTGACGCTGGCATAATTAACAAATTGCCTTTTAGGGGGATCAAAAAAAAAAACTACGACTCAATTTTGTTAAATAAATAAATAAATTAGATCCTAATGTAAACAAAATATGTTTTTTTTATATTGATTGTATTGTATTACAGTAATATAATTTTGTGATTAGGTACCTGTTTGTGTGGTGACCGGTGGTTATACCCTGTGATACCCGTACTGATAAATCTTAGTTCTTTGGAATAAAAATTTAAGAAATATTAAAATGGATGAAGTTGTAAAGGAAAATATGGAGGAATTTTATATGAGTCCTGTAGAAGCTTTTGCTTTATTGGCTATTGCTGACGCTAAAGCACAGGTTGAAGCTCAAGTAAGTAAACAATGATTAGTTCAGAAGTCATACAAAGGCTTATTAAAAAAAACTACGACTCAATTTTGTTAAATAAATAAATAAATTAGATCCTAATGTAAACAAAATATGTTTTTTTTATATTGATTGTATTGTATTACAGTAATATAATTTTGTGATTAGGTACCTGTTTGTGTGGTAAAGGAAAATATGGAGGAATTTGATATGAGTCCTGAAGAAGCTATTGCTGACGCAGCACAGTTTGAAGCTCAAGTAAGTAAACAATGATTAGTTCAGAAGTCATACAAAGGCTTATCCCTTCTCGTAGAATCTATAGTGTTCTACTTTTTACTAACCTCTTATTTTAAAATTTTACTGGGGGCAGTGGTACTGGAGATAGCGGTGCCCACGAGAGTTTTGTGGCCGGCGTATTTGTGTAGACACTAAGCTTGTAAGCGTTTTCTATTAAGTTTGAGTCATTCATTATTTGTAAGTGTGCATAAAGCCTGACATAGAATCTGTGTAATTGTTTTATTTGGTTAAGCATATTCCATTAAGTTTGTTTTATTCATTATTTGTAAACTTCTGTTAGTATCTGGTATCCACAGTGAGGAACAAACTATTTTGTCCTCACTGTTTACATCAGTCACCTTGGGACGGGCTCATGTGTGTCAGGTGTTACCGTTCACACCAACCAACGTGGGCTTCATCCCCAAAACTCATGTACAAATATATATAAGGCAACCACTACAGTAAGACAAATTCATTTCTACCAGATACATTAACTAACCAATAAAAAAATCTATATTTTTGACTTGTCTTTTCCAGGTAGTTGATTTATCAAATATAATTAAGGATCTTGCACTTCACTCGGGTGATGTTCATATTGTAACGACTATTCTTAGCAGATTAAGTGAACTTTGTGCCCAGAATGCATATGAAGATGGCCAAGTCTTGTTGGAACTAGATAAACTAAAGGTAGGTCATTTCTAAACATCTTCTCTATTTAATCAGCATTGGCTATAATGTAATATACTTGACATTTGCTGTGTCTCACGTACAGCCTTTATATACAGCATCTATTATTACGGCAATGGCCATTATAAACAGTATAGAACTTTCCTCATATGTTTGTAAAATGCTAAAACATTCGAATTTTTTTTATATTTTTCTATCAGAAGCACAAGAAGAGAAAGAAGAGTCCAGGGGAAGCTCACTTCCACCTTAGGCCTGATCGTCACTTGCTATCAGGTGAAATGAAGGTCATGAGCTTCCCTGTCATATGTAAAAAAAGAAGTTACATAACCCCATACATAACATCCTGGATCCACCCCTGTAGGAAACTCCTAAGAAGTGTGCTGTCGCATTTTGTCTTTAATAAAAAGAATGTGATAGCATGAGACGTCACATTCTTTTAAGAAGAAGTCAAAGTTGGTGAAATTGGCCATAAAGCTTTTAAAAATATAAAACAGCTTGTTAAGTAATTAAATACTTTTCAGGCTGAATGTGAGAAAGAGATCGCACACAGAGTAAGAGCTGGCAACGAAGGGGCATACAATGTCCTCATTAATTTGTTGGAGTCACGACAGAGGAGTTATGTTCAGGAAGCGAACGACAAAGACAGCAGATTTATCATCAAAGTATTAGAAACTTTAGTGTCATTAATGAATATGCAAACGGGTCTTCTGGAACAGAGAGGTGTAGATTTAATTAAAAGGTATATTGAATTTATTTTGTTGCTTTTGAATATTCAAGATTTTTTTCAATCAAGGTTACCATACCACCTGCTAAAGTAAAGTTTTGAATATTTAGACCAGTTATGGACTAACTATAATTTTAAGTTTTTTACACTAATTGCTAAGAAGGTTGATGGTTGGTTGTTGTTGATTACATGTTTTTAATGTTGCGTACAAGGTTTCACCAATTCCACCATGCCCCTCTGTCTGTCCGCCCACGACTTAGCTAAGACACTCTTAGTACTGGACTTAAATATTACTCTTAGTATTGGACGCCGACAAAGTAGTAAAATAAAAAAAAAAATACATGTTAAGTGGGGATGACATTTTTTTTTCGTCCATCTCATGGTTTAGTTTATCTTTGATGGGTCTTTGAAAAATATTATGGGTGTGTAACCCCATTTTTCGATTTAGCGACCCATATGTGAAATATTAAGTTTGAAAGTGCTAAAATTTCTTGAAGTAAAGTCTTCCCCCCTCATCCCCTAAAGTAGGATTTACAAATTAAAGAGTTATTTTTTTATTTGTTTGGGTAACTTGATAAATATAAGTGGTTTTAGTTGGCAAACTTATAAAATGTACTTTGTAAAGGAAAAATTTTTACAAAGTCTATTGAAAGTTAGTTTAATAAAGTTGTTAGTGTAGTTATTAACAGGTAGTTAATATAGAGTAATAATAATAATAAACATTTATCAGACTTACATCCATAGCTTGTTTAGTTGTGTGTTAGTAACATTTTTTATGAATCATGTAAATTTAAGGAAAAAGAAAACCAGCCTTAGTAATAATAATGGTATGGAACCCTACATTGCACGCACAACCTATTTTAATTAAAATTATTGCAAAGGAAAAATTTCATAAATCAAATAACCAATGTCACTAGAATAGGCTTCTATGTGATAAGTAACATTTCAAATGTTTTATAATTTTGAATTTTTAGCACCCTTGACAAAATAGATGATGAAGACATAATCGTTCCCTTACTGAAATGGGTCAATGTATGCTGTATCCAGCATGAACGCAATCGACAAAGGATATTTCAGACGCAAATCGGAGAAAACTTGTTGAGGATCATCAAATCAGGATGTCAAGCCCGGGTATGCACTTAAATTATTTTTAATGACATCGTATTATGAATATGTAATTTAGTGCCATTAAAAATACTTCTTTTCTGCAATAGACTAGTTTCCTATTTTTTCGGCGAGCAAATTTTGTAAGTTCACTATTTTACATGTCATGACATATTTTATAATATAATATCTCAATATTAATAATTTGAATGATTATGTAACAATTTTAATTTATCTGACAACCTACTTGGACATGATCAGTGGTGTTCATGAATTTTTTGTGACATTATTTGTGGATGGCCCCCTAATGAATAGCAATTATCTATTAATATAGTCCTTATTCAAATGTAACTTGGGCCAGATTGCATCTCAACTGCGGTCCGAATGCAAATTGCAAGTTTGAATGCAATAGTTAAGGTTGTCAACCGCATTAGAGTTGTGGAAATGCATTCTAATATAACTTCAACTTTGCAAGAGGAATGCATTTGATATGCTATCCGTCTATCTATATTGAGCCTAACGTATCTCTTTTACTCACAGATAGTAAGCGAAGCTATGCGGTTAGTGCGAAAATTCACCTGGGACGATGACGTTTTTGTCGAGTTCGGCAAAGCGCACGAACGCGCCCGCGAGCTGGGAATCAGATTGTTGGAACCTCTTACTACTTATTTAAAAGGTATATTTATGAATATTATCGTGCGAACCTTTGTTGTTTAAGTCGAATATGTAGTAAGTATGGTCACAATCTTTAATTCGGAGCAATTTCGTAATAATGTTACTAAAGGACACAACACCAATTGAGATTCAAGCATAACTGATTTATTATCAAAATACCCACATAAATAATAATAATTCTTAAATGACAGTTTGACATTGACAATCATTTAAGTAGTAGGAATGCCAATAATATCAGCCCATCGATCAGGTGGGGGGATGACTATAGGCGAATCTAAGGATGAAATTGATGAAGATCTAGAATCTAGATCTCGGAGTAATTGGCAATGCCCTGACATAGCTGGATGGAGGCCTGACATAGCTGTCTTATAGCGCCGTCCATTTAGCATTTCAGCAGGCGTTTTACTGGTACTTGTATTAGGAACAGTCCGGAGTGCATATAATATTCTGAGTAATTTCTCTGACAATGGAATTCTTGATGTAGGCATTCTACGTAATTTATTTTTAAAAGTCTGAATAGCCCTTTCAATTGACCATTAGTTTTAATCGACAATCGATGGATTGTATCGTGTTATTGACTTGAAGGCGCGTACGGCCGCGCAGTATGCTTTAACGTACGTACTTTGACAGGGTGTCCACATTCTGGAAAGTCAGGGAAAGTCAGAGAAAAGTCAGGGAAGCTCAAAGCAGTCAGGGAAAGTCAGTGAAAACGAGGGTCTACCTGGAAAATCAGGGAAAAGTTGGGATTTTACACTGTTTGGTCCCCAAATTTCCCAGTGATTGTCAAATGAGGAATATGTTTACTTCATGATTTTGGTAGAATGATTCTTAATCTTGACTATCAAATTATTTTTGTTCAGGTTTGCACATTAAAAATAATTTTGGCAGACAAATCAACCGAGCCACCCTTACCCTTGAGTTCAAATGCAATTTCCTTCAAATGTATGAACACAATATTGATAAAAGTGGTATCGTTAGGGTGCGTATAAACTACGCGTGGCAGCCGCGCGAGCGAATGTTTGACAGAGGTTGACGTTCATTTGCCGCGGGAGCCAATTTTTAGACAATAACTAGCTGTGCCGGCGAACTACGTTTCGCCATATAATAACTAGCTGTGCCGGCGAACTACGTTTCGCCATAATAAAAAATAGTTTACGACCTATTCTCAGACCTACTGAATATACACAAAAAATTTCATAAAGATCGGTCAAGCCGTTTCGGAGGAGTTTGGTAACAAACACTGTGACACGAGAATTTTATATAATAGAAGATTTAGCAGAACGCAGCTGCCGCGCGCGGCACGCAATCCAGCTCGTACAGCTCGCGGCGGAGTCATTCTTGTAAACCTATGAGTCGTCCGTTTTACGTGCCTATGCGCTGCGCGAGTCAAATCCCCAAAACAAAACAGCGTCCCAACTGCACGCGAGCGGACGATTCGAGCTCCTTTGATGCGATCTCAAAAATAACATGCGCCCATTGATCCAGTGTCCATTCTAAATTAAAAGCGTGCTCTGCGGTAGGCTACAGTTAATTTTGAGCCTATTATAGCACTTTGAGGTGTTAAATTGTGCTCGGCTAACCTTCTCCTAACTGTACTCCACGTTCGTCACGAAGCTGTTGTTGGACCTGCACTGCGTTCTGACGCCGATTCCTCGGGACATTCAAATGCATGTATCGATCATCTGCGGAGGCTGTAGCCTGTGGCCTATCAGTTTCTGCGCGTTGATCGAAGGCTCCAGTCTCTAAGTATCTTATATAGACGCGCTGCATCGAAAAACGCACTAACATTTGAGCAACCCGACGATGACTAAGACTCCATTGAAGTAATGCGACAGTTTGACTATAGCTTCCTTTAGCGGATTATCTATTTTTAACAACAAAAACAACCGTAATCTGAAGACTAATGACAAAGTAAGCAACTACGCAGAAAAGTCATTAAAGTCAAGTGAAACTCTACAGCACAGAGGTGTGCGACAAGGTGACACAATCTCCCCTAAGGTGTTCACGGCGTGCTTGGAAGATACATTTAAGCTCCTCGACTGCCCCCTTAGACAAGATGCATTTCGATAATCGCTAACGCAATCGTTAGAAGGAAAATGTATGCAATTTGACATAAGCTCTCGCTTAGCTTTCGAGCGCAATTGTCAAATCTCATACATTTTCCTTCTAGCGATTGCGTTAGCGATTATCGAAATGCGTCTTGTCTAGGGGGTCTGGTCTGATATCAACATAAATGGAGAGCAATTAACTCATCTGCGATTTGCAGATGACATTATCATTTCCGCTAAGACGGCTGCAGATCTTCAGCTGTCCGTGGGCCTTCGCATGCATGAATACCTCATAAACGAAAATCATGGCCAGGGATCTGAACATAGGCCCCATAATGATTGCGGGAAACGTGGTTGAGCAGGTTGACTACTACATATATCTGGGGCAGCTACTTACTCTTTAAAAAAGTGGGCAAACACAAAAAAATAGAACGTCGATTAAAACTACGTTGGGGCGCGTTTAGCAAAATTTCCCACATTTTCTGGAGTGAGATGCCTGTATCTCTTAAGCGCCGAGCTTTCGAGTAATGCGTCCTACTGGTGCTCGTGTATGGGGCTGATTCCTGGACCCTGACTAGACAACATATACACGCCCTACAGGTAGCACAAAGAAGAATGGAGCGAGCCATCTTGGGGTTTCTCTAGAGGAACGGATCCGGAATACGGAGATACGCAAGTGCACCAAACTGATCAACGTGGCACGTGTCGTTGCGTGTAGAAAGTGGCGATGGGCAGGGCACGTGGCCCGCGGGACTGACAACCGGTGGAGCAATAAGATCATCGAATGGGAGTGACTCCCCAGAACAGGCCGAAGGAACGTTGGTCGACAGCCGGCTCGTTGGTTAGACGAGATAACAAAGACAGCGGGCGAGAATTGGACAAGAAAAGCCCAACACCGTAGTGAATGGCGCAGATTGGAGGAGACCTATACCCAGCTGTAGGTGGACATAGGTTGAAGAAGAAGTCAACCCTCAAAAGATTAATGAAAAGCGATTGTGTTTATTACGAGTATCTAAGTATTCAATAAGAGCCTTTTTGCCGATATATATTTTTGACCTGATGGTAAGTGGTAACAGTCACCAATAATACACGTGGCTCCTATGAGATTCGCAGCAAAACTGCAACCCCCACAAGAACCACAGTGTACGTTGCCAACTTGTGACTTAGGATGTAAAGTCACGGTACCCAGTAATTTCAGTGCCATAGCTTACCCTTCAAACCGGAACACAGCAATGCAAGCACTGCTGCTTTGCGGCAGAAATAGATAAGACGGAGGTACCCAAGCACACGACCCTGGTACAGAGTCTCCGTCCGGTAAAAACAACGGTACAAACTTATTTAACAAAGGTACAAACACTTAAAGGAAATTGCATTTGAACTCAAGGGTGAAGGGTGGCTCGGTTTATTTTTTCGTCAGTGTACTTCTACAGTGTAAAAATACTTTGCCTTAAAATATAAATTATGTAAGTACTTAAAAATGAAATTTTAGATACAATTTGGTCTAAAAATTGCAACAAAAAATACTTCATATTTTCGAAAAAAAAGTATTGTATTTAATTTTTCTGTAAAATGTATATAGTTGGTCAGGGAATTTTGAAAAATGGTCAGGGAAAGTCAGGGAAAAGTCAGGGAATTTTTTTGAACATTAGCAGTGGACACCCTGTTTGACATCTCATTGGCGCAGTTGAACTTCAAACCACTATCATTTGCAAGTATTTAAGATGGGTAGAAAGCGAAAAAATATACTTTGATTTCGACGCAAACAACAATAATTTAAACTATGAAGAAGTGAAGTAGGTACTGAATAACACTAACCAGTCTTAATCTTGCGTTCGTATTAACCGGTTTTTATTACCCTAAACCGGTTTATTGGACAAAACCTTTATGTAAAAACTGTGACAACGACCGATTAAAAAAAGCTGTTTACGGGGACGAAACCGTAATGAAAATGTTTTGCGCCAGGTACTACATGATGACGGTTTAAAAATTTAACCGGTATTCGAGCCTTGAACCACATCAGGTGAGCAGTTTGCCTGTTTGCCAACTTACACTTAGTGTCTGAAAGACTGTTCAGCGATAAAATTAACTAACAAGCTGTCAAATCTAATGCTATAGGGAAGCACAAAATGCTAACTTTAAATTGAGTTGCTGAAAGCTAAATCAACTTATCAGTGTTAGTTGACACAGCTGTCAAATTTATTTCAAAATTATTGATAAAAGACATATTTTGGGTTTCCTAAATACACACGAATAAAACAAAATATATGATTTCAGCAACGTGACCGTGTCTCATTCATATTTCTCATGAGAAATCAAATTATTAAAGATAAGTAAATTTTAGCTAACCAACGTTTCGGAAACTCAAATTGATTTTACATCTCTCATGTTCGGTAAGTAGGTCCTTATTACCCCCAAATGACGCTTGTAGGTGACCAATAAGCGCTCTAGGGTAATAATGTAGCTAGAAAAGCCCTAAGGCTGTAAGTAATTTATTGCCAGTATGATGGTTAGATGTACGCGAACTTTTTGAAATAGTGAAGTGTTTTTTTTAATTACTTGCCGCCCTAGGGCTTTCCAAGCTACATTATTACCCTAGAGCGCTTATTGGTCACCTACAAGCCCCATTTGGGGGTAATAAGGACGACCTACTTACCTCACAATCGAGATGTAAAGCAGAGTAGTTAGCTCGGGTGTGAGCACCAATTGCACCCTCGAAATATATCGGGCTGCAATTGATGCCTTACAGCCCTTAGCTACTAATCTACTATAACACTGCTGTTAAGAGGACACGGATGTTAGTTGAACAATACTTTGATCAGCCTTTCGGAAACGGGGGGTCAGTGTTATAATATAATAGTAGTTTATGAAATAGTCACATAATATAATAGTACCACACGAGTGTTTTAAGACCTAATTATGTGCAATTTCATACACTACTTTATCTACACTCATGCAATCAGTGGTTACCTAAATTAAATAAAAGACACAAAATTAAAACAAAATCAAACTCATTTATTCTAATAATTATTTGCATTTTGAACAGTGCAATTGTGAAACTAATACAGAAATCTAAAACTACATACATTTATATTATTTATTATTTTAACCAATAACAGCAAAATAATGAATGAAAAATTCAGAGAAATGGCGCCAACACCAACATTCGCGCATGCGCTGTTGCACGCGCCGCCATAGACAATGTACTGGCACAAAAGAAAATTGTGACAAAACCTCCTTGGTCGGGCTTCGTCAATCGAACTGTATTTTATTGGAATTCGAGTTACATTAAAGTACTGGTTTTGTATGGCGAACCTGTATTATAATGTAATTTGTAAAAGGCCAAGGGCTTTAAGTTATGCCTTTAAAATATTAGTGTTGAGTTCTTAATATTAGAACTAGAACATGAGTGTAGATAAAATAATAAATATAACAAAGTTTCGAACAACGCACCAGCGAACACCAAGCCGCCGGTTGTCTCGGAGGTGATGCTCACCATCGCGGCGTTGCTCGTTGCCATCCCTCACCATCACGAACTCTGCGCCGCCGTCGTCGACGCGGGCGCGGACGCGACGCTGTTCGCCGTGCTCGCGGACAACTTCGACGACGTCACGGTCGCCACGCAGGCGAGCAAACTGTGAGTACGCACTGACTGCTGCTGCGCTCGCTCTTGGCGATATCACTGTCTCGTCACCAGGGATGTTATGGAGCTCCGTAACCGCAACCGAAACTATCGGATATCCGAAATAAAATATATCCGTAACCGTATCCGTTTCACAAGTTTCGGATGGTTTCGAACAAGGGCGGAGTTTAAATAAAACGTCATGTTTCGACAGATTTTTGCCTCACCGCTCGCGCCCCACTTGAATCTTGCAGTTTGTTTGTTATTTCTAGTCATAACGTAACCTCTTTCATAATTAATTAGTTTTTTATTTAACAGTTGACTATTTGTTTTTATATTTTACTTCAATCTAATATCCGTAACCGAAACTATCCGAAACTAACGGATAATCCGAAATAATTACATATCCGTAACCGTATCCGAAACCGATATAATTTTATTCCTATATCCGTATCCAGATCCGAAATATCATATCCATAACATCCCTGCTTGTTACTACTGTGTTGTTTTGTTAGTGTTAAATCATGGTTCCCAACTTGTGGCCGCTTTCCCTCCAAGGAACAATGGTCACTTTCTTAGAGCGATTTTCACCCAAAAAAAATCAAAACTTAGAGATTATAAAAACTAGTGTTTAACTTATTGTGCTGGTTAAAAAATGCGCTTTGAAATAATTATATTATTTTTTAATCTCAGGTTAGAGATAATTAGGTTTTAATATAATTGATAAGACACGCATTTCGGACCGTAACTGGCTGTACGGATGCGTTCCGAATGACGATGTTGTCAAAATCAGCGCGCTAAAAGTTGCTTCGAATCACGGTGAGCGTGCTGACAGCGTCCAACCTGACGTCATCGATGACGTCATTACGTCTTGTACTGTCAAATTACTGATGCATTCTGGCTCTGAGTAGTAAAACGGCGGAAAGAAATTACATTAATGCGTTCAAGAAGATCTTTTATTTTATTTTGTAACTTTTTTATTTGGGGTTCCATAAATATTCTAAATACATAAATCGGTTACATATTTTATTAGGATCACATGTATCCATAAATTAATCTCTCAATTTTTTGCTTTTTTTGGGAACAGAAATGACCATTGTTCTTTGCGAGGTAAATAAGTGAGTTGGAATTTTTAGGGGCTTGTAATTTTTTGTGGTATTTTTAGAGATTTTTCTGTTTTGTTACATTTCTTGCTAATTTCAAACTCTATGGTCGCGCGTCTGCGAATACGATGTTGCCGCTGAGCCGTCGCGCGGTGATAAGAGATAAAGTCGATAGAATTAAGTACAGTAAGCTCCTTATCAAGCTATACTGTTTGACCTTTGGACCGTTCTTATGTCGCTCGTAATAGCGGCGGTTTTTGTAGCGTAAATGTATAGCTTGAATGGGAGCTTACTGTACCTAAATGTAAAAAAGGGCTTAGTTGTAAATATAATTTTGTACAAAATCTGGCCCATCTTATTAGTGAAATCGATTCTACTCCCGATTCTGAACAAACTATATACCTATTCAGGTTTTGCGTAATTTAATTAACATGTATAAGTTGTGTTTTGGGGGGTCTCCGAGCAATTATGGCAATTTTAGGGGTTTTTAACTTTAGCTTTAAGGATAAATATTTTTGAGAGTTGGTAGTCTTGGTCATACAACTGAGTCGAATTGGGAAGTTTGCCGCAGTCAAGACCAGAGTACGAAAGAGACAGGAGTCTCGTAACAAAACCACACATCGACGTTACCCCAGCTGAACCACCTGGATCTCGAAACGACATAGCGAAAATCTGTTTGCTGGTATTGTGAGGCGGCTGTTTGTCGGACAAGTTCCAGTCTTCATCGGGCTCGCTTTTATATTAATTGTGTGGCTCAGCTGGGATAACGTTTCTACAGCTGAGCCAAACATATCTCCGAAACGCGCAAACGACAAACTTTGAAACTTAGCCGACAAACTACTAACTGAGCTGGGGTCAGTCATTCACACGAAAAATCGATCTAAGATACAATGTAATAACCGACCATTAAAAAGGGGTTTTACCCGTGGAGAGGGTCAAAATATTATTATTAGCTATAAAACCACCATTAACTACATGCATACGAATGCAACAGACAACATTCCCCCATTTTGGATCGCATGGCAAAAAGCGCTCAAAGGCCGGCGGAGACGATATAGCACTATACCAGTGTATAGCGCCATCTCGCTTCTACCGCTTAATTACCAAACTTTGAACCTCAGTGCCAAGGTTGATTTTTAGTGGGTCACACTGCGGTAAAAAGTCTCAGTTAGAAAAAGTTGAGATAAGCAAAACTTTACTTGCAACTATAACACACAGAAAAAACATTAGTGAGATAAATACAAAGGTAACATTAAAATGCACAAATATATTATTATCATTCACTTTCCCTGGTGCAACACAATTATTCCAAAATGCTATAGATGTTTGTATAAGATTAGCAATCAAAATAATCGTCGTCATCGCATTGCGAATCTTCATCTATTTCTATTATGCCATTGCACGTGCATATTTTCTTCTTTCTAATAGTAAGGGCGCTTGCGCGCTTATACGTATTCGGTTCGTATTCTTTTAGTTTTTAGCAGTGCATCAGGATGGCGCACGTAAGTCAACAAATGGCCATGCATGTGCTTTATGCATGAGAGCAATATATTATTATTACCAATGTACGGAATGTACGTAAAATTTCAACCATTAAACTTTGTCAGAACAAAAGTTATTGTAAAACTTAGGGATATTATAAATTGCATATCAAATAAATAATCGCCTATCAATACATACTCATCATTTATATTCTTTTTTACATCAAATAACTTATTTCACTACAAATAAACTAAATGTATAACAAAACTCAAACTGCAGATAATTCGAAATTATACATCAATATGACATTACTTTTTCCTCATAATGCAATACAGTTTAATTTATTTTTGTACAAAAATACTACATACATAGCATAAATACTGACTGCACAGCAAATTTTCCATATTTCATAGCAAAATAACTATCCCAGTCGCATATTAACCAGTAAGTACAACAAAACCTGTTCATCATTTTTGTCTTAATTTTCAAGAAGCCATGCTCGGCAAATTTAATGATTATTATAACAAAAAAACCCTTTTACATTGCATTATTTCTAAAAGCAGAACAAATTAACTGAAAAAGGGTTCGCGGCTTCGCGTGCTTTTTCGTCACTGGAGTGCAGAGTGGCGCGAGCGAGTAAGATAGAGATAGGGATATTTTTAAATGCACATCTGTATAATTTTTCAGCACACTAGGTAACCACTAATTAACTTAATGCTTACCAAAAATACTGAATTGCACACTAAATTAAATCAGATTTAGTATACTGTTTAGAAACGTCAAAGCGTATGTAAAAACTGTAGGCGGGTCAAAAATAGGTAGCGAGGAGCGAAGCGACGAGCGTAGGTTTGAACATGAACCAAGCGCGCGAGCAGAGCGAGCGAAGCGAGCGTGCCGCGGCAGCGGCCGGCGAAGCGCCAGAAACGACTTTATGTGTATTCTCGACTTTATGCATACTTATTGCTTGTGGAAACTTTTTTTTTGTGAGCAAATTTTTTTAAGAACTATATGTGCAAGCATATCATCGGACTTGCGATCCGACTCAAGTAAGTGGCGCCACCTGCAGAAGCTAAAAATGTTGGGCAAAAAAGGAAGCGTGGACGCCCCGCGAAAGCAAGACCCGCTTTAATAATTCAATAAATTACAATTTTGTATCTAATTTTATATTTTTTTTGCTGATCTCATTATGTGGTAATTAATAAATAATAAGACGACTGTGACTAATAAAATGCTGTTTTATTTAGAAAAACTGCTGTAATATAAAAATAGAAGCTATATTTAAAAGAAAAAGAGTTAACATGTATAATATGTATATTTTTTTTTTTATAATGTGCATTAAGATTATTAGCTGTGCATTGATGAAAAAGCTTTTGCTTTAGGAAAAATCGCTGTATGCTGCGAAAATAAATTGTAGTGTGTTTAGTGATATTTTGAGTTGAATATTTTGCTGTTCAATCAGTAATTTTGATGGGAAATCGGAATCTTATTGCATAGAAAAAGGATATTTTTTGATTTGCGTTTAAATACTACCCTAAAACTTATGGGAGCCGGCGGGTCCTTAGTCGTTTCGCACCACAAGCGATTCCAGAATGGTAGGTGTATTTTAAAATGGATCAAATAGCTAAGTATTTGGATGTGAAACCGAATTACTTAATTGTAACCCGATAGTGTTAAAACGCCTACAGCTTATTCAAATATCAATTAATTAAGCCGGGGCCTTTACTCGTGATTTCTTTTCCATATAACAAACTTTCCTCAGTCCTAGTTCTGCACCCTTACCCTATTGAATATGCTGTCTCATTCTTTTGTCCCAAGGTTGGCTGGAAGAGATTGCTTTTTAGCAATAAGGCGCCTATTTGTACCGGTCTGTTTTTTATATTTCATACATCTTTTGTTCTTTTTTCATATTTTTTTGTGCCATCAAAATTTAAATATTCGATTTTAAAAGAAATTGCTCTTAATTTCTGAAGGTACTGAATTGTGGTTTAATCTGTTACATACATCAAATAGTTAGTAACTTTAATGTTAGAGTATGATCCCGCCATTTTGATAATCAAAGCCGGATTTTGTCTAAACTAAGCAGGTACCAAAATTATAATGTTTGGTATCAAATAGTGCCAAATGAGTACTAAGTTGCGGTGGCACAACCGTCTCAAACACGAATCGAATACGGATAAGTGCACAAACACTAGGGCGTAAATATCCCATTCGTTTTTTCACGTATCGAACACAAACCGAATAAGTATAAGTGCGCAAGCGCCCTAACACAATAAGCAAACTCGAAAATTAATCTATTCCATTAAGGAATATACAATATTGCATTAATTTCTGTGAACGTCATTTAAAATCCACACATTTTCTCAGCAGACTGATAATGGGATCTCAGAAACATGCAGCGTTCGTCGTCAATGAACAAAGTTTTCTTCTTTACTATTATCTCGTTCTCCAATAACGAGCGTTCATGTATCAAATCCGCTCGCAGCTTCTCCGTTTCCAAGGATCTCTTCTGAAGTAGGCTCATGCTGTCATTCAAATCTCTAACCTCTTCTATCAAGCCTATCAAAGAGCCCTCCCTGCAATTTTCCACCTTCGGTCTACAGTTCTTAGTGTTCAGTCTAGTTTGGGCCACTTGCAAGCGCTGGGAAACCTTTAGAATTTCCTCGTGCAATGTCTCTAGTATATTCTCCGTTTCGACTATCTTCTCCAAAGTCAGGCGTAGTTGGTTCTCCAAGTCGATCTTGACTTGGTTCGTTCGAGCGACTCTCTCGCTCAGAGCTTTGTTCACTTTGATGTCTTGGGTGCGCAAATCTCTTGCAGTGTTTATGAGAATTGCATCTACCTTCTCCCGAAGTGCCTTAGATGTGTCGATTGCATGTTTGAACTGTGTCAGTGCGTTGCAAGTGTATTGTTCCCATGATTGTACATCCGATTGACCTTCAGATAGTCTCGTGGCTCCGGCGGATTCTTTTACGTTCTCGGCTTTAGTCTCTAAGTCAGCATTATCGCTTTCGTACTTAAAAGCCAAGTGTTTGTTACCCCAATCGCTCTCGAGAGCGTCTTTTGCAGCGATGTTCAATTGCATTTGATGTTCGATTTCTCTCAGCATTTCGCGGTGCAGCTTCTTCACATTCTCTATCAGTGCGGACTCCGTAAACAGTTCCTCTTGCGGTTCGTCGTATATGAGGTCCGATTGCATTCTGTTACGTCGGAGATCCAAGCACTCCTCCGTTATGTATTCGGGGATTTTAAGCGTGTCCATCGCGTTCTTCAGTTGCTGCCTTAGTGCCTCCAACGTGATTATTTCAGCGTCGATGTCTCTGATCGCCCGTTCTAATTCCGCTTTCCAATAGTTTATGTGGCGCGCTCTGTGTCTCAGTTGGTCTGTGGTGTCGCTGTAATCGTTGCAGGACGTCTGGTTCACTTTGACGACGCAGTTCTTTGTTACGGATGTGTTGTCGTCCGTTATTCCGATGATGTCGCCCTTCAGCACGCGTTGATTGTGATCGTGCCAATTCAGAACGGACCCCAAGCCGAAGTTTTTGTCGCCAAAGGATAGGTAGTCTCCGTTCTCAGCTGGCGTCATTTTATGTGTAATACTAAAATTTCACACCGCTTATCTCTTGTTAGGTTGTTGTTACCTTTTATCATATCTGATATAGATCAATCGAATCCTCGCGTTGCTATGGTGATGTATTTAGTTGTTGTGGTTCATTGACAAAACTTCGTTTATTTGTGTATTTCGTCAAGTCTCTCGCAGGCTTATTATCACACCATTCTGCCCAGCATTTAGAAGAACAGTTTTGGGTTCGAACTCTCCGATTGTTAAAAATGCGCGAACAGGCAAGACTGACTCTCAGCGCTTGTATACTATTTTCCTTGTTTATTCTTATAGTTTCATAGCATGGTGGTGATTTTAGGTGATTGTTTCACTTATGTACTCATTCGTCGGTGAGCCAAATGAATAAAATTAAGCTATGAATGTTTCAAAATACATTTTTTACATTTTAAAATCAAAAGGGGTGCGCACAGAATGTGAAAAATCGACAACTATTGGATAATATAAAATATCAAACACATCTTTTTGTAGGAATAACAAGAAAACTACTTAGTTAAGCGAATTAAAACTATGTAGGTGGTGGCTCGCTACTTCACAAGTTAGTAGAATATTTACCTGTGTATGACGTCATGCGCCAATACTTACGAGTATATCTTTTTTTTAACGCAATTAACAACGTGAGAAGTTGTTAATTGCGTTAAAAAAAATGTCCAATGTTATTTAGTAACCCACATGTCGGAGATTTAAAAAAAATAGTCCGCCTCCCGCTTCTTAATAAAGCCAAAAGAGACGCGCCCTCTATTGAGTGATATTTTTCAGAATCACAGCTCTTGCGGGCAATGATGACGTGAAAAGGAAGCTGATGAAGGCGGGTCTCGCGCCCATCATTGTGTCCCTGCTCAGTCGTCACGCGGTAAGTGTTTTGTTGCATCAAGACTTATGGACATTGCCATGTAGCTAGCCTTTCCTACTGTTCGGTCATTTGTCAATATTGCGGTTGCGGTTGTGAAATAGTATCCACTCAGCACAATATCGGAACCATCGTAAGACGCCTCGACGCTGATCTTCCGTGAACACGAGACGAAAAATAAATATATATAAAATAAGTAAGAGAGCATCACCGTGCACCAGCGCAAATCTATTCAGTTTTACATGACATAAATTATAATCTAAATCCTTACATATTATAAAACAAAGTCCCCCGCCGCGTCTGTCTGCCTGTCTGTTCGCGATAAACTCAAAAACTACTGCACCGATTTTCACCACTCGACTCATGCCTTGCAGTGTCCGTCGAACGTGACTCTTTGGCCACATTATAATTACAGATGAGCGATTGTTGCGCCCATAAAATGTATAATTTATAAATGCGGGGCGTAGAATTATCCCGGGGACGCTTGTGTATTTTTTCCGGCGACAAAGTCGTCACAGCGTGTGCGCCGTGTTACATTATGACTTTTTGTCAGTTGCAACCAACTAGAGCAGTTTACGCTGCTAGATGCTGATTCCGTCGAACCATATAAGACGCATGACAAACGATTATTACGTACACATATCCTGAATGAGCGGTGATAGCGTGATTCTCGAGGAAGGTTTTAGTGTATAATTTGTCTAGTTTTTGTATTTATTTCTGTGTACATTAACCATATTTGTTGAAGATGTCGGGAAAAAATAAATAAAGGCGAAACGTAGTTCGCGTTCGCGGGCACAGCTAGTATGGTATAAAAGTAACAAATATCATTAAACACTACAAAATGAATAAGTGTATCATTCTTTTTTTTTTTCTTTACACTCCCGACCAAATACAAAAATAGCTATCTAGCCCATCCTATCTATACTTACTTAATATTATATAAAGCTGAAAAGTTTGTTTGATTGTTTGTTTGCCTGAACGCGCTAATCACAGGAACAACTAATTTAAATTGAAAAATTCTTTTTGTGTTGGATAGTCCAATTATCGAGGAACGCTAGAGGCTATATTACACCACGCTACGACTAATAGGAGCTGAGCATCAATGAAAAATGTTACAAAAGTTATTTTAGTTATAACGATATAAATAAGAATAAAGTAATAGTTCGGATTGCAAAATACCACCGCCTCCGCGGTCTGGTGGCTTAGAACACCGGGTGTTGATCGGGAGGTCCGGGGTTCGATTCTTCATAGGGCCAAGAAGTTTTTCTGCTCGGTTTGGTTGATGGTAGAGCTTCTGAGCCCGCCTGGCCAGCTACCACCGCCTTACCTGAGTCGCTTTTCGTCGACATTATGTTAATAGCATTGTGTTCCGACAATTGGGATGATGAGTGAATTAAAATTTTTACGTGTTGTCATAAAATATTAAAATGCAGTAGAAAAAGATGCAATCATGTGAAATTTGAATTAAAATCGGTTAAGAAATAAGTACATTAGATATAAGCATTTAAAGCTGTTAATTTGAAAGCGATTAGACAGAGAGATCCGACATCAACCGTTACGTCATTGTTGAGTACGGCCATAAAAACTCCATGTAAATTGCCGTATTGCTAGAAAGGGATGGAGAAAAATCTTTGACACCTTATATCTTGGTTGTTTTTATAGTTATCCGAAAACCGATTTTTTCTTTCTGTTTATTATATGAATGAGCTTCTATTAAAGCAAAAAACATTTTTTAGTCATCTAGCCTATTAGAGGTAAGATAGCCAGTTCCTCAGTTGTTGGGGAGACCGGGTGAAACACATCGTCACATACTATCAGGCAAGAGGAAGTCCAAGAATATCCCGTCGTCGGGGGATTACTCTCTGTCACACCAGTGTGACACAGAAGAATTTTTTCCTCACAGTCACACCAGTGTGACACGGAAGAATTTTTTTCCTCACAGACACACCAGTGTGATTATTCGTCGTGTGTAAAAACATAATCAATCCAAGTTTTGCGTTCAATCAAGTCCGTTCAGCAATTTTTCCACGATTAATTAATAAATAATGTAAAAGAAAGAAAGAAAGAAAGAAAAAACATTTATTCACTGCTTTACACATCAGTGTTCTTCATTAATTAATTAAAACTAGCATAAAACAAACTTAAGATAGCTTAAATAAACCTAAGATAGTGGTGTTTCGGCAGTGAAAAGGCTACGACTCAGCCAAGATGCTGCATCGTAACGATGCAGCGCTGATTTTCAGTCGTACCCGTTCAGGATATTACACCTTGGTTCCGGTCAAGATACATGCATTACTATCACATGATTATCAATGCTATCATCTATTTTACACATGATTATTAGCTAACACAGCCACGCGATGCCGTGGCTCAGTACTTGCAGTTCATAGTACACAACGCCATCCACAGGATGGATTCCCAACATAGATTTAACCATACGTTGTGGCAATAAATCGTACTGTTATCTATCAGAATTAATTAAACTTACAAATAATTACAAACTACTTAATTCTACAAATAATAAAATATTGAGGTCAATTAAATTAAAGGAAGACATAACAATACAACCCGAGGAAATACCGTGAAGAGAAAACCATCATTCCACATCAAGTTTGCATTTGCTTTGCTATCAGCCACTTCTTGTAATGTTTTTTAAACGTAGTTTTTGTAGCAAGCTTCTTAAGCGGAGGTGGAATATTGTTCCAACAAAAAGTGGCTTGATAGCGAAAACTACCTTCAAAGGCTCTAGTAGAATGGAAAGGCGTCTTCAGAGTCTTCAAGTCTGTAAGCCTGGAGCTGTGGTAATGATGCCATTCAAGTTTTTCATATAGATATGTGGGTTTCCGTTTACTTATGATGTCAAATACAAGACCAGCAAAATGATGGTTTCTTCTGAACTCCATATTTAGAAGACCAGCACGATTCAAATACGGTGTAACATGACATCGAGGTGGTACCTTGTAACAAAACCTAACACATGCATTTTGTACTCTCTGGATGAGACGTTTACTTCGAGAAAGAATACATGAACCAATAACGGTATCCGCATAATTTAATCTGGATAATATAATAGCTTCACATAACTTTAACCTAACAGATTCGTCTAAAAGATGTCTTATTTTATATAAAATTTTTAAACGAAATAAACAGTTTTTTACAACATCTATTACATGATTTTCGAAGCGTAATCTATTGTCCATGAGGACGCCAAGGTTTCTTGCTTCAGTAACATACTCAATAGGATAACCGTTTATGGATATAGTTATAGCACATGATGCAATAGTTTCGATCTGCTTTTTAGAGCCTATAATCATAAATTTTGACTTCTGGGGGTTTAAAGATAGTGCATTATGTTCAGACCAAATTGCTATTCTTGCTAGGTCCGAATTGATTCCACTGATAGCGGACGTAACGTCTTCATTAGGTTTCATATGTATATATATTTGTACATCATCGGCATAAAAATGATATTTAGAAAAACGAATTTGTTGTGTAATATCAGAGATATATAATATAAACAACAACGGACCCAAAATGGAACCCTGAGGGACACCTCTAATAACATCTTTGGCTGCGGAATAGACATACGTTCCATCATTTTTCTGTATCTTTACTATCTGCTTTCTATAACTCAAATAACTGCTAAACCACAGAATAGCACTGTGATCAAATCCATAGTAGTTCATTTTTGAAAGCAGCAGTGGAATGGATATACAATCAAACGCCCGCGAGAAATCCAACAAAGAAAGAACTGTGCATGAACCAGAGTCTTGTGCTGCAAGTATGTTATCAATAACATCTAACAAGGCCGTTGCAGTACCCATATTTTTCCGGAAACCTGACTGCATAGCTGGTAATAAGTTATTAGATTCCAAGTAATCATATAGTTGTAAGTAGACAATTCGTTCAAGGATCTTAGATAAATATGGTAGGATACTGATCGGTCGCAGTTCTTTGAATTGTGTTGCGTTTGTTACTTTAGGCACGGGAGTAACTAGGGCTGTTTTCCAGAGCAAGGGAAAGGTTGACGTGGCAATAGATTTGTTAATAATCGCAGTGATAATAGGCAGCGTTTCGGGTAGCGTCAGTAATATCATATCCATATTTAAATCATCGATTCCTCGGGAGTTTGATTTAATGGATAGGATAGCCTTCGACACATCTACCTCATCAACTAATTTAAGTTTAAAAGATGATTTTGATATTTTATAGTTAAATTCGTAATAGGTAAGAGTGCTAATTGTTACATTATCCCGACATGGAAGATTAAGGAAATGTTTATTTACCTCGTCAGGATCAGAAAAAGTATCTGAAAGGCTCTCAATTTTCGTGTTAGGCAGAACTGTTGTTTTTAAATGTTTCCACAAATTTTTAGCATCTCTCATTTGGCTATTTATGATTTTGTTGAAATATACTTGTTGCTCAGAATAAATTGCTTTTGTGACTAATTTTTTAAGTGATTTGTAGTATACTTTATGAGAATCAAGCTTAGTGGATCGATAGCGCTTGAGGGCTTTATCGCGCAGGTCTATCATTAATTTAACATTGGCAGTAATCCAAGGCGTCGGCTTCTCTTTTAAGTATACATGCTTTAAAGGTGCGAAATTGTCGAATATTAGTAATAAAAAGGAATTAAACCTACTGACCATACTATCTACAGAATCGCCCATTACAAACAGACGATCAATGAGCTTCAGATGTCTATTAAATTCTTGCATATTAATATCTTTCAAGGGCCGAAAAGATATATGTCGTGGGACTGGCTTTTCTTTTTTAATTTTAAAGCTAACATGCACCATGGCATGTCCATTTAAGCCTGTAACGTTGCTAACAATAACATTACTAACGAGAACATCGGTACATACAACATCTATTAGGGTCGCACTATTTTCAGTAAAATGAGTATACTCAGTAACTACTTGATTCAAACCTGAGCACTGGAGGAAATCGGAGAACTGCACATATTTTGAATTATTAGTTTCAAACTGATCAATGTTAAAATCTCCTAAAAGCACTATTTTATCCACATCTGAAAATGTGGACATAGTGTCTGCAATGCAGTCAAAAAACATTGAGACAGACTGCCAGGGCGGCCGATAAGCCGTTCCTACGGCAAGTTTCACGCCATTAACTAGAACCTTCAACCACATTTGTTCTGTCAAATTTTGGGGATGAGATATAGTAATCGCTCTAAGACCACGGCGGATATAAAAACCTACCCCTCCACCTCTACCGCCACGTATTTCAACAGGGCGCGGCCGCATTCGGAACCGGTACCCGGCAACCCTCGGCGCTAAATTCTCACATCCCTCCTTGAGCCAGGTCTCATTAATTGCTAATAAATCGGGCTTGTGTCGCTCCATACTCATAACGAATTCATTACCACAAGTATTAAGAGACCCCGCATTATAAAGTCCAATTGTAAAATTCTTATTGCTTAAAGCCATTTATGTCGCGAACAAATAAAACCAGATAAAACAAGATAATGAACATGGACAAATAAGTAGGTATACAAATCGCGTGAATTTCAACATAAAAAAAAAGGTCATTTTTGTAAGACTTAAGTACTACAATCAAACCGAAAAAGTCTCTGAACCAAGTTACTGTAGTTGACATGAATACATAACAAATAAATGTAATAAGCAAAGCATCGACAGCGAAGCGGAGAAGCGGAGAATTTGTACAAGCTGGCAATAACAGTGATTTTGGTTGTATAAAATAATTTACAAAGCCAATAAGCAAAAGCAAAAATGTACATAATCCATTTGTTAGCAACATAAAAAGTATACGAAAAGGTACCATTTTAAAACTAAAAAAATGTTCACTGATTTGTTCTTTATAAGGCCGAAGTGATTGCAGGCGAGCCAACGTCACTCGGCCCAAAAACAATAATTGAAACGTCACAATATATTTAAACGTCACAAACATCCAAATATAGATCCTTTTATTCTTCTTCTTCTTAAAATTGTCTTTTACCGGAGGGAGACTGTACAGGGTCGTCTGCTTGGGTACTTCCGCCTTACCTATTCCTGTCGCAAAGCTCGCTTGTATTGTTGTGTTCCGGTTTGAAGGGTAAGATATAGAAGCGAAATTACTGGGTACCGTGACTTTACATATGATGTCACAAGTTGGCAATGTACACTGTGGTTGTGTGGTGGCGCTGTGGACCCGGCACTTGCCTTCCAATCGGGAGGTCCGTTCGAGACCGCCATGTACCAATGTGTCTTTCGTTTCGAATTTCATATGTACATTTATCTGACGCTCCTACGGTGATACATCTGCGAAGAAATTCAATGGTGTATGTGAAGTCGACCAATCCTCATTGGGCCAGCGTGGTTGACTACGGCCTAATCACCCTAATATAGGCTCGAAACTGATATGAGCTGAGATGATGATGGATGACTGTGGTTCTTGTGGGGGTTGCAGTTTTGCTGCGAATATCACAGGAGCCACATGTGTTATAGGTGACTGTTACCACTTTCCATCAGGTGGGCAGTTTGCTTGTCTGCTAAGTTGCAATAAAAATAGAGCAAAACCCGAGTAGCTAATAACCATAAAATATAGTATGTAGGTATGTCTTTAACATGGTGTGAGTGAGAGCAAATTAATCAGAAAAACATCAATAAAAATATTCATCGCCATTAGGCAGTGTCGCTGTTTTGTCGTTTTAACAAAATAACATCGCGATTCTCAGCTCGTAAAATATTGTCTGTAAAACTATCCAAGTACCGCGTGCGAAAAAGGAAGAGATAGACTTTTTACTTCATATTTATACGAGTATATTTCGACTAGGATTTCTTAAGACATCGAATAGAATAATGTGAGATTATTATTCGAATTATCATTCCACAGGCCTACCCGACAACTGCAGCGTTAATACTGAAATGCATAGCGGCGTTGGTCCTTCGAGAGCCGGATCACAGCAGACAGTTCTTCGACTGCGGAGCGCCCGAAGCGATCGTAGAGTGTATGAAGATACATCCGATCCAAGTGAACGTACAGGTGAAGTGTTACATAAGTGCAATGTTTTTGGATTTTGAAAAAATTCTAGTAAATCTTTATTTTTTTATATACAACTTAAGTTGGCAAACAAGCATACTGCCCACCTGATGGTAAGTGGTAACAGTCACCTATAGTAAATGTTAGTCGTCGTAGTAGTCCTGTGAGATTCGCAGCAAATCTGCAACCCCCACAAGAACTACAGTGTACGTTGCCAACTTGTGACGTAAGATGTAAAGTCACGGTACCCAGTAACTTCACTGCCATATCTTACCCTTCAAACCGGAACACAGCAATGCCAGCACTGCTGCATTGCAGCAGAAATAGGTAAGGTTTGCTTTGATTCAAACTCACAACCGCAAATTAGGAATTATTTACACTGCAGTCAACTTTTGATGGTAAGTAGAAACAATCGCCTTTAGTAGATGTGGCTCTTAAACACGTTACAAATAAATTAAATTTTAGCGGAGGGAGACTGTCTGTACCAGGGTTGTCTGCATGGGTACCTCCATCTTACCTATTTGTCCCGCAAAGCAGCAGAGGCGCGTTCAGAGCCTTCGCGCGAAGTACAACTTTTCGCTCTAACCCCGTTCAATGCCTTTGAGCGTGACAACCGGGTGAAACAACCGCCCGTTCAAGACCTTAGAGTGTCGGCGCGAGTTACAACCGAACAACCATCGAATTTGATGGATGTATTACTGAAATACTCTTACGTGATTGGATGATATTGGCGGCCATTATCTAAAATGTCATCTGATAGAAAGAGAGAGAAATAAAAATTCATGTGAAAGAGGGAGATAAAAGATTTGGTTGCTGCAATCCGTTCAACGCCTTTGAGCGAGTTAAAAAACAACCGGACAACTACACCCAGAGGCGCTGAACGCGCCTCAGTGCTTGCATTGCTGTGTTCCGGTTTGAAGGGTAAGATATGGCACTGAAATTACTGGGTACCGTGAGTTTACATCTGATGTCACAAGTTGGCAACGTACACTGTGGCCTTTGTGGGGGTTGCAGTTTTGCTGCGAATCTCACAGGAGCCACGTGTATTGTAGGTGACTGTTACCACTTACAATCAGGTGGGCAGTTTGCTTGTTTGCCAAATTAGTTGTATAAAAAAAGTAATGCCGCCTGTGTTGTGTGTTACCCACCAAACCATAACACAGCATTGCAAGCACCCCTGCTTTACCGCTGCGTTGCAGAAATAGAAAAGATAGAGGACTCATTACTAATTCTTCCCGTTAATTTCTATTAAGGGCACGTTCGAGAACGAATAATTCCTACTCGAGGTAGAGAGAATTTCACTTTGTAGCCTTACTATACTGCTATTACTATGCTCGTATTTCTGAACGATTTCGTGAAAGTGCCTAAACGCTGAGTAATTTTCGCCTGACATTGACAGTTGATTGTTCTGTGACCTGCGGCTAGCCGATTTGGTTTTTAGGTCGAAGTTAAAGTTTGCAAAAAGCACAAGAACTCTTCTCTTCCCACCTGAAACCCAGCGCTTCTGTTGCAATATGTAACAGAAGCTTTTAGCTGAGATGGGACCTTTTGGCCATTGTTATCATAATTTTTTTACTGGCCAAATAAAAAGTTTCTTTCTTTCTCTTCGTTTTTAACTGACAGAACCCCTTTGAAAACTCCTGAATTGCGAAAATCACTCGATAGCATTTCAAAACCATTGAAACTTCTTTTTCTCGCAATATACACATATATTATCCTTTTCTTTTTACCTCACGGAATTTCGAACGGCTCCCAAAATGGACGATTTTATATTTTTCACACAGAAAAATGGCTGCTGGGCGATACGAAACATGGTGGCGCGGTGTCCCGACCAGAATTCCAAGTTCCACGAACTGGGCGTGGAGCCGATACTGAACGAGGCTTACCACAAATTCGCCTTCTTCCTTCCTTCCTTCGGGTTCGATATCAAATCGGCGCTCAGGGACCTCGAGTGCGACGTCAAACTAGATGGACCGGGAAGGGCGTGCAAATAGAGAACTGAAACTACCAAAACCTACCGAAGGTGGGTGCTTTTTCTACCGATTTGGTAGTTTCGCTGTCGGCGATTGTGGCTGCTTCTTAACTGCTAATTTTTCTACTCTGCCTTCTCGTGGGAGTTTCCTGCAAGAATATCTATGCCAAAAGGTTGGAAAACTCAAAACCAAACCCAACAGACTAATCCCTCAGGAGACCCGTGCCCAGCATTAGAACGTCTATGGGTTGTAATGAATGAGTTAGGATTTTGCCTTGTCAAATTGAGAACAGAACTAATCTGTTAACTTGACATTCTTTTAATCTCTTCCACTTAGATAATATTAATGAATTTAATTTAATATTGGTGTAATCTGTTAACTTGACATTATTTTTGTCTTTCATTATATTCTATTTTATTGCGAATTGTTATTTCATCTGTAAACAGTAATGTAATGGTGTTTTTAATTTCTGGTCATCGAATAAGTACAACTTTTCAGACAATAATACTCGTATGCCAAAAAGGTAAAACATGGCTGAACTTATTATCTTAATACATCAATGTACCTATATTTATGAGTCAATAATTGAATATGAATATACCAATTGTAATTTTTTATATATTGCTTTGGTAGTTTCTCTGCTAGCAATTGTGGCTAGTATTTTGAAAGTGCAAAGTTGTGGCATACATTTAAAAAAACAACGACAATAAATATTACGCAATGTAACGCGTGCCCGCGCTTGCGCGTCCGGATATCGCGTCAGTGTTAGTGAGTCAGTGTGAGTGCATGTAAAGCAAGACGAGTTTCCCTCACAAGAGATTTCTTTTCAGTCATACATTTTGTTAAGAAAGACGAAAATTATCAAAACACATTTCGAAGTTTCGTATAAAAATCTCGAAAAAAAAATTGTAACTTTAACCTTGAATATCTCGGCAACTATTAGTTTCACAACCATGGTCTAGAAGACAAAAACTATAGTGATGATGGGAGCAATACGTGGGTTTCGGCTTCGGTACCGGTCTTTTTACACCCTGTATAATATCTCGTTTATCACCGTTAACACAGACATGTTCAATAGAATAAAATGTTAATGCTTTATATATCATTAACGCAATTGACGAAAAGATATTAAAAGAGACAATATTTTGTTCTCGATCCAATTAAAACACTTGTATACTTTTTAAAAACTTATTTATTAATCAAAATAAAACAATATTCACATTGAATCACATTTTTTTTTCATTCATAACCTCAATCATAATTAAAATACGGTTGTAAATTATTTATTATAGATATCCTATTTTTACAGATCTTCGTTGCTTTTAAGAAAGATGTTGCCAGCCACGATGATGCGCCCACCAGATTTTGGTTTGGTATTTTTTTACTGTATTTAAATAAGTCTATTTATTTAAGTGCGCGCGCGCACTCGGAGGAGATTGGTGTGTAACGATAAACCTCAAAACTTGCCTGCTTATAAAATACTAGCTCTGTTGCCCGCGACTTGTGTCAGTTAAATTCAGAGTACGGTCATGTCACACGTTCCCCGTGGAACTCATTCATATTCGGGACAAAAAGTAGTCCATGTTCCTTCTCAGGCCTTAAGCTATCTCACTGCCAAATTTAATTAAAACTGGGTCAGCTATTTAGGCGTAAAAGAGTTACTTCCGTATTCATAAAATTAACTAGCGGCAAACGCACACGATGGACTTTTTGTGGGCCCGATAAAATCGCCCCGATTTTCCTTTCACCTTTACGGTGGCCAATTTTTTGTAGTTCGTGTGAGTTGCTGCGTGAAACTCAAAATGTTTCATTCTCCACCGTCAAAAAATCGGTAACCGATAGTCGGTAGTGTTCGCACTAAACGATAGGAATAGTCGGGTACGTCTGCGTCGTTGGCACTATCTATAACAAACGATGTTGATGTATTGCAGTACTAAATTGTTCATGACTTGTTGACCATGTACAAATAAAACAGCACTATTATAAAAAAACTTATAATAAAAGAGTTTTTGGTAAACGCAGTACTATATTTTGTATCGTTTATGGGTATAAGGACATTATAGGTTGTGACGATGGAGTGGTAGAAGGGGGAACGATATCAGACTCAGTTACGGGCTCAGATTGCAGTTTGTCTTCAATGAAGGCGACATCTCGCGCGGTGATAATAACGCGGGGATTTTGTGGGTCCACAAGGCGATAGGCTTTGCTGTTAGTGGCATAGCCAACTAAAATGCATTCTTGTGTCTTAGAAAGGACGCTTCCACTGCGATACTTCGGGGAATATGACAAAGTACAAGGCAAGGCTTGTTGCCAAAGGTTTCACCCAAGTCGCTGGCATCGATTATGGTGAAACGTTTTCACCAGTCGCTAGGTTGTCTTCGGTAAGACTTTTACTAGCGTATGCCGTTCAGCATGGCCTACAAGTCGACCATCTTGACGTTGAAACCGCCTTTCTGAATGGAGATCTCGAGGAGGAAATATTCATGGAGCAACCAGAGGGGTTTGCTACTAATCCGAGAGAAAAGGTATGCCTACTTAAGAAGGCTCTTTATGGCCTTAAGCAGGCTCCACGCCAGTGGAACATCAAGGTATGTGAAGCTATGGCAGAGCTATCACTTACCCAAGCACCGTCCGAACACTGTCTCTATTACAAGAGATCGGGCACAGACATTTTAGTCGTGGCTGTGTTCGTCGACGATTTCTTTTTAATTAGCAATAATAATATGCTAAAAGAGAATTTTAAATCCGCCCTTAGTACAAAATTTACTGTGAAGGACCTTGGTTCTCTAAAGGACTGCTTAGGGATGCGAGTAACGCAATCAAAAGATTGCATTACACTTGACCAAACAAAATATATCGAAAAGTTTGGTATGAGTGATGCCATAAGTGTCACTACACCCTTAGAACCTGGCCTTAAATTGACCCTTCCTGATAAGGAAGAAGAAAAATTCGAAGCCCCATACCAAGAGCTTATCGGATCGCTAATATACGTTGCTATCTGTACAAGGCCTGACATTGCTCATGCGGTGTCATACCTTTCACAGTTCAATGCACATTACGGGGGGGTACATTGGAAGGCCGCTAAGCGTGTCTTACGGTACCTTAAGGGCACTAAAGATCTTAAACTTAATTTTAAATCATCGGGTCAGTTCTATCCAGGGACCGGACCCGGTTACCGTTATAGCCGGTAACCTTAGGGTTTTGATGGGGTATTTTATAATGCTGGGTTTTTAAACCCTTTGCCTTACGGTAAGCTTTCAAACGGCTTACCGGTTTACACATTAATCCCTTCGATTGAATTAATTCGGGTTACCGCTAACCGATATCAAAAACCCCTAAATGGGTTACCGTTCTAAACGCTGATTAATTTGTAAAAAATATTTTAGACCTTAGGTATATCGCGTGTAGATTGCTTTTGCACCGCATATTTGCCGAAGGTCGCAACCGAACTCTGGCGTTATTGCGCCCGCAGTGCTATTTCAATCGCTCGGTGTGCGTGAGGGAAAGGGTTACCCTAACCCGAACAGTAAGCGGTTAAGCGCATAAACACTAAAAACCTTTAAGATTGGGTAAGCGGTAAATTATTGTTGTGGGTGGTAACCCCTATTTTACGGGTTATCGTTATTGTTGGGAAACCTGTTGAACGGCTTACCGAGCCCACTGGGTTACCATACGAATGGGTTACCCTTTCGAACGGCTTAAGCAAATGAACGGGTTTTCCGGTCCCTGGTTCCATCCCACAGGATATACTGATGCCGATTATGGAAATAATTTGATTAACCGCCGGTCGTATACCGGGTTTGTGTTTATGATGAGCGGAGCACCTGTGTCTTGGGAAGCCCGCAAGCAACGCACAGTGGCACTCTCGACCACAGAGGCCGAGTACATGTCACTGGGCGAGGCTTGCAAGGAAGCCATCTATCTGAGATCACTCATCACAGAAGTCTTCGGTATCACTTATACTCTCATCATTCATACCGACAATCAAAGCTCCATAAAACTGGCACACAACAACACATACCATGCACGCACCAAGCACATAGACATAAAACATCATTTCATACGCGAATCACTGTCACACCACACTTTAAACATCAAGTACATTCCTTCAAACGACATGATCGCAGACATTCTCACAAAACCTTTGCCGAAACTGAAACACTATAAGTGTGTAAATAGTTTAGGCTTAAGTTAGGATGTTAGGGTTTGTACAGGTTAATGATAGTTTAGTGTATATATAGGATGTTTATTTTTGGTGTGTTTATACATGGTGTTTATATTTTTTTTTAGTGTTGTTGTACAGCTAGTTTTGATATGTCTTTTTACACTTGTATATAGTTTATGTACAGAGTGTTTCCATTGCGGGGGGGTGTTATTACTCTATGTTTCACAATAGACACACCCTGGCCGTTTTATGACAATTAATACTTACATTCAAATTTTTTATATAGAATGTTTATACTTCTGTCACCACTTGTCTGATGTAAACGATACAAAATATAGTACTGCGTTTACCAAAAACTCTTTTATTATAAGTAAAAAAATAGTAAAAAACCGCATTTGTCAATACAATATTATCACGTCAACAAGTAAATTGAAAATAAAACATTAAGACATCTTTTTAAAACAATTAAATTATTCTTATTTTCGGAGTCTATAAAACAAAATGTATTTATTGTGAATTCCTAAAATATACTATTGAAAAAACATTATTTTCATTATTACAATTTAAAAGCTGATTAAAATGTATCATCCATAATAGACCCAGAACCATAATAGACCTCTTTCTGGGTGTCTGGTGCCTCGCTGACCGAATATACTTTCGCGCTTAACAGAACACAGCGAATTCGCCTCATCAGAATAGGGTCTAGTGCGCCCCTCTAGAGGTGAGACTATTAAAGTGCTATAATAAATCTATAAACGTATAATTTGTATGACACTTAAAGTTTACAATTAACATTATGGAATGCACTATTCATATGTCTATTTTTCATATACTTTGAATTTTAAAATTTACCCTGTACTTTTTAAACAAGTATACAGGGTGTAACTGAACACCCAAATAACATTTAAGGGTATGTATCCATCAGAAGTAGAGATTCTGTAGGAAAAATATTAGGGCTAAAAAACCTACTTTTGCCATACAAACTTAATAAATTATTTTTTGGTATTGAGTGCCGACAACCCTACTTTTTGGTATTAAGTGCCGACAGCCCTACGTTAGCGTAGGAGGAATATTACGCTCACGTCTGTCACGTATCATTTTGTTTAAATTTATTTTATGTGAAGAGCTGATTATAGTTGTCACTTGAAAGTTTTTGCTTTCAGTTTAAAATCAAATAACTCTGAAAGTATTGGGGTTCCAGGTCTCAGACAAGCACCGAAGGTCCATTTAGTATCTAACTTATGCCCCTTAAATGTTATTGGGGTGTTCAGTTACATCCGGTATAAAAAGGGATGGTTCACATATGTAACACGAATGGAGTGAAGAATATAAAGAACCGATTACTTTTTGCCCCTTATCAAAATGGCAACCCTATCTAATATCACTGGTAATGTTAACATTTAATTTTACTAGACACGTAATGAATGATTAAAATTTGACGATATTCCATATAATTAGTTAACGAACACAAGGTAAAAAGCGTAGCTTGAATACTGTGATGTAGTTGATGTACCTATAAAAACTACTTTAAAGCATTTCAATTGTACAATAAATTATCGGTGATGGTTCAACTATAGCTAGTCATGCTCAAATGCAAAAAAGTGTGATATATTGTTTATGGCAATGCCGATAAAAAATCATATATTACGAAGTGTTCGCAATTTGTGATTAAGTAAAAACTATCATAAAATTTTACAATAGGTATAGTTTTATTATAGTTTAGTTCGTAGATATAACCCGTATGTGAAACTCGTAAGACAAGGGCGCATAAAACAACGCGACTACCCACTTAACCTGTCTACGCTGTTATAATTGAAAAATACCCTCACGAAAGGAAATTTATACATTGCTTCTTTCAGAATGAAAAAAATGCTTTGGTTGTGAAATATATATATATATTTTTTAAATTGAGGGTATTTATAAAAAAAAATTCATAGCGTGAGGTCACACTGGTCGCATTCGACCGCCAGGAAGCTGAGAGGTTCTTTAGAAACATTTATTTTTTGGCGACTACGAGCATGCTCAGTGCGCTGTAATATGCCTTGACTGACTTCATCATGGCCATACATAAAAAGAATAGAACAAATCATGGGATTTCGCCAGCAGGAAGGTACCTTTTATATCGCTAGCACATATTGATTTTTTTCCAATTCTACAGCTTATAAGTAGTAAAATAAGGAATAACAGCTAGAATAAAACTACGTTTAAGAATTGCATTCCAAAATAAAGGTTGAGTTTAAGGATGAATATAAAACTGAATGTAATTTAACAGGTCTTTGAAAGATTCTCCATTTTGGGCATTTTTTGCAAAAATAGTTTAAATCGCAAACGAAAGGGCAGAAAACTAAATAGTAATACATAGTCGTGATCTATGAAAAATAATGGCGGTGTTGCTGTCTAAAATCAAAACCTGATATAGACGAGCCAACTTATTACTAATGTTATTTAAAATAAAAATAATAAAATACTTACACAATTATTCATATCACAAGAGAGAGAGCTTACCAACAAACAATTTAAAACAGTTTTTAGGTATGTACCTGATTTAATTAAGCACGAAATCTAATACAAAACAAGCATTATCATAATGCACATAAAAATAGCGTTAAAAACTAAAAACAATGACATATTTGGTTGGAAAAAAAAACTTTATAAAAATGAACAGCTTCCTTTTTAAAAACAACAATAACAGAACAAAAATTACAAAACAACTCACGGTATTCGCATTGTATGCAATCATGTAACAAACTCGTAAATGAATACCCCAAGAGGTACAAAAAAAGGCGCGAGCAAGAAATACTTGTATCATTCCAATTAACTTCATCCAATATCTCCAACGTCTATCATTCGACTTCGCCTAGCGTTTCTTACTAATAATATTGTCGGAATGTTGCTAACTACTAATGTTACCGGTTCGTGTGATTCTTCACTGGACTTCTTCCGGTATCTTTGTGACTATCACCCGACACTGCTTGACTTCACTCGATTTAATATAGTTTATGCAGTTTTGAAAGATATAATAATTAAAAGGGGTAGATAGGTTACAACGCGATAGACGTGGTACGGCAAAACTTAAGTAAAAGGGCTAGACGACCCTCTTTTGAGAGAGGGCTAAATTGTTCATAATATTGTTGTATAGGACCATATAAACTTTAAAAAAGTAAATGATATATTATATATTTTTTTGAACTTAAAATTGCAAAAACTAAATTTTAAATTTTCTTTTTATTGTACGTCTAGGTTATCTCTTCTAGATCATCTGTGACATTATGTCATGTCGATTTTTTTGTAAACAACGACGAAGCACCAAAATTAAGTAAGTAATTGTATTTTTGGCCCAAAAACGGACATCTCAAGTTATTGAAGATGTTCTCGGAATCATGCCACTGAAGACGACATAATTGAGCATACCCTTATGTCGAAGCATCGAACACGACGAAGTGTACGCAAATGTGACTTTTTGCGTGTGTTTGTATGAAATTGTCAATGTTTTGTGTCAATGTCCAATCTTATAATATGTGCGTTTGTAGAAACAAGACTTTGTACCCTCCTATTTGTGGCAGAAATTGTAGCCAAGTAAATTATATAAATGGTACCTCCAGCAGGCGTAGCACGGGCTGCCAAGACGGGACTTGAGTCACGCATTATCTCACAATTTCAGTGACATAATATCTATGTCTTAAAGAGTAGCACGGCGGCGCGCATTGAGGCTGCGGTCCGATAACAGCGCTCACAGTGCTATCGATTATAATCGCCTTGTGCAAATTAAAGAGAACACTTAAAGTGCTATCAGCATGCTTACGATTTCGGTCCGGCAGAACAGGTACATTCATTTTGAACCGAAAACACAATTATCGAACGTCAGACTGACAGTTCGCATAAAGTGATTTCACTCCAGAGCATTAGCGCCGTAATTTCTATATGACGTTAACGATGACGTCATGTGGCTCTTCATGCCGGCTAACATTAGCGCGCTCACAACATTTCGGGATGCGTTTGAGCGCGCTAATAGTGACTCTTATTGATTTTCGGAACGCAGCCTTAGTGTGACTGACATGATAAAATTTCTTGACGCTCCTCAAGGGATACGTGTCACTGAGTCTTATCACAAATTTCTTGGCAGCCCGTGCTACGCCTGCAGTAGTATATGCTCCGAGATGATTGTGTGATGTTCTCGACTAAACCAGATATCAAGCGATTAACTATGCAGGATATCTGTATATTGTATCGGTTAACATTTAACTTCGCCCAACATCTCTGTAACATTTGATTTTGATGGATATTACTGTGATGTGTAGTATATCACTCAATTTCGTCCGACATCTCGTATGAATTGATGAATTATTGTGACTGTCCAATATTTTTAACCAAACCTGTTATAACATTGATATTGCTTGAAATTTGTGTGATATAGCTTTGAACTTCGACGAATTGCCGCGGCCCAATATTCCACTTTTTTGTCAATATGCGTTTACGTTGTGACTCGGTGAGCTACAGAGACACGATTTATTACGAAGAATTTAGGCCGTAATTAGACAGCAAAATCTAAAATCCAAAATCTACACTTATATGATGATACAACTGTCAGAACGACATTTTTGTGATGAATTGACACCCTTATCTTCACTCATATTATCATTTTATATAACAAAATGTCAAAGTTTACCCTGAATGTTCAAAGTTTAATATTTACACTTTATTGGTTACCTTTATTGTTTTGAAAAATATATCTTGAAGAGTATTCTTAAACTGTGTATAAGAATGAAATTTGTTGAGCCGAATCAAATTTTAAAGGAACCTAATCCTCCAATATAAAGACCGGGGTTAAGACATTCCTAATACCTTGTAATAGCCACGATATTCGCACAACATCCCGTGCACTTGCAGTAAACTGTTCCTCACTGACCCGCTGTATACGAATGAGCCTTTTCCAGGAAGCGATGATACTTCCATTTTCTGTAGTTCATAATCTTCTTCCCGTTCATTATAGTGTGAACGGTTATTTTAGGATTGTACTCCAAGTTCGCTAAGAGCTGTAACAAACAGAAGGTACATAATATTAATATGGTGCTACCAAAGTGTGTATGTATATAGCATATACACAAACATATCATCAACGCAGTAACAAAACTACCAATTTTAACTGCGAGATTTCGTCAATCCGGTACATTTTACAGTTAAGACAAGCGACGTCAATATTTTAGGAAATGCGAGAAGAAATGAAAAGTTACTGGATATCGTTTCATCTCTAATTAAAATGTACTAAAAATAGCAATATTTTCGTTCGTGAATCTGGCGAGGCGACAGTTAGCGACTACGCAATAATCAACCCCCTGTGAAACAGTAAATTGTCGTGAACTAGCCTGGCCTTAATAGTGTAATTGGGATTTGATACTCCGCATCCTTATTTATTAGCCCACACGGGATGTTTGTCATACTCGAAACACGCTGTATATACCTTGGGGGTGAGCAGGAAGTACTGCGCGTTGTCGCACTCCGTCGTCACCTTGACCAGCAGCTGGAACATCTTCCGCTCGTTTATAGGATCCATTCCTTGATTGATCTCGTCCACGCATCTGTCGGGAGCAGAGATAAATTATTATTATGTTCATTTTTAGCTCTCACATTTTTATGAAATCTCTTATTTTTAGACAATAGACGGCAAACCAGACCATATACCGGGTGTATGGGCTTTCGGTGCTTGTCTGAGACCTGGAACCCCATACTTTCACTTTTTTTTCAGGAATCTGCACAATTAACCATTTTTTACGAGCTCTTACTTGCGATACGAAACGACACTTAATGGCAGCGGCCGCGTGTCAACTAGTTTTATATGACGTGTATGGTCATATGGTCAACGTAAATTTGCAGGGGAATCGCCCAGCCTTGCCATCTCCCGTCTGAATGCTCTAAGGACTAGGCGAGTGAAGGAACAGAGAGTGCACTCGCGTTTGCGCAGTCGCTTGTGCACTATATCTCCCGCGCAGACGGCTAGTTTCTGTTGGGATTGGCCGCCGTGCGTGACCGAATATCGGTTAGGAGGACATTATTATTATTATAACAACAGGTTACCTGAACGGCACAGTGGTCAGCCTCTGCAGCGCCATAAGGTACAGCGCGGTGGAGAGCGCGCGTTCGCCTCCCGACTGCGCGTGTCTCGTCAACGGCTGCAGCTGTTCCGACGAACGGAACCGCACGAGGATACAAACCCCGTACTTTCCGTACTCGTCCTAGGAAATGTATACAGTGTGTTTGGTACGTAGACGTACTTACCCTATCAAGCCGCAAGTCAACCTACCCATGCTTACGTAGTCGTTTAAAACTTACAATGGGGGTAGTAAAAATTCGGAATTCTGAAATACCCCACACAAATAGCCTGCGAAAAAGTTATGGGGAATATACAATACCGAATTTTCAATGACGCCATTACTATAGTATGATTATGTTAACATGGGTAGGTTTCGGCTTGATGGGGTATTACCATACACTTTGTATAACGCGCATATTTCGCCATAGTACCTGTTCACTATGTACTTTACGGTCAGGGTGTTGGTCAGATTAGAATATAGCAACTTGTGTATTATAAATTCTCGGTTTTACATTAAAAAAGACTCAATATATTTTTCTCAAGTAATGACACGCAACACAACCACAAAATATAGAGAGATATACAGGGTTAATTTTAAAACACCTACAACTTTGCAGGATTAGATAGCTAACATCATTAACTAGTTTGTTTTACGAGTTTTAAGATAACTCAATAAATTGAACACAAATCAATTTTTTATGATTTTATTGCACTGACGTGACATTGAAAAGTCTATGTTTCATTTATAAACGACGACGGAAGACGACGCTACGCTCGCACGCTATGCGCGTAGAGTTACAAACATTCTAGAGGTATATTTAATTATTATTAATTGTTGTATGAGAGTAAAATCTAACAAACGTTGTTGTTTGTGATGTTGTCTATCTAATCCTGCGAGGTTTCAGGTGTTTTTCAAATAACCCTGTATATTAGTATAACATCTCGTCACCCAGCCAGCACTACAGCTCTTTATTTCCACTTTCTTAGAGAGCTTAGGCGCATAAGACACCGCTCCGGTGTGCGGTGCTGCGTTTTTTAATTTTGACTGAAGAATCTTAATTTGTATACAAAAACCGCAGGGTATAACACACTCACAGCGCATGTCCGTGCGATTGTGCGGCGCGCGCGACGGCACCGCACTCCCTGACGGTGATGCGGTGCGGTCCGCGGGGTATGCCACACTGTGCCGCAGTATCGTACGGATTTTTGCGTAGAAAGGACGTGCATACGCGTAATAGATCTCGACATAGATAATGCGGCGATGCGGGGCGTCGTGCATCGCAGCTCCGGACGGTGATACGGAGCAAACCGTACGGTGGCACGGTTCCGTGCCGCCGCAGCCGCATGCGGTTTTCGTCCTTCCGTACACCGCAACGGTATGCGGCGGCAATGTGTTAAGCGCCTTATTGACGTCACTGACAAGTCGCTGTTTATTTATTTGTGTAAAGTTGTTAAAATAAGGTGAGATTTATCATCAACATTTGCGAATTTTGTTCGGGAATGATATGTATGTATGTTCGCGGGCACTACAAAGGGGTGGGGTGGGGGATTGGAAGTGGGGCATACATTTAAGGGCCGTATGTATAGGTTGTTAAGGGCCGTATGTATAGGCCGTATGTTAAGTCTCTTATCAGATCTTAGATAAGAGACTTGACAGAGACTTTACTTGAAGAGATAAGAGACTTAAGATATCTTGTCTAAGATTTGGAAAACTAATAACTTTCAAGTGACAACCATAGTCCAGCCGACTATGGAATGAATACAAAAGAAATGTTAATTAATGACAATACTTTCAAAAGAATTTACAATCTTGTGATACTGAATGCAGTACAATGATTAAGACGTCGAATCCAACTGTATGATAGCGATGGCCATTATGTTTGAGCAAGTGATTAATTAAGTTTAGCTAATATAAAAGACAAACAAATATAGTTGTTCCCAGAATTTGGACTTTATTAGCGACACTATTGGTTGGTATAATAAATAATACAGGTGCTTTTTTTTTCAAATCTTGCGGAATCGATACCCGGCTAGGAAAACGAATTTTTCAAAAATCTAATGATGCTAGTTTTATTTTTAATCAAAATTAGTCCCTCTAATAGAGACCTCTTTGTGAGATATCTCAGAGATATCTAGAGACCTCTGAGTATTTTTATACGTTTCATATTTGGCCACATAATGATTTTTTCTAGTGAGCCTGGCGCACTAGAAAAATTATACATTACTTACATCTCCCGCAGACTTGTCGAGCTTGACCTCGCCCGCGCAGCCCAACTTGGCGAACATCTCCCCGAAGCTCTTGTCTATGTCGCGAAGCAGTCTCTCGAGCGGCGGAAGCCATATTGCACTGAAATTAAGCTTTTGATTTTAGTTTTATATTTTTAGCTTAGTTTCAATATTATGCCACTTCAAGGCATTGGCATAGAAACAACTTTTTTATATGCCATTAATTCCGCTCATCAATTTTATTGGATAAAAAGAAAATTGTTTTTGTTGGAGAATAGATTGTTTTAGTTAGGAATTAATTAAAATTTGAAATAGTTTTTGTTAACAGTAAACCGAAATTTAATATAGTAAATCTGGTTTTTACTCAGTATTTTTTTTCCGCTTGAAAATTTAGCTTGTAAAGTTGTAGTGTAGATATATTATATCGAAAATTTGAGATTAGTACCTTGATTCGGTTAGAAGATATATGAATAATGAAATGTACTCCGCCATTTGCAGCGGCTATTTAAATTTACAACGATACTAATTATGCATAATTGCATTATCATCAGAACGAAAGGCGTATTACAAATTTCAGCTCATTCGAAAACTGGAAAGTGGGATTGCATGATTTGACCCAAACCAAAAAACATACATTGCAAGTTAGATAGAAGCTTGTAAAATACAAGAAAACAAAAGTTACCCTAGAAATATACTTAGCTTCCAAGACAACCATTAATTAATTGGCCGAGAAATATGCAGTTACTAAGGACACTATTAGCCGACCTAGAAATATAGGCAATTTCCGAAAAATGAACATGATTTGGCCTAGAAAAATGGATAGTTTCCAAGAAAATCATTGGTTGATAAAGAAATATACAGTTTTTTATACAACTAAGGGTACGTTCGAGAACAAGTAATTCTTACTCGAGGTAGTGTGCATTTCACCCGAAAGCGTTCAAAACCAACCGAGTAAAACCGAGGGTAACCTATCTATTACTCTGCTCGTATTTCTGAACGCTTTCATGAAAGTAAACGAAGTACAATTTTCCGCTTACAGAAGTGAATTTCTCGCGGCCCCCAGTCAGTGTTAAATTTTACTTGACATTGACAGTTGATGGTATTGTGGCTAGCTGATTTCGTTTTTATGTCGATATCAAGTCGCAGTACCTAGTAATTTTGCTGATTGTCTTACCTTTCAAACCAGAATAAAAATGTAAGCACCGCTGCATGGCGGTGGAAATAGGTACGATGTACGGTACAGAGGCCCCTTTGGTAAAAAGCCATTAATTGGCCTAGAAAATGCAGTTTCCGAAAAACCATGATTCGGTCTAGAATTAAGCAGTTTCCGAAAAACCATTAATTGGCCTAGAAATATGCACTTTTCGATGAACTGTTTGGAATAGAAATGGGCAAATTCCGAAAAAAACTATTATTTGGCCTAGAAATATGCGTAGTATAAGTTTCTTTGGACTAGTTTGTATAGTTTTACAAGCAATCACCTCAAGTTTTTCATTTTCGTTTCCAACGCTTTGTTGCTGTCGCTCGAGTTGGCGACGTCACTTTTCAACTTCGATATCATCTTCTCTCTGTCTTCGTACTCTCTAATGACCTGTAAATCATATAATTTTATTAATTATTAACATTTATATACATGAATATATTATATGCTCTGCGAGATATTAGATTGGATTTGCCAAGTTCAAAGTCATATTTTTGCTTCCATTGACGTAAATAAATAGAAAGTCAATTTAATGCCAATCAAATGCAAAATGTTTTTTGAATCGTCCATATTCCTTTAACCCAAAATAAATTTAGGTGGTTAAAAACCAGCTGCAATTACAGTATCCGGCAGTAAATAGGGCATATCGAACTTTGGAAAGATAATAGTTTTGGCATACAGCACTGTCTCTTTCATTCTAGTATCTACTAGGAGCTTTAAGAACCATCATTTTAGAAGATTTCCTTCTCTATATTTCTCTTCTCTCATCCAACGTACACGCTTCAAAAAACTAGACACAAAGTAAAATGTATAACTTTTTACGACAAAGTATTACTGACCTTGCCTTTTTATAAGTTGAAAAAATAAAATAAAATATTTTTTTATAAATTTAAACTTTTAAAGCGCATGTAAACAAGACTCTTGTGAGTGTGTGTAGGTTATTATAGAGTCAATAATTATTTGAATGAAACCAAAGCTTGGTGTTAATTTGTAGACATCACTCGTTAAAATGTAAAGAATTATTATTGTGTATAATTGTGTAAAGAAATATTAGTGTGTATGGTGATGACATACTTTACTCTAAATTTTGACTTCTGATAAAGCTGATAAGTTCCTTGCTCCCATTCTTCTTATGTTTTAACAACTCTGTATATAATTCGCGGCAGACATGAACGTCTAACTTATGCGATAGGATAAACACTACGAAGTCTAAATAAGTTAATTCTCTTTCGAATGCTCAATGTACATTATTTTCCACAGGGCAAGTGTATGGATTTAAGTATGTTTGTGTGTGTGTGTACCTGTTCATCCCCTTTATCCATACAATCTATCCTTGTCTGTAACTCGTAGCAGTGTTCCTGCAACCGACTTAAATCAGACGGCAGCACATCGAAGTCCTCCTTGTGTGGAAAGTCCGGGTCTTGGGGCAATTTGTTGTTACACGAGCGCTTGGCTTCCAGCAGTTTCTCTTTGGCGTTGCTCTTGGCTCTGGTCAACGCTGTCTCTATGTTCTCCAGGGTACCTTGGACGTTCCTTAGTTCGTTCTTTAGCTCGCGAAGCTCCGATTCCTGCTGGACTATATTGTTTCGGACGAAGTCTAGCTTCACCTGAAAATTGTTGGTGTGTTACGATACGATAATGCTGAAACTTTTTTTGGTGTTTCCTTTTATTGCACAAGGTGGAGAAACAGTCATATTTGATTTATACTTGTAATGTTGAAGTTTCCAGATTTAATTGCATAATAATATATTTTAATTTGTAGTTTTGTTTCAGTTAAATGTGTAAATTTCTCAGTAGTTATATAACCACAAGCATAGGTTATAAAGCCTAGTAAAAAATAGGAATAAAGATTACTTATTATGTGAATTATTATTGTTTGCTGTTGATATTGTTCACTATAATATAATAATGGCTTTCCGAAAAATAACGCCTGATACTTTATTATAACAAGAACTTATTTTTAAAATGTAGTATTATTTTTATTAAGGTTCTAAATATTCACTTTATTTGTCAGATATTATAGGCCATAAAATATATGAGGTTGTTCATTATGGGCTCTAAAAGCCTGAAATAAACAAATATTATTATTACTTATAGCACAACGCTACAGCTGTTTGAGTGTTAGTAAATATGTGAATGCCTTTGCGTGTACACTTAAACCTGTGCATAAATAAACAAAAGCAAATCTTATAATGACTCTATCGCTTTACAAATGTTATAATGGCTCTAATTTTTATTTTGGTTGTGTGAGATCGATGCCTATGCCTAGGTATAGTAATATACCTCTATTACACATTGACCTAGTTTGTAAGTCAATGGTATTACAGGACATCAGCAGGCCTATTACGGATCTCATGGTTTTCAAATGATCGATATATGACATCATAGTGCAAAACGAAAAATACGATTTTCGGTCAGATTGATCATTCGTTCATTATATCATGATGACATCATTGAAATTATGCCATAGTGACGATATCATTGGAGATCGCTAATCCGAAATGATTTCATGACTTCTTTATCACAAATTTATACCACGTCATACGATGAAAGATCCATAATTGACCTTCAGGCTCTGGGAACACTAAATATCAATTTTTCTTTGGAACATGACAATAAATGTGTGTGTCTGTCTGTGCATTCCTATACGTTACTGAGTCGGCTACGTACCTTCGAAACGTCTCCACTGAGCTTCTTGGCCTGCAGTTCCCTAACTGTATCGACCAGTTCTCGGTGGAGGCGGCACTGCTTCAAGGCGGAGTCCCTCTGCTTCTTCCTACAGCGCTGCCTCTCGTGTTGGATATCGAAACTGGGTTCGTTTTCTACGTCGTTCACTTTCTTCGTTTGCAGGCGTATCTGGGCGCAGATAGTTCGCACCTATCCGAAAATAGGGTATCGTCCGGTTATCGATATAAAATATGAAACATTGATAAAGTGAACGTTTATGATCAATAATCGTGTAATTCTCAACAAAAGTCCAAAAATTAAACCTTTACTCATGATCTGCTTGTCATATGACTTGAAACTCTTCTCGTATAAACGTAACAATTAGAATAAAAATGTAACAAATTAAAGACGTTCTCGTATACCACAGATAATAAGTTAAATTTATTTTCCATAAATAAGATTAATGTAATAAAATTGATATTTTATAATCATTATCAGAGTATAAGCTGTCATGTCATTATTGCCATATTATTATTATTAAATCGTGAAAACTCTCAAATAGCCAACTGGTGCGACATAAGGTGCGTTCCGAATGAGCTTATAGCGGTGAGAGCGGTATGAGCGCTCACAACTGTTCCGAATGGGATATCGCGCTAACATCGACAAAAGATAGATGGCCATTCGGAACGATAGTTCGCGCGCTTACAACACTGGCGTTTCCTTAGACGATGACGTTCTTTAGCTCGAGCAATAGTACGTAGTTTTTGCGTCTAATATTTTTTTAATCGGCACTTAGGTAGACAACAGAAAAATTAGTCTACTACTGTATTATTTTCCTCATCCCTCAGAGTAAAGAACAATGGTCACTTCCTTAGAGTGATTATCACCCAAAAAAAAATCAAATCTTAGAAATCATAAATACTAGTTTAACTTATTGTACTGGTTAAAAAATGCATGTTGAAATAATTATATTATTTTTTAAAACCCCAGGTTAAAGAGATATTCAGGTTTTAATATTATTGATAAGATACGCATTTCGGACCGTAACTGGCTGTACGGATGCGTTCCGAATGGCGATGTTATCAAAGTCAGCGCGCTAAAAGTTGTTTCGAATCACGGTGAGCGTGCAGACAGCGTCCAACCTGACGTCATCGATGACGTCATTACGTCGAACGCTTGTATTTTTTTTAACGATTCAAGATTTCGTTCAAGTTTTTTTTTTATTTTGTAACTTTTTTATTTGGGGTTACATAAATGTTTTATAGGATCACGTTTATCCATAAATTAATCTCTATTTTTCGCTTTTTTTGGGAACAGAATTGACCATTGTTCTTTGTAGTTTTCAATCGCTGACACTTGACAGTCGTATGACAGAATACTCACAACGATTACGATGCGAGGCATGGTCGCAGAAAATGCAAGATGGCGAATGTAATGACGTCATCGATGACGTCAGGTTGGATGCTGTGAGTACGCTCACGGTAATTCGAAACGAGTTTTAGCGCGCAGATATCTATATCATCGTCATGGAGCAGTGCGAGTGCAAGTGTTTATAGGAGACAGAATAATGTTTATACACTTTTGGGTTTCATGTGCCTGATGTCCTTTCGTAGTTTGGAATGGTGGTCACAGCAAATCACACTAGGGCTGCAATATGACACTTACGCACTATTAGAAACAATGTCACGTTAGTACCTTTTCAACGCCCTCGTTGATGCGTTTCCGTCTCGTGTTCAGCTCGTTGAGGTTCCCCTCGAGCGTGCCGATCTTGCTGTCCAACTCTTGCATCTGCGAGCGATGCTTTTGTGCTGATTGCTCGAATTTCGATAATCTTTAATACAAAAAAATATATATTTTATAGCTCACACCAAATAACAGCTATTTAAATACAGCAGCCAATATAGACGGAGACTAGCTATCTGTGTGGGATATTTTATAATAATAATAATATCTTTATTGTACCATAAGTTTGTTGTTTACATAAATTTTGCACATATTATAAGTTGAAAGTAATAAATAATTGTAGCATCCGGTACCGAACTAGGTTGAAACCTGTATTTCGGTAGTCGGCGCCTCAAACCTCGGTCACAAAATTAATTACTTTTAGTATTTTATACAGAATATAAAGGAACAACTAATTAAGTAAACCCTGATATATAATAGTATATATCAGCACAAGTGCACTCTTTGCAACCCTATTATTTATTGATCTTTCATCGTATATGACATGGTATAAATTTTAGATAAGGAAGTCATGAAATGCATCATTTGGTATTACCGATCTCCAATGATATCATCACTATGGCATAGTTTCAATGATGACATCATGTTTTGCATTATGATTTCATTTGAAAACCAATTTTCGAATGATAGCATGCATGATGAAATCATAGTGCAAAACATGTCATAACTCATAAGATTTTCGGTCAGATTTTTGATCATTCGTTCATTATATCACGATGACATCATTGAAATTATGCCATAGTGAGAACTGTTATATGTCTTGTAAAACAAATCAAGACAGGTAACAACTCACTGTGCCGTGTAGCTGTTGATCTGGTCGAGGTCCGTGGTGTTAGCCAGTAGCCTGGCGGGACGTATTTCTATGGTGGAACTGGATGTCACGCCGCTGTACGCAGACACTCGCACCGTAAACCGATGGTTTTCTGGAAAAAAGCCCAAAAAATACCACTATAAAATCTGTAAAAACATCATTTAAATACCATTAAAGATCGAGTGTCTGGACGGAACTGCTTTGGGAGAAGGCCTCTTCTCATTGTGTCTAATACGTTTACTGTTACCGACACCACTGATGTTTGAGTGTCGTGCCTTATTACACAGGGTGTTACTAAACGCCCGAAATAATATTCAACTTTGGCCTGGAGCCAACCCAAGAGTGTACACCAAGAAGCCACTGATTATGGCATTTGTTAAGTATTTTTTACACACAACAGGGAGGAAGGAGCCTTCACCTCACCACCATCATGATGTTACCAAAGGGCGACTCCGTATCAGGGTCGTCTGTTTGGGTACCTCCGTCTTACCTATTACTGCCGCAAAGCAGTAGCGCTTGCATTGCTGTATTCTGGTTTAAAGGGTAAGATATGGCAGTGAAATTACTCGGTACCGTGACCATACATCTGATGTCACAAGTTGGCAACATACATTGTGGCTCTTGTGGGAGTTGCAGTTTTGTTGCGAATCTCACAAGAGCCACATGTATTATGGTGACAAACTTAGGTAAGACGGTGGTAGCTAGCTAAGAGGGCTCTGAAACCCTACCACCAGCCAAACCGAGCAGAAATCTAAAATCGTAATATTTTAATAAGTTTTTTATATGTTTATTTCATAAATGTGTGTCTCATCTGCAGCAATAATTTAATTAATTAGTAGTGGAAACTTTATAATGCTAATGTATAAATTAGTTTAAAACTATATTATGTATAATTTTAAGCTGTATGTTTCCCAAATAAATAAAATAAAATAAAAATAATAAAACTTTTGTTCCAATTGGGACCGATCGGTATCCTTGGGGCCTATGTCCAACAGTAGGTGTCTCTTGGCTGATATGATGATGATGAATTGGGACTCGAACCCGCAGAGATTAATACCGGATAGTCTGAACTGAACTACTAGACCACGGAGACGGTTTATTAAGTTATAAGCTGTATGTTCTCAAAATGAAAAAAAAAACTTACCGGTAAAGAAAAAAGTGATGTTGGATGGCACTTTGCCGCTGTTGTTATAGGTGTGATCGTTGCCAATCGGTATCTTGTGGATATTGTACTGCTTGCACAGGTACTTCACTATGGCGTCCGGAGCGGATATTGTGTCCACCAGGTAAGTGTAGAAGCCGAGGTAGCTGCATGGAGAGTATCACAGATTTTCATGTGCAGCTATTATGCATTTATATTGAAAATAGCAGTACTTTCATCTCATTCATCTAAGCCTACCCATAATGTAAGAAGAACCTCATCATCATCATCATCAAAGCTCATATAACGTCCCCACCGAGGGGTTTGAGCCTACCTTATGTTAGGGTAATTAGGCCTTAGTCAACCACGCTGGCCCAGTGTGGATTGGTCGACTTCACATACACCATTGAATTTCTTCGCAGATGTATGCAGGTTGCCCCACGATGTTTTCCTTCACCGTAGGAGCGTCAGACAAATGTACATATGAAATTCGAAACGAAAAACACATTGGTACACGGCGGGTCTCGAACCCCGACCTCCCGATTGGAGGGCAAGTGCCGAGTCCACAGTGCTTACCTAGTTATTATGAAAGTCGAAAAGTACTAAACCAACTGAAATCATTTTTAAGACACGATGAGTCACAGAGAAACTGCACTAAGTCACCCGGCATAAAGTCGACTCACTCACCTCAAGCTCTGTATGTCGTTCCTGGGCACGTTAAGTCGACCGGGCGGACTACACACGGCGTTGACCCGCTTGAGGCCGCGCGCGCGCACCTGCGACATGAACAGGTTCATGTCGCGACTCGATTCGAACGTGAACGCGACCAAATCGCGACTGGCCACCGTCGCTTCGAGGTAACGCGCGAACTTGGGGTCCGTGAATTTTATCTGCGATGGAATAGAAACGCGTGCTGGATACAAAAAAAATTGTGGGGTGATTGTGATGTGATAATAAAAAAAGCAACTTTTTTTGTTTCAGCGGATACATGCATTAAGTATATCAACATTTTATATTGTTATGATAGAATATGTACTTAGACAAGGTTATTTATTAGTTACTACAAAAATTTTGTGTGCTTGTTCAGACAAGCAAACTGAACAACTTTCACTATGGCACCAACTTTGAAATCGCAAAAAAAATCAGCTGTTCCATACATTTAGGTTCAGTGAATGTTGAACATTTGTATGGAACATCTGATTTTTTTGCGATATCGTAGTTGGGCCCATAGTGAAAGTTGTTCAGTTTGCTTGTCTGAACAAGCACACAAAATGTTTGTCATAACTAAAAAATAAACTTGTATAATGTGCTACATATATTGTAATAAGCTATGTTTATTATACCCCTCATCAAATTGTCATGCCCAATCCGGGTCCATAAAGATCGAAAAAAAAATGTAACAACTTGTATACTTATGGAAGTGCAATAAACAATTGAATTGAATTGAAAAATCGACATCTGATTATTCCGACAGTTGGATAATAAAAAAATATCGGTAACGCATTTTTTGTTTTGTCAAAATCACGAAAAACTACTGAGATAACGTAGGAAGAAAATTTACGTACGTATGAGTTCATGCCACGTCTCATATCGATGTCGTTAAAAGTTTTTGATTGTGCCCGAGTAAAAATACAGAAAAATACGTGCCCAATATTTTTTTAATAACCTTATTTCGGTCTTTAAAAAAGCCGCCTAAGTGCAAGTTAGAATCGCGGACAGAGGGTTCCGTACAAATTAACTAAGTATACACGGTAATTTTTTTATCACCCTGGAAAATTTAAGGACGCTTCACGACATGGTATTAGAATGTTTTAAATATGAATAAAAAAAATATCTCACTTACTTAATTTTATATTAATTTTCTAAAAAATCCAAAAAAATGTTGCAGTAGTTGAGAGCAGGATTTTTTGAGATTTTTTATTTTTATTATATTTTTTAAAAAAAATTTATTACTTTTTTTTATATATAATAATGGATGTGTCCTGAAACGTCCCTAAAATTTTCCAGGGTGATAAAAAAATAATCGTGTATAATTCCTAACTACTTTAAGGTAGAAATTCAATACAAATATGTTTTTTTTGGGGCATTTCGACTCCTGATGATCTTTTGTCCTGCCCCAGTTTCTTTGTTTATTTGTTGCTATCGCCATTTATGGACTAATTGATATCACTCATTCATAAGTCTTACAATCGATCCGGGTGGGATAGTATCCAAGCGGCGAGTAAATGGGGTCCTAAAACTCGAGGCAGGCGCATGGGGCGCGTTCCAGATAAGCATGGATTTGCAACATTTTCAACATTTTTAGCATCAACACATTTCATAAGCCTTTGGTGTTAACTTTTCGTGCTAGTTTCGTGCATTCCATTTAAACATTTTTGCCACGAAAAGACTAATAACATCAAACACTCATGCTAACAGATGGGTCCTCTCATATCACTCTTTGACAGATTTCAAATTTGACATTTAGACTGTTTTTTCCAGGAATCAAAAATATTTTTCAGCGAATTTAAAAAATAAATTGAAAGATGTTAATAGTTTTAGCCGATTCTGATTTGGCATTAGTTATATTAAGTTACTGGACTAAGTAGGTGGGACGTCAAAATTTAGCACGAAAAATCAGTGCCTATCGTTTTATTTGTAACAATAAGCGAGGCTAAAAATGTTAACATTCTTTATAAGAAACGCAAAACGAGGCTAACATCTGTAGGGTTACTCTTGAACCCATTGATTTACTACCAAACGTAGATAGAGCACTTCATACAAAAACGCGCTTGAAATCTGTCACCTAATCGACTATACATTTTGTACGCTGTTAAATAGGTAGTTGAATATGCACACCCGAATTATAATTACCATAAAGAAAGTACCGTATTTATCGAATTCAACCTTATTCTTTATTATTACGGCAACTATTTGAAGTACAACCGTGTGCAGTTACATCATTTCATACCTAGCCACATTAAATTTGACGTTTTAGTAATTGCTACAAGAAAATATCAACTTTATACGCTCAAACATAATGCTCAAAATTGCTTATCGCGTTGTCGCTCCAACGCATGGAAAAGAACTGCACGAGGCCCGATTGGGCAGTTCTTCACCGGCCCACTTTTCGAACGTTCATGCGTTATCTACGTTTGGTAGTAAATCAATGCTTGAACCAATTCCGATGGATTGCCATTGGGATTATGATTTTTCGTACGCTTGAGTAACAACACTAGCGCCAAATTGGATCCGTATTTTGTGAAAATTTAATAATACTGAGTTTGGTTCACCCAAAATCCGCACAATACGGGCTCAATTTGGTGCCAATGCGCAAAGATAAGCGTACGAAAAATCACAATCTCAATGCCGATCGTCAGCACCAGTAAAGTGGTGATGCTTATCCGGAACTGCTGATACTATCAGCTGTGGTGTCGCAGGTGTCCCATGGGCGACGATGATCACTAAGCACTAACACTTACCATCAGGTGGCCTGTCTGCTCGTTCGCTGTACTTTTATAAATACCTCTAACATCATCGGCTCGTAGACCGGCTGCTGGAACATCTCCTTGTTCTCCCGCAGCCAGACCACCGCGTTGTAGCAGTCCTCGCTGTAGTTGCGCAGTACTTCCAAGCGTTTAGCGTCCATGTCTTGCAGCTGACGGATCCTTAGTAAACGTTTAAGTTATAAATTTAACAATTTCACTCAAATATTCGTCTGGAAAAAATTGGCTGAAACTTAACTTACATGGAAGATACAAATAATGGGCGATAGCCGTAGCCATAAGTGAAAAAATATATATACACAAGAAATAACGCCCCATACAAGTTCTTTATGCTATTCAACAAATGATTTAATTTTTAGAGATATCATGCCATATGCTAATACGGTTTAGAGGACGGCACCGTGGATCATATTTTCTTTAATTGTACGAGACTTCATACCTCTTTGTACGACCTGCTTCCTGACTATTTGTACGCCTGCTTCCTGACTCTTTGTACGACCTGCTTCCTGACTCTTTGTACGACCTGCTTCCTAACTCTTTGTACGACCTGCTTCCTGACTTTCCCTCGCGCCCCACAAATATGAATTTTCTCTTAACACAAATAAACAGCCCTTTCATAAATATCCTCTTTAAACATATAAAAAAATACAAAATCTAACTGTTATTTACCGTCTACAAAAATGTTTACACCCCAACTCGCAGATCCTCCTTTTATTAATCACTTACTTACAAATCTTAATTATTAGCCTCTAAAAACAATATTATAATGTTCTCTTTGCTTTGTCCACAGGTAGCTCAACCGATTAAGTATTTTTCATACCGCTAAATTTTATTATTACAAAACCGTGTTTCCTCTACCCACTCGACATTGATGAAATTGCCAAATCTGACAGAAGCCCCTAAACTCAATAAACCACCTCAAATAAGACTCCCCCCCCCCCCCCCCCCTGCATAGTGTGACATCACATTGCTTACAATTTAGTTAAGTTAGAACCACACTATGACATACTTCGTCGATCGCCTCGTTCCCCTGATGTCTGACGTAGTTTAGTTGGATGGCCACTAAACGCTGTGCCCTATCTCGCTTGCAAACAATAACTAACATAAACAACATAAACTAAAATGATAGGACAACTCACTTGTTCTGATAGAGTCGCATCTGCGGCGTAACGTTGTTCTCCAGATCGTATTGGACCTCCAGCTTTTGCTTCTTCAACGTTTCTATGGCGGCGTTGGTCCTAGCGATCGGCTTCTGGAGTTCAGCCAGTTCCATCTTCACCTGGCTCTCTGAAATTATTATATTTTTATACAAAAGGGAAGGAAAACATCGTGAGGCAACCTGCATACATCTGCGAGGAAATTCAATGGTGTATGTGAAGTCGATCAATCCGCACTGGGCCAGCGTGGTTGACTAAGGCCTAATCACCCAAGCATAGGGTAGGCTCGAGCCCCTCGGTGGGGACGTGTATGAGCTGTGATGATGATACAAAAGGGGTCATCCATAAATTACTGCACACAAACAGCACACACAATTACGCCCCCAAGCCCGGGCCCTGCATTGTAGCATTGTCCAGCCGTGAACCCCGGAATGCCCCGGGAGATCTTCGGTCTCCCCGTTTTAGGGACGCGAGATCGACTCGCCCTAGACGACCAGACGCCGACGAGGTCGTGAAAGTGTTCATACGAGTTCCTATGTCCTTGTAAGGCAACGACGAGGCCCATCATCTGATGATGGATGTATGTGGTGTATGTAAGAAGACATCGTTAGGTTTTAGCCGGTAGACCCGACGGAGGGGTAAGTGGTAACAGTCACCTTTAGTACATGTGGTTTTTGTGAGATTCGCAGCAAATCTGCAAGCCCCACAAGAACCACATTGTACGTTGCCAGCTTGTGACATAAGATGTAAAGTCACGGTACCCAGTAATTTCACTGCCACATCTAAGCCTTCAAACCGGAATACAGCAATGCAAGAACTGTTGCTTTGAGGCAGAATTAGGTAAGACGGAGGTACCCAATCAGACGACCGTGGAGTATGAACTATGGACCCTCCTGTATCTGGTAAACATAGACAGTTTGCGAAGCTTACTACCCCCATGTTATCCAAGTATTACCACAGCTCATATACATCCCCACTAAGAGGCTCGAGCCTTCCCTAAGTTAAGGTGTTTAGGCCTTAGTCAACCACGCTGACCCAGTGTGGATTGGTCGACTTCACATACACCTTTGAATTTCTCGCAGGTGTAAGTATACAGGTTGCCTCACGATGTTTTGCTTCACCGTAGGAGCGTCGCGGACAAATGTACTATCGAGGTCTCTCATGCCTTACCACTTTGTAAAAATATTCGTTTGACAGCGATCGCATCGGACACGCCCACACGACCCATACCTATCACTGATTGGCTACGTATTTTTACTATGATTTACTACGGCCAATCATAGACAGACATCTGGTTTCATTGAAATCGCTCTTGGTCTGCTTTACGCTTTACTATTGGTGAATGAATGGATCGGGGCGTGGTCTGACGCGATTGTCATCGTGCAGTGTGCAAGCGACTTTCGACGTAGGACTGGTAAGGTGCCAGTGTCCTCGGTAGTACATACGAAATTCAAAAATCGAAAAAGCACTTTGATACATGGCAAGATCGAACACCGGACCTACCGATTAGAAGGCCACTGTCGAGCTCGAGTCCACAGCGCCACCGACGCTTCTTTCCAAGTAAGATGCTATAAAAATATTGTCTTACAGTGAATCGAATATTGTAGAGTTTCGATAATTAGACTTAGATGAGCAGATCAAATTGTTGATGTTCATAACTCATCACTTAACGTTAGAGAAGTAACAAACAACGCAAAAAAATTCTCACCATCACCAACTTTCTCAATCAGCTTGGTCCTATCAGTGACCAGTTTCTCCAGCTTCGCCTTAGCCTCAATCAGCTCCCGTTCCCTGTTCTTCCAGCGATCCAACTTTTCCAAGTAAGAAGATTCGATGTCCTTTATTGTGTACTCTTGTGTCCTGACCGCCTCTATGGTTTCTTTAGCCCTATCCTTCAGGACGTGTATCTCTCTGGTCTGAAATACATGTGTTTGTTGATAACAATATTGACATTGAGTAACAAAAATGATGAGATAAAATTTTTTATTCATTTTATTCAACAATATAATAAATTTATATATTATAGATAGGTGATATACATGAAAATAATACACATAAACACTCTTAATTGTACATAAAATATACTAGAAGAAAACAAATATGTACACAAGTTTTATCATGAACAATGGTGGACTTCTAATATTTCTTCCAGGTAACCTTACTGGGTGTATGGAGACATAATTTGCGAAAAAGCGTTAAAATTTAACTGATATTTATTACTAATATTATAAATGTGAAAGTTGATGTTTGGATGTTTGTTACTCAATCACGAAAAAACGACTGAACGGATTTGGATGAAATTTGGCATGCATGAAGCCTTTGACATGGAAAAGAACATAGGCTACCTTTTATTCCGATTCCTTAAGTAGTTCCCGAGGGGAAATTGAAAATTGTTTACGAGCTAAGCCGCGGGCAGACAACTTTGAAATTTGGTCTGCATGTCACCTATGCTATGGAAAAGGACATGTACTTTATATTCCTTAATGATCTCCCAAATAGTTCCCGTGGAAAGATTAAAAATTGTTAACGAGCGAAGCTTTAGACCCAATTCTGAAGTCCACGCAGACGAAGTCGCGGGCAGAAGGTAGTTTATTATAAAAATTAAAGTTCAATCTACGTTTTCTGTCATACACTAAGCGATTTTGACATTCATGGACTGAATATTTCGGAAATCAGTCATTCTGGGAAATGGTGATTTTAAAATATGTTCATAATGAGATCATTGCACTATAAAAAAATTGTTCTAGCACACAGGAAGGTTAAAATCTTGCATGTTATTATTATATAAATGCACAGCAGGTTTGTGTAAGTGTTACTATTTTTTAATGTGTATTTAAAATTGTCAATAGTGTATAGGTAACTCTCCCTGGACCTCTGGAGGTACCTTTAGGAAGCATATGGCTCAAACTCCTACCACAAAATTGTATGTATGAAAACACAGCACATTGACTTGTCTCAATGACTGATGATTGCATGACAAAAAAAAATACACAAAGAAAATCATCACACCAATTTTGCACAAGTTCTAAGTCGAACCGAACAAATATTTCCAAAGTTGCGAACATACCGCATTTAACTTTTGCTGTTCCAATTTCCCGATGCTTTTTTTGGCTACATCTATGGTCTTCTCTAAGGGCTCCATCTTGACCTTGTGAGAGTTCACGAGTTTCACTGCCTCTTTCTTGTCGTTGGTACGCTCAACTACTTTCTCCCTCAAATCCTGGTATTCAATCCACAGTTTTTTCTTCTCGCATATTTCAATCTGATGTTCTATCTCTTTTCTTTGCTGCATCGCGTCTATTACTACTTTTAATCTGAAAGAAGCGTACGAGATTGTAATGAAGGCAGAATGCTTAATATGATAGTCTTTCACTAAGTATCGAATGCGCCTTTACAGTGGCGTTCATTATGCTACTGTTACACAGAGTCACAGAATTACATAAAAGGTCACATTCAAGGCCTCAATGAATAACTTTTCGAAGACCAGCCACACCAGCAGTTTCGTTAATGACCAGCAATCCTTCTGCATAGTCCTGAAATGGAGTGACCATGTGGTAATTATTTATCATAAGTTGAGAATTAGAAGTGGATAATATTACCTTTCGTTTAGTCGAATTTGTTCTTGCAGCAACTGAGCATTATTTTGCAGCTTTGTTGACAGACCAATCTGCTGATTCCTACATTCTATCAATTCCTCCAGCTGAGTAACACTCTCTTGGCCACCGACTGCTGACAAAGTGCTTCGGAGCAACTGCTGGGGGTCCATTTTGGAGAAATCTTGAACGCGGTCTTGAGGCAGCAGTTGACATAAGTTATCAACCTATGAAATAAAGGTATAAAATTAAAGAGTACCTACCTTCGCCGTCGAGCGTGTATGCAAACATTAATAAAAATTGAGGAAGCCAAAGAAATTTAGATCAGGGGTTCCCAAACTTTTCTCATAGACCACTTCCGAAATTTTGCTGGTTCCGGTGAGCCCCTTGCAGCTACATTTCTACCATATTCACGAAACTCGTCAAAAAAGGTGAAGATTAGATCTAACTATGGAAATTTGCGTTGCGACTGAGTTCCAACCACGATAAAAAAGTTTTTGAAAAAAATGAGTGAGAATTGATTGACTAATTAGCTTATTGTATTGTAATTAATTGAATATGCGAGTTTTTACAAGTAACAGTCTCTGAGCTTCTTTAATGATTATCTGCCTAGTGCCTACATGGATAAGTGAAGCCAAGCCAACATTTTAGTTCTTCACTATCGAAACCCGATAAATTTTCGTGGACCCCCGCTTACGATTTGTGAACCCCCGTTTTTTTGTCACACCAACGTAGACCCCCGTCGAGTCTCCCGTGGACCCCTGGGGGTCCACCTGGACCACTGGGAATCAATGGTTTAGATCGAGAGGAAAATTTTCCACTTACTCGCACGGAAAAGAGGTGTACATGTATGTATATGTACATAGTAGTATTATGTGGTACGTTTATGTATAATGCCCAATACACACTAAAGCTGCCGATCCGCTAACACAGTCCGGCGGCAGTTGGCGGCTTGCGTACGCTAGGGATCATATCGTCCCATTTTAGACAGTCCCGTTTTTAGAAATCATGTCCGCTAAAATATTGAAATATTGAAGTTTTACCTACCACTAAAACTTCTATTGTGGTCCACTGGTCCCTTCCTTATTTTAATATTAAGAACTTAAAGAGTGAAATTTCCTATCAATGATTAAAAGATCTCGAACATCCTAGATAGCGCAGTTATCATATTAAGTTTATAAGCGATGTTATAAGTTACATAAAAATTGAATATTGCGATAAATTGAATAACTTTTATTTGGAACAATAATCGTTTCTGAAATATGAGATAGGTAAGTAATGTTCAGAGACTATTCTATTGTACACATACCGCCTTATCAACAAAAATTTTACTCCTTGGATCATCCTTGGATTAGTTACACCGTGTTTTGTCTTGTTTCCGCACATGTCGGCTGTCATATGTCAAAATATGACAAAACACAGAGTAACTAATTTGAGGATGATCCAAGGAGTGAAATTTTTATTAATATGGCCGCTACTGTACTATTGTACAATACTGTTTGTAATAATGGGGGATTTTAATCTTTCCCGTCTTATCTGGGGCAGCCCTAACTATGATTCACTGGCCTGTGACCTAGTGGACCTGATGGATTCCATGCATATATGTCTCCTTAATGATGGATCTTCAACTCGATGCACTGCTCCAGCCCTTAATGATAGTGCTGTTGACCTCTCGATGTGTTCTCCAGATGTCCTATCGATGACGACTTGGAAAGTTTTACCAGAGTCATATGGCAGTGACCATTATGTCATATCACTATACAGGGTGTCCTGTATAGTGATAAAAGATGAAAAGTCCGTTAAGAATGCCAAATTTGTCAAAATCCCGTATTTACACAAAACCAAATCGTAATCGCACTCAAGGTCCGTAAAGAAAGCAAAGTTCGTCAAATAATCACAAATGAGCGTATCGTACGTAAGGCGCAAACAAAAGCAGGCAAACGACTGGCGCCAGAACACAATAGGCGCTCGGACTACACCCCCGGCCTCATCCCCTTGTCACAAAGAATAGCATTCCTCAGTTACAGTTATCCATTTCGCCAATGAGAGTGAGAGAGATAGCAATAATGCGGTCTCATTCATATCCTCTCACTCGGGCAATTTTTTAGCAGGTAAGTACTGCGTTACATCCAACACTACAACCGATGTGATCCGCGAGAAAAATATTTTTATGGGTTTCATGTAGTTAATTTTTGCTAAATTGTAATTAATCTGAACCTTGGAAATTATAAAAAGACCAGATATTTTTTTTTATCATCTGATAGGAATTTGGTAAATTTTATGAAATTTTACCTCGCTGTCTTTGATGGCCGATTTAAGCCAAAGTAGCCCTATTAAGTACTTTTTTTTAAATTATTATGAAAGCAGAGAGTCTAGAGAAGTTTTTACACATACTTAGAAACCATGAATTCGCCTGTAAGATTTTTAATTTAAAGATGAATTTTTAAGTAATTATTCACTAACATTCAAATTTTGACTTTACACTACTGTTTTCTAAATTTCCACTAAAGTTACGACGCTGATTATTTTAGACATAAAAGAAACACTAAAGATAATTCTGTGGCATAAAGAAAACCATTAAAATATGTTCAACTTTTTTTTATTAAAAATTTTTAAGTTCTTTAGATCGAAATTTTCAAAAAGTCAGAAAAAAAATTATTACTCGAAAACTACGAATAATCGCGGAACATACATGGGGGTGATTCGGGTACTCCAAGAGGTGCTCTAACTCTGGACTTACGCTTGACACTATTTTTTGGGACAGGATATTAATTATGGCACATCCATGAATAGGTTATATCCTCCATTATTAAAGTACCGTCTTACAGCAGCAAACTGGAACTCATTTTCAACAGACACTGAAATCAATGTCTTAGCCCTTCCCGAGGATAACAACGGTGACTTACAAGAACAATACAACCTTTTCGTTTCATGCCTAGAAAAAGCAGCTGATGCCAATATTCCACAAAAAAGACCTAAAGTGGGACACAAAGTTTCTCCACCATGGTGGGATTCTGAATGCACAGTTATTCTAAAACAACCTAAAGAAGCCGAAATAAAATATCGCCAGTCAATGTCTGTTGAAAATTACATAAATCTAAAAAAAACCACAGCCAAAGCAAAGCGTCTTTTCAAAAAAAAAGAAAAAGTTAGGGTGGCAAAATTTTTGCGAAAGTCTATCACCTCGCACACCATCTACACTACTCTGGAGGTCTATAAAAAAGTTTAGAGGGTCCTTCTCAAGCTCCTTAGAATCCAATGACCATAGCATATGGATTGAAGATTTCCTTAGTAAATTAGCTCCCCCTGATGTTCCCAACCTAGACTGCTTCCCATCCCCTTATCTCCCCTCAATCTCCCAACATCCTTTTAATAACCCATTTACTATGCCAGAACTTCTTTCTGTGCTTGACACAGTGAAAGATTCCTCTCCTGGTCCAGACGGTATGGTGTACTCTATGGTGGCGAAAGCTGGCTGTTTTAAAAAACGTATGTTTTTAAAATGAATAAATTTGAAACAGGTTTGGTCCCTAAAGCCTGGAAAAATTAAATAATTATTGTTTGCAGAGCACACCGCAGCCGGCCACTTGATATCGGAATGAAGGATGCGAAATAAACATCAAAATGTCTTGTTATGTTTTTGTATTTAACCATTAAATACAATTGAACATAATGGCGTCAAAGATTGCTTAAATATAATACGATTAATAAGTATTTCACAATTATTTAAATGGATGACAATCACAAAGGACAAGGAACGAGCTTAGAAGAAGCGATAAAAAAAAAAGTGTCAAAATCACAATGACAGGTCCATAGATAACGTTAATATTACATATCCGTGAAGAGCATAGATAAACAATTTTTACATTCTAACACTCCTCCTTATGCTCTACATCGGAGTGAGGCAAAAAGAAAGCAAAAGAAACACTCATTTACAAATGTTTACAAAAATACAAGTTAACTTTTGTGACTGATACAATTAACTTAAGTAAACATTGTACATAACAACTGTCTTAACACTATATAATAATAACATACCATGAATAACATTTACTATTATTTAGTTACAATTACATTTATATTATTACATATTATAGCAAAACCCTGACATTTAACTTTTAAGATTTAATTCAGATATACAACTATAATGTTTAGCTTTACATAGTGGCTTTGTTAACACATCTGCTATCATTTTCTCAGTTGGTAAATATTTAACATTAATTAAATTTTTCTGTATTAAATCTTTAACAAAATGATATCGTTAATCTATGTGTTTTGTTCGTTTATGTGAGTATTCTTTAACTAGTAACAATTTTTGAGCACTTTGGTTATCATTGTATACTACTACATCTATAGTTTTATCAGATATTTCAGACAAGAAATTCTTAATAAAACAGATATCTTTGCACACATCACTTATTGCCAAGTACTCTGCTTCCGTACTAGATAATGCTATGCAACGCTGTTTTCTAGCTTCCCAATTAACAACGTTGCTACCCATCTTAATAACAAAGCCAGTGTAAGATTTGCGATCACACAGATCATTTGCCCAGTCTGCATCCGCAAAAGCAGTAATATTTAAACTATTTCCTTTACTAAAACAAAGTCCATAATTCAAAGTTCCTGCTAAATATCTTAAAATCCTTTTGGCAGCATGCCAATGATCTAGGCCAAAGCATGTGCTATATTGACTAAGTTGGCTACACGCATAAGCTATGTCGGGACGTGTACAAACTGATAGATACATTAATGAACCTAAAAGTTGTCTATATTTATATACATCATCTTCAAGACAATTTTTATCAGATTTTGTAAGTTTACAATTTACAGGTAGTGGTGTAGCTACAGGCTTACATTCAGTCATACTAAACTTAGCCAATAAACGTTTTACATAGTCAGATTGATTTAAGATTAATGAATCACTCTGTCTAGTTATATTCATTCCTAAACAATTTTTAAGCTGTCCTAAGTGTCGAATTTCAAAATGTTTCTGCAATAATGTCACAATTCTATCTATATTATTATTGTGAAAGACATAGAAGTCATCGACATACAGAGCTATTATAATATATTCATTTTTAGATCTTTTTACATAAATACAGGGCTCGCATTTGCTTTGCTCATACCCATTTGAACATAAAACATTATGAACTTTAATATTCCACATACGGCTCGATTGTTTCAGGCCATATATGCTCTTTTTGAGCAAACAAACTTTATTAGTGTTAATAAAATTAAAACCTTTTGGCTGTTCCATATAAATGGTTTCGTCTAATTCACCATTTAAAAATGCAGTGGTAACATCAATATGATTACATTGCAAATCGAGTTCTGTAGCAACAGAAAATAAAATTCTTAATGTGGATTGTCTCACTACAGGGGAGAAAGTATCTGAATAATCTATTCCCTCTTTCTGGCTAAAACCACGAGCAACCAATCTTGCTTTAAATTTATTAAATTCACCAGCAAAACCATATTTCCGTTTAAAAACCCATTTGCATTTTATTACATTACCTTGCTTTGGTCGATCAACTAACTCCCACACATGATTGCGAATAAGAGCATTATACTCACTTCGCATGGCCTCGCACCATTCGTCTTTGTCTGGTGAACTCATGGCCTCCTCATAGGAAGAAGGATCGTCCAGTGAACCAGCCTCAGCCATCATAGAAGATAAGTCATAATCAGAAAATTTACTAGGCATTTTACCTCTGGTAGTACGTACAGGGCGTTGAGGACCTGATGCATCGGTGGTACCCTCCGACGCATGCAGCTCTCCTCCTTGAGATGCAGGTTCTAGCTTTTCCATGTAAGAATTGTAATTGCCTTCATCATTAGAACTCTCTTCGCCAGTACAATACAGATCAGACAGCGGAGACCTTAGTTGTGGTGAGTCTCCAGCATCTGAAACATCAAATGAGCGATTAGGACTAACATCACAGCTATTATCTTTTGGAATTTCATTACAATTTAATTCATTATTAATATTTAAAATTTCATCATAATTAATATTTAAAATTTCATTATTATTAATATTAGAAATTCCATTATCTAAGCTCATGTCATTACTATCTTCATAAAATGAAAAATTATTATTAATATTCCCTATTTCAGTCTTTTGTGTGCCTTTTCCATAAAACTCACTTTCTATAAAGGAAACATTCCTAGAATAAATAGTAAGGTGAGGATTAGATGGGTCACATAGTCTATATCCCTTACAAGTTTCACCATATCCTAAAAATATATATGGCTTTGCCTTGGCATCGAGCTTGCGTCGCTTCTGAGTAGGTATAAGTGAGAATGCTGTGCAACCAAAAACGCGCAGATGACTCAGATCCACAACAGATCCTGTCCATACACATTCAGGTATCTTATTTGATAACGCAGAGGTGGGGCTTCTATTTTTTAAATATATGGCTGTCATAATTGCTTCCCCCCAAAACCGTTTTGATAAACCGGATTCCTGCAACATGGCACGAGCTTTCTCAAACAATGTCCTATTGACGCGCTCCGCCACCCCATTCTGCTGAGGGCAATAAGGCACTGAGGTCTGGTGTACTATACCTGCCTCTCTAAGAAAACTAGTAAGGTTATCATTACAAAATTCAGTGCCATTGTCGGTACGAAGCACTTTAATGAACAACCCAGTTTGCTTCTCAACCAAATTTTTAAAATGAATAAAATGGGAACTTACCTCATTCTTTGATTTCATGAGATATCCGAAGGTCTTTCTCGTATAGTCATCGGTAAATGTCAGCAAGAAGCGGGCTCCGCCCCATGAGCTGACTTGCATTGGGCCTGCTACGTCGGAATGGATCAGTTCCAGCTGTGTGGTAGCGCGCTTCGCACCTGCCTGAGGAAAGGATGATGCATGCATCTTTCCCGACAAACATGAAACACACTTGTTCAGGCAGTCATCTTCCTTCTGAAAAACAACACCCGAACACTGATCCCCAACACCAAGCACACGCATACTTACAAGATTAAGGTGGCCAAGGCGCTTGTGCCACAAGCTTAATGGCACACCAACAGCCTGATGAGCACTCACTGCCCCCTTACTATTATTAAGGGGTATGGAATCCTGCTGGGGTAAGGATCTACCTTGCTGAATTTTAAATTTATAAAGCCCATTTATTTTCTTAGCTGAGAGTATATGGTTGCCAGTAATTTTAGAACTATGATTATAAATATTACACCCATCTTTAGTGAAAACTACTATATAGCCTTTTTCTGTAATTTTACCAACAAATATTAAATTATTTGACAATTGAGGAACCACTAAAACATTGCTTAAACTTACATTAGGAGAGAGATTAACATCTCCAACAGCTACGCTAGAAATACTATGACCATTCACAACAGAGACACTGATCTTCTTCTCTTTAGTGGTAGTAGATGTCAGCGATCCATCTTTCACCATGTGACAGGAAGCACCAGAGTCAATAATGAATTCTTCAGATGATTTTGCAGTTGTAAAAGCAAACATTGTGTGTTCTTCTTTGTGCTCCTTCTGATCACGCTTTCTTTTAAAACATCTCTTAGCAAAATGGCCAGGCTTCTTGCAATAAGAGCATGTAGCCTTCTTCTTTCCTTTAGTAGACATATAAGCTGTGGAACTGGAATCTGTGTGTCGCCTGTGATCTTCTTGTAACAGTCTGGTTCTTACAATTTCACTTGACAGAGTGCTAGTAATGTTCGCTGTTTCCAAACTTGAAACAATTATGTCATATTCTTGCGGTAATCCAGATAAAAGAATTTCAGCAACTTCAGCATCATCAATTTTCTTACCAATATCAGCAAGCTGCTGAACCAATTTCATTACTCCTTCTATGTAATCTGACATTGAAGCGAACTGACTGTATTCAACTCTGTGCAATTGTCTTAGTAAAAGTACACGGCGATACAGGCCTTTATCTTCGAAACAGTCGGCTAATTTATCCCAAGCCTGCTTGGCTGTGGTACAGCTCCGCACATATTGATAGAGAGCGGGTTGTATGCTTAGACATATTTTTGCCAAAGCCCTTTGGTCAGCACGATTGTCGGTGTTTGTACCTTCCACACAACTCCATAAATCCTCCAATGTTAGCAACATTTTTATTGAAAATTTCCAATTTATGTAATTAGTGATCCCCTCTAATTTTTCTACAGAGGCTATCGTATTTGATGATTGAGCAATCGGATTCGACATTCTGATTTGTACTCACAATGTATTCCTTCTTATATTGCCTGGGCCCATAACCTGTTTGCAGAGCACACCGCAGCCGGCCACTTGATATCGGAATGAAGGATGCGAAATAAACATCAAAATGTCTTGTTATGTTTTTGTATTTAACCATTAAATACAATTGAACATAATGGCGTCAAAGATTGCTTAAATATAATACGATTAATAAGTATTTCACAATTATTTAAATGGATGACAATCACAAAGGAGAAGGAACGAGCTTAGAAGAAGCGATAAAAAAAAAGTGTCAAAATCACAATGACAGGTCCATAGATAACGTTAATATTACATATCCGTGAAGAGCATAGATAAACAATTTTTACATTCTAACAATTATCCCCATACCCAAACCTGGGAAGGACCCTATAAATGGCTCCTCTTATCGACCCATCGCACTATCCTCAACCCTGTGCAAAATTATGGAGCATATGTTGAAAAGACGCCTTGAATGGTTTTTAGAAAGCAAAGATATACTACTGGCTGACTCACAATTCGGTTTCAGAAAAGAAATGAGCACTATGGACAACCTTGCTATCCTTACCACAGACATCAGAGTTGCTCTCTCTAAAAACCAATTCCTGGTGGGTGTGTTCTTGGATATTTCCTCGGCATATGATAATGTCTTGCTTCCAATACTCAGGCAGAAAATGCATTATCTGAGTATCCCGGAGATGCAAATGGAAGACTGACGGAAACGGGAAACGAAACATTAGCTATTATGTTTGATGCACACTTTCCTGGTTCTACGCCTATTGGCTCCAAGGCAGACGAACAGACCCCTAGACAAAGGCGGAGAACCCATACCACTAGGGAAAACTGGACGTCAGCTAAAAAGGTAGTAACAGAAGAGAGGGTTCGATGGGCAATAAGAAGCTTTCAACCATACAAATCACCCGGCCCCGACGGGATATATCCCGTGTTACTACAACAAAGTGAAACACTACTGGTTCCTATCCTATGCAGACTCTTTAGAGCATGCATAGCTTTTGGACACATACCAGAAGTGTGGACACACATAAAGGTAAGCTTTATACCGAAGCCGGGCAAAGCTGACTATGAACATACAAAGTCGTTTAGACCGATAAGTCTCTCGTCCTCTCTACTGAAATCAATGGAGAAACTCATCGACAGGTACATTCGTGACGGACCGCTTAGAAAACGGCCATTACAGGGTATGCAATGTGCTTATCAAGCAGGAAAATCAACCGAGACTGCTTTACACTATGTGATCAGCAGGATTGAAAAGGCACTGGATTCAAAGGAGGTGTGCATAGGCGCCTTTCTTGATGTGGAAGGCGCCTTTGATAAGACCACATTTGATTCCATTAGCAAAGCGGCGAGACTACATGGCATCAATGACACCATAATAAGATGGATTAATTGCATGCTAGAGAGCAGAGTCATATCTGCAAGCGTATTAGGCGATACAATGAGCGTCACAACCACCAAGGGATCCCCACTGGGAGGAGTCCTGTCTCCTACACTTTGGTGTCTTGTGATAGATCCGTTGATCGAGGAACTGAACAAAGGACCACTGACCACAGTAGGTTATGCTGATGACATAGTCATCTTGGCTAACGGTAAGGTGCCAAATGTAGTAGCAAGCCTGATGCAGGGGGCACTACAAAGGGTTGAGCACTGGTGCAGAGAGACACATCTTAGCATCAATCCCAAAAAGACAGTGATCATACCGTTCACAAAAAAGAGGAAGCTCAACAACATGAGAAATCTAAAACTATACGGCTCTGAGATACCATACTCCACAAAGGTGAAATATCTAGGAGTTACCCTGGATAAATTACTAACGTGGAAGGAACATGTAGACCTCACTATTGAAAAATCCGGAAGGATACTCAATATGTGCCGGTCTACCTTCGGTAAAACCTGGGGTCTCAAACCTAAGATACTCTACTGGATTTACAAAATAATGATACTGCCGGTCATAACATATGGCAGTATTGTCTGGTGGCCAAGAACGAAACTAGTCACATGCAGGGAACTACTAGGTAGATTCCAAAGGCTGGCTTGTATGGCCATTACGGGGGCTTTCAAAATTACCCCTACAGCGGCCTTGGAGAGATTTTTAAATCTCGAACCACTCCACAATGCTGTACAAAGAGAAGCCATGAGGGCACTCTACAGGCTCAGAACTTTGGGAATGTGGAATGCGAACCAGCCACCCACAAAACACATGGCATTCGCGTTTGAAGGAGGCAATCTGCTGCTGAGCATGATCAGCGACAGAATGTTACCTCAATATATTTTCAGACGACTTTTTGAGGTACACATTCCAACAAGGGAGGAATGGGATAAGGGGCTGGCACCCCCTCAGGGGAACAGCATGATCTGGTATACAGATGGATCAAAAATGAAATCTGGTACAGGGGCAGGAATACACTGCAACAAAACTGATATATCGATCAGCATGGGTAAGCTGGCAACTGTGTTTCAAGCTGAAACATGTGCTATCCTAGCCTGTGCACAGGAGAATCTAGACAAGGGTCGCAATGGCCTAAACATCTACATTCTCAGTGACAGCCAAGCGACTCTCAAAGCGCTCCTGTCATACAAAGTAGAATCCAAACTAGTGCTGAATACAATCGAAGCACTGAACAAATTGGGTAAAACCAATACAGTACGTCTAGTTTGGATACCAGGTCACAAGGGTTTCACCGGAAACGAGAAAGCTGACTACCTGGCAAGAAAGGGATCGGAAACACAATTGGTAGGACCGGAACCATTTGTCGGGATCACTCCAAAAATAGTCAATACGGGTATAAGAACTCAACTGCAAATGAGGCACCAAAGAGAATGGGCCAATCAAAAAGGAATGGACCACGCCAAGCTCTTTATGGGTATGGACAATTGGCTCAAATTTACACTGAGCTCAAGCAGATCCCAGATTCGCCTACTGTTAGGTGCTCTAACCGGACACTTCGGCACTAGGATCATGCTAACCAGGATGGGACATGCCAGTTCCAAAATCTGTAGGGCCTGCAAGGAGGGAGAGGAGAGCATGGTGCACCTGTTGTGCCACTGTGACGCCCTAGCTTGCAGGAGACTAAGGCTGACGGGAATTGGATACCCAAAACCGGAGGACTACAGGGCCATACCACCGAAGGACATCGTTGAGCTCATGGGCACGATAGACTGGACCGTTGGTGGCGATGGCATTACGGACTAAGCTTTACGGCAAGGGGTAGCACAAAAGATCCATGGTGGGTCGAAGTGCGAAGGCTCAATAATTGGGCCACCCCCACCCGAAGATAAGATAAGATCCCTGAGAGGTTGGCACATTTTATATGCAATTTGCTAAAAGAGAGAACAATCCAGGCCCGCGTTGCCGGAACACTCCTACCCCATAGACATGTATGGAAAGGTCTACCCCAAGGCTCAGTTCTTAGTCCTCTTTTATATAACTTCTACACCCATGATTTAGAAAAATGTGTTAACTCCTTTTGTAATATATTACAATACGCAGATGGCATAGTCCTGTATGTTGCTTCAGACTCATTAGAGGGTGCGGCGCAAAAGCTAAACCAGGCCCTATCCTATTTAGAAGATTGGTTAGTTGATCATGGTCTCAATATTTCAGTTCCCAAAAGCAGTGTAGTGATATTTACTAGAAAAAGAGCTTTCCCACACATTGACATTCTATTTGCTGGTCAATCTATTCCTGTAAACACCCATGTTAAATTTCTAGGCGTTATATTAGATAAAACCCTGTCAGGTAAACATCATCTAAATTATGTAAGAAATAAATGCGAAAAGAACATCAATATATTGCGCTGCCTTTCTGGGGTTTGGTGGGGAGCCCATCCTTCTTCACAGAAATTGGTATACAACGCTATAATTCGCAGCGTACTGGAATATGGGTCCCAAATTCTTGAACCCTGTAACAAATAAGCATCTTTGGCTTTGGATAGAATACAGTTTGCCTGCCTACGTATAATTCTTGGGGCAATGAAATCCTCACCTACCAATGCAATGCAAGTAGAAGCCGGTGACCCTCCTCTAAAACTTCGTCGGAATTTCTTATCAGACAAGTACTTATTTAAAGCTTTTCAAAACAAAAAACACCCATTGATCCCAAAATTAAGAGTATTATCCTCCATGATTCCTGGAAACAAATACTGGACCAATAAAAATTCCCCTAGTTTGATTAAAAGTTACCATAAATTAATGTTAAATAATTATGAATACTATCAAATATCGTCCCCAATTTTAACAACAGTTTCATTTGAATCCCTTCTTTTTAAACCATATACTGTTCTGAATTTAGGTATTGGAAAACACCAACCTGGAGCCAAAAACTTATTTACAGACGAAATCCAGAATAACTGGCAAGACTGGTGTCACTTTTACACTGATGCATCTAAGTCTCATATGAGAGTAGGTGCTGCCATTTGGTTTCCTAAATTTAACGTGGTCTTAAACTTCAAATGCCCCCCTATCTCTCCTATCTTCACTGGAGAATCAATAGCAATTTATGAAGCTGTAAAATTCATTTATGCTTATAAATTCAAAAAATCCGTAATATTCACAGATTCTCTCAGCTATTTACAGGCACTATCTTCCAACCACTTTTCTAAAAATAATAGGTTTCCAATAACCCTTCAAACTAGGGAATTATTGCTTAGATGCCATGAAAATAATATCTTGGTAAACCTCGTTTGGATCCTTAGCCACTCAGGAATACCTGGAAACGAGACAGTGGATACATTTGCTAAGGATGCGGCTATTTTAGGATGTAATGACCATTCTAAAATATATTTATCTGATCTCTGCTCTTTAGCTAAAGGAGATATTATGAAGGATTGGGCCAACAGTTATGAGAAATCAAAACAAATTATGGGGAAATACTATAGCCAATTAAACCATGGTTCTCTCGTTTTCATGACGCTAACAAAAAAACCATATCTACAATCACCAGATTGAGGTTAGGCCACACATGTACTCCACTCCATCTTTTTAAAATTCATGTAAGAAATACTCCAATCTGTGACTGTGGCACTGAAGAAGGTTCAACCGACCATATCTTATTCAACTGTTCTCTAAATCCTATATCTCTATATGACTTATTACCTTCCACCATCCCCCGCCCTATAAATATGAAATCACTCCTTTGTGAAACAAATTATCCTGTTTTAAAGCTCCTCTGTAAATATATATCTACTAACAACATTAAACTATAAACTGTATTTACTGTATTACATGTTTTATTTGTGCTGCTACATTGTCGTGTTGTCAATGTCATTGTCATGTTTTGTCCATTTTTAGGATCCAAAACAAAACCATAGCACACTTTTGGCATTTGTTAACAAAAGCAAACTCAGAAACAGTGTCTTATCCATAAACTCGAGTTTGGCAGGGCTACGTTCCAAAACATCACCCGGAGTGAGTAGGTGGTGGGGGGAGAGTGGCCGGTTAGGGTGGTCGGAGTGTTGGTTGTTTTAGAACGGCAAGAGTGCTGTCTGCTTTGTTTACATAACCAAATATACAAAAATAAGAAAATATATAATTCATCGGCGCGTCCGTTCGCTTTAATGCATGGATTACATTCCTCTGTTTCATCTACGAACATGCTAAAACCAACAGAATATGAATTCTGTTAAATCGCGGCCTAACCTAGCTTCAGCGGAAATGAAGGCCAATTTTACAATCGTGTCACTTACGATACCTATAGACTTTGGAATTTAAAATTAACTTATTGTCGACGTTACGAAGCGCATCCTCGCTCTCCGAGATGCATAAATTGTGTGTGAATATGAAATCTTTGTAATCACAATCACACACAACTTTAAAATCCACACAATTTCCCGCCAAATCCAATCGAGTGAAATTACACCTTGCTATTGAAACGGGCAGCAACTCAATGGGAGTAATAATTGAAGCACGAGTTATAATAACCACTTTATTTATTGACTTAACAACACTTACAACACTTTTAATGTTTCCACTTCTTAGCTACCACTCAGACTGACTGGGGCTATGAGAACCTGAACATTTTATGCTCGAGATGCTTACACAAACCAACCCACTTTACCGACATTATCTATTTTACCGACAATACCTTGTTGGTCAGTGGTTTCCTGCGGCAACACTAACAGAATAGGTATACTTATTTCTAGAAACAATTACGAAAATGTCTAAAGTAAGATTCTATGTAAGTAATAATTAATTACATGATTTATGAAAAATAATAGAACATAAATATTGCCATGATATGAGAATGTATTATTCTAGTAACAAATGTAGGTGTTACAACATAATTGGTTACAAATATAGAGATGTGATCATTTATTATACAGATTGATATAAGAATTATAACAGCTCGGCCATCCGTATTAGAACGAGCCCCTTCGTTCGTTTACGATTTAAGTTTATAATCATTTATGATTAACAAGAATAATAAAACTAAAACCTCAATTTACAGTGGTATTTAAATTACTTCATAAAGTATTACCTATTTACTCAATTATATATATATATTTAATATTAGATTATAAAAATATAAAAGGACACAAAGTTGTTAAAACATAGTTTTGTTTTTTTTTTTCACTGTATATAGATTTTTTTAACACTTATTTTACTTATCAATATTTATGAGACACTAACTATTACCTTACCACTTGACGTTTTGAGTGCATTTTTTTTCTTCATTATGCCCGGTCCATGACGTTGACCGTTACCGGCACTTGATTATTTGTGCTGGTACATGACACTAACCAGCACAAGAACCATACTTTATTAATTAACCTTTCTTTTATTTAATGGTTGTTTTATACATAATATATCATTTATGTTTATGACTGAGTCCATAAGTGCCAGTGACATTTTATGTTAAAAATAAATATCAAGAATCAATATTAACCTATTTAATAAGAATTAAAATATTAACATAAGAAATAATTAGTCAAACTCATTTTCGGTAGAGTTGCTACAACTATCGCTAATTTCGTCGTCAGAGGGAACGGAGTTTGTAACTGACAGCCATGGAAAAATTTTGTCTACTGCGACTATTGCTTCATAACGTTTTCCTTTTTGTGTGATGGGAGTATCTTCTATGACATATCTGTCGTTGGGGAGTACCTTTTTAATTCTATATGGGCCTCTGCATTTAGGCTCTAGTTTCTTTGATTGGCCTTCGATTCCAGTAGCCGTACGTATGGCTCTGACTAAATCACCTTCTTTAAATTGCACTCCTTTTCTTCGATTTTTATCAAAGTTCTCTTTGGTCTTAATTTGTTGTTCGTTAATTAAGTCACTAGCTTCAGATCTAATTTCTGTAAGAGATGTTGGACTAGATGGCAAAGTTTCAGAAATAACATCATTGAATATGCTTAAGGATGGGTTAGTCACTGTTCTTCCGAATAACAGTTCAGTAGGTGTCTTTTTAGTTACGGAATGGATTGTTGTATTTATTCCTAATTGAATTTCGGGCAAATGTTCATCCCAAATGCCATTTGGCTTATCATGATTCATAGCACCAAGGGCAGCTAGAATGGTACGATTATATCGTTCAACTTGCCCATTTGCCCTTGGTGTTGAGACTGCATTAAGGACATGTTTGATACCTGTTGATTTGATAAAAGTTTTAAATGCACTACTAGTAAAAGAAGAACCCTGATCAGTAATAAGGCGATTTGGAGTACCAAAATAGCTAATGTGATCGCGTAATACTTTAATACTAGTAGCAGATTTTGTATTTCGAACTGCAGCTAAATTGATAAATTTTGTAAATGCGTCAACAATTACTAAAATATATGCATTCCCTCGTTTAGTTTTAATGAACGGCCCTAAATGATCCGCATGTAACGTGTCAAAGGGAATTTCCGATTTCGGAATAGGATGTAGTTCTCCTGCTTTTTTCCCACTCGGTAATTTGTGATGAGCGCATTCTATGCATGCCGCAACATACTTTTTGATAAAGCGTCTCATTTTTGGGAACCAGTAGTTAGCCTGTATTCGTCCTAACGTTTTATCATAGCCAAAATGACCTATATCATCATGATTGGCCTTTAATAATTGCCACCTTGCCCCTCTTGGTACTAACCAGCGTATACTGGAGTTGTCAAGAGTACGGTATACTCTACCATTAACTAATTTATAGTTTTTAAATATTTCTGTTGTTTCCTGACTTTTGGGATCCTTTAGTATTTCCGCTATTCGTCTAATTTCATTATCAGATTGTTGATAGGTTGTTAACCAATCATCAGTACCTATTTTTAATATTTCAAGAAGATGGTTTGAGTCATGTTCGTTTAAAATGGGACACCGACTAAGGGCGTCAACATGTGCCATCTTTTCTCCTGATCGGTATTCTATTTCACAATCATATTCTAAAAATTGTAACCACCAACGAGCGATTCGTGGCACCAAGTCGCGTTTTGTTAACGTGGTACGAAGAGCGTTACAATCGGTAATGATTTTAAATTTTATACCTATTAAGTATACCCTAAATTTGTTTAAGGAAGATATAACTGCGAGTGTTTCTAGTTCATAAGAGTGCAGTTTTTGCTCATCCACAGTAGTCTGCCGACTGTAATATGCAACAGGTCTTATAGCACCAGCATGATCCTTTTGCATTAGAATCCCCGCAACTCCTATTTTACTTGCGTCAGTATGAAGTTGAGTCTCCGATGCGGGATCGTAAATAGTTAAAACTGGTCTATCTATAAGAGCCCGTTGCAAACTGCAGAAGGCTTCAGATTCGTCACTACCCCAACGCCATGACGCATCCTTCTTCAAAAGGGCCGTCAATGGTCTTGCTATAACTGCAAAGCCCTTAACAAACCTCCTGAAGAAGCTTGCGAGCCCTAAGAATCGTCTTACTTCGTGGACATTTTTTTGGTGACGGGAATTCGGATATAGCCTTAGTTTTAGTTGTACCAGGCCTAATGCCTTCAGAGCTCACTTCATACCCTAAATAATCAATACTGTCAAAGAAAAAATTGCATTTGCTTAATTTCAATGTTAATCCGTTTTGTAATAATAATTTTAATACTTCTTCTAGCCGATTTAGAGCTTGTTCGAATGATTGTGCCGGGATGAGGATGTCATCCATATATACTAATGTGTATGAGTTGACAGGGGAATTATGCATCATCTTATTCATAGTCCTCTGAAACACAGATGGCGCATTGACTAATCCAAAGGGCATTCTGTTATATTCGTATTGGCCATCTGGAGTTACAAATGCAGTTTTTTCTTTTGACTTTTCTGAGATGGGGATTTGGTAGTATCCTGATGCGAGGTCAAGCGTAATAAACAGATGGCTACCATACAGTCTGTCAAGTTGATCCTCAATTCTTGGTAGTGGGTAGTGTTCGCGTTTTGTTTTACGATTTAATGCGCGATAGTCCACGCACAATCTCTTTTCCCCAGATTTTTTATTAACCAATACTATTGGACTGGCATAAGGAGAACTACTCTCTCTAATAATGTTACTATCTAACATTTCTTGAACCATGTCCTTAACTCGCTGTCGCTCGCTATACGATAATCGGTATGGGCGATAAACTACTGGTTCAGAATCAGTCAGTTCTATTATCATTTCTGTTCCCGTGGTATATCCTAAGTCTTTCAAACCAAATGAAAAACTAGTTTTATACTTAACAAGTAAGTCGTTCAGTTGCTTTTTCTGATTTTGTGTTATGGAACCACCACACTTAATTCCAGAATCAAAAGTGTCCTTACAGAAATCTACATAATTTATTTGCAAGTTTTTCACAGTGTGGCTTCTCGCAATTAACTCATTGATCTTAAAGCCAAATTTACAGTTTCCTATGTTTTGTATCAGAACAATTCCAGATCCTTGAGTCAATGAGTATTCTCCTGGTAATAAATAATGTTCGCGGTTGGAACCTTGCCTTACACTACCATGGACATAAATAGGTCCAGTATACTTATCCGAACATTTAACTGGTACTGGTTTAATTTCATTGATTCCTATTTCAGTATCACGAGTGCAAAAGAGTGAGTATTTTATAGTTTTATACGGTTCTATTTTTTGAAATATTAAATCAGTGTTAGTTTTGATAATTTTTATAGTGGGTCTTTCCGTAAAGGTATGACCCAGTAGAAAAGGACAAGGTATAACATGATCATCAACAACCAAAATGTGTACGCTATGTTCCACGATTCCTTGAATTTCTACCGTTGCATATAATAATCCGATCGGAGAACAGGCAACGTCAGCAATTCCTCTCAATAAAGGACCGTCGACTTCTTGCCACTGCAGTTGTAACCGTTTGGCCTCACTTACTCCTATCAACGTGCCTTCACTACCAAGATCCACGACACAGTGAGAAAAATTATTGTTAATTTTAATCGGGATTTTATACTTATGACTAGTATCATGTCCGTTCCCTATTATCAAGACATTCTTACTTTTGTCTTCACTGTTTGGAGCCTGTTTTAATTTTGGGCAATCGGTAGCCGGATGTCCTAACAACCTACAATTTGTACACTGTAATTTTGGTTTAGGGCAACGAAAGAAAGGATGCCCTTTTTCATTACAGTCGTAACATGTTGTATTACTATTCGATCTTTGAGAAGTTGTTGGCCTTTCAGCCAATTTTTCATTAGTGTAAGTTTGACTCCGTCTATCTTTGTCCCTATTCCTAGATATATCATTGTTACACCTATCATGCCCAACCTTAACATTCTTCAGAAATTTCAGAACTTGTTCAGGCTCTGTAAATTCTGCACTTTGTCCACCAATCCGTACGTTCTTATCATCAATACCCGCCAACAGACAGTCCACTGCACGTCGACCTTTGATCTCACAACGATTCAAAAGGTTCATTTTTGAATAATAATACATATCTAAAGATTCCCCATAACGTACACGTTTGTTCAACATTTCGGACAATAATTCCGCGTAGTTCTCTCTAGAAGGAAAGGATTCGCGTAATTTTATTTTCCACTCTGACCATGAATTAAGAAGCGAAGGTAACCCTTGATACCAAGTTTTTGCTATTCCAATGAGCTTAGGCATCGCATAGTGGACTATCTGTCGGTCATTCCAACCATAAATTTGAGCGCACTCATCAACCTTATGGAGCCATGAGTCTACAGTCTGTTCTTTGCTTAATGGATCAAACTCTGGTACTACGTTTAAAACAGGAAACTTGTCACTGTCACTATTGGACTTCATATTATTCATTACATCAATAAATTTTCTAAAAAATAAATCCTGAACATCATTATTATTAATCATACTAGAATGTTGGCCTACTTGACTTATTTTAGGGGAGCGTGACTTAGTAGTAGTAATTCTTGGTGATAACATTGGACTTCTTGGACGAGAATGACGTGATTCGTCACGTGATGAATACCGTCCTATAATTTCATTTGGACTCCTTGAACGAGATTGATGACGTCGTTTGCCGCGACGTACCTGCGTTGTGCATGACGGCGTACGTCCACGTGACTGGCTGCGACTGCAACTGCGACTGCCACTGCGACTGCGATCCCTTGCATGACGGCGGAATACTTCAGATTTTCGGAACTGGTGTCGGTCTTTTCCCATGGTTTAACCTCAATAAAAACATAAAAACGTATTAGAAGTATTTAAATTAATATTATAATTAAGTTCGAATGTAGGACTGTTGTTTATCAAGCTAGTTATCATTATATATAAAAAAAATATTCCATTGAAATGACATTAAAAAAATCTAACTGTACGGAAAAAAAAAGATGCTTTATTTTTATGTTCCATCCCTAATACTACCAGGGTGTGCTCTGAACAATAATCCCAAGAAAAACAGCAAATTTAACCAACAAAATCAAAACGGAGAGTGCCCCCATCAATAATTATGCGTTTATAATATAAGCACATGGAACGGATTATTAATGAACCTCATCTAGAACCATATTCTATTCCGAATGCTACCAGGGAGTGCCCTGGCCAAACATCCCAAATATAATATGATTTACATAGCCAAATAACTAAATACGATTAACCATGTGGTCACAATGCATTTCTATCCTTTATGCAAAGGGAAGAATATAGATTTAGGTACTTACACTTTCGTTCGTATGTGGACGTCTTTTCCAGATCCCACTTCTGAGTTGAAACGGGCAGCAACTCAATAGGAGTAATAATTGAAGCACGAGTTATAATAACCACTTTATTTATTGACTTAACAACACTTACAACACTTTTAATGTTTCCACTTCTTAGCTACCACTCAGACTGACTGGGGCTATGAGAACCTGAACATTTTATGCTCGAGATGCTTACACAAACCAACCCACTTTACCGACATTATCTATTTTACCGACAATACCTTGTTGGTCAGTGGTTTCCTGCGGCAACACTAACAGAATAGGTATACTTATTTCTAGAAACAATTACGAAAATGTCTAAAGTAAGATTCTATGTAAGTAATAATTAATTACATGATTTATGAAAAATAATAGAACATAAATATTGCCATGATATGAGAATGTATTATTCTAGTAACAAATGTAGGTGTTACAACATAATTGGTTACAAATATAGAGATGTGATCATTTATTATACAGATTGATATAAGAATTATAACACTATATTATGCGGGTGAGATTCTACTCGATCGAGTGCACTTCGTAGCGTTTTAGGACACGCCACTCCAACACTCTCGAGTGCACCCGAAATGTTTTAGGACATACTTCGGGTGACCGAGTGCACTCGGGTGATGTTTTGGAACGTACCCCAGGAATGCACAAACTATATAGAGATACTACAGGAATGGTTATGTAAAACGACCGATTGCCACTTAACCAAGAAGTGACGTAAAGTGAACTATAAACAGTTGGTCACTTCCAACTATCAAATTATCGAATAAGGCTGCTGGGGGGCTACGTGGGGGCTACCGCCTAACTCATAGCGATCACTCGCTATCGCTTTCGTGACATTAGAACAATAGCTTAAATGATGCTCAAATGTCACCTGTGACATTAAAACTATTAAAAGCTGATCAGGGAGTGATAGTAATAGAAACACACTCGAACTAGATTTAGAAATCACTTTATTTTGAGTATCGCACACACAACTTCACTCGACGATTATCAACGTTCTACTGTCGTGTTCTCAAGAATGCTCGCTTATATATACACGAATAGCACGTGTACGAATCTACGAATGCCAACCGGATGTGCGTTAAAACTATGCAGAAACACATTCACTTGGGAACACGACTAAAAGAACAATGTTTAAATTAATTAACCTATATAATTTCACAAAACAAATAATTATTAAGTGCAATTTGTTTACACGTGTAACAAGCATATGCTAGCAACGTGGAATACCACATGTACGCTAACCGCATTTCCGTTAAACGTGTAAAAGAAGATGAACAATTAGTCTTTAAATTCACGCGACATAATAATCGATATAATATTTCTTACAGTCGGCCTTTTCTGACCATTTCACGTCTCGTGAACAATCAATGGTGAATTTAAAAAAAAAATACAGTTTTTGCTTAGTTCATGATTGATTAAAGGTAAAAATAACAAAAATGTAAACTAATGTAAAACGATAGAAAACACAAATATTGATGAAAGGAAAATGTTTATAATATAAAACATTTCTATTAGCAATTCATGCCTCTACATATCTACAATATTATTAATGTTAGGTCGAAGCCCCTTCATGTCTTCGCCCTAGCTATGTCAAACCTTGGGTGGTACTGCAGCCTCTTAACATCTACAATAACCCCCCCTATAATTAATTTTATAAATATCGGGTCAAAGCCCCTTCATGTCTTTGCCCCTGTCTTGACTCATAATTTGATTTATTTACATTATCAAAACAATAATATTAAATTGTGCATAACATCGTTCTGTAGATATACCACTTACAAAATAATATAACCCTTATATCATCTCATTATAAATCCACACATTATTTTTAACATTGGTTAAGAGTAACAAATATAAAATACTACTAGAATCATCTACATAATTAAATCAGCAAGTTTATTCATCATCATTATTATCTAATACAATATCACGGTGAACATTTTGATCATCATGATCAGACTCACTATCTGTTTCATCTGAGTTTCTGTTAAATACTAGCCAAGGGTGAATCTTATCTACTGAAAATATTCCTTTGAAACAACGACTGCCTTTCCTAGACAAAGGGGTATCCTCGATCATATACCTATCGTTATCAAATTTTTCTATTATACGGTATGGACCTCGGAGTTTCGGAACTAGTTTTCTACTTTGGCCACGAGCAGATACATCTCTTTCAACTCTAACCAAATCACCAACAGCGTAATTAACTTTTTTGCGATGCTTGTCAAAAGTCTCTTTTTGCTTAAGTTGATTCCTAGCTATATGCTCTGTTACTTCACTTCGAATAGTTCCAGTATTATCTTCATTATAAGACTCGTTATTACCAGTATTAAGACTTAAAGATGAATCATTAGTCCCGACAAGATTTAGACCGAATAAAGCTTGAGCTGGTGTTTTTCCTATGCCTTTATTAAGAGTATTATTAATACCCCACTGAATTTCTAACACCGACTCATCCCAGATGTTTTCGGGCTTATTAAAATTTTTAGCACTGAGAGCAGAGAGAACTGTGCGGTTGTATCTTTCAATTTGTCCATTTGCTCGAGGAGTTGCTACCGCATTTAAAACATGTTTCACACCTAATTTGTCGAGATAACCACGAAAACTATTCGAAGTGAAAGAAGTCCCCCTATCGGATATAACCCTTTGGGGCACCCCAAATGTATGAAAGTAATTTTTCATTGCCTTTATGGAATGATTACTCTTGGTACTTTTGACAGGCACTAGAATAAGATATTTGGTAAACGCGTCAATGATTAAAAGAAGGTAGGAGTTTTTCTTTTTGCTACGGACAAAAGGACCAAGATGATCAATGTGGAGAGTGTGAAATGGCCTGTCTACTTTTGGTATAGGGTGCAACTCTCCGGACTTCTTACCGGAAGGGGCTTTAGTATGAGCACATTCGAGACATGAATCTACATATTTCTTAATGAATCGCCTCATTTTGGCAAACCAGTACTGACTTCTTATTTTCTCATAAGTCTTTTCGAAACCGAAATGTCCTAGTAGATCGTGATTAGCTTTCAATAAGTGCCACCTCACACCTTTCGGCACAACCCAACGGTCGCCTTCAGTCGTTTTCCTGTACAGCAAGCCACGTTTAATAATAAAATTTTTCTTTATCTCTATTATGTAATCTGAATTTTTATCATTTAGTATGTCAATCATTCTTTGTAGTTCAGCATCGTTCTGTTGAACAGTAATAACCCAGTTTGTATCAATTAACCTAACTTCAGTATAATCGTCCTGCTGTACAGGATTTCGACTAAGTGCGTCCACGTGACTCATTTGTGACCCTGGTTTATAAATAATGTTAAAATCATATTCTTGTAGAATATTCCACCACCTGGCAACCCGCGGTAACATATCTCTCTTTTCAAACGTGGCACGTACTGAATTACAGTCAGTGACTACTGTAAATTTTAAACCCAGAAGGTATACACGAAATTGTTGAACTGACATTACAACCGCTAGAGTTTCTAGGTCATAAGAGGTAAAACGGGCTTCTTCAGGAGAGGTTTGCCTACTGTAGTAGGCAACGACACTAAAGGGAAGATCTTTATTTTTTCTTTGCATCAGAATGCCAGCTATACCTAATTTTGATGCATCTGTGTGAACTTGTGTCTCATATAAAGGATTGTAAAATGCAAGAATAGGTCGTTTTATCAATTCTCGTTTTAAATTATTAAAAGCCTCTTCCTCTATACTACTCCAATGCCAATTCGAATTCTTTTTTAAAAGCTGAGTTAAAGGTCTAGCAATTGCAGCGAAACCCCTAATAAATCGACGAAAAAAACTAGCCAAACCAATGAACTGGCGTACCCTATGTTGGTCTGTGGGACACGGAAAATTTTCGACAGCTTCAATTTTTCTCTTTCCGGGCCTCACACCTTTTTCATTAACCTCAAATCCCAAATAATCTATAGACTTCATAAAAAAGTTACATTTGGCTAGTTTCAAAGTTAAACCTGATGCTTTAAATAAATTTAATGTCTTACGCAATTTATCGAAACCATCGTCTATACTTTTAGACGGTATAATTACATCATCCATGTATGCGAAGGCGTCTTTAAAACGTGCGTTTCCAAGGATATTATTAATAACACGTTGAAAATTAGAAGGTGCGTTTGCTAGACCAAATGGCATCCTATTAAATTCGAAGTGGCCATCGGGTGTTACGAAAGCAGTTAAATATTTTGATGTTTCTGACATAGGAATTTGGTAATAGCCAGAAGCAAGATCAAGTGTTGTGTAATATTTGAAACCTGATAAATTGTCTAATTGATCGTCAATTCTTGGCAGCGGGTAGTGTTCCTTGACGGTTTTTTTATTTAGAGATCTAAAGTCTATGCAAAGCCTATAATCACCGGTTTTTTTCTTTACCAAGATTATTGGAGATGCATAATTGGAAGTAGATGGACGAACTATTCCGGAGTCTTCTAACTCCTTAACCATTTCCCTAACTACCTCACGTTCCGAATGAGCCAATCTATAAGGTCGGTAAACTACCGGAGTCGTATCATTTAATTGAATTTCCATTTCAGACCCCTTTATGCATCCCAATTCCTTAATTGAAAATGCAAAACAGTCCCTATATTTGTTTAAGAGATCTAGCAGTAAATTTCTTTCTTCTACATTAATATCGGTATCAACATTTACTAATGAACTATCTATTGTAAAGGTATTCGAAGTTACATTGTTACCTATAATCCTTCTAACACAGTAAGATTCTTTTTCTGGAAGGAGGGTAGCACGAACCAATAAAGTATCTTGTTCCAATCTGAATCCTAAGGGATTTAAGCTCCTCAACACTACCTTGCCTCGACCATCTGTAAGTCGAACTAGACCTTGGACAAGTTCATATTCTTTCAAGTGTTCATGACATAGACTAGGTTCAACAAATAAGTCACCACTGATATTATTATTGGAATGGACGTCAACACACGTATAGCTTTTAATATGTGTGTCACTCGAAACATATAAACATATTTTCTTAACCATTTTGTCTGAAATTTTCAGTATTTCGTTATTTTTGAAAACTAATATGTGTTCTTGTTCTGTAAACGTCTGACCCAAGAGTAATGGAACCTGGAGTAAGTGATCAGGGACAATGAGAACTGGTACGGTAGCTTTCACGGAATCAACTTCGATTTCAAAATCACTTTTACCTAAACAAGAGACGACAGAGTCGCCGAAACCCCTTAGAACAGGCAAGTCATCTATTGACCACGTATTAATTATATTCTTTGCGACTGATTCCTGTAACATAGTACATTGGCTACCAAAATCAATAAAACAATTGAGAACAATACCATTCACAAGCGCAGGTTTGAAATATTTGACATCATTGTTTCGCTTTTGGGTGATACACAAGACAGTCTTGGAAACAGTGTTTTTGGTAATGGGACAGTCAGTAACAAGATGTCCTACTTTACTGCATGTAGTACATCTTTTAATCGGTTGCTTACATTTATAATATGCATGACCTTCTTCGCCGCAATTGTAACATTTAGACTTAAACTCTAGTGTACTACCAATCGGCCTACTTCTTATACGTTTATTGTCAGCTATGCCTGCTTGTCGCACAGTGTTATCCATCCTTTTATTTACTTTTACTCCTTTTAAATAAACCAATAGTTTATCGGTATTTGTGTACTGGGCAGCTTCTGCGCTGGTCCTAATGGAGCGATCTTCAATTCCGAACAGTATACAATCAATTGAGTTTTTTCCAACAATGTTACATCTATTTAATAATCCAATTTTTTCGTAAAAATATTCTTCTAATGATTCGCCTATTCGTGCCCTACAAGCAAGCATTTCTGTCAATAACTGAGCATAATTTTCATCACTAGGAAAAGCTGTTCGTAGTTTATCTTGCCATTCAGACCAGGAAAACATAAGGCTTGGAAGACCTTGGTACCATTTTTGTGCCAAACCTACTAATTTTGGCAAAGCATAGTGAATGGTTTGCCGTTCTGACCAACTATACATTTGTGCACACTCATTCACCTTTAATAGCCACATGTCTATGGTTTGATTACGTTTGCCTGGATCAAACTCCGGAATGACATTTAAAATTGGAAACCGTTCATTATTTCCATCACTTTTCATGGTCTGAACAAGATCTTTTAAAATTTGTGTAAAAATTACCTGACTTGTATCGGACTTATTTGTTACGGTTATAACAGGACTTACGCTTTTATGGTAAGACTTTGAACGGTCACGTCGTTTTCGGCTATGGTTGCTACTGCTCGGTGTCCGGTTGAGCGGCGCCTGGCTACGTCTGCTAGGTGCTCGGGCTCGGCTGCGGGGCGCCCGGCTGCGGTCGCACGAAGCTCGGCTGCGGCTACGCGGCTCCCGACTGCGACTACGCAGCTCCCGGCTGCGGCTATGCGGCTCCCGGCTGCGGCTACGCGGCACCCGGCTGCTGCTGCATGGAGCCCGACTATGGCTGCGCAGTACCCGGCTGCGGCTGCAACGTGCCTTGCTGCAGCTGCGGCGTGATCTGCTGCGGCTGTGACGTGTCCTGCTACGGCTGCGACATGCACGGCTGCGGCTGCGCATAGCCCGGCTGTGGTTGTGCAGCGCCCAGCTACGGCTGTGCGGTGCCTGGCTGCGGCTGTGCGGCTCCCGGCTGCGACTGTGTGGCGCCCGGCTTCGACTGCATGAGACTAGACCAAGGCTGCTCGCTTCCTTTGATGGATTAGACTTTAGCAACTCTATATCTGGTGTATCAGAGTGCCTAAAGTGCTTTGATTGTTGCGTGTTCATTGGTTTTCTTGCGATTACAAATAACACAACAAGTAAATGTTACCTCAAAAAGCCTGTATAGTTTGCAAATAAATGTTTAATTTTTAGGTGGTTTCATTTACACTTTTACGAGATGTGGTTGCTTGCTAAGGTTAGTTTCAGGTTTAATGTGTTAATTAGGTCATTCAGAACACTATATTTAACGGATTCATGAGATGAATATTTAATTCTATTTAAACGCAATAAAACAGTAAAAAGGAGAAAAAAAAACGAATGATATTGCCATTATTTTGTTTTCTATTCAAAAAGAATAAATCACTGTACAGTACCTTGATATTTCTGCGCAGATGTTCACCAAAGATTCACAATTTATGTGATTTTTCTTCAGTTTTATCCCACTTCTGATCTAAAAGCTGATCAGGGAGTGATAGTAATAGAAACACACTCGAACTAGATTTAGAAATCACTTTATTTTGAGTATCGCACACACAACTTCACTCGACGATTATCAACGTTCTACTGTCGTGTTCTCAAGAATGCTCGCTTATATATACACGAATAGCACGTGTACGAATCTACGAATGCCAACCGGATGTGCGTTAAAACTATGCAGAAACACATTCACTTGGGAACACGACTAAAAGAACAATGTTTAAATTAATTAACCTATATAATTTCACAAAACAAATAATTATTAAGTGCAATTTGTTTACACGTGTAACAAGCATATGCTAGCAACGTGGAATACCACATGTACGCTAACCGCATTTCCGTTAAACGTGTAAAAGAAGATGAACAATTAGTCTTTAAATTCACGCGACATAATAATCGATATAATATTTCTTACACTATTGACTACCATTGTTCTTTTCTCAGAATCACAACTTGTTATTCTGAGGTTCTTATGCTCAGTGGGGCTAGCACGCAGGAGAATCGAAAATCGAATCGAAATCCGAATCGAGGAGTTTGTATGGCAATTTTATTAGCGCCACGGCGGTGAGTAGCAGAACTAATAAAATTGCCATACAAACTCCTCGATTCGGATTTCGATTCTCCTTCGTGCTAGCCCCACAGAACAATAAAATTCTAATGTCACGACAGCGTAGCGAGTGATCGCTATCCATGGAATTATTACTCAAACAGGAATGAGCTCTTGCTTAAATAAGCGTGCCGAGCGAGAGATAAATAACTGTACCATTTGTCTCTTTCGTAAGTTTTGTGACCACGAATTCTACAAAATAGGGTTTTTTTCTTAAAAACAATAACATTCAACGTGAAAGATGCTTTTGAAAATTATAATATGCTTAAAATCACGATTGTTCGAAATCGCTTTTAGCGACAAGGTCGCCCTTTGTACATTTAGTATATTATTTCTACGTTGACTTTTAGCTGGTTGGTGTTATACAACAAAGAAATATTATGAAAACTTACTGTATGCACACAAGAATAAAGATATCAAATTCAGTAAAAATAGTGACTATCATAATTTAAATTTAAGAAATAAAGACAAGCTAGCAATGCCCACATATAGGCTCCATAAAATAAGCAACTCTTTTGCAGGTCACTGTATACGAATGTACAACACGCTGCCATGTAACATGCATGACTTGTCAGTAAATAAATTTAAAATTTTAATTAAAGCTCAGTTAAGCAAAAAGGCTTATTACAGTGTTAAAGATTTTTTGAATGATAAGGCAGCGTGGCGGTAAAAGAAATGAATTGCTCGTTCTCTGAATAGTTTTGTAATATTCACAATTTGTAAGACATTTGGCGATTTTAAAAGAGTTTTGGCACATGAGTTTCTTGCCCGATTCTTCTCATGTTAGCCCCTACATTCGGAATCGGGTCGCTCTTGGCGATTACATGCGCGGCAACAACTCCGCGGATGTACTTGCCACTAGCGCACGGGTTAGCTTGATTTTAGTCGAATATTTTTTATGTTTTAATAATTTTGTAAAATGTGTAAAATTGACGATTTTAAGTGCCCGCAAGGGCCTATGAAATAAAGTACTTTTGATTTTGATTTTGATTTTGATTTTGATTTTATTCTATTCTATTATTTCAAAATGAGTTGCGCAAAAGAACTTTATATTTGCTTTTCAATACAAGATTTTATTAACATAATAATTATTTAAAAAATAATTAATGTCAATAATTGTCTTTCAATAGATGGGTCTTTCCAATCGGTATATTATGTTGAACCCACTGCCACATAACAGATAATCAAATATGTCAACTTGTCAAAAATGAGTCAACACTAAAATCTCTCTGTGAGATTTAAATACCTAGTAAAAGAATGAGTAATATTTTAAGAAGAAAAGAATTAAAAACATCAGTGTGAGTCGAACTGTTTCAACAATATTTAAAACTTTTGTGGTTTCGCCAATATCTTGAACAGAATGCTAATGCCAATTCCTTTTTTCTAATAACTTAACATCGCATCGTGTAAGCTAAACAATAAATAACTAATATAAATTACTTTTATTAAAAAATGTTAAAAATTGCGATAATATTTAGGTTAGGTACATACCATGTGGTCATCATCATCATCATCACAGCTCATATACGTCCCCACCGAGGGGTTCGAGCCTACCCTATGTTAGGCCTTAGTCAACCACGCTGGCCCAGTGCGGATTGGTCGACTTCACATACATCATTGAATTTCTTCGCAGATGTATGCAGGTTGCCTCACGATGTTTTCCTTCACCGTAGGAGCGTCAGACAAAATGTACATATGAAATTCGAAACGAAAAACACATTGATACATGGTGGGTCTCGAACCCCGACCCCCCGATTGGAAGGCAAGTGCAGAGTCCACAGCGCCACCGACACCCACACCACCCGGTCACCCTACTACAATGACAACGAAAATTACTGACATTGACAAAAAATCGATGTTGCAATATAACATTTTTTGAATACTACCACTAGAATATTTCCTGGACGTAAAATCATAGTGTTATAATTATTAATAGTAGGCTAATACGGTAATTTAATTTATTTTATGTTATAATTATTGCAAAAAAAAAACAATTTAGATATTTTGGGAGTTAAAGTAATTAAAATAAACAATAAAAAAATCTTCATCTACCAATAGTTGTTTCATAACTACTAAATTATAAAATATACAACAGTAGCAACACTGTGGGAAAGGGATAAAAGGTACAGTTATTGCGATTTCTCTCGGCACGCTTTTGCGCTTTCAAATGTTTAGTCTTTATTCATATAGAAATAAAGTCCAAATTGGAACAACAATATTTTGAAGAGCTCATTCCTGTTTGAGTAATAATTCCACGTCGCTATGAGTTAGGCTGCGGTCCGAAAATCAATAAAAGTCACTATCAGCGCTATTAAAGTGCTCAAAAGCGTCCCGAAATGCTGTGAGCGCGCTAACGTTAGCCGGCTTGGAAAGCTGCATGACGTCATCGTTTACGTCATATTGGACTTACGGCGCTAATGCTCTGAAGTGAAATCACTGTAAGCGAACTGTCAGTCTGACGTTCGATACTTGTGTTTCCGGCTGAAAATGAATGTATTTGTTCTCGATGAGCAGCGCAGAAACAAGTTGTGATTAAAAATCCACAAAACCAAAGTGCTGAGAAGCAATTGAAAACAAAATGACCTTTACTGAAAAATGCATGTAATGTGGTCATTATTTTGACAACCTTGTTTGAGCAAAGTCGACCTTGCCGTTCTGTTTCAAGGAGCGGCCGGCAAAGTTTTGCTTCTAGTTAATTAATATATTTTTTATTTAAATTACTTGTGGGTACATTTTTGAGTAAAGCACTATACAAGCCTTGGCCCACAATGACTACTTCGCTGGTCACGCTATGATTGCCTCGAGCTAGCCTAGCTACGCTCTAGGCCTTCCAGCTTGGCCATCATGCAGCCCTTGCTGTACTCACTGTAAAGGCCTCGACCTACGGTCTCGGCCTTTATCTCAACTCGTCCATCAAGTGCTGCACACTGACCGCGCTCTGTCGGCCTGGAGCTGCGCTACGCTGCGCTGTCGGCCATCATCAGCACGACCAGCAAAGTAGTCATTAATTATAGACAGCGGCAGTAATGTACTAACCTACATTTGACTTGACAAGTTGATACACTAAAACCCCGGTCCGTAATCGTAAGCATACTGAGAGCACTGTTAGCACTTTTAGTACGCTTTTTAATTCGGACCGGGTTATTATAATCGTCAGCACTTATGAGCGCTGTTAACTATTTCGGACCGCTGCCTTAGGCGGTACGGCCGCTGACGTCTTCGATGACGTCATTACATTCGCCATCTTGCGTTTACGGCGACCATGCCTCGGATTGTAATCGTTGTGAGTGTTCTGTCATACGCTTCGAATGTTCATCTTTTTAATTTTTCGTTCTTTTTTAACAATCAAAAGTTGACGTGACGCTGGCAAAATGTTTTTGTAGTAAAAACCCTTGCCACTAAAGACATTAACTTAGCTTAACTTCTGTCATACGACTGTCATGTGTCAATGTCAGCGATTGAAAAGTTAGGGATGCGGAAAACAATTGCAGTAGTGGACTAATTTTTCTGTTGTTTACCCAAGTGCCCATTAAAAATGTGTAGATTTAAAAATTACGTGCTATTACTAATTAATTGCCAAGGAAACGTCAGCATTGTTACGTTCCGCATGGCCAACTGGAGCGCGTTCAGAGCCTTCGCGCGAAGTACAACTTTTCCCTCTAACCCCGTTCAATGCCTTCGAGCGTCTCGCGCGGGTGAAACAAAACAACCGGCCCGTTCAAGACCTTAGAGTGTCAGAGCGAGTTACAACCGAACAACCATCAGAGCTGCGTTCAGAACCTACACTCGAGTGCACTCCGAGTGCACTCTGACAGCAACCGACCCGTTCAGAGCCTCTGGGTAAAAAACGCTCTGACAGGCGGTTAGTGCACTCTGTGCCCGTTCCGAAGCTTCGAGTGATGCAACCAAACAACCATCTCGAACGTGGGGTGAAAAACACTCTGACAGATTTTATGTCAAAGTCGATGTCAAAAATACGCTAATTATTTATTATTTTATTAAATAACACTACTTTGAACTCTTTTAAGCCTAATACAAGGGAAATATAGTGATTTCGATGTGTTGTAATTATTTTTAAGCAGAAAAATGGATATTGAGTGTTAATTTCATAGTAAGGATTAGTAATATTTTGCCCTTTGCTTGATCTTGATCGGCAAGATACAAACTAAAAAAAAAGATAGCAACCGACCCGTTCTGAACCTCTGAGCGAGTGTGAAAAACACTCTCGGTTGCATTACTCTGACCCTCGGAACGCAACTCAGATGGTTGTAAAACGCTCTGACGTTTATTACTGAAATAATCTTACGTGATTGGATGATATTGGGGGCCATAATCTAACATGTCATCTGATAGAAAGCGAGAGAAATAACAATTCATGTGAAAGAGGGAGATAAAAGATTTGGTTCGTTGGTGGATGGCATAGATATAGAATGAAATAGATGGGCTATAAAAGCCGTCAAACATGAGGAAAAGAGATAAACTTATACACATTGCCAAAGGAAAGAAGAAGACGGCATCATTTTTTTTGTCCTTGTTACCGTATATAGGTGAAACTGGTAGTGGGGATTGTTTATCACCAGCGTCTGGTGCTAAACAAATACGTGGAAGAAATTTGTTGTGTAAAGTATAGCTCACTGTGTAATTATTTAACAGTTTAATTAGTGTAATTGTGAACTATTTGAACATTTAAATCATGGTGCACTGCTCCGTTTTAGGTTGTAATAGTGATAGTGCTGGAAAACAGGAAAATATAACCTTTCACAGGTAAGACCTACATTTTGTCAATAAAAAGCGCCAAAACTATTTTTTAAATTATAAATACAAGTTATATTGCAATATTTTATCCTTCTACTATGGTTCTTAATCATTTAAGTGGGATTAAACATGAAATTTCAAACTAAGTAGTAAGGTTACTGTTAACCTAACAAGCTAGGAATGTCGCCATACAATATGGCCACGTATACAGCCAACGCGTATAACATTTTGTCGGGTTATAATGATACCAGTTACGCTACGACTATTTTTCCTTGATTCGTAGGTAATTTGTTACGTGAAAGGGAACTCACATATTAGTTTCTATGTTACATTAATATTGACATATTTAAGTATAAAATTTTAAGCATTTTAGATAACAAAGGTAATTCTTTTGAAGTGAAACTTTCTATTTGCTTGTTTGTCTGTATTTAACAGATTTCCTTCGGAGATAACTACTCGAAAACAGTTGGGTTAAAGCTACTGGGGCCTTACCATGAGCTCTTATCGCAGGCCTTAAACAGTATTGCTGTCTATTTCCGTACCATGACCGGCTTAAAGCAGCGCGTTTGCAGGCCTGCTTAAAATGACGTCACGAAACCGTTCACCTTTTTTTATGTATGAACTTTCGTACCATGACCGCCCATTTGACAGTTTGAAAACTGCTTTTGAACGTCTTAGATGTCAAATAAAGCAACCTTTAAAAAGTTTCTCTCCTTTGTCTGTGGGTGGCAGAAAATTTTAAAGAAATAAAGATCTTCGAAGTTTTGTATAAAATACACCTACCCATTGTACTTTCACGATCCATGTCAAGAAAGCAGTCTTACAAGGGCATTACCGTCCTTCTGAAAAACGAAAACTGAGCAAAAATCTCGATTCTGGGGAAATCGAAAAGGGAAACACCACCAAACAAAAAAGAATTTTAGACAACGACCAATCGTGTTCTAAAATACAGATGTTTTGTTTGTATTTTCTTCTTTAAACAATCGATAGAAAAGTGTGTCGGCAGTTTGTGTTGATTCTTCATTGTACAAAGTGTTTGCAAGTAATTTACATCGTCGTGCTTTGTACAGCGATAAAAACGAAGAATATCTACCTATTACTTCCAGAGATTCCTCTGATTACTTCTGAATGAAATCAACTCGAATGGTATCTGGGTTCGTCAATGTTATAGATATTTTTTCGATGTTTGCATGACTTGGAAGACGTCTGGTAAAATACATATAACCAGTATATAGGTTTTAATAAGTCTGCACAAGCGAGAAGTGGAAAAAGATATGGAAAGCATTGCACAATTTATTGTTTAGTCATCTCATTACCATGAATACTGAAAAGCAATCCATATGTGGGGCTAAATTATTGAAATGTCAAACAAATCCAGAAAGTGTAAATTAATTTGAATGTGTAGTACTCATGCGAATAAAAGACAGTTATTGTGAAGAAATAAATGTTTTATTATAAGTTGAATCTTAAAAACCTGAATTTTGTTTGCTTTATTGAAGAAACTCACTCAGAGACAGCTAAATTTGAAGAAGTACCTATATTTGTCATGGGATATCTGGTGAACAACCCAGAAGCGAACAACAAATTTCATTTTTGGCTGCTGCTTCATGTCTGCCACAATAGATGGATCTTGCGCTGCAGAAGACGTTTGCTTAAATGCTTCTTGGATTAATCAAGATTACCTTCATTGCATAGTGTAAATACAGAGGAGAAAATCTGGGCCAAGAAAGATTGGGAATAACCTGAAATGATTGTTTTATTTTAAGACTAACATTGTAGTATTTTTTTGTTTCTTGTGTTTGATTTCATTGTTTTGAGCCTAACTTTTTATTATATTTTGGAAAAATGTTATTAGTTTTATTTTTACCAATAATAATAAAGCTTTATTATCTAGTGTATTTAAATTTTCTAAATGAGAGGATGATTTGTCCAAGTAAATGATTCGTGATTAGACCCTAGATGATTTGCATCAACACATACATTGTGGTGATTTTGCAGTTAAGCGTTTTTTTGCCCGAGCATTTCTCACGAGCTAATTTCTTTCTTTCAATCATCAGTTGACCCTGGTGAGGTTAACTGATGATCGACAAGACTAAGCAGACACCCTTGTAGGTAGCATAAGAAACCTAATAAGTGTTTATTATAAACGTCTTTATGGTGAAATGATATATCCACTTTCAAGAATTGAAAGCTTAATTTCACTAAATGCCCTCCTTTCTGTCTTATTGAGTGTGAACATTATATGCTAACAACAATGTGCATACATATACTTAGATCTGTCTGCAATGCACATCTGAATAGAAAGCTCTCACTTCAAGTTTTATATTATTTATTTAATTTCCCATAGCACAAAAATTGTTGAGAAGGTATTAATGAACCGTCATATTAATTATTTTGTAAACTGAGTTTTAACCATTTATTACTATTTTTCAACTTTAGGAAGTAGTAGGTATTATTTTTTTTGCCACAAAATTAAATTCACATCTGCAGAAAGAAATTTTGTTTGTGGAACAAGAAGTGCCTTTTTGCCTCGGTGTAAAATTAGACAAGCTATTAGAAAATATTCATATAGTTTTTACTCTTGATGTTCCAATCTTTAAAAAAGGAGCGAATGCTTTTGGTGTCAGTAAAGCTAAAATGGATGCAAAAAAATCGTTGAGATATTAAGGCAAGCCAATAAAATGATTCTTGGATGGAAAGAACTGACTAACGACTAAGGCTAGGAACATAACCTGCACTAGCACCATCAACCGAGCTACCATCTGGCACTGGGCCAAAAGCTGGTGGTCCTCATTATTTACAGCGTTTTTCTACAGAAAAAGTTGTAAGTGTTAACACTACAGCATTCGGTGGTAACACTACACTTATGTGTTTGGATTAATTTGCAGGTCCTAAAACTCACTTTCGCATTTATAATATTAGTTAGGATGGTAAGATATTATGTGTAGGTTTGGTAAAAGCTATAGAAGCATTTTGCAAAGTTAATGCTTATCCTTAATAATTTGGTGTAATGCCACCACCATTTCAACTCACCGCTGGGCATAGGTTTCTCCACAGATGAGGAATGAACCTACTACACCATTATGCGAACATAGTAGGTAAGGTAGTAAGTTCACAATTTGAATCGTATTAGCCTTTATTATACACACCTTAACTCATACACATTACATTCTTTTAGCATATTTTTGGAAACCACATTTATTTCTTATTTGCACATTGTTAATGGCATCAATTTCTTGTGATAAAACAGGAAACCTGTCTGTTGAGTAACATTTTGGGGTTCCCCAGTTGAATTTTGGTATGATCCATGTGCATAAAGATAAACAGCTGTTAAAACCCTGTAACAGAAAAGGTTGTTTTTGCTAAGCTGTGAATTAAAGGTTGCTACAAAAAATGATCCGAAGTGACCTTTGTTTCTAAATTTTGAAATTAATTTTCACTATCAGTTGAAAGTATAGTAAAAATTCCTAACCAACTCTGGAGGTAACCAAACATGGTTAGAACGAAAAATGTTACCTACATTATGCTTAACATTAGATAAAGTAGAACAAAATAAATTAATGTCTCTCTGTTTGTACGCTTAAATCTTTAAACTACGCAAAGGATTTCAATGCAGTTTTCAGCAATAGATCACCCTATCTATTCAAGAGGAAGGTTTGTATGTAATATACATATAATATTATTAATCACTCCAAACTGCCCCACATTAGTATCTACATTGCACCCGTGCGAAGCCGGGGCGGGTCGCTACTTGCTTAATAAATTCATTTTCACAGAGTAGGCACTTTTTTATACTGAAATTCATTTTCCTCTGAATCAAAGGTAGGTTTGATTGTTCTGAGGATATCATTAGCTTCTCTCGATGTCACTTGTTTTAACTCCGTGCGGTGTTCACTCTCCAAAAATTCAAATATTTCATTATCGTCATATTACATCTCAAGCAATATCTCAACTTTCAAGAGTGATAAACACTGAAAACTATATAAAAATTAAAAACACTCGGCTATGAATTATACGAAAATTAGGGAGTTAAAATTAGAGAAAAAGTCACTACAGCCGTTTGAAAACATCTTAAATAAAGTCAGTTTTAATTTTAACAATTATCTTATGAAAATTCCACCAAATTGGGCCAAATCCACTTAACAATCTTGTTACAGCCGCAGAGCTGCGTTCAGAACCTACGCTCGAGTGCACTCCGAGTGCACCCTGACAGCAACCGACCCGTTCCGAGCCTCGGGGTAAAAAACGCTCTGACAGGCGGTTAGTACACTCTGTGCCCGTTCAGAAGCTTCGAGTGATGCAACCAAACAACCGACTCGAGCGTAGGGTGAAAAACACTCTGACAGATTTTATGTCAAAGTCGATGTCAAAAATATGCTAATTATTTATTATTTTATTAAATAACACTACTTTGAACTCTTTTAAGCCTAATACAAGGGAAATATAGTGATTTCTATGTGTTGTAATTATTTTTAAGCAGAAAAATGGATATTGACTGTTAATTTCATAGTAAGGATTAGTAATATTTTGCCCTTTGCTTGATCTTGATCAGCAAGATACAAACTAAAAAAAAAGATTGCAACCGACCCGTTCTGAACCTCGGAGCGAGTGTGAAAAACACTCTCGGTTGCATTACTCTGACCCTCGGAACGCAACTCTGAAGAGCAACCACAGACAAAGGAGAGATATGCTGCCACCTTTAATAAATTATTGTACTTGTACATAGGTTAAGTACGTTCATAACAAGCTATGAACATTTCCTTCCACTATCAATAGCTTGGAAAATTCTTGGAGAATGTAGAGTAAAGATGTAATAAAATAAAGACAACTATACAATATAATAACTCATATCTTAAGAATAAAAAACGTTAAAACGAACAACAAAAATTACAAATAATTGTAAATATGTTGAGATATTCTCTTTTACCGGTTCAACCGGTTTTTAATCTTACAATGGTTTTCGAACGCTTCCGAAGAAAAGAGATGTCAGATACAACAGTTGTATAGCGCTATCTCGTTTTAACATTAAGGCAGACCAGAGACAAATAACCGTTCACCTTACGACTCAAGCAATCTATAAGCCGTTCACCTAAACAGGGCTCATAGTACGATTATAAGCAATCCTGTTTAAGGCCTGCTTAAAAACTGCACGGATTATTGATGGTTTTATAGAAGCTCATGGTAAGGCCCCTGGTCGATTGAATTGGCAGCCAACCAAGCATACCCGAATGTGTTCTTAGCATTTTGAACAACAGTGGATTCAGAAAGAGAAAAATGCGGCTTCAAATGCTGCGTTTGAAACAATCAGCGAGGTCATCAAATAAAAAACTACGGCCAGTGCGTCAATCGCTTAGACGATTGGGAAAAAAAAGTAGCCACACTTGAAAATGTGTAAAGTGATTTGAAGTGTAAGTTAATGATGCAAAATTAGTAGTTGGACATTTTAGATACTGTAGGAGGAACCAATAGTGATTTTCTGAAAAGATTTTTTAGGAGTTGACAAAGAACGTATTCTGAACCTTTATGGAAATTCGCGCTGTGCTTATACTTTTTAAGTCCAAAGGCATATGAGTTTGTACGTAAGCAATTTAATACGTGTTTACCACACCCAAAAACAGCTGGTGAGTGGCGAGGAGTAGACAGCCTCTAGAAAATGTTTGTGATTCATTAGCAATTTTGTGCCATAACTAGTAATCTGACTTAATCCAAATTAAATAAGTCATATCTCTACTTTGTCTCAATATTTAACAAGAACACATAGGATGTAGATATAGCTCTATGCACCGAACAGGTGTTTCTAATTTACTTGACAGAACATAATCTTCCTCAGAGATCTACAAATTGGTCTTGTCCTGCGCTATTTCCAAGTTGCCGCCAGCGGGGATGAGGTTGGGGGTGGCAACACGGGCAACTAAGAATAACCAGCTATCTATATCGGCATCTTGCATTCTTTGCCAGATCTTTTTCCACATTGTGAGCAAGCTTACCAACTTTGGGCTTTTAGCACCATATTGAGTGCGGTATGAGTAGTTCAGTTCTTGAACTTACCCAGCCCAAGTGAATTTTTACCTGTATTGTAGTGAATTTTATCTCTGTAAGCCGAAGTCCTTTATTCGATGACAATAACGGTGCTATTGAAATCTAATTTTAGAAAATGTTTATTTAAAATTTAATATTATACATTTTCTAAATCTTCACAAATATTTAGTAAATGTATAAATATTGGATTTTAAATAAACTGCAGATAGAAAGAAAAAACAATTATTATTGCCCGCTTTATTCTTAATCGAACGACGATCTTCGCAAGGTACCTAGCTGGCAAAAGCTGGAAGCGAGTGGTCGCGGATCGTGCTCAGTGGCGAGCACTTGGAGAGGCCTATGTCCAGCAGTGGACGCGTGTGGGCTGATGATGATGATTCCTAATATTTTTTGTTATATTTGTAAAGATGTTTACATAATAGCTTAAATAATTAAGTAAAATATTTGAAAACGAAATATACTCGAGTAAATCCGAAAAGTGTACTTTTATTTAAAAGTGTAAATAACTTTAGACTGCGAAGGTTGAATGAAGAATTCAACCTTCGCAGAAGACATATTATTGAGCCAGGGGCGTTCATTAAATTGTCTCAAAAAAAAAGTACATCAACCAACCCTACTTTATGTTTATAGTGGTAAAAGCCACTATAAACATAAAGTAGGGTAAAACTTAGAGCAACACTGGTATACCCATCTACTTTAGGCAGGTATGACGTCATCTATGTCTGTCCCTTACGGGTATACAGTCACGTCCTATCTATTCCATGCTTTATCTAAGGTGGAAGGTTATTAGGCGCATAACACATTGCATCGGACACCGCTCCGGTGTGCGGCGCTGCGGTTTTTAATTTTGACTAAAGAATCTTAATTTGTATACAAAAACCGCAGGGTATAACACACTCACACCGCATGCCCGTGCGGTTGTGCGGCGCGCACGACGGCACCGCACTCCCGGACGGTGATGCGGTGCGGTCCGCGGGGTATGCCACACTGAGCCGCAGTATCGTACGGATTTTTGCGTAGAAAGGACGTGCATACGCGTAATAGATCTCGACATAGATAATGCGGTGATGCCGGGCGTCGTGCACCGCAGCTCCGGACGGTGATACGGAGCAAACCGTAGGGTGGCACGGTTCCGTGCCGCCGCAGCCGCATGCGGTTTTCGTCCCTCCGTACACCGCAGCGGTGTCCGGTGCAATGTGTTATGCGCCTTAGCGCGATATCCCATTCACACCACTCTCATCGCTCTATGTATAAGCTCATTCGGAAGTTTCGGAACGCACTCACTACCGAAGCACAGATTAGAGAGTATGTACAGAAGAAAAGCTACCTTAAGGGGTTCCGAGACGGTCATGCGGCTTGAAACAAGCACGTAACTATTCTTGTTTTGCTTGATCAAGCAGAGCGTGGTGCGCGTCAAGTCGCTTGAGCAAGCTAGAAGCACTTTAATTCATTTCGTAACCGATCGTCCGCTTAGATGGTCGTGCAGTACAAAGCGCTATTAACTCTTACATTAGCATTAAGTTTATTAGTTTAAGAAAAAGAAACTTATTTGGTGTAAATTATTTATATCATAGTTAAAAGGTAATTTCACTTTCCAAAGGTCTGGCGCGTCTCGATACAATGATATCAATAATAATAGAAACGCTTTCTCGTTCTGTTGCTCATTATTATTATTTTTATTGCTGTCGCCTGGCAGAGAGTTATCCACCATGATTGCTTGCTAACCAGCGACTGAGCTATGCTTGATCAAGCATAGTTCAGTCGGTTCGGTCGCCCAGGTTCGGCCACATATGGAATACTGTTCTCATCTTTGGGCTGGGGCACCCCAATACCAGCTTCTCCCACTGGACCGCATTCAACGGAGAGCGACGCGAATCGTCGACTGAATGGAAATATCAAATCGGCTTGATACTTTGGCGCTGCGTAGAGATGTCACCTCGCTATGCATCTTCCATCGCATTTATCACGGGGAATGCTCCGAGGAATTGTTCGGACTTATACCTGCCGCCTCTTTCCGCCATCGTTCCACACGACAAAAAATCCATGCCCATCACTTAGATGGTTGGCAGTCCACAACTGTGCGATTCTCCCGAAGCTTTCTGCCTCGCACAGTCAAACTTTGGAACGACTTGTCGCCTGCGGTATTTCCGGACCGATACGACCTTCAAACTTTCAAAAAAAGAGCGTATTCCTTCCTCAAAGGCCGGCAACGCACTTGTAACTCCTCTGGGGTTGTGGATGTCCATGGGCGACGGTAATCACTTACCATCAGGTGATATGTATGCTCGTTTGCCCCCTATACCATAAAAAAAAGCCGGTCACGAACATTAACAAGTATTAACTGATCAATTAATAAATAGGTACAAAGTAAATTATAAAGTGATCAACAAGTAGTATCAAGCCGTCGCGTCAAGCAAAAAATATAAAATCACATCAAGCACGGGCAAGCACGTTAATGCTAGACTCAAGCATCAAGCAAGCTTTGTAAACGTTCAAGCATGCTTGCCTCAAGCAAAAATCTACGTGCTTGTTTCAAACCGCTTGACCGTCTCGGAACCCGTTTACGTAGTATCTCTATGTAGTCTGTGCTACCTACGAAATTGTTGATTGGTTGGATGTGGGTTGGATACTTACTTAGACTTGGATAGATTTGATTTTGATAATTATTGGAATTCTAAATTGATCATAATGTAAACAAAATATGTTTTCATATTGATTGTATTGTATTACCACAGTAATATAATTTTGTGATTACCTGTTTGTGTGGTGACCGGTGGTTATACCCTGTGATACCCGTACTGACAAATCTTAGTTCTTTTATGGAATAAAAATTTAAGAAATATTAAAATGGTTCGTGTTATCACACAAGAAACTTACGATGAAGTTGTAAAGGAAAATATGGAGGAATTTGATATGAGTCCTGAAGAAGCTATTACTGACGCTAAAGCACAGTTTGAAGCTCAAGTAAGTAAACAATGATTAGTTCAGAAGTCATACAAAGGCTTATCACTGCTCGTAGAATCTATAGTGTTCTACTTTTTACTAACCTCATATTTTAAAATTTTACTGGGGGCAGTACTGGAGATAGCGGTGCCCCCAGGAGTTTTGTGGCCGGCGTATTTGTGTAGACACTAAACTTGTAAGCATTTTCTATTAAGTTTGATTCATTCATTATTTGTAAGTGTGCATAAAACCTGACATAGAATCTGTGTAATTGTTTTAATTGGTTAAGCATATTCCATTAACTTTTTTTAATTCATTATTTGTAAACTTCTGTTAGTATCTGGCATCCACAGTAAGGAGCAAACTATTTTGTCCTCACTGTTCACATCAGTCACCCCGGGAGGGGCTCATGTGTGTCAGGTGTTACCGTTCACACCAACCAACATGGGCTTCATCCCTAAAACTCATGTACAACTATATATAAGACAACAACTACAGTAAAACAAATTCATTTCTACCAGATACATTAACTAACCAAAAAAAAATCTATATTTTTGACTTGTCTTTTCCAGGGAGTTGATTTATCAAATATAATTAAGGATCTTGCACTTCACTCGGGTGATGTTCATCTCGTAACGACTATCCTTAGCCAATTAAGTGAACTTTGTGCCCAGAATGCATGTGAAGATGGCCAAGTCTTGTTGGAACTAGATAAACTAAAGGTAGGTAATTTCTAAACATCTTCTCTATTTAATCAGCATTGGCTTTAATGTAATATACTTGACATTTGCTGAGCTTCATGTCCTTCAGATATCGACATGTCTCACGTACAGCCTTTATATACAGTATCTATTATTACGGCCATGGCCATTATAAACAGTATAGAACTTTCCTCATATGTCTGTAAAATGCTAAAACATTCGAGGATTTTCTATACTATCTATCAGAAGCACAAAAAGAGAAAGAAGAGTCCAGGGGAAGCTCACTTCCACCTTCGGCCTGATCGTCACTTGCCATCAGGTGAAATGAAGGTCAGGAGCTTCCCTGTCATATGTAAAAAAAAGAAGTTACATAACCCCATACATAGCATCCTGGATCCACCCCTGTAGGAAACTCCTAAGAAGTGTGCTGTCACATTTTGGCTTTAATAAAAAGAATGTGACAGCATGAGAGGTCACATTCTTTTAAGAAGAAGACAAAGCTGGTGAAATTGGCCATAAAGCTTTTAAAAATATTAAACAGCTTGTTAAATAATTGCATACCTTTCAGGCTGAATGTGAGAAAGAGATCGCACACAGAGTAAGAGCTGGCAACGAAGGGGCATACAATGTCCTCATTAATTTGTTGGAGTCACGACAGAGGAGTTATGTTCAGGAAGCGAACGACATAGACAGCAGATTTATCATCAAAGTATTAGAAACTTTAGTGTCATTAATGAATATGCAACCGGATCTTCTGGAACAGAGAGGTGTAGATTTAATTAAAAGGTATTTTGAATTTATTTTGTTGCTTTTGAATATTCAAGATTTTTTTCAATCAAGGTTACCATACCACCTGCTAAAGTAAAGTTTTGAATATTTAGACCAGTTATGGACTGACTATCATTACATTTGCAGACATCACTGTTCTTGACAATTATTTTTTAAGTTTTTTACACTATATGCTAAGAAGATTGATGGTTGGTTGTTGTTGATTACATGTTTTAATGATGCATACAAGGTTTCATCAATTCCACCATGTCCCTCTGTCTGTCCACCCACGACTTAGCTAAGACATTCTTAGTACTGGACCTAAATATTAATGACGCCGACAAAGTAGTAAAATATAAAAAAAAATACATGTTAAGTGGGGATGACATTTTTTTTTCGTCCATCCCATGGTTTAGTTTATCTTGGATGGGTCTTTGAAAAATATTATGGGTGTGTAACCCCATTTTTCGATTTAGCGACCCATATGTGTAAAAATGAAAAGTTTGAAAGTGCTAAATTTTCTTGAAGTAAAGTCTTCCCCCCTCCATCCCTAAAGTAGGATTTACAAATTAAAGAGTTATTTTTTTATTTGTTTGGGTAACTCAAACTAGGTAACAAATATAAAAAACAAAAATATAAGTGGTTTTAGTTGGCAAACTTATAAAATGTACTTTGTAAAGGAAAAATGTTTACAAAGTCTATTGAAAGTTAGTTTAATAAAGTTGTTAGTGTAGTTATTAAAAGGTAGTTAATATAGAGTAATAATAATAATAAACATTTATCAGACTTACATCCATATCTTGTTTAGTTGTGTGTTAGTAACATTTTTTTCTTATGAATCATGTAAATTTATGGAAAAAGAAAACCAGCCTTTGTAATAATAATGGTATGAAACCCTACATTGCGCATGGGCCGACACGCACAACCTATTTCAGTTAAAAATATTATTGCAAAGGAAAAATTTCATAAATCAAATAACCAATGTCACTAGAATAGGCTTCTACACTCGCGAGCAAAAGTTTGTAATAAGTTACTTGAAATTGGTTGCGCGTTATCTTGAGTAGTTAATACTTTTTTAATAATCGTAAAAATGACATCATTTTAAAGGTTCAACTCTTTACTTTTAAACTGATACCGAATTCATTAAAAACAAGCCAGTATTTATGGAGCCATTCCGCATTAATTGAAGGTGTATCGAAAAAGACGTGTTTCAATTGTTTGATACGTCACGAGTTGTGACCTATTGACCCCTATAAAAGCACCTGTTATCGGATTTTCTTTATCAGTCGACTTTCACACGTTGACCGGTACACATCTCCACCACTTTTGACCCTTTACCTTGTACGACAATGGAGACAACACCTACAGAAGCAGCACAAATCGTAGCCCTATTGCAAGAAGGGCTCAGCCAGCGGGTTGTCGCTCGTCGGCTCCACATAAGCCAATCCTGTGTTTCGAAAGTTTATAAGCGCTTTCGGGAGACTGGTGGCTTTATCCCGAGACCAAGATCTGGACGGCGCCAGTGATGATCGGAGAGGGATGACCGTTTTATCGTGTCAACCTCTCTCCGAAATCGGCATTTGACTGGTGTCGACGTCCAACAGGAGCTCCGAGATGTTCGTGGGGTAGCAGCCAGCGAGTGGACAGTTCGTCGACGACTCAAGCAAGCGAATCTGACTCCAAAAAGGCCTGCCACAGGCCCGAAACTCACGGCAGCTCACCGACAAGCACGCCTTCAGTTTGCTCGCACCCATCTTGATTGGGAGGTTGAGCAATGGAGGCAAGTTCTGTTCTCCGACGAAAGCAGGATGTGTTTGCACACGGTAGCGACAGAAGAGGACGGATCTACAGGTGGCCTGGGGAGCGATTTGCACAGTGCTGTGTCGCTGAAACAGTGGCTTATGGGGGCGGCTCTTGTATGATGTGGGCCGGCATTTCCTTCAATGGTAAAACCGAGCTTGTTTTCGTGCCTGGCGGGGGACGAGGAGGCGGTCTAACTTCGGACCGGTACATTTCCGATATTCTCCTGGAACATGTCTTTCCCTATGCGGGATACATTGCTGATGACTTCCTCCTTATGCACGATAATGCTCGTTGTCACACTGCCCGTGTAACAACGGAATACCTCGAAGAAGTCGGTATTGCCACATTGGACTGGCCAGCGCTCAGCCCTGACTTGAATCCCATTGAGCACGTGTGGGATGAACTGAAGAGGAAGGTTCGTTCCAGAACGCCTGCTCCTTCATGTCTGAATGAGCTGAATTTGGTTTTTTTCCTTGATTGAGGAGTGGGAAGGTATTCCACAAGAATCAATTCAGAAGCTGATCAGGTCTATGAAGAATCGTCTTGGAGCAGTTATTAGGGCGAGGGGAGGGAACACAAAATATTGATACTTATTTTTAAAGATAAATAACATTTTTATTTAATAATTTTTGTTGTTTTATTCATTCATTATTTTTCCCTATTTCCTTGTTTTCCTACCTCCTTCACTTAATCCGGGATAACTCCACAATTACGGGCTCGATATGAATTAATTTTATATCGGTTTAAAGTGGACAGTTGCACCTTTAACATGATGTCATTTTTATGATTATTAAAAATTTATTTAGTAAGCAAGATCACGCGGAACCATTTTCAAGTAACTGATTCCAAACTTTTGCTCGCGAGTGTATGTCATAAGTAACATTTCAAATGTTTTATAATTTTGAATTTTTAGCACCCTTGACAAAATAGATGATGAAGACATAATCGTTCCCTTACTGAAATGGGTCAATGTATGCTGTATCCAGCATGAACGCAATCGACAAAGGATATTTCAGACGCAAATCGGAGAAAACTTGTTGAGGATCATCAAATCAGGATGTCCAGCCCGGGTATGCACTTATAGTAGTTTATGAAATAGTCACATAATAGGGGGTCTTAAAACACTAGTGTGTGTTTAAAATTCGAGGCTTGCCGAGAATTTTAATAGTATCACACGAGTGTTTTAAGACCTAATTATGTGCAATTTCATACACTACTTTATATACACTCATGCAATCAGTGGTTACCTAAATTAAATAAAAGACACAAAATTAAAACAAAATCAAACTCATTTATTCTAATAATTATTTGCATTTTGAACAGTGCAATTGTGAAACTAATACAGAAATCTAAAACTACATACATTTATATTATTTATTATTTTAACCAATAACAGCAAAATAATGAATGAAAAATTCAGAGAAATGGCGCCAACACCAACATTCTACCGCGCATGCGCTGTTGCACGCGCCGCCATAGACAATGTACTGGCACAAAAGAAAATTGTGACAAAACCTCCTTGGTCGGGCTTCGTCAATCGAACTGTATTTTATTGGAATTCGAGTTACATTAAAGTACTGGTTTTGTATGGCGAACCTGTATTATAATGTAATTTGTAAAAGGCCAAGGGCTTTAAGTTATGCCTTTAAAATATTAGTGTTGAGTTCTTAATATTAGAATTAGAACATGAGTGTAGATAAAATTATTTTTAATGACATCATATTATGAATATGTAATTTAGTGCCATTAAAAATACTTCTTTTCTGCAATAGACTAGTTTCCTATTTTTTCGGCGAACAAATTTTGTAAGTTCACTATTTTACATGTCATGACATATTTTATAATATAATATCTCAATATTAATAATTTGAATGATTATGTAACAATTTTAATTTACCTGACACTTTCTACTATCTACTTGGTCATCAATGGTGTTTATACATTTTTTGTGACATTATTTGTGGATGGCCCCCAATGAATAGCAATTATCTATTAATATAGATAGTCCTTATTCAAATGTAACTTGGGCCAGATTGCATCTCAACTGCGGTCCGAATGCAAATTGCAAGTTTGAATTTTTTTTTATGGGATAGGGGGCAAGCGAGCAGACGTATCACCTGATGGTAAGTAATTACCGTCGCCCATGGACACCCGCAACACCAGAGGAGTTACAAGTGCGTTGCCGGCCTTTGAGGTGGGAATACGCTCTTTTTTTGAAAGTTTGAAGGTCGTATCGGTCCGGAAATACCGCAGGCGACAATTCGTTTTCGAATGCAATAGTTACGGTTGTCAACCGCATTAGAGTTGTGGAAATGCATTCTAATATAACTTCAACTTTGCAAGAGGAATGCATTTGATATGCTATCCGTCTATCTATATTGAGCCTAACGTATCTCTTTTACTCACAGATAGTAAGCGAAGCTATGCAGTTAGTGCGAAGATTCACCTTGGACGATGACGTTAGAGTCGAGTTCGGCAAAGCGCACGAACACGCCCGCGAGCTGGGAATCAGATTGTTGGAACCTCTTACTACTTATTTAAAAGGTATATTTATCAGGGTGTCCACATTCTGGAAAGTCAGGGAAAGTCAGGGAAAAGTCAGGGAAGCTCAAGGCAGTCAGGGAAAGTCAGTGAAATCGAGAGGCTACCTGGAAAGTCAGGGAAAAATTTGGATTTTACACTGTTTGGTCCCCAAATTTCCCAGTGATTGTCAAATGAGGAATATTTTTACTTCATGCTTTTGGTAGAATGATTCCTAATCTTGACTATCGAATTATTTTTGTCCAGGTTTGCACATTATAGCATAATTTTGGCAGACAAATCAACCGAGCAACCCTTAACCCTTGAGTTCAAATGCAATTTCCTTCAAATGTATGAACATAATTTTGATAAAAGTGGCATAGTTAAGGTGCGTATAAACTATGCGCGGTATCCGCGCGAGCCAACGTTCGACCGAGGTAGACGTTCATTTGCCGCGCGAGCCAATTTTTAGATAATAATTTAGCAGAACGCAGCTGCCGCGCGCGGCAAGGGATCCAGCTCGAAGAGCCCGCGAGGGCACGTGGCCCGCAGGACCGACAACCGGTGGACCAATAAGATCATCGAATGGGAGTGGCTCCCCAGAACAGGACGAAGGAACGATGGTCGACAGCCGGCTCGTTGGTTAGACGACATAACAAAGATAGCGGGCAAGAACTGGACAAGAAATGCCCAACCCCGTAGTGAATGGCGCAGAATGGAGGAGACCTATACCCACCAGTGGGTGGACATAGGTTGAAGAAGAAGTCAACCCTCAAAAGATTAATAAAAAGCGATTGTGTTTATTACGAGTATCTTAGTATTCAATAAGAGCCTTTTTGCATTTTTTATTTAACAAAGGTACAAACACTTGAGGGAAATTGCATTTGAACTCAAGGGTGAAGGGTGGCTCGGTTTATTTTTTCGCCAGTGTACTTTTTACAGTGTAAAAATACTGTGCCTAAATATATAAATTATGTAAGTAGGTAGGTACTTAAAAAAATGAAATTTTAGATACAATTTGGTCTGAAAATTGCAACAAAAACTACTAAACATTTTTGAAAAAAAAGTATTGTATTTTATTTTTCTATAAAATTAATATATTTGGTCAGGGAATTTTGAAAAATGGTCAGGGAAAGTCAGGGAAAAGTCAGGGAAATTTTTTGAACATTAGCAGTGGACACCTTGTTTATGAATATTATCGTGCGAACCGTAGTTGTTTAAGTCGAATATGTAAGTAGGTCACAATCTTTAATTCGGAGCAATTTCGTAATAATGTTACTAAAAGACACAACACCAATTGAGATTCAAGCATAACTGATTTATTATCAAAATACCCACATAAATAATAATAATTCTTAAATGGCAGTTTGACAGTGACAATCAAGTAAATACACAATATAACTTTCCGTTATAATAGTTAAGAAAACAATCAACACAAAAATCATTTAAGTAGTAGGAATGCCAATTATATCAGCCCATCCGTCAGGTGGAGGGATGACTATAGACGAATCTAAGGATGAAATTGATGAAGATCTAGATCTCGGAGTAATTGGCAATGCCCTCTGAGTTTCACCCACAGATACAGGCTGTTGTGCAACTGTGCGAGCCACCGGTGCAACTTTCCTAGGCCTAGCTAGGAGCTAGGTCCTTCTGTTATTTCCACTGTGCCCCTATAATAATACATCCGAACCAGAATAAGTTGATCTATAGTGAAAGGGCGAGATGTTGTTTGCTGTGCTGCCATTTCAAGTTGCTCTTGTGAATTACCATAAGATGTATCTGGTAGGAGGCCTGACACAGCTGTCTTATAGCGACGTCCATTCAGTATTTCAGCAGGTGTTTTACTGGTACTTGTATTAGGAACAGTCCGGAGTGCATATAATATTCTGGGTAATTTCCCTGACAATGGAATTCTTGGTGTAGGCATTCTACGCAATTTAATTTTAAAAGTCTGAATAGCCCTTTCAATTTGACCATTAGTTTTAAGAACTTTACTATAACCCAAATAATTCGTTTTAATCGACAATCGACGTATTGTATCGTGTCATTAACTTGAAGGCGCGTACGGCCGTGCAGTACGCTTTAACGTACGTACTTTGACATCTCATTGGCGCAGTTGAACTTCAAACCACTATCATTTGCAAGTGTTTAAGATGGGTAGAAAGCGAAAGAATATAATATAAAGGAACATACCTACTTTGATTTCGACGCAAACAACAATAATTCAAACTATGAAGAAGTGAAGTAGGTATTGAATGACACTAACCAATCTTAATTTTGCGTTCGTATTAACCGGTTTTTATTACCCTAAACCTTTATGTAATAACTCTGACAATAACTCTGACAGCTGTTTACGTGGACGAAACCGTAATGAAAATGTTTTGCGCCAGGTACTACATGATGACGGTTTAAAAATTTAACCGGTATCCGAGCCTTGAACCACATGTTCTATAGGCGACCGTTATCGCTCAACATCAGGTGGGCAGTTTGCTTGTTTGCCAACTTACACCTAGTTTCTGAAAGACTGTTCAGCGATAAAGTTAACTAAGCTGTCAAATCAAATGCTATGGGGAAGCACAAAAGATCCACGATGGGTCAAAGTGCGAAGGCTCATGCTGAGCCACCCCTGTATTATGATAATGCTAACTATAAATTGAGTTGCTGAAAGCTAAATCAACTTATCATTGTGTTAGTTGACACAGCTGTCAAATTTATTTCAAAATTATTGAGAAAAGACATATTTTGGGTTTCCTAAATACACACGAATAAAATAAAATATACGATTTCAGCAATGTGACCGTGTCTCATTCAATATTTCTCATGAGAAATCAAATTATTAAATATAAGTAAATTTTGGCTAACCAACCAACGTTTCGGGAACTCAAATTGATTGTAAATCTCTCATTTTCGGTAAGTAGGTCCTTATTACCCCCAAATGGGGCTTGTAGGTGACCAATAAGCGCTCTAGGGTAATAATGTAGCTGTGGGTAGTGGAGTCGCACTGTGTACCTTACCTAGCGCGCCCATAAGGGCAGGGAGAACACCGGGGGGTTTTAGTGGGTAGGCCTGGCACTCTGCCGGGTGAGCCCCACACACGCCCGCCGTCTAGCCCACGGCGGGTACGGTGCGGTTACGCATTTCCCCCCGAGAAAAAAAAAAAAAAAAAAAAGGGTAATAATGTAGCTAGAAAAGCCCTGAGGCTGTAAGTAGTTTATTGCCAGTATGATAGTTAGATGTACGCGAACTTTTTGAAATATTGAAGTGTTTTTTTTAATTACATGCCGCCCTAGGGCTTTCCAAGCTACATTATTACCCTAGAGCGCTTATTGGTCACCTACAAGCCCCATTTGGGGGTAATAAGGACCTATTTACCTCACAATCGAGATGTAAAGCAGAGTAGTTAGCTCGGGTGTAAGCACCAATTACACGACGACGACGACACGGTTAGCGCAGAGGTCGAGTGATCGCCTACTGCGCAACGGGTCGCGGGTTCGATTCCCGCTCGGGACAGATATTTTGTATGGCCTACAGAAATTTGTTCCGGTCTGGGCGTATGTGCATGTGATATTCTATGTTTGTAACTGCACCCACGACACAGGAGAAAATCCTAGTGTGGGGCGACGTTTTTTTAATAAAAAAAAAAAAAAAAAAAAAATTGCACCCTCGAAATATATCGGGCTGCAATTGATGCCTTACAGCCCTTAGCTACTAATCTACTATAACACTGCTGCTAAGAGGACACGGATGTTAGTTGAACAATACTTTGATCAGCCTTTCGGAAACGGGGGGTCAGTGTTATAATATAATAGTAGTTTATGAAATAGTCACATAATAGGGGGTCTTAAAAAACTAGTCTGTGTTTAAAATTCGAGGCTTGCCGAGAATTTTAATAGTACCACACGAGTGTTTTAAGACCTAATTATGTGCAATTTCATACACTACTTTATCTACACTCATGCAATCAGTGGTTACCTAAATTAAATAAAAGACACAAAATTAAAACAAAATCAAACTCATTTATTCTAATAATTATTTGCATTTTGAACAGTGCAATTGTGAAACTAATACAGAAATCTAAAACTACATACATTTATATTATTTATTATTTTAACCAATAACAGCAAAATAATGAATTCAGAAAAATGGAGAAAATTCAGAGAAATGGCGCCAACACCAACATTCTACGGCGCATGCGCTGTTGCACGCGCCGCCATAGACAATGTACTGGCACAAAAGAAAATTGTGACAAAACCTCCTTGGTCGGGCTTCGTCAATCGAACTGTATTTTATTGGAATTCGAGTTACATTAAAGTACTGGTTTTGTATGGCGAACCTGTATTATAATGTAATTTGTAAAAGGCCAAGGGCTTTAAGTTATGCCTTTAAAATATTAGTGTTGAGTTCTTAATATTAGAACTAGAACATGAGTGTAGATAAAATAATAAATATAACAAAGTTTCGAACAACGCACCAGCGAACACCAAGCCGCCGGTTGTCTCGGAGGTGATGCTCACCATCGCGGCGTTGCTCGTTCGCCACGAACTCTGCGCCGCCGTCGTCGACGCGGGCGCGGACGCGACGCTGTTCGCCGTGCTCGCGGACAACTTCGACGACGTCACGGTCGCCACGCAGGCGAGCAAACTGTGAGTACGCACTGACTGCTGCTGCGCTCGCTCTTGGCGATATCACTGTCTCGTCACCAGGGATGTTATGGAGCTCCGTAACCGCAACCGAAACTATCGGATATCCGAAATAAAATATATCCGTAACCGTATCCGTTTCACAAGTTTCGGATGGTTTCGAACAAGGGCGGAGTTTAAATAAAACGTCATGTTTCGACAGATTTTTGCCTCACCGCTCGCGCCCCACTTGAATCTTGCAGTTTGTTTGTTATTTCTAGTCATAACGTAACCTCTTTCATAATTAATTAGTTTTTTATTTAACAGTTGACTATTTGTTTTTATATTTTACTTCAATCTAATATCCGTAACCGAAACTATCCGAAACTAACGGATAATCCGAAATAATTACATATCCGTAACCGTATCCGAAACCGATATCATTTTATTCCTATATCCGTATCCAGATCCGAAATATCATATCCATAACATCCCTGCTTGTTACTACTGTGTTGTTTTGTTAGTGTTAAATCATGGTTCCCAACTTGTGGCCGCTTTCCCTCCAAGGAACAATGGTCACTTTCTTAGAGCGATTTTTACCCAAAAAAAATCAAAACTTAGAGATTATAAAAACTAGTGTTTAACTTATTGTACTGGTTAAAAAATGCACTTAAAAGGTTAAAAACTTATTGTACTGGTTAATATTATTGATAAGACACGCATTTCGGGCCGTAACTGGCTGTACGGATGCGTTCCGAATGGCGATGTTGTCAAAGTTAGCGCGCTAAAAGTTGCTTCGAATCACGGTGAGCGTGCTGACAGCGTCCAACCTGACGTCATCGATGACGTCATTACGTCTTGTACTGTCAAATTACTGATGCATTCTGGCTCTCGGAGTAGTAAAACGGCGGAAAGAAATTACATTAATGCGTTCAAGACGATCTTTTATTTTATTTTGTAACTTTTTTATTTGGGGTTCCATAAATATTCTAAATACATAAATCGGTTACATATTTTATTAGGATCACATTTATCCATAAATAAATCTCTAATTTTTTTGCTTTTTTAGAACAGAAATGACCATTGTTCTTTGCGAGGTAAATAAGTGACCGCTCGCCATCGGCAGGGTGTTCATCCTCACACGCTGGAGCCTAAGTGGTCACGCACAGTGCGGTTTGAGAGAAATTTCCTCCCACGCATGCTCCGGTTGTGGAACGAGCTCCCTGCCGAGGTTTTCCCCGGGGAATACAGTATGGGGTTCTTCAAGAAGGGAGTAAATAGGTTTTTAAAGGGTCGGCAACGCGTTTGTGATGCCCCTGGTGTTGCAGGCGTCCATAGACTACGGTAACTGCTTACCATCAGGCGGGCCGTAAGTTTGTTAGCCGGCATCGTAGTATATAAAAAAAAAAGTGAGTTGGAATTTTTAGGGGCTTATAATTTTTTGTGGTATTTTTAGAGATTTTTCCATTTTTCTGTTTTGTTACATTTCTTGCTAATTTCAAACTCTATGGTCGCGCGTCTGTGAATACGATGTTGCCGCTGAGCCGTCGCGCGGTGATAAGAGATAAAGTCGATAGAATTAAGTACCTAAATGTAAAAAAGGGCTTAGTTGTAAATATAATTTTGTACAAAATCTGGCCCTTCTTATTAGTGAAATCGATTCTACTCCCGATTCTGAACAAACTATATATTCAGGTTTTGCGTAATTTTATTACCATGTATAAGTAGTGTTTTGGGGGGTCACCGAGTAATTATGGCGATTTTAGGGGTTTTTAACTTTAGCTTTAAGGATAAATATTTTTGAGAGTTGGTAGTCTTGGTCATACAAGTGAGTCGAATTGGGAAGTTTGCCGCAGTCAGACCAGAGTACGAAAGAGACAGGAGTCTCGTAACAAAACCATAAGAATAAACAAGTATAGAAGCGAATCTCCTTTGTGGGTGCACCAAATGCCGCTATTTGCATACCTACAGCGCCCTTCCTCCTGTAACGCCCCGCAGTAGTCTGCGGGCGCCGCTAGGGTCACCACATGGACGTATGGTGACCACTACAATATTTTTTATATAGGTACCTCCATATTTTACATTAAATGAGAAACTGAGTATACACCGAGTCTTATTGATTTTGTACTTCAAGTGTAGCGAGCGAGCGACTATCTTTAGCAATAGTACCCACATTTTTTAGTTTTTTTGATTCCGTAGTTATAAGAACCTGCCTATTTTTGATTAATTGAGCTTAATCCCTACAACTTAGAGAACAAAATCATTAAAATGTTTCGAATTTCGATGTACAAAAATGGTTTGTAATTTAGGTATCGTACCTACGTTTATAGTCCAAGAGCTGAAGTTATGAATGTACTAATGGATAAAACCTAAGCTCACTTTTTACTATCAGACCAACATTTTCACTTGAAAAAAAATCTGTTGTTTCATAATTTTAATCAAGTATTGATTGTATTTAAATTTTATATGGAACAGTAACAAAGGTCGATAAAAATATACCTATATAGCAGTACCAAAGTTTCTCGTAATTCAAATTATTCCCGACTTGACAAAAAAAAATCCCATACTTACAGAGTTTCAAAATTGCACTACAATGACAGCTTTAGAAACTCGATACATTATATTGTATTAGCTTTGACATGTAATGAATATTACGAATAAAACTGTATCTGTATCTAGGGTAGGTATAATAAAAATAATTTTAAAATATTCAATCATTTTTATTTAAAAGGTTTCAATTCAACAGAAATATTTACAAATGTCTGATATTTATAAAAGATGGCGTTTTTGTAGATGATTTGAAGTTTCGGTTATTAAACTTCAGCGCGTAGTAAATACGCATTCTTATAAAAAGCTTAATCAGGTAATCAATAGGAAAATATTCACAAGGTACCTGAAACACAATTTTTTTCATTGTATCTAGCAAGATCGCACCAGCACCATCGGTAAAAATAAAATTTTTGAAGCTATTTACGAATATATTCTCGAGTTTCTCAATATAGTTTACAAAATGTGCCGGAGGAACAGTTAAACTTCCGAAAATTTTTGTCCGATTGAATGCTTTAAAATGAATAAATAGTTGAGAATTTTCTGTATTTTCTCCCTTGTAATCTCTGTATTTATTGAAAGCTGGGCATTCATGTTTAAGCGAGCATTTTTTGAGTAGATACCCACAAACGTAGGAAAGTGCGTTTTGTGTAGGCAAATCTGAGGGCCAATTATGGATCTTTCATCGTATGACATGGTATAAATTTGAGAAAAAGAAGTCATGAAATACTGCATTTCGTATTACTGATCTCCAATGATATCATCACTATGGCATAATTTCAATGATGTCATCATTAAATAATAAACAAATGATCAAAAATCTGACCGGAAATCGTATTTTTCGTCTTGCACTATGATATCATATGATATCATTTGCAAAACCATGAGATCGGTAATAGGCCCTCAGACCTGTAATCGCATGTCGGAACAGCAAGCGGCGAAATCTCCGATGTCATATGGTTTGCAAAAAAAGGTTCTGTGCCGTCGTCTTTGCTCAAAAGAAATATATCCAAGTCATCTTCGCAGTTGCTTAGAGAGGATTGAATAAAACAAGTAGATATACCTTTGTACTTACCTTTCTTTATCTTCGGGCAAATTGTAAAACTTTAAATTTGGGGTTATTATGGCATTATTTTTGCACCCATAAACGCAACAATAAGTCGGCATCGCGGCGACTAGGTAGATAGCGGCGCGCGGGAAGGAGTCACGTACGTGCGGGATGCGGTGCGCGCCTTGACTGGCGATTCCGTTCAACGGAAATCAAACGGTAGGTGAATAACGTGGCCTTGAGCGCTCGACGGCCGGGAGTTTCGCTTCTATACTTGTTTATTCTTATGACAAAACCCCACATCGACGTTATCGCAGCTGAGCCACCTGGATCTCGAAACGACATAGCGAAAATCTGTTTGCTGGTATTGTGAGGCGGCAGTTTGTCGGACAAGTTCCAGTCTTCATCGGGCTCGCATTTAAATGAATTGTGTGGCTCAGCTGGGATAACGTTTCTACAGCTGAGCCAAACATATCTCCGAAACGCGCAAACGACAAACTTTGAAACTTAGCTGACATTGGTCATTATGCGTCGAGAGGTTTCAAACAATCTATTTTCCATTTTTTTTTACTCAGCTGGGGTCAGTCATTCACACGAAAAATCGATCTAAGATACAATAATAATAATAATAATACATTAATTTGCCAGAATATGGTTAGTAGGTTGTTACAGTTATATTTCCCGACATATTCTATCGAATGTTCGATGTGCAAATGTTAAAATTATTGGTTAAATTATACATTTAATATATGCAGATATTTTGTTTTTCATGAGCATGGATATCTTATTATTTTGATAGAAGCTTACATATAAATGGCTTTTACAGGGTCATAGATTTATATCATTATTTATTAGAGAGAATTGTATTGTAGTAGAAATAAAATAATAGTAATGTCAAGATGATAGTCAATAATTTTAATAGAATTGTCATAATTTGTCATTGAGATATTCATTAATAGTATAATACATTTTACTAATTAAAAGGTTATGCAGTGTTGATTTAAATTTATTATATGTCAATGTTTTTATTTTGTCTGGTATTTTATTATATATTCTAATAGTCATACAGTACGTGTTTCTTGAGTATAGTACCAATTTTTGTTGAGGAACGTATAGATCGTCAACCCTTCTACCTCTGTATGGATAATCCTTATTTTTTGGAAAGAGGTGAATTTTTTTTTTCACGAAAATAGAAATCTCCAATATGTAAAGGCAGGGTAATGGAAGTATATTAAATTTCTTAAACAGTGGTTTACAACTGTCCAAATAATCAGCACCGCAGATTGATCTCATGCTTCTTTTTTGTGCTTTAAAGGCCCTAAGCATATCTACTGAATTGCCCCACACTATAAGACCATATCTCAATATTGATGAGACGTATCCGTGATAAGCAACGAGAGCGGCTTCTTGTGATACGAGCTGTCTAATTCTATTAAGAGCGAATATATATCTGTCAATTTTGTTTACTACTAGGTCAATATGAAGTTTCCAATTACATAATTCATCTATTTTAATTCCCAAGAACATTGTGTCCTTTACCATGTCCAGTTTATTATTTTTATAATTTATGTCAATATCAGCGTAGTCAATACTTTTAGCTTTAAATCGAATTACAATGTAATAACCGACCATTGAAAAGGGGTTTTACCCGTGGAGAGGGTCAAAATATTATTATTAGCGATAAAACCACCATTAACTACATGCATACGAATGCAACAGACAACATTCCCCCATTTTGGATCGCCCAGCCTAATGCCGGCGCCACTATGAGCTTCTAAGTTTGGCAAAAGGCGCTCAAAGGCCGGCGGATGCGAGATAGCACTATACCAGTGTATAGTGCAATCTCGCTTCTACCACTTAATTACCAAACTTTGAACCTCAGTGCCAAGGTTGATTTAGTGGGTCAGACTGCGGTGGGAAGTCTCAGTTAGACAAAGTTGAGATAAGCAAAACTTTACTTGCAACACACAGAAAAACATTAGTGAGATAAATTCAAAAGTAAAATGAAATGCACAAATATATTATTATCATTCAGTTTCCCTGGTGCAACAAAATTATTCCAAAATGCGATAGATGTTTGTGTAACATTAGAAATCAAAATAATCGTCACCATCGCATTGCGAATCTACATCTATTTCTATTATGCCATTGCACGTGTATATTTTCTTGTTTCTAATAGTAAGGGCGCTTGCGCACATTTACGTATTCGGTTCGTATTCCTTTAGATTTAGAGCGGTTTCGCACTACGTCCGATCCGAATCCAATCCAAACCCGTGAAAATATGGTCCGTAGTAGCCGTAGAACTATTTCTATGGTAATTTACGCACTACATTTGATCTCTGTCATCCGATATCTTTCCGTCATTCTAAAATCTCCATTCCGGAGAAGTTTTTGACGCACCGAAGTAGCCATAGTATTATTTGTATGAACGCTCGCGCACTGCGTCCGAGTTGAAGCCGAGCTGCGTACGAGCGGAGAGGCGGGCGGTCTTCGTACGTTCAATAATTGTATTGCCAGAAGTTGACGTCGATTGAAAGGACTCATGATCAACGACGTGCACACTCTGCTATGACTCCGCGTAAAATCACGTATTCCAAAAGATGGCTCCTGAATTGTTTGGATTTGTATCGGAGATCGGAGTAGTGCGTAAGCAATATCCGAATTCGGTCCGAGTATTCTAGACCAATATTTTCACGGGTTCGGATCGGACGTAGTGCGAAACCGCTCTTAAGGTGTGCATCAGAATGGCGGATGTAAGGCAACAAATGATTATGCATGTGCTTTATGCATGAGAGCAATGTATTATTATCAATGTACTGAATGTACATAAAATTTCAACCATTTAACTTTGTCAGAACAAAAGTTATTGTAAAAGTTATGGGAGCCGGCGGGTCCTTAGTTAGTACCGCACCACATGCGATTCCAGAATGGTAGGTGTATTCTTAAATGGATCAAATGGCTCAGTATCTGGATGTGAAACTGAATAACTTAATTGTAGCTCGATAGTGTTAAAACACCTACAGCTTATTCAAATATCAATTAAACCGGAACTTTTGCTCGTAATTTCATTTCCATATAACAAACTTTCCTTAGTCTTAGTTCTGCACCCTTTCCCCTATTGAATATGCTGTCTCATTCTTTTGTCCCGAGGTTGCCTGGAAGAGATTGTTTTTTAGCAATAAGGCCGCCTATTTGTATCGGTCTGTTTTTTTGTAAAGTATTTCATACATATTTTTGTTCTTTTTTCATACATTTTTATGTGCCATCCAAATTCAAATATTCGATTTTAAAAGAAATTGCTCTTAATTTCAGGAGGTACTGAATTGTGGTTTAATCTGTTACATACATCAAATAGTAACTTTAATGTTAGAGCATGATCCCACCATTTTGATAATCAAAGCCGGATTTTGTCTGAACTAAGCAGGTACCAAAATTATAATGTTTGGTATCAAATAGTACCAAATGAGTACTAAGTTGCGGTGGTAAAGATTTTTAAAAACAGGAAGTGATCCCGTCACCTTGACGTTTATCGCACAACCGTCTCAAACACGAATCGAATACGGATAAGTGCGCAAACGCTAGGACGTAAATTTCCCATTCGTTTTATCACGTATCGAACACAAACCGAATAAATATAAGTGCGTAAGCGCAAGTATTCCATAAAGGAATATACAATATTGCATAAATTTCTGTGAACGTTATTTAAAATCCACACATTTTCTCAGCAGACTGATAATGGGATCTCAGAAACATGCAGCGTTCGTCGTCAATGAACAAGGTTTTCTTCTTCACTATTATCTCGTTCTCCAATAACGAGCGTTCGTGTATCAAATCCGCTCGCAACTTCTCCGTTTCCAAGGATCTCTTCTGAAGTAGGCTCATGCTGTCATTCAAATCTCTAACCTCTTCTATCAAGCCTATCAAAGAGCCCTCCCTGCAATTTTCCACCTTCGGTCTACAGTTCTTAGTGTTCAGTCTAGTTTGGGCCACTTGCAAGCGCTGGGAAACCTTTAGAATTTCCTCGTGCAATGTCTCCAGTATATTCTCCGTTTCGACTATCTTCTCCAAAGTCAGGCGTAGTTGGTTCTCCAAGTCGATCTTGACTTGGTTCGTTCGAGCGACTCTCTCGCTCAGAGCTTTGTTCACTTTGATGTCTTGGGTGCGCAAATCTCTTGCAGTGTTTATGAGAATTGCGTCTACTTTCTCCCGAAGTGCCTTAGATGTGTCGATTGCATGTTTAAATTGTGTCAGTGCGTCGCAAGTGTATTGTTCCCATGATTGTACATCCGATTGACCTTCTGATAGTCTCGTGGCTCCGGCGGATTCTTTTACGTTCTCGGCTTTGGTCTCCAAGTCAGCGATATCGCTTTCGTACTTAAAAGCCAAGTGTTTGTTACCCCAATCGCTTTCGAGAGCGTCTTTTGCAGCGATGTTCAATTGCATTTGATGTTCGATTTCTCTCAGCATTTCGCGGTGCAGCTTCTTCACATTCTCTATCAGTGCGGACTCCGTAAACAGTTCCTCTTGCGGTTCGTCGTATATGAGGTCCGATTGCATTCTGTTACGTCGGAGATCCAAGCACTCCTCCGTTATGTATTCGGGGATTTTAAGCGTGTCCATCGCGTTCTTCAGTTGCTGCCTTAGTGCCTCCAACGTGATTATTTCAGCGTCGATGTCTCTGATCGCCCGTTCTAATTCCGCTTTCCAATAGTTTATGTGGCGCGCTCTGTGTCTCAGTTGGTCTGTGGTGTCGCTGTAATCGTTGCAGGACGTCTGGTTCACTTTGACGACGCAGTTCTTTGTTACGGATGTGTTGTCGTCCGTTATTCCGATGATGTCGCCCTTCAGCACGCGTTGATTGTGATCGTGCCAATTCAGAACGGACCCCAAGCCGAAGTTTTTGTCGCCAAAGGATAGGTAGTCTCCGTTCTCAGCTGGCGTCATTTTATGTGTAATACTAAAATTTCACACCGCTTATCTCTTGTTAGGTTGTTGTTACCTTTTATCATATCTGATATAGATCAATCGAATCCTCGCGTTGCTATGGTGATGTATTTAGTTGTTGTGGTTCATTGACAAAACTTCGTTTATTTGTGTATTTCGTCAAGTCTCTCGCAGGCTTATTATCACACCATTCTGCCCAGCATTTAGAAGAACAGTTTTGGGTTCGAACTCTCCGATTGTTAAAAATGCGCGAACAGGCAAGACTGACTCTCAGCGCTTGTATACTATTTTCCTTGTTTATTCTTATAGTTTCATAGCATGGTGGTGATTTTAGGTGATTGTTTCACTTATGTACTCATTCGTCGGTGAGCCAAATGAATAAAATTAAGCTATGAATGTTTCAAAATACATTTTTTACATTTTAAAATCAAAAGGGGTGCGCACAGAATGTGAAAAATCGACAACTATTGGATAATATAAAATATCAAACACATCTTTTTGTAGGAATAACAAGAAAACTACTTAGTTAAGCGAATTAAAACTATGTAGGTGGTGGCTCGCTACTTCACAAGTTAGTAGAATATTTACCTGTGTATGACGTCATGCGCCAATACTTACGAGTATATCTTTTTTTTAACGCAATTAACAACGTGAGAAGTTGTTAATTGCGTTAAAAAAAATGTCCAATGTTATTTAGTAACCCACATGTCGGAGATTTAAAAAAAATAGTCCGCCTCCCGCTTCTTAATAAAGCCAAAAGAGACGCGCCCTCTATTGAGTGATATTTTTCAGAATCACAGCTCTTGCGGGCAATGATGACGTGAAAAGGAAGCTGATGAAGGCGGGTCTCGCGCCCATCATTGTGTCCCTGCTCAGTCGTCACGCGGTAAGTGTTTTGTCGCATCAAGACTTATGGACATTGCCATGTAGCTAGCCTTTCCTACTGTTCGGTCATTTGTCAATATTGCGGTTGCGGTTGTGAAATAGTATCCACTCAGCACAATATCGGGACGATCGTAAGACGCCTCGACGCTGATCTTCCGTGAACACGAGACGAAAAATAAATATATATAAAATAAGTAAATGAGCATCACTGTGCACCAGCGCAAATCTATTCAGTTTTACATGACATAAATTATAATCTAAATCCTTACATATTATAAAACAAAGTCCCCCGCCGCGTCTGTCTGTCTGTCTGTTCGCGATAAACTCAAAAACTACTGCACCGATTTTCACCACTCGACTCATGCCTTGCAGTGTCCGTCGAACGTGACTCTTTGGCCACATTATAATTACAGATGAGCGATTGTTGCGCCCATAAAATGTATAATTTATAAATGCGGGGCGTAGAATTATCCCGGGGACGCTTGTGTATTTTTTCCGGCGACAAAGTCGTCACAGCGTGTGCGCCGTGTTACATTATGACTTTTTGTCAGTTGCAACCAACTAGAGCAGTTTACGCTGCTAGATGCTGATTCCGTCGAACCATATAAGACGCATGACAAACGATTATTACGTACACATATCCTGAATGAGCGGTGATAGCGTGATTCTCGAGGAAGGTTTTAGTATATAATTTGTCTAGTTTTTGTATTTATTTCTGTGTACATTAACGATATTTGTTGAAGATGTCGGGAAAAAATAAATTAAGGCGAAACGTAGTTCGCGTTCGCGGGCACAGCTAGTATGGTATAAAAGTAACAAATATCATTAAACACTACAAAATGAATAAGTGTATCATTCTGTTTTTTTTCTTTACACTCCCGACCAAAAACAGCTATCTAACCCATCCTATCTATACTTACTTACTTACTAATATTATAAAGCTGAAAAGTTCGTTTGTTTGTTTGTTTGCTTGAACGCGCTAATCACAGGAACAACTAATTCAAATTGAAAAATTATTTTTGTGTTGGATAGTCCAATTATCGAGGAACGCTATAGGCTATATTACACCACGCTACGACTAATAGGAGCTGAGCATCAATGAAAAATGTTACAAAAGTTATTTTAGTTATAACGATATAAATAAGAATAAAATAGTCCGGATTGTAAAATACCACCGCCTCCGCGGTCTGGTGCTTAGAACACCGGGTGTTGATCGGGAGGTCCGGGGTTCGATTCTTCATAGGGCCAAGAAGTTTTTCTGCTCGGTTTGGTTGATGGTAGAGCTTCTGAGCCCGCCTGGCTAGCTACCACCGTCATACCTGTCGCTATTTGTCGACATTATGTTAATAGCATTGTGTTCCGAGCGCAATTAGAGGTAATACAGCCAGGTGGGTTAAGCGATCGCGATAGATTTTTTCTTAGACAATAACCCCCCAGTTCCTCAGTTGTTGGGGAATCGGGGTGAAATTCGCTTCCACCTTATCGTCACTTACTATCAGGCGAGATCAAGTCCAAGAATATCCCGTCGTCGTCGTCGTCGTCGTCGTCGTATGTATAAAAATAATCAATCCAAGTTTTGCGTTCAATCAAGTCCGTTCAGCAATTTTGCCACGATTAATTAATAAATAATGTAACAATATATTGAAACGTCACAAACATCCAAATATAGATCCTTTTATTATTCTTCTTCTTAAAATTGTCTTTTACCGGAGGGAGACTGTACAGGGTCGTCTGCTTGGGTACTTCCGCCTTACCTATTCCTGTCGCAAAGCTCGCTTGTATTGTTGTGTTCCGGTTTGAAGGGTAAGATATAGCAGCGAAATTACTGGGTACCGTGACTTTACATATGATGTCACAAGTTGGCAATGTACACTGTGGTTGTGTGGTGGCGCTGTGAACTCGGCACTAATTGCCTTCCAATCGGGAGGTCCGGGTTCGAGACCGCCATGTACCAATGTGTCTTTCGTTTCGAATTTCATATGTACATTTATCTGATGCTCCTACGGTGCGGTAAAGGAAAACATAGTGAGGAAACCTGCATACATCTACCAAGAAATTCAATGGTGTATGTGAAGTCGACCAATCCGCACTGGGCCAGCGTGGTTGACTAAGGCCTAATCACCCTAATATAGGCTTGAAACTGGTGGGGACGTATATGAGCTGAGATGATGATGATGATGACTGGTTCTTGTGGGGGTTGCTGTTTTGCTTTGAATCTCACAGGAGCCACATGTACTACAGGTGACTGTTACCACTTACCATCAGGTGGACAGTTTGCTTGTTTAGCAAGCCCGAGTAACTAATAACTATGAAATATGGTATGTAGTATATGGTATATGGTCTTTGACATAGTGTCAGTGAGAGCAAATTAATGAGGAAAACAATTGATAAAAATAACCATCACCATTAGGCAGTGTCGCTGTTTTGTCGTTTTAACAAAATAACATCGCGATTCCCAACTCATAAAATATTGTCTGTAAAACTATCAAAGTTTCCCGTGCGAAAAAGGGAGAGATAGAGTTTTTGCTTCATATTTATACGAGTATATTTCGACTAGGATTTCTTAAGACATTGAATAGAATAATGTGAGATTATTATTCGAATTATCATTCCACAGGCCAACCCGACAACTGCAGCGTTAATACTGAAATGCATAGCGGCGTTGGTCCTTCGAGAGCCGGATCACAGCAGACAGTTCTTCGACTGCGGAGCGCCCGAAGCGATCGTAGAGTGTATGAAGATACATCCGGACCAAGTGAACGTACAGGTGAAGTGTTACATAAGTGCAATGTTTTTGGATTTTGAAAAAATTGTAGTAAATCTTTTTTTTTTTATATACAACTAAGTTGGCAAACAAGCATACTGCCCACCTGATGGTAAGCGGTAACAGTCACCTATAGTAAATGTTAGTCGTCGTAGTAGTCCTGTGAGATTCGCAGCAAATCTGCAACCCCCACAAGAGCCACAGTGTACGTTGCCAACTTGTGACGTAAGATGTAAAGTCACGGTACCCACTTACTTCACTGCCATGTCTTACCCTTCAAACCGGAACACAGCAATGCCAGCACTGCTGCATTGCAGCAGAAATAGGTAACGTTTGCTTTGATTCAAACTCACTACCGCAAATTAGGAATTATTTACACTGCAGTCAACTTTTTATTTAATTATAATACAATATAAAATCGCTAACAGTCTGCTCACTTGATGGTAAGCAGAAATAATCGCCTTTAGTAGATGTGGCTCTTAACACTAGAGTACACGCGCCCCTTTTTTTACATGTATACACGCGTGGCCATAGAGATGGTCGTTATTACAATAGCAGATAATATAATGCATTATATGAACGTAACGAATAACACATTATTGAGCAACGGATTATCCTGCTATCATTGTAAACTGCTGTTGATGTTGTAGCGTTGTAGCGCAATGACTGACGTTCCACCCACCGCGCTGTTGCCGATAACGTAACGCGAGAGTGAAGCAAAGAGCGAGTGCGCAATAGGTGTGTACGGGAGATAGCAATATTAAGGCGAGGAATTTCCACGTGCAAGCCCATATGTTCCGCACTTCACACCGTTCATTTGTACATGAGGTTAGCGCGGACGCGGCCACTGAACAGGCGCCAACATCATGTGCCGCACAGTAAAAATATAACAGTACAACAAGGACGTTTTATATTGTATGCAATATACTTTTTGCTAGGTTACAAATAAGTATTGATTTATAAACTGAGGTAAGTACCTACAGTAATACAACCAATAAAGATACAGCTTTATGACTTCATTGCTATTTTTTATTGTATCTTTACTTGTATGTAAATATGGACACTTTTTAATTGTTACATTACATAGTATTTTTATTTGACAAACAACCACGTGATTTTTTTAATAACTTAAAAAATAACAAAGTTTAAAAAGCTTTTATTTGCTAGTGACGTCATTGTACTCGTCCACCATTATAATACCGATACAAACATATATTTTATAAGAAAGAGACGTAAAGCAATTATCAATAATTAGACTTTTCAAGATTCATCATAATTAGACCGTTTCTTCACAATTTCAAAGGTTTTAAATGTTTCTATGATGTGTTATTAATAAAATGTAAATTCAAATTTTATGCATATTTCTTTTGTGCAGTATAGAATGCATCACTAGAATACAAGAAATGCTCGATTAGCTAGAACTGGCTAGAAGTAGTATTTAAAACAAAAGCTAAGAATATGACTGACGCGGCGGCATATACTTATAAAGCACTACTACTACTACTATTACTACTATTCGGTTTGATTTAGAAATAGTAGATTGTTACACCGAGCGCTAAGTGACTTATTAATGCCCGCGGATGTTAGGTGCACGAGCACTTGCTCGAGGGCACTAATAACCCGAGGGCATTAATAGTTCACTTACGCGGTGTGTAATCTGCTTTTCCTTCAACTTATTAAAAAATAATAAAAAACTGAAGTTGACTAGAGAAAAACTTATTTATTTATGACAAAAAAAATGCAAATTGTTCTTATTAAGAAACCAAACCTTATCTTGACGGTGGTGACGGAAGTGGAAAATCCACAAAAAAAAAACTCACTGTCATACCACAAAACCCTTATTTCTTGCCGTCAACATGAATGTGCACCAAAAAACACCACTTTCACTGCACAATATTCACTCGAATACAATTTTTAATTTATTAAAATAAAAGCTAATCTTCGCCATTAAAGCCAATTGCCTCTCTTTTTTAAATAAAATTGGCTTTGTAGGGTCCTATCTAACTTGTTTTGCGCATGTGTATTTTTTGTGACCTGTTATACAACCACTCAAATCTCTTTGGAAAAATGCCTACATTTTGTATGAATTGTATGAATATGAATTGTAATTTCTTTTTAAATTAGAAAAAACAAACAACAGGGCAATTATGTTGAACGGGTCATTAATGAAATTTCATACAATACTACTGCCGTTTTCCAGGGTAGTAATGTATTACTTAGTGTTGCCTTTTCCGATGATTAGAGTAAAATTAATGAGTAGTTTGAAGAAAAATATTTTAATAGATATATGTAGGTATTTTAATACATTACTGAATAAATAAGTACTATAACTTATTTCGATTTGATTTGTTAACGGACTTCACTGACTTCACGAAGTTATGAGGTAACACATACCTCATAGCTTCGTCATTTATTAACTGATTTTCAAAATTCTTTTTGTATTCAGAAAAGTATACCCCCGAAGTGGTTCCATGCCATCAAGTCAGGATCTAGTATTGGAATCCCAAGAAAATCGAGAGAATAGGCACGTCCAACGTCTTTCCTGTTTTTTTTTCTGAAGCTATTCAGGTATTTGCGTCTGAAAGACATCATCTCAAGGATTCTTCCACTATGCTGAGCTTACGATGGAGCCTTAACTTTAAGGAGTTAGGGAGTTAGTCTTTAGATATAAAAGGTACGTATTGACTCTCAGCTAGGTATATTCTTTCAAGTTGTCTTAGAGAGCTATAATTAATTTCACCAAAAAAATAAAAATATTTTTTTTACAAAAATACCGACACCACTTCAAAACAAAAACTCCTTCAAAATAAAAATGTAATGTTGTGTGTTTTATTTTATTGCTACTAAGTTGGCAAACAAGCAAACTGCCCACCTGATGGTAAGTGGTAACAGTCACCTATAATACATGTGGTTCCTGTGCGATTCGCAGTAAAACTGCAAGCCCCACAAGAACCACAGTGTACGTTGCCAACTTGTGACATCAGATGTAAAGTCACGGTACCCAGTAATTTCAGTGCCATATCTTACCCTTCACACCGGAACACAGCAATGCAAGCACGGCTGATTTGCGGCAGAAATAGGTAAGACGGAGGTATTTTTATCCTTGCCTTAGCAAGCATCAAAAACGATAGTATTTTTGTTTTTAATTATATCCCGATTTTTGTGACAGGTATCTCTGGCAGGTATGTCATCCATCATATTATTATTAAATGAATTCGAAACAAGCTCAAACCTGTTTTTGATGTGCTACCATCATCAACGCTGGCCAAGTGTGGGTTGGTCGACTTCACACACAACCTAAGAATTTCTTTACACGTGTGTGCAGCGGTCGGCGCGCCGGCGCGCTACTTAGTGGTAGGTATTTATAACGCTGCATTGCGTGAGTGACAGGGGCGTGCATGTACTAAACAAGATTATCAAGAAGAAAGCCACAAATCGCTATGAATATCAGGCAACCGTATTAGTCTCTAAGCAAACTGGTTTTAAAATATTAATTAATATTCTACCACCTTAGGCCTGTAAGAAAACTCGGGAATTACTACAGCTAGCGTTCTTTACCATGATGACTTTACATTTGACGACACGGTTAGCACACAGAGTTCGAGTGATCGCCTACTACGCAACTGGTCGCGGGTTCGATTCCCAAATATTTTTAACCGACTTCAAAAAAGGAGGAGGTTATCAATTCGGTTGTATTTTTTATGTTTGTTACCTCATAACTCCGTCATTTTAAACCGATGTCCAAAATTTTTTTTGTATTCGATAGAGTATAGAGCAAGGGTGGTCTCATGGTCACCAAAGTCAGGATCTGATGATGGGATCCCATAGAAAATCGAGGAAAGCACTAAAAACACACTTCTTTCACTAAAAAGATTTCATTCACTGAAAAGTTAAAAATAAAAAATATTTTACAAAAAATAAAAAACGACTTCAAAAACACTGAAAGCTTAAAAATAATATAAGAATAGGTACAGACAACATCACACTTTTATATTGAAGTCGGTGACAAATTTTTAGGAGATTATCGTTTGGCGCCGACTTCAATACAGAAGTGTGATGTTGTCTGTACCTATTATTATATTATTTTTAAGTTTTCAGTGTTTTTGAAGTCGGTTTTTATTTTTTGTAAAATATTTTTTTGTAGTTACGGGATAAATATTATGTATGGAATACAGAAATATGTTCCGGTCTGGGCGTATGTGCATGTGATATGTAATATATTCTATGTTTGTAACTTTGATGACACGGTTAGCGCAGAGGTCGAATGATCGCCTACTGCGCAACGGGTCGCGGGTTCGATTCCCGTACGGGACAAATATTTTGTATGGCCTACAGAATTTTTTTCCGGTCTGGGCGTATGTACATGTGATATTCTATGTTCGTAACTGCACCCACAATACAGGAGAAAATCTTAGTGTGGGGCGACGTTTTCAAAAAGAAAAAAACTGCACCTACGACACAGTTGAAAATCCTAGTGTGGGCCGACGTATTTATATAAAAACACTTTCATTACTGAGTGACTGACAGATTACGCACAGCCGTAATTAAAAGGCACAAAAAGCGGAAATTTGACATGTATGTTGGAAATTCGCCATCTAAGGGGGTAAAACTAAAAAATAATAGTTTGTATGGAACCTCTATGACATTTATGCGGGCGAAGCAGCGGGCAAAAGCAAATATTTTATAAAGTTTCACAAAATTCCGCTGATCAGATATTTTCTTTTAATACAATGAAGTCTTTACATAAATCGAACGGAAAGGAGATGTCCTCTTTTTGTATGGAGGCTGGGTTTTGCTAACTAAATGAAACGAAACTATGCCTGTTATAAAGGTTTAATATTTAGTGTCCTAAAACCGTGAAAATCATAACTTTATACCCCTCCGTTTTGGAAATATTTTAATTTTTGTATATTTTAGTTATGGCACCAGTTTTGTTTAATGATCGAAAGCTGTGTTATATTATCTGCAAAAAACATCTATTTGTAATCTGTATTTGTAAATACAATGACACTTATGCTAGTCTGTGGTTATGGTTTGTGTTGAAGTTGACTATCAAAATAAAGGCCGATCGCCTTGATGGATTTTTTTCTTAGACAATCTGCCTATTAGGGCCTATTTTTCATTAAATCTAATTAATGAACAACATAATAATTAATTAATTAATCATGAAGTGTCAAGTCAGTGCCAAAACTATCAAACTAAACTGTCAAATCTTTTTTTTTTTATTTTGAGCATTGAGCTAGAGACTTTAGCCAATCACTGCCAGTTGATTAAAAGATTTGTAGATTTTCCTTAAAAACATGAATAAAATGGATTTTCATATGAAAATACATTAACATGTTAGTAATACATTGTATTTCGGAGATTATATGAAGTTAATATGGGTAAATTGGATAGATTTCAAGCATGTGATTTCAAAACTTTCACCACAGTTTAATACAAATCGGAGGTACTTAAAAGCATATTTTTTATATGACTGAAATGCTGTTTCGATCCTCTTTCCAATGGTATATAAATTATTGCTTTTAGTTAACATAATTAATAAAAACCCATTTGTGGACATCTCCTTTATGTTAATTATTTTTTACTTTTTTATAATCAACTCACGCTTGACCATAAATGTTACGAAATTTAAAAGATTCCTAAAATACTATTTTACTGTTCATAATCATATATAATACATAGGCTCGAATAAAACTCTATTATTTAGCTACATGTATAATGTGCTGTTGATTCTACCTTCTAAAGCTTTGATGCAAGGCGTTGTGAATAAAGGGGGTAACATTAAGTATTTAAAGGAATTCAGCAATAAAGTTTTATAGGAAACATTATTTTGAACCTATAAATCGTTGCATATTTACTTGAAGACATTATCATACTGGTTTATTAACACTGCACTGTGCTATATGGCCGCGGCAATAAAATATAAACATTTGGGAAATAAATATTTACTACTTTTCTTTCAGCATTTTTTATATGCATTTAATTTAACATTTCGTCTTTGACTTCTTTTATTAGCGATTTTTACACATAAAATAACTTATAGGAAAAAAAGAACGAAAAACATATTTTTTCACACATAAAATAATTTAGGAAGAAGGATTAAAATAGTTTTCTCCTTTATAATACCTAATCCATTATTTACACTATTCACCATATTACTACACTAATCTATAATAATAATGAAAGTTAACAAAATAAACGCAAACTGCAAAATTAAAATTCGATCGTAAAGAAACACGTAATATATTTTTTTGCGCCCGCGACACGAAGCGACATGACCATACCCTGAGACGACTTGGCGAGTACTGTCTTATATGGAGCGCGATTGCAACCAAGCGAAATTATAGAATTTTCGTCATTTTCCTAAATATTTTATATGACATCAAAAAATCTGTCTTCACAGTTCACTAGATAATAACGAACTACGTGTTTTGGTATAACTTTTATACTGTTTTATGTATATTTCGATTTCAAATCGTGGTTTTAGTTTTTGATTTAGACCTATGTTTGGATTTTTTTTCTATCGAGTGAAATGGAGTAAATCGTGTTTCTGCTTTCACAGTTCACTAGATTATATCTTCAAGTTTAAGGTGTGTGAATTTCAGAATTGTGGGTTCTAATATTATCCAGATCTAGACGTTCTAAGATCGGCAAATTTGGGAAATCCTCGCCTTAACTGCACGAGTCACGACACGATAATCGCAAACCACTAATTTTTGTGCTTTCTTACATTGACGTAAAGTTCACTTTAAAATGTTTGATGATTGCGACGATTTGAAATAACAGGTGAATAATAATTATTTATACTGCTGTTTTGAATGAGATTGCTGTTTAAAATTTTATTGTTCGTTCAATTCTGTTCTGTTCAGTTCAGCAACAGATCCAATTAGAGAAATTGTGATTATTTTTTGTTACGATTTAATTATTTCAGTGTGTAAGTGCGTAATTAAAAGTTAGCGTAAGTGTAAATAATAATTGTTTTATAGTTAGTGTTAAGTATTTTTAAATATTAAAAATGCCGAGAATAAGAGCCCCGATCGCTCGTATTTGGAACTATTTCAATGTTGGTAACAGTGTGAATACACTGTTGTTCATTGTGCACAACAGCAGTATAACAGGATAACGAACAGCAGTTTACAATAACAGCTATATGGAAATAACACAGCACTGTTATTCGTTATTTGGAAACAGTCGTTACTCTCATCTCTAGTGGCCTACCCTGGTATACCATTTTATAATTGCTATCAATTTGTTTTTTGGTTACATATGAATAAAATTCCTACAGAAATGAAAAATATATTCAATCAGTCCCTTATTGTTTATAGCATTCAAGGCATACTACAGCTTGATGATCAGAGCAAACCCATTGGTTGCATGTCTTGCACCATTTGTTTGTGGATCGATTTCTGGCTCTTGAGTAAAGTGCGCATCGACCGACCCGTCCCGTCTTGAGGGTAACATCATACTGTGTGGCTTGAGCTGTGCCCGTTAGCATTTCTATTGTACATCTCAACTGTCGAGGAAGAATCTCCATGGTTGCTCGAACAAAATAAATAGCAAATCGAAACAAATAGCACTTACCTAAATTTGTTAAACTCAGATATACTCAAAATACTCGCGCGGACTACTATGGTAGGCCAACGTATTTGGTGGGAAATTGTAGGAACGTGTTTACGTGCTGACCTTGCGGGCTTTACTGGCTCGCTGACAAATTTAATGGCCGAGGCTAGCCTAAAATTCCAACGCTACAGCGTGGATAATTCAAAAGTTATCACTTAAAATGTCACCCTGGTCTACTATAGTAGACCACGCGTGTACTCTAGTGTTAAACACGTTATAAATAAATTAAATTTTACCGGAGGGAGACTGTCTGTACCAGGGTTGTCTGCATGGGTACCTCCATTTTACCTATTTGTGCCGCAAAGCAGCAGTGCTTGCATTGCTGTGTTCCGGTTTGAAGGGTAAGATATGGCACTGAAATTACTGGGTACCGTGAGTTTACATCTGATATCACAAGTTGGCAACGTACGCTGTGATCCTTGTGGGTGTTGCAGTTTTGCTGCGAATCTCACAGGAGCCACGTGTATTGTAGGTGACTGTTACCACTTACCATCAGGTGGGCAGTTTGCTTGTTTGCCAAATTAGTTGTATAAATAAAAGTAATGCCGCCTGTGTTACCCACCAAACCATAACACAGCATTGCAAGCACCGCTGCTTTACCGCTGCGTTGCAGAAATAAATAAGACAGAGGACTCATTACTGATTCTCCCCGTTAATTTCTATTAAGGCTACGTTCAAGAACAAGTAATTTTTACTCGGGGTAGAGTAAATTTCACCCTGTAGCGTTCGAGAACCACTTCTATTACTATGCTTGTATTTCTGAACGATTTCGTGAAAGTGCCTAAACGCTGAGTAATTTTCGCCTAACATTGACAGTTGATTGTTCTGTGACCTGCGACTAGCCGATTTGGTTTTTAGGTCGAAGTTAAAGTTTGCAAAAAGCACAAGAACTCTTCTCTTCCCATCTGAAACCCAGCGCTTCTGTTGCAATATGTAACAGAAGCTTTTAGCTGAGATGGGACCTTTTGGCCATTGTTATCATAATTTTTTTACTGGCCAAATAAAAAGTTTCTTTCTTTCTCTTCGTTTTTAACTGACAGAACCCCTTTGAAAACTCCTGAATTGCGAAAATCACTCGATAGCATTTCAAAACCATTAAAACTTCTTTTTCTCGCAATATACACATATATTATCCTTTTCTTTTTACCTCACGGAATTTCGAACGGCCCCCAAAATGGACGATTTTATATTTTTCACACAGAAAAATGGCTGCTGGGCGATACGAAACATGGTGGCGCGGTGTCGCGACCAGAACTCCAAGTTCCACGAACTGGGCGTGGAGCCGATACTGAACGAGGCATACGACAAATTCGCCAAGTCCTTCGGGTTCGATATCAAATCGGCGCTCAGGGACCTCGAGTGCGACGTCAAACTAGACGAGCAATGGACCGGGAAGGGCGTGCAAATAGAGAACTGAAACTACCAAAACCTACCGAAGGTGGGTGCTTCTTCTACCGATTTGGTAGTTTCGCTGTCGGCGATTGTGGCTGCTTCTTAACTGCTAATTTTTCTACTCTGCCTTCCCGTGGGTGTTTCTTGCAAAAATACCCATGCCAAAAGGTTGGAAAACTCAAAACCAAACCCAACAGACTAATCCCCCAGGAGACCCGTGCCCAGCATTAGAATGTCTATGGGTTGTAATGAATGAGTTAGGATTTTGCCTTGTCAAATTGAGAACAGAACTAATCTGTTAACTTGAAATTCTTTTAATCTCTTCCACTTAGGTAATATTAATGAATTTAATTTAATATTGGTTTAATCTGTTAACTTGACATTATTTTTGTCTTTCATTATATTCTATTTTATTGCGAATTGTTATTTCATCTGTAAACAGTAATGTAATGGTGTTTTTAATTTCTGGTCATCGAATAAGTACTACTTTTCAGACAATTATACTCGTATGCCAAAAAGGTAAAACATGGCTGATCTTATTATCTTAATACATCAATGTACCTATATTTATGAGTCAATAATTGAATATGAATATACCAATTGTAATTTTTTATATATTGCTTTGGTAGTTTCTCTGCTAGCAATTGTGGCTAGTATTTTGAAAGTGCAAAGTTGTGGCATACATTTAATGTACTAATTTATGCTTGAATATTTTATATTTAAGCTAACAGACAAAACAACGTTTTTGACATTAAAAATCTGTGATATTTTTAAAGTTATGCCGCTGCAATGGCTTATAAAAACAAAGATTATACAGGCTGTAAAAAGACGTATACCGAAGCCCGCGTCTACGCATTCAGACCAATATAACGAAAAATCAATGATGTGAAACGAAATTAATTTTAAGGCTTAAAAAAACAACGACAATAAATATTACGCAATGTAACGCGTGCCCGCGTTTGTGCGTCCGGATATCGCGTCAGTGTTAGTGAGTCAGTGAGTGCATGTAAAGCAAGACTAGTTTCCCTCACAAGAGATTTCTTTTCAGTCATAAATTTTGTTAAGAAAGACGAAAATTATCAAAACACATTTCGAAGTTTCGTATAAAAATCTCGAAAAAAATTGTAACTTTAACCTTGAATATCTCGGCAACTATTAGTTTCCAACCATGGTCTAGAAGACAAAAACTATAGTGATGATGGGAGCAATACGTGGGTTTCGGCTTCGGTATCGGTCTTTTTACATCCTGTATAATATCTCGTTTATCACCGTTAACACAGACATGTTCAATAGAATAAAATGTTAATGCTTTATATATCATTAACGCAATTGACGAAAAGATATTAAAAGAGACAATATTTTGTTCTCGATCCAATTAAAACACTTATCTCGTTTATCACCGTTAACACAGACATGTTCAATAGAATAAAATGTTAATGCTTTATATATCATTAACGCAATTGACGAAAAGATATTAAAAGAGACAATATTTTGTTCTCGATCCAATTAAAACACTTGTATACTTTTTAAAAACTTATTTATTAATCAAAATAAAACAATATTCACATTGAATCACATTTTTTTTTTCATTCATAACCTCAATCATAATTAAAATACGGTTGTAAATTATTTATAGATATCCTATTTTTATTTATAGATACAGATCTTCGTTGCTTTTAAGAAAGATGTGCCAGCCACGATGATGCGCCCACCAGATTTTGGTTTGGTATTTTTTTTACTGTATTTAAATAAGTCTATTTAAGTGCGCGCGCGCACTCGGGGGAGATTGGTGTGTAACGATAAACCTCAAAACTTGCCTGCTTATAAAATACTAGCTCTGTTGCCCGCGACTTTTGTCAGTTAAATTCCGAGTACGGTCATGTCACACGTTCCCCGTGGAACTCATTCATATTCAGGACAAAAAGTAGTCCGTTCTTTCTCAGGCCTTAAGCTATCTCACTGCCAAATTTAATTAAAACTGGGTCAGCTATTTAGCCGTAAAAGAGTTACTTCCGCATTCATAAAATTAACTATTAAGGCGGGATAGCGGCAAACGCACACGATCGACTTTTTGTGGGCCCGATTTTCCTTTTGACCGACTCAACGCACGCGGCTATCACTTTTACGGTGGCCAATTTTATATAGTTCGTGTGAGTTGCTGCGTGAAACTCAAAATGTTTCATTCTCCACCGTCAAAAAATCGGTAACCGATAGTCGGTAGTGTGCGTTCGCACTAAACGATAGGAATAGTCGGGTACGTCTGCGTAGTTGGCACTATCTATAACAAACGATGTTGATGTATTGCAGTACTAAATTGTTCATGACTTGTTGACCATGTACAAATAAAACAGCACTATTATAAAAAAAAATAGTAAAAAACCGCATTTGTCAATACAATATTATTACGTCAACAAGTAAATTGAAAATAAAACATTAAGACATCTTTTTAAAACAATTAAATTATTCCTAAAATATACTATTGAAAAAACATTATTTTCATTATTACAATTTAAAAGCTGATTAAAATGTATCATCCATAACAGACCCAGAAAGAGACGAATTCGTCGCGAATATTCGCGACGAATTCGTCTCTTTCTGGATGTCTGGTGCCTCGCTGACCGAATATACTTTCGCGCTTAACAGAACACAGCGAATTCGCCTCATCAGAATAGGGTCTAGTGCGCCCCTCTAGAGGTGAGACTATTAAAGTGCTATAATAAATCCATAAACGTATAATTTGTATGACACTTAAAAGTTTACAATTAACATTATGGAATGCACTATTCATATGTCTATTTTTCATATACTTTGAATTTTAAAATCTACCCTGTACTTTTTAAACAAGTATACAGGGTGTAACTGAACACCCAAATAATATTTAAGGGTATGTATCCATCAGAAGTAGACATTCTGTAGGAAAAATATTAGGGCTAAAAAACCTACTTTTGCCATACAAACTTAATAAATTATTTTTTGGTATTGAGTGCCGACAACCCTACGTAAGCGTACGAGGAATACTACGCTCACGTCATACAAATTAAATAAATTATTTTTTGGTATTAAGTGCCGACAGCCCTACGTTAGCGTAGGAGGAATATTACGCTCACGTCTGTCACGTATCATTTTGTTTAAATTTATTTTATGTTAAGAGCTGATTATAGTTGTCACTTGAAAGTTTTTGCTTTCAGTTTAAAATCAAATAACTCTGAAAGTATTGGGGTTCCAGGTCTCAGACAAGCACCGAAGGTCCATTTAGTATCTAACTTATGCCCCTTAAATGTTATTGGGGTGTTCAGTTACACCCGGTATAAAAAGGGATGGTTCACATATGTAACACGAATGGAGTGAAGAATATAAAGAACCGATTACTTTTTGCCCCTTATCAAAATGGCAACCCTATCTAATATCACTGGTAATGTTAACATTTAATTTTACTAGGCACGTAATGAATGATTAAAATTTTACGATATTCCATATAATTAGTTAACGAACACAAGGTAAAAAGCGTAGCTTGAATACTGTGATGTAGTTGATGTACCTATAAAAACTACTTTAAAGCATTTCAATTGTACAATAAATTATCGGTGGTGGTTCAACTATAGCTAGTCATGCTCAAATGCAAAAAAGAGTGATGCATTGTTTATGGCAATGCCGATAAAAAATCATATATTACGAAGTGTTCGCAATTTGTGATTAAGTAAAAACTATCATAAAATTTTACAATAGGTATAGTTTTATTATAGTTTAGTTCGTAGATATAACCCGTATGTGAAACTCGTAGGACAAGGGCGCATAAAACAACGCGACTACCCACTTAACCTGTCTACGCTGTTATAATTGAAAAATACCCTCACGAAAGGAAATTTATACATTGCTTTTTTCAGAATGAAAAAATGCTTTGGTTGTGAAATATATATATTTTTTTAAATTGAGGGTATTCATAAAAAAAAATCATAGCGTGAGGTCACACTGGTCGCATTCGACCGCCAGGAAGCTGAGAGGTTCTTTAGAAACATTTATTTTTTGGCGACTACGAGCATGCTCAGTGCGCTGTAATATGTCTTGACTGACTTCATCATGGCCATACATAAAAAGAATAGAACAAATCATGGGATTTCGCCAGCAGGAAGGTACCTTTTATATCGCTAGCACATATTGATTTTTTTCCAATTCTACAGCTTATAAGTAGTAAAATAAGGAATAACAGCTAGAATAAAACTACGTTTAAGAATTGCATTCCAAAATAAAGGTTGAGTTTAAGGATGAATATAAAACTGAATGTAATTTAACAGGTCTTTGAAAGATTCTCCATTTTGGGCATTTTTTGCAAAAATAGTTTAAATCGCAAACGAAACGGGCAGAAAACTAAATAGTAATACATAGTCGTGATCTATGAAAAATAATGGCGGTGTTGCTGTCTAAAATCAAAACCTGATCGGAAATATAGACGAGCCAACTTATTACTAATGTTATTTAAAATAAAAATAATAAAGTACTTACACAATTATTCATATCACAAGAGAGAGAGCTTACCAACAAACAATTTAAAACAGTTTTTAGGTATGTACCTGATTTAATTAAGCACGAAATCTAATACAAAACAAGCATTATCATAATGCACATAAAAATGGCGTTAAAAACTAAAAACAATGACATATTTGGTTTGAAAAAAAAAACTTTATAAAAATGAACAGCTTCCTTTTTAAAAACAACAATAACAGAACAACAATTACAAAACAACTCACGGTATTCGCATTGTATGCAATCATGTAACAAACTCGTAAATGAATACCCCAAGAGGTACAAAAAAAGGCGCGAGCAAGAAATACTTGTATCATTCCACTTGACTTCATCCAATATCTCCAACGTCTATCATTCGACTTCGCGTAGCGTTTCTTACTAATAATATTGTCGGAATGTTACTAAGGGTGCGTTTGAAAACGAGTAATATTTACTCGGGGTAGAGTGAATTTCACCCGATAGCGTTCGAAAACCACCCGAGTGAAACCGAGGTTAACCGACGAATTACTCCGCTCGTATTTCTGAACGCATTAGTGCAGAGTAATTTTCGCCTGACAGGAGAGAATTTCTCACGGCCCCCAGTCAGCGTTAAATTTTACCTGACATTGACAGTTGACTGTTCTGTGATCTGTGGCTACTGATTTCATTGTTATGTTGAAGTTAAAGTTTACAAATGTTAAGTAAAGCTTAGTGCAGTTGTAAAATAAAGCAAGTTTGCGTTGCAAAACACAAGAACTCTTCTTTTCGTTTTTAACTGACAGAACCTGTTTGAAAACTCGTGAAGTGCGAAAATCACTCGCTAGCGTTTGAAAACCAGTTAAACTTCTCTTTCTCGCAATATATCTATCCTTTTCTTTTTTACCGAGTGAAAACTTCACGGGTTTTCGAACGGCTCCTAACTACTAATGTTGCCGGTTCGTGTGATTCTTCACTGGACTTCTTCCGGTATCTTTGTGACTATCACCCGACACTGCTTGACTTCACTCGATTTGATATAGTTTATGCAGTTTTGAAAGATATAATAATTAAAAGGGGTAGATAGGTTACAACGCGATAGACCTGGTACGGCAAAACATAAGTAAAAGGGCTAGACGACCCTCTTTTGAGAGAGGGCTAAATTGTTCATAATATTGTTGTATAGGACCATAAACTTTAAAAAAGTAAATGATATATTATATATTTTTTGTGAACTTAAAATTGCAAAAACTAAATTTTAAATTTTCTTTTTATTGTACGTCTAGGTTATCTGTTCTAGATTATCTGTGACATTATGTCGATTTTTTTGTAAACAACGACAAGCACCAAAATTAAGTAAGTAATTGTATTTTTGGCCCAAAAACGGACATCTCAAGTTATTGAAGATGTTCTCGGAATCATGCCACTGAAGACGACTAAACCAGATATCAAGCGAATAACTATGCAGGATATCTGTATATTGTATCGGTTAACATTTAACTTCGCCCAACATCTCTGTAACATTTGATTTTGATGGATATTACTGTGATGTGTAGTATATCACTCAATTTCGTCCGAGATCTCTATGAATTGATGAATTATTGTGACTGTCCAATCTTTTTAACCAAACCTGTTATAACATTGATATTGCTTGAAATTTGTGTGATATAGCTTTGAACTTCGACGAATTGCCGCGGCCCAATATTCCACTTTTTTGTCAATATGCGTTTACGTTGTGACTCGGTGAGCTACAGAGACACGATTTATTACGAAGAAATCTAAAATTCAAAACCTACACTTATATGATGATACAACTGTCAGAACTACATTTTTGTGATGAATTGACACCCTTATCTTCACTCATATTATCATTTTATATAACAAAATGTCAAACTTTACCCTGAATGTTCAAAGTTTAATATTTACACTTTATTGATTACCTTTATTGTTTTGAAAAATATATCTTGAAGAGTATTCTTAAACTGTGTATAAGAACCTAATCCTCCAACATAAAGACCGGGGTTAAGACATTCCTAATACCTTGTAATAGCCACGATATTCGCACAACATCCCGTGCACTTGCAGTAAACTGTTCCTCACTGACCCGCTGTATACGAATGAGCCTTTTCCAGGAAGCGATGATACTTCCATTTTCTGTAGTTCATAATCTTCTTCCCGTTCATTATAGTGTGAACGGTTATTTTAGGATTGTACTCCAAGTTCGCTAAGAGCTGTAACAAACAGAAGGTACATAATATTAATATGGTGCTACCAAAGTGTGTATGTATATAGCATATACACAAACATGAAGCTTTTTCCGTGCGATTGGCTCATCAACACAGTAACAAAACTACCAATTTTAACTGCGAGATTTCGTCAATCCGGTACATTTTACAGTTAAGACATATTTTAGGAAATGCGAGAAGAAATGAAAAGTTACTGGATATCGTTTCATCTCTAATTAAAATGTACTAAAAATAGCAATATTTTCGTTCGTGAATCTGGCGAGGCGACAGTTAGCGACTACGCAATAATCAACACCCTGTGAAACAGTAAATTCTCGTGACTAGCCTGGCCTTAATGGTGTTATTGGGATTTGATACTGCTCATCCTTATTTATTAGTCCACACAGGATGTTTGTCATACTCGAAACACGCTGTATATACCTTGGGGGTGAGCAGGAAGTACTGCGCGTTGTCGCACTCCGTCGTCACCTTGACCAGCAGCTGGAACATCTTCCGCTCGTTTATAGGATCCATTCCTTGATTGATCTCGTCCACACATCTGTCGGCACAGATAAATTATTTTCATGTTTAGCCCCCACATTTTTATGAACTGTCTTATTTTTCAGTGTGGAAGCGCATCCCAGTAGACAATAGACGGCAAACCAGACCATTAATGTTAATTTTATCTCAACAACACAACATGAGATCTAACAAACTAGATTTAAGCAGTACCACCACCTGGTTGTACTGCTTAAATCTAGTTTGGCACGGCAGGATACCTATCGCGCCGTATCAGAGACTGGTGCCTGTGATAAACTCAAACTCAAAAATCTTTATTCCATATAGACCTTTACAGGCTCTTATTGACGTCAAACAAAATACAAAAATTTAAATAACTAATTAAAATTTATTTTATTTATATAGACTGAACAGAATTGAACTGAACAGATCTGCAGGCCTATTCGCTAACTACGGTTGGTAACTAGAACTGTCATTTTTGAAAGAAATTTATATCCATTGTTACGGGCGACTGTGCGCTAGCTTGGGGTAATTACTAGAAGTTCTATGACTACAACTGAAATAAAACTTAAGGGGGCTGCTGCAATAGTGCCATTTTTCACTGTCAGATAATAATCAATCAAAAAACAAAAAATATCAAAAACATTGTTTTAAAAAAAAAAATATATAAAAATGATAAATACTTATAAAAAGGCTGCAAGGACGCAGAGGTGTCCGCAACATCCATTACTAATTAAGTGTAATTCTTTCAAAAATGACAGTTCTTGTTAGCAACCGAAGTTAGAGAATAGCCCTGCTGAACAGAATTTGATAGACTGAACAGTCTGTGTTCCAGGTCACTAAACCCTCCCTCAAGCGGAAAGCTTACAATGACTGTATATACAATGGTACAGAACAAGGCATCCAATAAGAGAATTTGACATCATAGTACTTTGAAAGAAAAAGAATACAAAACAAGGACATTAGATTAACACTGGATTAATTGTATATTACACTTGTCGAGATATATTTAGAATTAATACGTAAACTGCCCTTGTATAAATGTGTGTGGATGCATGCATACGGTTGAAAAGAAAGACACGCGTAATCGTGTATGTGTGTGTGTATATTTGAGTGTTTTGTACTGATGGTTCTGAAACTTGCGAACGAACATGAATGCATCCATGATTGCGTACGTGTGGTTTTGTGTGGTGTAAAATGTCAATAAGGTTTATCAACATAACATTGAAAAAGGTTAACGTTCCAAAGGTTAATAATATCCGTTTCCAAGATGTCACTGGGTAGAAACTTAAGCGCCTTATAAATCCCAGTGACCTTGTCATAAGGAAAGAAATTAGTTTCAACTGAATTGCATAAAAAGAATAGGCACCTTTGTGTGGTATTTTTGATCCTATAATTTTATTGAACTATAATTTAATTAATTGTCCCACAATTTATAATTAATTTTAGAAAAGACATTAGATAACTCCATAATCACCGCCTTCGTCCTCTCTCCTAGCTATGCTGTGCCCTACAGGGTCCATAATTGATACCTACTATGTACAATTTTTACCATCATGAAAACATTGTGGAATGCATTAAAGAATTGAATTGAATTGAATTATACAAGCTAGGAAACAGCCAAATCCCTACTTATATTATATTAGCTTTCCGCTCGCGACTTCGCCCGCGTTATTTTTGTTTTCCCGTGAGAATTTTTTTCCCGTAGGAAAATTACCCTATGTCCTTCCCCTGGTCTCGAACTATCCATATACCAACTTTCAGCAAAATCGGTTCAGTAGTTTCGAAACCTATTCAATACAAACAAACAAAAAATCAAATCTATCCTCTTTACGAGTATAATATTACAGTATAGAAATTCGAAAGTAATTCTGTCTGCTGCGCTTCCATGCCTAAACCACTGACCAATTTTATTGAATTTTGGTAGATATAATACCTTAAGCGTGGAGGGAGAACAAAGGCTATAATTTTTATCCCGAATATGAATTGAATTCCCGAGGGAACGTGTGACATAACCGTACTCGCAATTTAACTGACAAAAGTCGCGGGCAACAGAGCTAGTATTTTATAAGCAGGCAAGTTTTGATGGTTTGATCGTTACACACCAATCTCCTCCGAGTGCGCGCGCGCACTTAAATGAATAGACTTATTTAAATACATTAAACAAAATGGACTAAAAGGAACAGAGAGTGCACTCGCGTTTGCGCAGTCACTTGTGCACTATAATATCTCCTGCGCAAACCGTGGCCGAATATTGGTTAGGAGGACATTATTATTACTACTACAACAGGTTACCTGAACGGCACAGTGGTCAGCCTCTGCAGCGCCATAAGGTACAGCGCGGTGGAGAGCGCGCGTTCGCCTCCCGACTGCGCGTGTCTAGTCAACGGCTGCAGCTGTTCCGACGAACGGAACCGGACGAGGATACAAACCCCGTACTTTCCGTACTCGTCCTAGGAGATGTATACAATGTGTTTGGTACGTACGTAGGGTACGTACGGCCGCAAGTCAATCTACCCATGCTCACATAGTCGTTTAAACTTATAATGGGGGTAGTAAAAATTCGGAATTCTGAAAACCCCACACAAATAGCCTGCGAACAAGTTATGGGGAATTATTCAATTAACCCATTCAGTGCGGCGGACGCCGATCGGCGTCAATTGTGTTCCTTGCCAGATGCGGATGACGCCGAGCGGCGTAAACTTAAATTGCTCAAGAAAAAATTCAATTTTAATACTACGTTTATGAAATATCGATAAATATAAATCAATTGTATCAGATAATGGCCCATGTTAATAGTTTCTGGATATTCCACTTTAAAAAAAATTGCGTATTCCGTCACTGGTGCGGGTGACGCCGATCGGCGTTTTCCAGAGGTTGACAACCATAAAATCTCTGTGTATAGTAAATTAGTCTTGTTTGAAATTTTTGTTGTAATTGTTATAAATAATGTTACGAAAAAATGATTTTGCTATTTGCTTTAAGTTACCGTCCATAAAAAAAACAGAAACATGAAAAAATTTTTGTGTTTGGGTTTTCTCAAATACGAATTGGTTATTTTTTTATTACTTTAGTAATGAAGTAGTTGATAGGTATTCTCACCTACTATATGGCAATCAAAATATTGAATAAGCTTTCGCCTGACATTATGAATCAACCGATGGAAAAAAATATTCAAAAATAAGTTGCTTCATTGGCTCCTACAGCACAGTTTCTACTCAATCAAGGAATATATGGAAATAAAGACATTTTGATTAAAGACACATTATTAATTTTGTATTGTTGACATTTAAAATAATATGTAAACATATATTGACATTATTGATATATTGAATTAAAATAGAATTAACTACATTTGCATGCCTATAGACACAAGGCAGAATATTGTGGAAACTAGTAATAAGAAACATTGTCGCCCATCCGAATGTATTGCACACAATATTGCGCAAATAAACATTCTGATTTCTTATTACGTCCGACAACTTTTACTTGTTTTTAACCGACTTCGAAAAAGGAGGTTCTATGATGCTCGGCTGTATCTATTTTTTTATGTATGTTCACCGATTACACCGCCATTTGTGAACCGAATTTAAAAATTCTTTTTGTAATCGAAATAGTATAATGCCATAATCCCGAGGTTACCATCGTTGATCTGATGATGGGATCCCATGGAAGTCGAGGTAAACCTTTGAATTTCATAGGTACGTCCAGCTTGTTTCATGTTTTTGCTGAATATATTCAGGTATTTGCGTCTGGTAGTCATCATATCATGTTAGTGAGCTGATGGTTGGTTTCTGCCCCTATAGCATGACCACCAAAACACGATATGATATAACATTTGGTGAACTGTCAAAATGCGACAAAAACGTATTGTATTTTGACAGTTCACCGCGATAAACAGCTTTATCATATCGTTTTTTGATGTTCATGCTAGGGGGGCTGGTAGATTAGGAGTACGGGAATAATTATTAAAAAAAAAATTCTTTCAAAGCTTTTTAGAGGGAACAGCTTTTTATTTTAAGTTATTCTAGTGTTTGCCTTAGCTCGAATTCTAATATTCATGTATTAACTTTAACTGAAAAGATTGAAAGAATTTTTTTAACAAGAAATAAAACTGACTTCAAAACACCAAAAAATCATAAATTGTCATCTTGTCGACGGCCACTAAGAGGCGGATGCGTCGGACGACCATTGTCGTGACGACCGAAGCAAAGTGGGCCGCCTCTTCATACTTTGGTGCTTTCACCGCGACCAGCGTGTCGGCGAAGTACACGAGTTATATATTCGGCAGGAGGTTGCCTCGCAGCACCCAAATGTACCCCAGGTGCCATAGCAGAGGACGTAGAACTGACCCCTGGGGTACTTCCACCTACACCGCCCCTCTGTGAACGTGTATGGGGAACCAGAAGGCACTTCGTGAAAGCGAAGCGCCTCCTCAATTCACTCGTGGAGGAGGCTTTTAATTGCGTTGAACCAGTCACTACGAAAGCCAAACTCGGCACTCTGCCGAGTCCGGTCCCGGGTCGATCCCCTCGAGGTGCTCAATGACCCGAGAAGCGAGAATTTTCTTAAAAAACTTCCCGGCTTCATCGAGCAACACCATTGGCCTGTACCTCGCGGTTAGGGCTTGTAATTATTCGAACATTTTAGATATTCGAATATTCGTTATTTTTAGAGGGCATATTCGAAGTATTCGAATACTATTCGAATAGTAACCACATGCAATTTTATGTTCCTCAATATTCGAATAATGAAAATGACCGAATATTCGCAATATTCGATTATTCGAATTACAAGCCCTACTCGCGGTGAATCGGCGGGGCGATTTGGCTTTCTGAGGAGGCAGAGTCGCCCACTTTCTAGCATGCGGAGAAGCGGCCCGCTGTGATGCTTATGTTGAGCAACGCCCGACCAACCGCCCAACCGCTTGTCCAGCGGGCCCAATGCTAAGCATAAAACTACCCCATCTGGTACCGGCGGTTTGTGTCGGAACCGCTCTCTCACGGCACTGAACTCGATTTCTGACAGGGGTGGGTCCACTTCTTCCGCCTCCAGGGAGGCGTTAGGGGCAACCATTTCGGTGGCTCAAAGGCTCCAGGCATATAGACGTATGGCGTGCCGCCTGCATCGTAAGTAGGCATGCCTGGCTCTTAGGGCAGTGGTGCGTAGATCTACAATTGTCTGCGATCACCAGTATACTTGGGGCCCTCGTTCGTGAGGCTTTGCATTAAGATAGTCTTTCACGAAGTGCGTCACCATTGCGTTGGCATCGCCAGCGATATGTGGGGGCAGATTAGACCACTACCGCACCATGCTGCCTCCAACGCCACCCCCGGCTGGAGTTGGGTGATCGCCCATCTAGGAAAGGCGGATGCACCATCAGCTCCCGCCGCCCTCGGAAACATCGATGAAGAAAAGATTGCATATTTATCTGATATATACCGGTGATCCAAGCAAGATGCTCTCCTCCTCGGTCTCCACTTTCCAGTCTCTCGTCCTGGAGGCGAAGGATGCGGTGGCTATGGCCACATGGATTATCGACGTCCCTTGCCACCGTACACGTGCTGGGGTGGCTCCCCTGTTGAGATCCCAGGCTCAAGGCCCAAGACTACTAGCCTGCCCCTAGCGTCGGTAGCGGAATAACCCCAGACACGCGACTTTGCGTTGAGGTCACCCTTTACTAGCACTTTGTAGGACGGCGTCCTCCTAACCAGTCCCTCTACCACTGTTTAGGGAAAAGTATGTGGAAACCACCACCACTTTACCCTACTTGATGGCCATAAATAGCCCGGCCCTCCCTCCATTAGAAAAAGAGAGTGCCAAATTTCCAGCCCCTACTACTGCAGCCGCCAAGCCACCCGTAGACCCGGCCCCCCTAGTGGATCAAGGTACCATATACAGCTCGACTACGACTGCGAAGTTTATCCGCTTGGAGAAGATTACCCGCGGATCTTCTGGTCATTGGCTGTGTCCATGGATGTCTCCTCCCTGAGGGGGTGTGGTGGCATCTATGAAGTCACCACTCTTACTGGCAATAACATACCTCTCACAGGGTGCCTGTGGTTTGATGGGTGGCCAGGGCCGGTCTCAAAAGTTACAGCACACCTCAATGCTTCACCACAGATGAAAGCCGCATGTCCTTGCGAACCGTAGCGGAAACATAGTTTGCTGCGGTCTTTGCCCGAAAGACAGCGTGACACAGGGTTCGCAATCTCCATGCAACGGAAGCACCGCATAGGCCGTTACTCTAGTAGTTCAATCGAGGCACAGCTTAAACCCACTGTCACTCGGCTAACCTCTTTCACCTTTTTGGCCACTTCCACTGAACCCGCTGCAAAGGTTGTCACTACCCCCTGGCTCCAGTATGAATTTTCTCTACTCTTACGTGGGCGGGAGGGCTGCCTGTGATGGATGCCAAGGCTTTTCTTACCTCCTCTGCGGACCCGAAGTCATCCAGACCAGTGACAGCAGCCAGCTGGTCTGCTGGAGGTTTCTTTAGGGAGCTCCATGATTGCAGCTCCCGTAACTCCTGCATGGAATGCTGCATCGATGCCAAAATCGTCCAGCGGAACGGACGCTTAAGCCTTAGCTATAATGCCCTTATATGACGTAATCTGTCTTCAGGGCTTTTTGACTGCCTGCCACCCTTAAGGTTCGGTCAGATAGCGGGCGGGGCGGGACGGCGACGGGGCGTCGGCGCGATATAAGCAGTTGTAATGTATGAGTTATTATGAAAGACGTCACACAGCGCCGTCCCGCCCGGCTTGTCACGTCCCGCCGACGCCCCGCCCGGCGTGAATACAACAGGCGGGCGTGAGCGCGGCGTCGGCGTGGCGGCGGCGGCGTATTACGCGTTGTGTTCTATGAGTTTTCGCTTTCGTGTTCACACTGACGGCGGGGCGTCGGCGTCGACGTCCCGCCGGCTATGTGACGTCCACGCCGCGTCGCCGCTCCGCCGACGCCCCGTCGCCGTCCCGCCACGCCCGCTGTCTGACTGAACCTTTAGGTTGTGGCAGAATATCAGTGCTTTGTACACATTTTTGATGTGGACGATAGCGATTACTGAGTCATGACGTTTTGCACTTCTGCAGCACACACATACTGCCACGGTATATGTCGGTATCTCTATTTATTGTTATATTTTTATTTCAAGTTGTGACTGTGACGCATGTGTGTGATGGAGAATAACTACGGAGGGCCACAATTTATGATGACAGTGGGTCAAGCTGCCCTCTTAGCGTCTTGTTGTTGGCTTTCAGCCTACGCACTTCATGGTTTGGCTTCCGCAAAGCCAAAATTCTTACGATTTCAAGATGAGATTCTGAAGCTGTCTTCAGCTCCAGCGTGCTCTTAAGACCATGTGACTTCTTCGCCACCTCAGTTATAGTTGAGGCACTTTACTCCGCCCTGGCGCAGTTATTAGGTAGGTCGTTCCACGACCTTTCGACTCCTTCCCTGAGGTCTTAAGGAAGGTCCTTGAAAGTATAAGCACAGTCACCTCGTCTTGCACATCTACCTCGGTGTCCGTGGACTCTGAGTCCGTCGTCCCTTCAAAGTAGCGGCCCATCGGTAGACGCATTTTAGGTGCGAATATAGGACTTCCATGCTCTGGTAGCGCTACACTCGCTGTGAGGTTATCTGTCTCAGATACCACACCAGCAAGCGGAGCATGAGCCGCGGAGACTGGACTTGAGTCACGCATTATCTCACAATTTCAGTGAAAATAATCTCTATGTCTTAAAGAATAATAAACCGGCGCGTATTTAGTGTGACTTACAAATTTCTTGGCGTGCCTGTGCTCCGACTGCTGTGGTTGTAACAAGGGCTTTAATACTTTGGAAGATGTAGTAGGAGTCAAAGAGCAAGAAATTTGTTTTAAATCTGACACGTATCCCTTGACGAGCGTCAAGTAATTTTTATCACGTTAGTTACGCCAAATACGCGCTGCCGTGCTATTCTAAAGACATTGAGATTATGTTACTGAAATTGTGAGATAATGCGTGACTCAAAGTCCTGTTTTGGCAGCCCGTGCTCCGCCTGCAGCGGCCCTACCGCCTATCTCATAGCGATCACTCGCTATCGCTATGAGATAGGCGAGAGGGCCGCAGTTTCAGACATGACAGATTCCATGGACCAGTCACAGGCTCTGCCCACGACTGATTCTGAAGTAATATGCTATGTTATTTATATATAGCAAACTTAATATGAACATAAAACTACAACTTAAAGATCTCAACTTAGCACTAATAAAGTCAATAACTTATTCCTTCGCACAGCTCAAGAACCTCGACACCGGAGCACGCTGTAGCGAGATTTCGGCTACGTACGCTACAAACCTTTTTTGCAAGTCACAACGAAATCACTTGCCTAGCGTCACTTTCGCGATTTTAACACCCTAGTCCGAATAACTGATAATTTGTGTAGTAGACAAACAACTTAAATATGAGATCGCACATTGCCTGAACGTCAATAACAACACGATCACGCGAAGTCCCTTGACGGCTGTTCGCACCGTATCTCGTGCACAGTCCTAACTAAAAATTGTAATTTTTATTAAAAAAGTCTATTATTTAGAGAAATTAAAGCAAAAATTAAGCGCAGTATAATTATGTTAAAATGCTATAATTTAACGAATATTTCTAAAAATATCTAAAATGTTTACAACCCCTGAAAAATTATGAAATTTTTTATATTTTAATTTTTTGAGTACTTTTAGTAGTAATTAGAAGATAATTATGCAATTTTATATATAAAAAGCAAATTGATTTACTGTTTTTGGCCATAATTGTTTAAAAACTTTACTTATTACGTAAATTATTATTTAACACCCAAAAAGGTCACAAAACTTTAAAACAATATACTACAATACTTTTTAATTATTACAGACGTATGCTAGTGTAACACAAATTGCAGTTTTTGTGTTTTGTAATTAATTATGCGATAATATGTACAAATTCCTTACTCAGTGCTGGAAACGCCGATGTGCGTCTTTTTTTAGTCTTACGGGGTGCGGCGGACGCCGATCGGCGTCGTCGCTTAAAACGCCCCGCATCTGACTAGTACGAGCAATTTCGGTCGCCGCATTGAACGGGTTAACTTTAAAATTGCGAATTTTCAATGACGCCATAACTATAATATGATTATGTTAACACGGGTAGGTTTCGGCTAGATGGGGTATTACCATACACTTTGTATAATAATAATTTATTGCAGGTTACTTGGACCCATACAAACGCGAATAACAACACACACAGAATAAAATAAAATCGTGCAAGTCTATGAGATCATTTAAAAATCGTCAAATCATCATCACAGCTCATATACGTCCCCCGCCGAGGGGTTCGAGCCTACCCTATGTTAGGGTGATTAGGCCTTAGTCAACCACGCTGGCCCAGTGCGGATTGGTCGACTTCACATACATCATTGAATTTATTCGCAGATGTATGCAGGTTGCCTCGCGATGTTTTCCTTCACCGTAGGAGCGTCAGACAAATGTACATATGAAATTCGAAACGAAAAACACATTGGTACATGGCGGGTCTCGAACCCCGACCCCCCGATTGGAAGGCAAGTGTCGAGTCCACAGCGCCACCGACGCTCGTCAAATGGTTACTCCTATTTTTTATTACAGTTCTTATGCACAGAGAGTCAATGTCTATAAATGGGACTATACAAGTCTTTGTATACGGTTTTGAGTACATATACCATTGTCCGAATTACGAATTCGATCCGAAAAAGACGCTGTTCTCATACGGATTACCGTATAACGCGCATATTTTGCAATAGTACCTGTTCACTATATCCTTTACGGTCGGGTTTTTGGTCAGATTAGAATATAGCAACTTGTGTATTATAAATTCTCGGTTTTACATTAAAAAAGACTCAATATATTTTTCTCAAGTAATGACACGCAACACAACCACAAACTATAGAGAGATATACATGGTCAATTGTAAAATACATGCAACCATACAGGATTAGATAGATAACATCATTAACTACAACGTTTGTTTTACGAGTTTTAAGATAACTCAATAAATTTAACACAAATCAAATTTCATGTTTTTATTGCACTGACGTGACATGAAAAGTCTGTTTCATTTATAAACGACGACGGAAGACGACGCTACGCTCGCATGCTATGCGCGTAGAGTTACAAACATTCTAGAGGTATATTAAATTGATATTTATTTTTGTATGAAAGTAAAATCGAGGGAATTATCAAAAGTCCTAGAACAAACGTTGTTGTTTATGTTATTAGCTATCTAATCCTGCGAGGTTTCAGGTGATTTCCAAAAATCCCTGTATATTAGTATGATAGCATTTCGTCACCCAGCCACTTCCCAGCCAGCACTAAAGCTCTCTATTTCCACTGTCTTAGATAGCTTATTGATGTCACCGACAAGTCGCTGTTTATTTATTTGTGTAGTTTAGACAGTCGCAACTAAAATATGTGGGGAGATGGGAGGTGGGACATACATTTAAGGGTCGTATAGGTTAGATATTAGACCCCGGGTGCTTGTTTAAGATTTGGAAAGCTAATTCTTTAAAAGTTAATCGAATTTTAACTAAAAGCAAAAACTTTCAAGTGACAACTATAGTCCAGCCGACTATGGAATTAACACAAAAGAAATGTTAACTAATGACAATATTTTCAATAGAATTTACAGTCTTGTGATACTGACTGCAGTACAATGATTAAGACGTCGAATCCAACTGTATGATAACGATGACCATCATGTTTGAACAAGTGATTAATTAAGTTTAGCTAATATAATAAGACAAAAAAATAGTTATTCTCAAAATTTTATAAGACTTCATAAGCGACACTATTGGTTGGTATAATAATAGAGAATGCTTTTTCTTTCAAATCCTGCGGAATCGATTCCCGGCTAGAAAAACGAATTTTTCAAAATTCTAATGATGCTAGTTTTATTTTTAATCAATATTAGTCCCTCCAATAGAGTCCTCTTTGAGAGATATCTCAGAGATATCTAGATACCTCTGAGTATTTTTCGCTACCTGTAATAGTTTCAGATTTGGCCACAGGATGAGTTTTTCTAGTGAGCCTGGCGCACTAGAAAAATTATACATTACTTACATCTCCCGCAGACTTGTCGAGCTTGACCTCGCCCGCACAGCCCAACTTGGCAAACATCTCCCCGAAACTCTTGTCTATGTCGCAAAGCAGTCGCTCGAGCGGCGGAAGCCATATTGCACTGAAATTAAGCTTTAGATTTTAGTTTTATATTTTTAGCTTAGTTTCAATATTATGCCACTTCAAGGCATTGGCATAGAAACAACTTTTTTAAATGCCATTAATTCCGTTCAACAATTGGATTGGATAAAAACAGTAAATAGTTTTTGTTGGAGAATATAAATTGTTTTAGTAAGGAATTAATTAAAATTTTAAATAGTTTTTGTTGACAGTAAACCGAAATTTAATATAGTAAATCTGGTTTTTACTCAGTATTTTTTTTTCGCTTGAAAATTTAGCTTGTAAACTTGTAGTGTAGAAATATTATATCGAAAATTTGAGATTAGTACAGTAAGCTCCTTATCAAGCTATACTGTTTGACCTTTGGACCGTTCTTATGTCGCTCGTAATAGTGGCGGTTTTCGTAGTGCAAATGTAAAGCTTGAATGGGAGCTTACTGTACCTTGATTCGGTTAGAAGATATATGAATAATGAAATATACTCCGCCATTTGCAGCGGCTATTTGAATTTACAACGATACTAATTATGCATTATTGCATTATCATCAGAACTAAAGGCGTATTACAAATTTCAGCTGTCGAAAACTGGAAAGTGGGTCAAATTTAACTTGCATGATTTGACCCAAACCAAAAAACATACATTGCCAGTTAGATAGAAGCTTGTAAAATACAAGAAAACAAAAGCCCATTAGTTGGCCTACTATACCCATTAGTTGGTTGGTATACTTAGTTTCCAAGACAACCAATAATTAATTGGCCGAGAAATATGCAGTTACTAAGGACACTATTAGCTGACCTAGAAATATAGGCAATTCCGAAAAATTAACATGATTTGGCCTAGAAAAGTGGATAGTCTCCAAGAAAATCATAAGTTGATCAAGAAATATACAGTTTTTTATACAACTAAGGGTACGTTCGAGAACGAGTAATTCTTACTTGAGGTAGTGTGCATTTCACCCGAAAGCGTTCAAAACCAACCGAGTAAAACCGAGGGTAACCTATCTATTACTCTGCTCGTATTTCTGAACGCTTTCATGAAAGTAAGCGGAGTATAAGGGTGCGGTTCATAATCAGATAACAGTGCAAACTTTTGCATGCATGCAAACTTACCTGACATTGACAGTTGATGGTTCTGTGATCTGTGGCTAGCTGATTTCGTTTTTAAGTCGATATCAAGTAACAGTACCTAGTAATTTTTCTGATTGTCTTACCTTTCAAACCAGAATAAAAATGTAAGCACCACTGAATGGCGGTGGAAATAGGTACGATGTACGGTACAGAGTCCCCCTCTGGTAAAAAGCCCTTAATTGGCTTGGCTTAAAACTATGATTTGGTCTAGAATTAAGCTGTTTCCGAAAAACCATGATTTGGTCTAGAATTAAGCAGTTTCCGAAAAACTATTAATTGGTTTAGAAATGTGCAGTTTCTGAAAAACCATTATTTGGCCTAGAAATATTTCCGAAAAACCAACGTTTGGCCTAGAAGCATGCACTTTTCGAAAACGAGGTGGCCTAAAAATGGGCAAATTCAAAAAAAATATATTTGGTCAAGTTTCTTTGGCCTAGTTTGTATAGTTTCACAAGTAATCACCTCAAGTTTTTCATTTTTGTTTCCAACGCTTTGTTGCTGTCGCTCGAGTTGGCGACGTCACTTTTTAACTTCGATATCATCTTCTCTCTGTCTTCATACTCTCTAATGACCTGTGAATCATATACTTTTATTATTAAATATGAAAGAAATAAATATATGTGCTTTGCAAGATGTTTTGTCAAGTTCAAAGTTATATTTTTGCTTCGTAAATAAGTAAATAGAAAGTTAATTTAATACCATTCAAATGCAAAATGTTGTTTGAATCGTCGATATTTTTAACCCAAAAAAAATCAGGCGGTAAAAATCAGCTGCACCCGGCAGTAAATAGTGCATATCGAGCTTTGGAAAGATAATCGGCTAATTTTGGCATACATCAATTGGGATGATGTCTGAATTCTAATTTTCAGGTCTCGTCATAAAATATTAAAATACCGTAGAAAAAGATGCAATTATGTAAAATTAGAATTAAAATCGGCTTAGAAATACATTAGATACAAGCATTTTAAACTGTTAATTTGGAAGCGATTAGACGGAGAGATCCGACATGAACCGTGACGTCATTGTTTAGTACGGCCATATAAACTCCATGTCAATTGCCGTTTTGCTAGAAAGAGATGGAGAAAAATCTTTAATACCTTATATCTTGGTTGTTTTTATAGTTATTCGAAAATCCATTTTTTCTTTCTGTTTATTATATGAATGAGCTTCTATTAAAGCAATAATATTTTTTCATTCATCTAGCCTATTGTCTGTCATTCTGGTATCTACTAGGAGCTGTTAAAAACAATTATTCTGGATAGTTTCCTTCTCTATATTTCTCTCCTCTCTTCCAACGTACAGACTTCAAAAAAACTAGAGACATGTTAAATATATAACTTTACGACAAAGTATTACTGACCTTGCCATTTTATAAGTTTAAAGCGCATGTAAACAAGACTCTTGTGAGTGTGTGTAGGTTATTATAGAGTCAATAATTATTTGAATGAAACCAAAGCTTGGTGTTAATTTGTAGACATCACTCGTTAAAATGTAAAGAATTATTATTGTGTATAATTATGTAAAGAAATATTAGTGTGTATGGTGATGACATACTTTACTCTAAATTTTGACTTTTGATAAAGCTGATAAGTTCCTTGCTCCCATTCTTCTTATGTTTTAACAACTCTGTATATAATTCGCGGCAGACATGAACGTCTAATTTATGCGATAGGATAAATACTACGAAGTCTAAATAAGTCAATTCTCATTCGAATGCTCGATGTACATTATTTTCCACAGGGCAAGTGTATGGATTTAAGTATGTTTGTGTGTACCTGTTCATCCCCTTTATCCATACAATCTATCCTTGTCTGTAACTCGTAGCAGTGTTCCTGCAACCGATTTAAATCTGACGGCAGCACATCGAAGTCCTCCTTGTGGGGAAAGTCCGGATCTTGGGGCAATTTGTTGTTACACGAGCGCTTGGCTTCCAGCAGTTTCTCTTTGGCGTTGCTCTTGGCTCTGGTCAACGCTGTCTCTATGTTCTCCAGGGTACCTTGGACGTTCCTCAGTTCGTTCTTTAGCTCGCGAAGCTCCGATTCCTGCTGGACTATATTGTTTCGGACGAAGTCTAGCTTCACCTGAAAATTGTTGGTGTGTTACGATACGATAATGCTGAAACTTTTTTTGGTGTTTGCTTTTATTGCACAAGGTGGAGAAACAGTCATATTTGATTTATACTTGTAATGTTGAAGTTTCCAGATTTAATTGCATAATAATATATTTTAATTTGTAGTTTTGTTTCATTTAAATAAATTTCTCAGTAGTTATATAACCACAAGCATAGGTTATAAAGCCTAGTAAAAAATAGGAATAAAGATTACTTATTATGTGAATTATAATTGTTTGCTGTTGATATTGTTCACTATAATATAATAATGGCTTTCCGAAAAATAACGCCTGATACTTTATTATAACAAGAACTTATTTTTAAAATGTAGTACTATTTTTTATTAAGGTTCTAAATATTCACTTTATTTGTCAGATATTAAAGGCCATAAAATATATGGGGTTGTTCATTATGGGCTCTAAAAGCCTGAAATAAATATTATTATTACTTATAGCACAACGCTACAGCTGTTTAAGTGTTAGTAAATATTAGATGCCTTTGCGTGTACACTTAAACCTGTGCATAAATAAACAAAAGCAAATCTTATAATGACTCTATCGCTTTATAATTGTTATAATGGCTCTAATTTTTATTTTGGTTGTGTGAGATCGATGCCTATGCTAGGTATAGTAATATACCTCTATTACACATTGACCTAGTTTGTAAGTCAATGGTATTACAGGACATCAGGAGGCCTATTACGGATCTCATGGTTTTCAAATGATATCATATGATATCACAGTGCAAAACGAAAAATACGATTTTCAGTCTGATCTTTGATCATTCGTTCATTATATCATGATGGCATCATTGAAATTATGCCATAGTGATGATATCATTGGAGATCGCTAATCCGAAATGATTTCATGACTTCTTTGTCTCAAATTTATACCATGTCATACGATGAAAGATCCATGATTGAACATCAGTCACCCACCACCTCGGAACACTAAATATCTATATTTCTTTGGAACATGAAAATAAATGTGTGTGTCTGTCTGTGCATTCCTATACGTTACTGAGTCGGCTACGTACCTTCGAAACGTCTCCACTGAGCTTCTTGGCCTGCAGTTCCCTAACTGTATCGACCAGTTCTCGGTGGAGGCGGCACTGCTTCAAGGCGGAGTCCCTCTGCTTCTTCCTACAGCGCTGCCTCTCGTGTTGGATGTCGAAACTGGGTTCGTTTTCTACGTCGTTCACTTTCTTCGTTTGCAGGCGTATCTGGGCGCAGATAGTTCGCACCTATCCGAAAATAGGGTATCGTCCGGTTATCGATATAAAATATGAAACATTGATAAAGTGAACGTTTATGATCAATAATCGTGTAATTCTCAACAAAAGTCCAAAAATTAAACCTTTACTCATGATCTGCTTGTCATATGACTTGAAACTCTTCTCGTATAAACGTAACAATTTGAATAAAAATGTAACAAATTAAAGACGTTCTCGTATACCACAGATAATAAGTTAAATTTATTTTCCATAAATAAGATTAATGTAATAAAATGGATATTTTATAATCATTATCAGAGTATAAGCTGTCATGTCATTATTGCCATATTATTATTATTAAATCGTGAAAACTCTCAAATAGCCAACTGGTGCGACATAAGGTGCGTTCCGAATGAGCTTATAGCGGTGAGAGCGGTATGAGCGCTCACAACTGTTCCGAATGGGATATCGCGCTAACATCGACAAAAGATAGATGGCCATTCGGAACGATAGTTCGCGCGCTTACAACACTGATTGTTTCTAATAGTGCGTTGACTTACGCACTATTAGAAACAATGTCACGTTAGTACCTTTTCAACGCCCTCGTTGATGCGTTTCCGTCTCGTGTTCAGCTCGTTGAGGTTCCCCTCGAGCGTGCCGATCTTGCTGTCCAACTCTTGCATCTGCGAGCGATGCTTCTGTGCTGATTGCTCGAATTTCGATAATCTTTAATACAAAAAAAATATATATTTTATAGCTCATACCAAATAACAGCTATTTAAACACAGCAGCCAATATAGACGGAGACTAGCTATCTGTGTGGGATATTTTATAATAATAATAATATCTTTATTGTACCATAAGTTTGTTGTTTACATAAATTTTGCACATATTATAAGTTGAAAGTAATAAATAATTGTAGCATCCGGTACCGAACTAGGTTGAAAACCTGTATTTCGGTAGTCGGCGCCTCAAACCTCGGTCACAAAATTAATTACTTTTAGTATTTTATACAGAATATAAAGGAACAACTAATCTAGTAAACCCTGATATATAATAGTATATAATATATAATTTATAGTGCACAAGTGTGCGCAAACGCAAGTGCACTCTTTGCAAGCCTATTATTTATTGATCTTTCATCGTATATGACATGGTATAAATTTTAGATAAGGAAGTCATGAAATGCTTCATTTGGTATTACCGATCTCCAATAATATCATCACTATGGCATAGTATCATGTTTTGCATTATGATTTCATTTGAAAACCAATTTTCGAATGATATCATGCATGATGAAATCATAGTGCAAAACATGTCATAACTCATAAGATTTTCGGTCAGATTTTTGATCATTCGTTCATTAAATCACGATGACATCATTGAAATTATGCCATAGTGAGAACTGTTGTCTTGTAAACCAAATCAAGACAGGTAACAACTCACTGTCCCGTGTAGCTGTTGATCTGGTCGAGGTCCGTGGTGTTAGCCAGTAGCCTGGCGGGACGTATTTCTATGGTGGAACTGGATGTCACGCCGCTGTACGCAGACACTCGCACCGTAAACCGATGGTTTTCTGGAAAAAAAGCCCAAAAAATACTACTATAAAATCTGTAAAAACATCATTTGAATACCGTTAAAGATCGAGTGTCTGGACGGAACTGCTTTGGGAGAAGGCCTCTTCTCATTGTGTTTGATACGTTTACTGTTACCGACACCCCTGGGGTAGCCTTTGTTAACGACACCACTGATGTTTGAGTGTCGTGCCTTATTACACAGGGTGTTACTAAACGCCCGAAATAATATTCAACTTTGGCCTGGAGCCAACCCAAGAGTGTACACCAAGAAGCCACTGATTATGGCATTTGTTAAGTATTTTTTACACAAAACAGGGAGGAAGGAGCCTTCACCTCACCACCATCATGATGTTACCAAAGGGCGACTCCGTATCAGGGTCCTCTGTTTGGGTACCTCTGTCTTACCTATTACTGCCGCAAAGCAGTAGCGCTTGCATTGCTGTATTCTGGTTTAAAGGGTAAGATATGGCAGTGAAATTACTCGGTACCGTGACCATACATCTGATGTCACAAGTTGGCAACATACATTGTAGCTCTTGTGGGAGTTGCAGTTTTGTTGCGAATCTCACAAGAGCCACATGTATTATGGTGACAAACCTAGGTAATACGATGGTAGCTAGCTAAGAGGGCTCTGAAACCCTACCACCTGCCAAACCGAGTTGAAAACTTTTGTTCCAATTGGGACCGATCGGTATGGAGATCCTTGGGGGAGGCCCATGTCCAACAGTGGGCGTCTCTTGGCTGATATGATGATGATGAATTGGGACTCAAGCCCCGCAGAGATTAATACCAGGTAGTCCCAACTACTTGACCATGGAGACGGTTTATTAAGTTATAATCTGTATGTACTCTAGATTACCAAAAAAACTTACCGGTAAAGAAAAAAGTGATGTTGGATGGCACTTTGCCGCTGTTGTTATAGGTGTGATCGTTGCCAATCGGTATCTTGTGGATATTGTACTGCCTGCACAGGTACTTCACTATGGCGTCCGGGGCGGATATTGTGTCCACCAGGTACGTGTAGAAGCCGAGGTAGCTAGAAGGAAAGTAATCATAAATTTTTGATGAATTCAATGAAACATTTGTACCACCATCTCACATATTTCTTCTGCCGCCAAGCTGTTCCGGGTTGAAGAGTAACACAGGCAGTGAAATTTCTGGGTACCGTGTCATGTCACAAGTAGAAATGTACATTGAGATTCAACCGGTATATTATATATTTGGAAACCTCATAGGCAACACATGTACTACATAAGGCTGTAGCCACTTAGGGGCTGTTCAAGTAATACGTAAACGCAATTTTTGAAGATTTTTAACCCCCCTCCCTACCCCGTCGTAACGCGCCGTAACATTTTTGGACAGCTTATGATGCAAATCTCACTTTTTGAACGGCCCCTTACCATCAGGTGGGCAGAATGCTGTTTGCAAACTCACCTAATGGTTAAAAAAAACAAGAAATATGGTAAGTCGGCATTTACAGGTGGGCAGTCTTTTTGACTGCCCATTAGTAAATGCCTAGAGCACTTGTAAGTGCACTCAAGTTCTTGTAAGATTTGCAAATATTCAAATATGGCGGCCTGAGTTATTGATACTTGATTCGAGAGTGATGTCTCAGAGAAAACTTCTTAAAACCAAAACTAAATTAAAAACTACCAAATAATTAAGAGAGTTAATTAAGATTTTCTTCAACTCATATTTTTTTAACATTGTCCACACTGCTTGTATAGTCTGATTTTTAATTCAACGGAATTCTGACATTTCAGAAGTGTTGCCAACATCGAAAAATTCTTCTTAAAAAGGGAGAGCATTTTAGCAAAATAAAAAATAAACCTTTATGGAGTTTAAGGTTTCAATTAGAAAAACTAAGACTTAAAAACTTACTGATAATTTTAAAATGGTAATTACTCATACACTGTTTCATATCATATTATTGAAGTTACAATTATTGGCAAGGAAATTATTTCTCTATTACTGCGATCCCTGTTCAATAATCCATAGGTTGCCAACCTTTTATAGAAAAAAAACCTCTTCGTTTGTAAAATTTTTGCTTCTTCTAAGAGCCAATATAACAAGATGTCAAATATAAAATTAAAAACTATTTACGCAGCGTCATGCACCGCGGTCCGAGTTGCGCAAAGTAAAACAATTAATATTAGAGGGCATATAATATCACAGCTGAAAAATGGCACGAATGCATAAAGCATATTATTAAAGAAGAATATAAAATGTGCCCTCTTAATGATCTGCTGGATAGTGTGTGTGATTCTTGTATGATCCGAGTTGATGATGATGACGACAATGATGATATAAGTGATGATAATGAATAAATATTTTTATTTGAGAAATATGTTTATTCTTTTTTTTTTGTCTATTTAGCACTAAAAATTTACATTCTAGCTAGTGTGCATTAGTTTTCAGTAGTACACAAAACAAACACTATTTGCAATGTCATTGCTTGATCTAATTCTGTTTCATATTCTTTGTTAATATATTTAAAAAATTCTAAGCAGAAAAGGTTATTTATATCTGATTTGTCTATGGATGACATCTGTCAAAATTCCGTCGAATTAAAAATCAGACTGTAATGTAAATATGTATCTAAATGTGAAGAACTTTAATTGGCTGACAGTTTCTATCTAAATTTATACTCTGTATATGTTCGCTGTTGATTTTCCTAAAATTAAATAAATAATGAAACTCGAAAAGCACTTAGCCGATTTAATCATTTCTAGACAAGATTAGTCACAGAGAAAGCACACGACCCTGTACCAGGGTCGTCTGCTTGGGTAACTCACTTATTTCTGCAAAACGCAAAACAGCACTGCTTGCAGTGCTGTATTCCGGTTTACATCTGATGTCACAAGTTGGCAATGTACAATGTGTTTCTTGCGGGGGTTGCAGTTTTACTGCGAATCTCACAGGAGTCACATGTATTATAGGTGACTGTTACCACTCACCATCAGATGGGCAGTTTGCTTGTTTGCTAACTTAGTAGCAATAACAAAGAACCACTAACACCCATATGCACAGTCGGTTCCTCGAGATTTCCTCTACTCGACTGTGACTCGACTCAACCTCAAGGATAAAATCGGTATGCAGAAATGACAAAACTATCCTCGACTTGAGCAAATTCCTCAGTCGAGTCGAGTAATCAACTGTCAAACTCAAGGTACGTCGCGATCTACCTTGAGGTCTCCTCAAAGCTTGTTAACAGCGCTTTCCTCGTTATTTCAGAGGCTATTTCAAGTTTTATTAGCATAATGAATAATTTCCATGATTTTATTGACTACCTTTATGAAGACATGTACCAATATCGTCCTATAAAGCGGTATTTACGGGATGCAGCAGATCCGCTGGAATATTTTGACGATGTGGGATTCCAAAGAAGATTTCGATTTAGAAAAGAAACAATAATAAATGTTCTCTTGCCACTTTTAAATTTAACACAGAGTGCCAATAACCGAGGTCTTCCAATACCGCCTCTGTTGCAGCTTCTCATAGCGGTGAGATTTTATGCGGCACTCGACAGTTGAGTTAAATGACATAATAACAATGACAGGCATAAACCATTAACATATTCTCTACAGTTTGCCAACATAATTATAAGAAATTTAATGACGTCATTCCTTCACTCAACCTCAACTCGACCTTACTAGAGGCATAAGAATAATTAATAATACGAGTATAGAAGCGAATCTCCTTTGTGGGTGCGCCAAATGCCGCTATTTGCATACCTACAGCGCCCTTCCCCCTGTAACGCCCGGCAGTAGTCTGCGGACGCCGCTAGGGTCACCACATGGACGTATGGTTACCACTACAATATTTTTTATATAGGTACCTCCATATTTTTCATTAAATGAGAAACTGAGCATACACCGAGTCTTATTGATTTTGTACTTCAAGTGTAGCGAGCGAGCGACTATCTTTAGCAATAGTACGCATATTTTTAGTTTTTTACAAGCTTTTATTTAACTTGCAATGTAAGTATGTAAGTATGTATGTTCGGGTGAAATCTTGCAACTCAATTTTGAAGCAGATATCTTTAACCGATTGAGCTGAAATTTTGTATACACCATGTAGATAAACAAGTAAATTAAATAATTTTATACATTACAATTTTCAAACTAAGTAAATACGAGTCAGTACTTTAGTTATTACACACAAGTAAATCTCGCGACAAGCTTTTATGTCATATAAATTGTATCAAATGTGAAATAACGTTATAAGTAAAAGTTTTAGTGTAAAAGTTTATTATTTCTTTTTAGCGCATTTAAATAAAAGCTTGTTTTTAGAAAGGTTTTTTTACATTAAATTTTTTGATTCCGTAGTTATAAGAACCTGCCTATTTTTAATTTTCTTTATCTTCGGGCAAATTGTAAAACTTTAAATTTGGGGTTATTATGGCATTGTTTTTGCACCCATAAACGCAACAATAAGTCGGCATCGCGGCGATTAGGTAGATAGCGGCGCGCGGGAAAGAGTCACGTGCGTGCGGGATGCGGTGCGCGCGCCTTGACTGGCGATTCCGTTCAACGGAAATCAAACGGTAGGTAAATAACGTGGCCTTGAGCGCTCGACGGCCGGGAGTTTCGCTTCTATACTCGTATTATTAGTTATTCTTATGCTAGAGGTTCCTCACTGGAGGGTAAAGCCGTAACTGAACATACTGATTTCAAGAGTGTTTTCATGATTTCCTTGAGGTGACCTCGACTAAGGTCGAGTGGAGGTCTCCAGGAAATTACTTATTACTTACTATTATTAGTGTTAGTCTGCCGGCACAAAGTCGACTCGACTCACCTCAAGCTCTGTATGTCGTTCCTGGGCACGTTAAGTCGACCGGGCGGACTACACACGGCGTTGACCCGCTTGAGGCCGCGCGAGCGCACCTGCGACATGAACAAGTTCATGTCGCGACTCGATTCGAACGTGAACGCGACTAAATCGCGACTGGCCACCGTCGCTTCGAGGTAACGCGCGAACTTGGGGTCCGTGAATTTTATCTGCGATGGAATAGAAACGCGTGCTGGATCCAAAAAGAATTGTAGGTTGATTGTGATGTGATAATAAAAAAAGCAACTTTTTTTGTTTCAGCGGATACATGCATTAATTATATCAACATTTTATATTGTTATGATAGAATATGTACTTATACAAGGTTATTTTTTAGTTACTACAAAAATTTTGTGTGCTTGTTCAGACAAGCAAACTGAACAACTTTCACTATGGCACCAACTTTGAAATCGCAAAAAAAAATCAGCTGTTCCATACATTTAGGTTCAGTTGTTGAATATAAGTTAAATAAGTTGAATGTTGAACATTTGTATGGAACATCTGATTTTTTTTGCGATGTCGTAGTTGGGCCCATAGTGAAAGTTGTTCAGTTTGCTTGTCTGAACAAGCACACAAAATGTTTGTCATAACAAAAAATAAACTTCTATAATGTGCTACATATATTGTAATAAGCTATGTTTATACCCCTCATCAAATTGTCATGCCCAATCCGGGTCCATAAAGATCGAAAAAAAATGTAACAACTTGTATACTTATGGAAGTGCAATAAACAATTGAATTGAATTGAAAAATCGACATCTGAATATTCCGACAGTTGGATAATAAAAAAATATCGGTAACGCATTTTTTGTTTTGTCAAAATCACGAAAAACTACTGAAATAACGTAGGAAGAAAATTTACGTACGTATGAGTTCATGCCACGTCTCATATCGATATGTCGTTAAAAGTTTTTGATTGTGCCCGAGTAAAAATACAGAAAAATACGTGTCCGATATTTTTTTAATAACCTTATTTTGGTCTTTAAAAAAGCCGCCTAAGTGCAAGTTAAAATCGCGGACAGAGGGTTCCGTACAAATTAACTAAGTATACACGGTAATTTTTTTATCATCCTGGAAAATTTAAGGACGCTTCACGACATGGTATTAGAATGTTTTAAATATGAATAAAAAAAATATCTCACTTACTTAATTTTATATTAATTTTCTAAAAAATCCAAAAAAATGTTGCAGTAGTTGAGAGCAGGATTTTTTGAGATTTTTTATATTCTTTTTAAAAATTTTATTACTTTTTTTTTATATATAATAACGGATGTGTCCTGAAACGTCCCTAAAATTTTCCAGGGTGATAAAAAAATAATCGTGTATAATTCCTAACTACTTTAAGGTAGAAATTCAATACAAATATGTTTTTTTTGGGGCATTTCGACTCCTGATGATCTTTTGTCCTGCCCCAGTTTCTTTGTTTATTTGTTGCTATCGCCATTTATGGACTAATTGATATCACTCATTCATAAGTCTTACAATCGATCCGGGTGGGATAGTATCCAAGCGACGAGTAAATGGGGTCCTAAAACTCGAGGCAGGCGCATGAGGCGCGTTCCAGATAAGCATGGATTTGCAACATTTTCAACATTTTTAGCATCAACACATTTCATAAGCCTTTGGTGTTAACTTTTCGTGTTAGTTTCGTGCATTCCATTTAAACATTTTTGCCACGAAAAGACTAATAACATCAAACACTCATGCTAACAGATGGGTCCTCTCATACCACTCTTTGACAGATTTCAAATTTGACATTTAGACTGTTTTTTCCAGGAATCAAAAATATTTTTCAGCGAATTTAAAAAATAAAGTTTTAGCCGAATCTGATTTGGCATTAGTTATATTAAGTTACTGGACTAAGTAGGTGGGACGTCAAAATTTAGCACGAAAAATCAGTGCCTATCGTTTCATTTGTAACAATAAGCGCGGCTAAAAATGTTAACGTTCTTTATAAGAAACGCAAAACGAGGCTAACATCTGTAGGGTTACTCTTGAACCCATTGATTTACTACCAAACGTAGATAGAGCACTTCATACAAAAACGCGCTTGAAATCTGTCACCTAATCGACTATACATTTTGTACGCTGTTAAATAGGTAGTTGAATATGCACACCCGAATTATAATTACCATAAAGAAAGTACCGTATTTATCGAATTCAACCTTATTCTTTATTATTACGGCAACTATTTGAAGTACAACCGTGTGCAGTTACATCATTTTATACCTAGCCACATTAAATTTGACGTTTTAGTAATTGCTACAAGAAAATATCAACTTTATACTCTCATTGTCGCTCCAACGCATGGAAAAGAACTGCACGAGGCCCGGTTGGGCAGTTCTTCACCGGCCCACTTTTCGAACGTTCAATGCGTTATCGACGTTTGGTAGTAAATCAATGCTTGAACCATTTCCGATGGATTGCCATTGGGATTGTGATTTTTCGTACGCTTGAGTAACAACACTAGCGCCAAATTGGATCCATATTTTGTGAAAATTTAATAATACTGAGTTTGGTTCACCCAAAATCCGCACAATACGGGGTCAATTTGGTGCCAATGCGCAAAGATAAGCGCACGAAAAATCACAATCCCAATGCCGATCGATCGGATTCGGTTCAAGAGTAACCCTACAGATGTCAGCACCAGTAAAGTGGTGATGCTTATCCGGAACTGCTGATACTATCAACTATGGTGTCGCAGGTGTCCCATGGGCGACGATGATCACTAAGCACTAACACTTACCATCAGGTGGCCTGTCTGCTCGTTCGCTGTACTTTTATAAATACCTCTAACATCATCGGCTCGTAGACCGGCTGCTGGAACATCTCCTTGTTCTCCCGCAGCCAGACCACCGCGTTGTAGCAGTCCTCGCTGTAGTTGCGCAGTACTTCCAAGCGTTTAGCGTCCATGTCTTGCAGCTGACGGATCCTTAGTGAATATTAAAGTTATGAATTTAACAATTTCACTCAAATATTCGTCTGGAAAAAATTGGCTGAAACTTAACTTACATGGAAGATACAAATAATGGGCGATAGCCCATAAGTGAAAAAATATATATACACAAGAAATAACGCCCCATACAAGTTATTTATGCTATTCAACAAATGATTTAATTTTTAGAGATATCATGCCATATGCTAATACGGTTTAGAGGACGGCACCGTGGATCATATTTTCTTTAATTGTACGAGACTTCATACCTCTTTGTACGACCTGCTTCCTGACTCTTTGTACGCCTGCTTCCTGACTCTTTGTACGACCTGCTTCCCGACTCTTTGTACGCCTGCTTCCTGACTCTTTGTACGACCTGCTTCCTGACTCTTTGTACGACCTGCTTCCTAACTCTTTGTACGACCTGTTTCCTGACTTTATCCCTCGCGCCCCACAAATATGAATTTTCTCTTAACGCAAATAAACAGCCCTTTCATAAATATCCTCTTTAAACATATAGAAAAATACAAAATCTAACTGTTATTTACTGTCTACAAAAATGTTTACACCCCAACTCGCAGATCCTCCTTTTATTAATCACTTACTTACAAATCTTAATTATTAGCCTCTACAAACAATATTATAATGTTCTCTTTGCTTTGTCCACAGGTAGCTCAATCGATTAAGTATTTTTCATACCGCTAAATTTTATTATTGCAAAACCGTGTTTCCTCTACCCACTCGACATTGGTGAATTGCCAAATCTGACAGAAGCCCCTAACCTCAATAAACCACCTCAAATAAGACTCCCCCCCCCCCCCCTCCTGCATAGTGTGACATCACATTGCTTACAATTTAGTTAAGTTAGAACCACACTATGACATACTTCGTCGATCGCCTCGTTCCCCTGACGTCTGACGTAGTTTAGTTGGATGGCCACTAAACGCTGTGCCCTATCTCGCTTGTAAACAATTACTAACATAAACAACATAAACTAAAATGATAGGACAACTCACTTGTTCTGATAGAGTCGCATTTGCGGCGTAACGTTGTTCTCCAGATCGTATTGGACCTCCAGCTTTTGCTTCTTCAACGTTTCTATGGCGGCGTTGGTCCTAGCGATCGGCTTCTGGAGTTCAGCCAGTTCCATCTTCACCTGGCTCTCTGAAATTATTATATTTTTATACAAAAGGGAAGGAAAACATCGTGAGGCAACCTGCATACATCTGCGAGAAAATTCAATGGTGTATGTGAAGTCGATCAATCCGCACTGGGCCAGCGTGGTTGACTAAGGTCTAATCACCCAAGCATAGGGTAGGCTCGAACCCCTCGGTGGAGACGTATATGAGCTGTGATGATGATGATGATACAAAAGGGGTCATCCATAAATTACTGCACACAAACAGCACATACGATTACGCCCCCAAGCCCGGGCCCTGCATTGTAGCATTGTCCAGCCGTGAACCCCGGAATGCCCCGGGAGATCTTCGGTCTCCCCGTTTTAGGGACGCGAGATCGACTCGCCCTAAACGACCAGTCGCCGACGAGGTCGTGAAAGTGTTCATACGAGTTCCTATGTCCTTGTAAGGCAACGACGAGGCCCATCATCTGATGATGGATGTATGTGGTGTATGTAAGAAGACATCGTTAGGTTTTAGCCGGTAGACCCGACGGAGGGACCCGATATAACCTCGCGTTTTCTTCAACTACCAATTTGATGGTAAGAAAAAAAATCTATTTACAAGTTGGCAAACAAGCATATTGACCACCTGATGGTAAGTGGTAACAGTCACCTTTAGTACATGTGGTTTTTGTGAGATTCGCTGCAAATCTGCAACCCCCACAAGAACCACATTGTACGTTGCCAGCTTGTGACATAAGATGTAAAGTCACGGTACCCAGTAATTTCACTGCCATATCTAAGCCTTCAAACCAGAATACAGCAATGCAAGAACTGCTGCTTTGAGGCAGAATTAGGTAAGACGGAGGTACCCAATCAGAAGACCGTGGTGTATGAACTATGGACCCTCCTGTATCCGGTAAACATAGGCAGTTTGCGAAGCTTACTACCCCCATGTTATCCAAGTATCACCACAGCTCATATACATCCCCACTAAGAGGCTCTAGCCTACCCTAAGTTAGGGTGTTTAGGCCTTAGTCAACCACGCTGACCCAGTGTGGATTGGTCGACTTCACATACACCTTTGAATTTCTCGCAGGTGTAAGTATACAGGTTGCCTCACGAAGTTTTGCTTCACCGTAGGAGCGTCGCGGACAAATGTACTATCGAGGTCTCTCGGGCCTTACCACTTTGTAGAAATATTCGTTTGAAAGCGGATCGCATCGGACACGCCCACACGACTCATACCTATCCCTGATTGGCTACGTATTTTTACTACGATTTACTACGGCCAATTATAGACAGACATCTGGTTTCATTGAAATCGCTCTTGGTCTGCTTTACGCTTTACTATTGCTGAATGAATGGATCGGCGCGTGGTCTGACGTGATTGTCATCGTGCAGTGTGCAAGCGACTTTCGACGTAGGACTGGTAAGGTGCCAGTGTCCTCGGTAGTACATACGAAATTCAAAAATCGAAAAAGCACTTTGTTACATGGCAAGATCGAAAACCGGACCTACCGATTAGAAGGCACTGTCGAGCTCGAGTCCACAGCGCCACCGACGCTTCTTTCCAAGTAAGATGCTATAAAAATATTGTCTTACAGTGAATCGAATATTGTAGAGTTTCGATAATTAGACTTAGATGAGCAGTTCAAATTGTTGATGTTCATAACTCATCACTTAACGTTAGAGAAGTAACAAACAACGCAAAAAAATTCTCACCATCACCAACTTTCTCAATCAGCTTGGTCCTATCAGTGACCAGTTTCTCCAGCTTCGCCTTAGCCTCAATCAGCTCCCGTTCCCTGTTCTTCCAGCGATCCAACTTTTCCAAGTAAGAAGATTCGATGTCCTTTATTGTGTACTCCTGTGTCCTGACCGCCTCTATGGTTTCTTTAGCCCTATCCTTCAGGACGTGTATCTCTCTGGTCTGAAATACATGTGTTTGTTGACAACAATATTGACATTGAGTAACAAAAATGATGAGATAACATTTTTTATTCAACAATATAATAAATGTATATATTATAGATAGGTGATATACATGAAAATAATACACATAAACACTCTTAATTGTACATAAAATATACCAGAAGAAAACAAATATGTACACAAGTTTTATCATGCACAATGGTGGACTTCTAATATTTCTTCCAGGTAACCTTACTGGGTGTATGGAGACATAATTTGCGAAAAAGCGTTAAAATTTAACTGATATTTATTACTAATATTATAAATGTGAAAGTTGATGTTTGGATGTTTGTTACTCAATCACGAAAAAACGACTGAACGGATTTGGATGAAATTTGGCATGCATGAAGCCTTTGACATGGAAAAGAACATAGGCTACCTTTTATCCCGATTCCTTAAGTAGTTCCCGAGGGGAAATTGAAAATTGTTTACGAGCTAAGCCGCGGGCAGACAACTTTGACATTTGGTCTGCATGTCACCTATGCTATGGAAAAGGACATGTACTTTATATTCCTTAATTATCTCCCAAATAGTTCCCGTGGAAAGATTAAAAATTGTTAACGAGCGAAGCTTTAGACCCAATTCTGAAGTCCACGCAGACGAAGTCGCGGGCAGAAGCTAGTTTATTATAAAAATTAAAGTTTAATCTACGTTTTCTGTCATACACTAAGTGATTTTGACATTCATGGACTGAATATTTCGGAAATCAGTCATTCTGGGAAATGGTGATTTTAAAATATGTTCATAATGAGATCATTGCACTATAAAAAAATTGTTCTAGCACACAGGAAGGTTAAAATCTTGCATGTTATTATTATATAAATGCACAGCAGGTTTGTGTAAGTGTTACTATTTTTTAATGTGTATTTAAAATTGTCAATAGTGTATAGGTAACTCTCCCTGGACCTCTGGAGGTACCTTTAGGAAGCATATGGCTCAAACTCCTACCACAAAATTGTATGTATGAAAACACAGCGCATTGACTTGTCTCAATGACTGATGACTGCATGACAAAAAAAAAACCACAAAAAAAATCATCACACCAATTTTGCACAAGTTCTAAGTCGAACCAAACAAATATTTCCAAAGTTGCCAACATACCGCATTTAACTTTTGCTGTTCCAATTTCCCGATGCTTTTTTTGGCTACATCTATGGTCTTCTCTAAGGGCTCCATCTTGACCTTGTGAGAGTTCACGAGTTTCACTGCCTCTTTCTTGTCGTTGGTACGCTCAACTACTTTCTCCCTCAAATCCTGGTATTCAATCCACAGTTTTTTCTTCTCGCATATTTCAATCTGCTGTTCTATCTCTTTTCTTTGCTGCATCGCGTCTATTACTACTTTTAATCTGAAAGAAGCGTACGAGATTGTAATGAAGGCAGAATGCTTAATATGATAGTCTTTCACTAAGTATCGAATGCGCCTTTACAGTGGCGTTCATTATGCTACTGTTACACAGAGTCACAGAATTACATAAAAGGTCACATTCAAGGCCTCAATGAATAACTTTTCGAAGACCAGCCACACCAGCAGTTTCGTTAATGACCAGCAATCCTTCTGCATAGTCCTCAAATGGGGTGACCATGTGGTAATTATTTATCATAAGTTGAGAATTAGAAGTGGATAATATTACCTTTCGTTTAGTCGAATTTGTTCTTGCAGTAACTGAGCATTATTTTGCAGCTTTGTTGACAGACCAATCTGCTGATTCCTACATTCTATCAATTCCTCCAGCTGCGTAACACTCTCTTGGCCACCGACTGCTGACAAAGTGCTTCGGAGCAACTGCTGGGGGTCCATTTTGGAGAAATCTTGAACGCGGTCTTGAGGCAGCAGTTGACATAAGTTATCAACCTATGAAATAAAGGTATATAATTCAAGAGTACCATGCAAACATTAATGAAAATTGAGGAAGCCAAAGAAATTTAGATCAGGGGTTCCCAAACTTTTCTCATAGACCACTTCCGAAATTTTGCTGGTTCCGGTGAGCCCCTTGCAGCTACATTTCTACCATATTCACGAAACTCGTCAAAAATGGTGAAGATTAGATCTAACTATGGAAATTTGCGTTGCGACTGAGTTCCAACCACGACAAAAAAGTTTTTGAAAAAAAAATTAAAAAGTAATTTATTGAATATGCGAGTTATTACAAGTAACAGTCTTTGAGCTTCTTAAAAGATTATCTGCCTAGTGCCTACATCGATAAGTGATGTCAAGCCAACATTTTAGTTCTTCACTATCGAAACCCGATAAATTTTCGTGGACCCCCGCTTACGATTTGTGAACCCCCGTTTTTTTGTCACACCAACGTAGACCCCCGTCGAGTCTCCCGTGGACCCCTGGGGGTCCACCTGGACCACTGGGAATCAATGGTTTAGATCGAGAGGAAAATTTTCCACTTACCCGCACGGAAAAGAGGTGCACATGTATGTATATGTACATAGTAGTATTATGTGGTACGTTTATGTATAATGCCCAATACACACTAAAGCTGCCGATCCGCTAACACAGTCCGGCGGCAGTTGGCGGCTTGCGTACGCTAGGGATCATGTTGTCCCATTTTAGACAGTCCCATTTTTAGAAATCATGTCCGCTGTCCCCCCCGGCACCCGAAAATTTCCCGCTTTAAAAATATTGAAGTTTTACCTACCACTAAAACTTCTATTGTGGTCCACTGGTTCCTTCCTTATTTTAATATTAAGAACTTAAACAGTGAAATTTCCTATCAATGATTAAAAGATCTCGAACATCCTAGATAGCGCAGTTATCATATTAAGTTTATAAGCGATGTTACAAGTTACATAAAAATTGAATATTGCGATAAATTGAATAACTTTACTTGGAACAATAATCGTTTCTGAAATATAGGTAAGAAATGTTCAGAGACTATTCTATTGTACACATACCGCCTTATCAACAAAAATTTTACTCCTTGGATCATCCTTGGATTAGTTACACCGTGTTTTGTCTTGTTTCCGCACATGTCGGCTGTCATATGTCAAAATATGACAAAACACAGAGTAACTAATTTGAGGATGATCCAAGGAGTGAAATTTCTATTAATATGGCCGCTACTGTACTATTGTACAATACTGTTTATAGCCTGACGTTATGTTTTAAAGGTTGCCTGGCAGAGTTCGCCTACGGCGATAAGGCCGCCTATTTTGCTGTTCGTGTATGTATTGTGTTGTAGCCTGTAAAAAATTGTGCGAAATAAAGAGTTTCTATCTATCTATGTTTTTTTTGAAGTGTCCCGCTTTCGTTTTTCTTATTTCGAAAATCAACAGCTTAATCTTTTAAGATACAATCATTACAAATAGTAAAATACAGTTACAGTAAAGCCTTTACAGATTTTCACTTAATTTATAATTAGCATAGATGCGTAACTTAATAGGCATGCCTACTGGTTTCACATCTTTCTTAGTGTGTGTGTGTGTGTGTGTGTGTGTGTGGTGTGTATGCGTGTATGTCTATGTGTGTGTGGTGTGCATGTGTGTGCGTGTGTGGTGTATGTGGGTGAGTAAATATGCATTGTGTATGCGTGTTCACGTACACATTGGATAAAAAAACTTGTTACCTTTTTTTTATTGCAGAAAGTTGGCAAGCAAGCAAACTGCCCGCCCACCTGATGGTAAGTGGTAACAGTCACCTATAATACATGTGGCTCATGTGAGATTCGCAGCAAAACTGCAACCCCCACAAGAACCACAGTGTACGTTGCCAACTTGTGACACAAGATGTAAAGTCACAGTACCCAGTAATTTCACTGTCATATCTTACCCTTCAAACCGGAACACAGCAAGCACTGCTGCTTTGCGGCAGAAATAGGTAAGACGGAGGTACCTAAGCAGACGACCCTGGTACAGAGTCTCCCTCCAGTAAACCTATCCCTTACTGTTTTTGTGTATTCATATCCTCTGCAGTTTACGGGCTATATTTAATTAGAAACATTATTTGTCACAGTAAAAGGATCAATATATTCAAGCATATGATTTAGTAAGTACTGTTTAGTAAACCTGCTTAACTTGGGCTGGATTACATTTTTTTTACCCGACGCACGCACCCGCCCTTGGTGGATGATACTTGACTGACTGACTGACATGTTTTTTTTTTAATTGGGTGAATTTATCTAAACTTTGAGAAAACACAGTAGAGACCAGTAGAAGAACTGCGGCCGTACCTAACTCATTGCGATCACTCGCTATCGTTATCGTGACATTAGAACAATAGTTTTATTGTCACAAGTGTCATTTTATGGTCCTAACCATGAAGCAAATACAAAGAGGAGGTGCCCTATCGCGTTTTCCGTATGAAATCAAGTGAAGCCGGAAATCGGGGTGCGGGGGGAGGGTGCGCGACGCCACTGTCACCGTGTAGCGAGTAGAATTACTAAAATGCCAGCATTATTGACGTTAACATAAAAGTTCCGCTATACATTACTAGGTGGCAGTAAAAGATACATTCGTAGGAGAAAGATAATTATGTTAAAAGATACATTCCTAGGAGAAAGATAATTTATTAGGTGCTGTGTCAATATAATCTAAAAATAAAAATCGTTAAAACTGCTTATATTAATTCACGTGTTTTGTTTTCGCCCTTAATACATCCTACGTTTTCGTTAGTATTTTTACTCGCCACTAGAGGGCCTTTTGTGCTTTATCGGGACATTAACAGAAGCGTCCATGTGGCGTCGAACATTCTAGAAGCAATACGTCAAGTAATAAATTAATAATGCTTGTTTAATGTACTTACAAATGGAAAGAGATTTTTTTTTCGTTCACTTTGTTTCTGTCGTCTGTGTAACTTTTGCACGATAGAATACAACATTTCATTTTGTATTTAGGTAATTTAAAACTAAAATAAAAGAAGAGCATACGACGTACTAATCCGACAGATAAAAAGATCGACTGATGTCAGCGCCTCTGGCGTTAAGTAGCTAAAACTAAAAATGCGTGACGTCAGGACTCTGGTGATAGGAGCTGGACCTAGATGCTTATAACATCTCCTCTTTGTATTTGCTTCATGGTCCTAACCTTTATTTTAGTTGAGTTAAGCTGCCACCAAAACTCAACTTACACATTGTGTACTGTACTCAATAACAATGGGATAGTTTTCCAGGCAGTAGCGAGAAGTTTAGCTACTAAACTTGATAATTGGACGAACTTACCTAAGTGAAGTCCAATTGTAATTTTATGAATGTGGATCTGAACTGAAATATAATTGATTTACAGTGTAGTATTTCCCTTACTAAATCAAACTTACTTGTATATTTAAAGATGCTATTAGCTCTTGCACTTGTTTCTCCCTGACAGTTTTGTGGTCAATAGACCAAGTTGATGCATCTTTAAGATTGAAATTCCTTGTAATTATCACATTCCGTTGGCCAGGCTTTTGGTAAAGTTCTATTTCTATAGTAGACTGCTCACATCCACTTCTGACATAGTCTGATATCTAGAATTTGTAAATTACAATTTAATATCAGATGTTCACAATATTATCTACTGGTGAAGTATCGTGTCTCATTATGAATCAACATAACTATTTTTTGGCACCTTAAACATGGAGATGTTTTTTCACTATGTAATAATAACAAACATTTCTTCCAGACTTTTCAATCCTAGTAATATGATATTCAATTACGATTGTTAGTAATTATATTAATAAGTAACATACAAAATTTTAGCTTAAGATGTGACTAAAGATATTGATAGCCTGAAACAGGGGAATGTAGCTGCAGCCAGCGACGCAGTAGTGGGTGGGGACTCCCATCAATAGATAAAAACATGATCAATATGAAATCATGCAAGTTTTAAATGATCTTTACGTTGAATACACATTACAACAATGATTTTATATAAATAATTTCAAGTATAAGTAAAATAACGATTAAAAAAAGAAAATAAAACAACATAAAGAAAAAGGATCATCAAAATAGTTTTCTTTGTTGTAGGACATGGGGTAGTTTTATACGGATCATAATCTGTCTTGTTTCCCATGACTCGCTGTTACTCTCGGTTAATAATTGTTTTACATACATCCGGTAGTTCGTAAAGCGCTACAAGAAGCTACATTTGGAAGTCATAGTAAGTAATTTGGGGTCACAGGAGGGGTCTGACAACTATATCAGAACTCATTAATTGGTTGACTAGCAAACAATTTTGTGCAGACCTAGGTATATGGTCTTATTAAAAAACCTGGTCTAAAGTTAGTCTTGGTTTAAACCTAGTGCGCTTTCACTTGCATCAATATACATAGATAGAGACAGCATCAACTTAGTCCTGATTTAAACCAGGACTAAGTTAAGACCATGTTTTGTAATAAGATGGTAAGTTAAACAATTGCATGGACCCCTGATATATTGAACATATTTAAAACCATGTGATTGCAATAATGGCTTCGACTGTGAAATAGTTTTTTTAATCGGTCCAGTAGTTTTGTTTTGGAGCCTATTCACATTGATTTACTACCAAACGTAGATAGAGCACTTCATACAAAAACGCGCTTGAAATCTGTCACCTAATCGACTATACATTTGTACGCTGTTAAATAGGTAGTTGAATATGCACACCCGAATTAAAATTACCATAAAGAAAGTACCGTATTTATCGAATTCAACCTTATTCTTTATTATTACGGCAACTATTTGAAGTACAACCGTGTGCGTGTGCATTTCATACCTAGCCATACCTTAAATTTGACATTTTAGTAATTGCTACAAGAAAATATCAACTTTATACTCTCTAACATAATGCTCAAAATTGCTTATCCAACGCATGGAAAAGAACTGCACGAGGCCCGATTGGGCAGTTCTTCACCGGCTCACTTTTCGAACGTTCATGCGTTATCTACGTTTGGTAGTAAATCAATGCCTATTCAATACAAACATACAAAAATACGAATCTTTCCTCTTTATATATAATTCTTTATTGTACACATAAACATTCAAATATACAGTGAGTACAAGGTATACAAGGGCGGACTTATCTCTGGGAGAGATTTCTTCCAGCCAACCCAAGTGGCAGTGTAAGATGTTGTGTAAATGCGGGAACAAATTTTTCTACATTTATAAAAATACAATTTTACAAAATAACTAAAAAACACATATACCTACATATATGTTAATACACACATATATACATACATACTTATTATACTGATAAGGATGACAAATTTGAAAGAAAATGTTCTTTTAAGTGGCGCTTGAAGGATTGAACGGAATGTCTCTCGCGAACTGAAACAGGCAACCCATTCCACAACTTGGCAGCCTGTGCAGTAAAAGTCTTGCGAAAGAAGATTGTGTTAAAGTGGGGAACTTTTAGGACGTTATTGGTAACACATGACCTCTGGGGACGGGAACTAGGAGGGAGAAAATGGAAACGGGAACGTATGTATTGAGGAAACTGAGGACAATTTAGGGCTTTGTAGATAAGGCAGAGGATATGCATATTTCTCCGTTGACGAATAGGTAACCATTTGAGTTGCTTGCGGCATTCAGACACGTGATCAAATTTACGAAAGCAGAAAATAAAGCGAATTGCTAAGTTCTGAAGCCGTTCAAGTTTATTTAAGAGCTGCTCAGTAACATCCAAGTAACACACATCGGCGTAGTCGAGAATGGGGAGTAGGAGGGACTAAGCAAGCATAACTTTAGTACTAAATGGCAGGAAGTATTGAAGCCGCTTGAGAGAGTGGTAAGTATAATGCATACGGCGACTAACCTCATTGACATGAGCATTCCATGACATGGTACAATCAAAGATCACGCCTAAATTTCTGCTTCTTTCTGTAAAAGGTATTGCAATACCATCAAATATAATTTGGGGAAGATCCTTGTAATCCAATTTGCTAATCATTTTGTTACTGCCAATGATCATTACTTGTGATTTTTTGGGATTAACAAGTAAACCAAACGAGTCTGCCCAGCAGTGCTGGATTAACACATTTGCCGCCCCAAAGCTATAAATTTGCCGCCCCTACTGACCTCAAAAATTAGATACACTGTTCACAATAACGTTAATAGTTTTTTTTTTGCCGCCCCCCTAATTTTGCCGCCCTAAGCTTCAGCTTTTTCAGCTTCTATGGTAAATCCGGCACTGCTGCCCAGGTCTTGATAGCTATGAGACCTTGGTTGATTGCTTCAACTGTGTTGCCAATGTTACTAATGTCAGTGTGCCTATATACTTGCAAATCATCAGCGTACAGATGGTAGGGAGCCGAAATAACATAAGTGAGTTGGTTAATAAAAACAGAAAAAAGTAATGGAGATAGTACGCCGCCTTGTGGTACACCTGCAGTGATTTGGCACCAATTCGATACGGAGTTATTATGTCTAATGCACTGCCGGCGACCTCGAAGATAATCAGAGAACCAATCAATCACCGAGGGAGATAAATTAATAGAGCGAAGGATAGCTATAAGAATGTCATAGTCTACTAAATTAAAAGCACTACTAAAATCGAGTAAAACAGCAATAGTAAACATTTTTCTGTCCATAGCAATCCATATGTCGTCTGTTACATTCAACAGTGCCGTGGCATGTGCTATGGCATGACCGAAACCCAGATTGGAATGGACTGATTATATTGTTACGATTTAGGAAGGTGGACAATTGTTTATGGACAACACTTTCTAGACATTGGATAAGAAAGGGAGAATAGAGATAGGTTGGTAGTCATTAAAGGATTTAGGATTAAAGGACTTGGTAAAGGAAGTACAAGTGCGGATTTCCAACCATTTGGGTAGGTACCAGATTTTAAGGAAAAGTTGAGGATGTGAGTTACAATGGGAACAACATTATTTAAATTATAATATTAGTATAGAAAATAACTACACTCAAAATTAAGGAAAATTACGAAATACAAGGTTACTTTTAAGTAAGAGGCAAATTTTGTATGCCTGTTTAGACAAGCAAACTGAACAGCTTTGATTATGGGATCAATCTTAAAATGGCGAATAAAAATCAGCTGTTCCTTAAAAATGATCAACATCCACTGAACGTAAATGTATTGATTGATTGGTCAAACCAAATTAACAGGGGCCCAGCTGCAGAGCCTCGAACATCGTCGCAAGTTGGCATGTTTATCAGTATTTTACAGGATATATCAAAGGAGAGTGTGGAGAGTGTGCGTTGGAATTACAGAATTAATTCCGCCTTCTCCTTTTTATCTCAGAGGAACCAGGCGGCGGCTGGGGTTCCACCCTTTTGTCATAAATATTCCAGTTGATCTTCTAGCGTATGTAATGCATGTCTGGGGTGAAGCTGTTGACAAGCATGGCGAATCGCTGGCTATCAGCCTAAATATTGCTAAAGCCTTAGACAGAGTTTGGCACAAAAGTCTTCTCTCCAAGCTTCTGTCTTACGGTCTACCTGTTCAGCTCTGTACCTGGATGGCTGATTTCCTGCGTGAGCATCAAATTCGTGTCCTTTTGGATGGATGCAGTTCGCAGCTTATGCCAGTGAACGCCGGAGTACCCCAGGGTTCTGTTTTATCCCCAACACTCTTTCTTCTGCATATCAATGATATGATTCCTCTTGGGAATATTCACTGCTATGCAGATGACAGTACAGTGCATGCGGGATATTTTGGACACGCGACGGCTGGACGGGTGGACACCGGGGAGAGTCGGGGATCATCTTGTCACTGAACTCAACCGGGTCTTGGGCCTCATGTCTAAATGGGACACAGAGAAACTGGTTGATTTCAATGCCAAGAAAACACAGGTGTGTGCGTTTTCGGCAAAAAGTCACCGTTCCTTCCCCTTCCTTCTCTTCAGGGCACAAAACTGGAGCTGCGGAGCAGTATTAGCATGCTCGGTATAGACGTGCGCTGCGACCTAAATCCAAAGGACTATATTGAAGGCATATTAAAAACAACTTCACTTAAACTCGGAGTCTTGAACAAGGTGCAGCGATTGTTCACGGCGAACCAATTGTGCCTACTATACAACAGTGGCGAGGGGTCGAGATTAGGCGAAAGTAAGCCGTAGCATCAAAGGCCGTAATAAAAAGCACTCACCGCTGACTGCACCGCGTGATGCCAGCGTCATGGGTTCTTCAGATGAAAAGGCTCACTTTCATCATACAAAAAAGCACTGATAATATGATTAAACAGTGTCTCTCCACTGAGTTTGAATCAGAAAACAATTATCATGAAGGCATGAACGCATAGGAGTTTCCATAATAAGAGCCACCAGTATGTGCATCCAAGGCACCCGCCACAAGTGGCAGCGCCCACTTTCCTTTGATAACATAGCCGCCCTACCCACAGGTCTTTGAATAACTCCACCACATGAAATTTTTAAGCTCGCCTTTATATTCATGTTGTATCTGATGTGGTTTCTTTTTATGAACCTATTAATCTGAATAAAAATTAATAAAAATGAGTATCGAGAACGAAAAAAAAAATAAATCATGGATAATTTTTCTAAAGTAAGATTTTCTAAAGTACCTAAGTCGCTGAAAAACAAATCTTATGGCTGTCATGTTTGAAGCTTTGTACCTTGAAAGAGCGGAGAGACTGGGGAGATCTAATTGAGGTTTATGAGATATTGCATGGGCACTACGATCTCGAAGGGTTTGATAAAATAATTTTCAAATACTCGAAGAATACACACTTAAGAGGGCATCATTTAAAATTATCACAGGTGTCGTCAAACAAAAATACTTTTAAGCACTTTTTTGGCAATAGAGTTGTAAAGAAATAATATCAGCACAGTCAGTTAACTCATTTAAAAATAGATTGGACAAATATCTAGCAAAAGAGTAACAGGATACAGGTCAACATCAGTTGTTTCAACTGCCAACCTGTTAAATAATAATAATAATAAAGTCGTCTTGTCGAGTCTGAGATGCATTTGGTGGTTGACGGGTGCCACCAAAGTCAGGATTTGATGATGGGATCCCATGAAAAACGAGGGAAACGCTAATTTAATACCAGCTCACAAATTAGGGTTTCTTTCACTAAAAAGATTTCATTCACTAAAAAGTTAAAAATAAAAAATATTAAAAAAAAAAACCGACTTCATAAACACTGAAAAGTTAAAAATAATATAAGAATAGGTACAGACATCACGCTTCTATATTGAAGTCCGGTGCCAAATTTGAAGACTTTCTAGAAGATCATCGTTTGGCACCGACTTCAATATAGAAGTTAACTTTTCAGTGTTTTTTAAGTCGGTTTTTATTTTTGGTAGAATATTTTTTATTAGTGGAATCGGTTCTACTCTTGATTCCGAACAAACTACATTTAGATTTTGCGCAATTTTATTAACACATATATTCTTTATAAATTCACAAATCCTACTAATATTATAAATGTGAAAGTGTGGATGTTTGGATGTTTGTTACTCAATCACGCAAAAACGGCTATTTACAAGCTAAGCCGGGGGCAGCGAAGCTTTAGACCCAATTCTGAAGTCCATGCAGACGAAGTCGCGGGCAGAAGCTAGTAATTAATAATTTTCCAATGACATACAAAATAACCCAAGCAGTGGGATGTTAAGTGGCCAATGATGATTGTAACATAAAATATTAATCTGCACGACTGTACTTTTGTCATGGTATCGGGTAAAATATGGACTTGTCCAGTTGGCAAAAACATGAAAGTGATCTAATTTAAGTTTCACCATCTGGACACTCCTCAAAATTTACAAAATTTAGGCGTGTCCAGATGCACATGTGTGTCCACTTTTTCGTGTAGAGTTGTGGATATTGAATAAATATTAAAGTAATATGTACCTACTATTTCCGTTGGAACAACGAAGAAATGAGAGAGAACAACATTGGAGAAACGAGACGACATACAAATAGAATAAAATATCAATCAAGTTTTCATAAAATGTTGTTCTTTTTTAACATTATTACCCTCTGTTTCACTCGGGTGGTTTTCGAAGACTGTTGAGTGAAATTCACTCTTTCCCGACTAAGAATCACTCATACTCAAATGCACCTTAATTAAATTTTTTTCATGGTTTTTTTAATGTGTACAACACCGTTTTTGCGTCGACGCAGACTCGCAGTTGTTTAGCATTCTCAGTAAAAATAAGACTAGGTACCATAGTTTACAATTTACACTAACAACATCGATCATATAACAGACACTTATATTCGCTTTGCTACACACCAACATTTTAAAATATCCAAAAACCGATAGCAAAAACGTTTCGAAAAATGTTTACCTTTTTAGCCCTCCCAATAACACTGGTTTTCCCACACAGGCCCAAAATAATAGCACACACAAAAGTAGATTTTCCCGTTCCATTTGGCCCAATAATCAAATTTAACGATGTTCCAGGATACAACTCCACCTGTTTGTACGTGCTGAAATACAAAATGATTAGTGCCTTGCCTTTAATACAAAGAACGATAGAGCAAAAAGGCGCGTAAAGCATTTTGTACTTACACAAAGTTCTCAAGTGCGATCCGATAGATGCAGCCCGGCCTTATACCGTCATTATTTACGATTCTCGACATTTTTGATTCCGATAGCTTTTATCATATTAATAATAAAATATTATACAAAAACATTTATTTTAAATCAAATTGAAAATTGGTACCAAGTTATACCAGACACTGACAGCAAAGCATTATGACAGTTGACATTCATTTCATTTCATTTTGACAAAACCAGAGACAAAAAATTTTAAAATAGCGATGTGCGTTTGGTAACAAGTAATACCAGTGCTACTAATAAATAATAGATATTTGGTCAAGAGAACAAAAAGTCAATCATTTGACTTGAAGGTAAAAACTCAGGTGATCTCAATTGGTAGTTATTCCATCTCGAGGGTTAATATTATGATCTGTTGCTGCCTATCATTTTCGCCAGCACAATAATATAATGTCCAGCTCTGTCAGGAACCTAACCTAGATGTTGTTTTTGATTTCACTGTATCCTGAGAGTCTCATATTGAGTGCTTAAGTCAGGAAAAAAATAAACTCTGTTAATCGGCTGCGTGATTTTCCTCCGACCAGTACCAAGATCTCACTCGCACAGTCAATTATACTGTCAATCGTTGATTATGCTGACAATTGTTGCGTTAACCTGAACGAGGAACTTAACGAAGTTGAAGCACCTTCGGAATCTCGCAGTTAGTTTCATCTTCAATCTTCGGAAATAGGTATAGTCATGTGTCGTATTGTCGTGCCAAACTCTACTGGCTTCCCATTTGAATGCGCAGGGACATCCAGGTTCTGACACTGCTGTATAACATTCTTTTCCATCCAAATTCCACCCCCTACCTGAAAGATTGTTTCCCTTTTCGTAGGTACCTCCTCAAACACCGATCTATGCGCTTCGCTCACGACCTAATCCTGAAAATACCCTCCCATTGGAACCAATTTGCTACCATAACATCATAGCCTGCACATAAAAGGAATTGGTAGAAAGGACATGTCCTTTTTTGGGCCACATATTTTAAACACCACAACTTAATATTTTTTGTATAGAGTTCTTAAAATCTTACACTTTTAAGAAAAAATTAGACCGTTTTAGCCCTGCAAATCAGAGAAAAAATGAATTGTTTTCAAAACTAACGTTACGTGAAATGGAACAGAATTTGTCAAATAGTGTGTAAAGGAACAACAAAAAAAAGCTATGGCACGAATGAGTTTGGCCAAATGGGTGATACCAGAGCCGTAAAAATAGTAAAAAAAAGTGATAGCTGACATATGACAACTGACAGTTTAGCAAACAAATTCAAATCTGACTGATTTTTGATTTACTTTTTGCAAATGATAATTAGTTGCAACGATTATCTCATGCATAATTTTATATATCAATCTATACAAGAGACGTTAAACCTAAATCGTAACTTACCGGCACCTCTGTCTTATTTAGTTTTGCGTCTGTTATTCTATTAAATATGTAATAAACTGGGTACCACACCTGCTTAACACCTGAAGTCGAACACAACATCTGGACTACACATCCCACCGGATGTTCAGTCTCACCCTATTTGATGTTCTCACAACGTATGTGAAATATCCACGGACCAAAAGATGTAAATCTACCATTTTACCATTCGTTCCTAACCGGTAGCTGGTGCATAACAGAAAGGATCGATTGTATGCGGTACTCATATTGAATTAAAATAAATCACTCACAAGCGCGGATCCAGCCCTCGTAATAGGTTGTGGTCACAGACACCCGAAAATACATAAAATACATACAAAACTATTGCCCTGACATAGATTCATTGTTTTTTTTTGTATTAGATATAGTGTCATCAGTTTCTAAAAGACCTTAAAAGTGTGATGTCACAAGTATTTTTCTTTTTTGTTTGCTTGTGGGTTAAGTGAATCGCGAATGAAAGAGAGATAAAGCTCAAATGCGATTTGATACATTCATGCACTATCTCCCAGAGTGTAAAATTGGGAAGTGGGATGATGGCAAGGGTGCGCTGGGTGTTATGATGAACAGAAGTGTTGTTAGGAAGGATGGAAGGAAGAAAGGAAGCAAAAAGAAGGGAGAGAAGGTTCCTGACGAACATAACAAGTATATTAGGGTTGTGGGCATGCCCATCGTGCCCACAACGGTGGATCCGCGCTTGACACTCAATATTATGATGCTGTTGTTACCCTCTAAAATAGACAAAGATTGGAGTGTAGCTAACTGGCTTTAAAGGATAATCAAACATTGTAACTTCTTATGCATATATTACTTAATAAACATGTTACATGATTATTATAAAATAAAACAATGGTTTTTTTGCAATGTTTATTTTAATCAATTCAATTTATTCCAAACAAATAACTGACAATATCTGTATAAAATATCTAGATCAATAAATATGAATGCTTAAATACAAAACTAAAAACTGTTTTAAAAGCATGAAATTCCTCATTTGAATATGGAATTATTATCTATATCTCATGAGTGGAAAATAACAATGATTCTTTTCTGCCATTTATTTAACTTGAACCTGGTTTAATTTGCACAATGTTTATTCTGGCTTTTTTGCTAATGTTGCTACGAAGGATCACCAACTCCTAGATAAATCATTTTTAACATTGAATTTGTAGCAGACAGTTCCATTATCTGATACATTGTTGATAACAGGAAAAACAAAAGCGAGGCAATGCAATACTGACTATACTTATATTAAAAAAAAATATTACTGTCAATAATTATCAAGAGCGTCGGTGGCGCAGTGGACTCGGCACTTGCCTTCCAATCGGGGGGTCGGGGTTCGAGACCCGCCATGTACCAATGTGTTTTCGTTTCGAATTTCATATGTACATTTGTCTGACGCTCCTACGGTGAAGGAAATCATCGTGAGGCAACCTGCATACATCTGCGAAGAAATTCAATGATGTATGTGAAGTCGACCAATCCGCACTGGGCCAGCGTGGTTGACTAAGGCCTAATCACCCTAATATAGGGTAGGCTCGAGCCCCTCGGTGGGGACGTATATGGGCTGTGATGATGAATCATCAAGAGATGATGATGGCACACTTTTGCTTCCCACATTGTCACAATTAGGCACAAAACAATGGGTTGATGTATCAGAAGTGCGCCTGTAGTCTTGAAGTGTTAAAGTGTTTGAAACAGATTTAACATCAAATGTATCAAAGCTAGGTTGACTAAGGTCAGGAACAGAGCTTGACTTGCTTTCTGATAAGCCGCCTTTGTCATTAAGTTCAGGTCCAATATGTTGGTGAGCTTCGCCAGCATGCATTACAAGCACGAGCATTAATGGGAACCTAAAAATGATCAGTTTTATTAGACTTAACTATAGACATAAACATAAAATAAATGCAATATTGCTTTTTTGCTTAAATGGTCAATAAGAGGTGCTTCATTCTAGAACAAGTAGGTATAGTAAGTGTAAGAATATGAATAAAATTGATTAAAATAATATTATGTTATAGTGAATTAATGCAATGATTTATATAAGGATGCTGATAAAATAAAACTTACCAGATGTGGGTTAATTATAGTTACTATAAAATGTATTCAGCTGTCCCAATGTGTCATCATCATCATCATCATTTCAGCCAAGAGACACCCACAGCTGGACATAGGCCTATAGGCATAGGCACATAGTGTCGCGGAGTTCCGCGAATACTCTGACTACTTCCGGTAAGAAACGAAATGAATAAATTGATACAATGATTATGTTTCTAATATTGTTATGGGTAATAAATAAATTATGAATCTAATTATGTGAATTATTAATGTTACCGATACTACCAGCAGCATTCCCAATTCCTTTGTCAGTATAAATAGCGTTGTGTCGACTCAGTGGTAATAATGGTATTGTACTGTGTCGGTATTTTAAGAATGCTATTCTGCTTTGCCTATAAGGCAGACATGTGGCTTTCTCTTGTGACTTGTTCACTTCGGTTCTGAACATCATAGTGATCAGGTGAGAAAGGCGAGACCTGGGAGCGAAGAAAGGTGCAGCAGGTGAGAGTGTGAACTGGCCAAGTGGCGGGGTTATAAATAATATAAGGATATATTATGGTAAGTGCCTGATGGCTTAGTTAAGAATTGTGCAAGTTCATGAAGTATGGTCCATCTGATATGTTCAACCACAGAACACTGGAAGAGGTTTCTATGTTCTATGTTCTGTGTGTCCAACAGTGGCCGGAGAGCTCGGCCTCTCCTGATCTCTTCCTGGGGGCGTACGAGTTGCGTCAAGGGAGCCTGGGGGCGTGCATTGTTGCGTCAAGGGCACTTGGTCTGGACCACGTGAGGCATCTGGTGATGCAGGCGATGAAACCGCCTAGTTGTGTGAGAGAGATCAGGAGTGTCAGTTGCGAGGCATGGGCAGACTATAGGGGAGGTTGGAGGTCTGTGAGGGGGTGAGCCCCCGTGGTTGTGTTGATGAAGGGTTGTGTTGTTGAAGGCAGCTCTCGCGGTCCCCCTAACGGAAGGGACAGGTGTAATGCGTCCTAGATGCGTCTAGGTTTCCTGTCGTTACTGAGAATCTCTCGGCTTCCGTGCAGAGAGTAAAGCGGGCCGTATGACCCGCTCCATCGAGTATGGCTCTCAATACGTATAGATAAGACGATACTTCGTGAACAACCTATGTTACTCCTTAAAGTTATTAATCCGTTTTGTTCTTATGTCGTGTAACCATAACGGTTGTATGCATAACGGTATGTATGCATAACGGTTCATATAAACCGCCACGACACATAGACAATGTGTACATAATGGCAATGATTGTCAGCCTATTTGCCTTGATATTGATATTCTACAACATATTATACAAACTGACTGGTGCCCTATTTGTCAGTCTCCAATATTGCATCGACCTCTGATAGTTAATTCCAATGACAAAAGTTCAAAGCACTCTTGACATAGATGATTTCCATCTACTACCTGAAATATAGGTTATTAAGAGGTCAATTAAAAGAAAAAGCTAATAGAATTGCAAATAAATTAAGTTTTTGTTTACTATGACATTACCTCACGCATGTTCAGTCCATTTTTCAATAATGGATACATATAGTCTTGGCTCATATCCATTACATTGTAATGATAATGTTGATTTGAAACATTAATATTACAGATAGTGCAGTGTGCCATAGTGGAAATTGCCTGACAAAGTTTATAAGCATTAGGTAATAAAAAACTATAAATTATCTTTAATTTATTATTTGATATAACATTCTTTCTATGTTGGCTCGTATGATGGCTCAATTTGTATTTTGTAGTATCGGCAATACTCACATTCAATTTTCGTTCAGGGTAACAGGTTATAAAATCAAACGGTATCCAAATCGAAAAGATCAGTGAGAAAGTCAATATATATCCAGTTCATGTACGAAATCGAGAAGTCCATAAACAATAGCTAGGTATGTGTAAAAGAGCATTAAAATCACCAAAACGGAAAACACAAAACAACCACCAAAAGTACTCTGTGCACCAAACTAACAACCACAACAACAAACCATAATTACTTAATAGCCTCAAACATTTTTTGACATTGACAACGACGCGACGTCAAAATGTTTGTTTTTTTACTGTGCTTACATGCTATAAAATTCGTGCAGTGTTGCTGCTATAATAAGAAAAAAACGAATATTCAAATTCAATTTTTGAAAAAATGCAGGGGTCTACAATTTTTATTTTTGTGGTTTTACTTTCTTTTCATAAAGTTTAACCCTTCCCTGAAAGTTGAAGTTGTTTAGAAACTTAAATTTATAAAAAACCAGGCTCCATACAAATCGAGGACATCTCCTTTGTCGACTGTCAATATTCGAAAGGCGCGTTCAGAATCACAGGCGAAGAAGCATTACTTGATATCTATTAAACTTTATTTTATAATTATTGTTTTTATTCTATTCTATTTATAACTCCTAAGTACTTATTTTCACGATATCACGAGTTACATGTTTTATTTATTTATTTATTGTTTAATAAATTTTTACACTTTCCCACCTTGCCCTTAAATTCCATTCATTACCTATTTTTATCTTTCTATGGCTGCCCAAAAGAGATGGCTCTGTAGCAATAAGGCCACTCTTTGCTATGTTTTATTTGTCAGATGTGTCTTATTGTTTGCAGTAAAGTATATGTAGGTATTTTATTATTAACTTGTTATAATAACCTTATTTTCGACATTAAGGGACTGCTGGAACTTACACATATCATTATCATTAACAGTTCACTTTAAACTTCAAAGCCGTGTACTACTTACACCTGATGGAAGTAATTGTGACTGTGTGGAGATTGGAGATACATACTTAGCAGATAAAATGTGGTGTTGGTGGTATATCAGCTATTTACTGAAATGGGTACAAATACATTGATTGCATATATATACATGTACCCTTGTATAACTATATATAATATTCAAGTGTATATGATGCTCATTGTATTGTTGATATTTGAACAATGAAGTTACATTTTCTTAAAAATCAACGTCTTGGATATTTAAAAGCAAATGAATATTACCCTTTATTATTCTGTTAAGTATCATCTGGTATACTGGATGATTAAAAATCAAATACCTACAGCATGTGTGTTTGCTTTACTGATTTTGTCGTATGCCTAATAACATAAACAATTTTTTATTAATTTTGAGACGGCCCACCCGATAGTAAGTGTAACCATCGCCCATAAACTTTACCAATATTATATCAGGGATATAGCCAAACGGCTGCCTGATTTGAGTGTAAATACTCTTCTTAACCCTTCTTTGAAAATAGACATATTAAAGCGTTGATGAAACGTGGTAAAAATGAGCGCCGAAATCGAACCTTGCTGGATGATATTGCTTCCGAATGAACTGCACTGCGCTGCCGAATAGGAAGATGACATTGGTATTAAGTCAAGATGATGTTGGTACCAATTCAAATAATACCAAGTCGAACACTGTTGAAAAGTCGATAGAAGATTTAGAGAGATCCGTGGTCTCTCCGTGACATCAGCAACTCAAATATGAGTCCAACAGATCAGGATCACTGATGATTCGAGCTCGTCTTTGCAGGGAATCAAATGGTTCTAATTGGTATTTTAGGGCTCCTGGCCAGAGATCTTAGCAGAGAGAGATGTAAGAAGTTTTTTTTTATGTAAGGCCCGGCAAATGACCTCCTCCCGCCTGATGTTAAGCGGTGAAAGAGGCCCAAATGAGTTGACAGATAGAGTAGGGACGACATCCACTATCCTACCTGTCCGCCCCTTGCCGGCCTAAAAGATGCTTTTTCACACCTCTTTTGAAGGAACCTATGTTGTAGGATGAAGGAAACACCTGCGCAGGTAGGGAATTCCAAGTGTGGGATGAACGACAGAAGAAGGAATCTTGGAATTTCTTGGTACGGTGTGAAAAGGAAGATACAGTGTAAGGATGACTCCGAAGGCCCTTACGCGTGTTTCTGTTAAGGAATGGAGAGGGAGGGATAAGGTTAAAGAGCTCCTCAGAGCATTCCCCATGGAACATTCGGTAAAAGGCGCTAAGAGAGGCGATGTCACGACGAAGTTGTAGAGGCTCGAGGGTGTAATTAAAATGGCGTCTAGTTTGCGTTTTGTAAAATAATTTCTTATAGTTTTTTACACTTCCTTTGTTTATATGAGAACTCGTGCGTTTTTATAACCTTTTAGGAAAACAAAAAATAATATTAGATTCAATGAACTCAACAATACTTAGTTCCAAAAATAATTATGGGACTAGGTATTATTACCTTTAGAATACGTTGTCATCGGACTTAACACCATTTATATTTTAAATAGATAAATAAATATTTCAGGGACAAAGAAGTTTAGAGGATAAATGCTAATGTGGACATTATCTTGCACAACGAGTTGATCATTCATGAGTTTCAATCTTAATGTCATAACTAGTCCAACCTGATTCAGTGAGCTAATCACTGTGTGTTGTTAATAACTTAAATAAAAACTACATCGAACATTGTATTGTACAACGTAAAGTACAACTAATAATCTCGTATTTTTGTGAAAAGGGATGAAGCTCGTATTCCTTGTTTTACTGGTTTTATCAATAACAAATTTCGTAAATCCAATTGGAGGTAAGTTATTTTTTTTTTAATATCAAGATTTTGATACATACATAAAATCTAATTGTAACAATAGTAAAAAGAAGACATTCCTTCCTCTACGAAGTTGGTACCTATAGGCAAGTAAGTAGGTGTATATTGGGCATTCTAAAACAGTTTTCATCAAAACACCGCAAACGAACGGAGTGAGATTTGAGCTACGCTTCGCTGCGCTCTAGCTCCGCTACGCTCCGCAAATCTCACTGCGTTCGTTTACGGTGATTTGATGAAAACAGTTTGAGATTGCCCAATATACATTATACAGGGTTAAATTATTCATACCATTAAATTGTAATTTTTGATAAATAAAGAGTTATGCGAGTATATTGAATCACCATATTTGTTTTCATTAATAAAACGCAGAAATTTTTGTTAAAAATATTTTTTTATTATAAAGCAAGTAACAAATATCATCATAGCTAAACTAGAACAATACTTTAAATACAAATTTTCATTCAAGTACAATTTACTGAAGTCATAAATTACATGTGCTTAAGTACCACTTTTTTATGAATAAAACATTCCTTAGAGCGCACTCTTTTTTATGAGTTATACAATTGAAGTTAGCTCCACCTTTAGCATAACTATTGCGCAATGTTGCAAAATTAGGACAACCTTTGCCTTCAACATTTATCAAAAAGCAGTCAGAACACAAATCTTTAATCCATTTTTGCTATTCAACACCTTTCATTATTATGGTTTGGTCCTTTAAAATTGGAATAATTAATCTCTTAAATTCTCTGAAATCTATATTGCCTTGACTCCAGTATATTCCTCTGTTGCGTTCAATCCAATTGACTGCTCTTTTTTCTTCGGCAGATAATTTTAGATACGAATATGGAGGTTTTATTAAAAAGACTTGCGTAAACTCTTTTGTGGCTAACGCAAATTCCTTAATAATAAAATTATTTTTGCAGTCTTTGAATCCTTGAACATCAACAAAAAGTATCGAACTCTTATCAGCACTCATTGTTTCGTTGTATTCCACTGTTTAACATAAAGTTGAAGTTTGTTCTTTCAAATACCTTTTGATTGCACTTTATTTAGTTAAGATATTTTCTTCACAATATTGCTCAGAGGTTTGTACTCAAAAATGCAGTCATTTAAAATCAAGCAATATGCTGCTGTCTGATCCGGGATTTCTTGGTCTGTTTCAATCTCCACTCTGACATCGATTGATCCCTTTATCATTTCTTGTTGGTGAGAACAATCAATAACAAATAATGGGGCAACGTCTCTGAATTCCTTCAAGCTCATCAACGGCTCTGGTCGCCGTCCATGATAAGACTGTTGGAATCTTGCATATTGTTCGTATAATAAATTAAATTTATCCTCTGAGAAACTGACATTCAATCCTTCATAAGGGTAATACGATGAATTTAAATATACTTTTACATCTCGTACATTGCAGTGATCGAACTCTGCCATTGACATTTCCGCATTGTGTTTGCGATTGGTTTGCAAGGCTATAATAACGAATCTTGGTTTCTCTATCTGTGACGAAGTTTTGATAGACCAAGTGTGTTTACGTGTCTTCGGTAATAATGGATATTCATACAAATCCCAATTTCGAAATGCTAGTGTAATAGGCCTGTCCTTTTCTAGATGTTTCAACAAATTGATTCTTTCACGATCTGATACTTTAACGTGCGGAACTCGCCAAACAACTTTGCTAATAGTTATATCTTCGACCACCTCTCCGACATTTAATTTCAAAGCATTGAGATTCGTATTGCTTCTTAATAGCACCAATTCATGTTTGGAGTTAATTATAACTTTTTCATAATCTTCTGCAAAACCTAAAATTTTCTTCAACGGCACAGAAGCCGAAAAAATTCCTCCGTTAAGATTGTTTGTACCAGAAGTTGACCATCCCCATACACGTGAGCATTTAGATTCATTATCATTTAACGAGAGGTACGATTTTATTGTTGTAGTTATGCCAGCATTTTTTATTTTGTCTATTTCTATTCCGTTTAACTCATATCGAATATCTTGAAATAAATATAGTATTGGATTGTTGATAAAATACACATTTGATATTTTTTCTTTACTCGAACTATTATAAACATTGGCTTTACCCTCAATATACAAAGTGCTGAGTGAGGGTAACAGACATAGATCTTGTTGATTAATAGGTATTCTTATTTCATCATTCTTGTTGAAACTTGTTACGTACGGTTTATAAGAATGATATTCGAAACTTTCAATACTATTATCGTATGATGTTGATTGAGATATATTTAAAATATTCATTTTAACAAGCCAATCAACTTCAAAAATTCCTTATTGTTTTTGGTGAGCTTCTTTTTTATGTGAAGCGGTGTGCTTTTATGAGGTGATCTTCTAGTACTAACTTGAATGCAAGCTGTGTCATGATTTTTATTGAAATTTATCATTTTTACGAAAATGTAGATACAGTTGTACTTCTTCGTCTCGTAAATTGATTTGTTTATTCTCGGCGTCTAATAATTGTATAGTTATTGCACTTATAGAACTTTTATTTACAGGAAAATATATTAGATTTTTCGGCACTTCAATGATCCGATAACCAGGTGGTACGTTAGGAACAAACTCGTGAATAATATGACTTGCAGATCCGTTCACGAATGACCCACTAACTACGTCGCATTCGATGCGCACAATGGTTGTTGGCAATATACTGACAGGATACAGAGATTCGGTCCTTTTTAATGCCTTTATTGTTTCTCCACCAAAACCTAAAATCCTTCCAAGTGAGTCACTTTTGTTGAAATGAACATCTTTAGTACAAAAAATTGTAGTTTTTAAAGTATTATTATTACAAGTTAATTTTAACATTGCATTTCTAATGTATGTCTTTAAATAATCACAGATATCTTGAAGTTCATAAGCTCCTTCAGGTATTTCGATTACTTCGTTATCGTCATAGTAGAATTTATTATTTCTTTTATCTATGTTGGGTATAGAATTAAATGTTGAAAAATACAACAATCCACACTCATAGTATCCACTTAATTCCAAAGTAGGTGAGTAGTTTGTTATCAGAGAGGATCCTTTTCCAGTTATAGACACAGTGAAAGACATTTTACTACTGATAAAGAATTTTATTTCAAGCTTTATATAAATGTGTTTTCCAATACTCCTTTAAAAATTTTATACAAAGGTGGCCGCAATTAACAGAGTCAAATGTTTGATATTGCTCATAGTTATAATTTAAAGAAACATTTCTTAAGTAATCAAGTAGTTCTAACGGAGGTTTCAGATTACCAAAACTATCAAAATATTCAGCATACTTATTTTCTTTCACGTAGGCTACCCAATGTGTTCCAATGTTATTTGAAGTATCTAAATTTATAATACCGCATTCTATCTTCCTAGGTTTTGAGGGCAACGTATCCCTCATGAAAACACCACGAAAAAATGGAATATCACTAGCATGTTCTAATATATCCCAATTAGTTAATGCCCGCCTAGGTAGCCGCTTTATTAGTTTTTTGAGGGTTTCAAATATAGACCTGCACCCTTTTTATAAGGTCTAATATATAATCCTTTTCCGAGAGCAACCGCCTCCATCATCTTATTATGTCGTTCCGATTCTTGAAGAGCTTTTTGAGCTGCTTTTGAATCATTAACCGCTTTTGCTATGCCAGCTGCTCCACCAGCCAGTGAACCTAAAGCTGATAATCCCGCGAAAATAGGAATTAACGGTAACAGTCCTCCACATTTTGGAATAGGAATACAACGAGGTAAACTCATTTTATTTTTATTTCTAAATAGTTTTTTTGCAGCGGCGACCGCATATTTAATAGTAGAATTTGTGTCTTTAGATTTTATTTTTTTTAATTTAGATTTGAGTTTTTTCACAGCCGTCATAAACGACCGAGCACCTGCACCAGCTCTTAATTTGGCCTTCATAGCATTTTTTACTATCCATGAAGCAATTTTTTCTTTCTTTCCAGCGTCTTTTGATTTCAATCTTCTTTGAGCCATATTTAATAGATCTAGATCAGCTTTGTGCCTTACGTTAGCGTCGTTGTTTATGTAAGCAATATCGTGGTGCATACAAGCGTTATCCAATTTATTAATTCCTCGCTGACCCTTAAGTAATCGTTTCTGAAGCTTTGTGCCGGGTCCGCAATATTGGTAGCCCGGTAAATGTAACTCAAACGGAATCTTATTTATTAAGCTGTTTATGATACCACTTCCTTTCTTCATTGATAAACAAAAAGTGAATCAATAAAGATATCTTGAGCTATTTTATATCATAAAACCAATTTATTCTTATCAACCCAACTATTTTCGCTATTACTTAATCCTAACCATTTTACAAACAATTTGTTTCCTTTTCTTTTTATAACCTTTTCAATGAGGTATAGGTCTGGAAACTTAGTTTTTTGTAACTCGTATGCATAAAATGAGCCGAGGATTCTTTGACTGCGTCTGTCCTCTATTTGATAAGTTGTTGGGTTAGTGTGATTAACTTTTACTATACGAAATATTTCGGTGGACCAGTTTGGCGTATAGCCTTTGTAAAAATCTGCTTTATATCTACTTATGCGAACATAATCACCAACACGAAATGTATATCCCCGACTTGTTTTATTCTTTTGAGAATTCATAATATAACCTTTGACTATAAGCTCATTTACTTTGTTAACTTCCACAGGCTTAAATTTTGTTATTCTATGCAAAGTGTTATTGTAGTGTTCTACAACGTCCTTTAAAATATTTTTATACCATTGGTAATTTCCGTTCAAACTAAATAGTTTGTAAAGGTGAGATTTAATTGTTCTTATAACTCTTTCTACTATAGATGCTTTTTTAATAGAATATGTTGAATAATGATTAATATTATACTTTTTCATTAATTGTTTAAAATTATCATTGTAGAATTCTGTGCCTAAATCAGTTTGTAAATTTTTAGGTTTTCGTAATGATGTAGTTAAAATACTTTGCATTGCATCTGTAACATAATTTTTCGCTTTTGATTTTAAAGGTCTGATCCATACATATTTTGATAAAGTGTCAATTACGATAAGAATATATTTATACCCTTTATTAAACTGTGAATATTTTTGCAAATCTATGAGGTCGGCTTGCCATAAATCATCTATTCCTTTTATGATCGTACATCGCCGGGAAAAATTCCTTCTTGCTGCTTTGTGAAGCTCATTCACTATGTCTTGTTTGCTCATTATTATCTGGTTTCTCTTGAAGCATGTGATCAATTTCTGTCCTTGTGTAAAACAAGGTGGCTAGCTTATTAAGTATTGAACTTTCAAAATCATTTAAACGAATATTTACATCACTTAAAATATTAGTTCTTAGTTCGTGTGTCTTTTCATCCACGTAAGCTTTATTGGCGGCTTCGTCATCATTGCCTGGCGATATAAGCCCTTTTAATCTTGATGATTTTAAATCATATTCACCTGTTTCTGACTTCACTAATGTATCGTTGAGATTTCCAATATATTCCTCTAATCGTAAACGTTTATGAACGTGATGACCAAATTTATCTACATTCATTTCCGTATCTATGCGGTGTTTGCTGTATAACTACTGATCAGTTTTTTAAAATTAGGTTCCTTATATTTGGTGTTTTTAATGATGCCTGCTTCGTACAGCTCTTCTATAATCGCAATAATTTCATTATCTAAGCCGGTATTGCCAGCATCACGAGATGCAAACAGTAATTTCAATCGATCTACTAATTCATTTGGATCATCCCAATAAACGTAATCTATATCTTTCTTTACACTTTTTAAAAGATTTATTCCTTTTCCTACCGTAAGACTTTCTGTGCTGTCATACTTATTTCTAGAGAACTTAAACAGTGGTTTAATAATATGCATGTACTTAAACCCTTTGTTACTATTAATTGGCTTGCGTGGATCACAATTACGCCTATGTGCATTCGTTTCTATTAGAAGCTCTTTATAATTTTGCAAATCTTCATCTGTGATAACATCCAAATTTGGTGTCTTTTCAAATAGTAATTCTTTTAATCCAAGAGTTTTGTTTAAACTTCGATTTCCAATTTTTATAATTTTTCCGTCGTCGAAAACACGTGTTTGGCCGAGCATAAGTTTTCCTCGTTCATTTTTTATTCCAAAAGGGATATTTGCGTCGGGTGAAGCACACCACGATAAACTATTAAGTGAAACATTTGGTGATGATTGAAAGGACTTAAAGGAAGCATCACTCATATTATTGTTGTCAGAAGGTGATACGACAAGGGTTTTTTCGGAATTAAATTTTTTATAGAACTGTTGTTCCTCTTCTTCATTAAAATCGTCATCAGAAAAATTTGTTGCCTCGCTGTCATTATGTTTATTTTTTTTTATTGTATAATGTTCAAACTCATCCTCATCTTCATGAGAAATTTCATTGTTCTTAATGGCTATTTGTTTCAGTGGATCGGTTATAGGTTTGAATATGGATTCCAGAGTGGCATCATTTGTATTTTTCATATCCTTTATCATTTCAACCTTTCTTTTTACAGCAGCTGCAGCTTTTACAATTTGTTTTTTAAGTTGCTTTTCCATTTTGACAAGGATTCCGTTCAATGCAAAATCCAGAGTAATAGTGATTGTGTATTGATGAAACAATAACTTATGTATATTAATCTACTACTACAAAAGTATCGAATGCCATCCTATAACATCCTTTATTTCTTTCGCAGTCTTTATTGATCACAACATAATTAAATGGTTTATTCCAAATAGTTGAGCACATTTCACGGAACTGAGACCACGACATATCTGAACCTACATGCTCATCGTAAACGTGTTTTAAATTTACATCGTCTTGTTTAAATAAAATAATGAGGTTAGAATTGTCCCTTATAAGTTGTTTAGGTACTTTACTGTATGTTTGGTTAATGTAAAAACAATCAATATTCTTATGTCGACCCATAGCAAAATAATCCCGAATGCTATTTTGGTTTTCACAAGCTACGTCGTCGAATATTATAATGGAGTTTGGCAAAGCTTCGTGTGGGCTTATGATATCATTATTATGGTTATATTTACTATAAGATATGTCTGCAACTAAATCTAATACTTTTTCTAAGAACACATATTTTGGTTGGTATAATGATTTAGAATATACATATAAGTTACGAAAACGTGCACCATTCTCATGTAATAACAAACCTATTACTAAGTTTGTCTTGCCGCAATTTGATGGTCCACAAACAATACATCGTATAGTGCTCGGCAATAAGTTGCCATGTCGCTTTGCTTCACATAATGATGCAGGACAGATATTATAATCTAATTTTAACGTTTCCTTTTGTTTGAGGAACTTCATAGCAACTTGTCCGTTTTGATTCGTGGCTTTTAACAAAATGGATATAACACTTTGCGTTCGTAATAATAAGAGAACTAGCAGTATATTTACTTGTAAGTGCACTCACTCCACCATATAGACTAAGCATTCGACGGCGGTAACAATAGCAAGGAGTAGAAGAATTTGGATACTGTTACCACTCATTATATTAAGTTATTGGACGTGTCTAGAACACACAATGTTAAAGCATCGAGAAGAATGGAGAGAGAAGAAAGAGCTCTCACCCCTCTCGAATCGTGCAATAAAAAATGATATGAGTAAGGAATCGATGCTTAAAAATAAACATTGTTTAATTACTTGCATCCCTACTTTAACAAAGTAATACACTGCGTTCTTTAATAAATAAAACTATATTTTTAATTTTATTACCATTATTTTAAACTATGTATTTGAATTCTAATAAATTTTATCTTAGATTTATTTATAGAGGTAATTCTGAATGAATGTTTTTCAAAATATTTGATTACATTATAGAGGTGTTAAAATAAAAACAAATATTTTCATACAAGTCTTTTTATTTTTAAATAATATTTATTGAAAACAATACAAGACTTAAACTAACATAACTATTTAAAATAACATAAGTCTTAGTTAGTAAAATTTATAAGCATTACTATAATTTTTCAGAAGAATAATGTTGTTGAAATAATGTATCTCCGTGAGTGTACACGTAACTAAAGATAGTAGGACGCATCTAGCACATTAGAGAATTTTAATATACATCTACAAATGTTTTAGGTCAGCAATAGTTATTTAAAAACTATAACTGTAACCACATATTTTCTTAGAGATATTAGTTATAATATTTTCTGCTTGATCCATTATTGGATCAATATGCTCGGTTACCACATATTGTGTTTTTATTAATGGATCATTGCTGGTTGATTCCAGATCTAATATTTCTAATTTAATTAATCGCCGCCCTTTAGTAGGTATTGTTTTAATTAAATAAGAAGGTTCGTTCCCCTTCGTATTCTGCAGTAACTTGCTTCTCCTCTTCATGGACTTCTTTTTATTAAAAAGACTTTTAACCACCTTGGCATGCAGCGGTGAATCTTTAGCATTCCAATGTGGAAATTCTTCAGAGAAGCCCTCCAACATATCTTGCGCATTTTGCTCAAAGCAAGGAGGATAATCTTCTGTTGCCTCCTTGCTTATGAGTAGCGACTGCGAGATTTCTTGGGTATTCTGAAATTTAATTTATTATGCAACAAAAATAATTTCACATCGAAGAAATGATTGATATAGTGGCGGAGGTAGAAGAGTATCTAGGATCCACAAGGAGGCTGACTATCTTATACGGAACCGATAGAATATGAGAATCACGATAACAGCATCACAACCATAAGGTTTTAACAACAACATTATCTTCCAACTAAATCAAATATACAAATAAACATTAACTAGTGATCTAACCACTACACAAGAAAAGAGTTTGAAGAAAAATAATTTATACGACTTACCATGATGTATTTGGGTGACCGTAGTTGTCACTTGATTAATTATGTGTGAAACAAATTTTAAAAACATTCGACTTTAATAGCTATTTATAGTGTAAATATAATGCTGACATAACAACAAAGCATTCGCACGGAATCGCAATTGGACAAATTACTAATGAACTATAAGTTGGAATACCTAAATCAGCAATAACATGTCCCAACCAGTTTCGAATTGTTCATTGCGTGTGCTATTTTATTAATAGTTTTATATTTTATGGATTATGAAAAAAAAAAAAACATGGTAGCTGGTTTATAACGTTATATATTTTCATCGTTACAATACAACATTAAGTATTTGATTAAAACTAGGTAATTAATTTACCTATTTACCATTAAAAACAATGTATAATACTATTAAACAAATAACTGATGGATAACAATATTAAAATTAAATAACTTTACAATATAAAGTGCCGTGTCGGTACATACTATACAATTTCATGTATTTTTTTATTCTATTAACTTATTCATTACTTAAGCCATATAATAAATAAATAAATAAATAGATGATGGGGTAACATATTTCTCAACTTACAATTTGATTCATGATTACCATTAAAATAATAATAAACTATACAATACGGTGCTTCTAAAGAAAAACTAATGATATTAAACTAAACTATCCCAGTGACCCCATGATAAAGTAGAAATTTTGTTTTTTAATATGATACGTTTATCGTCATTACCTGACAAAGCTATTTTGTTCTGTTCTTGAGTAAATATTTCGTGCTTAAGAGATTTAAATATGATATTTTTTTTCTTCAAAAATGTATTTTCATTTAATACCTTGTAATAATCTTTATATTGTACATCTTTTAATACTTGCTTCTGTATGCCTTTTGCTTTTTTTAATTCATCTTCTGCCGTTTTAATACAGTATAACTTGGACCTTAATCCTACAAACTTCGAAATCAAACTTCCTCCTAGCTCATCTTTAAAGAGACCTGGCACCTTTTTGTTCCAACTAGGAATGTCGTATACGTTATTTACAGAATAATTACTAGTGTCGAAATAGGGAAGAAAATTTGATTTTAAATCAGCATAAAAATCTTTACTTTCTATTGAATACAAAAAACTATCAGTATCCGTATAACAAAGTTTTAACTTTTCCTTATAAAAAGGCTTCATAATAGAATAATGAAAATCAAACATGTGACTCTTAGATATTTCCAAAACGGAAAAACCAATGTATATAGGTTTATCCAAAGTGATTGTTTCAGGCTTCATTTGAATGGCTACCAAGTTTTCAGTGAAAATTGTAACACTGTGAAAATTTGGTCGAGCTGTCATTTGCTCTGCACAGAAACTTTTCTTTGTTTTGTTACTATCATCATTCCACTTATTGACTAATTTCACATTAACCCTCTTTTCTGTGTCTTCTAACGTCTTGCCAAATATACTGTTGTTAAGAAGTTTGAAGAAATCTTGTTCAAATGTAGATTTAGCTTTTTTTCGTAATTCAGTATTCATGTCAATATACTGCTTTAAATAAGGACTCTGATTAAATTGAATAACTCTATGTATTTTTTTTAACAACAAACCATGTTTTATACATGTTTGCAGATGAGCAAAATGTATGACATAGAAATATTTATCGTATAAATTTGGAATCAATTTTGAAGTTTTAGAACCTGGCGGAGTAAATTTTTGAGCACAGAATGGAAAATCGTTATGATCATTATGCAAATGTTCGGGGTATTCTAAATCTACTTCTAGTATATAACCAGTGTCTCCGTTAGTTGGCACATTTATAAAATCTATTCCAGCGATTTCCAAGTCATTCAATAACTTAAAATTGGAATGAGGCAAATAAGCACACATTGCATATCCATAGAGATTATTACAATCGATATAAATTAGAAAGTTATTACTTTTTCTTGGATCGTAAGTTTTTAAATACTTGTTATTGGCTTTTGAATACCTTGTCGAACATAAACATATTCCACCGCGAATACCTTTTTGAATCATTCTTATTATTTCCAGGTCGTGTATTAATTCTAATTTAACATCTGTTTTTAATAGCATGGCATCAAAACTGAGACTCGGTGCTGTAACATAAAAGGCTGGATCTAATTTATAATTCATCTTACATGTCTGGCGAAAACTTTCAAAAACGTCAGCTAATAAAAGAACATCTGACTTAAGATACAAGTCTGTGTATTCACCGAGATTCGATAATTGAAACGTTTGCCAGACTTTTTTTGCATGATCATAATCTACTTTAGATATATTACTATTGCGTAATTTGCTGAAAAAGAACTCCTGAGGCGGAAGTACTTTTTCTTCGTATGAACTCCAAGTAGTCATGTATTCATATGGATACACCCCTTTTCGTTTTATTAAAGCAAAATGCTCACGAGAAGGGAAATAACGCCGCAGATGTTTAAAGTCGTCATTTTTTAAGTTTGCGACAAGTTTCTCTAGACTTGTGCCTAAAAATTTAAAAGAATCAACAAATCGAACAGGTATGATATCTTTATCATTAATTTGAAAAAATTTTGTAAAAGATATGTAGTTTTCCTTATTTTTTGCTATTACTTGTATTTTTCCTGATAGTTTTCCCAACTGTCGTATAAAAAGATGACTGTCATAACCCGCTAAATTATGAAAAAATATAGGAACAAACTTAGGCAAACAATATCTAATATTGCAATAAGAATGAGCTGCACCACGATACCGTCCTGTAAGATGGCAATGATCTTTAACTTTATCGTCAAACAATATTTTATCACAAAGAAAACAATTTGTAGCCCGAGCAAAGTTCGCTTTGTCTTCATTTGTTAAACAAATAGCCACTGGCGACTGCAAAACGTTATAAATATCGGTTATATCCAATAATAGACTTTCTAAAAACTTTTCTACACAGGCTGGACCTCGATAAGATACATATTTATTACGCGACTTATCATAAGAACACACAACGTAATAAGCAAATGCTGATGGTACGTGTTTTTGCAATATCTTTGTACAGCCTGGTCCAGAATCGAGTTCAGTTGGTTTTAATAATGATTCAAAATCTGCGTATAAGACGAAGGGCATGTCATGCATTCGCTCGTAATGATTAAATTGAATTCGTGTTCCATCACCGGGTAATATTGTCGATACACCACCACAAACATGAGCTTTCAGTTTATCATTACTATCAAAGAATATCATACAATCCTCGCATAAATATATTTTAGAATGATGTTTAGTTAATTGAAGACGAAGTAATTTAGATAAATCTTTAATAAGACAGTAATGGGTGCGTTTTCTGTTTTCCAGGAAAAGCATATTAATGTGATGATCTTTGCGAATCTCGCTTTTGTATAAAGGTCCAACAATGTTACCATTCTTTTGAATGCCGTAAATATTAATACTTATGCGAGGATTATTCTTTTCAAAAACTTTGATGTCCGCAAACCCAACTGGAAAAATCATATTTTTGATATTGAGTACATTTTTAAAGTGTGGGTAAGCTGACGTTCGATGTGCGTTTCTGTTTATAGGAAATAGTGCTGCCATGACACACCATAAAAAACAATAATTATCAGAATTTTGAATGTTGATACATGCTCGTTTACATTTTATGGACTTTGGTAATTCTATAAAACTGGAGCCTCTTAACGGGTTATATTTGTTTATATTTACTTCTAGATATAGGCTTTGTAAATAGGCCCACCCACTATCTCTTTCTTCAAATTCTTCAATTTTTTTACAAATTAAGTGAATAATTTTTGAAAATATATCTTCAAAATTGAAGTTTTGATGCAAGATGAAGTTTTCCGTTGCAAATGACTTGATTGAAATCGAATCATACTTACTAAGCAGAAAGAATTCACAGAAAAGTTCAAAATTAGCTTTAACATTAGTGTGAGCTTGAATTTTCGCTATGAGCAATAGGCGTACGCGAGAGCGCAAGTGCCATAAAAACTCGGCGGGCGGGCGAACACGCGCACTATCATGACCCTCATCTTGATATCGAACACGGTACGATGCTATACGATTACGAAAAGCGCTATGAACTTTTTCAACCCCCTCACTATCAACGACCGAACTGTTGTTCTTATGTAAAATACTTTTCAAATGTGCAGAGAAAACTTTGTTATTTACGGATACGTCACAAACTGAACAGAAAGTAGACCTCGACATTATGATTTGGACAGTACAAATTCTCAAAGTTAAAGTAATAAAGGCTTATGTATGTAAGTACCTAATCTTTGAGTTTGCTAACGATAAACAATAAGTAAACCAGCTAAAACATAATTTACGCAGAGAGAAACAAAAGAGAACCTATTTTTTAACTTTATCTTTATAAAATATCCCCTCTGTGGTAAACTTTGCCTTAGCTAATTTTACAAATTTTTTTAATGCGTAAAATTCTGGAGATTCTGCTTCGCCTTGCAAGCGTACCCAAACGATAGCGCGCTCGCACCGGTCAAGGCCGCTGAGATTAGATACCTCCTTCTGGTTGTAGAGGCGTAGCTCCACTAGCAAGTCGCCGTCGAGCTGTGCAGTCCGACGCGTTACACCACCAGGTACTCGGCGTGTCAGGATACTGGTGGTCTTGTTTGGCAGGTTTGGCGGCCGCGAAACCTCGCTGTCCGACTCTGAGTCGAACAACCACTCAGAAGTATTGGACGACGATGTATTCTTCACTTCTGCACTCTTCGCCTTCGATAGGCACTTTATCGCCTTGCTTCTCTTCTTTGGACTAGGGAGATAGAAAAAGGATACACGATTATTGTACACATTAAACACTTGAAATTTAGATATATGTAAATATAGCAATAAAAGTACCTGATGTCTTCGTCGTCGGTATCAAAGAAAAGGTCAGATTCACAGCTCTTCTTGGCTGACCTTTTGTTTTGCTTGCTATCCGACCTGAAAATAGTAAATGTCATATTAGTATTAAGAGTGGTTACAAGAAAACGAGTTGAAGATTCACATCTTCAATTCATAAGATAAAAAAAATATCATCATCATCAGTCAATCAGCATGCCACTGCTGGGCTTGATGGTCCCTCGTGAAGACAGCACTTGGAGAGGTCACGTCATATACAGCCTGGTCCAACGGCTCAATTTGTTGAAGCATGAAGATGATCAACCACTTATAGACAATTAAAGAATAGATATAAAGTATAGCAATAAAGTATAAAAACTTACGAACATTTTTCAGCTGTCTTGGTCTTGAGATTTTTTGATGAGGAGGTACTGAAGCACTGTTAGTGGTCAGAGATAGCACTGGAGTGTACTGTGACTACAGTTTTTCCGGATTTTATATAAGAAAAGTGCAATGCAAGTAATAATTTTACTGAGGTTCTCAACCTATACCTTATCTTTATAATCATTTTTATTTAACATGACTAATCTAAAAAAGAATGCTCAATAATTTTTATATTGTTAAATAAGTAAGTAATATTATAAAATATTATATATATAATCATAAAATTATTAATTTCCGTCCAAATCATATCCACACGAAATATTTATAAGAAAACAAATATGCATTCACGGATATGATGTCTATACGTTATCGAGAATCCTAATGCATTCACTTCCACTTCCATGGTCAGTGTTCGTTTTTCAAACACATAGAGAACTGACACTTTATTTAGAGAAAATATTTTTTTTTTCGTGATTTTTTTATCACACCGCGCGTTTTAGGCAAAGGAGACGCGAAGCGCTCTGGGTACTATGGTACCCGGGACGTGTGAGTGGAGCAGTTCTCAGGTCTGCAACAAAATTTTTGATCCGCAGTTGCGTATGATCCAAAAACGGTCCGATCATCGGCTGAACTTCGTCAGCTATATAAAAAAAAAGTACTTACGTAGCAAGAAAGAAACAAAACGACGAACTGACGCAATTACGTGTATTGGATTTTTATTTTCGAGGTAGTAGTAGATCGTTATTCAGCATCACAACATCTAAGAGAAGATTATAGTTTGGTAGTTTACTTTCAAAAAGTCGGTTCCATACTCGAAATATAAAACTTAATAACGTTTTGCACCTCTGACTTTCATGATATTTAGCAAAATTTGATATTTACCCATAATTCTACCAATGTGCAATATGACGCGGAAATAATCAGCAAATTAATTGTTTGTCGTTTATTTCCACAAACTTGCAATACAATACTGTGCATATACAGCAAAATAGTTGGTAACCGTTTAATTCTGCTGATGCAGAAATCTCGTGTAAGGCTGCATGCTCCAAATTTTTTTTCATTTCGGGTTTATTATATTTATTTAAATTATACATGTACATACATATTTACAATTACTAACGAATATTATCTCCAAATTAAAAAGTCTTCTTTATAATAACGGATGCGATTTCTAATTTTCATTTTTCGATACTACTATTTAAAACAGATAAACAATAGGTATATCGTTCTATTAGGCGAACCGAATGTATTTATAGCATAACGATATTGATACGACATGAGGACAGAACCATAGAAGTTTATGAAAATTATTGTAATAATACATAGGTGGTATTCATCGGCAGCATCTCATACACGTTCCCACCGCACTACCCTATTTAATTAGGATGTTAAGACCTTAGTCAGCCAAGGTAGGTAGTTAAAATGTTCTTAATATTTTTTATATTTTCATTTTTTAAATTATTGGAATATTTATTTTCTATTTTTTATTCGTGTGATGACTGGAACACATCTTTCAGGGATTAGCCCGCCCTTTTAAATATTTTGTAAAAATCAATAATTTTATACTTTGTTTTATAATAAAGAATATATTTAATTGAAGTAATTTAATAAACAAATAAAAGTATTAACGTGTGAAAGAAGCCTTATTATTTGAGTAAGCACTCGTAACTGGATATATGAATAATGTGCAATAAATTTATTGCTGATAAATGAATTTCGTGGGAATGCTTTGAAACTGTATGGCAGGCAGAGTGTAGAACGGTACTTATCCGAGAGTTGAGTCCTGAAGCTACGAAACCTCAACCTGTTTAATTTCTGTTGTTATTGCACTGCTACCTAGTTGAATGCCTTAATATTCTGAGATAGAAAACCTTGAAAATGTGTCTAGTAAATCGCAATCAATCAAAAGTATACTGTTTACAGTCAAACAACACAACACAATAGAAACATTATGAAATGAAATGAAATAAAAAATCTTCTTTTCCATTTAACCCTATATAATGTATATTGGGCAATCTTAAACTGTTTTCATCAAATCACCGTAAACGAACGCAGTGAGATTTGCGGAGCTAGAGCGCAGCGAAGCGTAGCTCAAATCTCACTGCGTTCGTTTGCGGTGTTTTGATGAAAACTGTTTTAGAATGCCCAATATACACCTACTCAAGTAGAGTTTATATAATTGTTTAATACCTGTTGTATCACCAAAGAAACCATTTCTATATTTCATTTCTCGAAGTAACAATTCGTTCCTATTTAAATTAAGTTTTCCGTATAAATTGACAATTTTTAAAGCATGAATTAGATATTATGTATTATGTTATAAAGCAGATTGTACCACTCCAGACGGCAGTAATGGCAATTGTGTAGTAATAGATGCTTGTCCACATCTCCTTGATTTAGTCAAGAACAGAAACAGGATACCAGAAGATGTTACTTTCTTACAAAAGTCCTCTTGCGGTTTCGAAGGATCAATGCCGAAGGTAATGAAAATAATATCTTGAATATTCTGGCACACTGTATATTGACTTGTATCTTATTTAGTAAAAATATTTTATTTTTATTTTTCGAAGTACAAAATTGAAAAAAGAAATAATTTTTCATCTCAATTAGATTATTTATTATGATTTAAGGTTTGCTGCCCCTACTATTGTATGACACCAAGTGGCAATCAGGGTGTGTGCGTTCAAAAAGAATCATGTCAACAATTATGCAAGGATTGCGATGTAAAGATGTGAGTTAATCTCTTGAGATTTCAAACAACGGCATGTTTTCTGAATTTCTCAGGAATAGCAGTAAAATAAGATAATATAACTAATTAAGAAAATATTTTAAGACAAATTATTTTTAGTAATGTATGAGATGCAATTCTCAATAAATATGCATATCAATAATATTTACCCTGTTGGCTTAATTATTCTTATTAATAATTAAAATGTTTCCTGATGCAATCTACAATCAAAATAAATGTAATTTTCATATTGACTAAACTATAAAACAGACATTCCTTTATAAATATTTTATCATCAATTCGATTTGAATCCTAGTGCAGTTGATTTTGTAGAAATTGCATGTTTTATTTACAGATGCCATGGGTTCGACAAAAGCATATGCTGCAATTCAAATTCAAATCAAAGAAGTGAAATTAATTGTACTCACATCTCAGCCTACCCATATGATCCAAACGGTTATTGCTGTGGTTCAGATGGTGCGACAGAAATTAAATTTAGCATTGGTAAGTTTAACCTAGGTACCTATACGAGAAGGCTGGAAAAATATTAATAAGTCAAAATCGTGATAAAAATCTATATTTAACATGTTATCATGTTAAAAAGTAAACCTACACAAGTAGACTGATGTTCCGGCGAGGGTCGCGAGAAGTTGCTGAATGCGAGCATCGCAGGACCGATCGGTATGCACATCCTTGGAGAAAGGATAACGTCCGACTTTAAGCATCTCTCAGCCGAAAGGATATATATTGAGAAAAACCATTACAGGCACTTGTTGACATTAAAATCAAATATACCATTCTTATTAAACGCGAAAATAATGTCTATACAATTTTCAATCTTGTATACATACATACACCCTAACCATAGTTAAGTCTAACGGCCTTATTCATAAAAATATTTACAAGGTTTTAAGTTACCTACACAATATTGCTGTCAAGTCAGTTCAAAGATAGGTGACCAAAATTGTAAGATTTTCCGTGCTTTGGAAGGCACGTTTAACAGTGAATCCTGCACCTGATTTCCCGTTAGTTTATATTAAAACTATGTAGAGGAAGAGTGAGCCTGTGTTCGCGCAGACATTTTTTTTGTATGTACTAAATTGGAAATAAACATTTATTTATTATTTATTTATTTATTTATGACCAATAATATTTATCTGCTTGCAGCAGATGACTAGTCTGCTGAGATTGGCTGCCGAAATCAAAAATTAACTAAATGGAATAATTTCGCGTTATCAGATACGAAGATAGGCAGGTGCAGATTAGAATAGCTTACCTACTCTTATATTCGTTAATGATATTTTCCACATACTAATGAGGTATGTACTAATTAGTGATATTCCCTTGTCGCATGCGATTGAGGGAGGCGGTGCAGCATTGGCCGTCGAAGTTTGTACCAATTATTAACATCTTTGTCGGAAAGTTAACAACCTACTCATTTAGTTATGGACTTTCGAAAAATTAACGCCTGATACCTTTCATTATTTTCCACATACTACTTATATTGTGTTCAATCAATAGAAAATAATACTTAAAATAATATAATACTACAGTATAGCAATATCACAATTTTACAAATCTAGCCTCTGTATTAGAATCAGAATTAATAAATAAATACTATATTGATCCTTTCCAGGAGGTGATGGCCATCCTACGAAAGTGGATCAATATCCGTGGCTTTCTCTGATCGAATATGTGCAATCAGGAGAAACTAAAATACTATGCGGAGGTGTACTTATTAGTGGAAAATATGTAATGACTGCTGCTCACTGTATAACTGGACCAATCCTTGATTTAGGCCTGCCGTGAGTATTATTATATTAGTCATACCCACTGCTTGGCAAAAGTTGCAACCAAGACGAGGGTAATAGCGCCATGATCATCTCATCATCAGCACATTGACCTAGTGTATGTTGGTCAGTTATGTGCCGTGCTTCGTTCGTTGATAGAGAGAGACTTCACCGCGTGCAGATGAGGTTAAACTGAGTACCGCAAGGTGTTATTTGGAATGCTTTGTGAGTATAAAGCCTAAAGAGTATCAAAAAATTTACCAGCCTATTGTATAGTAATCACCGCAATAATGGTGATTTGCACCCGGAAAGGCCAGCCACATTTTTGTGCTATAGCCTCACCCCTTTAACACAAACAAAAGAGGTGGTCGTCTACCTTACAGATGTCCAAAGTGCCTACTTCTCAAATTGAGGCTGCTTTTTGCAGCGCTGTCCGAAATCGTTCCACCTGCCTTTCATGTCTATATTTCCATTGTATTATCTGTGGTATTACATAATTTAAAAAGATACTTTAAACGTAATGGGTTGTGCAATTATATATAGCCAAAAACATAACACTAATAAATCAAGAGAAATATGTGAAATGAGCAGTTAATAATGGACGTATACTTTGCCAACTACATGAGTGGCCATTTATAAAAATCGGAACCACAGATAATATAATACTACAGTATGGGGCTAAAATAAACAGTAATTAGTTAGTTTTAGAAGTCCTATTTTTATTAAGCAGAAGATTATTAAGAAACTGTAGATTGGTTCCCTATGTTACTCCGCATAGGTTCTGAAATTCCGATTTTATTTTTTTAAATCACAAACAAGCAATCAAACATTTAAAAAAGAAAAGTGAAACCTTTGTTTTCATATATGTATTGTTTTTATTTACACGTGTTTCTAAATTTTGTTGGTATTTCAGAAAAGCTGTACGTCTAGCTGAGTATGACACGAGCACGAACATAGATTGTCGCATGGAGAACGAATGGCAATTATATTGTACTGATAAACTTCTCACTATATCAATTGAAAGAACTATACCCCATCCACAATACAATCCAGTAAACCACAAGAATGACATAGCACTGATTAGGCTGGTTGAGATAGCTCCCTACACAGGTAAAGATTGTACTCTTCTATTCTATACATTAGGAGTGGGAGATATGAATTATATCAAAATGAAAGTTTATATTGTAGCAATATCTTAAATTGGATATGTGGATAAAATAAAACTATACAATGTGTTTGGTACATATCTTATCAAGCCTACCTACCAATGCTATAATATAATCGTATAAAACTTATGGTGTTACTAAAAATGCAAAAAATAAAAAAAAAATTTTCAAAATCCACTATACAAATTTGTATCTGTAAAAAAATGTATAAGGAATTAGAAAATTAATTTTACAATTTCGAATCTTCAACGATGCCATAATATATAAATTTTAATTAATGACTATGTTACATGGGTAGGCCTTTCCCCATAGCATAGTAGCCTGCTGCTTGAAGAAAAATGTCTCAACTGCACTCATCTTATTGAATGTTGCCTGGTCTTTCAGACTTTATTCGACCAATATGCCTGCCAACTGTCGATTACACGAAATCGCAACCAACCGTTTTCAGCCTGTATTCTGCAGGTTGGGGAGCCAACAATTCATCGGTTCTAAGAAGCACCGAAAAAGTTCACGTTAATCCAGAATTTGTGAAGTTGGAGGTGATAATTCCGACAATATCTATTTTCTTTTTTTATGTATGTTCACGGATTACTCTACTATTTGTGGATCGATTTTCAAATTTCTGTTTGTAATCGAAAGAGTACACTCCTGAGTTGTCACCATGTCATGATCTGATGATGGAATACCGGGAAAATGAAGGGATACCCTTAATTTTATAGGCACGTCCAACGTGTTTTATATCTTTTCTCTTATGATATTCAGGTATTTGCGTCTGGTAGTCATCATTTCATGTTACCGAGCTGATTGTGGAAGGTTTCTGGTAGAGTTCGGGAATTATTCTTTCAAAGCTGTTTAGAGAGAAAGATTTTTATTTTAAGTTATTCTGGTGCTTGACTTGCTCAAATTTTAATTCGCATATATTAACTTAACGCAAAAGAATGGTTTTTAAAAAAAAAAAAATTCAAACGCTTATAAAGAAAAACGTTGATAAGAAATGAAACAAAAACTTATTTTCATAAATGTGTAACATTTTAATATATTCTTTATTTTCATATTCACAGGAATGCCAGAAGTCAATAAGGTCAATTAACAACATTACACTAGGAAATACTCAAATTTGCGCTAAAGGGGAAAGAGAAAACGACTGGTGTAAGGGTGATTCTGGGGGACCCTTAATGTATAAGACACTTTATACTTTCCAAGTAATAGGACTCCTTAGCTTCGGACCTGAAGGTTGTGGCACCAGCACGCCCGCAGTTTATACTAATATATATTTATATAATGATTGGATATACAGTGTTGTTAGGCCATAATTTTTTAAGGTACATAAATAACATAAATGACAATGAATAAAAAATGCAATGTTTATTTTTGAATGTTATTTTTAAAGCTACAACTAGTTACCCTCTAAAGACCGTGCATGACGGGCAAGTTAACGACGAATTTTTATCACGATTTTTTTTATACAACAAAGTTGGCAAGCAAGCAGCTTGTGCACCTGATGGTATATGGCCACAGTCGCTAATATATGTGCTTGCTAATCTAAACTACAAGCCCCACAAGGACGCAAATGTACTTTACTAGCTTGTGACATACGGTGTCAGATCACAGTAGCCAGTAATTTCACTGCGTAAACCGGAACCGTTCCGACATACCAGCAATGCAAGCACCGCTGCTTGGCAGCAGAAATAGGTAAGATACGTATAGAGGTAGTCCACCACTCGTTTCCGTGTCTATCAAGTTATTTACATTATTTTGAAAATGATCTCTATCGTGGTGTTAGCACACGGAATGGTCTTCCTCGTAGTAACTATAGCCACTAGGAATGATTCATAGTTGACTGGTAGTGAATGCCACATGGCATTAAGTCAGCCAATTGTACATTATACTTTTTATTCAATAAATATGGAACAAATAAAACTTTAGATAAAACAAGGATTTTTTTTAGCTTATTACGTAGCACGAAATTTTTTGTTCCTCAATAGCACGCGACAAAGGAATATCACTAATTAGTATCCTTTAGTACCACACCAACATGCAAATACTTAGATTCGACGCGTTTCGCCCACAGAACACATTTTCGCCACTCCACGTTGCATCTCCAGTGATATTCCATGCCCCCTAGCACGTGCACCAAAACACGATATGATAAAGCGGTTTATCGCCGTGAACTGTCGAAATACAATAGGTTTCTATCGTATTTTGACAGTTCACCGCGATAAATTGCTTTATCATATCGTGTTTTGGTGGACGTGCTACGGGGGCAGGTAGTGATATATTCCTTTGTCGCATGCGATTGAGGGAGGGCGGGCGGTGCACCATCCATTGGCATGAGTACGTAGCTCAAACAAGGTACAGTAAGCGCCGCGTCAAGTTTGTTTGACCTTTTGACCACTCTTATGCCGCTCGTAATAGGAGCAGTTTTCGTAGTGCAAATGTAAAGCTTAACGTAGCGCCAATGACTGACATCTGTAAGGAAGTTTTTCTATATACGTACTCATTAACAATTATTAGTAATGGTTTTCAGAAACGTAACCCCTTACACCATTAATTATGCTTACTACTAAATAGTTTCTTGTGAAACATCACTAGGTCTAGATCCATAGACAATTTCGCTTTAAATCTTGGCAGCTTGCCAGTATTAAACAATAAACGCGTGAAATTAAAAAAAAAATTGGGAAGGCAATACTGACTATAGTAGGAAGAAATTGAGTTGATACATTTTTAAATTAAATACTAATGTTTATTTTCAATGAACTTCCAACAATGAACCTTTTATAAAAAAATCGCGTTATTTGGATTTAATGAAAATTAAAATTACGTAATTTCTATCTTATTTCGACAGAAATTAAGAAAAAATATTATGAAATGTTGATGACTAAGACATAAGTCAATACATACAGTAAGCTCGCATTCAAACTTTACACTTACACTACGAAAACCGCCGCTATTACGAGTGGCATAAGAACGGTCCAAAGGTCAAACAACTTGACAAGGAGCTTACTGTATATGAAGTTATTAAGTATCAAAATACATTAAAAACATATTTTATTTACCTATTCACTGTAATAAAAATCAATTCCCAAATATTCAACACCCATATCTCATTCATCTGAGCTGCTTGATTCATCATCATTGACGCTTATTATATTTTGCACCATTTCTTCCGTGGTCCTACCTATTCCTGCTCTTGTACCGATTTTTGATGTGAAGTAAATGCTTTGTATTTTTATGAACAGCTTTTTTTATAATTTCTTTTAGTTCTTCCGCTGCTGTCACAGATCTTAGCAGCGATTAGACTTCACGATCCATCGGGTGTTAGGGCGTCGCATCGGGAGCTAGGGCAGTTAGAGCGTTCTGATCACACTGCACTAGATCGCCTCCCTAACTCAGTAGGCAACCGAACGTGGTGTTGGAAGGATGGCTCCTGCACTCCCCACATATGAAAAAAATGGTATCGCCCTTGTCGCAACTGCGGGTGTAAATGTGAAAAAATAAAATAAAAAGAGAATCACTGTGTGCTTTTATAAAACTACGATGCAAGTGACACTTTTTTTTGTATGGTAGGCATTTAACTGAAAATTATTCGATTAAAAATCGCTTTTTTATTCTTAACATAACTCTTTTTCTTCTGAAAACAAAATTATAAATAAAAAACAAGTAATTCATAAAAAATAATAATAAAATAACAAATTATTAAAATAAACAAAAAAACATGAAAAAAATAACAAATTTATGAAAAAATAACGCTCTACACCAGGATCCCTGCCATACAGATTTAAAGTCGAAGATGCATAGACCAATCCTGACCTATATGAGTCTCATGTTTTTGTGTAATGCGATAGATAGATAAAAAATTTGAGGCGATGTAAATAAATAAAAAAATAATTAAAATAAAATTAAACTATGCAATATGAACATTTTATATTCATTAGAGCCAGAAGATTTCAAAAATTGTTTACTAATAAATTCTGCACAATTTGAACATATTTTAAATTAAGTGACAGTATAATAATAATTATATTCAGAAACATGACACATTATTTAGAGAAAGTGTAGGTGCTAAACAACGATTAGCAGTGACGCTAAAATTTTTAGCGACGAGAAATAAATTTGGTATAGCTTTATACATGTCCAGAACATTCATTAAACCAGATTTTTCTTTTTTGGACGACATTTTCTTGGCTCGCGAGGCCAATTTCGCTTCCGATACACAGCAACAATCCGCTCACATCGAGCGCTGTGCGGCGACTGAGCGCAAAGAGCATGTAACACTATGACTGAGCGCCCTAACAGCGATTACATCTTCCGACTTACGCCCTAACTAGGGAGTTAGGGCGATCGGGCAACCACGATCGCACGATATCGGGACCCTAACTCCCTAACAGCGATTAGACCACACTTAGGGCGCTCAGTCGCCGCACAGCGCTCGATGTGAGCGGATTGTTGCTGTGTATCGGAAGCGAAATTGGCCTCGCGAGCCAAGAAAATGTCGTCCAAAAAAGAAAAATCTGGTTTAATGAATGTTCTGGACATGTATAAAGCTATACCAAATTTATTTCTCGTCGCTAAAAATTTTAGCGTCACTGCTAATCGTTGTTTAGCACCTACACTTTCTCTAAATAATGTGTCATGTTTCTGAATATAATTATTATTATACTGTCACTTAATTTAAAATATGTTCAAATTGTGCAGAATTTATTAGTAAACAATTTTTGAAATCTTCTGGCTCTAATGAATATAAAATGTTCATATTGCATAGTTTAATTTTATTTTAATTATTTTTTTATTTATTTACATCGCCTCAAATTTTTTATCTATCTATCGCATTACACAAAAACATGAGACTCATATAGGTCAGGATTGGTCTATGCATCTTCGACTTTAAATCTGTATGGCAGGGATCCTGGTGTAGAGCGTTATTTTTTCATAAATTTGTTATTTTTTTCATGTTTTTTTGTTTATTTTAATAATTTGTTATTTTATTATTATTTTTTATGAATTACTTGTTTTTTATTTATAATTTTGTTTTCAGAAGAAAAAGAGTTATGTTAAGAATAAAAAAGCGATTTTTAATCGAATAATTTTCAGTTAAATGCCTACCATACAAAAAAAAGTGTCACTTGCATCGTAGTTTTATAAAAGCACACAGTGATTCTCTTTTTATTTTATTTTTTCACATTTACACCCGCAGTTGCGACAAGGGCGATACCATTTTTTTCATATGTGGGGAGTGCAGGAGCCATCCTTCCAACACCACGTTCGGTTGCCTACTGAGTTAGGGAGGCGATCTAGTGCAGTGTGATCAGAACGCTCTAACTGCCCTAGCTCCCGATGCGACGCCCTAACACCCGATGGATCGTGAAGTCTAATCGCTGCTAAGATCTGTGACAGCAGCGGAAGAACTAAAAGAAATTATAAAAAAAGCTGTTCATAAAAATACAAAGCATTTACTTCACATCAAAAATCGGTACAAGAGCAGGAATAGGTAGGACCACGGAAGAAATGGTGCAAAATATAATAAGCGTCAATGATGATGAATCAAGCAGCTCAGATGAATGAGATATGGGTGTTGAATATTTGGGAATTGATTTTTATTTCAGTGAATAGGTAAATAAAATATGTTTTTAATGTATTTTGATACTTAATAACTTCATATACAGTAAGCTCCTTGTCAAGTTGTTTGACCTTTGGACCGTTCTTATGCCACTCGTAATAGCGGCGGTTTTCGTAGTGTAAGTGTAAAGTTTGAATGCGAGCTTACTGTATGTATTGACTTATGTCTTAGTCATCAACATTTCATAATATTTTTTCTTAATTTCTGTCGAAATAAGATAGAAATTACGTAATTTTAATTTTCATTAAATCCAAATAACGCGATTTTTTTATAAAAGGTTCATTGTTGGAAGTTCATTGAAAATAAACATTAGTATTTAATTTAAAAATGTATCAACTCAATTTCTTCCTACTATAGTCAGTATTGCCTTCCCAATTTTTTTTTTAATTTCACGCGTTTATTGTTTAATACTGGCAAGCTGCCAAGATTTAAAGCGAAATTGTCTATGGATCTAGACCTAGTGATGTTTCACAAGAAACTATTTAGTAGTAAGCATAATTAATGGTGTAAGGGGTTACTTTTCTGAAAACCATTACTAATAATTGTTAATGAGTACGTATATAGAAAAACTTCCTTACAGATGTCAGTCATTGGCGCTACGTTAAGCTTTACATTTGCACTACGAAAACTGCTCCTATTACGAGCGGCATAAGAGTGGTCAAAAGGTCAAACAAACTTGACGCGGCGCTTACTGTACCTTGTTTGAGCTACGTACTCATGCCAATGGATGGTGCACCGCCCGCCCTCCCTCAATCGCATGCGACAAAGGAATATATCACTACCTGCCCCCGTAGCACGTCCACCAAAACACGATATGATAAAGCAATTTATCGCGGTGAACTGTCAAAATACGATAGAAACCTATTGTATTTCGACAGTTCACGGCGATAAACCGCTTTATCATATCGTGTTTTGGTGCACGTGCTAGGGGGCATGGAATATCACTGGAGATGCAACGTGGAGTGGCGAAAATGTGTTCTGTGGGCGAAATACACAGCAACAATCCGCTCACATCGAGCGCTGTGCGGCGACTGAGCGCCCTAACAGCGATTACATCTCCCGACTTACGCCCTAACTAGGGAGTTAGGGCGATCGGGCAACCACGATCGCACGATATCGGGACCCTAACTCCCTAACAGCGATTAGACCACACTAGCTAGGGCCCTAACTCCCGATGGATCGTGAAGTGTAATCGGTGCTTTAAGCACCGATTAGACTTCACGATCCATCGGGGACGATTTGCAGAAAGGGCCCTAGCTAGTGTGGTCTAATCGCTGTTAGGCAGTTAGGCAGTTAGGGTCCCGATATCGTGCGATCGTGGTTGCCCGATCGCACTAACTCCCTAGTTAGGGCGTATAATAACGCATAGAAACCCAACCGACGCGCACGATTTGATGCAACTAAATGTGAGCCATAAATGGCTCACTACGCCGGCAGCTCCATACTGTTTTTATCGTAGTGTGCGTGTTTCGCGCGTAAGCGACTGCACACATCAATGTCATTTTTGCTTCACTTTAATCATCGCGCTCTTTACCGGACTATCCTTCTATGCGTTATTATTCTAAGGCTTGAAACAAACTATTGTGTCGTGTTGTGTTGTGACGCGTCAGAAGCGTATCCGTTTCATACATTTTATATGGCTAGAAACACATTAGCGCCACGACACAACACACTGTAATAATGTGTTTCTAGCCATATTAAATGTATGCAACCGATACGCTTCTGACGCGTCACAACACACCACGACACAATAGTTTGTTATACGTAACCGCACGTTTGGTTTTATTTTGTTACTGTGAAATAGTTATCGGAAATCAAAACAATTTGATTACTCAAAGGTGGTAGAGAGTCTTTGTTAATGTGTAATATAATTCAGAGATGAGATTATAAACTACGTTTTATGAATAAGTCACAGACCACAGTTCGAAATTCGGATGCAAAATTACTTTGTAAGAATTAAAAAAATAAGTTAAGTTAAGTTATATTACTTTGCGAATATTTAATGCAACACCTACTTAATTTGTAACTGAATCCCATTTCTTGGAAATTAGATACATAATTACAGAAATAGTGTATATTCAATTCAATATTTATCATTAAAAAAATCGCCTGTCACAGTGTCTGTTCTATTTAATCGATTTTGATGAAATTTGGCTTAATGCATGTAATTTGGTCCCGTTTATAAGAAAGGATAGTTTTTATCTCGATTATCGACCTCAATCTGTCCTTAAACCAAAATCGTTTGTAATTATTTGTTAGTTCCATAAGTTTCTTAAATATGGCAGTGTAAGTTAATTTATCGACACAACACTTTAGCTAAGTTGGGTAACCAATTAACCGTCCAATAGACCCCGTTGTATACTAGTACAGAAATAAGTACTGAGGCCCAATTCTGCTAATAAGTTACAGCCGAATCGAAACTAAACCGTTGTGATCGACCAATCGGAGCGCGAATATTGCCTTTCAACTGTTCGATGACGTGATAATGTGGCACTCTGATTGGTTGAATGCAACGGTTTACTTTCGATTCGGCTGTAACTTATTAGCAAAATTAGCCTGCTGAACCACAGTATCGCGTTGCCAGGTACATTATACATGTATAAAAGTCGGGTGCTTGCAAACTCCGAAAATGCTTGCTTTGACTTACTGTATGTAATTTAAGTCCAACTTAAAAGATAGGATTTTTGTATGTCGATTATTGATTGACCTCAATATTTATTATTGCGTTAAACTTTATTATTGTGTTCTGTGATTATGGCCAAAGGTAGTTCGCGGGCACAGCTAGTTTAATTATATTTTTGGAAGAAAATCTCTAAAAATTGTAACGCTACCCCGCGCCGACGCTTTTGATAATCAAATGTTTCCAGTATGTCCACAGGTAATTTCGTATATTGGTTATTTAAATTTTTATAGTCTTTTTCTCATCTTTATGCAAACGTACACCATACCATGATCGCTTAAAACAATATTAAAACCGTCGTGAGAGCGAGATAGCGCTAAACGCTGAAATAGCGGTGTCCCTGTTTTAATGTTGTTTTAACCTTGCTCTAAGCGACCGTTGTAAAACCCATTCGTACCTACGACTTGTACAATTCGTAAACCTGTAATTTGCAGTAAAATTATTTATTGCAAATAAAAAAATATTTATATATTTTCGCACGGTCATGTCTGTAATTCCGTAATTTAGAAATTAATTATTAGCTCTGAGTTTATTGACGACTTTGTCATAGTAGGTATAACTTCACGCTTACTTTTGTTTCATATAATTAGACAAGTAAAGTATATTTGTGGGACAAGGAAGCTATGAGGATAAATGCTAACTTAGCCATTATCTTGCACAACGAGTTTTGTATGAGTTCAAATCTATAGCTATAACCAGCCCAACCTGATTCAATACGCTGCTCTTGTTACTGGCAAAAAACTACAGACAACGTAAATAAAATTAATACTGTTATTCTCGTGTGTTCGTGCAAACGGGATGACGCTCGTAGTCTTTGTTTTACTGGTATTATCAATAGTGAATGTCGTCCATCCAACTGAAGGTAAGATACTCGGTGCATTAAAAGCTAATTAAATAGAAACACACAAGTCAATCATCCAAAATATCTACTAAACATATGTTATTATTAATGTGATGCCTCTGGATGTTAATATGTTTACTATAGGTGGTTATAATGATTTTTTTACTCAAAAGTAGACGTGGGCGTTATTTCACGTCACTAGTTACAATAACTAGCTACGCGGCATGTAACCGAATAACTAGTTTCGAGACAAATTACAAGTAGTGATTTTTGTAAAAGCGTTATTACTGTGATTGTTGTTGGGTGTGAGTAGTTGCCCAATTGACATATTTAAATGTTAAATTAGATCCAAAAAGATTTTTGATAGGGTCATAAACTCGATTACCTATCATAAAAACAAAAAATGTCAATATGTATAATATTATAAAATTATAAAAAAATGTTATTAAAATCATAGTTTCCTGGTAAACACTAATCGCACGCACAGCCGTAACCGCTAATGGTAGAATCGTGAAATTTCGACAGTTATTTTGATTCAAAATGTGCACGAACACTTTAAAATTTTAATCCTAAAGGGATGAAATAGGGGTTGCAAGTTTGTATGGAAAAATCTTTAAATTGGCAACGATTTTGATAAAACTTGAAATTGCTCTTAAAAATATTTAATTGAACACGTGTTTCATGGTTTATTGGAATTCACCCCCTTAGGGTGCAAAAAAGGGGTTGGAAATGTATATGGAAAATTTTAAAATCTGCTCAAATTTCTACGAAATTTATTATCCGGGCTTAAATAGGCTACAAAATAATTTTTCCCACGGGAAAATATAAATTCCCACGGGAAACAATAATAACGCGGGCGCAGCCGCGAGCGGAAAGCTAGTCAATCATAAATACATTTAATGCAGTCAGTCCTAAGCCTGAATAAAGTATGAAGGGAAGTTAATTTATTGATTTAACTGTATAGCTACAAACACTTTGATAGTGATTTAATTTATGTTCGTTTCGTGTGTAACTGTATAGTTGGTGGAAATATTTATGCAAACAATCACAATAGCTGAATAAAAATAACTAGTTACAAAAATAACTAGTTTTGAAACAGGTGACTCCGACCAAGTAACCGGTTTCGTTACGTTTCTTGAAAATAACGTAACGACCCACGTCTACTCAAAAGCTGCTTGTAGATATCAATAATATCAGCAAACAGTTTGTGGAAGTAATAAACGCTATTAAGTAACAAATTTTCTAAAATAACTTTATACTTAATTGAGAGATTAAATACTTACATCAAAAACTTGAAGAAAATATAGCTCGAATATTAACAAATATTTCGGTATTAAGCAAAGCAGAAACACCTATATTTTTATGAAGAAATAGCTAACTTTAAAGTAATTAGTTGGTACAATTAATGGTTTTGTTCTAAAACAGACTGTACCACACCGGACGGTAGCAATGGCAGTTGTGTAGTAATAGATGGGTGTCCACATCTTCTCAATTTGTTGAGAAACAGAAATAGGACACCAGAAGATGTTGCTATGTTACAAAAGTCTTCCTGCGGTTTCGAAGGATCTATGCCAAAGGTAAATTAAATCTTGGAGCATTCAGATAATTTCCTAAACATGGCAGGGAAGCTCTTGGCCTTCATCTCACCTGATAGTAAGTGATGACAATAAGGCGGAAGATGGAAGCCAGCTTCACCTGAACTCCTTAACATTTGAGGAAATGGCTACATCACCTCTAATTATACTAACACAATAATGCTTTTATTATTGTTATTTTGCGGACTAATTTAAGTAAGATGGTGGTAGCTAGCCAGGTGGGCTCAGCAGCCTTACCACCAACCAAATCAAGCAGAAAAATTTCTGCCCCCACAGGGTATCAAAGCCCGGACCTCCAGATCTATATTAAGTGGTCGCAACCATTAGAACTTTTTATAATACAGAAAATAAAAGAAATTATTATTTATCTCTAAACGATTATTTTCTATAATTTCAGGTTTGCTGCCCATACTACTGTATGACACCAAGTGGGAAGCAAAGTGTATGCGTTCAGAGGGAGTCATGTGGACCATTATGCAAGGACTGTGATATAAAAAAGTAGGTTCACAGCAGGCAGATAAGCGCCAGTTAAATTGTGTCGGGATTCCATACGATAGCTTTATACGATATATATATAGCTTACGATAGACTAGTTAAAACGATGATCTTGGGAAAGATGATGTCGATGCATATAAATCAATATTTTTATGAATATTTAAAACGCATCATTAACGGGCCTCGTATTCAGTCAAAGCTAACATATTCCATGCTCAATAATTGACAGCTAGCATAATACTATTCTAGCTGATAATAACTTTCTTAACTTAACTTGATAATAACCACCAAACGAATTCAGTCTCACGCTTCAAAATGTCAAATCGTAAATGAGATAACGTAACTTATGTCAACGTGTGTTGAGATACTAGCAGATCATGAACTTATTACCATACCGTGCATACCACACAGAATAAAGAAAAGCTTATTTTGTGTGGTTTATGATTTCCATTAGCATGAATCCCATAGAGGTTTGTCTGATTTATCGTTAACTAGCACTCATAGTATGTACCAATTTTAATTCACTTCGTTTCTGCTAGGGGCGCTGTGCTAGTTTAAATAAAAAAATACGCAATCGATATCATCGATATCGACACTACGCTAATGGAAACTAATGGCAAAGCTACCGAAAGTAAGGAAGGTATTAAACAGATTTGTCTGTCTAATTTATAGATGTCATGGGTTTGACAATAGTATATGCTGTGACTCATATTCAAACCAAAGAAGAGAAATTGTCAATTGTTCTCACATCTCCGCTTATCCAAATGATCCAAACGGTTATTGCTGTGGTTCAGATGGTGGGACAGAGATAATAGTAGATTATGTACCAAGGGATTAAAGCAGTGTCTAACGTCACGGGCGCCATATTGAACCCCGAGCGTAACGAGGGACTCAGAGTTAACTCCTGAGCGTAGCGAGGGAGTTAAAACTTAACTCCTGAGCGAAGCGAGGGAGTTATGTAGAGTCCTAAGTGAAGCGAGGGGTTCAAGTCGCCTAAGACGAAGACACTGCTTTATTCCAGAGGTAAATACTCTACTTTTCATACCATCTGCGAGACAATAAAAACTCAGGGCTCTATAACCAATTACCTATATGGTAATTTTCATCATAAACACTGTCACATTATCATTATCACTATAACTATGGTTAAAATTATCACATTATCATGAAAACCATTAAATACAAAAAAGATTTGTTATTCTCGTCACGCAATAATTTTATCTTAAGTACCTACCTACTTAATGCTTGAAACATAAAAACTTAAAACATATTAATTATAATATAATAAGACTAAGTATGAACTTAGTCTACCAATCGATTTACAATACGATACGATCAGCTGCTGGACCCTGTCAATGACCTTTAGTAGCACGAAGGACGAATGTAAATTTGTTAAAAATAAAATGTTATCAAATTTTCTTTTATTTGTCAACTTCGTGATAATATTTACTTTTATAACACAAAATAATTACTATTCACAACTGTCGAAATAAATCTGAAATAGTCGACAGCCTATTGACCCCAAATAAAAAATAAAAAGCTGAAACACCTTGGACATTTAATTACGTTTTTTAACTTTATCAATAATACACTGAATAGACTTCTAAAAAGACTGTATTGATGCCACAAAACACATTTCACTAAGCACTTAATTAACGTAAGCAACAAGACATTCCAATTTTGAAATAGGTCGATAATGGCGTTGGCGGCAAAATTTTAGCGATGAAAACAATATACAACGGAATACAGTTGGTGCACATTATGGAACAAACATTGTTTATTTTTAAATACTCCGCGTATTTTTTCCAAATGAAAAATTTTAGTTCGTTAGTGTTCTTGCTTCACTCTGCTTTTTATTCGTTTGTATCGATAATTTATGGTGGCCATCAAAAGATGGCGCTTTTAGCATAAAAAGTATTTTATCAATGAAAAATAAAGTGGTGTTATTGTTTTTTTTTAGTTTGCACTATTATGTAAGTTAATATTTTATAATTTTGGTAAAGAAATTATGTAGTTAGATTTTATAAAAACATTATTTACACAGGCTCAGGGTAGAATGTCTATTTGCCTTTAGTGGATGCACGCACGCCACTGCTGTATGGGCGTAGAACCTTTGCCTTCCTAAGCTAGCATCTATGCTAAATTTTCATACGAATTTTATATTCCAAATTTAAAACACTTTACTCCCTTGGGAGTTTCATACAACATTATATCCCTGGGGAAATAATGCCTTGCTTTACGTGGAAGTTAAGGGGGTTATAATTGAGCATTGTCGAGCAGGTGGTATGAAAAGTTTATTATTGGTAAGTTTATTCATGTTGCACGATTTCTGTGTTTAAGACATATTAAGGGATAGTATGTATCTTAGAAATTTATAGATTTATTTAAATTTATAGATCCATTTACCTACCAAATAATTACTGTTCCTATACCAAAGTATAGTCTGCTTACTGCTTGGGTAACTCTATCTTAGCTATTTCTGCCCCCAAGCAACGGCGCTTGCATCATTGTGTTCCGGTTTGAATAGTAAAGCCTATCATACAAAATGAAGATAATATATATTAGAATATAGCATGAAATATAAAAATATATTATCTTAAATTACCACACACAGCTAAGATACGATAATATATGGCAACTGCATCATTGTATTAGAGGCAGTCTTGCGTCGCCGGTTTCGTTCCTTACACAGAGTGTTTTTTTTGCCATAAATCGCATACAAATTGACTGATGTTGCTAGATATATATGTACCTGACAGGTCGTCTGATGGCGAATGAGATAGTGTATTTGATCATATATGTATTGCGTCGATAAGATGTTTCTTCTCGACGCCGTGTAAAATCTGGAAAGAAGATCACACAAGAAGGAGCGCTAGATAGAACATACTGTTGTTTATCTTAAGATAAATATCGCCGATTATATTAACGCAAATATTTCAATATCTTGAGATGTTGTTGCTATGTTAAGATATCTTTTACATATCGGTCAGTATCTTAAGATGCTGTAATGTAAAATATATATTATATTAACTGTGTGTGGTGATCCGTTCAAATGTATAGTGATACGTCGCAGATAAGATATATTTTATAGTATCTTCATTGTGTGTGATGGACTGATGGGAAGACAGGCAGTGAAATTACTGGGTACTGTGACTTGATATCTTACGTCACAAGTTGGCAAGGCAGGGGTTGTAGTTAAAACACGTATATAAAAATGAATCGCCGTTCGTTAGTCTCGCTAAAACTTAGAAACGGTTTGACCGATTTGAATATTTACGGAAAATACTAAAGATAAGCAAAAAGTAATTAAAGTACGTGATGATGATCATTTTGTATTTAAAAATTAGGGCAAATATTCTAATTAATTCTGGATTGCAGAGTCTGAAGAAATACCTATTTCATTGAATTCGCTCCAGGTGGAGACGGCAACACTACGAATTTGAATCAGTATCCCTGGCTTTCTCTGATTGAATATAAAAAATCAGGCGAAACGAAAATATTGTGCGGAGGTACACTTATAAGTGGAAAATATGTCATGACTGCTGCGCACTGTGTAACTGGACCGATCCTCGCTTTAGGCTCGCCGTAAGTATCAAGTGTAAGGTATATTTAAGGGGTATTTTACACCGTTTAGAAAACAAGTTACCTACCAGCCCCCTAGACAATTGCCACACGCTAACTTACGGCAGTCGTTCTGCAGAAAAAAATGTATGGAAATGACATTAGCCTGCGACAACCTCACGCTATTTTTTCCGCAGCTAATGTCATCTCCATATATTTTTTTCTGCGGATCGACTGCGAATAAATTAGCGTGTAGCATTTGTCAAGGGGGGCTGATGTTAAGAGGTAACTTTAATCACACAACACACACAGAGAGAAAGAGGTTAGCTGCTACTGTAGTAGTATATTATCTGTGGCTGCGCTCACCATGATCGTTTAAAACAGTATTTAAGCCGTAGTGAGAACGAAATGGCTTTATACGCTTGCTTTAGTTATTCTTCTGAGTACGCTGTAATGTAATAGCGGTGTCGCTCTTTTAACTTTATTCAAAACGGTAATGTCTCTAATGGTGTACCACCGTTATAATAGTGGATGTTTCATTTAAGCTCGTCGCCCATTGTCGCTCCTAAAAACAAAATAAATAAAAACTTCAATGATAATGATTCCAATAATTACATGATAGTGTATTTTACGCTATGTACTCTTTGGCAACCTACAACTGAGATACATTTTGAAAGTTCAAAAATGGTATAATTTATGTGCTATTATTAAATAAAACCTCAAATAATATTTGTTAATATAAAACTTTAGTCGTAGGGAATGATGATCAAAAATCTTCAAAAATTGCATTACGTAATACTTGTACGGCCCTAAAGGTGTAGGTGAAGTCGACCAATCCGCACTGGGCCAGCGTGGTTGACTAAGGCCTAAGCACCCTAACTTAGGGTAGGCTCGAGCTTCTCAGTGCGGATGCATATGAGCTGTGATGATGATGATTTGTGCAAGAGCTTTTCAGCCCCCCTAGACAAGATGTCTTTCGATAATCGCTAACGCAATCGCTAAATCGATAATAAATGAGATTTGATAATTGCGCTCGAAAGCTAAGCGAGGGCATATGTCAAATCGCGTACATTTTCCTTCTAGCGATTGCGTTAGCGATTATCGAAATGCATCTTGTCTAGGGGGGCTGCACGGCATAGTAGAGTTTTTGAGCCCGCCTGGCTAGCTATCAGCGTCTCACTTAAGTTTGTCGCCATAACAATTATGTAAATGTTATGTACTGACAATTAGAGGTTAGATAGCCAGTTCAAGCTTCAGGCCAGGTGAAGCTCGCTTCTACCTTCGGCCTTATCGTCACTTACCATCGGGGGACATAAATGCCAAGAACTTTTCTGCCGTATGTAAAAAAATGAAAATTTTATATCGAAAATCGCAAAGTCTACGTATACTTCTCAATTGTTTATTTAGATCTATTATTGGGCTAGAGGATTTGAAGTTCACTGGGTCAGCTAGTTTTTTTTTATAATAGGTACTTAAATGGTATTACGTCTGGCAGAAAATGCCTATGGCATTAAGTCCGCCTTGTACACAATTGTACTAAAGAATAAATAAATAAATATTACATAAAAAAAACAAGCTGACGGTTAATTGGTTTCAACATGACACATGACAGTTTCAATATGAAATCAATTTGAAATTATAATGTGAAATAATCAAGGAGGCGACTGGCAACGCTAGTGGACTGACTGTGCCCCCTTAAGTCACTTTTATTTCAATCATCTTTTAGATATTTTTTGTTGGCATTACAGAAAATCCGTGCGCCTAGCGGAATATAACACGGACACGTTATTAGATTGTCTCACTCACAAGGTGTTTATAGGTATTGGAGGAGCATTTCTAGATCAAATTGATTGTTCTGATATCATACTCACTATACCAATTGAAAGGATTGTAACTCATCCACAGTACAGTCCACTGACTAACAAGAATGATATAGCATTATTAAGACTGCTGGACATGGCTCCTTACACAGGTAAGTCTCAAAAAAATTCTCATATTATTGCCCATACTTCCATACTAATATTATAAATGCGAAAGTGTGTCCGCCTGTCTGTTACCTCTTCATGCTCAAACCGCTGAGCTGACTTAGATGGAAGGTACAGAGAGAGAGTCTGAGTCCCGGGAAACATAGGATAGTTTTAACCGACTTCAAAAAAGGAGGAGGTTATCAATTCGGTTGTATTTTTTTTATGTTTGTTACCTCATAACCGAAAACACTAATTTAATACCAGCGAGCTGGTATTAAATTAGGGTTTCTTTAACTGAAAAGATTTCATTCACTAAAAAGTTAAAAATATTTTTTTTCATCAAAAATATAACCGACTTCAAAAAAACTAAAAACTTAAAAATAATATAAGAATAGGTACAGACGAATAGGTGACAAATTTTAAGACTTTCTAGGAGATCATCGTTTGGCGCCGACTTCAATATAGAAGTGTGATCTTATATTATTTTTAAGTTTTTAGTGTTTTTGAAGTCGGTTTTATTTTTTGTAATTTTTTTTATCGCAGAAATTATCCTTTAAGGGGGTGAAAAGGGCGTGGAAATTTGTACGGGAAATCAATAACCGCTGAGCGGATTTAGATGAAATTGGGGTATAGAGAATTGGAAATGGATTAAGTTGTGGGGAAGGATTATAAGCCAACTGAATAAAAAAATAAGCTTCTCAAATTACTAATTCCACGCAGATGAAATCACGGGCAAAAGCTAGTATTTTGAAATATAAAAATAATATTAGATGATATGACGTTAGTACGACAATTTGGTGTGCCTGTATGGATCGGTTGGGTGTCGTCAAAGCACAATATTTTAAAATAGAATTATTGCAATAATCATAATTGCTTCAGGAGGTTATAGCTGTATTAAATAAAAATGAATGACTTTTGTATTTACTTACATAAATTCTCAACTAAATCATTTTTCCAATAGAAGGTGATGGAAGAAGAACTCGAGATTAGGAATTCAGGGAAATTCTCAGCACATAATCATAGGTCTTAAATGCTGCTTTGTATTTCAGACTATATTCGACCTATATGCCTGCCAACTCACGATTATACGAAATTGAAACCAGCAAGATTGTTTTCTGCAGGTTGGGGAGCAAACAACTCATCGGTACTTAAAAGTACTGCTAAAGTACACGTTAATCCAGAATTTGTGGAGTTAGAGGTAATGAGGAATTAATTTCAGTCGTTTTCTATAATAAATTAATAATTTAGACTATGGCTCACTTGGTAAAATATAATAATGTAATATACTTCATTAGATTTAAGGATTAGATTTTATACAAAGAAAATAAATTATTTATATTTAACCTAAGCTCTATATTTTTTCCAGGAATGCCAGAAGTCAATCAAGAAAATAACACTAGATGATACCCAACTTTGCGCTAAGGGGGAAAAGGAAAACGACTGGTGTAAGGGTGATTCAGGGGGTCCACTGATGTATCAGACAAGTTCTTCTTTTCAAGTTATAGGACTCCTTAGCTTCGGACCTAAAGATTGTGGTACAAGCACGCCTGCAGTTTATACTAATGTATACTTATATAATGATTGGATATACAGTATTATAAGACCGTAATTTGAAGATTCTACAAAATAAAAAGTATTACGAAAATGTGAGTGATGCTAATTTCATATTCCTTTACTACGATATCAATTATGATAGCTATGTGACCAGCAGGATTGGCAGGCAGGATCAAGGAGTTGTGCATGGGCGCCTTTCTTGATGTGGAAGGCACCTTTGACTAAACTATATTTGATTCCATTAGCAGAGCAGCAACACTACATGGCATCAATGACACGATAATAAGATGGATAAATTTCATGCTAGAGAGTCATACTGCGAGCATATTAGGCGATACAATAAGCATCACAACCACCAAGGGATGCCCACAGGTGGGAGTCCTCTCTCCTACACTTTGGTGTCTAGTGATAGATCCATTGATCGAAGAACTGAACAAAGGACCACTGAACTCAGTGGCCGATTACATAGTCATCTTGGCCAATGGCAAGGTACGAAGTGCGGTAGCCAGCCTAATGCAGGGGGCACTTCAAAAGGTTGAGCATTGGTGCAGGGATACACCCCTTAGCATCAACCCTAAAAAGAACAGTGACCATAGCGTTCACAAAAAAGAGGTAGCTCAACAACATGAGAATTCTAAAACTATACGGCACTAAAATACCGTGGTCCATAAAGGTCAAATATCTAGGAGTCACACTAGATAAAGAACTAACTTACCGAGGAAGGAACATGTAGAACTGACTGTTGAGAAATCCGTAAGAAATATGTGCAGGTCTACTTTCGGTAATATCAATAAATGCCACACGCTAACTTTTCCGCAGACGTTCTTCAGAAAAAATGTTTGGAAATGACATTAGCTTACGACACCTCACGCTATTTTTTCCGCAGCTAATGTCATCCATACATTTTTTCTGAGGAACGACTGCGGAAAAGTAAGCGTGTGGCATTTGTCTAGGGCCTCTGGTACATAGATCGAAAGGATCGAAAATGAAATCTGGTACAGAGGCAGGAATATACTGCAATAAAACTGATATATCGACCAGCATGGGTGAGCTGTCCACTGTGTTTTAAGCTGAAATCCAGACAAATAGAGCACAGAAGAATCTAGACAAGGATTGTAATGGCTTGAACATCTACATTCTCAGTGACAGTCAAGCGACTCTCAAAGCGCTTGTCATACAAAGTGGAATCCAAACTAGTGATAAATGCAATTGAAGTGCTGAAAAAATTGGATAAATCCAATACCGTACATGAAGTCCTAATAGCAGGTCACAAGGGTTTCGCAGGGAATGAAAAGGCTGACTACCAGGCAAAAAAGGGATCTGAAACACAATTGGTAGGACCAGAACCACTTGTCGGGATCACTCCAAAATGAGTCAGTCTTGTACTGACCTAAGATCTCAATTGCAAAGGAGGCAGCAAAAAGAATGGGCCAACCAAAAAGCAATGAAACACGCCAAGCTTTTTATAGGGATGGACAAATGACTCAAAACACTGAGCTCAAACAGATCCAAATCTCGAAATTGCCAGACTCTCCCAGTGCACTAATCGGACACTTTGGCACTAGGATCATGCTTACCAGGATGGGACATACCAGTTCCAAATTTTGTAAATCCTGCAAGAAAGAAGGAGAGCATGGAACAGGCCATTGCGATGCTCTAACCTGCAGGTGATCAAGGCTGACGGGAATTGGGTACCCAAAACCGGAAGATTACAGGGCTCATGAGCATGATAGACTTGACTATAGGTGGCGAAAGCCTGGGTGGAAGCACAAAAGATCCAGATGGGTCGAAGTGCGAAGGCTCAGGCTTAGCATTATTGCGTTCCGGTAGTTTGATCATTTTAATTAAAATTAATACAGGTAATAAAGAACATATGAACACTTCGTTTTAAGCTAAACTGTAGTGATAACATACTTTTTGTTTTAAGCCTAACACTGCGGTATATCGCTAGTGTGGATTTGTGATCTAAAACATGTTCCCTTAGGCGAGTATGATATCGAGTATGGATTTTGTTTTGTCAACATCACTAGATTCATAGACAATTGTCTATACTTTGAGGAAACTAGGAAAAACTACTCTATGCCTTGTAGCTTTTGGTTGTCTATGATTTGATAAGAAGCTACAGCTTGACATTTGACATTATAAAGCGGTCTTGCCATGATAAATATTTTATGAGTTCCTTTTTAGAAATGGATTTCTTTAATCCGTAATAATTAGCATTCTTCTTCAGTGTTTTGTTGATTAATAATACACTTTTGCAAGTAATAGGACACATGAGACAAATTACAGATAGTACCAACATTGCAAAGGGAGGCCTTATTGCTATATAACAATCTCTTTCAGGCAACCATAGAAAAAAGAAAAAAAGAAAAGTACTAAAAGGGAAGCTCGGAAGTTGGGAAAGTGCAAAAAAAGTATTAGTATATTAATATACCATAGTATAAAAATATATAACGTTAAAGGGATAGCAGGTAATACATTTTCACCACTGAACCATTGAACGTGCCTTTCGAATTTTGATAAGCGAAGCATTCCACCGCCTCACAGCCTGCTCAGAAAAGAAGAAGGAAAGGGAAGTTAGATAGGAAGAATAGGAAGAAAAAGATGGTATACAGCAGTGTTAGAACGCGCTAGTTCTTATGCTTACGAATGGGAAGCCAGTTCAGTTTGGCACGAAAATACGATATATGGTCATATTTTTGAAAACTTCTCGTAACTTGATTGTGATAGAGGAAATTCGAGGCACTTTTTTCTCTATATATATTTTCACCTCTTCACAGCCGCTTCGCTCACCACTTCACAGCCGTTCATATTCCCCCCCCCCTATTCATATTGTTGGACATATGCCTCCTCCAGGGATCTCCAAACCAATCTGTTCTGCGCCACGGTCCACTTTGTGTGGGGCCTACCAACGCTGCGTGTCCCGGTAAGCGGCCACCATTCGAAGACTTTTCCGCCCCAACGGCTGTCATTCCTGCAAGCTATGTGTCCTGCCCTCTGCTACTTTAGGTTTGCAATTCTTTGGGCTATGTCGGTGACTCGGTGAAAACCTCGAGCATAGCCCTCTCCATTGCCCTTTGAGTGACATTGAGCCTTCTGATTAGACCCATTGTAAACGGCCACGTCTCAATTCCGTACGTCATCAGTGGCAACGCACGAATTGAAGACTTTTGTCTTAAGGCGCTACATCGAAAGTTAATCAAACAATGGGAGGCGTGGTCTATACGTAAACGCGAGGCGCTCCCCGTGCTGAAGTAGCTAGTCTTTATATCAATGAGATCAAAGTCGTGAATGCGCTACGCCCGCATGCAATCAGGTCGTTTAGAAATTATCGACGTAAGTGACAAAATACAAATTATTTTATTAAAAAATAACTATAATGATTAGAAAAAATGCTTTTACAGGATTCTGAATAATGATGATGTCTATGGAACTTTTTAATGAATACCTAATACCGTTTAATCCTGAATTTCCTTATTTTTAAGAGGTAATTTAAAAAATAAAATGTATCGAGGCAAAATCTTTAAATCGCGTTTCCGGTTTTTGGCGTTTCTAGCTAAAGATGAAGTAAGTTTCTAGCGAAAGAAACAAATATTTGAGTTTCAGATCTGTAAGATCTCTCAGTGACCTATGCCATTACATTAAAAATAACCAATATTTTCGACATAGCGCCTGCCTTAAGGCGCGGTAGATTGGGCGAGAATATGCTGCGTAGATTCACTGTTTAAAACAATATATTTTACTTATAATACATTGGTTATAGGGATAACACGGTACTTTAAATAACTTTTTTCTTGTATCGATTTCAGTACTGTTGGAAGTAAAAAAAAAATATATATATATTATATGACTCTATTATTGAATATGATGTCATGATCACATAATTATTTATGAAAATGCAACGACAGTATAACAATATAAGCCATATTTGCGATTTGAACTAAAGAATTCCGTTTTAAATTCATTGGTTAATATTTTTTTAGCGCATAGATTTAGCTTATAGGGACTAAACGTCATTTCAATTTGACATTTCGTCTTATGGCAGGAAGTTTTTACTGATGAATTTGCATGAATATTTTTATTTTATATCAGATCATCAGAAATGCACGTCAACTTGTTACTGCCAAAATATTATTAATTTAATTGCGAATGGCATCTTTGCTACCATAAAATACTAAAAAAGTAAAAAGTCTTAAAAACTAGCAACACTAAAAATAGTACTGACGAATCACAACGCACCGCACTATACAAAAAGATGAAGAAACAATACCTACGATTTTGACCGAAGTGGTCGTACGGTGTGGTGTGAACTCGCGGTTGCGGCTAGTATTAGCTTACTCGTATGTTTGTGTATGAAATAAAGGGATGCAATAATTATTTTTGAATGAATATGTGTGATAAATGTTCGTGAAATCGCTGCTGAACATTATATTGTCAAATTCCAAGTGATATTCAGTGAAGTTTGCCTTTATTTCAAGCTTACATGGAGGGTATTCATGTTTATAAATATTGATTTGTTGCATTTCGTGTTTTCTATCGTTTGTATTGTGATTGTGACACAAAGTGCAGTGAAATGTAGGTGAGCCTGAAAAGTACAGAAATATCTATAAAATGCAACTATCAGTAGTACACTATGGCGAGTTTGTGTTTGTGATTTCGTGTGCTTGATTTTGTCAGTGTTTTCGTTCTGTTTTTGTGACAATGGAGGGAACTACAGAAAAGGATTGTTCTCCCTTATGGAACCTGTACCAGCAAATCGTTTCGGATATGAAGGTAAGTTACACCATATTCCTGTTTTCTTTAATATTTACATCACACGAATAGCGGTATCGATATGCACACCGGCTTCAGCAGTTCACCAAGGTATTTCATAGAAAAAAAATATAAGTACTAGGTTTGCGAATGGAAAATCTTAAAATTGTGTTTCGTAAAATATTGATCACTTTGTCCTATCCTTAAATATTTAATAGACTCTTTGCTATTATGCTATGGCTAAAACTGTTAGGAACAACTCTTGCTATGGCTAAAACTGTTAGGAACTCTTGAATATCATTATTCAATATGTTTAATAAGAAACATTCAATAATAATAATAGGAGTTAGAGTTAGGATTGCCATATGTACGGGACATGGTTGGATGTTCAGCTTTTTGATAAGTTGTCCAGCATCCCTGTTTAAAGGCAAATTGCTCCGCATAAAGGTGCTCAAGCCAATCAAGACAGCCTAAAATAACATGTCAAATGACAGTGTGTGCACATATATTTTAATAATTGTACAGATGAAATTAAATTTTTAAAAACTGGTATTATTGAGCCATCAGTACCACACTTATTTGTATATTATCACTCTCTGGATGTCTATTCAAATACACTGTTCAGTAACTGTTTTGAATGTCAGCATAATCCTGGTGTGCTATGTAGTCCACTGCTGGGGCCTTTGCTCGATCCTTATTGGAGTTAAGTTGTCCACTAACTGCCTAAAGACTGGTCATACAAGACAGACATTCCTCGCCTCATACAAATTGCTTGAATTGTTTAGATTTCGCATCAGTGTAATTTTTATTTTAGGACGGAGTGTTCATTGTCCCGAAAATTTAGTATCCAATTTTTTGTAACTTATAAAAAGGATTCTCTATTATGGAAAGGATTTTACTTTGGCCCCATTTGAAAATGGGCCAGGGAACTGACAAACTTTGTGTATAGATTTTAATAAATTTAAACATTTGTATAAATATTGTGCAAAATATTAGTATTTATTTACCAAAGCAGTGGTAAATAGGGTAGATTAGCCTGTTTTCGACCAATTAGTGGAGTTGCCAACTTTGGGAATAAAAATATGTGTGTTCTGACATGTATTTTGTATCAAAATAAATTGTGGTAACTCCTCATATAGTCTATTTTTAATAATTATATATTTTATAATAGTCAAATTAACAGTTTTTTTTATTATTAAATCCAAGCGTCAAATTGACGATTTTACCAGTTTTCGACCAAAAATTCTAGTTTTCGTCCATCTGTTGACCAGTTTTCGACCAATTAATTAAGAAAGATTTTTATGAATAAAAGTATGATAGAATATATATTTTTTTTTAATAAAAATACTAAAATAATCAGCTTTTAATATTTATTAAGGCTGTGTCTATTTGAACCCGGGTCCTAATCATCATCATCGACCTACACTCGTCCACTGCTGGACATATGTCTCCCCTAATGCACGCCACCGCTCCCGATCTTCGGCTACTCTCATCCAGCCCACTCCAGCCAGCCTATATATATCGTCATCCCATCTTGTCGCAGGGCGTCCCACACTACGTTTACCGAGTCGCGGTCTCCACTCAAGCACCTTACGACTCCAACGGCCGTCAGTTCTGCGGCTCATTAGGCCAGCCCACTGCCATTTCAGTTTACTAATTCGGTGGGCTAAGTCGGTGACTTTGGTTCTCTGACGGATCACATCATTTCTGATACGGTCTTTCAGAGATACTCCGAGTATAGCCCTTTCCATAGCACGCTTAGTGACTTTAAATTGGTGGACTAGTCGATCCGTGAGTATCCACGTCTCGGCACTGTATGTCATGACTGGGAGGACGCACTGGTCGAAGACTTTCGACTTAAGACATTGAGAAATGGGTGACGAGAAGACATGTCGAAGCTTACAAAATGCTGCCCAGCCCAGCCGAATTCTTCTGTTGGCTTCCCTCTCGAAGTTGTTTCTGCCTAGTTGAAGAGTTTGCCCTAGGTACTTCTTGAAGAACAATACGCCTAAAATCCATGTGCCATGCCTTAGGAGTTCTCCCGGAGAAAAGAATAGAATTAAATATACGCTGGAGCTCCTTCATTATCGGCTTGCCAGCAGCTTTCAGAAGCTCCGTTGTGACTCCATCCTCTCCCGGGGCTTTTCCATTTTTAAGTTGCCCAAGAGCCTTCTCGATTTCGTCTAGGCTGATGTCTGGGAGATCCTTCGTTGCATGGCGGGTTAAGGTGGCTCTTGGATCCTTCTCATCCGGCGCGGGACGGGGTGAGTGCGACGCGTATAGCTGACTGTAGAAGGTGCTAGTGCTAACTTCGGAAAAAATCTCCGATTTCGAAGCGACGATTTCTCCGTTTGCTTTGGTCAACTTCGTCAACAGGTCCTAATCGGACGTCTATTTATTCCTAATCAAATCCGGAGTATGAAAACATGCAGTTTTAATTCAGATTCATGTGGTCACAATATCTAACCTTTTTTTTAAGGAAGGGTAATCTCTTTACGATTCGACAAGGGACTGAAAAGCTGACAAGGCCGCCCCAAGGATATGCCATTGGACTCGGGTATTAACCCCATACCTGACTAAACCACCCTCCAGCAACTTTTAACTCCATAGAGGCACAATCAGGATCGGCGTTAGCCATTCCCCGAGTGCGCCCACTGCAGACTGGCACGACGGTGAGCCAGCATCACTGACCCAAGCGCAGGGCCTTACTCTACGGAGGGGTCGCCAAGTGCAATAATGCCCCAGACGGGCAGGCCAGGGGTAGAAAAGTAATGTCTCCCAACCGGTTGTCGGCCGGCCGGGTCATTTCATCCCCAGCTTGCTTGAATATTACTAATTATATTTTAATATTTTTACTATGAATTTCTAATTAGAATGTATAATAATATTTATGAAATAGCTTTAATTAACTTTAAACTTTAACTAACCAAAAAACGGTCGATAATTGGAATAATTTTACACTATAAGTAGGTACCCAATTTTCGACCAACATGACTTTTCGAATTTTCGAAGTATTTATTTAAAAAGTAAACACAATCTAAAATTTATTTTGATTAAGAAGTGGGAGTTAATTAGAATTCATTCAAATAGTTTTGAATAATTAATTCAATTCTTTTGATTTTAGCTAAACGAAAAAAGGCAGTCGGAAACTGGGATGATTATACCATATTTCTAATTTTCGACCAACAACATTGTTTGTCATATTTAGTTTATATTAACAAAGTAAAATAATGGACGAAAATTGGCCATTAGATAATATATGTAAATAAAGCTCACATTATCAAATTAGATTTAATATCTTTCCATACATTTTAAAACAACATAGAAATCTTATTTGTAGGTGCCTTACCTATTTTTCGACCACCCGGTCGAAAACTGAATTTTTTGAGTAAAGCGTGTACCCTTTCTTGACCACCTCATTTTATGAATTTGGTCATGAAATTTACGTTAAAATCTAATTAATCCACACAATAAAGGTCATAAACTAGCTGCACAAACAATAAACAATCCAATTTTACTTAAGATTAATTAAAAAACTTTCCGTACAAGTAGTGGCACCTTACTATTTTTTTCTTAATATTCAACGCATGTGACGCTCTCCGCTGCTAACCTCAGACAAATAATTGGTTAGTTTTCGCAGCTTTCGTTCAATTCTTCTAGTTTGTGTGTGTGGGGGGGAACAATGTATTCAGGTTGCTACTTGTTTATGTTTTGGTGATGCAAGTATACCAATATTACTATTTTTGATCATTTAACAAGGGAGGACCGTTAAATGGTCGAAAATAGGCAGTGGTCGGGAAACAGGCGCATCTACCCTAAATACTAATATTTTGCAGCAGAAATAGGTAAGATAAAGGTACCTGCACAGACAATGCTAGTATAGTCTCTGGTAAGATATACTTCCTCTGACTGTGCTGTGACAGATTAAGAGTATACCAGCTGACCCAGCAATTTGTTGCTGGGGCACAGTAGTTATGGTATTCACTTTGTCGATTGCTCATACTCAAATCTATTAGCTGTCTGTAGACACCTTATTGGTTTATGTATTGTAAATTTGCTAGTATTTGTTTATTATTGTAACTGTGTCTCAAAAAAATGTCTGATCAATGTTATACTAAATATTCGAGAGTGAAGCATATGGAAATTAAAACAACACTGCATACTGGACGGTTACCCAATCACACCGACATCTGTTAGAAACTCATGGAACTTACAAACCATTGTCCCATAACAAACATGTAATGTATATTCAATCACAATAATCAATATCAAGGTCATAAGTAGAGATAAAAACTATCCTACCTTTCAAGTTGGACTAAATTACATACAATTAACCAAATTCATCAAAATTGGATGAATAATTTCTGAGTTAATCCTGGACAAACATCACACTAACACCTTTGTTAAGAGATGGCAATCTTGAAACTAAAAGGTGACCAACTTGTCTGGTTAGTGTGCTGTGGTGTAGTACACTACACTAGCCAGACAAGTTAACCAGACAGATTGATGATTCTTTTCCACTTTCTTCTGGCATAAGGTGAGACTTGTGCCCAACACTAGGACATATATCAATGGACTGAGGTAATGATATTTTTTATTTTTTTTTATTAAGTACAACTAAGTTTTCAAACAAGCAAACTGCTCGTCTGATGTAAATGGTAACAGTCGCCTATAATACATGTGGCTCTTGTGAGATTCGCAGCAAAACTGCAACCCCCACAAGAACCCCAGTGTACGCTGTCAACTTGTGACATCAGGTGTAAAGTCACGGTACCCAGTAATTTCACTGCCATATGTCCTACCCTTCAAACCAGAACACAGCAATGCAATTACTGCAGCTTTGCAGCAGAAATAGGTAAGTTGGAGTTACCCAAGCAGATAACTTCTACTTTCTGTGAACTTTATTTTTCTTACAAACAATATCCAGTGAATACAGTTAATATGGCTGTATTTTTGATGATTTTTCACCTAAACAACCGGTTAAATGAAAAAAAAAGTTACTAAATTCAGACATACTCAATGACAAAACATTTATTTTTTCAATACACGCGTTTAAAAACTTAACTGTTGAGAATACAACTTTGGTTGCTGTGATTAGCATCCCAACTGCAGAGGTACCTCACAGAAAAGCATTGTCAAACTATGTTTTTGCATTTCTAGACATGAAAGAAGTGCAAGTAGGGTTAATATATTTTTTAAATAATTAATTTTGTTTTTAGGAGTATAGTACCCCAACTTCTATGCATCTTTTGTGCAACCATGTCCTATTAATTGATATTGACTTATAAAATGCTATCATCACTATTGGGTCAATTAAGTTCACCCATATAGGTTTTACAACTTTTAAAGTCTAGGCTTTGAATATCCAATTGCGAACAGACTCATTCTCCTGCGAGCTAGAGAATCTAATAAGCACAATATTTACGATTCATGAAGTAATTAACAGGTCGATGGTGTGGTGTTTATTTTCATTTACATAGATAGAAAAGAATGTCATACTTTTAATTACGGTCCCATACCTTAAAAGGCAAAAAACGGAAACCTCACAGGATCACTTCGTTGTATGTCTGTCTGTCCGTCCTTTTCATAGGAATGCATAGAGATAGCAAACTGAAATTTATATCAAATGTGAGAAAAAAGAACTTGTAAGCCAACACAATCAAAAGATTAACCGTTTATGTTGCACATTTATATTTTGTATATTACAAGGGAATCAAAACCTATAGGATACTTCTCGTTGACCTACAATCATGAAAGTCGGCAAGAAGCAAGGTGTTATAGCACATGCTATGTAGAAAAAATCAGAAAACCATAAACATGTGTACATAGTTGGGAACTTATACTCAGATAAATTTGTGCGGAACCCCCAATGCGTGAGTCCAACTCCCTCCTGGCCGTTTTTTTTTATTGTGCTCCACCTTCGAGATGATCTCACTCTACCTGATGGCAAGTGGTTGTAGGATTCATATCGGATATTTTTTATTTATTAGGACAACCAACTAGATTAAAACTATACAATCTGTTAGGTACTACATCAACAAGACAATTATTCTAAGTGAAGATCTTAATTATAGGTTGTCACAGCATGCAAATGTGGGAAGTAAAATTAAAATTTTGAAACAGTAATAATAAAGGAACTTTTGATCGTGTTATTATCAGACAGTAATACTCAAGGAATCATCGTATACCTAGTTAATAATTTATCTCAGGAGTAACATGGTAGAATTTTGAAAACTATACTTTGATTTTATTTTGATATTATTTTGAAAACTATTTACCGTAGCAATTTCAGTGTGATACGCGTTCCCGAGAGAAAGGGTCTTGACAGACAGGCAGACAGATCGACAACGAAACGTACGGAAGAACAACGGAAATGAGGGTTCCGTTTTTAGGGTTCCGTAGCCAAATGGCAAAAAACGGAACCCTTATAGATTCGTCATGTCTGTCTGTCTGTCTGTCTGTCCGTCCGTCCGTATGTCACAGCCACTTTTCTCCGAAACTATAAGAACTACACTGTTGAAACTTGGTGAGTAGATGTATTCTGTGAACCGCATTAAGATTTTCACACAAAAATAGAAAAAAGCAATAAATTTTGGGGGTTCCCAAAATTCCATACATATACAACTGAAACTCAAATTTTTTTTTTCATCAAACCCATACGTGTATCTATCGGGGTATCTATGGATAGGTCTTCAAAAATCATATTGAGGTTTCTAATATCATATTTTCTAAACTGAATAGTTTGCGCGAGAGACACGTCCAAAGTGGTAAAATGTGTGTCCCCCCCACCTTTAACTTCTAAAATAAGAGAATGATAAAACTAAAAAAAATATATGATGTACATTACCATGCAAACTTCCACCGAAAATTGGTTTCAACGAGATCTAGTAAGTAGTTTTTTTAATACGTCATAAATCCTACGGAACCCTTCATGGGCGAGTCCGACTCGCGCTTGGCTGGTTTTTCCCTCTTGAAGGAGGAAAACTAAATACAATCTTATCTCAAAGATCGTTTTTCTTACTTCTATTCTGGTTCTCTTTGTAGATCTCACCTCAAATCCCTCCTCAACATCACTGCCCACAATACTACCTACTTTCTTTTCCTTCTCCTTTACTGTGTACGCAGTCAGATTGTGGAATGCACCCCCGCGCAAAATTCGTGACTCCGACTTCCTCTTTTCCTTTAAAAAGAGACTTATGGAGCCTTCGGTTCCATAACTGTCATATTGTAGTATATTATATCCAAACAATCCGCACTGGGCCAGCATGGTTGACTAAGGCCGAAACACCTTAACTTAGAGTAGGGTCGAGCCCCTCAGTGGGGACGTATGAGCTGTTGTGAGGATATTTATTATTATGTAGTTGACTGAAGTTGTATTGCTCTTTTTTATCGCACGTCATGTCACTCCCTTTTTTGTTTCGGGTTTCCTGTCGCATAGGACTGCTGGAAGAAATTTCGGAAGAAATAATCAGTTCCTACACGTTCTATTTATATTTTCTCTTGTGCCTGTATCTGTTGTGTTCAATTTTTTATGAATGTGCACAAATAAATATAAATAATATTATAAACAATCCTCCCACATCGGCGGCTCGGGCGTTCAGTTTTCGACCGTTTATTACGACTTGTGTTTCATTACGCACCAAAAACCTTGTTAATTAAGCTTTCTTGCCGCAACTAGACTGTGAAACTCGGGGCTCGTGTTCGCCTTGTGGCCCAGTATCAGATGTGTTCATTATACACACTAAAAGATATATATATATATATATGTACGCGTTTATAGGATAGATTAGTTCTTTTACCTTTTGTTTTTGAGCACGAGTTATAATAATAGTTTCTCTACGCAACTGCTAGGCGTTAAGATTTCTAAGACGAATAAAAACGTAGGATGCTGTTAGAAGGTCAAATGATTATAATTATTTATACGTCATGAATACCAACACTGCCAACACTAATAAGCATTAAGCACACGGACCGTCTGATGTTAAGACTTATTCCGCTAGCGTGAATGAATTATGGTGTGTCGAAAACGCTTCAATAGCACTGCTTTTGATACAGTTTTTGTTGGTTAACTGATAGAGTGTTATCTAACTAAAGTATTTGTTACTATTGACTTATCAAGAAATCGTAGTACGAGTAAATTCCACGACGGGAAGCGTACAACTAAAGACACGATTACTACCCCAGAGGCCCAATTCAGCTAATAAGCTACAGCCGAATCGAAACTGAACCGTTGCGGTCGACTAATCGGAGCGCTTATATTGCCTTTCAATTGCTCGATGACGTGATAATGTGGCGTTCTGATTGGTCGATCACAACGGTTCAGAGTCGATTCGGCTGTAGCTTATTAGCTGAATTGGGCCCCTGGTCAGTTGACAATCTGAAAAAAGGTTGATATTTGAGGAATGAAATTGCTGTAGACTGAAAAAGATACAAAGAACCACGATAACCGAATAGACGATCTAAAACTAGTGACTATTCTGTACTGGCTGTGTCCGCGAACTACGTTTCGCCATATATTTTTCGCCCCGTTTTTGCAACATTTTTCATTGATGCTCTGATGACATTGATGGTTAAGGCGCTACTTCCCGTTTTCTAACAATTTCGATTGACTGTACCGCCACAAATATTAAACATAGAGTTCTAAAATTCATATGTGACATTTTTGAACATTTCATCTAAACATTCTTAAAGACAGAAACATGATTAATAATAATATTTCACTCGATAGATATAAAATCCAAAGATCACTCTGTACAAAATTTTAAAACTGCTGTGAATCAGAAAATACAATAATAAATGACATAAAAGTTTTACTAATCTAGACGTGCATTTTTATTATCTAGAAAATTGCAAAAGTACAATTTTTATTGTGATTTAACTACCGAATAAAGAATTTGACTTTGAATTTATTTTGTACCCCACTTTTCCAAAAATCGATTAAAACGCGTAAAACGTAACGTTTTAGTTCGGTCACCGCGCGTAAGCGACATTAGAAGCTATGCATAAAGCAACTTTATCACTTTGCAATAAAGCAGTCGCCGTGCACGAGTAGATTTTCTGGGAAACCTCGTCTTAAGGCGCATAATGCTCCCAATGACCTTGCGTCGATCGTCCCGCACTGATTACATAGGAGTGAGTGAGTGAGAGCGAGCGGAATATTTAAGCAAACCTTTACGCGTAAGATGAATTATTTCAATAAAAAATTTATAAAGGCGAATAAGAAAAATCTAAAAAGACCATCCCCTAGAATATTGTTCACTTTATTTATTGAAATCGAAAGTATATGATTTAACCTAATATTTACGAAGCGATTAGGTTTACAGTTTTAAAATCGAGGCATGTTTGGGTCACATTTTAACCAAGTTTTAATTAATTTATCAAAAAATTAAGAAGACCATCCTCTAAAGAATGCGTTGAATAATAACATATCTTTTTTAAAGATTTTTTCATTCAATATTTATGAAGAGAATCGGTTTTTTCTGCAGTGATTTTTTATGATTGACGTTACTATGCGCCTTAAGGAGATGTCAACCCATAGCCCGGATATGCACGCTGTAGTAAACCCGGAGACTCCGGGTGAAACCCGGCGGGGTGGCAGCCCTACCCCTGCACCGAAAAGCGTTTGCGCGGCCGCAGCATTCGCAGTTTATTGGTCAAGTCGGCTTAGATTCCGACGAGAAACAGAGCATGCTGTTGTTGTAGGTCATATTCGGCCAGCGCCGGTGTGTGCTTTCCTGTAAGCAATACTATAGATAGGTGACTGCCAATTGTATAGACATGAGCGGACTTTAAACGATGTGGTAACTATTAATCTTCATTATGCGAACGTCTGTGTAGTTGTATGGATAAGGACTACTCTACATTGTGCGGCTAAACGCTTAATTCGTATGATTTTGGTATTTACGTGGGTTGGCAAACAAGCGCATACTGCCCGGCTGATGGTAGCAGTCGTCTACAGATCACTGTAACATTCACAAATATGTTAACTACCCGAAGGAGCACAGTATACTTGAGTATACGTCGTCAACTTGTGACATAAGATATCTGAAGTGCTGCCATTGATAAGACATCAAAAAGTAATTCGATTCGTGACATCGTAGGAAAATGCGATGCGGGTAGGGTTGCCAGATTTATTGGCATTAATTCCGCGACACAATAAAACTGCTCACATATTTTTTATGCTTTCTAGGAGAAAAGTTAGGTCTCCTGGTTATTAGCAACTGTTTAATGAACTAACATATGCCGGGGCATCTGACAAATTTGCTTTACTTTATTTTCCATTTTAACTAAAACCCTAGCTTATAGAATTTTATTGAATCACCTCTAGATCATTATGTCACAATAGGATTTCACTTATACCTGCGGATTTAAGCATTTATTATATGTGATATATTTTTGGATGGGATTTTTTAAATTCCGGGCCATTTTTTAGATTCAGGGCCATTTTTAAAAAGATCTGGGATCAGGGACATAAACACAGAATAAATAATAGTACTAAAGTACAGAAGGATCACTCTCGAAGGAACTAGCCAAGTTTAGGTATGAAAATTTACCTACTCTTACGACCTTCATCTGACTGCACGGGAAATTGAAATTTATTGCATAGCACGAGTGTTCCAATTCCGTTACGCGTCGCTGACCCGATACCGATATAGCGATAAGAGCGCAGGGTTCCCACTCACCGATATGCAGTTATCGTTATAGAAATTTCCGAGAAAAATCTAAATTAGAACGTGCGACGCGGCCAGCGTGCGAGCCGAGCGGCAACCCTCAGCCATACACCGGCCCGGCCGGTGCGCCGGCCATACGTACTTAAACTGACATAAGCTCGGATTCTGTGACAATCCCGGTGGGTCCCGGCTATTTGGCAACCCTAGATGCGAGTTCATTCGCAAGCTCTTGCGATGCGTCGTGCGATCGGTGAATATCACGATGCGATGTCGCATCGCAGTCTTGTGACCCCAAAACTGTAACAGACACGCTTTCTAACCGCGACGGGGTCCATGTCAGAATGACCTTGAACTTTCCAGCCAACCAGCAGTCCGGCTGACATCGATTAATAGGCTCCGTCTCGACATTTCGGCCGAACGAAATAAGTTTCTTCTCGTAACCGTCTATAATATAGCACTGCGTAACTAACGTAATGCTGTCAGTAGTTTCGCAACCGTGCCGAAAGTTCTGTAACTGTGTTGGTTGTCTAATAGTTATGAAGAATTCTCCCTTTGGCAGTAATGACTGTCGCGTGTTCGGCTAATGTGTTCCTGAAACTGCGTCAATTTGGGCTTCGGCCACAAACTTTCTCCTGTGAATTTATTTGGACTGGGCTTCATTGACGTTTCTCCTAAGCTGTAGCATCATCACAGTTCATATGCGTCCCCACCGAGGGGCTCCAGCCTACTCTAAGTTAGGTGGTGGTCAATCAAGCTGGCCCAGTGCGAATTGGGATGATGACTGAATTCTGATTTTTACGTCTTGTCATTAAATATTAAAATACCGTGGAAAAAGATGCAGTCCTGTGAAATTAGAATTAAAATCGGCTTAGAAATACATTAGATACAAGCATTTTAAGTTGTTAATTTGAAGGCGATTAGACAGAGAGATCCGACATCAACCGTGACGTCATCGTTGAGTACGGCCATATAAACTTCTTGTAAATTGCCGTTTTGCTAGAAAAAGATAAAGAAAAATCTTTAATACCTTATATCTTGGTTGTTTTTATAGTTATTCGAAAACCGATTTTTTCTTTCGTGTTTATTATATGAATGAGCTTCTATTAAAACAAAAAAAAAATTTTAGTCATCTAGCCTATTGGTCGACTTCACATACACCTTTGAAGTTTTTCGCAGATGTATGCAGGTTGCCTCACGATGTTTTCCTTCACGGCAGGAGCGTCAGACAAATGCACATATGAAATTAGAAAAACGAAAAACACATTGGCACATGGCAGGATCGAACCACGGACCTCCCGATTAGAAAGGCAGTGCTGTTGAAAATTACTCTGTTACTATCTGACGTGTGCGTCAAGAAAAATCGAAGGACCGTGTAAACCGTAATTTTCTTGCAGCTATCATTTTTAACAGACTTCAAAAAGGTGAGATTCTATGTTCGACTGTACCATTTTTAGGGTTCCGTACATCAAAAGGAAAAAACGGAATACTATAAGATCATTTTGTTGTCCGTCTGTCTATCAAGACCCTTTTTTTCGGGAACGCGTAGAGATATCAAACTGAAATTGCTGCAACGTACATAATTAGCTCTTGTCTCGCAATAATTATACAATTTGGAGTGACGAAATCATTGATTTACTACCATTGGTACGGTACGGTACGGTAATACGTTTGGTAGTAAATCAATGGACGAAATCGAGAATACGCGCTGACTGAAGGCGGCATATAATTTGAGACATCTATCCGCCAACGTCCATACCACGTTGAAAACACCGGTTCTCGTCCGATCACCGAAGTTAAGCAACGTCGGGCGCGGTCAGTACTTGGATGGGTGACCGCCTGGGAACACCGCGTGATGTTGGCTTTTTGCTCTTCTTTTACTGTCAATTATTGTCTCTTGTTTTCATTTTCTACATCAACAATGCGATTTTGTTAAATTATCAACTTTTTGATTATTTGGTATACACATTTGTAACCGTAATTGTAATGTTGAGTGACACAATGAAATAGCCGAACGTGGCCACGTGGAAATATTATAATAATAGAATGTGACATAAATACAATTTATATCTAATTTTAATAGTCGGGTCTACGGTCTCTTTCAGCGAAGAAATCATATAATGTAAGTCAACACAATCAAAAGATAACCGAGAATATAAAAGTTATGGCGACATTGAAAATTCGAAATTGTAAAATTAAGTTTGAAATGCCCCATACAAATAGTTGTCTGAAAAATTTGTATGAGAATCGGAGAATTCATTTTAAAATTTCGAATTTTCAATAACGCCATATCACTGTGTTAACATGGGCAGGTTTCGGCTTGATAGGGTACTGATTGACCAAACACCTGTCTGTCTATAACATTCTATTAGGTAGTTCGTTCAAAGTTGGCGCTCCGTCATAGATAGTCGAACGAAACATCGCGCGAGTTCCCATTTCCAAATCCGGCGATATGTGTCGGCTGAGCAGAATTGTTTCCAGTCACGAAACTCCGGCGCAACCGGGCGGTTTCGTTGGCGTACGTTACACTCACTCGTAGGGTTGCCACATGTACGGATTTGAGCGGGACGTCCCGATTTTGAGTGGCATAATGGTCACGTCTCGATTTAACCATGGTCGGGACGCAATTGACAATTTTACAAAATAAATCAGTGACTAAATGTTGTAACTTAATTACATATAATTATTTTGGCATTTTTATCCTTAAAATATTTAAAGTGAATACACATACATATAACACTAGGCTGTGTATGATGTGTTTGGAAGGCCCAATTCTGCTAATAAGTTTCAGCCGAATCGAAACTAAACCGTTGCGTTCGACCAGTCGTAGCGCGTATATTTCATTTGCCATACATCTGTTCGATGACGTAATGATGTGGCGTTCTGATTAGTCGATCGCAACGGCTTAGTTTCGATTCTCTAATTGGGCCTCTGTTCTTTTTGCCTTTGCATGCAAGAAGAAACATATTATATGCAATTTTGATCAATTGGTGAAAATCAAAGTTAAAATTAGTTCTTGTTTTTTTTTTGCTGTCCCGTCTTGAAAGCGATAATCCCGATTTTTACAAGTTACTGCCCCGAAATTGCGTATTCTAGGCCTGGCAACCCTCATTCGCGCAAGCAATGCCCATCTAATGACCCTGCCGTGGAGGCCTGCGTGCACGGTTGGCCCCGTGTACGCCGCCGTAAGGCCCTCCGTCTGGGGATTGCCCTGGTGTTCTCGGGCAATCCCCCCTTGGCGATAGCCCGACCAGCTAGGTCGGGCTAGCCCGGGCGCGTTGGTAGTGGTAGTCGCAGTGTGGACCTTACCACGCGCGTCCATAAGGGCAGGAAGAACACCGGGGTGTTTAGTGGGTAGGCCCGGCACTCTGCCGGGAGAGCCCCACACACGCTCGTCGTCTAGCCAACGGCGAGTACGGTGCGTCACGCATTCCCCTCGTAAAAAAAAAAAAAAAGGCCTGGCAACCCTATACACGGCTCGGCGAGCAGGTGTGTTTGCTGTCAACGGGGACAATAATAATAATCGACGAATCGGGTCTACTTTGGCAGTGATTAGACAAGATTATTAGTAAAGGGGAAATACAATCAATCGATTGTTGAAAAATTGGTTAATTTGTAATGAGGTTGTACCTAATGTACCTAGTTACCTACCTAAGCTACTAGTAATGTAACTCTTCCGCTTTTAACTGTTCCTCTGCATACCTACGTAGATTGCTGTTTTATCAAACGCAGATGTGGTTTTGGGTAACATCGGTTTTGTAGGATATTTTTTTTAATGACGACAGGGATGCTCTTGTCTTTCATCTCACCTGATGGTAAGTGACGATAAAGCCGAAGACGGAAGCGAGCTTCACCTGGACTCCTCAACAACTGAGGAACTGGCTATCTTACCTCTTATTGCCGGAACAACAATGCTAGAAAGTTATTATTAATATATTATTTATAGTAAGCCGACTTCTTACGTACATACCAATTGATACTATGCCACTGCTAATCTGTTGATACATCGAATGCTTGTTCAGAAAGCGAAAAGGAAGGTGAACATAAAAATTTAGATATATCCAGCTTGTGCTTACCTCGAATCGTGCAAATACAAAGTGTAAAATGAAAGTATAACTGTCCGTGGACCCCACTTTAAGAAACCCTGCTTTAGTGCGATGAGATGAGATTCAGTATGTTGTAGCTAATAAAGTTAGTGACATATATTAACATATATTATACATTTTCTTCGTAGTAAGTGATTTCTTTGCAACAAATACCTATTGCAAATTTTTATGATGGTACTTTATAAATAACAAATTAGGTACAGACAGAATACAGATGTCGTCTAGTGACGCTGTAGACGACAAAATGCGACCTTAGTAAAATAAACCGACGGACGCTGTATGAAGGATACAAATTCGCTAACCTTTAGATAACCTTTATCGATATGATTGAAATTGTATGTAGCGTAACCAAGATTCTTTTCGTACCATACGCAATCGAGTCAGTTGAGTCAACAAACTGTTTACTGTTATCTGTGTGTGTACATACATAGTACTATACTTCTTAAAGCGAAAAGATAATCACTTACTCATTAATCACGTAGTATCGAAAACTATTTGACCTATAAACGTGAAATTTGGCAGGAAGGTAGTTTATGAATAGGACGTGTCGTCAACTAAGAACTTTTACGGATTTTACAAAATTCAAACGCCAAGGGAAAGAAAAGGAATTCGAAAGTATGGAAGTCGGAAATTTTTGAAACTAGAAGCATGAAATTTTATATTTAAGCTGATAATAGGATTAAGCGTTTTTAAATATTCCCCCCTTAGAAATGTAATTATAAGGGTTGACATTTTGTTTTGCTCGAGTATCACACTAACAAGATAGACAATGCAAAACACATTTTTACAATTTCAGCGAGTTTCAAAATTGCATTCTCATCCCAACAAGCCAAAATCCCGATATTTGCCCAGATATTCTAGTAACCTATCTGCAGGCCTATTCTCTTACTTCGGTTGCTAACTAAGGCCACATGAGTAGAGATTCCGTTTCTCTACTCATGTGCTAAAGCTGTCATTTTTGAAAGAAACTTAATATCCATTACTGTTATTATGAACGCCGCCGATACATATAATCACTAAACTATTAATGGAAAAAGGAAATCATAATCTGATCAGCAGGCCTATTACCGATCTCATGGTTTTGCAAATGATATCATATGATATCATAGTGCGAAACGAAAAAAAAGATTTTCGGACAGATATTTTAACGTTTGTGCATTATACACGGTGTTTCATAATAACCAATAAATAATTTATCGTTATCTAAAACTAGTTATTAAATTGTGTTTACCCGTAATGTCATTCAACCCAAAATTTTCATGTATATCATAGTATCATCATCATGTCTATTATGTTTCTTTGGGAAATGACAGTTCTAGTTACCAACCGTAGTTAGTCAATACGCCTGGTACACTGGTAGCCCTAATTATTATAGCCACTCGAGAATCGCTCAAGCTCGAACTCTATGGAGATTTTACTGTTTATCGAATTCAAACCACCAATCGGACAGACTCAATACTAGAGTAGTCTGTCAGTGAAATTACTGGGTACTGACTGTGACTTGACATCTTATGTCGCAAGTGGGCGACGTATACATTGGGGTCCTTGTAGGGGTTGTAGATTTTAGCCTGGTGACTTTGGGTCTTCCAGATCCCAGGTCAATCCACGTCTGGAGTGACGGAACACCTCGGATAAGTTTTTAGTAGTACACCTACCCTCGACTAGCGGAAAGGTCCTAACCATCAAGAGACAGCCCCAATCTCTTGGGTAGATAAAGTATTTAGGCGACTGTACGTAGCCACTTACCATCGGGTGGGCGGGCAGCCTTAGTTTTATAAAAAAAGCTCGCTAGTTTTTCAGATATTTTAGTCAGTGTTTTTTGGCAACCCTTATACAATTATCTGCCCATTCGAATATCAAGCTCAAACTCTATGGAGGCTCTATATACTATTTATCAAATTGTATGTGAACCCCCTGCTTATCTGCCGAATAAATATATGTATATCACTCACTGGTGAAATCCCTTATTAAAATAAATGACCCCCCTCGTAAATCCATTACGCAGAACAGTATTTGGCTCAAAACTCCCCAATCTGAAGAACGTGCAATGTAGTCAATGAACATAGTGACGTAATCGACGTCTTTGCTGATTCACCCAAAAAGCTCCGTCGCGTGTTCTTTATTTATTTATTTATTTATTTATTCAGTGTACATGTTGACTTACAGTTTCCCAAATTGCCAACATGCTAGTTCTTGGACCTTTTGTCGAAATAAGTGTTTTTTTCTTAACTTTTATATTTATATATCAGTTCAGTAAGTTTTTAATCTGTTTGTAGTGCATGCTGATTTACCTATAAGTGTTTGTTGCATTTTATCATAGTTTGTCCTTGTATTGTTTGTCATACTATAAGCAATGTAAGCAAACGTTGGTAAATCTTTATAAGTAAACTAGCTGTGCACGTGACTTCGTTCGCGTGGATGTCCAAAAATAACAATATCGTGATGTTATATAGCCTAAAGCCTTCCTCGATAATTAATGGACTATCCAACACAAAAATAATTTTTCAATTCGAACTAGTAGCTCCTGAGATTAGCGCGTTCAAACAAACAAACTCTTCAGCTTTATAATATTAGTATAGATAAATAAAATAAAGCAACACGTCCCTACTCTGACATCACTTGGTACCGCTATCGCAGTCGGTTAATTGCTCGACAGCCGCCGCCGTCGTCGCCGGCGCAGTTTTTCGCATCCGGACATTTCGCGAATAACCCGTTTTATAATTAGCCGCAACTTGTTTTATAATTAGCCCTTCTTTTATACTACAAAACTGTTATTATCGTTGATGGTGTTGCGTTACTCGAATGTGCCAGATTTGGGTTCTGTTTTTCAGTAGCAAACAAGCCGACTACAACAACAACATACGTGATTTTTCAAGAATTGATTTTGATGTTGTTTTTGAAATGCGTTTAGCATTTTTAAAGGAAGTTGCGTTTAACCAAGTTTCATAAAGTCTGTGATGTTTTCTAAACCAGCCCCCGTAGCACGTCCATCAAAACACGATATGATAAAGCGATTTATCGCTGTGAAATGTCAAAATACGACGAAACCCTATTGTATTTTGAGAGTTCGCCGCGATAAACCGCTTTATCATATCGTGTTTTGGTGGAGGTCCTAGGGGGGCTGATGTTCAATGCAGTTCTTAACGGTGTTCTTCTTAATGTAGAGTAAAAAAAATAAAATAAAGTCTATTAAATCATCACAATTCATACAAAAATAAAATAAATTATTTTGAATTTACTTATACGGAAATGTAGTCATAAATTAAAAATGAATCCGGCCAAGTGCGAGTTCGACTCTCCCTTGCAAACTTCCCGTACAAACTATATGTTTCTAATTATGCACATATTAACGGATTTTTATCCTTAACATGTTGTACCCTTAACATGTGGTAGACCTTGCTTCTTGCCAAATTTCACGATGTTAGGTCAACGGGAAGTCCCCTATATAGATAGGTTTTGATTCCCCTGTGAAATCGCAGAATTTGGGAAAATATGCAAAATTAACGGTCATAAATTATCTTTTGATCGCGTCGACTGACTTGCATTAATTATTTTTTCACAACTGAAAGAGACCGTAGTCCTGACAATTTGATTATGAATGTCACATTTTATTATATTGTCATATTTATAATAAGCTGCGTTCGGCTTCTCCATTGTGTTGCTCAATATTACATACCTACAACAGTTCTGTTGTCATCTACAGTTACAAGTAGGTATTTTAAAAAATCGCATTGTTGATGTAAGTTGATGAAAATTTTAAATATAAAAATAGCAAGAAAACATAATTGCCAGGAAAAAAGAGCAAAAAGCCAACATCACGCGGTGTTCCCAGGCGGTCACCCATCCAAGTACTGACCGCGCCCGACGTTGCTTAACTTCGGTGATCGGACGAGAACCGGTGTTTTCAACGTGGTATGGACGTTGGCGACTGGTGAGCTCAAATTGTACGGCGCCTTTTAGTCAGACAGCGTGCATGCTCGAAGACGTCAAATTACATTTTGGAAACTAGGGATTGATGGAATATTACGTTTTATGGCCTCAAGCAGCTGCATGCAACGTACGTACCTTTCGTTGGAGTGACGTCTTCGAACAAACGTGCTGACTGAAAGCGGCGTATAATTTGAGTTCCCGATTCGCCAACGTCCATACTACGTTGAAAACACCGGTTCTCGTCCGATCACCGAAGTTAAGCAACGTCGGGCGCGGTCAGTACTTGGATGGGTGACCGCCTGGGAACACCGCGTGATGTTGGCTTTTTGTACCTTTTTTTCACTGTCTATCTATACAATACGTGACAAAACACTAATCCCAAAGTTATAAGACTAGATAGATAGGTAAATTAAAAAAAATATTTCTTGTACCTACTTTTTTTTGCTTGTAAAATTGCACTATGTTCACAGTCACACAGCAACACGCCAGACTTTACATGTTGACCTAGAGACCGCTCTTTTGTCGGTCGTAATAGCGACGACTTTCGTAATGCTAATGTAAATATTGACGTGTTGCTGACTGTACAAAACGTAGTTACTCTCTATAAGCCCATCATTAAGCTCTTACTCAAAATGACGAATACAATCGTAATTTTGAGAACACATCCTTTATATTACGCGCGACGCGTTGCTTGACTTCGATGATCGGATAAAATAGTTTCAACGTGGTATGGAAATGAAATAAATCAGTTTTCTATAACTAGCTATAGTGTTTTATTTCTCGGACTGGGATGATTAGCTGACACGACTGGAATGAGATCAGTTGCATTGCAGGGCCCACTGTTTGATGTGCTTTCCGAAGCACGGAAGAGCTAGCGATGTTTCTCATTGTCGGTCACCCATCACGGATCTGACAACGACTAACGTTGCTTAACTCTAGAAATCGTTAGTCAAACGCACACGATATCGCACAACCGAGATCATTGCTTTTTCACATTAATATAACCAGCGATATCAATGTTTAATAATATGGTATAAATTCGAGGCCTTACGGACCAATTGCTTGACGTATGAAGTATGAAGTCCGCCTACGTAGCGATAGTAAAAATACATCCACATAATACAATGATAGTGGAAGTGATATCATCAATACTGCGTATACTGACTGTGGTCGATGAGACCCGCGCCGTGCAACCCTGGCGTGGTGCTCTATCGTTGAATTGAATAAATCAGCCGCGACCCCTCGCCCGTCGTCGAGGGGGTCGTATCGATTGCCGACTGAAGGTTAGGGTTACAATTTGTACAACTCAGATTTGGATCATTACCGTGAATGTGAAATCGACGGCCGTGGTTCTATCGAATTTTCGTTGAGGCCTAATCTGTGATTTGAAGGAAAAAATGTCTAATGCGCTAATGGTTTTTTTTATACAAGTAAGTTGGCAAACGAGAGAGTTCCCAACTGACGGCATGTGGCTATAGTCGCCTATAGTACATATGTGCTTCTGGTAAGATGTAGTACAACTAGTGAGACAAAATGTCAAATCCCTTTACCCAGCAATTTCACTGCCTGTCCGCTGCGTTGAGCGGGCGCCTCAACGCATGTCCGTTGAGGCGCCCGCTCAACGCAGCGGACAGGATGTCCGTTGCGGGACCTAAGCTTCGGTGCGGGCCCAGTCGTGGACGGTTAAAATCCTCACTTGGGCTTAACTACTTTACATCGTTATATTTCTTGAATGACTAATCCCAATGAAAAATGGTCAATGAAACCTAACAATAATTTTCAAAGAACTATTTTATGATACCTACCACACATGATGTGTGTGGTTCAACTAGGTAATTTTTCCATTATAGCGCCTGATGGTCGCCATATTGGATTTCGATAACTGTCTTTAGTGGCATTCGCAAGATTGTCATGAGAATCAGCAGCAAAGGAACAAGCATCACATACCTTCATAGACTGATGAACACATTAACCTCCTTTGCGTGGCGCGCAGTCGAGTAAAAAGGGTACTACTACACTATATCGTGCTCATATAATTGATATTACGGCTCGTTCATTGCTTGTGATATTTTTTAAATTAAAAACAACTTTAATCTCCTCTTGATATCTTTGGTGAAGTGGTGGACTACACCAACCACGTTGAAAATTCGCGGTTCCCTGTGAAATGCTCTAAAATCGGATTGCTCTGTGGTACTTATAACGAATCACTCAGGAGTGAGAATGTGAGCTTCACTGCTGTGACCACAGCACTATAGATTCCAACTCGCATCTAAATAACAAGCGGGTCGGTCGCGTCCATCCACTCGGCGCATCAGATAGACGCTCCGCAGACCCAGTTGTCGAACTGCGCCCCACTTGGTCCAGGAGTACGGGTGCCTACAGAGCGGCGGCGGGCGACACAATTGCGTCTGTGAGACCCAGTTACGTGGAACCGGTCCGCGGCCGCGGGACGGGTCGATAGCTGCGACCTGAACGGAATGAAATGAGATCCGCCATTCTTTAGTTAGTAGGTAGATGCTCAATACGTGATAGTGATTACAATGAGAACGCGTCAATTGGAAGTTTTGAAGCACTTCAGTATAAGGGCTTAAAACTATTTGAGCGAATGAATATTTATTTCAGGATAGTGCTATGTCGTGCTTGCGTCGATCATCCCTCACTGATTACATAGGAGCGAGTGAGTGAGAGTGGAGGAATGTTTAAGCAAACCTTTAAGCGTAAGATGAATTATTTCAATTAAAAATTAATAAAGGCGAATAAGAAAAATCTAAAAAGACCATCCGCTAGAATATTGTTCACTTTATTTATTGAAATCGAAAGTATATGATTTAACGTAATATTTACGACGCGATTAGGTTTAAAGTTTTAAAATCGAGGCATGTTTGGGTCACATTTTATCAAAAAATGAAAATGACCATCCTCTAATAAAGAATGCGTTGAATAATAACATATCATTTTTAAAGATTTTTTTATTCAATATTTATGAAGAGAACCGGTTTTTTCTGCAGTGATTTTTTTATGATTGACCCTGTTATGCGCCTTAATAATGACGCCAAAATTAATTCACTGAAATTAGAAGCTACCACTCGCTCGGAATGCTGATCAGCAGGCCTATTATGGATCTTTCATCGTATGACCTGGTATAAATTTTGAGATAAAGTAGTCATGAAATGCTTAATTTTCTGTTACCGATCTCAATAATTTCAATGATGTCATCCATCATGATATAATGAACGAATAATAAAAAAAATGACCGAAAATCTTCTTTTTCGTTTTGCACTATGATTTCATAATGATGATATCGATATAGGCCTGCTGATCTCCCCGAGAGGAGCGAGCCAGAATCTCGGGGGTCGGGAGTCAGAAAAACAAATAAAATTAACACTAAACAACTTATCATAGAACCAAACAGATCACATCCGAGAATTATTATCGTTAAGAGAATCCCTTCTTTCTCTCTTACCTATGCTTGTCGTTACAGTAACAAGGCTAATAACATCGTCGCGTCCCTACAATTCGAGGTAAGATAGTCAGCTTCTCACTTAGCTGCCATCTTCGGCCTTGACGTCCATCAGCCGATATGAAGACCAAGAGCTTCCCTGTCGTATATTTGAAATATACAACTCGCACAACAGATTATACAAACCAACATACACACCAATTGCGTACGCAACTCAAGTGGCCTCCTATCCGACTTCGTAGAAACTCTCGTATACTCTTTCTTCTTTTAATATCATATCATACACAACCATACATGTCCATCGACCTTATCTTCGTGAGCGCTTTGAGTATTCTCGTTCCCCTCACTTCATTTACGGACGCTCTGAAGACTTCATTTACGGACACCCCTTTTTTTTTTTTCTCGGGGGGAAATGCGTAACCGCACTGTACCCGCCGTTGGCTAAACAGCGAGCGTGTGTGGGGCTCTCCCGGCAGCATGCCAGGCCTACCCACTAAAACCCCCCGGTGTTCTCCCTGCCCTTAAGGGCGCGCCCGGGCAAGCCCGACCCACTGGTCGGGCTATCGCCAAGGGGGGATTGCCCGAGAACACCAGGGCAATCCCCAGACGGAGGGCCTTACGGCGGCGTGCACGGGGCCAACCGTGCACACAGGCCTCCACGGCAGGGTCATTAGACGGGCATCGCTTGTGCAAATGCCCGCCTTCGCCTGCCTATCCGTCTGCGGCGGATTACGGACACCCCTAAAGTTTACCTGTCAACCCTTTCAGACGAATTTTCTGAAATACTCTTTCACTGTTCACGCTGTTAGACTGGAGTGGAACTCATTACCGTCTTCAGTGCGTGATGTGCAAACACTGATTTCGTTCAGAAAGCGTTTGAGGGAGCACTATCTGTCACAAATATAAATCCGTTTATCCTGGTTATCCATAAGAAGTTATTTTATTCTTGGTGTTATATATTATTTATATATTATAATATTTAGGTATATATGAAGTTTATTTCATCTCTAGTTTTTTTTTATATTGTACGTGGATATCTTATATCTATGCACTTCTCCCATTGCGAGTGAGTTGGAAGAGATTTCTATGAGAAATAAGCTCACCTTTTGTACTGTCCTCACTTAGTAATATTTCTACATATATTTTTTAGTGTACAATAAATTATTAAATAAATACATAAATAGCGTATCTTCTCATTCATAACTTGAGAAAGCGAGCAACAGCAAAGGAAATGGCACTCATCGCAGAAAGCGCGAAGCGTCCGTGTCCCATTAAGATAATGGCACATAATGATATCATTGTCTGAAAAGATACCTCAGGAGTCAGGGGCCGTGTTATACGAAAACATAACATTGTCATTCCAACAACGATTAAGAAGTGAGAGTTTTACGCGGTTCATAGCATTTCAAGTTGCGAGGAGGACTCTCCGCAGATGTTAGATATTATGTCTTCCTGCTGACTAGACTTGTTTGTACTCGGACACTGAATAGAACGCTCTGAACTAGTACAATCGACAAACGAACTAGTTCAGTGGTACTAATAGTTTATTTAAGTACGCCGAACACTTTCATATGCGTAACGTATATTTAACTGCAAAAGACCAACGATGTATCGCAACGAACCTTCAACGAATTTTCAATGTTAGAAATAATAACTTATATATTACGAGTATTATACCTTAAAAATAAAAGGTTTGCTAAAAATAACATATTTGACTATATCGCTCAATTGCTTGTTGGCAGTAAGTAGCCGTTGTGACTGAACACTGCTAATGTCAACTCGCCCAGACATTTATAATTATTTGTTCCTTCCCTACTCGAGACTTCGTCTCTTTCAACTGTAATTTATCCCTAGACTATTGCGAGCCCCACTGTCGCAAAGGACTTGTAAACCAAATTGTCCTAAATGACCGACTTGAACGATCAAAACAGAATGGTTCTTTCTAATTCACATGAAGGATTTACTGGAGGGAGACTCTGTACCAGGGTCGTCTGCTTAGGTACCTCCGTCTTACCTATTTCTGCCGCAAAGCAGCAGTGCTTGCATTGCTGTGTTTCGGTTTGAAGGGTAAGATATGGCAGTGAAATTACTGGGTACTGTGACTTTACATCTTGTGTCACAAGTTGGCAACGTACACTGTGGTTCTTGTGGGGGTTGCAGTTTTGCTGCGAATCTCACAAGAGCCACATGACTGTTACCACCTACCATCAGGTGGGCAGTTTGCTTGTTTGCCAACTTTCTGCAATAAAAAAAAAGGATTCTTAATAGTACATGTACTATTAGGTCAAGCCTACTACTGACTTTTGCCGGCCTCGCTCACACGCAGAGGAACATATTCACGTAACGATACTTATCTACTAAGCACATAACTATCATATAATGCACTTTTAATAGAGTCGCCCAGAAATGCGAGATTGTTTTGTGCCGCAAACGAAACAATGGGGAACGCTGCTCGACGTTTCTCGCAAATTACCCCAATTCGGAGAAGTTTTCATCGTTTATGTTCCTAATAAATTCTACGTTGAATTTTGAACTGCAATAATCGTAAGTCAGAAGTGATGTCGTCGGGGAAAATAGCCAGGTGTGACGACAAAATAACTACGCTGATATTATGTTTTGTGGTCTCAGCAACGAGCTCTAATTGAAATGGAGAACGTTCTCATTTCAAATACATAAATCTATACTAATATTATTAAGCTGCAGAGTTTGTTTGTTTGTTTGAACGCGCTAATCTCAGAAAATACTGGTTCGAATTGAGAAATTATTTTGGTTTTGGATAGTCCATGTATCGAGGAAGGCTTTTTAGGCTATATAACATCACGATATATAATATTATTTTTTAATTTATTTCACATTAAAAATCACAAATATATTTACACTTTTGAGTATCAATAAACCCTACCTGGTTTGTCTTGACACTTACGTATAACATTACATATTACGTACAACACATACGTATTAATGTTCTTTTCGGACATCCACGCGAACGAAGTCGCGGGCACAGCTAGTGGAAAATATACGTCGGGCGGCATGCAAAATAACAGCTCATATACGTCCCCACCGAGGGGCTCGAGCTTTCCCTAAGTGCGTTACGTTACGTTAGTGTGTTGAGGCCTTAATCAACCACGCTGGCCCAGTGCCGATTGGTCGACTTCACATACACCAATGAATTTCCTCGCAGATGTATACAGGTTGCCTTACCATGTTATCCTTCACCGTAGGAGCGTCAGACAAATGTACATATGAAATTCGAAAACGAAAATCACATTGGTACATGGCGGTCACGAATCCTGGACCTCCCGATTGGAAGGCAAGTGCCAAATCCACAGCGCCACCGACGACGCTTCGCCGAGCGCAGCGGCATGCAGAGATTTTTTTTTTAATAAAAAATTCTAAATGATTTATCCACTTGTCTCTCAGCCCTGTTATCCGAACTTTCAGACGAATGTAAACCTTACGTATTCTATCTTTTTTTCCAGGTAGGAATAATCCTTTGTAGATTTGAGGGGCTTTCCGGTGAGGAAGCAGTCTTTCGGTTATGCAAGGACTCCTTGTCGCCGAGGTGCTAAGAGAAGAATCACCGTCTTTTATGTATGTATAAATTCTGCTTGCTTCTGTCATTTTTAAAGGCAAGACGCAATACTATTTTATACAAGTTAGCAAACAAGTAGGCTTGTCAGCTGATGGGAAGTGGTTGCAGTCGGCTATAGTACATGTGGTTCCTGTAAGATGTGTAAATATGCAATGCAACCCCCACAAGGACCTCAACGTACAGTGTCTACTTTTGTCATCAACACAGTCTTTTTCCCGCCTGTCTTAACCTTTAAACCGGAATATAACAATGCAAGCGCCGCTGCTTGGCGGCAGGAATAGGTACGATAGATGTACCCGTGCAGGCGACCCTAGTACTGAGTCTCCGTCTGTCACTATTATTCTAGCAGGTGGAGCACGGGCTGCCAAGACTGGACTTAAGTCATGCATTATCTCAAAATTTCAGTGGTATAATCTCAATGTCTTAAACAGTAGCACGGCGGCGCGTATTTATTGTGACTGACGTGATGAAAAATTCTTGACGCTCGTCAAGGGACGCGTGTGACTGAGTCTTATCACAAATTCCTTGGCGTGTCTGTGCTCCGACTGCTGCTACATGTAGCAGCAACCACTGTTGTTGTTGTCACTGAAATTGTGAGATAATCCGTGACTCAAGTCAGCTATAATATATACCCAGTTCTGTCGCTCAGAGGAGAGGAGAAGGGCGTCTCCCAGCACACTGGCACATTGCTGGTTAGTAGGGAAAGCTAGTATCCTCATAAGTTGATCGGGAGAGGGAATCGCGAGCAGGTGAGGTGTGAGGCATGGGACCTATAAGCTTTTTAATTGGAATCGCTTGCCTTACATCCCGCTATTAAGTTACGGAAAGCTGGCTCGCGCGACAGGTGTTCATTGGGAGCTCGGAGCTGACATAATGACAGCGATGCAACTGCCAACGCAACGGTCAAATGTGTGCGATCATGCTTTGCGTGTTCATCCCAAGCGTATCTAATAGCTGTGTTCCATTTAACCATCACCACTTTGCTGGTGCTGACATCTGATGTTCCTCGTTCTGCCTCGTTATGCGTTTCTTTTAAAAAATGTTGACATTTTTAGCCGCGCTAATTGTTACAAATGAAACGGCATGAACAGATTTTTAGTGCTGAATTTTGACGTCTCACCTACTTAGTCCAGTAACTTAATATTTTGAATAATATATTAAATCAAAATCGGCTAAAACTATAAATATCATTCAATTTAATAATGAAATCCACTAAAAAATCTTTTTGATTCACGAAAAAAAGTTTCCAAATGTCAAATTTGAAAGCTGTCAAAAATGGTATCGGAGGACCCATATATTAGCATTATGGGTATTTGATGTTAACTTTTCGTGGCAAAAATGTTTATGTGTAACATACGAAACCATCACGAAATGTTAACAACAAAGCCAAATGAAACGCGTTGATGCTAAAAATGTTGAAAATGTTGCAAATTCGTGCTTAACTGGAACGGGCCTAATATGTTTGCTGATTGTCGGCCGCAAGTACAGTTAGTTCCTATTCAAGCTATTTATATTTACACTTACGAAAACCGCCACTATTACGAGCGACATAAGAACGGTCCAAAGGTCAAACAGTATAGCTTGACAAGGGGCTTACTGAACCGAGTTTTACCTTTTACAATTACGTAAAAAGTGACTTATCAATCCTCACACGGAAGAATACATTTTCGACGAACGGCATATAGGTATTTTAACTATATAATTTGGCGTTTATCTGATTTTTTACGGCCGGTCGTGCGAAGTTTTACGTTTTTCATATTAGTAAAAAGTGACGTATCAATAAACATAGAGTAAGTTAGATAATTGTTCTACTGTTAAGTTATGCGATTTACAATGTAAAATATTTTCATACATTTGACGTTTAACGACATGTCACATTGGACGTTTAAGTTTTATAAATTCTTAAAGAAAACAGTAGATTTAAAACGACACTACAATGCTAGTAGAAACAAAATGAAACAGAAATTTATAGCAAGACCAATGCAGACGAATCCGAAATATAATAATTTTAAAGCATAATCATGGGTAAGAGATAGATGTACGCACGCACAGACGCTCGCATGAACACACGCACACAGAAATCAATATACTTAACGCACGCAAAACCAACGACTTTGCATACAATTAAATATCCCTCAAAACAAGTAAACGTAATGCGTAAGAATGGCTTGTCTCAATATGAATAATACGAATTTACGCCATAAAATAGATAGAATAAACTCGTAAGAACTAAAATCTGAATAAGTAAGTAAGACATTTTTATGCACCCGGCTGTTAATTTCGTCGCCGGATGTTGCCGCATTCGCAGTCCGGCTAATGTATCGTGTCGTCAGCGTCTATCGGCACCGGCAACAGCGTTGTAAGCAAACATTGCACGGGTGTGTATTCTAAGTAAACAAATAAGAATCGTTGCCGATTTGCTGACGGGCGGCCACGTGCGACAGTTCATTTGTCTTGTTTGCTTAATTCAGCTTGGCTATATGTATGTATATTTATGTCGTTTGGAGGCGGATTTATTAGGGTGCCGTAGTAAACAAGGAACCCTTAAAGTTTTACAATGTCTGTCTGTCTGTCCGCGGTTTTACTCAGAGACTATTAGTACCACAAAGCTGTAATTTGGTATGGGTATGTATATTAATCATGCCAAAAAAGTGGTAGAAAAAAATATTAAAAAAAAATTTTTTTTGAAGTGAGAACTTCTTTAGCGGCGTTGTACACTTTTTGAAGTGAGAACTTCTTTAGCGGCGTTGTACACTTTTTTTGTACTGGGTAAAAAATGATAAACTCGCGTCAGGACCCGTGACACTGATCGAAAATTCGTAAGACCAATTAAAATTGAAATGGCCGCAGGAACTGTCGAGGTGCGGTGAGGGGTCCACGTAAGCCGGCCGAGAACAATAGCGGCTGTCAAAAGTACTGGAAGTCACACGTCACTTGAGACAGTTTTAATCAATTTATTTACTTTGTTAGGAAAAATCTAAATTGTGCTTTTATTTGATTTTGTTGTAAATATTAATTAGGTAAGTTAGTATAAATTAAATATTATTTATTTGTTATAAAATTACGTTTTTAAGTAGTATATTAATGTCTGTTTTGATCATATTTTTAATTTAATTGTAAATATTTTGATTCATTATTACTAGTTATATAATTATGTACGCACAACGTTACAACAGGAAGTTGATTTTTCTGAAACTTTTTAATGTAATATAAATTGTCATGTTTGTGTACGATAGCGCAATAAATAAATATTGTATTCTACCACATAAAAGATAGTACTTTTATTCTGATAATTAAAGCAATTCGTGCAAAATTCGGTGGCGCAGTGGACTCGGCACTTGCCTTCCAATCGGGGGGTCGGGGTTCGAGACCCGCCATGTACCAATGTGTTTTTCGTTTCGAATTTCATATGTACATATGTCTGACGCTCCTACGGTGAAGGAAAACATCGTGAGGCAACCTGCATACATCTGCGAAGAAATTCAATGATGTATGTGAAGTCGACCAATCCGCACTGGGCCAGCGTGGTTGACTAAGGCCTAATCACCCTAATATAGGGTAGGCTCGAGCCCCTCGGTGGGGACGTATATGGGCTGTGATGATGTGCAAAATTATTCCATAACCATTCCAAAATATCCAAAACGCACAACGTTAATACTTAAGTTTTCACTTCTGCCGGCACTCCCGGAGTGCAACCCGTCAATTTTTTTAGTTAAGTAAAGTGGGAGATTTTTTTTTCTCGACTATCCCATCGGGCGGGGTATTGTTGAATAGGTCTTTAAAAAATAATGTAAGGTTCAGAACACCATTTTTCGATTTAGGGATCCGTTTCTGAAATATTTGGTTTTAAAGTCCAAATTTTTGTTAGAGGTAAGTGTCCTCCCCGCTATCTGCTAAACGGTTATATATGGACTCGTGAAAAAAATTACAACAGTAGCATACATAACGAAGTTTAAAGGAAAACTATCAGAGTTGAGTACTAAGTATAAACTAAAAAGTTATAGACGACCAACTTATAAAATGTACTCGGAAAAGTAAAATTTCATTGAAAATTAGTACTGAATATAAATTTACGAACCACGTGAAGTTAAGGAAATATAAAATCAATGCAGCTTTAATAATAATATCTAATTTAATAGCAACGTGTTGTGAGGTGTGAGTGTGAACTCAAAGTTGGCATTTGCAACTACGGAACCCTACACTGCGCGTGGCGCCACACGCACTTGGCCGGTTTTTTATTAATGCTGCTGATTATGACGCACATGTTACAGCTACGAATGACTATTTGTAAGTTAAAAGGTCACTGCAGCGGACCTAAAAAGTCCGCATTGGCAGAATCACTATATTATTATGATCATAATATGATTCGTTCTGTTAATAAATTCAATGGTGTATGTGTACTTGAACTAGTCGACCAATCCGCACTGGGCCAGTGTGGTTGACTATTAAGGCCTAATCACTGTAATATAGGGTAGGCTCGAGCCCCGCGGTGGGGACGTATATGAGCTGTGATGACGATGATGATGATTCGTATCATGAATTGAGTGCAATTCACCAACAACAAATTCTGCTTGACAGCTTTTTTATGAATATTCGTAAAATAGATCTCGCACCCACTCATAACCAGAAACTCGGTCCCAATTGACACTTACGCAATGCCTAATTTGTGGACCATTTTACGAATATCTATACTATAGCAAGCTTATTATGAATTGCACTTAATTCAAAATACTAATCATATTATGATTCTGCTGATGCGGCCTTTTAGGTCAACAGGTCTTTTTTCCTTTCAATCTTGATTCTTCTAGGCGGGGTTTGCAAATGCTAGTGCTTTTAATTCTCTGAGCGAGCACGACAAGACACTGTCAATTGTTTTCTGGCGGTAAAATTCAATACAACCTTACCCCTTCGAAGGTTTACCCAGTCAGTCAATTTATTTATTTATTTAATCTTTTTTGCACTATAAAAATGGACATATGACGGACTTAATGCCATATGGCATTTTCTGCCAGTCAACCATTGGGTTCAACAGGGATTACATGGCGGTGCAATCTTATTAATTAATAGATCCCATGTCAATCGTCGTTAATCGCCGCATCTGTGGTCTAGTGGTTGAGGCCACCGTATCTGGTGTTTCGGCCATTCGATTACGTATTTTTGCTTAACTCTGTTGATGGTAGGGCTTCTGAGCCCAACTGGCTTGCTGCTGCTGTGTTCCAGTGGTTCTTAAACTTTTAGTGACGAGGGACCATTTTACAAATATATCTATTTAGCCATAGACCACCAACTCCAGACCAATATAGAGTATTTCATATACTCTATATTGGTCTGGAGTTGGCGGTAAAAGGTTGTTTGTTATATCTACAATTTCATTTTTCGGATGGCTTCGCGGATCACTTCGGCTGCTTCCAGGTTCCACCAGTGGTCCATAAACGCCGGGTAAAACCCACTGCTGTGTTCCGACAATTAGTGGCAAGATATTCCTCGCTCGTTATGTGAGTCCAGCAATTACGAACATTCATAAGAAGCGGTGCATGTGATATTCTATGTTTGTAACTGCACCCACGACACAGGAGAAAATCCTAGAGCGGGGCGACGTTTTTCTTTTAAAAAAAAATAATGCTACCTATACCTACACCACTGAAAATCCTCATGGATATATTTGAGCAATCCAAAATCACAGCACTAAGTTGTGTGAAGAAAATTGGCAATATGGCATTTGGAAATCAACAACGTGACTACAATAATGTAGAAAGTTTACAAGCTGCCGCCCGCCGTCCAGAAATTGCAGCTCATGATTTGCTTTCGATGTTTGATCGCCGCTTTCAAGCAGCATCGATTTGGCGAATAACTGTAGCGAGGACTACCGTTCGCCTGGTTTCTGTTTGGACGGCCAAATGGCACGAATCACAAATATACGCTTTGCGCTCAACACTTCAGAATGTTTGTAGGACGAATGTGCGATATTGTTGTGTTCTATGGATAGCTATGTGATTTTTTGAAGTTTGTCTTCATTTTTAATTCAGTTAAATGTAAAATGACATTGAAAGACGCAAGTGTTCATTGTTCTTTCCAGTTTCTGAAATCAGATTCTTGCAAAGTCGGCGGTCACTGATGTAATAATTGCCACTTACCCTTTCATTTACGCCCTGATAATTCGGATTCCACTGGCTCATGGATCCGATCACACGTCGCACGCGTTAACCCCAAATCTAATTTGAGTGTCGAGGATTTGTTGAATCTGACAACAGCTGTTTAGTTTCGGATTAGTGGAACTGTTGCTGTGACACGTCCAGAGACATTTATTGATTGACATTATCAGAAGTTGTTCAGTGGATCGTAGTGGAGTTACGGCTGTATAAACATGACTACGTTGCATATTCTTAGTAAACGCTATGTTGTTTATTAGAAACAGAAAACTGTAAACCAACTAAGTATTAAAAAACTTGCTATGTTAGTATTGATGACACTTACGGTTTCCCTCTATCCACTAGCTAGAAGAAATATCGTTTTAAAATATGTCAAGTATAGCGTGCTTATTCTATTTCTGTCTTTTGTTCACTTGTTATTCTGTCAATATACGTGTATTTCATGATTATTTTATTTGATTTTAATATTTCTCTTTTTCCTTTGTCGTCGTTACAGTGTTTGTTTGCATTGTCTTCTCAATGTTGTACAGATTTCGATTCAACTTCAATAACATCCTTTCGGTCATATGTATCCAATTCAGACTTTCTTTACAAATCATTGTATAATATTTCATTTCCGTATAAATAGTATATTTTCCCCTATAAGCCTTTTTCCTTTTACCCTCTATATTCCGCTCGACAAATTTGGACAAGGGGAAAGTTTGCCCCAATCCATTTATCGTAGAGACCCTCGCAATCCATGGCTATTGAGCACAATTTAATGTTGTCTGATTTTATAACGCCACCTTAGCTTGATTTTGTCTGGACGGACTTAAGAATCCGATCATTATGGGGATCAAGAGTACCTTATGTTAATTCCAGGGTTATTAAATCGTTTAGTTCCTTTTATGTGGAAGTTTATACATTTGGTAGGTCTTTGAACGTTTTTCTTCCTACTAATCTATTGTACTATTATAAATGTGAAATTCGTTTGTTCACGAATTCCCAATTTCGAAATAACAACTGAATGGAACAGCACTACTAAAGTTTATTAGCTTTACAACAAAGCCTGCAGCTTGCATTTAACCTTACCATTTATATTTTGCTTTGTGTAATGGTTAGAGAGCGTCGGTGGCGCAGTGGACTCGGCACTTGCCTTCCAATCGGGGGTCGGGGTTCGAGACCCGCCATGTACCAATGTGTTTTTCGTTTCGAATTTCATATGTACATTTGTCTGACGCTCCTACGGTGAAGGAAAACATCGTGAGGCAACCTGCATACATCTGCGAAGAAATTCAATGATGTATGTGAAGTCGACCAATCCGCACTGGGCCAGCGTGGTTGACTAAGGCCTAATCACCCTAACATAGGGTAGGCTCGAGCCCCTCGGTGGGGACTTATATGGGCTGTGATGATGAATGGTTTTATTTATATTAATGAAATTTTATAAAGATACTCTTTTGGATCCAATATTCTATTCCCTTTTATTGTGTCAATGCATAATTTATCAAATGTCGATAAATCTCTCATGCACACTGTCCCGTATCATGTCACTTCGATTCGATCACAGATAGATCGGCACCTCGCTTCAACTCACTTGCCCGGCTCGTCTGATGATTTTGCGAACGTCAAATATCACCGGGGTACGATTTCGAGATTTCGTCTGCCTGTCAGCTGTCGTCCTTAGCTCTCGAGTCTCGACCCACTTACAGTCCGGCGACCCGTCCCCGTCCCTGTTCAGTTGAGTGGCGTACGTACCTGTGTGGAAAAAATATGAGTGTAACGCTTACATGGCAGGGAATAGAAGCGGATTTTGCGACGGCAACTCGCTACCCTCCACTGTTTTAAGGATTCATCGTCATGGCGCGATGCAAGTCTAATGCAATGCAACTCCTAAGCTACGTAAGAAATAGAAATTTTCTTATTCCTTTTTTTAATTTGCCCCAGTTAGGTCTACTGTTCCCAGTAGGCTCAACTGGGACTTGTTGTTTCATTTTCGTTGCTTCATTGACATGTGTTTGTCATCGTTGGTTTTTTAAAACAATGTTTGCTAACAAACAGGTTGCTCATTTGATGGTGAGTTCCCCACGCTTTGGTTGGTTGTAAGGTTTCTTAAGCAGCCTAGCTAGGCGTTATTAGTTAGCTATCACCGACATGCCTAAGTTTCGACATAATCAGTTTTGGTCCATTCAAACAGGCGAAGCTCGCCAAACGCTAAAGATAGCGTAACAGTCATTAACCATTAGATCAGATGGAGACCGAGAGCTTCCCTGTCGTAAATAAGAAAGAAGTGTTGAATAGAGCTGGTAGCCCTGGAAAGTTAAATTAGCCCGTATATCCTTCATCAAAGCTAACGGCTGAATCCCTAATTGTCCACCTACCTACGATGCGAGGCTCATGTCCCTCTAATCCTTTCGTATCGTGAATTGGTCCCCGGGAATAATGAACCGAACACGAACAAACTGAATCAAGGCAGTGTGCCGGATTTAGAACATTATCGGTCATATCACAAAACCTTGTCTAAACCTGTAGGGTTATTCTGGAAACATTTCCGATGGATCGTCATTGGGGTTGTGATTTTTCATATGCTTGAGTAAACACTAGCGCCAAATTGGATCCGTATTTCGAGAAAATTTTATAATACTGAGTTTGGTTCACCCAAAATCCGCGCAATACGGGTTCAATTTGGAGCCAATGCGCAAAAATACTTACGAAAAATCACAATCTCAATGCCGATCGATCGGATTCGGTTCAAGAGTAACCCTACAGGTCTAAAGTTCTTGGTTTCAACCTAGTCTCTCTATGTATTTATCAAAATGGTTTTTTTTTTATACAACTAAGTTGGCAAACGAGCAAACTGCCCACCTGATGGCTGATGACCTATAAAACATGCTTTGATTATATATACACAAGTATCATTTTTTTTTATAAAAAAAAACGTCGCCCCACACTAGGATTTTCTCCTGTGTCGTGACTCCGTGGGTGCAGTTACAAACATAGAATATCACATGCACATACGCCCAGACCGGAACAAATTTCTGTAGGCCATACAAAACATTTGTCCCGTACGGGAATCGAACCCGCGACCCGTTGCGCAGTAGGTGATCACTCGACCTCTGCGCTAAATGTGTCGTCGTAGTATATATAATCAAAGAATACAGTCATGTGGCTCCTATGAGATTCGCAGCAAAACTGCATTCCCCACAAGAGCCACAGTGTATGTTGCCAACTTGTGACATCAGATGTAAGGTCACGGTACTTAGTAATTTCACTGCCATATCATCTGCCCTTCTAACCGGAATACACCAATGCAAGCACTACTACTTTGGCGGCAGAAATAGGTATGACGGAGGTACCCAAGCAGACGACCCTGGTACAGAGTAATTGGACCTTACCTACACGATAGGACCTATTCGACCTCCTATCAAAAATCTGGTGCCCATTAGACCTTCAAAATTAACGATACGTCTTATTCGACCTCCTATTAAAAACATGGTACCCACTGGACCTTCAAAATTACACATTACCTACACCATTGGATCCATCAGACTTTTTATCAAAAAGACGTGGACTTTTGGCTCTTTTCTTTTGGAATGTTACATACAGTCATGCAGAAAAGTAAAATTGTTAAAGAAATAAAAACAAAAGATATAAATCAAAATATTTAATCAACATATTTATAAAATTCAACATATTAATCATCAGCAACAAATCAAAAAGAAATAAAATATAGATAACCTACTATAATCACATAACCACAGATCCTTTTTTACCTTACTTTTAACGACAATAGAGAATATTTTTTATAACTATAAGTTATCTTAATTGCCAAACAAAAATTATAAAAATATTTTAAATAAATCACATATTATCACATAAATTTAATCGATCTGTGATTTATAACCTATATTAAAATATTACATTATTTACTTTTTGGTAAAAAAAGACTTCAGTTTAGTTAGTATACTATTCTATCGATTTTAATCTACCTTCGGCAGAGCGTTGACGAGTGGTACCTTGAGATAGAAAAAAAATGATTTATATAAAAACAGATTAAGCATGCATACAATGAAAAATTAATAGAAAAAAAATGACGACCACCAGATTGGATCATGGGGGAATAATCAACATAATTACATGTCATTAATTATGTTAATTAATATTCAGTTCTGAGTTGATCTCCCATTTTTTAAAACTATAATATGGGTGTTTTTTTTAGTTTAGTTTTAACTATTTTATTTAATCAAATGTACATTGACTATCAATAGTATACTTGTGAATCTTTATACATTTACATTGTATAAAGATTTTTGTCTTTGATTTAATATTATGTTAAAGTGCGATGTCGACAGAACCAATATAGGAGGAATGTAACTTCTAATCCTACCTACATATTACTTAAAATCAATAGTTGACAATAACTCAGTTTTTTGTTACTCCTTTAAAGTAACCTTTTTTCAACCCTTCAGGTAGTTTTTTGGAAAGTAAACAATAGACAAGAACGAGAAAGAAATATTGCCACTGAACGTTGCGCTACAATACAAGAGGCGAGAGCAGGACGAATGTCGTGAGAGTGAATATCAATACAACTCTAATTGTAAGAAAAAAAAGGACGTCCGGTTTTCTCCATATTTTTTTCTGCTCGAAATTAGTGGCTGTGCCGATTGAGATATAAGTAGGTAGGTACATACATAGGCTAGAACAGCTCAATGGTATTTACTTACTTTTCAATGGTATTGGCTCTATTAATTTCATTTTAGTCTTCAATTTTCTATGTGACTGTACTTTTTTGAATAAAACTGTCAATAAGGTCCAATGGTTCCCATAAAAAAGGTTCTATGGGCACATTCAATATAATATTTTAGGAAGGTCGAATGCGGCATACAAATAAGGTCCAATGGGTACAGTTGCAATAGGGTCTAATCTTGAAGGTCCAGTAGGTACCAGTCGAATTCAAAAAAGAGCTCCAATGGCCGCATTGAATATTATATTTTTAGGAAGGTCGAATGGGCCCTGTAAATGAGGTCCAATAAGCACTTTTTGCTTTTGGGTCGAATCTTGAAGGTCCAGTGGGTACAAGACCAAAAAAATTAATTAAACCTCGAAATCTTTCATTGCCGTGTTTGTCCACACGTCACCTCATTGATAAAAATATATTGATTATTTATAATGAAACTTAGTTTTATTTGATACGTGAATAGTTAAAGTATTGTTACGGAACACATTTATTTAAATACTAGCTGTGCCCGCGAACTCCGTTTCACCATCAAAATGCTTAAAAGAGTGTTTAGATTTTTCCTCCATTTTATTCCATAATGATTCAACTTTATTCTGCCATTCTTGAGCAGCGGCCATTTGGAAATTAACAAATTAAGACAATTATCGTGGGTTCGTAATGCTCTAGGTACTCTTCAGGGCCTTTCATTTAATACCCATATTGCTGGGTTTGAAAACGATCTTTAATCCATTTTTTGAACGGCGGCCATGTTTAATTTAGGGCAATTTTCCTAAGTTCATAATGCGCTACTCTTTGAGACCTTTTATTTGATACCCATATTGCTAGGTTTGGAAACGAACTTTTATCCACCTTTTTTGAGCAGCGGCTATGTTGAATTTATGTCAATGTTTCTAGGTTCATAGTGCTTTACTTATCAAGGACTACTTTCATTTGATACCCATATTGCTGGGTTCGAAAACGAACTTGTATCCTTTTTTTAGCGGCGGCCATGTTGAATTAAGGTCGATTTTTCTAGGTACCTAATGCTCTACTCTTCAAGGCCGTTCATTTGATACCCATATTGCTAGGTTTGGAAACGAACTTTTATCAATTTTTTTTTTAAGGGCGGCCATGTTTTATTTAGGACAATTTTCCTAAGTTCATAATGCTCTACTCTTTGAGGCCTTTCATTTGATACCCATATTGCTATGTTTGGAAACGAATTTTTATCCACCTTTTTTGAGCAGCGGCTATTTTGAATTTATGTCAATTTTGCTAAGTTCATAGTGCTTTACTCGTCAAGGCCTTTCATTTGATACCCATATTGCTGCGTTTGAAAACGAACTTTTATCCTTTTTTTAGCGGCGGCCATGTTGAATTTAGATCGATTTTTCTAGTTACCTAATGCTTTACCCTTCAAGGCCTTTCATTTGATACCCATATTGCTAGGTTTGGAAACGAACTTTCATCCACCATTTTTGAGCGGCAGCCATGTTGAATTTATGTCAATGTTGCTAGGTTCATAGTGCTTTATGCATCAAAGCTTTTGATTTGATACCCATATTGCAGGGTTTGAAAACGAACTTTTATCCTTTTTTTTTTGAGCGGTGGCCATGTTTAATTTAGACCAATTTTCCTAAGTTCATATTGCTCTATTCTTTGATGCCTTTCATTTGATACCCATATTGCTAGGTTTGGAAAGGAACTTTTATCCACCTTTTTCGAGCAGCGGCTATGTTGAATTTATGTCAATATTGCTAGGTTCATAGTGCTTTACTCGTCAACGCCTTTCATTTGATACCCATATTGCTGGGTATGAAAACGAACTTTTATCCTTTTTTTACGAACTTTTATCCTTTAGGACAATTTTTCTAGGTACCTAATGCTCTACTTTTCAAGGCTTTTCATTTGATACCCATATTGCTAGGTTTGGAAAAGAATTTGTATCCACCTTTTTTTGAGCGGCGGCCATGTTGAATTTATGTCAATGTTGCTAGGTTCATAGTGCTTTATTTATCAGAGCCTTTGATTTGATACCCATATTGCTGGGTTTGGAAACGAACTTTTATCCGTTTTTTTGCAGCCGCGGCCATGTTGAATTAAGGTCAATTTTTCTAGATACCTAATGCTTTACTCTTCAAGGCCTTTCATTTGATAACCATATTGCTGGGTTTGAAAACGTACTTTTATCCAATTTTTTGAGCGGCGGCCATGTTTAATTTAGGGCATTTTTCCTAAGTTCATAATGCTTTACTCTTCTAGGCCTTTCATTTGATACCCATATTGCTAGGTTTGGAAACGATCTTGTATCCACCTTTTTTGAGCGGCGGCCATGTTGAATTTATGTCAATGTTGCTAGGTTCATAGTGCTCTACACATCAAGGCCTTTCATTTGATACCCATATTGCTGGGTTTGGAAACGAACTTGTATACACCTTTTTTGAGCGGCGGCCATGTTGAATTTTAGGCGATTTTCCTAGGTTCATAATGTTCTACGCTTCAAGGCCTTTCACTTGATACCTATATTGCTAGGTTTGGAAACGAACTTTTATCCACCTTTTTTGAGCATCAGCTATGTCGGCGAATTTACGTCAATGTTACATTAGGATCAAGAGTCCCGTACTCCCTCTACGCGTAATACTTTTAATAGTTTTAAATGGATGAGAGTTTGATTCCTTAGTCATAATGTAAAAACATAATATAACACCTTTCAAAATGCCTTGAAAAGGGTATCTTCATTTTTCAACATTTCAAATATTGTACCGATTTTGTGAAAATTGGCCAAAAAGAAAACCAACCTACAAATTTTATATTTGTGACGTGATATTGTCATAAAAATGCTATATACATTGGTTGTATGGCTTGATCCTTTTTCCTTACCACCACGGTACTACATAAGAAAAATACAATTTAAACTTCTTGGTTGGCAAAATTCAGATGGGCACAGCCAATAACAGAAAAGATTTTTTTTGCAATATGTAACAGACTTGTCAAAATAATTTCACGTGCGCCATGTTGATTTTCTACATACTTGTCATCAAAAATTTTATATGGTATTTTTTGAATAAAAATAAAAGTGAATTTAAGCAAATGAAATTATGCCTAAATGTTCTTCCGGAAAATTTTAAGCATTGTGGTGTAAGCCATATCAAATTCTGTCCAGTAGTTTCGGAGATCTTTCCGGACAAACATTTGTACCCCTACGATTTTATTATATATGGAGATTTAAACAATACAACGAATGGTTAATAAAAATTCATCTGTCCCAGAACTACCTTTCATCGCCGTGTCCTAAACATGTTTAAGAATATTGTTTTATCTGACGACTTGCGGCCCCCCCTTTTTGTGCTAAACGTTGCATATTAGTGTCGCCTAAGTGCTCGACATGGAAGGACGTACACTCGTGCATGCGTTTTCGCACCATAAATGTAAGTATTCCATTTTCATGTTACTCATCATTTTTTCTTTCATCGCCATGGATAGGTATAACTTCTATTTGAATAGGTTTGTCCTCTTGATTGAGCATTCAATAGAAGACCATTTCTCTTATGTTTATTTGTGAAGTGTTTATTACTTCGAATAATTAATGGATTTTTTGTTATTTTATATTTTTGCCTTGATTTTCATCGCCACGCTTTCATTGCCGTGGTTTCCGTGGCCAAAATTTGCTATGGCAATGAAAAAAAATTCATTGCCATGCCTTGGAACACAATTTAGTTTCATTGCCGTGGCCAGGTGTTTCATTTCCGTAATTTATGTTTTGATTGCCATGGTAAGATTAGGCAAAAAAAACATCTACCTGCAATACAGGTAGTGCCGAATATTGACAGTTCAGAACACGTCGAGTTAACCTTCTGCAATACGATAAAAGACTTAAGGATAGAATTGATGAGTTTTGACTGTATAGTCAACTACAAAAAAATTCCATGTTAACCTTACAAATTATTACCTTACATACACACACACATACACGTACACAGTGTGTACGTGTGCATGTATGTGGATGCGCGTGTGTACTACACACGCGCATCCACATACATGCACGCAAGCACATACGCACACACACATACTACAGTCTGATTTAAATAATGCCGTGGATGCTTGTTTAATTGCCGTGGACGCTTGTTTCATTGCCATGCACACATGTTTCATCGCCGTGGCACGAAATTTTTAATATTGTATATCTCGTTAGTTTTTTAAGTTATCTGCTAGATATTAATCAAGTATACATACATTATCTCAAACTTTAAAAAACGCAAATATTAAAAAAACTAAGATAAAAAAATCCACGGAAATGAACATTTTAATGGACCTGTTGAAATTCACCCGGCTAATGTCAAGGGTAAGGGATTAAGGGTATAATACACTGACCTTCAAAAGTAAGTACCACACTTTTAAAATTGCAATAACTTTTAAAATAGGCAAAATATCTTTTCAAAATAAAAAGTATTAAAAAGACTAATGTATAAAAAACTATAACTTCCGAGAAACCTGACGAAATGAGCTGAAAATGTTTTTTGTTTGAATCCTTTATCTTTTGTAGTTTAGGGAAAAATTTAATTTTAAAAGTGTAGTACTTACTTTTGAAGGTCAGTGTACTCTGTTTGAATACCACATTCTTATACTTTTGGTATTTATTTGTAGTCAATTTATTTATTAGTCGTTAATTTATAAAGATAGTACATTTCAGCTGGTATGGAATCGATAGTATACTTAAATTATTAATTTCAAAAAACTAAAAAAAATGTCTAGTCGATAAGATCAACAGAATTATATTATTTCAATGTGGCTTCAACTATTTCCATGTGGCCTTACATTTGAATGAAATAAAATTTGCTTTTATAGTTATTTGTTATACATGAGTGCAAAGTTGCTTTTTAACCGCGTGCTCAACTTTGATGACCGAGCAAGCGAAGGATTCTAAAATTAGAATCCTGAGTGTTAGCGAGGGAATCAAAAGAGCACAAGGTGAAAAATCTTTGCACTCGAGTGCAACACGTAACTTTTCATCCTCAGCGAGGAAATGACTAAATGCAATATAAAACATTTACAATCACAAGATACTTTTATTTCAGTTTAGGTACTTACATATTTACTACAACATTATGATAAATATTTTTCTGTAATACTCACCATTACAGAAAAATATTCATATTATGTATAACAAATAATACGTTTTTTTTACTTGTTTTCAAGTTTCTTATTTATAACAATACGACGTCAAAACAAAATGGCGCGCGCAAACCAAATTTAAAACAAAAGTACACCAAGGAGGTTCAGAGTCTAAAAGTTGTATGATAAATTCGGCACCATGGAGATGGAAGTAAATACGTTTAATGATGTGTTGAAATCACATACCTAGTGCACGCGATGTTCCTAATTCAAATTTACTTTAACCTCAAGCGGGTGAAAACGGCTTTGGCGGTCAGATATCGAATAGCAAAAATACTCTTACCGAGATGGGGGGATGAAAAATGTTTTATTGCCCAGTCACAAATCAATTTTCAATGACGCCATTACTTTTGTATGATAATGTTGACATGCGTAGGTTACGACTTGAACCAAACACGGTGTATTAGTGCAATCCAAACTTCTGGAGTCGTAACCTATTATTATGCGTGCTACGCAGGAAACACTTCCGACGATGGGTATTTTTACTCGCAACGAACAAACACACGACACGACATCGTTGACGATAACGCGGGCTGTGGAAAAAAATCTTTTCTAAATAAAAACAAGTGCAACAAATCGGAAAAGCTCAGGATACACATAGACTGGGGCTGCATTTCATTCAACCAGTAGTACAGTAAGCGCCGCGTGAAGCTTTACTGTTTGACCTTTGGACAACTCTAATGGCCCTCGTAATAACGACGACGACTTTTGTAATGCGAATGTCAAGAATGACGTGTTGCTGACTGTACGTTTCGAAAAGAAAACAATAATATGTAAAGTCACGGTACCCGGTAATTTCACTGCAATATCTAATGCCCCTTAAACTGGAATGCAGCAATGCAAGCACTGCTGCTTTGCGGCAGAAATAGGTAAGACGGAGGTACACAAGCAGGTGACTCTGGTACAGAGTCCGGTGAATCCGGTACTAGTTGTTTGCGCGGGAACTTCTATCTTACCTATTTCTGCTGCCAAACAGCGGTGCCTCGCTGTGTTCCGGTTTGAAGGGTAAGACGGGCAGTGAAGTTACTGGATACTGCGATTTGACATCTTTTGATATTATGTCGCTATACAGGTCGCTATATAGGTCGCTATACAGGTCACTATATGAGTCTTTATACAGGTCGCTATATAGGTAGCTATACAGGTCGCTATATAGGTCGTTATACAGGTTGCTATATAGGTCGCTATACAGGTAGTAGATTTGCAAGTTGATCTAGTGGTTGAGGCCACATTCCCGGGATTACCGGGAAGATTTTCTGCTTGGTTTGGTTGGTGGCAGGGCTTCTGACCTGAGTCCTCCTGGCTAGCTACCCCCGTCTTACCTAAGTTTGTCGCCATAATAACAATGTTATCGTAACATTGTTGTGTTCCGATTATGAGAGGTAAGATAACCAGTTCCTCAGCTGCTGAGGAGTCCAGGTGACGTTCGTCTCCATCTTTGGCCTTATCGTCACTCACCCTCAGGTGAGAAGAAGGCCAAGAGCTTCCGTGTCGTGTGTAACAAAAATCTTGCAGCAAGGAGGCGACTGTAACCACTTACCATCAACGGTGAGCCGCTTACAATCATCATTTCATTATCCTGTGTCTATCCATCCATCCATCCATCTGTGGATTTGATTACTGGAGGAAGAAATTTGACGTACATTTTGTATGAAGCTAATGTCAAATACCTATCGCTAGTAACCAAACCAAATCCACACATAAAATATTGAAACTGGCCGTTACTTGTATAAAAAAAGTCGTATGGTGTCGTCGGCCGCCCGAAAGAAACGCAGTTCTATATTTATGCTATTCGAAAAATATTTTATTAAATTTATTATATGAAAGAATACCATTTTTTTCCTTTTTTAGTACGACCACACGGCGGCTTGACGGCTAGCCCCTGTCTCCACAGCGTCCCATTAGGAACTTCATTCCAAAAATTATTTTAGAAATCGCGATAGCTACTCTTAAACGACAATTAATACTTGTCGCTATGCATGTATTGTTTGCGAGGCCCATTACAGTATTCTGCATTTTGGTGCCGCTGTCGACTGGGCTCGAGCAAATTGCTTTATTATTGCATTAGATACACGGGGCGATGACTTGGGGCGACCAGCGTTTCCGTACTCCCGATGTCGATATGATATTTCTACCGTTCGCCATGTAAGTGTGTGAAAATTGAACCTTATAGTCAGTTTCACTACTTTGTGGTTTCACTTTGAGGTACGAGTATGACATTATTCAAGGGAATAGGGAACATCTCTATGTTCCCTATTCCCTTGAATAATGTTTAAGGGCGGTTTTTTGGTATTGTTATGTACGGGGGGTGCACTTAAAAAATTACATATTTAATAAGAAAGTATTATGACCATAATTGATTAAATATGCTTTTTCTCAGATTGTTCTCTTATAAGATTGATACACTTTTTAAAGTAATAAATTGGATAGTTATGATAAATAACATTTATGCCTCCAAGTGGGGCACTTAAAGATTGAACTCGTCGTTTCGAACCTTAACTGCAGGATTGATATTTCATTTTGAAAAAAAAAAACAAGGAATCGTAACGTAACAAAAATACGTATTCCACTTTTGAAAATGAAAGCGATAAATATCGTGACCTATTAATTCGTAAATAGAGAACAAACTTCCTACGAATAGTAAACCAAGAAAGAGGTTTAACACTTCGCTACTCGCGTATAAATAAAACTTCGTTAAGGTACCCAACCTTAGTAACTGTCAGTGTGAAATTGCAAAGGAAACTCAGCTGTGTTATTTTATGACGCAAAAGTGAATTTGAACCATGCCTACCAAACTTTGGTATATATCCTGATTAACTATCTTCTAACATCTATCTTTCATGTTAAAAGTATTTCATCGTCGGAGCATAAACACACGAGAGCTTATGCGTAAAATTTATAATGTCACCATTAAACAAGAATATACTGAACAGTCCCTGGCGTGACGAAATGATGGACCCCTTCGTTATCCCACTTCCCACTGGCGGTGGAGTGGCCTGCGGTTGCGATCCCAGTGCGACGCTTTGTTTCTCCATAAACCGATTATTGGCAGTGCAAACAGCTATCTGTTCGTATAAAATTTGCGATCTGCAAGCTCGTGTACAGTTTCTGAATTTGCGCATACCGAAATTTGTATAACCGTTGCTGGCTGACGATGAATATTAATGTTAGTCGAGGCGTTTTAATATTGGTGAAAAAAATTATTAAGAAACACGGTTGGGGTTAAAGTTGAATGGAGTAGTGGTTTTTGCGACAGGGAAGCTTAATTGCCATTTACTTCACCTGATGGTGGGCACCTGGATTCATCTGGAAATGGCTATATCACCTCTACGGACTGAGCCAGAGCTACTGGGCATTACCTTACTACCTAAGTTTGTCGCCATACTATCTGTTTCGACAATTAAAGGTTAGATGACAAGTTACTCGGTTATTGAGGAGTCCAGAAGAAGCTCTCTTACATCTTCGACTCTATCGTCACTTACCATCAGGTGAGATGAAGGCCAAGAATTTTCCTGGTGTGTATTGAAAACAACTAAGAAAGGTATTTTATAGTTGAAACTTATAGCTACCACGCCACGTCTTTGGAGAATGAAAATAGACGCAGCCTATGTAAGCAAACCGAGTTTGGCTCTCATCAAACTTTCCAACTGTCATAATCAAAGGGCAATTAGCCGGGAAACAAACCAGACTAGTATTTTTGGACCATTCCTAGTTGTAAACTCCGGTCCAGGAAGCGGCGCGTAAACAGTGTGGTCTATAAATCAAAGTGCCCTATGTTTATGATGCATTGCATATAGATATAGATCTCACGTGTGTTTTTTTTTACATTCATCTTGGTATTGTATAGTCGCGCTGATCAAGGAACTGGTGGGTTATTGTCTAAGAAAAATCGCTTATAATTTGACAGCCTCTGTGCCGATTTCCTTTTATAAAGGAGTAATGGATGGACTGCGACGTCCTAGAATGGCAACACTTTATTGTGTATTACTGAAAATGGAATGAAAGTGCTTCCATATAATATAATTTTAGATACATTCATTGTCCGTATGCAAGTGATGAACACTTGTGACGGACGAGCCTTAGGGAAATACATTCAGTTCTGAGAATTTTTTTCACTATTAATTAATTTACAATATTGGTGCTTTGCGACATTAATGTCAACGTGAACGTAAATAGAAAGTAATAAGTCCCATTTCGCTAGCAACGTCTAAGCAAGACGCAACGGTGTCTCATTTACGGAGGGGCCTTGGGCTAAATTGGCAATTTTCATCAACGTACCCGGATAACTTTATCGCTTTTAAAAGGTTTTAGCGCAGAGGTCACTTCCAACGAGCTCCTTAGAGTAGCTAATTGCTTATTTGGCTGTTTAAATTTGAAGTTTTGCGCTAATATATCTTCAGATTTCGGTAGGGTTTCTGAATCAGCCTGTTTGACTGATACGTTTTCATTTATTTCCAAAGTTTCTTTTATAAAACAAAGTTGGCATACGTCTTGAATATACTTATTCAAGATGTCTACAAATAGGTACAAGTAGGAATGAAAAAAATAGTTGACTCTACACCTGTTCGGAAATTGGGAGAGCCTTCCCATGAAGAACAGGCAAGAAACTCCAAAGGTCAACATTTTTTAACTCCTCTTTTAAATCGCCATTTACAATTTTGGTTTTTTACAGAGTCGTCAATTGGAAGCTGACCTCAAAGCAAAAGTTTGAGCAATTACAAGATTAGATGTATGAGTTCACATTATATAAGATAAAGACTTTATTCACAAATCAATCAAAAGAAACAATAAAGCAATTGTCTATGACCATTTCCAATACACCATATTGGAAATGTTGTTGTATTTCTTGAGTTCATATTTATCATGTTCCTACGTTCCTCTGCTCTGATAACATTTAGCTACAGCCCTACCTGATTTCCATTCCGCTCACTTCTTTCACTAATTCTACGGACTCCACTGTCATCATCATCATCATCATCACAAATCATATGAATGTCTCCAGCTCGAGCCTACCCTAAGTTAGTTAGGGTATTTTAGGTCTTAATCAACCACGCTGAGTCGCTGACCCATTGCGGATTGGTCAATTTCACATACACCTGCAAATTTCTTCGCAGATGTATGCAGGTTGTCTCACAATGTTTTCCTTCACCGTAGGAGCGTCGGACAAATGTACATATGAAATTAGAAAAACGAAAAACCACATTGGTATATGGCATGATCGAACTCCGGATCTCCCGATAAGAAGGCCAGTGCCGAGTCCACAGCGCCACCAACGGCCCTACTACCACTCTGAATGCTAGCTTCATCCATTTGATTGATTATGTTAATTGTATACATATTTACAGACATTATTCTGTAAATCACTACCAATTTGCCCAGTAGACAGTAGTTTGTATCTGTGGATTGGTGAATAGCAAAGACAATGATCTGCGCTGAAAGCTTTCTGCGATGTTCAATAGCATACTTCACATATTGATGAAGTTCAAAAGCGGTCTGAACTCACTAATTAGCATCTGGTGTAGGCATCCTCACATCAAGTGCGGTATCAGCCGCAGTATTATTCACTTGTTGACACCGATATCTTGTAGCGGTGGCGGTTCCGTTAATGTCATTTGATATCTAGTTCGATCCGCACTCCGTGGACCGCGACATTAGTAACTGTCTGCATTTTGTAGTCATAATTATCATTTTGCATAAATTATATTTAAGGATAATAATCGTTTGGCCCGTATTTTATATTATGAGTATAATACTGATTCGGTTTTTTTGCGAGCGAGCCATTTTCCCTTTGTTCTCAAAACTTAGCTGTAAGTAATGGCTCACTTCAGTCAGTCACGTATCGTATGAAATGAACCTCTAAAATTGTAAGGATAAACGCCTTCGTGTCTTATGCATCTTCGGGTTCATTTTCTTTTTAACCGTCTTCAAAAGAGGAGGTTTTATGTTCGACTGTATCTATTTTCTTTTATGTATGTTCATCTGTGAGTCGATTTTCAAAATTCTTCTTGTAATCGAAAGAATATACTCTCGAGGTAATCCCATTATCATCATGACACGATCTGATGGTAGAATATCAGAAAATCGAGGAAAATCCTTAAATTTCGCAGGCACGTCTAATGTGTTTCATGTTATTTTTTCAGAAGATATACAGATAGTTAAGGTTTCTGGTAGGTCCGGAGTTAGGGGATAGTTTTTTTCTTTCGATATAATAGGAACTTACTTACGCGTAGTTCTATTTCTTCAAAGTGATTCCAAGTGAGCTGGTAGCTTAGAGACTGAATGCTCTAAGGCTGGTAGTGAAAAATGTTGTTAGGAGTTCGGGAATAATTTTTCCAATATTGTTTATTTTTGACTGTTTGGTGTTTTCAAAGACGGTTTTAATTTTTTGTAAAGTATTTTCATTTGTGAATATTTACGCAGGCGCACAAAATTCGAATGCAACATAATTAAAGATCTACAACATAATTTAAATTTCTTGAAATAATACGACTAAAGTTCTTGTCGATACTGAAAGTTAGATTTCCTAACTCCTACGTGTTTGTACTTTTCATTATCGGCTCTCCTGAATCATTTGAAAGTATACAAATATGGCCCAATACGTGTCCATATTATTTAAAGAGGCCACTTCTTAACTCGTAACCTCATAATGGAACATTTCATCATAAGCTCCAGCAGCATGAGGTGATGACTACCAAATGCAAAACCGGAATAACTTTTCAGTAACTTTTTTAACTTTAGAGACTTTTATGGAGAGTTTAATGGATATAAAACAGAGAAAGATACTAAAGTTGAAAAAAAAACTGGCCAAGTGCGAGTCGGACTCGCCCATGAAGGGTTCCGTACGATTTATGAAGTATTAAAAAAACTACTTACTAGATCTCGTTCAAACCAATTTTCGGTGGAAGTTTACATAGTATAATGTACATCATATATTTTTTTTAGTTTTATCATTCGCTTATTTTAAAAGTTACAGGGGGGGGGGGGCACACACATTTTACCACTTTTATTTTATTTTTTTTATTTATTTATTCAGTGTACATGTTGACTTACAGTTTCCCAAATTGCCAACATGCTAGTCAAGGACATAACCACAAAAATAATGTACGTATTAACAACAGTCAATGGTTTACAAAAAATTTCAAAAATTAAATTAAATTACTATCCAATACACAATATATGCAATAATAATTAGCTAACATTTCAGACAGGTACTTACATCGTCAAATAAACAAATGTCAATAAAATTATCAAAATAATAATAATTAAATAGATTGATTATAATGTCAATAATTTGAATTTAAGGAATGCAGAATTATCATGTCATATACAAGCTTTATTTATGTCAACGATTACAAATTACATTTACATTACATTCACAAAGTTATGTCAAAAATTACAATGTCGAGATCGAAGTCGGTTAAAAATACACATGCGAATAATTATGTCACAATAAAAAAAAGAATAAATATTTAAATCAAAAATTAAATTTTATCTTATAAGATAAAAAATTGTCATAACAGGGTCAAATTTTATTTTATTTCGTGGAATTAATCATTCTGTAATTATACTAAGAATACATTTTAGTGATATATATGAGAGCTCTGTAACAGAACTGGGCAAAGCTGTCGGCAAATATATCGATATCGTAGTCGTGAGCGAGCATATCCCCAATAAGGCGTATAGCACGGTTGGTGGGCGCGTGCCCGGCGTACTTTGTGCGCGTCTGCGGCCGACAAAGAAGACGTAGGTGCCGTCGCGGTGCCACCGTCCCCCCTCCATTCCAACTCAAACGATTTGGAACTAGTAGTCCTACCTTACTAATTATCAATGGGCTATCGACCTTATTGTGTAAAACAGACAAATAGTGCAGTATCAACTGCATGGCCCTCCTGAGCTTAAGTGTATCTAGCCCCAACATACCCGATACAAATACGGACGGATATAGGTATGGGTAGTACCCATATTCCCTCTTATACAGCCAACGTGCAAATTTGCGTTGTATTTTTTCGATCATAAGAATATATTTTTCTTCGTAAGGATCCCAAACAACGGCTGCATATTCAAGTTTACTTCGAACATATGCATTATAAAGGACCAAAGCTACCTCTGACTTGGCAAACTGAGATGAAGTACGTATAACAAAGCCAAGCAATTTACTGGCTTTTTTACATAAAGTAGTCACATGGCTGTGAAAGTCCAATCTAGCATCTAATATTAATCCTAAGTCCCGAATTTCACTTACCCTCATTAAGGGTGCGTCAGATAATTTATAAATTACGTTTTGTGGAAAACGTTTTCGTGTAAATGTGATGATTTTACATTTCTTACTGTTGAACGGTAGTTGGTTTAACTTACTCCATTCCATAACCGCGTCAATATCTCGTTGCAATGCTATACAATCGGATTCTACAGCAACACCATGACTCAATTTGAGATCATCCGCAAATAACAGGCATTTGGAAGTAGCGACGCTTTCAGGAAGGTCATTAATAAAAATTACGAAGAGTAGTGGCCCCAGCGTACTTCCTTGACTAACCCCTGATCTAGTATAATAGTCTCTTGATATGAATTTCCCAACCCTAACGAATTGCCGGCGATCACGTAGGTAATTTGAAAAGAACTTAACAAGTTTTGGTGCAAAGCCTATTATTGCCAGTTTGCGTAATAAGATGTCGTTGTCAACCAAGTCAAATGCTTTTTGGAAGTCAAAATAAGCAACGTCAACCTGTTTCCCAGCATCTAACTCCTCATAAATATAATCCAAATGAGCCACGAGATTTGTCGTTGTAGACCGACCTTTTCGAAAACCGTGCTGACTATCGTGTATTAAATTTCTGGTTTGTTTATTAATTTGCTGGGATAACACAGTTTCAAATAGTTTAGCAAAAACGGATAATACTGCGATCGGCCTAAAAGATGATACGTCATTTCCACTATCCGTTTTTGGAACAGGAGTAACTCTAGAGATTTTCCAGGTTTCAGGGTACTTACTCGTAGAAAGTGCTAGATTAAAAATATACAAGAGCGGAGTCAAAAATGCAGATATGCAATCTTTTGCCAAAAAAACAGGGATACCATCGGGCCCCCCCGACGACCTTGGTTTAAGCCGCTTAACTGCTTCCCTCAAATCAGATTCGTCAACTGCATTTACCGTTATACAATTCGCATTACATTGGGTAACAGCGGCTTGCATCGCAATGCAAGGGTCCAATGTAGGTACCTCGTCCATATATACTGAACAGAAATAGTCCGCAAAAGCGTCGACCGCTGCTTGCTCAACAACTTCGGCATCACCAGCCCGATAGATTTTCATACATTGCCTAATATTTTTACTGTCTTTAATGTGTTCCCAGAATCTAGCCGGATCTTCAATTAAATTTTGTTGTGTCGAAAGTAAATGCTGCTTGTACGCTTTGTCAATCAAGTTTTTAACGTGCCACCTGTAATATTTAAATAATTCCTTGTTGAATTCTTTACCTTCAGCCTTATACCGCTTCAAATGAAAATACTTTTTGTGTATGTTATTAATAATATCAGAATTAAACCACTTTGGATATACGTACTTATGGCCGTTTTCAAGAATACGCTTAGTCGGAACGTATTTATTAATACAAATAAAAAGGCGATCATAAAACCTATCCACAGCAGTATTGATGTCTGTCACAGCAAACATGTCAGACCAGTCCAAACCATTTAATGCTGCATATAGCCCCGAAAAGTCAGCCTTGCGCCAGTTCCAATTAGGACTAGTATCTGGGCACCGAGAATCAGTGGGCGGTGGAGAGGAGGACGGTGAAGCTGGCGCACCACAATAGAGCTTTGTAGTAATCTCAAGCGGAGGGTGATACTCGTCAATAGGTACTAAGGGTTCGACTCCCGGAGACACTATAATCTGGTCGGGATTAAAATCGCTCAACACGAGATCTAACATACCGCCACGACTGTTGTACACAATACTATGTTGCTGTAGTCCACAGAAGTCACAAAAAAAATTAAAATTAAGTTTGACATTTGCACTACAGGAGTTCAAATTAAAATCACCCAGTATTAATGTATTTAGCGTGGAGTATTTCATAATGGCATTTTCGATACATGTCAAGATATTAAGATATTGAAAGTCATTGTAACTTGGTGGCAAATAAACAACACAACACAAAAACTTATTAATATTTTTCCCAGAAATTATGGCGAATATTAGCTCCATATCTGACGTTAAGCCGTCCACATCAATTATTTGTTGTAAATTGTAACAATTTCGAACAGCCAGAAGAACTCCACCCCAACCAACGTCATTTGGGCGGTCTTTTCGCACTACTGTGTACCGCGGAGTAAACAATTCCCCGTCAGATATGGAACCAGTTAAAAAAGTTTCTGTCAAAGCTATCACATCAAAATTACATTGAGTTACATTATTTTTAAAAGTATTCGTTTTTGAACGCAAACCTCTAACATTTTGGTAACAATATTTAAGGTTACGCACTTTTTTCTTTAGCACGAAAGTTCTGTCGCCAAGGCTTGACACAGATGTCTTCAGCCCAGTTATTGGGTGACATTACGCTATCAGCTACTCTGGATGGAACTCCCAGCTTGAACGAAGAATAACGCCCCCTTGGTTTTAGTTCCTCTACTGTGCAATCAGTATTCTCATAAAGAGAGTGGAGATGAGCACGTACCTGGTCTACTGTGGTACCCTCTTGTACATAGTAGAGGTGTAAATACCTCCACCGCTCAGACGCGCGCAGTGTAGTTGTTCCTGGAGCAGCTGTGCCGCGCATGCTGCCACGCAAACTCGCACTAACCTGTTTACGCCGCACCTGTGTCCACTCTTCTTGCCCCTTTTGCTCTGTATCGTTCCTGAACCTTTGACTCGTGGCATGATTTTCATACTGGACTGGCGTGCTAGGTTCAGAAGCTGTAGAAGAATTTGGTGCCAAGGAAGATGCTGGTGTGTTAAGTTTGAGACCAAGACCAGGCTTACTCCTCTGGGAGTCAGTTTTTATTTTCGGCTTGGACTTGTCACCATCTAATTCTGAAGGGCGCTGTGTTGACTCTGCACTATCTCGTGCACTTTCTCGTGTAGGTATACTGTTCATTCTATCTATTTTTTGAATATGTTCTTCCAAGTTGGAAGTGTCTCTCGCGCAAACTATTATGTTTAGAAAAAAATATATTAGAAACCTCAATATAATTTTTGAAGACCTATCCATAGATACCCCACACGTATGGGTTTGATGAAAAAAAGGTTTTTGGGTTTCAGTTCTATGTATGGAAAACTCCCAAAATTTATTGCTTTTTTTCTATTTTTGTGTGAAAATCTTAATGCGGTTCACAGAATACATCTACTTACTAAGTCTCAACAGTGTAGTTCTTATAGTTTCGGAGAAAAGTGGCTGTGACATACGGACGGACGGACAGACAGACAGGCATGACGAATCTATAAGGGTTCCGTTTTTTGCCATTTGGCTACGGTACCCTAAAAAGTGAACTTTGCAAACATTGAACTTACGACAACGACGGAGCGATCTGATCAACTCGATCCGATTTCGACGTAAGCCCGTTACAGCACAATGGGATCGTTTTAATCGCATTGCCAGGACTCGGTACATTTGCATCGCAGTTTGCATCCTAATGAATAATTCAGTTCGATTTGACGTCAACATCTCTGGATATTTTTATTTTACTGGTGGCAGTATTATTGTCAATATTCGCATCTATTGCTTGCGAATTTGTTGATCAAATCGACACTTGTGTACTTTTGCATTACCACACGTACCTCGTTTGTCGTTTCCTTTCATGGCTGCCTTTTTTTTTTATGTATGACCCGGCAAATGACCTCCTCCCGCCTGATGTTAAGCGGTGAAAGAGGCCCAAATGAGTTGACAGGTAGAGTAGGGACGACATCCACTATCCTACCTGCCCGCCCCTTGCCGGCCCAAAAGATGCTTTTTCACGCCTCTTTTGAAGGAACCCATGTTGTAGGATGGAGGAAACACGTGCGCAGGTAGAGAATTCCAAGTGTGGGATAAACGACAGAAGAAGGAATCTTGGAATTTCTTGGTACGGTGTGAAAAGGAGGACACAGTGTACGGATGACTCCGAAGGCCCTTACGCGTGTTTCTGTTAAGGAATGGAGAGGGAGGGATAAGGTTAAAGAGCTCCTCAGAGCATTCCCCATGGAACATTCGATAAAAGGCGCTAAGAGAGGCGATGTCACGACGAAGTTGTAGAGGCTCGAGGGTGTTAGTTACCTCTACATCGCCAATAATGCGAATAGCGCGACGCTGCAATCTGCCTGGAGATCGGAGATTTTTAGTTTTTTTTAGTTGTATGAAAAAAAGTTTTTTTTTGTTACAACTAAGCTGGTAATCAAGCAGGCTGCCCACCTGATGGTAAGTGGCTACAGTAACCTAGAATAGTACATATGGCTCCTGTAACTGTAACACTTGCAAATCTACAGCTCCTACGAGGAAGCCAATGTACGTTATCAAATTGTGACATTATAGGACGTCAAGTTACAGCATCCAGTAATTTCACCGCCTGTCTTACCCTTCAATCCGGAACACAGCAAAGCAAGCACCACTACTTGGCGGCAGGCTACTTCCCGGACACCTAAATCAAGCCACCTTGCACTTTTGGATTATATCGTCCATAACTTTTAAAAAAATTTTTGGACAACCAAAATGTTTTTATGCAATTTTGTAGCTAATAGCATAGCGTATTCATGTTCAATCTGATGTGCTGATTATGAATATGTGCAAGGTGGTTCGATTTAGGTATCCGCGAGTGCAGATAAGATCGAGGTAGTCAGGTACTCGTGCAGACGATTCTGGTACATACAGAGTCTCCCTCTGGTAAAACGTTTCCTTTCTAGTGGAAAATCACCATCATACATGAAACTTGTGGCAGCGCTATTATCTTCTCCCCCACGGCTGCCTCACCGTGACATTAAATATTTTATTTATTAACACATATACTAATTTGTGGTACCGTTAGTGTGTCAGCCGCAGCGTTCACTCCAATTCCCACAAAGATCGCGCCATTCATGAGACGCAAAAAACTGTAAAAACGACAGTGTTGATGATTACAGCTTTTGTGTGGGCGCCAGATTCTTTTTTAATTACAGCTTTTATCCGCAGCTGCCTCCACGTAGTTACGAGTAGATTCTTTCACGTCGAATTTTAGATTTCTTATACAACTTTTTGATATGTTGTGTTTTAGTTTAATTTCGGTTGTTTTGCGGATTGGGTGGGTTGTTGGTTTGGTTCGGTGGGTGGATTTGATATGCATATCTTTGCAGCGTCTTCCGGGATGTGGAATGGAAAAGTGGGTATAAGTACATGGGTTCATCAACATCATCACAGCTCATATCCCCACCGAGGCCTTAGTTAACCACGCTGACCCAGTGCGGATTGGTTGACTTCACCTTTGAATTTCTTGGCAGGTTGCCTTACGATGTTCCCCTTCACCGTAGAAGCGTCAGATAAATGTACCTACATTTGAAATTTGAAAACGAAAAACACATTGGTACATGGCGGTCTCGAACCCTGGCACTTCCGATTGGAAAGCAAGTGCCGAGTCCACAACGCCACCGACGCTCATTACATGTCATTAAGGGTCATTAACTCCGTCATTATTCGTCTGTTTGTTTTCCTCGTAATTGTTTCATCTGTTATTTATTCGCTAGTATACAGGTGCATTTAAATTTAAATTAATAAATCGATTCCCTGAAATTCTGCCAGTTGTCCACCTGAACCGGCACACTCGACTGAGCATCAAAATATTGGTCCTTCGAGCCCGATCGGAATCAGCGACGAAGTCAAAAATACGAGTATCTCTACCGCGAAGCGCAGATAACGAGTCGATGACACATACGAGTACACGCTGTCATGGTTTTCTTGTGCTGGTGGTGATTGTTTCGGGTGATAACTGTTTTACCCCCCTAAACCTTTACGAAATTAGACACTTTTGATCTCATTAAATTCAGAAAACCTTAATCTATGTTTGTACGTTTTGCTTTTTTTGTAATTCAGTATAATTTAGTCAAAAAAGATAAAAATGCTCGAGCTAGTTTTTAAGTCTAAAATATGGATATTTAGATGCTAATAACTTATATTCTGAGCAATATTACTTCAAAATCAAAACGTACAAACCTATCTCTTCATTATATCTACAACATTTCCAAAAATTATGAAAATTGGACTATTAATAGTGGGAGAAAAGCGTTATCGCTTTTTGTATGAAAATTTACAGCTTCACAATCCTCTTAACATCAGTTCATCGGTGGCCGTTTGCTAGTTTGCCACTCATATCTTCTTCTAATATATAAAATTCTCGTGTCACAGTGTTTGTAACCGAACTCCTCCGAAACTGCTTGTCCGATTTAATGAAATTTTATGTTTATTCGGTAGGTCCGAGAATAGATCGTAAACTATTTTTTATACCCCTAAGTGATAAGGGTGTTTTTTTGAAAATTATTATGGCGTAACGTAGTACGCGGGCACAGCTAGTTATATGATAAAAGCTTGTTGTACTTGAGAGTACTAATGATAGGGTCACGTTTAATTACCACAATGATCGACAGGATGCACACGCGCATCGTCCAGTATCTACTCGCACTATGAGTTACCTGGCGGGGCGTCTAAGACATAGGACGCTGCATCTCATTAGGCGGCAACAAACGGAGCGGGGTCGTGACGGCAAAAACTGGCGGGTTAACGACCGGCCCCGGCGCTTCTGCTAGTGCTGCGGTCGCGCGCTATCGATGCTTTTGACAGATAGTAACATAAAAAAATATTTATTGATGTGTAACATCTTTCCTCCTGCTTCCTCGCAATCTGTGGGAGTGATTTCTTGGAAGGGGACGGAAGTATGCAACGGAAGCCGGGGAAGCGCGCGCTATTTGATTTGAGCAATGATCGTGCGCAGTGTTAGAGTTGGCCATCAGATGGTAGTGATATGTCAGGTGTATAATAATAGCAGATTTTACAACAAGTGCACAAAACGAAACATTTTTATCCGAGACTTTTAGCAGCCCGAGCCGAAGGCGAGGTCTGATAGTAATGTCGAGGATAAAATGGTTTTGTGGACGAGTTATAAACTCTGCTTTTCACTTCGATTGAGGAAATAAAACAGTAGTATAACATAACATTTCTTTAATTAAAATTCAAAGTAAATTTTACAGTTTCGAATACTGAAGGAAATTGTTTTTATGTCCTAAAAAAAATTCTAAGTATGGACTTCTTTTGTGTTTGGCTGTATCGCTCATTTTCTTTGCCTTAATATAGATACATTTATGTATGAGTAGATACGCACTTTGTGCACAAAATTCGATTTTGTGCAGCCTATATCCTGCACAAATAAGCACTTTCAGAGCATGAGAAGTGAAAAATTAATAAACCGCACGTCAGATGTTACGCATAGTAATGCAATCACTGTAAGGCTCGCTCGTTTTGGTTATTTTCACACTTATACCTTATTTTTACACAAAAATAATCCTTATTAAGTACGATAGGAAATCACCAACAAAACTTACACTAACATGATATCTACCATCTTTGCAGGAATTATCCGTAGTAAAGTTTTAGCCCTTGGTGGCATGATTCTAGTGTCGGACCTTAATTAAACTCTCAAAGAAGCCAGGGTTCTAATGAAAATTTACCGTTCCAGACTGCTTGGGTACCTCCGTCTTACCTATTTCTGCCGCAAAACAGCAGTGCTTGTATTGCTGTGTTCTGATTTGAAAGAAGTGAAATTACTGGGTACCGTGACTTTACATCTTATGTCACAAGTTGGCAACGTACACTGTGGTTCTTATGGGGGTTGTAGATTTAGGTGACTGTTACCACTTACCATCAGGTACAATAATTTTTGCATGAAGGTATAATAAATATCACACTTTCTCATACAAATGGTTAAAAGGATGAGTAAATTTGTAATTGGAACAATTTCCATTCAGTTCCATCAACGATAATATGAACATCACTAGGAGTGGGTGGCGCGTGACGATGCGACTCACGATCTCATCATAGGCACAGATTAAAAACTAAGAGAACTCACAAATAGTGAGATGGTTCGTACTTGACTTGATTTGGTCCTTCGTGGGTCCGTAATTCCCAAGCCGGCAGTGATTCGTTGTATCTATTCCTAGGAAATTAATGCCAGTGTTCAGTTGCAGTGTTTGTTTGTTTGTTGATGGACGGGTAGTGGTCAAAACAGAGCTTTTTATTCCTGAGATTTTTTGTATTTGAAGACTAGCTGACCCGGCGAACTTCGTACTGCTTAACAGTTGCAATAGTTGTTTTGTTTTCCCGTTCGAATGTTTTATTTTCCCGCAGGAAAAAAACTTTGTAGCCTGTGTTAATTAGGGCGTTAATGTAGCATTCTAATGGTGAAAGAATTTTTGAAATCGGTCCAGTAGTTTTTGAGCTTATTCGTTTCATACATACGTATACAACACTTTCTATTTTTTCTATCTAATGGACATATTATTTGCAGTGAAGTGAGCTGTCAATTGCGGAAGACTGCGGAATAATTCTAAACTTAATTGATTAAAAAAAACCATTTTCTGTATATTTCTTTTTCGTGATTTTTTCCGATATCTCAATAGTTATTCTGCTATTCGGGGCGGAGACGAATCCAACAAATCATGCTCATTAAAATCGGTCCAGCCGTTCTCGAGTTATAAATGGTGTTACTAACCCGACTTTGTTTTGTGTGTATACTTGTAGATATGTACTCTTATAATTTAGTGGTATGAATCCACTTGTATACTTAGATAATACTAGCCTGTAGCCTGCAGCTTTGCCTATGCGATCTGCCCGATGAGCTGTTTTGTTTTCTCCGTTCCAGATGTGATAAAACAAATTTTCGTGAAAAAATCAAATATTAGTTTAAATTAATAGAAACGCATAAAATGTTTATATGTATGACACAAATATACTATCTGAAACAAATTTTCATTCTAAGTTTTCCCCATTATTATGTCTTTTAGAGGATGTAGTTTTAAAATACTGCAGCTTTCATCTTTTTGCGGCTGTGAGAAATATTTGTCAATTTTATTTATAGACTGTCATCTTTGTCATATAAAAATGTTAAATCACATCATTTTAGGGTTCCGTATCTTGAAAGCAAAAACGGAGCCCTTTAAGATCACTTTGTTGTCAGTCTCTCCGTCTGTCCATCTGTCTGTCTAGACCCACGGAAAAACAAAAAAAACGCGGGCAACGTCGCGAGCGGAAAGCTATAGGTGACTGTTACCACTTACCATCAGGTGGGCAGTTTGCTTGTTTGCCAACTTAATTGCAATAAAAAAAAAGCCTGCCGTTATTGGGCATAACACGCGATAACATACATACACACACACAACAACGCACTCCACACTCACTACACTTGTCAACGACACTAGCGGTATATGAGGGTGATATTAATTATTGTTTCGACAATAATTAATTTATACGTCCCCAACGAGGGGCTCGAGCCTACCCTAAACTAGGGCGATTAGGCCTTAGTCAACCACGCTGGCCAAGTGCGGGTTGGTCGACTTCACACACAACCTGTAAAGAAATTCTTTCTTTAAAGGTGTGTGCAGGTTTCCTCACGATGGTTTCCTTCCTACACCGTATAAGCGTCGTATAAATTCAAAATTAGAAAACACATTGGTACGTGGCGGGGTTCGAACAGCTACCTCTTTTATTTGTATTCATACACACGCACGATTGCACACATCCACCCACACACATACACACGCACACGCACAAACTCATACATACTCCCACACCCACACACACTTATACATTTTTAAATAATGTATTTATAAGTGGTAACTAGGTACATTTCTTTTGTAATAAGTCCTAAGGGGGTGGAGACCAGGAGATCCATAGCACGGGTTTACCTATTTGGACTCCTGTTCTTCCACGTTATACTGCACTGTTAACATATTTGTTTGAAACATTGTAATGTGGAAGGAAAATAAATATATTTATTATTATTATTATTATTATTGTATTTTTATTTCTTCTAATTTTAATATGTACTTAAAAAGCTGATCGCAGTAAGGATTGCTCTTGTTTGCACTTTCGTAGTAATAACAAAGAGGATCTTACGCTTTCAAAAGAACGCAGCCTGCATTCCTAAATGAAATTCGTTCCCAATGACCAGTTCGTCCCTTTGTGTGTTATTTGATAATGAACGGGGGTTCATTGAACTGTGCGCAATACCAAACTGCCATTCATACGATGAAAGCTGCCATCAGACCTTCGGGGAGCGCCCGGTGTACTTCGAGCGTGTGTGAGAACCGAAATGCGTCGCAGGGGTCCGTACACCTCGAGTGTTCAGAAGATCCACGACTTCGTCCACGTGGTGACGGATTGCGAATCTGTCGCCGCTACCTTTCTCCCCGTCGTGTCGTGAGAATCGACTTCGTGGTTCATCACCACAACTCATATACGCCCCCACCGTGGGGCTCGAGCCTACCCTAAGTTAGGGTGATTAGGCCTTAGTCAGCCACGCTGGCCCAGTGCGGAATGGTCGACTTCACATGCACCTCTGAATTTCTTCGCAGATTTATGCAGGTTGCCTCACGATGTTTTCCTTCACCGTAGGAGCGTCCGCAAATGTACATGGCGGCATCGAACCACGGACCTCCCGATTAGAAGGCTATTGCCGAGTTCTACTTCGTAGTTAGCCGCAATTAAATCTCTGCGATGAGATGGGAAACTCCAAACAATACCCCTTTTTATGGCGGTAGGTATAATCTGTTACGTTACCAAGGAGCTAAGTAAGCTAACTAGACCTTCCACTTAGGTACGCCGGATCCGCCAGTCACTGGCGGCTAGTGTCTTCATACCGTGCTAAATCTTACTTCGGCTTCTCCTTTTAAAATGGCGAATGAAATCTTTTTAGTGAAAGAAACCCTAAATTAGCGTTTCCCTCGATTTTCATGGGATCCCATCATCAAATCCTGACTTTGGTGACCTTGGGACCACCCTAGGAGTATACTCTATCGAATACAAAAAAAAAAATTGAAAATCGGTCCACAATTGGCGGAGTAATCGCGTAACACAAAACACGTTGGAAACACCTTAAAATTTAAGGGTTTTCTTCGATTTTCATGGGATCCCATCATCAGATCCTGACTTTGGTGACCATGGGACCACCCTTGGAGTATACTCTATGGAACACAAAAATAATTTTGAAAATCGGTCCACAACTGGCGGCGTAATCGCGTAACATACGTGTTGCGCGCCGCTGCAACCTATCCAAAGCATCGAGCAAGTGCTTGGTAGAGTAACCTTGGTAGAGTAAACTTGGTAAGTAACTACTTATTCATTTTAAATAAGTTAAAAATAAGTAGTTACTCTATTTTCACGCTGTGAACTGTGGTGACCTCGTTGTGTAGGTCGCGCGTCTCTACGCTCCATGACATTATATTATCATGTTTGGATGTGTTTGATTATCTAATTAAGACAGCACGCGAGTAGGATCAATCGTCATTTGAGTAGGAGAGTCAGCAAGTGACGGCCTAGGAGAAATGTTGTATCGCTATAACCGAAGAAATATATCTGAAATATTGAGATCCTGTTTACAAGCTTATTTGAAAATCCCCTTTTACGAACCCAGAGCGGGTTGTAGGACGCTACAGTACTTTGTTTTTGTGCTATCTAATTGAGACTTTATTTGTCTCAAAAAATGGTGGCAACCCTAAACGTGAATGGCCTGAATTTATGATGATCATTAAACCTCGGGTAGAGCTAGAAAAAAATTTACAAGATATAACTGTGGGATACATGTATCACAGGATGTGTGTGTGTATGGTATCAAAGCAAGCATACAGTGCAACCAAGATTTTGTGGCGCGTGGCCGAAATCGGAACAAATACTGTCCTCTTTACAATCACTTTCTGGGCGGTTTACAATTTTTGATTTTTGTAATCTAAATTATAAAAATGCCTAAAGTAACACGTAGTAGTAGTGCCAGAGAGATTGTGCTTAAAGTAAAGGAGTTTTTTTTTAAGGAAATGCAGTAAGTTCACTGCCATATTATCTTAGCCTTCAAACCGGAATACAGCCACGCAAGCATAGCTTTTTTGCGGCAGAAATAGGTCAGACGGAGGAGGTACTCAAGCAGACGACCCTGGTACACAGTCTCCCTCCGGTGAAATATTTATGCGTTCTCGAGAAAAAGGGCCTTAACAAACAGACGGAGAACAAAGTGGTCCTATAAGGATTCCGATTTTTCCTTTTGTAGTAGGGAACCCTAAAAAGCGGTATCCCTAAAACACGGCATGCAAAGAGGGGAAATGCATGGGCATGCGCTTCTTTTGTGCGAACGCATTGGTCTGTACTGTAGAAGGCCCTTTGTCTCGCCGGGAAATATTGGTGTGCTTCACATTTTTGTTTTGTTGCATGCCATTCGAACGGTTTTTAGGACCATTTGGTGTTTTTTTTTCCATGTGAGTGTTTTTAAAGCGACCAATGGATGTGAGGTGTTTTTTACGTTTTCCTATTTTCGCATCGCAATATTTCCCCAGTGGGCCAGCTCGGTAAATGCAACTTAATATCATTGCTGTACAATCTTAATGGAAAACTATGGGATGGGATGGGTTTTGTTTGATACAGTACGTCTTGCTATTTTCTCGAGAAGGCTCTCCCAATTTCAGAATAGGTGTAGTCAACCACTTTTCTCATTTTACTTGTTTTCGCATACATGACAAAAAAAACACCCGTAGTAGAACCAACGGTAGTACCACGGGGAAGCATATCTTAACTATGTTTTTTGGCGTATTATAGTACTGTAAGCAAAACGTCAAGCGCAACATTTGTCTCAAGGTCATCATGTAAAGTCTGGCGTGTGGCTTTGTGTACACATACCAGGATTAATTATTGTTCAATATTAATTGATTAGATGTTTATGTTTTGTTTGACATCCATAAGTACCCGTAAAGGACCATATGGCATAAAGGTTTTTTGAGTTTGAGCCTGGCACCCTGCTTCCCACCGCCAGCGGATAGTTCAACACGTTAACAGAACGCTACTCAAGAGTGAGGTATCCGGTATGCATTTCCTCCATTAAAATTCAGTCTTACAGAAAGGTAGGCTATAACCACCGGGTGACTCTACTCAGAGAGCGGGACACACCCGTGGCGATGCCTTTCTGATAGAAATCCACCAGAATTGCTTTGCCAAATGAGGCTTGAGGACCCACCAAAGTTCTCGCCATCTGTGGATAACACCAAAGGTCCCTCAAAAAAAGGAAAGTAGGCAAATTATGGCCACACTAAACATTATTTAACTAATGATTCGCAGACCAAAAAGGTAATTAATCTCCATTATTCTACTCTCCGTTTTTAGGTCATATCGTTCGGCATGTGTGTTAATAGAATTGAATGCTGGCGTCTATCGCCGGCTGATACCGGAGCGGCGTCAACACACCCGTCTCGCCTTGACCTCGCGCTTGCGTCACACCAATTAGGCTCAATTAGTTGGAGCCGCTCATGAATGGCATAGCCCATTTGACTGCCACCGCTGCAGGTGATAGTGGTGTTTACTTTTAATTATTACGTTCTTCTTGGTGGCGCATTGGCGCGTGCGCTCAGCGAACGATTGCTAAGGTTAAGCGACGTTCGCTGTGGTCAGTCCTAGGATGGGTGACCAAAATAAGAAGCATCTCAAGCTCCTTCGTGCTTCGGAAGGCACGTTAAATAGTGGGTCCTGCGCCTGATCTCGCCCCGGTCGTGTCGGTTAACCGTCCCATCGGACTAGGCGAGTGAAGGAACAGAGAGTGCACTTGCGTTTGCGCAGTCACTTGTGCACCATAATACTGCGCAGATGGCTACGCAGATGGCTAGTCTCTGTGGAGATTGGCCGCCGTGACCGAATATCGGTTAGGAGGACATTGTCACGTTCTTCTTCTGAGATTTTAATCGTTTCGGTGGATCAGCGGGCCTATTATCGATCTCATGGTTTTCAAATGATATCATTATGACATCTTAGTACAAAACTAAAAATAAGTTTTTCGATCAGATTTTTGATCATTCGTTCATTACATCATAATGACATCGTTGAAATTATGCCATAGTGATAATATCATTGGAGATCGGTAATACCAAATGAAGAATTTAATGACTCCTTTATCTCAAAATCATACCATATCATACGATGAAAGATCCATAATAGGCCCGCTGATCGCCGTTGCGCAGAATCGGCAAATTCAGGATCGAAAAATTTTCATTCAACGTACATCTTTAGTTCAGGCACTTGCAGTTACTGTCGTCAAACACAAAAAGCTAACTCTTCCACCTGTTCTCGAGAGGTGGTGGAGGTAATTTTGTAATTGCGAGAGCCTCCGCGTGAAGAAAAGTGAAGGAACTCTGAAGGTCTACATAATTTTTTGTCTTCTCTAAAATTGCCTACATTTCAGTTATTATAGTATTTCACAAACATGATTTTGTAAAAATATGTATAAGCGTCCCACGGCGATGCCACGATATAAAATTTCCCTGAAAAAAGACTTCATTTTGATTTTAAAAACAATTCGAACAGCATTCACAGACCCTTGATTGTAATTTTAATCTTAAAGCTAAGGTTCTTTAAAGAGACATCATGTTACTCTATATTGTAAAGAAAAAATACAAAATTACAAAAGTACACGAATTTCAATCGTATGTTCAAAAGCAAACTCTCTTAAAATAAAATTCTTCCAACTCTAGTGGATGTATAAAGCTTTTAATGGGGACTATAAAAATATAAATATCTGTTACATATATTTTATTTATTTATTGATACATAGTAAAATAATATGTTTCAATAAATGAATAAAAAACAAAATATTAACACACACAAGTCGATTCCATGCAATATACAAAAATAAATGTAGTATCATGTAAATAAGTAGATAGTCTATTTATAGAGATCTGCAGGCCTATTATAATGGATCTTTCATCGTATGACATGGTATAAATTTTGAGATAGGGAGGGGTCATGAAATGATTAATTTGGTATTATCGACTCCAATGATATTATCACTACGGGATAAGTTTAGTGGTGTCATCGTGATATAATGAACGAATGATCAAAATTCTGATCGAAAATCTTATTTTTCGTTCCGCACTATGATTTCATCATGATATCATTTGAAAACCATGAGATCGGTAAAAGGCCTGCTGATTCATAAGAATGATATAATTCTGGACCCGGGCTTACGGACTTACGTAGTAACTATAGACTTTTTTTTATTGCTACTAAGTTGGCAAATAAGCAAACTGCCCACCTGATGGTAAGTGGTAACAGTCACCTTCAATACATCTCATACTCACTCAATACATCTGGCTCCTGTGAGGTTCGCAGTAAAACTGCAACCCCCACAAGAACCACAGTGTACGTTGCCAACTTGTGACATCAGATGTAATGTCACACTACCCACTAATTTCAATGCCGTATCTTACCCTTCACACCGAAACACAGCAACGCAAGCACTGCTGCTTTGCGGCAGAAATAGGTAAGACGGAGGTACCCAAGCACACGACCCTGGTACAGAGTTATCTGTGCCTATAGTGCTGTCCTCGAAACAATGACTAAAGCATAGAAGGAAGATTAAGTCTTCTTGGCCTTTAGCTGTCAACACAGCATTAATTACTTTATTTTGTAGTCAACTCATATCTACGTGGCATGTTTTCAAGCGATATGGGTTTTCATTGGCATGGTCTCCGGCGACCCTCAATTAGAAATTGTAAATTATCAATAACAGAGAGTGAAGTTCCACTTTGCCTTAACAAGGTAAAAAGATATTAATACGGGTTGGATGAGTTCTTGATGACTTACGTGGTCGTGCATCGAATCGACACGGTATGTTGAATACGTAATTCATTTATTTAGCATTTTTAAGCGAGAATGCAAAGTCATTATTCTAATATACATTTACATACATATCTCTTAAAATTCGGTATCCAAATAGCAAAACGCTATAAGAAAATAATTTTATTACAGTAGTATTTTTCCTCGCGACTTCCTAACAAAGGCCTTTTTATAGTGATACTGGGGCCCATATGAACTCCGACCTTAGCCGGCGGAAATTGTGAGGAAATCTTTATGTTACAGGCGGGGATACTCTCTATGTCGGTTGAAAAGCTGGTCTACCTGCTGTTTGCGATACATTGCTGCGCGCTGTTCCGGTGTCACTTTAAGTGTTTTTCTATTGTGCTCTTCAGGATGATTGCACAGAATTTCTCACTCCACCTGCAGGAAGTAGTCGAGAGGTTGCGTTATTATGAACCAGACATGTGCTGGAAAGGTGGAAAGTTTTTTACTTGCGGCCCAGTCGCGTAGACACAGCAATTGCGTTTTTTTACACACTCGCTCATTCGTCATTAGCCTGTGAAGAGTGGACCTTTTGATTTAAAAATCTGTCATGAAAGTTTCAATCTTAAGGTGTCTTAAATTGAAATGTCCGGTTTCCAGGGGAATCTCGAGAAACGATTTTCTCTTTAGTAGTTTAGTAGATTATTTTTATTTTCGTTCTAATCTTTATCCTCCTTCGTGCAGTGACGGTTATTATACAATATACATGTCTCAGTACATGTGTCCGCCTAAACGAGTATCCCGCTAATACGCCTAAGCGAAAAGATGGCAATCTTGAGACAAACGACCCATCGACTGACCAGCATGGTGAAGTAGGTCAACTCTAGGATTTTCTCCTGTGTCGTGGGTGCAGTTACAAACATAGAATATCACATGCACATACGCCCAGACCGGAACAAATTTCTGTAGGCCATACAAAACATTTGTCCCGTACGGGAATCGAACCCGCGACCCGTTGCGCAGTAGGTGATCACTCGACCTCTGCGCTAAACGTGTCGTCAATTATTGCAGTCTTAAGTGACCCAGCTCTAGTAGACTGATAACAAGATCGCAATAACTTCCGCGAAAGTCATTCCCCTTTTAACCGTCGTCTGCATAGCATATACATTGCTATGCAGACGACAGTACAGTGCATGGGGGATATCACGGAAGCTCAGGGGCTGCTCGTGGCAATATTGATAGGGAGAGGCAGAATCTTATCATTGAGCTCGACAGGACGTTGGACCTCATCTCCGAATGGGGTTCCAACAATCTTATCGAGTTCAATGCTAAGAAAACACAGGTGTGCGCGTTCTCGGCGAAAAGGTCACCTTTCCTCCCCCCTCCTTCTCTTCAGGGCACAACCCTTCACACACAGAGTAACATCACCTTGCTGGGAATGAACATTCGCTGCGATCTGAACCCCAGAGACTACATCGAATCCGTTATAACTGCTGCCTCACGGAAACTCGGTGTCCTAAACAGGGTGCGTAGGTATTTTGCGCCGGACCAACTATGCCTGTTGTATAAAACTCAGGTTAGGTCTTGCGTGGAATATTGCTCGCACCTTTGGGACGGCTCCGCTCAGTACCTCCTCGATGCTCTGGACAGATTGCAGCGTCGCGCTATTCGAATAATTGGCGATGTAGAGGCAACTAACACCCTCGAGCCTCTACAACTTCGTCGTGACATCGCCTCTCTTAGCGCCTTTTACCGAATGTTCCATGGGGAATGCTCTGAGGAGCTCTTTAACCTTATCCCTCCCTCTCCATTCCTTAACAGAAACACGCGTAAGGGCCTTCGGAGTCATCCGTACACTGTGTCCTCCTTTTCACACCGTACCAAGAAATTCCAAGATTCCTTCTTCTGTCGTTCATCCCATACTTGGAATTCTCTACCTGCGCACGTGTTTCCTCCATCCTACAACATGGGTTCCTTCAAAAGAGGTGTGAAAAAGCATCTTTTAGGCCGGCAAGGGGCGGGCAGCTAGGATAGTGGATGTCGTCCCTACTCTATCTGTCAACTCATTTGGGCCTCTTTCACCGCTTAACATCAGGCGGGAGGAGGTCATTTGCCGGGCCTTACATAAAAAAAAAAAAAAAAAAAAAAAACCGCTTCTGAGGTTTAATCGGTCGGGGATCGATTAAACCTCAGAAGCGATCCAATTTTATTTTCTGGTTTAGTTGGTGGGAGGGTTTCTGAGCTCGCTTGGCTATCTGCTAATACTGTCTTGTCTAAGTTTGTCGCCATAATAACATTGTTGTGTACCGACTTTTAGAGGTAACAAAGCCAGATCCTCAGTCGATGAGGAGTCTACGCTTTCAAGGACAAAAGCTTCTCAGTTGTGTGAAAAAAAAAATGTTAGCAGTGCAAAACGGTGGGTCTGGAACTCCTAACGCGGACTTAGATAGTGACCCGGCTCGTGTGGACTCATAACAAGATCACGATAACTTCCGCGAAGGTCCGGACGTTGCTTTTTATAGCGTCGAGTTTCGGCGGCGGCTTTATGACACGAGCCAGCCGAAGCAGACAGGTGCTCTCGCTTGCCACGTGAGAATACACTAAAAACACCCGCGTTTTTTTAACGAACATCTAGTTGTTATTTTGTTGTTGCCAGTTTGGGAGGTAATGGACGTTGGAAATTGATCTGACCCAGTTCGCGGGGTTTGGTGTGCTTTTAAAAGTTTGTCCATTTAAAAGTTTGTCGCTACGTCTTTTATCGTCGCGCTGAGGATGTGAGAGTTCTGTTAGTTTAGTCTCTTGACGACGAACAATTTAGGATGGAAGTCGATTTGGTGGCAATCGTTATAATGTTATACCAGCAGACGTACATGGACCGTGGACAAATCGGGACAAGGAACAAATACTACGTTTCTTCTCGCTCTCTCATATATAACAATAAAGCGAGATGGGACAAGGGTAAGTCATTTTCTCAATCTATAGACCACGCTCCGTGCGAGGTCTGCTGAGGGAGACTCAGTGACTCTGTACCAGAGTCGTCTGCACGGGTACCTCTATCTTACCTGTTTCTGCCGCCAAGCAGCAGTGCTTGCATCGCTGTGTTCCGGTTTGAAGGGTAAGATATGGCAGTGAAATTACTGGGCACTGAGACTTATATCTCAGTTTGGCAACGTACCATTGGGGGGTGTTCTTACGGGAGCTTGTTTGCCAACTTTGTTGTTAAAAAAATCTTTACGGCTCTTTTATGAGTTATAATTTGTAACGGGTTTTAATCTTAATATCTTTTGCACCAAAAAGAGACTTGTGTTCTTAGTAACATGAGAATTTAAGTTTGCCCAGACTTAAAGTACGGCTGCGCATGTTTTAACAATTTCGCGTAAGTGATGAGAACTCAAAAGTTAATAATTTATCTTAATGGCGAGAACAGTTGACACAGGAAAACGGCAATTAATTAAATTCGGGCCCACGTTTAATTTCAGATTATCTATAGCTGCTTGACATTCTAACTGCCGATCGACACAGTCATTCTTGTGCTAATCTTCAATTTCAACATTTAGGTTTGAACGTGATCCTCGCGTCACGAATGGAAAATGTATTCCGAATATGGAACAGTTCTAAAGGTCGAGACGGTCTGTCAGTAACATCTGAATCATAAGGATTACGCGATATATCTCGAGATTTCACTGAATGGTAGAACCATTAAAGGATTGTCTTCGTGCGGATTCAAGTATAGTGAGACAATTATAGGGATTAGTTTTGTTTACGTTTAATTAATGATTGTGTGGAGCTCGGTCGAATGCTGAAGTTATGCAACGTTCGCCTAGTCAGCAGGCCTATTACGGATCTCATGGTTTTCAAATGATATCATTATGAAATCATAGTGCAAAACGAAAAATGATTTTCGGTCAGATTTTTGATAATTCGTTCATTATATCATGATGACATCATTGGAGATCGGTAATACGAAATGAAGCATTTCACTATTTCTTTATCTCAAAATGTATACCATGTCATACGATGAAAGATCCATAATACTCGTAGGCTTGCAGGACTATAATGGGTGACCTGACCAACAATGTAAAACATGTCCAGCTTCTCCAATTGCCGAGCTTTGAAGGGCACAATGACACTAGCTGACGGGCAATCAATTGCCGTTCCCATATAATATGTCATCTGATAGAAAGAAAGAAAACATTTATTGACCACAAGCACACATATACAATACAAAAAACAAAAACATTTATACATAGCGGCCAATTAGAACCCGACCTCAGCATAAGCTGCAACAGACTAGTCTGATGCAGCGCTGGTGTTCTGGCCGGGCCTATAGCTACCAAGTTTTTTTTATTATTGCTACTAAGTTGGCAAACAAGCAAACTGCCCACCTGATGGTAAGTGGTAACAGTCACCCATAATACATGTGGCTCCTGTGACATTCGCAGTAAAACTGCAACCCCCACAAGGGCCACAGTGTACATTGCCAACTTGTGACTTAAGATGTAAAGTCACGGTACCCAGTAATTTCAGTGCCATATCTTACCCTTCGAACCGGAACCCAGCAATGCAAGCACTGCTGCTTTGCGGCAGAAATAGGTAAGACGGAGGTACCCAAGCACACGACCCTGGTACAGAGTCTCCCACTAACTAAGGTGTTATCAAGCTGTTAGTTTCTGTTGAGATTGGCTACTGTAACAATAAATCGGTAAAGAGGAATTTTACTTTCACAGTACGATTCGTATCGCACCTCGCATAGTCCGCTAGGGCCCACTGAAGAGCTCGAGATGTTTTACATTTTCGGTCACCCATCAATTTTCTGACCACGGTGAAAGTGGCTTGACTTTAGTAATTGTAACACCGAGCGCCACTGCGACGCCGAGCTCCCACCTTGTGCAGCACAGTTACAAGTGTAAATAAACATTACAAAATATGAACTAACACCACGGCGGCGATCGGTCATCGGCTCGGCCCACGAGACCGGCGGAGCATAACGGAAAACCAGCCCGACCATAAATAGCGGTCCGCCACCGGTTACATTAATTATTCGCTCACCTACATACGCGCGAGGGTATGATTTCGCGCGACCCCATAAACCGGATTTGAAGTTGGCTTTTAAAAAAATGTGTTATTTGTTACACAACCGCCGACAGCCCTGCCAGTGGCCAATCAATCGGCAAAATGCGTATCGTCGTTCGGTAATTATTGGTGATTTATGTGCATTTTCTTGACCCAGGGTTGTCGGATTTTGGAAGTTTTCATGTACGTAGATAAGATAACAATTATTTTGAATAATAGGTTCATTTAAGTTGAAAACACACACAACTTTAGTTATTTCGGGATGATAAGCTTGTCAATCGAGATGTAAAACATTACGATGATATCTATTTCTCTATCAAAGTCATCTATCAAACTGTAAAAACATTATTTTTGCGCTAAGCGCAGTAGCTTAGTTTTAAATCATGAAATCGGACACTTACAGAAGACGATTGAATATCTGGGTGCGGTGCGATGACACTCCGATAAAACGAATCTGAGGGCCTATTACCGATCTCATGGTTTTGCAAATGATATCATATGATATCATAATGCAAACCGAAAAATACGATTTCCGATCAGATTTTTGATCATTTGTTCATTATTTAATGATGACATCATTGAAATTATGCCATAGTGATGATATCGTTGGAGATCGGTAATACGAAATGCAGCATTTCATGACTTCTTTTTCTCAAATTTATACCATGTCATACGATGAAAGATCCATAATTAGCCTGCAGAAATCGTTTGACAGACGAGAACTGAAGTGCTACTCTCTCAAGTCGGTTTTTTTACACACAACATAAATATCAATCTGATGGTGAGTGAACGAGCCTCTTCTGGTCTCCTCCACAAGTGTCAGACAAAATGGTCGACGATGTCACCACAGTTTAACAATGTATTTGTTAAACTGTGACATCACCGAAGCATTGTACAGCTCACTCTCGCTGCGTTGTACAACTAATCAACACTGATTACGGACTCGGAGAGACGCATTGATAATGCCTGTTCGCTACCAAAAAGTCAGGGGTGTGTATAAGAATTCGGTTGCTAATGGGTAAACCGCTTGTAATACACAAAGACACACACGTTGATAACCCTGCCTTTAAACGCGCGCGAAAAACTAATATGTACCCGAATATCGACCGCCCGATGAGCTTTGGTCTAGTAATCCGACTCACGCGCAGTCACGCAACGTAAAGTTATTTGCGACGCGTTTGGTATGGTCACGCTCTGCTCTTTCGAATATGTGAATAATCGCCGTTAGGCATACTACCCATGATCCGCGATCCCGTGGGAATTTCGGGACAAAAAGAAGGTTATTTGTAAAGATGGGTGGGTATAAACGTTTTGTTGAACCGGAGTTTGTTTTGTTTTCTGTAGCAGTCGACAGCTTGGGTACCTCCGTCTTACCTGTTTCTGCCGCAAAGCAGCAGTGCTTGCATTGCTGTGTTGCGGTTTGATATGGCAGTGAAACTACTGGGTACCGTGACTTTACATCTTATGTCACAAGCAACGTACACTGTGATTCTTGTAGGGGTTGCAGATTTGCTGCGAATCTCACAAGAGCCACATGTACTATAGGTGACTGTTACCACTTACCATCAGGTGGGCAGTATGCATGTTTGCCAACTTTGTTGTTTAAAAAAAAACAATACAATCATAGTACACTAGGGTCAGTATATGATATGCTTGATTATTCATATATTATCTTATCGTTATCTTATGATTCAGATGCTACGTTACGTTTCATAAGTAAACAGGTGTAGAGTCGACTTTCTTTTTTTCATTCCTACTTGTATTTACAGACATCTTGATTATATTCAGGATGTATGCACAATTGCACATACAAGGTTAATATGTTTTCTTTAAATTAGAATGTTTTGCTTTGCTTTGACGTCAATAAGTGCATGTAAAGGCGTTTACAATATAAAATAAAAAAAAAGATTTTTGAATTTTAAGTGAAATTGTGGTTATACTACCAGTTCATACCCAAATTAGTTAGGTTACTTAACCTCGATGATCGGTTACGTACTATAAATAAAGATTTTTTTCTGATTTAATTACAAATGTATAGTTTTTAGATTTTACCCTGTACACTTGTAGTATAAGAGGAATAGACGATATTACTTGTCAAATTTAATAAATCTAGGTGAACAGAAAGTACTATTTAAATTTTGATTCACTTGACAGTGTCGAAATATACCTTTTTTTTTTTGCGTCAAACGGACGTATCAATTTTTTTATGTTAACATAGGGAGTTTGATTTTTTCACAGCTTCAAGCTGCTGATCTAATGCTGGAGCTGGAAGGTGGCAATAGGAACTCCGAAATAAAATTACACAACCCCATTGAGTTTGGGCTCGTTTGATTCGTATTGACGAGTACTAAAAGCTTGTATTTAAAAAAGTTTTTTTCAAATTATTTATTTTCTTTGGAGGTACGGAACCCTAGAAGCTTGTTAAATTAATATACATATATTATTGGGCGAGCACTAATCTTGATTCTATAACCGGCACAGCTACTCGTAGTAAAGCAACAAACGCAAAATTGCAACACAACACATCGCCGGTTCAGCCGACATTCTTTATTTCCCAATGAATCCGAACCGAAATTAATGGCACAGATAGATAATATCTCACATCCATATCGGTGAAGGGTTGCGCAAGATTCGCGCGGAATGCAATTCACGCGAACGCGAACCGACCGATCAGTTGCACTGCATTGTGCATCTTCAAATTAATAATTGCGCGACGCAATTGATCGTACAAATTGCATTGGTCAGCTGGCTGGAACGGCATTTGCGAAATAATACGCCACTTTTACCGGCGGCGAGCGTTTGGGCTGAAAAGCGATGCGGCTAAAAAGGCGTTTTCAGACTAACGCTATAATAAAATAGCATATAGGTAGTTCATAGCACAACAATATCGCGCACCATACATTTATTATGGACACGTTCACACCTAACTGTACTTTATATTATTGGTTTACTATAAAATTGAGCGATGTGCTCTGCTATATCGCGCGCCGCTTTCTCCTCCCCCACCCCCGCCCGTTCCGCACGTCCCTCAAGCGAAACGAACGACATAAGCTTGCTATATACAATAAATGCTTGCGATTTAATCGCGCAATGTGAACGCAATGCTATATAGTACACTAACATTATGTCCTTATTTGCTATACTATATAGCACAATAGTATCACTTTGGAATCCACGAGTCAGCCTTAACACTTCCTTCATCAGAGTAACCCACGCCGAGCACCGGGCGTATTGTGGCTTAAATTATTATAATGATGAAACGTGTAAATTATCATGTTATTGCGTATCGGATTTTGATCTTTAAAATTGGGAATAGTGCAAAATAATTTCGCACGAGATTTGTATTTGTGTTCGAATTCAAGATTCATTTCTAATGATTCAAAAATGCGTGCCGTGCAGACCGCTTTGCTTTTGTTTCGAATTCTTATTTCTCCGCTAATATGTGATTGCGAAAAAACTCCCTTAGTGGGAGGGAGCGGCGCTACACTAAGGCGCATAACACATTGCACCGGACACCGCTGCGGTGTACGGAGGGACGAAAACCGCATGCGGCTGCGGCGGCACGGAACCGTGCCACCGTACGGTTTGCTCCGTATCACCGTCCGGAGCTGCGGTGCACGACGCCCCGCATCGCCGCATTATCTATATCGAGATCTATTACGCGTATGCACGTCCTTTCTACGCAAAAATCCGTACGATACTGCGGCACAGTGTGGCATACCCCGCGGACCGCATCGCATCACCGTCCGGGAGTGCGGTGCCGTCGCGGGCGCCGCACAACCGCACGGGCATGCGGTGTGAGTGTGTTATACCCTGCGGTTTTTGTATACAAATTAAGATTCTTCAGTCAAAATTAAAAACCGCAGCACCGCACACCGGAGCGGTGTCCGGTGCAATGTGTTATGCGCCTAAATCAGTCATCGCTCGGTCATGGACAGTTATTTACGGACAATGTTTCTAATAACCGTTCCGTTAATTAATTTATAGATAAACGCTTTTTATTTCTACGCCGTCCGTTAACGGCCTTAAGCGTTTACAAATAAGGAGTCGAAGGGCTTAGAGAACGGAACGAGGCTCGTGCGCGCGCATGTCATTACTGTTCGTACTCGGTAATGTACGTAGCTTCACAATAGTAACGGAGTGACACAGTCAGTCTATCTGTCCGTCTGTGCGCCGGCGCCGGCGCCGTCTTGGCTGGCGTAGCGGTATCGTGACCCTTTAGTACAGGGCTGCCGAGTATAGAACAATATATAAAATTGATAAACGGTCGCTTTTTTTTTATTGCTACTAAGTTGGCAAACAAGCAAACTGCCCACCTGATGGTAAGTGGTAACAGTCACCTATAATACATGTGGCTCCTGTGACATTCGCGCAGTAAAACTGCGCGAATGTCATGTGACTGTACGTTGACTGACTGTACGTTGCCAACTTGTGACTTAAGATGTAAAGTCACGGTACCCAGTAATTTCAGTGCCACATCTTACTCTTCAAACCGGAACACGGCAATGCAAGCACTGCTGCTTTGCACACGCACGCAAGCACACGACCCTAGTACAGAGTCTCCCTCCGGTTGAACTTGTCGAACACAGTTCCTGTTTGCGGATTCTGTGCTTGGGGCATTTAAAAAGCATAGTGTGTAGGCCTAAACACCTAAAGGGTAGGCTCGAGTCCCTCCTCGGTGGGGACGTATATGAGTTGTGATGATGATAGTGTGTTGGAGAATGATTGATGATTAGAATATAACAAGAGGGTTAAAATACACTGTTACGGCCTTATTAATAAAAATCTTACTCCTTGGATCATCCTCGGATTAGTTACGCCGTGTTTTGTCTCGTTTTGACATATGACAGCCGACATGTGCGGAAACAAGACAAAACACGGAGTAACTAATCCGAGGATGATCCAAGGAGTAAACTTTTTATTAATAAGGTTAACGTAACGTTAGTGTTTCATAATATACCAGGGATGGCCAACTTGATTAGATCGATGATGTATTGTTTACTAATGAAACCCCGTGCCATCTACCAATTTCATACTAAATGTTCAAATCCAAATTTTTCAGTGCCGTAGATAAACTACTTCATGGATAAAAGGACAAATAACCAGTTAGAACGGCGTTTGAAAATTAATATAAGATGATGCGCACAGCAATTATGTGGCGCAGTTTGTTCTGCCACTCACCATTGCTACACCCCTGGTATATACCAACCTCATATACTTACAGGCATTCTTATTAAAAAAAACTAGCTGTCACGACAGACGTCCTTTTTCAGAAAATTATTGTTTCCTTTACGTCGCGCGTCGTCGTGGCATAGCAGAAACATTTTCGAAATAATGTGTTTATGGTTTTCCTGTTTTTTTTTTAAATTATCAATTTATTGTGTAACCTACATAAGAATCTTCCCCGTACTCCAACAAATATTATGAATATAGAAAAAACGAATTAACCGAATCGGTCTATACGTTTTCGGGTTTTGGTCTCAGTAGTACATATTCCAATTCAGATAACTAAGATGACAGCTTAGAGCTTACTAAGGTTGAATGTCGCATTTGGTTTTTTCTGATAATTTTTTAGGTTATTTTTGTAACACGTCGAAAGGCATAGCGTATTAAGTCAAAAAAGAAGACAGCTAGTGTTTGTTACTCTGACAAATCTGACATAGACATAAGCAAACGTCACTCAATCCACGTGTCCTTATCTCTCTCACGGTAGAATAAATATTATACTGTCTCTTCTTAATGTCGTCGGCATTATAAATAAAATTGTAATATTGCGAAAATTGTTTTAATATTCCTATAATTGTAAATTGACATTATATTGACTCGCTAGCAATGTTGCGGCGCCCTTGCAGGGTTCATATTGTTTATTTATAAGTATGTACTTATAACAATGTAAACATCTAAATGTAACAACATGAAAGCAATAAAGGAATGTGAATATTAAAATACGTCGAAATATACATACACATTGGCGGATCTAGAGTTTTTTTTCTGGGTTGGGCCTGGCCCATGTTTTTTGTTTACAGTTATCACTGTTTGGCATCCATCATGAAATTTTGAAACGGTAGCCTAACATCCTGGGGTGGGCGTTGGCCACCCGGCCCCCCCTCTATGTCTATATACGCCTATGAATATACAACATACATAATATATGTGACTTGTTAACTTTAGAATCATAATTTGTAACCTTTTAAACATAAACAAGACAGCATTTTTAACGTTATCAATGCTACAAGAATATAGTCTCGCTCGTCGCACCACGACCGTCTTGACGTGAACTGAGCGTAAAACGTCCCTATTCAGAAGTTTTCTAAACTTCACTGCGCTCGCGGATGATCTGCTGCCGTTTTAAGTATTATATCTTTGGTATTGACCGAATTATTTTTTATATCAATTTAATTATATATTGTATTTGTAACGACGTGACTGCGCCATCCCCGTCTCCGACAAAAAATTATATACACGGCGTTTCATAATAACCAATAAATAATCAATGCGTTATCTAAAACTAAGTAATGATTAAATTGTGTTTACCCGTAATGTCATTCAACCCATTTTCATGTAAATCATAGTCTATGATATACATGAAAATTTTGGGTTGAATGACATTACGTGTAAACACATTTTAATAATTAGTTTTAGATAACGCATTGATTATTTATTGGTTATTATGAAACACCGTGTATAGCTTTCTAAATGTTCTTTCGATATCATTGTCTAATTATTTGTTTTCTTTTGTTGCAGGTATTGCATTTTGACAACATAGAAACAGTATGATGTAATTATCGTGTAAGTCAACAATTTTACAAGAAAAAGTGTATACAGGTTTGATTGTAAAGCACCTGCAACCTCGCAGGATTAGAAAGCTAACATCATAAATAACCACGTTAGTTCTACGACTTTTAAAAAATCGTTAGATTTTACTTTCATACATATAAAAATAAATATTAATTTAATATACCTCTAGATTGTTTGTAACTCTACGCGCATCACTACAATTACGTAAATAAACTTGTGCCAATTACGCTGTATGGGGGCGGGGCCTCGCTAGCACCTTTGAACTTGACCTATATTATATTTTTCTATGGCCGCCAGTGGGTGGCTTTGATGCGCGCGCGTCGCACGTTTTTGTAAGCCAAAATCTTCCGCACCTTATATAGACAGACTTAACAATGTCACGACAGTGCAATAAAAACTTGATAATTTATTTTTGTTCAATTTATTGAGTTATCGTAAAACAAATATTTTAGTTAACGATGTTAGCTATCTAATCCTGCGAGGTCGCAGGTATTTTAAAATTTACCCTGTATAATATGTAATATTATAGAAAATATAGTCAAGAATTTGTGTATAATATGTGCGTCTGATTAATAGCGAGCGTGTGCTGCTCTTAATTCTACGAGTAGATATAAAAATTAATGTTATTATTATATGAATCGTGTCAAAAACTTATACAGGATTATAATAAATTTAGCTGCAAATCCGTTTCGGAATCTGTACCAGCGGAGACGTCTTTAACGTCCCTCGGAATAGCCCCGCCGCTCCAATTTCAAGCGGGGCTAATGAAACTTTATTGAGTGCTTTTTTCGTGCGAATGGATTTTTGAAACCCTCCCCCCCATCTCCCCCACCCGAGTCCCGACTCGGATTGCAGTAATTTTTCTATCAACATTCTTAAAGCGCCCCTAGTGCCATTGTGAGAATTTAGGTACTTAAGGTTACTGCGAGTTCAGCACTTCGACGAGTCTTTAGCAGACTTCCGGCAGGAATTCTTTATAGTGTTTTGGTAACGAGATAATTTATTCATAATGTCGGTACTTTTGATAGAGATGATAAGAATCTTTTTATCGGCTAAAAACGGCTTTTAATGGGTGGTAGGTAAAAATTTTGAAGATTTTTGAAGAAAAGAGTTTTAATCGTGTCATATTTGAATAAAGGTTATTTTCATTGGATTAAGTCTAAATTGTGTATGGTATCGACAAACTTGTAAATGTCGTTACTTCTGTTAATAATGATAAGTCCCTTGCGCTCATTATTCTTATTATATTAGTTGAAAAAGACGTCCTTAACCATTCAGTCGTCGTCATCGTCCTTGCCACCCAGGCAATAAGGCAAGGTAGTAAAAAATTGGACCATCGGCTTTTTATGGAGTCAGAGTAAAGATTATTTTCATTTGACTTAAGTTCAACGTTTTGTTTTTATTTAGTTCATTACGAAATGCTTTCTATTCTAACACAGCCCATTCAAATTGGCTGTGGATGAAGAACACAAAGCTTTAACTAAGAATATAGTCGTTTTGGGATCTTAACTATGTAATGTTGGATGAAATGCGTACAATTTAAAGATGTTAAGATTTCTACCCTTATTCAAAGTTGCAATCAGAGGGCCTATTACCGATCTCGTTGTTTTGCAAATGATATCATATGATATCATAGTGCGAAACGAAAAATACGATTTCCGGTCAGATTTTTGATTACTTGTTCATTATTTAATGATGACATCATTGAAATTATGCCATAGTGATGATATCATTGGAGATCGGTAATACGAAATTCAGCATTTCATGACTTCTTTTTCTCAAATTTTTATCCATTTCATACGATGAAAGATCCATAATTGGCCTGCTGATGTAGTGAGACATGCAGTAACTCTAGGGAGAATAACTGAATGCATGAGCGTGTCGTGACGTAACACCACGGTAGGTACTAGGTACCCTTTAAAGCGCATGATTTGCCTTTTTCCACTCGACAAGAATGCGATTGCGATGCGAGCAGCGCCGTAGTCGTGAATTCTTAGTTTCCTCCGTTCCACGCCGACGGCGAGTGGTAGGATGGAATCGGAATCGGTGATATGAGTGATCCAGTTTTGTTGCAACAACAATGTGAGTATGTGAACATTATTTCTTAAACTATTGAAATTGCTAGCCTTAAGAGATTTCTTCGAATAGGTATGATATACAACATACATTCATCACACACACACACACACACACACACACCACATGACACACATACCTACCTCCTTACTGCACATACAATTCTCTTTATATTAAATAAATTTTCTTGTGTTACTATAGAAACTATTTAGCCCTCATGACTCATTTCTCGCTTAAGATCATTAGAGAAACAGGAGTGACTGAAAATCAGCGCTATCTGGGATCCTGGATCGTAGATGAGCTTATGCTGAGTCACCTCCTTTTGCTCTCCTTTTTGTCCTGTATTGTGATAAATTCTGTGTACTTACCTTATGTGGAAAGCAATAAACGAAATTTATTATTATATTAATATTATTAAACTAAGCAGAAATGCTGTTCTGCTAGATAACCGCCGATGGCTCACCTACAGGGACTCCCCGCATGGGAGGTGTCCACCCACACCTCGATGTTCGTCTGGCGATTGTGTTTCGGGGAGACACCAATTCACTGAACTAGGTACTCTCTCACAGCCTGGGCGCAATTCTGCTAATGTTACGCAGTTATCGCGTGTCAATAACGTTCAACTGGAACGTTATTGACGACACGCGATAACTGCGTTGCTTTTTGGCAAGGTGATAACGTGAACGGTTGAACGATAGCCAGCTACAACATTCGTCAGCGTCACTCACAATCGACTTATCAAGAAGCTGTAGCATGAATAAAGTGCACCTCGATCTATAGTAATATTATTAATGCGAAAGTGTATTTGTCTGTCTGTCCGTTACCTCTTCACGCTTAAATCGATGTACCGATTTGGATGACATTTGGTATAGAGATTGTTTGAGTGCCAGGAAACCACACAGGATAGTTTTTATCGCAGAATTCATTCTTTAAGGGGGTGAAAAGGAAGGTGGAAGTTTGTATGGGGAACCAATAACCGCTGAACCGATTAAGATGAGATTTGGTATGGAGATAGTTTGAGTTGTGGGGAAGAATATAAGCTGCTTAAATCGCTGATTTTATGCAGACTTAGTCGCGGGCAAAAGTTAGTAGTATATAAAAATGACAAAATCAAGTTTATTGATGCGCTATCGAGACACGATTGTTCTCCTGACGTTAGCAGAATTGAGGGCTCAGACTACTCACCATTCGCTCAATTCATTGTCATACGGAGCTTTGATGTAGGTTAATTGGTTTCAAAAAATATCTTCTTCACTAACAACTAGCTGTCCGGACGGACTGCGGACGTGTTCGACGTAGTGTCAAATCTGGAACAGTCTGGAAATAATGGATTTGGTTTCTCCAGCAAAAAAATATTTTTATAATTATAACAACCGACACCAACATCCGTCAAGAAAAAAGAACTGACTCGCGATCGCGATTCATTTTACTTATACAAGATACGTTTTCGCTTAAATAAAGCAATTAAAGCTTTTACGGTCTAAATGTTATCATCAGTGTGATCGATGCGTTATAGTTTATACGTTTAAATTAACTGCACAAATTCATTTATGTAAAAAATAGGAAAGAGCGGTGAAGTAACTGTATTGAGAAATAAACATAATTCATAATTCATTCATAATTCATTTATTTGCTCATAATACATGGGTATAAACATATATTTTAAGAGTAATAAGGTACAGCCATGTCTCGCCTTATCTTATAGGCATATGAGGAAAAGGAGGTGAAAATCTATATTAATTTACAATGATTATGTTATCTTAGTACTTAAACAATCATATTATATGAATTTAAAATAAATGTCAACAGAATTACAGACTATAACTACTATTCTAATGTTATTGACAATAATAATATTTCATTGAAAGGTAAAATAAAATAGAAAAATAGAAATTAGTAAAAGAAGGAAAAGGAATAGTATTGCGAAAATGTCAAAGTTGATTATAATCATGTTTAATTTTTAAGTCAAATACACTGCCATACTAAGGAGTGTTCGATTAATAAGTGAGTCAAATATACTATAATAGAATGTCAATGGATACAAAATGGCTTAAAAAAATAATAATTAATGTCAAAATTATAAATTCAATTCATAATGTCAATACTATTTATTTGTCATTTAGAAAATCCTTAAGATTATAATAGGTTTTTTCAGCAAGAAAGCCATTGAGGGTAGTTTTAAACTTTTGGTTTTCAGGTATTGATCTGATTGACAATGGTATTTTATTATACACAGTGGGTAGCATACAATTAACACTAATTCTATGTAGAGAGGTCTTATAACTATGAATTAACTTCAGTTTGCCTTCATGTCGACTTCCGCTAGTGTACGCTTTAAAGTTGTGTGAATTATTTCTGTAAAAGTTTGCTAGCTCACTAATATATATGGATGTGAGTGTTAAAATTTTATATTTCCTAAAATAGGGTTGACATGAGTCTTCTTGCATCAAGCCAAACATTGATCTTACACATCTTTTTTGCGCCTTGAAGACTCTTTGCTTGCCAGTGCTATTGCCCCAAAATATTATCCCATATTATAGATGCCACATATCCGTAGTATGCTGTTAAGAGTGTTTTTAAGTTAGTAACATATCTTAATTTATACAAAGCATATGAAAATTGGTTTAATTTTTTACTAGATTATCAATATGAAATTTCCATGTCAACTTATTATCTATGGTTAGTCCTAAAATTTTTGTTATGTCCACTTCTTTTATTGAGTTTCCTAAATAGTTAATGTAAAAATTTAACATAACTACCAATGGAGTCTATCTTTAGTTTAGTATAATAAATAGTGTGTGTCCGTCAATTTTATTCAAAATTATAATGGTGTGTGGCAATTTACAAGGTGCAGGGTAATTATTTATTCGTACTTCGTTTAGTTTACTTATTTCAGTGCAAACAATAAACATTAAGAATGATTTTATTATTTTGATTAATGAAAAATTGTCGCCGAATCAGTCTTTGTATGACATTAGCTGTGTTCCAGATAAGTAAGTATCACCACTTTACCGGTGCTGTCACCTGATGTTAGCCTCGTTTTGAGTTCTTTTAAGAAATGTTGATATTTTTAGCCGCGCCAATTGTTACAAATGAAACGGAAGAGAACTGATTTTTCGTGCTGAATTTTGACACCTCACCTACTTAGTCCAGTAACGTAAAATCTCTAATAATATTAATCAGAATCGGATTAAACTATAAGTATCTTTCGATTAATTTTTTAAATCCGCCAAAAAATATTTTTGATTCATGAAAAAAGAGTCCAAATGTCAAATTTGAAAGCTGTCAGAAAGTGGTATCAGAGGACTCATCTATTAGCATTAGTGTTTGATGTTAACTTTTCGTCGTAAAAATGTTTAAACGGCACACATGAAACCAGCGTTGCTTGTTAGCGTTGATGCTAAAAATGTTGCAAATCTGTGGTTATCTGGAACGCGCCTTTTATACTAGACTTAAGAAAAATGATTTCATTGTAAATTAGTGATGCATTTGTTTGTATACATGCCTAATTGTAGCCGACGATGTAACCATATGTGGTGTATCGCTTTTCTATACAAATAAATAAAATTGAAGTGTCTGTTTGTAATGTCAAAATAACAAGTTTTTACTAAATGGGTATGACGGTATATCGGGTACCAATAACAAAAACACAATTTAAAAAAATTTTGTCTGTCTGTTTGTTCCCGCTAATCTCCGGAACGGCTGGACCGATTTTCACTAATAGATAGCTAATTATATAAGGTATAACATAGGCTACTTTTTGCCAAAAGTTTCTATTCCACGCGGACGAAGTCGCGGGACAAAAAAAAACAGGTAAAAAAATATGCGAGTTTCCTTTATTCTCAATAAATTTTCTATCTGCGAAGATTTCTAAATTGGATGGCGAATGACATCATGTTTGACAGTTTCAAATCTTGCGCGAGGTGAAAAGATTTCTCTAGTATTGGTTGAAACGTTATTTGAAACTCTTCAAGATTCCTCAACGACACTGATGTATTCGAAAGATATGTAGCACAGTACTAACGAAAGTGTTCCAACAAGGTTACATTGGACAATCATGAAAGACACCTGAGTAAACTGAGCGACATCCAACCATTCGCTGTTGCCATCACAATAGGTATACGACGTATACGCCTCGGGTCTCCAATTGCGCCTGACCTTCGGGGGCTCTATTTTGAATCGTTCGTCTTTGTCGTCTGCATTCGCTTTTTATTGATTTTGAAATCACTTTTAAACTCTTTATTTGAAGAATACAATATAAAATGATGGTGTTGCACAATTAATCTGTGTGATGATTTTATAACTCTTCGATTGATCGTCGATTGTAATCGAAATCGATGATTTGATGGAGAAAATAGATTTTTTTCATCGACTGTAAGTGTTGGTTGTTTTATTTGTTGACAAATATGCCAGGACAGCACGGACTAAGACTTCATAAAATGTTAAACGTGTTAAAACATCGGTTCAAGTCAAATAGAATTATCGAACGTGTGTGATGGCCGATTACCGATGAGTTGTAAAATCATCCCTGCACCACTGCGTCACTGCTGAACCTCACCTACTGCTTACACCAGTAACAATCTCACTGATATAGTATTCTACTCTTAATTGTTTAAAAAACACAATGATTTTATTTATAATAATCATTAGAATTTTGATGAAATCAGTCAGTCATATGGAAAAAAAATGTTAAAAAGAAATATATGTCAATAAAATTTGTTAAAATATATTTGCTATATATTTATTGTACGTATCATTGAGATGTGTACTTGACGCAAGTTAACGCTATATTAGACTTTTCTCATAAGAAATTGCTTTAATTAAAGAAGAATGGCAAACCCAGGGTCGCATAAAATATCAAGTGAAAGTCGATGAAATTCTATGCATTATATTAGACAATTATAGTTGTTCATTTCCTATAAATATGGTTTTTTTGTAAAACGGGAATAATGAGAAAATCGAAAAAATAAAACTTGTATCAAAACTCAACCACACATGCAATAACGAAACGCATAGGTAAAGTATAAACAAATAAGTTGCCACCTTAAATAATTAAATAAATATATTGTTTAAAATATTTATAAGATTGAACTATTTAATACGTTTTTTTAAGTTTTATGTGATAACAAGTGATAAATAAACGGAATTCGATATTAATGAGTATTAAAGACAAAGATTTATTTTAATAACTTATTGTCAATAAGTCTTAATAATATAATTTATTGAAACAAATATCAAGATTATGCCTATTACTTCGGTCGGTGTGATAACATCGTTTGGCTGTTTGTCCATGAACCGCACCCTTACATTACAACAATCATACATCATGTGGATAGGGTACCTACCCACCCTATGTTTTGTTGTCAATTGTCATCTGTACATACCTTTTTATATGATTTCGGCTGTGTAGGTAACTAAATAAGTACCTATAATTACCTATTTTTCAAATCAATTCTAGTATTAAATCATATATTATCTGTATGTAAGTTCACTGATATTTGTAGGTTATACTTATTGCAGCATAACACGAAAACCCCATTTTAAAAAAATATGCTGCAATTACTTTTTTTTTTAATTGGACTTAGACCTATCTTTTAAGGGTATTTTCATTAAGATACATAACTCCTAAGTGCGACACTGAAAATACACGGGGTTCTGCCATTCTTCTTTAAGATTCAATGATTTTCGTTTCGTTTTCAACGTAAATAAATATAAATTATATCGTTTTTTCATAATATTCTATCGATTTCATCGGAAACGATTCGGAAAAGAAATGAAGCTTCGACGACGACTTTTTTTACGAGCGCTCGATCGCATGCGAACGATTTAAAATAGTGCTTCAGGATGCTATGGTTTTATATTCAAATCGACTCTGCTACGTTCACTGCGTGCAATGAAGCTGTTTACATGTTAAAATTAGAGACAGCTATGTGGAGTTGTCACTTTCATGTTTACTGGTGTAATTTATGTAAAAGTTCTATGTTTAGTTTTTATGTTACAACAAAGTTAGTTAACAAGTTTGCACAGTAAGTGCCGCGTCAAGCTCAACTCTTATGACGCTCGTAATAGCGGCGCCTTCACAGTGGTGCAAATGTAAATCTTTAAGTGGCGCTTTCTGTACTTGTTGCTCTTGTAAGGTTGGTAAATATGTAAACCTTACAAGAACATTTCGCATTGTCATCAAACATCCTGAACATGGAACTCTTCTAGTTGAGTAGTAACCCAAAACAGTCGCGCACGAGTGCTTTTAATTTTGACAATTTATGTAGTAACAACACGTTTAGGAGTTTACACTTGCGATACGAAAATAGCCGCCATTACGAGCGACTTCAGGCGCCTTTAATCCCGTAGTTCGGTGGCGGAACTAGTGACAATAGATCCGCTGGACAACTCATCAATTGAATACTAATATTTTATGGCAGTGAGATTACTGGGTACCGTGACATTACATCTTATGTCACAAGGACATTATATCTTATGTCGCATGCTGTTTGCCAACATAGATTTATAAAAATAATGAAAAAACGAAATCTAATAAGTTTGTCAGTTACACAATAAAAAAATATCACACAAGTAATTTTTACTTTGTCAAAATGAAAAAAAAAATATAATTTAGCGCACGCTAAACTTCAAACAAAGCGATTTAAAGCTTAGATTGAATTTTAGCGTTCGCTACGTCACAAGTAGAAGTAGTAGAAAAATTACCTACGTATGACGTCATGCGACGTCTCATAATAATACATTATCGTTGGAAGTTTTTTATAACGGTTTACACCGTTATAAAAAAACTTTATTTTATAGAAGAAGAAGAAAGATACGTAATTTTTTTAAAAATTGGCATGAAATTATTATTTTAAAATCACAGTATAGATACTTAAATAACACGTATGAAGATAAAGTATCAAAACGTATGACCACGAAAGTATATGAAAAGGAATTAATTTAATTTTTTGACATAAGTATAATTGACATGACATTTTACCCTTACATACCTAATTACTTTAAATATTAATGTTGTTTTATGTTATTTTAGTGACGAAATATTGAGATATTCTGTAATCCATATTTGAAATTCATTAAGTTAAATCAAAGATAAAGAAAATTGTGATAAAATAAGTCGGACAGTACCTAATGATACCTTGCTTCCTTCCTTGCTTAATAAACGTCATAATGATCTCAAAAATGTTTCAACAATAACGCACGTATCACGATGCGTTTGAAATGAAATTTAATGTGCTTGTTTGATTTGAATTCAAAACATGCTTGTCGTCACTCGTCGGCTCGGAACAGCTGTATCAATATAATTATTATGTAACACCAGTTTTGGTCCTGACAATTAAAAACTCACATAGACGTGACGAGAATTACGTTACCGAAAGTCGTTTAGAGTTTTCGATTCGATGTGACTTGTTGTAACAGGAAAGGCCAGTCTACTAGCCTTTACTGACTTCGGTTGCTCACTTGAACTGGCGTAAGTATTTGAAAGGATCGATATCCATTACTGCTGTAATGAACGCCGCCATAGCGAAGCTAATCACTAAACCAGTCATGGATGAAGTTTATTTCAATCATGACAGTTCTAGTTAGTAGCCGAATATTAGTAAATGATGATGCTAAGTGGCTATAGACAGCTGCCTATCTTATATTTTAAACTGGAGCACAATATAGGATAATGCGCACTAGAGAGACAAAATCGTATCATTTACTGCAATCGTATCGGAGTCGTATCGTGTGCGTGATTTTTTTTGTTAGTGACATAAGTTTGGGATGACCTGGAATGTTTATAGGAAAAAACACATTTCAGTTTCAGTGACAAGATAGTAGCATCAGTGGCGTCGTATTGGAATCGAGACGTGTGCGAGACTTTCTATTGTTTGTGATAAAAGTTTGGGAAGACCCGTAATGCTTATAGAAAAAATACACTTCAGTGGCATCGTCGTAGTATCTATTGCATTCATGTCCAGGCCATGTCGTGTGCATCATTCCTTGTTGTTTCTGACAAAGTTGGGGCGGGCATTTCGGGTTGCTTACTTAGATTACGCACACTTCAATAACATCGTAGCGTCTACCGTAATCGTATCGGACTCGTGTCGTGTGCGTAACTACCTTTTGTATGTGACATAAGTTTGAGCTGACACGTCTGCTTCTTCTCCCTTCTCCCGTATAAAACAAGTCGTTCCCGCTGCCTGTACGCTTAGATCTTTTAAAATACGCAACGGATTTTAATGTAGTTCTCAGCAATAGATCTCAACTCAAGAGGAATGTCTATATTTTATAGGCCTTACAAATAAAAAACTTATTCCTAGGAATAACCTCGGAATAGTTATTCCGGTGTTTTGTCTTATTTTGAAATATTACGTCTGACATGTGCTAAAACAAGACAAAACACAGAATAAATTATTCCGAGGATTATCCTCGGTATAAGTTTTTTTTTTGTAAGGCCGAAAATGTATAACTAGCGAGGCGCCTGGCTTCCCATGGGTAATAGTTTAAGAGGAAGCATCAAGGTCGACAGAATTCAAAAATATGTATTTGTAAAAAGTATTGCTGTCGCGCTGTGTGCCCGAACAGCTGAACTGGGGCCTTACCATGATCGCTTATAGCAAGGTTAAAACAATATTGAAACAGAGACACCGCTCTTGCTGCGTATAGCGCCATCCCGCTCTCAGCGTGGTTTTAATCTTGTTTTGGGCGATCATGGTTGGGGGGCTGAGCGCGATACGGACAACTGCAGCCCGGACCGAAAATACCTATGAAAAGTACACAAAATATACGTTTCGTAGTCCCCTGTTTTCTCCGCGATAACTTGACCGATTTAATTACTTTTTGCGTTAAAAATTAAAGCAAGGCTTTTACTGTGTTTCTATGTTTTGCATTTTTGATATAATCTTGTTCAATTTGTTTGCTGGACGTTTGAATGCAGTAGAAAATTACGTCCATTTTTTAGGTTTTTGAAGGTTTGATATCTCTTTTAATAATTAACTTAATATTAAAAAAAGAAAAACATAGGAACATTCTTATGGTGGCCGTTGATTTTATTGGAAAAAATAGAGGAACTAGTGCCATTATCCAGGAAGGAAACAGGGGACTACGTTTGTATGGAAAACGGCCTGTACGATTTCCTCTTAATAGAAACTATCCACGCTGGCAAAGCCGCGAGCGAGTCGCTACTAAATGAATAAGTACACGAAGCATGTTTTGCAATCGTATCAGAGTCGTGTCGTGTCGTGTCGTGTCGTGTGTGTAACGTGGGAGCTAAAACTACGCGAGCCCGCGCGGCTGAATATTCAAAGATCCCATTTCCTTTGTAATCCAACATCAACTCTTTGTCCGTTTAACGTGTGTCGTTCGTTTCACACGGACGTGTTGGGTTTTGGCCATTCAACTGGACGACGACGACGCGACCGACGTTATGCCACGTTCGTTGTATAATGTTTTGTTGACCCAACTAGCTAGAGTTATGTCGGCTGATCTGTTGGCTCACCTGTTTCGGTTGAATATAGATCTGACTTTACAATTGGTTCAAGTTAGTTCTCTCAAAAAATAGTGCAGGCAGCCGTACACTTGTACGTTTTCAGGCGTAAAAAGTACAATGACTATGTGTGTGAATAAACAAAACAGTGCATGCATTTGTATATGAATGACACACAAGCCGAACCTTCAACATTGCAGGGTATTTTACATATAAATGAGATTAGATTATATCCACGCTATCTTTTGTTTTGACGTTCGATGATATTGATATTGATTGGGTACTAAACTAGTGCTTGACAAATTATCGAACGAACATAGTTTTTTTTTGTACGGGGTCCGAATAACATCTGATGGGTGGGAACCACAGAACACAGAAAGAGGTTAGAAGGGCTATGTAGGCGGGGCACGCGCGCCCGTTGCATGGCCACAACTATGAGCAAATGCACATAGTTGTGGCCGTGAGTACGAAGGGTTAATCACTTACGGACAACCACAGCACGGTAATTACCGAGGCATAGTTCTCTTGATTGTCTTTCTTTGACCTTGCACGAGCAGCGCAAGCTCGCGTTTATTGGTTTAAGAAAAACTAGAAAAAGATATGGGAGCAAAACTGGCGACAGCGCTTCCCGTACAAACGATGCACGATTGCCTTTCTAACCTCTTTCTGTGTTCTGTGGTGGGAACCGAGTCCGCGCACAGCGAGTTCGAGAGAAACTCAAACTCGCAGTGCGCGGTACCGACCAACGGACGAAGTTCTGGCTCCTCACCAACCCGCACTGGACTAGTTTGGTGGGAGGATTCGTCCTAACCCTCGCTTCCTGGAAGTGGCAATTGTCCAGCTGTGAGCGCATTGTGAATGAGACGATGAGCAATGTAAAAATTATATTATTAATAATCAAATTAATTAAAAAAGAAGATAACTTTTTTACCAGAGACGTCAGCATGCGTGGTACCTCACCCTCTGTACTCTGTAATAGTATATTGTTGCATACTGTAAGGAAAATGGGTAAAATGTATGACAAATTTATTTCAATGTTAAATATTAAGAAAATAGACTGTTCCAGTCTATAACTGATTGGGCTTTGTATCCCTTTGCCTTCCCAATATACCGGGTTATTTTTCCAGCAGGAGCCAAATTTTGTGTGCTTGTTCAGACAAGCAAAATGAAGATCTTTTACTATGGGACCAATCTCGAAATCGCGAAAAAAAATCAGCCGTTCCATACAAATGTTCAACATCCACTGAACCTAAATTTATGCAACAGCAGATTTTTTTTCGCGATTTCGAGTTTGGTCCCATAGTAAAAGTTGTTCATTTTGCTTGTCTAAACAAGCACACAAAATTTGGCTTCTGCTGAAAAAATAACCCGGTATATGCATGAGTGAGAATTGAAAAAATAAAAAACTAAAAAAGGCGTAGTAAAATTACTTAATTGCGCATTTAAAATAAATGCTAACAGTCAGCTCACACATATATCACAGCTGACATTTAACAGATATTTCTCGGAAAGACAAATTTCTCCTATCCGAATAAATTGCTTCGCTGAAAAAAAAACGACACACCTGCGCTGTAAAATTCTCGACGCAATTCGTCAAATAATAAGTCGTCAGCCTTCTGTCGTCATTTCTTTTCTGCCAATTCGGCACGCGATAGCATCTTTGTAGCTTCACTCAGCTCAGCCACGTAATTGTAACCGACTTGATCTATGGACTAAGTTGCGTTTTCTTACGGTCGTTACGTTAGTCAGGCATACGGGTCAAGGCGTCCGTTTTGGGTTTTTGCATTGCCATAAGTTTTAATGCAATCGCCCATTGTTCTGCGGTCTACTTTCTCCTCTGGCGCGTGCGTTGGCCATGAGGGATACCTACCGACTCAACTCCCACATCCTTTTGACGTGTTAGCTGGTAATCATGTTTGTTGTCAAGCAAAGGCCGAGTGGCTTTGTGCAGTGGCTGAAGGATGTAAATATATAATGAATGTTGATGCAAAGCAGATTGCCCGCCTGATGGTGAGTGTCTGGTTACCTGTAGCACCCATAGTGAACGTTACTAGCTTGTGACGTAAGTAGGACGTATACTCATAGTTGCAGTACTCAGTAATCTCACAACCCATGTGAACTCTTCTACCCGGAACGCAGCCATGCAAGCACCGCTGCCAGAGGCAGAAATAAGAATATGGAAGTCATTGGAAGTCTACGCGTCGAGTTACCCCACTTCAGATAGAAGTGCTTTTCACTGTACAGTAGACCATGGTGTCTACTGTATGTCAAGCTATTCTGTTTGTGTCGCTTGTAATAGTGGCGACTTTCGTAATGCAAATGTATAAAGCTTTATGTGGCGCCCATTGTACATAGGCTAAATTACTTTTTTTCGAGTATTCTCTGGCCTAATTTGCCTCCACAGTCGGTCGGTGCTCCTAGAAGCCGCACTAAATAGTTGAATAAATTAGTTCCGTCTCCAAAGCGGGCGAGGAACGAAATTGCAGCTTAAATCACACGAGAGTCGTTAAACTCCAAGCTTAATATCTTCCTTATGCCATTGTCATAATATATGCATGTAGATTTAGGTTCAAGAATATTATTCAGAGGCTGCTGCAAGAAGTGATTTATAATTTTATTCAAGGTTTTTATTGATTCGCCGTTCGATCTAAATGTGTAGAGCTATGTTTTTAGGTTTTTAATTTGTGAAGGACATACAAGATGTCTGGGTATTACAGTGCATAAGTGTGTGCATAAGCACAGTGCATGTTTTGTACCTCACTGGCATAGATGAGGCTGTTTCACATGCTCTGTAAAGCACAGAGGACTGTAAGATTGATTACCTTTCATTATCATCATCACAGTCTATATATTGGTCTTTACACATATGAAATTGGTGTTTTGCCGTATTGGCCACTTTGATCTCAAATATCTCCTCTATGGTTAGGTATTCCAAATTCAGATTTATACAGCTATTTACTCATGTATTTGTGTTTCTAAAATTATAATTCATTTGTTTTTTCCTCAATTATTTTGGACTCTTCAATCAATTGTTTTGTTTTTAACTTTTTTGGAGTAAATTTTCGCTTGGGGCATGGTTTGGCTGGTTCGGCAGGGTTCAGCGATTGCGATGAGCGCTTTCGACTATCGTACAGTACCCACTTTTCATCACAAGTAATGATTCGATTTAAAATCCCCTCATTATTGTGCCGGTTGAGTAATGCAACGCAGCAGTCAACGCGCGTTTGTTGATTTGCTTCACTCAATTCGTGAGGTACCCACCTTTCAAGCTTTTTCACCTTCCCAATTTGCTTCAAGTAGATTAAAACAGTTTTATCACTAACACCGCAGCCTGCAGCTAACTCGGACGTGGTTTGCGATGGATCCGCTTCCACAATAGCCTTCAATTCTTCATTATCAACTTTGGTCTCCGACCGTCCACAGGGCTTGTTCTGCAGGTCGAAATTTCCAGAACGAAAACGTTGGAACCAAAAACGCACAGTGTTTTCTTTTGCGGCACCGTCACCATACACATCATTCTCTCTCACCAAGACCTTCACGAACCAAATTAAGAAATTGGAGGCTAGAGTGAAGGAGGTAGACGGACTGAAGGATGATGTCGTTACGCTCAAGCAGCGTGTGAGTTTCTTGGAGGACGAGTTGGCGGTGAAGGATCAGTGGCTTCGAGCGAACAACATCGAGATAAAGGGAGTACCTCAGAGGGCAAATGAAAATTTATTTGACATAGTCAGTCAGATTGGTACTAAAATTGCGTACACCGTTTCGAAACCAAATATCAACTTCGTGACAAGAGTTCCTTCTCGTGTCAAGGGTACCAAGGCCATTGTGGTGTCGTTTGTGAACAAGTACACTAAGGAAGATTTTGTGGCTGCAGCCCGTTTGAGTACACCCCTAATGCCTTCCGACATTGGTCTGCAGGGATCTCATCGAATTTATGTCAATGATCACCTGACGGCCCGCATGAAGCAATTATTATCAAAGGCAAAGTCGCTAGCGAGCGAAAAGAATTTTCAATTTGTTTGGGTCAAGCACGCCAAAATCTTCGTTCGGAGGGACGAGACCTCGCCATGGTTTACGATATCCAAAGAAAAGGACCTCACAAAGTTCAACGAAGGCCGCTCTTAATTATTTATTTGCCAAGTGTGATTGTTAAGAGTATTTATCCATTTTATGTTTGTTCTTTTCTGATACGTGCATTTATTTTAGTTCTTTATCTTTTTTGGAATCATGTTATTTATATGCATTGTTTATGTTACACGCATTTCATGATTCTCAATAACTGTATCAGCGCAGCGGGCCGCGAGTTGCGAACCCCTTTTTTTTTTTTTTTTTTACGAGGGGAATGCGTTTGCGCACCGTCCAAGTCCCCGCAGGGGCAAGGGTGTGTGGGACTCCGCAGCGAGCGACTACCCACTAAACCCCTCGATATGCCCTCTTTGGCGCCTAGCGCAGCCACGTCCAAAGGACGCGCCGCTGCCGAACGAGGTCGTGGGAACCCTTACAGACCGACCATAACCCCGTCCGCGGCACCTGCCCACCAATGGCGGGCCCCTCACGCCCTCTCCAAGATGGAGATGGAGAGGAGTTCCCGGGGCATACTCCGGGTGGTAATTTTTTACTGTGGTTTTCTTCCACGCGGCCCGACGCTCAGTGCGCCAGGCCCCCGGCCCCGCTCAGTGCGGGGTAACGGGCTTGCCCGACGGCAGACACTGGATCCACCGCCGCGCACACGAGCCGAAGCTCAGCGGCGCCAAAGCGCCGACCCACCGCAAAAAGCGGCCACGGTGGCCACACGAGGTGGCCCGCCGAGTAGCACTCGGCCATCCCACGCCCCCCTCATGGGGGCCGCACAAGTGTGCCGAAGCCACACGTTGATCGGGTCAGCCTCAGTGCTTGGAACAACGACACGCCGAAGCTCAACGAGCTTGCACCGACTCGGAACAACGACATGCCGAAGCTCAACAAGGACCCGCACCAACCCGATCAAAGGGGCAACGGCACAAGGCGCAATGCGCCATGACCCGCGAGCGCCTGGGGACCCCCAGGCGACACATAACCCCATCTTCAAAAAGAAGGGGAGGTGACGCCCCACATGGCCACGTGAAGTGGCCCGCCGGGTTAAGCCCGGCCACACCACGCCCCCTCCACGGGGCAGCTGTCAGACTCTTAGCCCGCGGCAGAAAATCTGCCGGGTTGCCCAGGGTGCACCACGAGGAGGTGTTCTGACATCGCACCCCAGTTGCGAACCCCTGCTTGCATATCGTTAACTATACTTCGCGAGTTTTTGTCAACCAATTTTAATTGTTTGAGTACCCTGCAACACTTTGAAATGTTGATGTTATTTTACGTAAAGTTTAATTTGTTTATAATTACGTTAATGTTGAGATTTATTGGCATTAGTATTGTGTATGTGGTGACTGTCTTTTACCTGGGTATGTTTAATGGCTCATTACTCGTGGTAAGTTCATTTTATTGTTATATGCTTGTTTCTATAATTTATTCATTATTAACACATAGTTGTTGTTTTATCGTTATAAATGGCTAATAATGGGAAACTAAGTGTTTATTATCAAAACGTACGGGGGTTACGTACTAAGACGGACGTTTTCCTGCGGAATCTGCTGCTCAATGACTACGATTTAGTAGCCCTAACTGAGACATGGCTATTTGACGGGATTTTAGATAATGAATTATTTGACGATCGATATGTAGTTTGGCGACGTGATAGGGACTATTGTAGGACGGGTCAATCCCGGGGTGGTGGAGTGTTGATTGCTGCTCGCCGTAGTCTTTTGGTGACTTGTAAGCCTCAGTGGCAATCTAGTGCGGAGGACTTGTGGATCAGTGTCTTGTTCAACAGTCATTGTAATAATCGTAAATTAGCATTACGGCTGCATCTGTGTGTTATATACTTGTGTAGTGAAAATGAAGGCAATTCCCATACGACTCAACTTTATAACTTTATGGGAAAACTAACTTCCGTTAGGGACGATAATTCTTTAGATAAATTTCTTATAATCGGGGACTTCAATATGAGCTCGATAGTATGGGAGCAAACCGATAGCGGACTACAAGCAACTCGGTTATTAGGTGATGCCAATCTCGATTTTATATCTATGATTAATGCCTGTTGCTTAGACCAATTCAATAATATTTCGAATAACTTTGGTAGAGTATTAGATTTAGTTTTATCGAATGACTTTGTCTCGGTCTTTAGTAGTCGCGATCCACTTGTCCCAGAAGATCCGCACCACAAGGCGTTAGAAATTTCACTTAATTTTATTGAAGCCAACCCCTTAAAAGTGCCGAAACGCGTTATGCGTTTATATAATCGTGCCGACTACAATTCATTACGAAGCAGGCTGTCAGAAATTGACTGGAAGCAGCTCTGGTGCGGTACGGTTGATGCGGCAGTTGATACTTTTTATAGTATAATTTTTGGGCTAATTAATGAGTTTGTACCAACAAAACTGTTTGCACAAAATAAGTTCCCACCATGGTATAACTCGGCATTGTTAAAAATATTAAAAGAAAAAATCAAATTTCACCGCAAGTTTAAAATCTATGGCAACAAACACGATGAACTCTCATTTAAAATACTTCGTGACAGAGCGAAGCAGGTTGAAAGTGAGTGTTATAAGGCATACATTTCCCGTGTTGAAAGCTCCATAAGGGACAACCCTAAAACGTTCTGGTCATACAATAATAGACTGCGTAAATCAGCATCGTACCCTGCCTGTATGTCTTATCAGGGACTATCCTATCATGACGGTCCCTCAATTAGTGAATTGTTTGCTAAATATTTTCAATCAACTTTTTTAAATTCAGACATGTCCGAACCTCACTCTTATGAAGTCCCTGATAGAATCAATTACGATAGTACCACAGTTATCAGTGGTATTTCCTCTGTAGAAATCGATCCTAAGGAAGTGTGTAAACTGCTGAAATCCCTGGATATAAGTAAGTCTGCCGGACCAGATGACCTACCTGCATCATTTTTGGTGAACTGCGCCACTGAACTGGGTCATCCCGTGTCTATTTTATTCACAAGATCGCTTAAGGAGGGTATCATACCCAGCATGTGGAAATCGGCTTTTATAACGCCAATTTATAAGAAAGGCCCCAAAGATGAAGTGGAAAACTACAGACCCATCTCCAAACTATGTCAGCTTGCCAAGGTGCTAGAGAGAATAGTCTATGACCAAGTGTATAACAGTCTGAAGTTAAGTTTTAGCCCGCATCAGCATGGATTTTTGAAAAAGCGATCCACAGTGACCAATCTGGCTGTTTTCACTGAATTCTTGACTGATCAAATGGACCAGGGCAATCAAGTAGATGCAATATACACTGATTATACCAAGGCATTTGATCGTCTAGATCATAAGATGTTGTTATTGAAGCTGTTGAGGGTGGGCATTAGAGGAGACCTTTATAGATGGTTTTCTTCATACATCGAAAAAAGGTCTCAAGCGGTAGTGCTCAACGGATATACGTCTTCTTGGTCATGCATACCATCTGGAGTTCCGCAGGGGTCCCTTCTTGGTCCTTTACTCTTTATTATATTTATTCACGACATAGGCCAGTGTTTTTCTCATTCGCATTATCTGTTATTTGCTGACGACATGAAAATTTTTAAGGTTGTCAATGACATGAACGATGCGATCGAACTTCAGCATGACCTTATGAATTTAGACACCTATTGTTGTATAAATAAACTCGATTTGAATGTGTCTAAATGCTTTTCTATAAGTTTTACCCGTAAATTAATTCCGTTTCACTTTAATTACACTATTAAAAGCGTTCAACTATCCAAACATCATGAAGCTAAAGACTTAGGAGTCATTTTTGACTCTAAACTCCTGTTTGATAAACATATTATAAATTGTACTAACAAGGCATCTCGCTCACTTGGGTTCATTATGCGCTTGGTCAAGCCCTTTCAGCAGATGAAAACAATTAAGATTCTTTATTGTACTTATGTCCGCAGTCACCTTGAGTACGCTAGCCAGATATGGAACCCCCGCTACGATTGTCATATCACCAGTATTGAAAAAATTCAAAGAAAATTCACGCGTTTTTTAAATTTTAAATTCAAAATTCCTAAAATGCCATATTCTGACCGTTGTTCTAAATTTCACTTATTGCCGCTATTTCTAAGACGCAATACTGCAGATATTGTGATGCTACTGAAAATTGTAAGAAACTTAGTTGACTGTCCCGGTCTTTTGACTAAAATTACTTTCAAAATACCTAGTAGGGCACCTCGCGGCAGCAGATATGAGCCATTCAGCATTCCCGTTGTGCGTACAAATTATAGACAAAATAGCTTTTTAATAAGAAGTTGTAGAGCTGTTAACGATTCTGACGCAAATATTGACATCCACTTTGACTCAATCAATTCTATTACTGGAGCACTATCGAAAACTGCCAAATAGATATGCACTACACAAAACTACACAATTTTATTCGAAACTCTTGATACCTATATGCGGTAGCTTATCAATAGCTTTAAGACATTATAAGCCGGTGTTAATTTTATTTTAAGAAGCTGTTAGCTATCCCAAAATGTAAAAATAAAATAAAATAATAAAATTAATCCTTCGAGCCGTTTCTGCAGCACTGGTGCCACGGTGGAACTCGTACTCGTAAATAACGCGATATTTAAAGTCTTCCATTTTGTAAACTGAGTGACGCAAATAAAAAAACAATTGAGGAAAAAACAAGTGAATTATAATTTTCGAAACACAAATACATGAGTAAATAGCTGTATAAATTTGAATTTGGTATTCCTAACCATAGAGAATATATTTGAGATCAAAGTGGACAGTACGGCAAAACGCCAATTTCATAGGTAAGGACCTAATATATCCCACTGCTGGTCACAGGCATTCCTAATTGGAAGAAGCACACGAGGAGTATGGCACATAATACCACCTCCCTGGTCCAATGCGGATTGGTGGGTTGAAGAAAGGTCACAATAGCAACCGCGACGAACGCCTTAACATGCCTTCCGAAGCACAGTGGAACTTGAGATCGCAAAGTTTTGGTCACCCATCCAGGGTCCGACCATGGCCAAGGTTGCTCCCAGACCACTAAGCCACCAACATCCTCGTTTTACCTTTATGGGCACCCATTAGGTTCTTGACCACATAAATTTAGGATGATAAAGCCAGGAGCACACCGTGCTTCTCTCATATACCTATATGTAAGCGTAATATACTATAAACGCGTTAGACAGATTTGAAATTGTGCCCCTAAGGGCAAAACTTGGGGGTCTGAGATGTCGCGATAGTAAGCGGTAACCGGTAATTACCCAATTATCAAACGAGGTCCAACTTCAGATTACAAACGACATTGCCCAACTCCAAACATAAGTTCAGGCTCTGCTATCACTTTGAGGGTGAATTCCACTAATGCATGTATGTATATCGAAAGTATTGAAACCAAACTTAGAGAACAGGACATTTCGTTCAACTCGTGGTACGAAACGCACAGAATGTCTTTCAAATGTTCGATGACATAATAAAACGCCCAGTTCTGGCGGCCTATTCTGTAACTTCGGTTGCTAACTGGAACTGTATTTATTGAAAAACACTTTATATCCATTACTGATTTAGTTAGCTTATGTGTTACGGCAGCGTTCAGTAAGCAGTAATGGATGTTAAGTTACTTTCAAAAATGACATTTCTAGTTAGCAACCGATGTTACAGAATAGGCTTGCAGATTGGTTAAATTCAAATGGAAGGACTCAGATTTGGCTTTGGCTTATTAGTGGAATCTACCCTCTGACTCTTAGATTCGCTGAGGATGAAAGCGCCCGATCCGGGCATTGTCCCTGTTTCCTTTTATCAAGATATTGGAAGTGGAATGGGTGGTGGACGTAATTGAATTGAATGCTCAAAGTCTACATTATACAGTGTTGTAACGTGACCTCATTGTCACGATATTCGAGAAGCTCGTACACCTGCGCGATGAGATAACTGCGGATAATAGATTTGTTATGTTTTGAGAGCTCAGCAAGAGGAATGCTTATAATTGGCATGTACTGATAGTGTGGGTCGTGTGCCGCTAACATTTCAGCAAGTCACCCGTGCGATACGTAAAGGATTTGAATACAAGTTAGTCCATCCATGTCTAAGGCGAGACCCGTGTCACAGTTTAACTGTGCCCGTGCTCTGGTGTGCAATGTGTATGGCTTGAATGAAGTAGTTAATGATGATGAACGTGCAAGCAACTGCAGTTACAAGCGTCTGTTACGAAAACCGCCTAACAACTTTTTATCTTCATCTTTCTTTACCTAAACTATGATTAATGATATGAAATCTGTCACAACCAGGAGGCTCATGTCGAGGTCTCATCACTGCGAACGCAAGCATACAAAATTGGACGAAACATTGACAATTTCATACTCAACACAAACAGAACAAGTGCTGGGCACACACAATGCGTTTGACTTTTCTTTGACAGAGGGAAACGTTCTTAAAAGGCGTCGAGTTAAGAATACTTTATTTTTAAACAACATACCTTCATTTAACAGCAATGATTGCATAACAGTCAGTCCAAAGAAAAAGTAGGTAGTCGCTTTTTATTTATTAATGATACGTGTGTAGTAATATGCTTACACCATGTTGTGGCGGGCGGCGACGTGGTTTAATTATAGTGAAGATGGATAATTATAAAAAAATAGAACATTAACGTGATCGCTCCATATCCATCGCCAAGGTCGCTCGGGGAAGAAAACAAAACTGGGTCACTATTCAGCTGGTTGCGTAACAAACGCCTCACTATTAGTTTGTGGAAATTTATAGCACTGCTTAATGAAATCGTGTTGATAAACAGACTTGGTTGTTCGTGAAATTTATCTGTTTTCAGTGGATAGTGATCCTGTGATATATTGTTTCCATTTGTCGTGGATATTAATGTAGATTAAGATTGAAAGCTAATTTCAAGAAGTTTTATGCAGCAGAAGGCTGTCGTTAAAATTTACATTTAAAACATTCACATTGTATTCATCGTACCATTCTTCGGTCATTTGTCAATATTTCATCTAATCTTTTGAATCTATGTAAAATGAATACTCTTTCATTTACTCTCATAATCTGTCATTCTTTGCCAAACGTTCAGTTTATCAACTACCATTGTAATAAGCTAGCATCAAACTATTCTAGAAATTCTGTACCTTCTGTTTCTTTTGTCCTTCCTGAACACAGATATACGTCGATAATCTTTTAGATATCATTTGTTAGTTATATTAGTCTAGTTCAGTCACATATCTTGTCTTATAATAAACATTACTTCTTGAACATATTGGCATCTTCCATGTTTTTGCCAGTGTAGAGTAAGCACCACGACAATTTTTACATTTTTAAAACCATCGCTATTGCGAGCGACATAAGAATGGACCAAAGATTAAATAGTATAACTTGACATACTATACAATAAAGGATTTTAAATATTTCGCTTCAAATTCACTTTACTTATCTTCGATGTGTTTAACATTTTGAAAAGTCTCAACACCAGTTAATTTATTGCCAATGAACAGATTCTTATTCAGTGTTTTAATAAGGAAGGACTAAATTATCTATTAATGCTTGAATAAATAAACTAGAAACCATAAGAAAGTAGAATTAATCACCGATTATACTTTGCTAAATATAGTTCCATCGCATTAGGCGGCTAATGGTATCGCCGAAATTTCACAATGCCGACCTACGCCCTTCGGCTTGTGGGTGGACCCGAGAAGTCGACGGCTTACAACTTTGAACGTATCGATTACAAAACATTTTATTTTATTTGGATAGGTACTGTATCGATGTTGTGCTAATACAGACTCACGACTAACAAGCATTTGCTATTTGCAGTTTGTTTTTGTGCAGTCAGCAACACGTCGAGCTTTGCATTTGCATTACCAATGCGACCGACATTAAGCGTACTCAAGGTAAAAAAATGTGAAGTGTGACGCGTTATTATTCGTTCGCGCGTTATTCTACAGTGAACTAGGTGTGCCCGCGAACTGCGTTTCGCTTTAATGAAGTTCAACACTGTAGCGTCTTCAGTGTAGCTTCCTGTGGAAATTTTAAAAAATCCTTCCTAGGTAGGTGCCAACATAATCCAACGAATCCTTGTACTGAATTTCATGTTTCTAGCTCCAGTAGCTTGGGCTCTGTCTTGAGAGTCAGTCCCTCACCATCGCCTTCTATAAATACATAATAGCTATTGTCGACGACTTGTTTAGCGGGAAATTTAGTCTATATCTAGTTCGAGTTAGTGTCTATCATATCGAGTTAGGTTATATAGCACGTTCCCTAGGGAACTCATTATAATTTGGGATATATCGTAGCCTTTGTCCTACCTCAAGGCTTAAGCTATATCCTTATCAAATTTCATTAAAATTGGTTCTGCCGTAAATGTCTATCTATCAACATATAGACATTAGTAATTTACGTTGTCCTGAGTATTGTTAAAAAAGTATCGAAAAAATCATTTTATCAGCTTTTTTGGTCTTAGGAGTATTTTTGATTAGCTGCAAGAATTCGTCCCAATGCACTGTGGGACATCCATAGGTCATAAATCATAAAAACCTGCTTTCTTGTTTTACATTTTATTCCTTGTCGTTACATTGGATAGTTGCGGTACCTTCTGAAACTATAAATAGGTCAGTAATAAGAGTGCGCCTTCATTATCTATTGTGCATTCAAAGAGAGCGCATCGCCAATCGTAAATACTGTTATCAGTGAGTCATTAAAAAGCGTGACGTCATTTGTTGTCATTGCGGGACCTGTGAGTGCTGTGTGAGTTTTTTCTGAAATGGATATCCAAGAACAGGGTATGTAATAATTAATATTTTTATTTTAATTGTATCTTAGTATATATTTTCTTTAGTATGTCATTGCTACGAGGCGACTTTTCTTGGAGTATTATATTTTAATAATATTCAAAGTTTGAATAAACTTTTAAATATGTTCCCACTCGCTCCGACTATGGAGGTATATTGCACCATAATCTTTAGACTTTCTTATCTTAGGAAAATTAAAACTTGGCTGCCCTTATCTGCCCTTTTGGCGATGACAAGGGTGCTACGGTTGCCAGATTATCTCGTAGCATTTGCTACGAAATTAGTTTATTTAGTCTTAGTGCTTTGTGTAGGTTTTGTGACTGAATTTTAACCGTTTTTTTTTTGTTTTAGGTAATTTATATATATGCTCGTTTTCAAGAATGCATATTCTTGAAATATGGCTAACTGTCAATACCGATAATGACTCGGAAAAGTGTCGTCAAGTCCTACAAAGTTTGTTGACTACTCTGAACGACGATGCTGAGAACATTGATATTCATTATTTAGAGAAAATTGTTAATAATTTATGTAAAGCTATTGCTCGATTCTGGAAAAAATGTAATAGGGATAAAACCAAGCTTTTATATAAGAATTTCGATTGGTTTAATGTTATTGAAAAAATTCAACTTGTGAAAAACAATAAGCAATGTACTCCGTCTGAAACGTCGCCGTGTCATTCACGTGGTCGTCCTCGAAAACCTTTTACGCAATGTAGTAAAAGGACTAAACGTCGGAGAGTAGCTGATTTGTCAAAGTCTGATGATTCTACTGTGAGTGCATTGCTTGATGTTTCAGACTGTTCATTCGATTCGTGTATATCTAGAGTTAGCACTGATGATGTCTTGTCACTTGTGACTGATGCTCAGTTGACAAAACATCAGTATTTATTAATTAAAAACTTTGTTAATAGTAAGATTTCTCCTAATGTATTACCATGTTACCAACAAATTACTAAAGCGAAACAGAGATGTTACCCTTCTAATATAACTGTTTCCGAGTCTTCAGCTGAAGTTGAATTACAAAGTCTTTTTGATCACATAGCTTCTCGAATCCTTGAATCTCAAAAAGAGGTCTTAGATCAGATTCCTGATGATTGTTTGTCTAATATCTCTTTACTTGGGAAATGGGGATTCGATGGCAGCACTGGACATAGTGAATACAAACAATTTTTTTCAGATTCAACTTTAGAAGATAGTAGTTTGTTTGTAACATCTTATGTACCCCTTCAAATTATTGTAAAATTAGCTGAAGATAATTGTAAAATTTTATGGAAAAATCCTCGACCCTCTTCAACTAGGTACTGCCGTCCTATTCGATTTCAATTTTTGAAAGAAAGCACAGCAGTGTCTTTGCAAGAGGAAGCTTATTTTAAGGATAAAATTGAAAGTTTGCAACCTACTTTTATTCAGATCGACAATCGTGAATTGGTCGTTTCTCATAAGTTGCAGCTTTCAATGGTAGATGGTAAAATTTGTAGTGCTTTAAGTGAAACATCTACAAGTAGATGTTATATATGTAATGCTACCCCTAAAGAGATGAATAAAATAGACGAATGTTTACAAAAACCTGTAATAGAGAGTAGATACCAATTTGGATTATCACCACTACATTCTTGGATACGTTTCTTCGAATATTTTATTCATCTTTCATATAGATTAGACATAAAAAAATGGCAAGTTAGGCTAGATAGTGATAAACAATTGTTATCAAATAAAAAACAATATGTACAGTCCCAGTTTAGGGAACGATTAGGTTTAATAGTTGACAAGCCGCGTAGTGGTGGAAGCGGGACGTCTAACGACGGAAACACGGCCAGGAAGTTTTTTTTGGAATCAGCTGTATCTGCTGAAATTACAGGTTTGAATAAGGATCTCATAGATCGTTGTTGTGTAATATTACAAACGTTATCTTCTGGACATAAAATTAATGAATGCAAGTTTAAAGACTATGCATTACAAACAGCATACAGCCTGGTCGAGGAATATCCGTGGTATAGTCTTCCTGCTTCTGTCCACAAGGTGCTCGTACATGGATCAGATATTATAAGTTATGCATTGTTATCTATAGGAGAACTTTCCGAAGAAGCTGCTGAAGCGACAAATAAGTATATCAAAATTTATAGACGAAGTCACACTCGAAAAATGTCACGTGAAGTTACCAATCAAGATTTAATACAACGACTATTATTACATTCAGATCCTTATATTACAAGTCTTCGGAAACTTCCCCCTAAAAAGAAAAATACTCTGTCACAAAGTGTAATAGAATTGTTACATGTTTAATATTGTTAGAATAAGAATAATTTATTTGTATTTTGTTAGTTGTTTTGTTTTTTTTGTATTTAATTAATTTTAATTTATTTATTTCTATTATTTTATTATAATTAAATAATGTTATCAATGTTTTGACTCTTATTTTATTTAAAATATATGTTTTACATTCCAATTTTTAAGTGTTTGTTCATGATAAATTTAGGTAAAAGTATGTTATTGTTTATATTTGTTTTTTACTGAAGTAAACGTTTTTTATTCCGTAAATACTTGTACTTCTTTCATTTTAATGTTCCTAAAACACTTTTACAACTATAAGTCACTAAAATAATACAATGTATTGATAGTAACAGGACTTTAACTATTTATGACCGCCCTTGTATGGAGCGTGTCCCTCTGTGCAATGTGTTAGTCTCATTTTTAAATAAATCGACGACAAACATGAAAGCTTCTTTGAGATCCTGTTCAATGCCGCAAGAAACACTTTCTCACACGTTTTGTAGTTTAGTGTTACTGCAAATATTAAAATGCGTAGTCACGTAATGCGTGTCACCGCAGATTCGAATGCGCAAATATCTGCATTGACAAATGTCGGAAATTCTATATTCTTCTCACGTTTTCGTCGATCGCTACCTATTCGTTTTGGATGGTTTTAACAAATTTCATCCTTAAGCCTTCACTATATGAACTATAAACGCTTGTGAATGTTTTTGTGTCTCCAAAATAAATTTATTTTTACGTCGCTCCTGTAAACTAAATTTTGTTTCTATGATGTGAACTAAAATAATGCAACAATTTTTATCTCATGTCGTAAGAATAACTGATTTCAATAGTTTTTGGAAGCGCTGTTTCTGTTAGTTAACACTAACTAATCCGGGCTTGAACTCGCGCAGCGACTAGTCCTCGTTAAAACTTTGCTAAGCTAAACTAGAGCGGATTTATCGAAGATAAAGTGAGAATCTTTCAACGGCTACAAAGGCTAATCAGAACTTGCGATTTCTTGTATCGTTTGTGTTGAAAAAATATAAGCAAAAAAAAATGGTGAGGCTTCCAAAACGCTTGTTGACGGATACTTAGGTGTGGTAAAGGGTTTTTAAAATTATTTCGGTATATACAGAAAAACAAATCCTGTTTCTTTTTCTACGTGAATTCTTGTGCTTCATTAATGATATCCTCTTCTCGATAGGTGATGAAATCTCTAATAACCTCGGCTGTTAGTTTTTGATTTCTTCTTGTACATTTTATTTACCATTATCTAATCAGTGTCGTGACGGTGCGAATTGCCCCCCTTTATAATCGTTTCCTTTATCGTCAATCGTTTATATCGATTCCCCACCCCTAATATTATCGCAGCTTTACTTTCCTCAAGTCGATTCCTCAAAGTAAATTTGGTCTATGTTCGCTGGCGTTGAACCGAATAAACTATTCATAACTTTAATTTCCACTGTATGTCCGTCATTACGAGTTTCTATAACTTTTCTACGCGCACGTGGCATGGAAAATGTCTGGTTAACCGCATCCGGATATCGCATGCTATCGATATCTGGATCGAATATGCCGCGTTGTGTAATAAAATCTGGAAAGTTATTGGTTGCTTTTACGACGTCCCGTTGGGAAATGCGGCTGGCTTGTTGACGTTCGTTATTGGGTTAATTACAATTGAATTTAGGTCTGGTGCTGAATATGAATTCTCTGTGTTCGAGTGATCTTTGCTAGGTAAGGCTTGAGATTCACGGTGAAAAAAAGGATATGTTTGTGATATATCGTGACGTTTGTACGAGTAAGATTGATATCAGATTTATTTCGGTTCCTTTTTCTTTCCTTGGGATCTTTTTTTTTGCGACAAAATGTCTCTTTTCCTTAAAATTTGACACAAAAACCTTGTAGCTTGTTTTTTAACAAGATTTTTTTCATCGAATACCTCGACTTCAATCAATGGATGTGTGAATTAGTATGGTATTGATGTATCTCTTCAATGCAATATTATTCACAAATGACGCAATAAAACGTTTATAAATGTATAAATGAAGTCATCAATTCCACATCCGTGTGTTGAGACCCCGTCAACGTCTCTAAATAGATTTTATTGTATAGGAAATGCCTCTCTGCTGCATCAGTAAATTATGTCATATGTAGAAGAAAAAAATGGTACTTATTAGTGAAAATGTGAATTCTATTGTAATTGTCAGGTATGTATTAGCGTTTGGGTGGAACAAATCAAATTTATTATTTAAACTCTTGGATCTGCACGGTTTGGTCCTCACGATTTGATGTATAAAATTGACGAAAACAGTTGATAAGTTAAATTCATGTCAATTACGGAGTACCTACCAAACCAAGTTTCATCCATAACTGTTTAGCATAGTTGGGAAAGTTGACAAACATCTGAACATTAAATAAGAGCATACTAAGGCGCAAGCCAGACAGAGGCGGCGCGGCGCGCATCCGTCGCACCCGGTGGCGCACTCGCAGCGCGCCTTCAGCGCGCTTCAGGCGCGCCCGTGGGCGCGAACAGCGCTTGTATGCTACGGTGCGCCAGCGAGTGAGTACGTTGGTGCCATATTTTGTCTTGTACGTAACGATTACAGTATTCAGAACGATTATAATCATATAGTGGTGGGTGTTCTTTAATTATTTCGCATAATTTAATGTTAAAATCAACATCGTCACGTAATTGACGCATTTTTTTTTGCAAGAAACGTCTGGTCCCCCACATCACTCACTATAGACTGACGTACGTACGTACGCGGCTGCGCGCCAGCAGTGCGACGGACGGCGCGCCCGTCGTTGCAACCGTAGCGCGCCATCTGGAAGCTTGTCGAATGATCTTTCATACTAATTGTATGAAAGCGGACGGGCACAAAACAGATAGAAGCGGTGCGCCGATGGCGCGCCACAGGCGCGCCGCGCCCGCGCCTTTTCTATCTGGCCCACGCCTAACAACAATAACAAACAATAAAATATGAACATATAGTATTGACAATATAAAGAATACAAGTCGTTCCAACACAGGAATACTGTAATCAAAGTATCTACGTCAATAACAAAACCAAAACAAAAATCATCTGTGAAAACTTTTAAAGTAATTTTTGAAACCCCACACCATTTTTTTAATGGCAAATTGTGTACATAATTTGCCATTTACCAAATTTCCGGCGCACAAATTTTTCAGCCAGCTTCCGGCATACATTTAGCCGCACAGTAACGAATTTAATTCACTCACTTAGGTTGGGCGATATCATAAATTAGGTTATGGCGCGTAATTACCACTCAAAAGTCACGTTGATTCGCGTTTCGTGGGCTTTCAGGCGATTTCAGTGGATACCCTGCCTTTAATCTCTTTTCGGGCTCAAGATTCTTATTAATGTTGTGAAAAAATCTGAGCTGCTATTACGTTAGGCGACGTTTTTGGTTCCCCATTTAGATTACGAAGATAATAGAGGATATGTTGCATTATAATACTAACCTAAATCTAAATAACGTTTGTTAAATCAAATTATTTAAAACAAAACCTTTATAACTTCACGTGTTTTAAAAGGTTTTGTTTACTGGTGGTGTAGTCACATTTTTTTCCCTACTTGAATTTGCAGACATCTTGATGATATTTGGGATATATGCACATACAAGGTTAAATTGGTTCCCTTTTAATTCGAATTTTGTTTTGTTGTTAACGTCAACGTTGGCTTAAAATCCGTAAATCGTTTATTTTTATCTCATCTACCATCATCTTTATTAGAGTTGTTGCCAGCTTGTTTTCACTGCTTACTTCCCAATTAGTGAGCTATTTTAAGAATATTAATATAATCATCACTCCTACTTAATTTATTTATGGCAACAGTGGATATAAATTTCCGGATTTATTGGAATCCAGGATTGTTTCTACCCACTATAAGTTTTGAATCAAATTTGTAAACAATATTGGATTTATAAGACCTGTCGATAAATTTTAATGTAATGGCGAAAATTGCAGTATAATTGTGGATTATTTTGGTTTATTACTCGTATAATTTATGATTAAGAACTTCAGTATTATCAATATAAAGGACCACTGATTAATTGACTTTGACTTTGTTATATGTGGTAACAGTACCATATTAGGAAATAAATTGAAAGCATATTGGTGTCTTTGTGTCCGTTCATTGAATGAATGGTTATTCAGTTTATTAAGGCGCATAGTAACGTCAATCATAAAACATCAATGCAGAAAAAATCGATTCTCTTCATAAATTTTGAATAAAAAAATCTTTAAAAAATATATGTTATTATTCAACGCATTCTTTAGAGGATGGTCTTCTTAGTTTTTTGATAAATTAATTAAAACTTGGTTAAAATGTGACCCAAACATGCCTCGATTTTAAAACTGTAAACCTAATCGCTTCGTAAATATTAGGTTAAATCATATACTTTCGATTTCAATAAATAAAGTGAACAATATTCTAGAGGATGGTCTTTTTAGATTTTTCTTATTCGCCTTTATTAATTTTTTATTGAAATAATTCATCTTACGCGTAAAGGTTTGCTTAAATATTCCCCTCGCTCTCACTCACTCACTCCTATGTAATCAGTGCGGGACGATCGACGCAAGGTCATTGAGAGCACTATGCGCCTTAATACTTAACGTTCAAACGCTTGCTTAGCAAGACGCGTCTCCGCCATGAGCATTATTAATGACAATCAATGACTAGCTGTGCCCGTTAACTACGTTTCGCCATATTTTTATTTTTTGCCGTTTTTGCAACATTTGTCATTGATGCTCAGCTCCTATTAGTCGTAGCGTGATGTAATATAGTCTATAATAGCCTTCCCAGATAAATGAACTATCCAACACAAAAATAATTTTTCAATTTGAATCAGTAGTTCCTGATATTAGCGCGTTCAACAAAACAAACAATCAAACGAACTCTACAGCTTCATAATATTACTAGCTGTGCCCGCAGACTACGTTTCACCTTAAAAGACTTCAACGCATTCTTAGTTTCGTATCTTCTATAATTTTCCCGTTTCAGCAACATTTTTCATTGATTCTCCTCTCCTATTGGTCGTAGCGTGATATTACATAGCCTAAAGCCTTCCTCGATAAGTGGACTATCCAACACAAAAATATTTTTTCAATACGGACCAGTAGTTCCAGAGATTAGCAGTAGTAGCGCGTTCAACCAACCAAACAAATAAACAATCTAACAAAGTCTTCAGCTTTATAATATTAGTATTAGTAAGTATAGTATAGTATAGATAAAGATAAGTGTATACGAGTAGATTAGGTACATTTCACAATTCATTACATCATAATGATTAATGTTAGCAGTCCATAGCAAATAGATCAAAAGGTAGGGGCTGACTTTCAATTTCTTTTTGCCTAATTTTACTTTAAGAAAAGAATAAAAATAATGTTTTTGCATATCTGTTTTTATTCCCGCTTTTCTAGAGTTTCTTTTTGCTAGTCAGTTTCACTGCAATAGGGTAGTTGACTCATATCAAAATTTATTAAAATATTGTTTATTTCTAACAGTATTCGGCATAAGGTTCCACAATATACCGATTTTAATAAATAACAATGAATGATTACTGTAAAATTTTAATTTGAAAATGCTAGAAATAATATTTTTTTATCTCACGCCGTAAACGCTTTGATATCCTGTGGTCAGGGCCGTGACGTCACTCATATAGTAAACAAAGAAATGTCAAATTTGATTCAACAACTCGTCGATTTGCACTATTCTTTCCTAAAACTGGCAAAAAATCGTCCAAATCTCCGTTATTATATGTGTAAATATCGTAAATTATTTGTATTAATAGCAAAATCAACCATTGATGTTGGGATTTGTGAGAGCAGATAGTACAAATCTTCCGAAAATCGACAGATTGATGGTCAGGAGATTCTTTGTGTATCGCTCTAAACAATATAAGTACAGTTTCAATACTGTTATAATGAAGAACAGGTTGCAAGTGTACTTGTCAAGATTGTCACGCGGCAGAAGAGAGTTGCAAACATGCATTTTTGGTGTTGCACCATCACAGTGAGGAGCTATTTTGTACAGCAGTTGAATGCTATTGGATAGAATTCTCTCTCTCAAAAGTCAAATAAACACTAAAAGTATTTACTTCAAGAGAAATGTTGAAAAGAAAACATCAGGATCATGTGTCAAATACCAATGTAGTACTGCAAGAATTTGTAAATGAACATAAAAAGAGAAAGATTGGCAGTTGTTCATTTGTCAAGCATGAAGAAAATTACTGGGAGGAAAAATATATATACATTCACAGACACAGATTGTGACATATTTCTTAAAAAATAAAAGACCTCTTCAATGAAGAAAGATTAAAGTGCATAGAAAACTAAACCACGAATCATCAATACAGAAGTGCTCTTTAGTTCGAGCTTTGTTATAAACAATAACAGCTTCCATGTGCTATAAAGTCAACCAGTGCATAACACATGATGGTTCTTTTGTTGGGAAGATTTTTGGTGGGAAATCTTGCAGACACCTACGAGTATAATGAAATGTGGATAAAAGTTGAAAGATGAAGATTTGGGTTGAAATTTGCAAAATGTGACCTCATTTCTGATTAATACCCTGTAATAGTCTATTCAACAAACGGTATCCATAAAATTAGATTAATACAAAATTGTCATGCTCTTTTACTGAACAAAATGTTTATTATCAAAGACGGAAAACTGTGAACAGTATGCTTAACTCAAGTATAGATGCAGATGTTTTGTGCTAAAGCAAAACTTATATACTTTTGTGTTGCTAGCAGTATGTAATTTTGAAAACACTCAAAAGGTGACAATATTAGCTATAATAGGTATTTGTTCTAACAATCTGTATGTAAAAAAACTTATTGATCAAATAGTGCCATTTTGGAAACTATACTACATTTTTCCTAAATTATATGAAAGTATTACTTCATAATAAATCACTTTACTATTATTTCGACTTTTATTACCTGCGACCTTAAGGCAATATATACAAATTAATAAATTTGATCTAACTCTATTCAACCTATTTGTACTTTTGGAACATATATATTTGAGTAACAATGATAAATAACAAACCAAAAAATATTATAAATCTTTTAAGGTGTAACGGAAAAATAAAACACATGTATTTCAAATTAAAATATTTTGATTCAACTTAAACCTTTACAAGTCATTATTGTCAAATAAACATAGAACATTTTTTTTTAGTGAAGAACATAATGACTAATGTAGTACAAAAATTTATTATGTCATCTTTAGATGTTAGTTATGTATAAAGTAAAGAAAAAGACTTTCTTTATATTATTTATTTAATAAGAAGGGTCTTGTAAATTAGGAAGAGCACAGGCTGATAACACAGCAATCACATTTAATATATTTGTATACGGCTTTAAAATGGTTAACTTGCATATTCTTGCATAAGCTGTTCTGAAATTTACCAGCCATGGTGGCCAGCAGGTTTAATCAGTGAAGATATAACATCTTTCAGTTTTACCAAACTGGACCTTTGGTATATGAATACTTGAGTTATTTTGTTGACATAATGTTGTTCTAGTTGACGGGTCACATTTTGATGTTGTGGCTGAGCATGCACTGCTTTGTATTATGTTGCACAACTTTTACTGCCTTATCAATCTCGTTGTCAAGAGGAGAACAGGTTAGTACACAATAGTTCTCATTAAGTAACCACTGAAAGCAACAAATTTTAATTAGGTACTCAGTAAAGTTTAAGTAAAAGTTGTTTAGATAAATATATTCATTATGAAACTTGGATATTTTTGTTTGTATTACATACTTTTAAATTAATATTCAATTACATCACTATTCAATTGAACATAAGTACATATTCTTTTCTTTGAAACATCATCTAGTGTCAGTGTATAACTTAGAATAAATCAAAAAGGCGTGAATGGTCAAGTTTTCTCTCAGTTTTCTGTTCAAGTTAAAATTTGGTTGGTCGGCTGCAGTCAGTTTTCATTCTAACTGAAAGATAAAAATTTAATTAATGATTTTACATACAACCTAAAAACTTCTATTTTGTTTAAGTTGAAACTGAAGTACCTACACAGATTGAGTTATTCAGTTATAGTAGGTACTTACATTAATGTGATTTTCGCAAAAATACATTTGAGTTTCAGTAGAGAGTTACAGGATTTCTTTAAGCGAGTATTAACCAAATATTTCGCATGTCTATATCACTGGGTACATCTAATCCACAGCTTTCATGGAGTCTTTGAAGAGGTAATTTGCTATATTCCTGTTCTATTGTCCCGTTCCATATACAGTTTTACTATATTTTGTGATATTTAATAGAAAGCATTCTTTTGGGAGGTTATTTCGGCCCCGTGCTTTGTTTACTATAAGACTGACGTCATTGCCACAGATAATGAACAGACTATCATGGCTGACCGTGTTTTCGGTCCAAAATTGAAAATCTTATTTTAAAATAGATTTTTTGCACTTTTTAGCCATCGAAAAAAATAATATTCATGTGCTATGGTCTAATACAACAATTATGAACATTTTAAGCCCTACTTTAAAAAAGGGTCAACTAGCCTATTGTGAGTGATGCCACTAGGAACCGGCAATCTGAAACAAAGCCAATAAAGTAAGCACGCGAATCTACATTGCGGTGGAACATTCAATTCCGTAGCTATTTCCTTTCCAATGACTCCGCTCTGATTGCTATAGGGTTTTAGGCGCTTAACACATTGCCGCCGCATCCCGCTGCGGTGTACGGTGGGACGAAAACCGCATGCGGCTGCGGCGGCACGGAACCGTGCCATCGCACGGTTTGCTCCGTATCACCGTCCGGAGCTGCGGTGCACGACGACGCCCCGCATCGCCGCATTATCTATGTCGAGATCTATTACGCGTATGCACGTCCTCTCTACGCAAAAATTCGTACGATACTGCGGCACAGTGTGGCATATCCCGCGGACCGCACCGCATCACCGTCCGGGAGTGCGGTGCCGTCGCGCGCGCCGCACAACCGCACGGCCATGCGGTGTGAGTGTGTTATACCCTGCGGTTTTTGTATACAAATTAAGATTCTTCAGTCAACATTGAAAACCGCAGCGCCGCACACCGGAGCGGTGTCCGGTGCAATGTGTTATGCGCCTTAGGAACTAGCGTAACGCGAACGTCCTCACCTCCGCCAGTGGCTTGCTTGTTTGTAGAAATAAATAAACATTCTAAATGAATATAGCCGTACGTAAAGCTGTGTTTTGATAAAATCTTAACTTAGAGAATTAATTAAAAATTGCCTATAAGCTTGAAATCGAAACTTAATCTTATGATGAGTTTTTGATTAAATCATGCCACCTCTTTTTCAAAAGAATATTCGATGTTGTGGTTAATATTTCGTGTTTTTATTTCTTTATTTATTAAAATGTTTTTTGAGTCTGCAAAAGCGGACGAGAGAATGTGACATACTTAAGCAGCACCTTTGTTCTCGTCTTTCTTTATGTGTTATTCCTGTCCTGTCATTTTTGTGTACATAAACAATAAATAAATAAATAAATAAAATACTAACAGACGAAGAAACTTTCGTATACAATAAAGTATACATGGTATTCAAAAGAATGGGTAACAACATCAAATCTAAACAATATCCCGTATCGTTTTTTAACAGTTTTAGTTTTTATAATTGTAACTTAATGATTCAGTTTGAAATAGCCGTGCCGTGGAGATAAAACCTCTTACAAAATAATGTCGATTACGCAATATAAATTTGACCCATAACTCTGTTCACGATTCAGGTAGTTGTAAATAAGCGAACGAATGAAATGCAAAGATATTTTCGAATTGCATAATTTCGACCGTTCCCAAATTAACTGCGACCTAAAAATAGTCGCTGAAAACTGTTTGAACTCTGGCGTCCGTTGTCGGAACATAAAACAGTTACAGCACGTGACCTGACACCGTTTTTTTAACCAATGAGTTTTCGGCTGTCAACTGCGTTACTCTCGCTTGTTGGGACTCGTTCTATTTTTAGTGTAGCCCCTTTGATTGTGTCACGGAGATTGCTCCGGATAAAGTAATTAAGTCGAAAATAACCGTATGTTTTGGTGCTACAAGGTAATCTTTTTGTAAATCGATGCGCGAGCTCTGTGTACTGTCAGAGATTGTTCACGTTTTGAGAAGCTTTTTCTGGAGAATGTTGATAAAAAAGCTTGCTTGACTTTTGGGCGACTTCGATGTTGAATGAAGATTTTTGACACTTGCACAGAAGATTATAGTCCAGGTTATACTTACCGTAGCCATAGAATCGTTGTAACAAGGGGCCTAACTCTACTGATCTTAACGTTGTTATCCTGTCCTGATAGCCTCTTGACTGCTTTGATAAAATTTATACACTTTCCGTGCTGCAATTTATTCGTTTTGCCATTCTTTGACAAGTCAATAGTGACAAATACTTTAGTTAGCTATCGGTTAACCAACAATAACTATCAAACAGCAATACTATTGAAGCGTTATTGACACGCCATAAAAGTATTAACGCTAGCAAAATAAGGCCTCAGCCCCCTGACCATGATCGCCCAAAACAATATTAAAACCGCGCTGAGAGCGGGATGGCGCTATACGCAGCAAGAGCGGTGTCTCTGTTTCAATATTGTTTTAACCTTGCTTTAAGCCATCATGGTAAGGCCCCAGAGCAGTTGGTCGGTTCTTCCAATGAGGTCTAACGCGCTCGCTCACGTAGGAATATAAAGTCACGTCATTTGGCTACGATCTCCTGTGAGACGGTGGCTCTTTCACAGTCGGACCGCTCACTCGAGCTATTATCGTTATGTCCTGTAAAACGTAACGATGCGTTTATTTTGCTCTCCCAACTTGGTAACACTTTTCGTTTATGTTTTCTCTCGACTCTGTATTGTACATTTTTTTTTCGTTTTTATACTGTAACCAGCTGTTGTGCCCGCGAACTATTTTTAGCTTGAATAAAGCTCAAACTTAAAAAAATTCTGGAGAGTGCCACCCTTATCACCTAGACTAGAGCAGTGGTTCTTAACCGTTGGTCCCTGGAAGTAGTCGAAGTGGTCCGCGAAGCCATCCGAAAAATAACACGAGTATTTTAGATATAACAAACAACCTTTAATTAATATGAATAAAAGGTTGTTGTAACACAAATATAGAATATACCGGGTTATTTTTCCAGCAGGAGCCAAATTTTGTGTGCTTGTTCAGACAAGCAAAATGAAGATCTTTTACTATGGGACCAATATCGAAAACGCGAAAAAAATCTGCTGTTCCATACAAATGTTCAACATCCACTTAACCTAAATGTATGGAACAGCTGATTTTTTTTCGCGATTTCGAGTTTGGTCCCATATTAAAAGTTGTTCCTTTTGCTTGTCTAAACAAGCATACAAAATTTGGCTCCTGATGGAAAAATAACCCGGTATACTCTATATTTGTCTAGAGTTAGTAGTGCATGGCTAGGCAGATATAAGTAGAATGGTCCCTTGTCCCAAAAGGTTAAGAACCACTGATCAAGAGGTACATATAGAAAGAAGCCTACGACGTATTCTCAGACCTACTTAATGTACCTACACAAAAAAATTCATAAAAATCGGTGAAGCCGTTTCGGAGCGGTTTGAGAACAAACACTGAGACACGAGATTTTTTTTATATCAGTGGAGGGGTAAAAATCTTCAAAAATTGCGTTACGTAATACTTAAATGTCCCCTAATTGACGATCATTATCATCATCCTTAGCCCACCCACGTTCGCTGTTGGAGATAGGCCTCTCCAAGTGCACGCCCCTGAGCATGATCCGCGGCTATTCTCATCCAGCATCTCAGCGTTTGCGAAGATCGTCACTACGTCGACTCTGAAGACATCCTACACACCACTCGCGTCCACTCGCGTCGTGTATGGTGTCCACTCCAGAACCAGGTTCCTTCAACGGTTGTCGGTTCTGTCTCTGCGGTTGATATGACCAGCCCGCTGCCACGCCCATTGTCGCTTTAGCTTGCTTAAACTCAAACTCAGAAATCTTTATTCAATATAGACCTTTACAGGCACTTATGGACGTCAAAAAAAAATAACCATAAAAATCTTCAACCAAGAATCTAATTAACTAAACTATTTAATCCTCGTATGTACATACACCCCAACCATTATTTAGATGTGTGCAAATACTCGTACAGTAAGCTCCTTATCAAGCTATACTGTTTGACCTTTGGACCGTTCTTATGTCGCTCGTAATAGTGGCGGTTTTCGTAGTGCAAATGTAAAGCTTGAATGGGAGCTTACTGTACAAGTCAAATGAAAAAAAAACTACACCTGTTCGGAAATTGGGAGAGCCTTCTCGAGAAGAACAGGGAAGAAACTCGGAAGGTCTTGCATTTTTTGCCTCCTCTTTTAAAATGCCAACATTACAATATTATACCTATTTCATAAACTTTTTTTATAATATAGAAATGCCTGTCGGAGAGTGGAACAGTTACTCGAATGAAATTTATCCCATTGTCACAAAGTGTTAACACCCTTTAAACGTCAATTATCACATTTATTGTCAATCCCAAGCAGTTGCTAATCCGGTGGTTTTCTATCGGATTACCTCGTTTTGGATCTGATCCTTCAGATAGACGCCAAGCATAGCTCTATATTATAAACGATATTTTAAGTTAATTGTGGTAATTTAAAGTTAGCTGGCGGGTCCTTTTTTAGTAAGCTTACGCGTCGGCTAAACTTGGCTCGTCTTTCGTCTCGTGTTTCACATTGTTGTGACGTGTTTCAGTCAAAGCTCTCTTTGAAACTGGAAGACGCTCGGGAGGTCTAGGGTTACTGTGTCATTCGGGGCATCGTGTTTTTGTAGGTCTTCCTTGGGTGGTCATCTAAATACAGCCTACCTGTAATCTGATTTTAGAGAGATACCCTCTGTGACATCAGATACATTTTACTGTGATATACTTTATTTACATATACAGCCTTATTAATAAAAATCGCCTATTCCCTCCTTAATCCGAACGTACTCTCGGAGTAGTTACTACCAGTTTAAGCTAGGAGTAGCTTTGTGTTTATAACATTATTAATAAAAACGGAGTAAGCTTAGACTAACAAAGCCTTCCTTACTCTCGGATTAACGCGTATGTTATGGCAACCCTTGCAATTTAAAAGTAAAAAGAATGAGTCGGTGAACGATTTGAGCATCGTGTGACAGACAGAAATACATGGGATGACAGTTTTTTCTGTTTTTTTCACCTTTTTCAGTTTGAGATTGTCTTTTAAAGTTATTTTGTGGTTATTTTGTTCGCGATTTGTGATCGCAATATTGCAAAAACATGACATCGCGATTTCGTCGATCAACATCAAATCATCTAAATAATAGTCACTTTCTATTTTAATACAATACAAAATTAACCACACCTACAATAAACACAAATTCGCTCAATTCGACTGTGACAAATAAAACGGTCGCCATCTAATGACAAGATACGTGTCAAAGTTGACAAATTATATAGATTTACGCAAAGACAACGCTACTCCAACCTTAATCTGTCGCTAAACTAGGTAGCTAGCAGGTATAACATTTACTCCGAGAGTAGGGTTGGATTAGCTTACTCCTTCCCTACTCCGTGTTTATTAATATAAAAAATGTTTACTACTGACTTAATACTCGGAGTAAAGTTACTCCTGCCTTAGTCTACGTTTATTAATAAGACGGAAAGGGTACAAATTAGAAAAGTGCTCACAAGTCTATTAAATATTGATTTTTAAATGCAAACCAGTATTACTATGACGTAGGCACTATCTTGATTCGTATTCAGAGGACTGTGAAGTGCCAATTCATGGCTTGAGTACACACTTTCAAAAATGCAGTTTGTTGCACACTGCTTAGAGTTAAAATTCCGAGGCAAGTGCCTACATTTTTTATTGAAATATTGTTTCGGCCGATAACTGTTTTACCCCCCTAAACCTTTACGAAATTAGACACTTTTGGTCTCATTAAATTCAGTATACCTTAATCTATGTTTGTTGTTGTACGTTTTGCTTTTTTGTAATTCAGTATAATTTTGTCAAAAATGCTCGAAGTAGTTTTTAAGTCTAAAATATAGTTATTTAAATGTTAATAATTAATATTCTGAGCAATATTACTTCAAAATTAAAACGTACAAACCTAGATCTTTACTATATCTACAAAATTTCCAAAAATTATGAAAATTGGACTATTCAAAGAGGGCGAAAAGCGTTATCGCTTTTTGTATGAAAATTTACAACTGCACAATCCTCTTAACTTTTTAATCTCGTCTAGGTTTGTCTCATTCGTCCTCGAGTGAGCGCGTGGCCCTTGACCCCGCAACTGCCAGATGGTTTCGACCACAACATGAGTTTCGGCTGTCCGTCCGTCCTTCTCAAGGTCATGCAGATATCCCTCGGGTCGCTGACCTACGCACGCCTTTGTAATTCCAATCAATTGATATGTATAACGCCACCTAAGCGAATGAATGGTGCGTTGGGCTATTGTGTGTTAGGTCGTTGGCGATTTGTATTCAAATTCAAATCTCAACTTAATTTTACTTGCTCTTCGCTTTTCGCAGTTTTGTTGATCTGTCGCTTTCTACTACTACGAGTAGGTATATCATTCTGTAGTATTGTGAACTTAACTATTCCTATCTCGTGCTTTGATTTTATTGTTTTGATGTGACTTGTATTGTAACGTACCTTGTGTGTTTGTTTATTTGGACATTTCACACCTATTACATATCAGCCATTTACCATCAGACGGGCGGCCTGCTTGTTTGCCCATTTTGTTGTTTAAAAAAGAAGCAACAAATAATAAACTTATATACTCGGCAGTCTTCCCATTTGTCGTTTAGCGTGTTATTTATTTTGGATTTTATTTAAAGTTGAGTTCAAGTTCTGTCGGAGTGCATCCGAGCAACGCGTGAATACTTACTTTGGGTGGGATACCGAACCGATAAAACGACTTTTGTACAGTCGACCACAACTCAAACCTTACACTAGTACAGCAAAAAACACAACTCAAACCGCACAGCAAAAACCGTCCCTCGAACGAACGAACGTCTTAAGAGCGATCCAAAGGTCAACTACAGTTTCGGCATAATACGAGTATTTAGTCTATAATGTTTTACGTCACATGATCAAACAAATAAAGATTTTCTTTCTTTATTTCTTTTTCTTACGTTAATCGGCTCCCTGTTTGATCTTCGAGTGGAAGTAAAACAGGTAGCAGTCCCAATATCAGTAAATGTCACAGGGGTTATACCGTGAGCAGTAGCTCGAGGTTAATGAAGGTTTATTTATAGCAAAAAGTAATTTTCCTATAAATTATGAGTGAAAATTGATCTGCTAAACGGTAATGAGCTGAGAGGCTCTGAAAATAGACTGAAACTGAGTGGGAAGACTCTGTTAACAAGATGTCTCTCAGCCTGTAAATTAAACATATCTGTCTCGGCCCAACTGATAAAATTTTCATTCTTTGGAGAATCGTCGGGTAGGTATTCTATGTTTTGTCTTATTTATACATGTGACAGTCGATGTGTGTGTGAATAAGACAAAACATGGAAAAGTTATTCAGAGGGCGATCTGAGAAATTAAATATTTCTATTAATAAAGCCGATTGTGTTTTGCCAAGCGATTATGCTAATTAATGATCCAAAGAATTAAAATCAAACCATTCTTTGGCCAACTACCTTAGACAAAGTGTTGGTTTCAATAATTCATTTTAATAAACTGCTTGTGATAAATGCTTATGTATAATTTAATTTAACAGTAAAGTACATGTCGGGCTGGGTCATTTAAAAAAAATCTTGTATGAACATCCTGAATTCCTAATGTTAATTTCTAATAATTAATCGATCGTGAAAGCAAATAATTCGCATCGTTTGGCAATACTCAGCGTTTGCAGCTGAAATCATAGGGCTGTCAAAAAATCATCACATAATACAAGTCTGCCTCACTAGCTACGCTACGTTGCGTACCACCATCTTACTATAGATTCACGCCAAAACGATAAGATAACATTTTACATAAAAAAAAAAAATATACCTGCTATTATGAATGTTTGTAACAACGGCGATTCTTATCCTTCAGCTTATCTAATTGCAAATTACTTCACCTGGACTCCTTAACATCTGAGGAGCTGGCTATCTTACCACTAATATTTATTTTTATTCATCACTACAGCACATATACTCGTATATGTCCCCACCAAAAGGCTCGAGCTTGAGCCTACTCTAAGTTAGGGTGTTACTTATTGTATTGTATTTGTTGTTTTTATGGCGACAAAAGTAGTATAGACGGCGGTAGCTTAAAATATGTTTACGACCTGGATTAAAATTAGGAACCAGCTCTGTTATTATCCCGGTGAATGCCTGATGCGGAAGGAAGACCGCGGCTATGAAATATGGATGTTACTATATCAATAACAAGCAAGCGAAATAAGGTTTGATGCTTAGAATAATAACGCATAGAAACCCAATCGGCGCGCACAATTTGAAGCAACTAAAACTAAGCCATAAATGGCTCACTACGCCGGACAGCTCCGCAGTGTTCAAGGTCAATGTGCTTCGAATGTATCTCTCGTAAAATAATTAATAATGATGACTTGTGCAGTTGAATGGTATCACAAGACATCTGAAAAGATTATAAAGTGTAATAACATTATTATCACAGCAAAGATTTAAAAATTATTTAGTATTTTATCCATATAAGACAAATTATACGAAACTTTTAATTTCAATCGTTGTGTTGCCAGTTTGGAAACATAAATGTCCCAATTTAACCGACTAAACAGGTTATGATTAATATGAAAAATATTTAGGTATCTACTTATCTAGGCGACACTTATCCTGTTTATAATATAGGTTTAATTTGAAGTTAAAAAAAACAACGCATCGAAGAGCGAGACGCAATGCGTATGATTTTAGAGAATTTTCTAGAGAATCGATTGGGATTTTTAAATACAAGCCATATTGATCCTAAAAAAGAAAAAAGGTTAGGATGTAACAAAGGGAGTGCGGCACTTAGAAAAATTTCACCGTATTTTGTAAGAAGCCCAGGACTTATTTTCGACTGTTATTAGAAGGAACTACCTAGCTTCTGCCCGCAACTTCGTCTGCGTGGACTTTAATTTTGAACAATTTTCTATTATAAGGAATCGGGATAAAAGGTAGCCTATGTTTTGTTCCATGTCAAAGGCTACATGCATGCCAAATTTCATCCAAATTCGTTCAGCCGTTTTTGCGTGATTGAGTAACAAACATCCAAATATCCAAACAACCACAATTTCACATTTATAATATTACTAGGATTTTCTATTTTCCCTCGGGAACTACTTAAGGAATCGGGATAAAAGGTAGCCTATGTTCTTTTCCATGTCAAAGGCTACATGCAAGCCAAATTTCATGCAAATCCATTCAGCCGTTTTTGCGTGATTGAGTAACAAACATCCAAACATCTAAACATCCAAACATCCAAACATCCAAACGTCCACACTTTCACATTTATAATATTATATAATAATATTAGTAGGATAGGATTTCAATTTTAATTATATTTCAAGAAAAGTATCAAGAAAAACGCTTATATCTCGGAAACAGTGCATCGGAGCTAAAAAATTACGAAATTTTTGACCCCCTCATACTCCTCCGATAATTAAGACACGAATAATGGACTTATCAAAAAATGGTCAATTGTGAGTTTGCCTTTTTTTCATACTACATTCGGATTTTTATATGGAGTTTAATCCAGCTCCTACATTGTGTAGCAACAGGAGGGCTCTAGGGGAGAAGTCCCCGCCATCACAAAAGAAAACAGGTGACGGGGTTGCGTAGTCATGTTCTGAACTATTTTATTCGACATACTTTTCTATGAGAACAAAAAAAATTGTAAGTATTCTTTAAACACAATAAACTTTTTATGATATGAGTCGAAAAAGACAATGTGGACATACCTAACAGCATTATCAAAGTGACATTTGTTAAGAAAACAAATACAATTAACGGATTAATGAAGATTATTATACGCGGTAGGTACGTACCTCTTTCATTATTAGAAATAAGGAATTAACTATTTACATGACAATTATTTCATTTTAAAATATACGCTTTTTAGTACTTATATAAACAGAGATTTGGCAACTTTCATTTCATTTCTGTCTTTACATAAAAACATAAAGACATAGATTAGGTACGACAATTGCGACATTCATTTAACAACATGAGCACAAGATGAGTTCCCTCATTTTGGGAAAACAACTGCTCGGTGGCGCGCACTGGCAGCCCCGTCATATCGTAGTGTGCGTGTGTCGCGCGTAAACAACTTCACACAGCGGTGTCATTTTTGCTTCACTTTAATCATCGCGCTCAGTACCGGACTATCCTTCTATGCGTTATTATTCTAAGGTTTGATGGTTCTCGTTTGTCCAGAAATGTAACTACGAGTATTTAGTATCCTATTTTGACATGTTAATTTGAAACAGACATTGTTTTCATGGCACCTTCAACCAGAAATATAATTATTGTGTTTTCTCACTTGACACAGCCCTGCGAGGTGTTGATAGACATTCCACTGTACCGTATTATTCTTATCCCGGGTGAATGGACACAGTGTTTATGTCCAGATGATTCAAACAAAAATACATCACCGACATTATGTGGGTAATGCGTTTGCTTAAGGCGAGGAATTTCCACGTGCAAGCCCATATGTTCCGCACTTCACACCGTTCATTTGTACATGACGTTAGCGCGGACGCGGCCACTGAACAGGCGCCAACATCATGTGCCGCACAGTAAAAATATAACAGTACAACAAGGACGTTTTATATCGTATGCAATAAACTTTTTGCTAGGTTACAAATAAGTATTGATTTATAAACTGAGGTAAGTACCTACAGTAATACAACCAATAAAGATACAGCTTTATGACTTCATTGCTATTTTTTATTGTATCTTTACTTGTATGTAAATATGGACACTTTTTAATTGTTACATTACATAGTATTTTTATTTGACAAACAACCACGTGATTTTTTTAATAACTTAAAAAATAACAAAGTTTAAAAAGCTTTTATTTGCTAGTGACGTCATTGTACTCGTCCACCATTATAATACCGATACAAACATATATTTTATAAGAAAGAGACGTAAAGCAATTATCAATAATTAGACTTTCAAGATTCATCATAATTAGACCGTTTCTTCACAATTTCAAAGGTTTTAAATGTTTCTATGATGTGTTATTAATAAAATGTAAATTCAAATTTTATGCATATTTCTTTTGTGCAGTATAGAATGCATCACTAGAATACAAGAAATGCTCGATTAGCTAGAACTGGCTAGAAGTAGTATTTAAAACAAAAGCTAAGAATATGACTGACGCGGCGGCATATACTTATAAAGCACTGTAAAAATTTTTTGTTTGATTTCGACGGCTATTCGGTTTGATTTAGAAATAGTAAATTGTTACACCGAGCGCTAAGTGACTTATTAATGCCCGCGGATGTTTGGTGCACGAGCACTTGCTCGAGGGCACTAATAACCCGAGGGCATTAATAGCTCACTTACGAGGTGTGTAATCTGCTTTTCCTTCAACTTATTAAAAAATAATAAAAAACTGAAGTTGACTGTAGAAAAACTTATTTATTTATGACAAAAAAAATGCAAATTGTTCTTATTAAGAAACCAAACCTTATCTTGACGGTGGTGACGGAAGTGGAAAATCCACAAAAAAAACTCACTGTCATGTACACCACAAAACTCTTATTTCTTGCCGTCAACATGAATGTGCACCAAAAAACACCACTTTCACTGCACAATATTCACTCGAATACAATTTTTAATTTATTAAAATAAAAGCTAATCTTCGCCATTAAAGCCAATTGCCTCTCGTTTTTAAATAAAATTGGCTTTGTAGGGTCCTATCTAACTTGTTTTGCGCATGTGTATTTTTTGTGACATGTTATACAACCACTCAAATCTCTTTGGAAAAATGCCTACATTTTGTATGAATTGTATGAATATGAATTGTAATTTCTTTTTAAATTAGAAAAACAAACAACAGGGCAATTATGTTGAACGGGTCATTAATGAAATTTCATACAATACTACTGCCGTTTTCCAGGGTAGTAATGTATTACTTAGTGTTGCCTTTTCCGATGATTAGAGTAAAATTAATGAGTAGTTTGAAGAAAAATATTTTAATAGATATATGTAGGTATTTTAATACATTACTGAATAAATAAGTACTATAACTTATTTCGATTTGATTTGTTAACCGACTTCACTGACTTCACGAAGTTATGAGGTAACACATACCTCATAGCTTCGTCATTTATTAACTGATTTTCAAAATTCTTTTTGTATTCAGAAAAGTATACCCCCGAAGTGGTTCCATGCCATCAAGTCAGGATCTAGTATTGGAATCCCAAGAAAATCGAGAGAATAGGCACGTCCAACGTCTTTCCCGTTTTTTTTCTGAAGCTATTCAGGTATTTGCGTCTGAAAGACATCATCTCAAGGATTCTTCCACTATGCTGAGCTTACGATGGATCCTTAACTTTAAGGAGTTAGGGAGTTAGTCTTTAGATATAAAAGGTACGTATTGACTCTCAGTTAGGTATATTCTTTCAAGTTGACTTAGAGAGCTATTATAAATTTCACGAAAAAAATAAAAATATTTTTTTTACAAAAATACCGACACCACTACAAAACAAAAACTCCTTCAAAATAAAAATGTAATGTTGTGTGTTTTATTTTATTGCTACTAAGTTGGCAAACAAGCAAACTGCCCACCTGATGGTAAGTGGTAACAGTCACCTATAATACATGTGGTTCCTGTGCGATTCGCAGTAAAACTGCAAGCCCCACAAGAACCACAGTGTACGTTGCCAACTTGTGACATCAGATTTAAAGTCACGGTACCCAGTAATTTCAGTGCCATATCTTACCCTTCACACCGGAACACAGCAATGCAAGCACTGCTGATTTGCGGCAGAAATAGGTAAGACGGAGGTATTTTTATCCTTGCCTTAGCAAGCATCAAAAACGATAGTATTTTTGTTTTTAATTATATCCCAATTTTTGTGACAGGTATCTCTGGCAAATCAAATCAAATCAAATCATTTATTTGCTTTAAATAGGGTTACATTGAGTTCTTAATCATATTACAAGTTCTTACCTATTTAGCAGATACCAATATCAGCATGCAAATTCAGGGATTTTAAAACAATGACACATCGATCATAAGATGTTACAATCAGCGTTAATTTGTAATTTATATTTAATTAATTCAATTAATCCAACATTAACTAGGCTAATCTAAGTTATTCCAGTTCTAATTTCTATATTTCATTCAAATTCAATGTCATATAATTTAATGTATTTAATATAATAAAATTTAATCCATTTCAATTTAAATGTATTCGATTCAATTTTAATATTCACTTTTGTTCGATTCAATTTAATTTCAATTATATTTTTTATTAATTTGACTTAATTCACTCCAATTTCATTTAATTAATATTTTAATAATGTCTAGAATTAATTCAATTAAATTTTATTTAATTTAATTTAATTTAGTCCAAACTAATTCGATTCAATTTAATTTAACTAACATTTTATTTATATGCTAAAAATTCCTCGACAGAGTAGAATGCTTTCTCTAGAAGCCATTTACGCAAATGTCTAGCAAACATAGTATAAGGTAAATGCTTCAAATGTTCAGGTATTTTATTAAATATTTTAATAGACATTGCGTAGCTGTTTTTAAGGAAGCGTTTTGTTTTTGGGACCGTGTCGAGTACAAGTCTATTTGGATTTCGAAAATTCCTATTGGTAAAACTATTTAGTTTCGTGAATAAGCCTATATTTTGTTTGACGAACTTGCATATCTCAAGTATATAAAGACACGGGAGTGGTAAAATATTTAGAGTCCTAAAGAAGGGTTTACATGATACATCCGAAGCTATGTGAATTATAGCCCTAATACATCTTTTTTGAGCAACAAAAGCATTATGAATATTGGTGCCATTTCCCCAAATTATTAAGCCATATCTAAGCACCGACTCAACATATGCAAAATAGGCAGTAATGGCGGTATTTTTATTTGCCACCTTTGTCAGCTTGTATAGTCCAAATGAAAATCTATTAATCTTGTCACACACTGTTTCTATATGTTCTTTCCAGTCCAATTTTGAATTTATGTCGATACCTAGGAATCTTACTTTTTCAGCGTCGTTTAATATATGTCCCTTATAATTAATGCTTATTGTATTATTTATAAAATTATTAAAATTCATTATCAATGTTTTATTTAGATTAATTTTTAAATTATTCTTTTCCAGCCATATAATAATTTGTCCTAAAGTATATGTTACATCACTTTTGTGTTGTTCTATATTTTGTTGCTGGTCTGAGGTGACAATGACAGAAACATCATCCGCAAACAAAGTCATTTTATGTTTTGTAACATTTGGCAAGTCATTAATTGTCACCAGGAATAGCAATGGCGCGAGGATGCTTCCCTGAGGAACACCAAAACCATTCTTTTTGAGGTCTGACTTATAACTTTCTTTTATACCTGCATCATTATACTGAGCTATCTCAACATATTGCGTTCTATTGTCTAGAAAGGATTTCAGCCAATCTAGCGCAGGTCCGCGAATAATATCAGGTAGTATGTCCGCAGGTATGTCATCCATCATATTATTATTAGATGAATTCGAAACAAGCTCAAACCTGTTTTTGATGTGCTACCATCATCAACGCTGGCCAAGTGCGGGTTGGTCGACTTCACACACAACCTAAGAATTTCTTTACACGTGTGTGCAGCAGTCGGCGCGCCGGCGCGCTACTTAGTGGTAGGTATTTATAACGCTGCATTGCGTGAGTGACAGGGGCGTGCATGTACTAAACAAGATTATCAAGAAGAAAGCCACAAATCGCTATGAATATCAGGCAACCGTATTAGTCTCTAAGCAAACTGGTTTTAAAATATTAATTAATATTCTACCACCTTAGGCCTGTAAGAAAACTCGGGAAGTACTACACAGCTAGCGTTCTTTACCATGATGACTTTACATTTGACGACACGGTTAGCGCACAGAGTTCGAGTGATCGCCTACTACGCAACTGGTCGCGGGTTCGATTCCCAAATATTTTTAACCGACTTCAAAAAAGGAGGAGGTTATCAATTCGGTTGTATTTTTTATGTTTGTTACCTCATAACTCCGTCATTTTAAACCGATGTCCAAAATTATTTTTGTATTCGATAGAGTATAGAGCAAGGGTGGTCTCATGGTCACCAAAGTCAGGATCTGATGATGGGATCCCATAGAAAATCGAGGAAAGCACTAAAAACACACTTCTTTCAGTAAAAAGATTTCATTCACTGAAAAGTTAAACATAAAAAATATTTTACAAAAAATAAAAAACGACTTCAAAAACACTGAAAGCTTAAAAATAATATAAGAATAGGTACAGACAACATCACACTTATATATTGAAGTCGGTGACAAATTTTAACACTTTCTAGGAGATTATCGTTTGGCGCCGACTTCAATACAGAAGTGTGATGTTGTCTGTACCTATTCTTATATTATTTTTAAGTTTTCAGTGTTTTAGAAGTCGGTTTTTATTTTTTGTAAAATATTTTTTTGTAGTTACGGGACAAATATTATGTATGGAATACAGAAATATGTTCCGGTCTGGGCGTATGTGCGCATGTGATATGTAATATATTCTATGTTTGCAACTTTGATGACACGGTTAGCGCGGAGGTCGAATGATCGCCTGCTGCGCAACGAGTCGCGGGTTCGATTCCCGTACGGGACAAATATTTTGTATGGCCTACAGAATTTTTTTCCGGTCTGGGCGTATGTACATGTGATATTCTATGTTCGTAACTGCACCCACAACACAGGAGAAAATCTTAGTGTGGGGCGACGTTTTCAAAAAGAAAAAAACTGCACCTACGACACAGTTGAAAATCCTAGTGTGGGCCGACGTATTTATATAAAAACACTTTCATTACTGAGTGACTGACAGATTACGCACAGCCGTAATTAAAAGGCACAGAAAGCGGAAATTTGACATGTATGTTGGAAATTCGCCATCTAAGGGGGTAAAACTAAAACCTCTATGACATTTATGCGGGCGAAGCAGCGGGCAAAAGCAAATATTTTATAAAGTTTCACAAAATTCCGCTGATCAGATATTTTCTTTTAATACAATGAAGTGATCTTTACATAAATCGAACGGAAATTTATGTTAATTATTTTTTACTTTTTTATAATCAACTCACGCTTGACCATAAATGTTACGAAATTTAAAAGATTCCTAAAATACTATTTTACTGTTCATAATCATATATAATACATAGACTCGAATAAAATTCTATTATTTAGCTACATGTATAATGTGCTGTTGATTCTACCTTCTAAAGCTTTGATGCAAGGCGTTGTGAATAAAGGGGGTAACATTAAGTATTTAAAGGAATTCAGCAATAAAGTTTTATAGGAAACATTATTTTGAACCTATAAATCGTTGCATATTTACTTGAAGAAATTATCATACTGGTTTATTAACACTGCACTGTGCTATATGGCCGCGGCAATAAAATATTAAACATTTGGGAAATAAATATTTACCACTTTTCTTTCAGCATTTTTTGTATGCATTTGATTTAACATTTCGTCTTTGACTTCTTTTATTAGCGATTTTTACACATAAAATAACTTATAGAAAAAAAGAACGAAAAACATATTTTTTCACACATAAAATAATTTAGGAAGAAGGATTAAAATAGTTTTCTCCTTTATAATACCTAATCCATTATTTACACTATTCACCATATTACTACACTAATCTATAATAGTAATGAAAGTTAACAAAATAAACGCAAACTGCAAAATTAAAATTCGATCGTAAAGAAACACGTAATATATTTTTTTGCGCCCGCGACACGAAGCGACATGACCATACCCTGAGACGACTTGGCGAGTACTGTCTTATATGGAGCGCGATTGCAACCAAGCGAAATTATAGAATTTTCGTCATTTTCCTAAATATTTTATATGACATCAAAAAATCTGTCTTCACAGTTCACTAGATAATAACGAACTACGTGTTTTGGTATAACTTTTATACTGTTTTATGTATATTTCGATTTCAAATCGTGGTTTTAGTTTTTGATTTAGACCTATGTTTGGATTTTTTTTCTATCGAGTGAAATGGAGTAAATCGTGTTTCTGCTTTCACAGTTCACTAGATTATATCTTCAAGTTTAAGGTGTGTGAATTTCAGAATTGTGGGTTCTAATATTATCCAGATCTAGACGTTCTAAGATCGGCAAATTTGGGAAATCCTCGCCTTAAGTTTGAAATACAAGGATCTGGTGTTTTTGCTATTGGATTTATTTAGCAGAGATTGAACTTTAATGGGGAAAACAACTAGTGGAACAAGAATTTCACCAAACTTCACTGTACTATCGCGAGCACTTCCGCCTGACCATTTAAAAATTTATTCGCTTGAATCGTGCGGAAGCGCCGTGCTACGCCCCCTTAAGTTTTGGCCTATTAGAAAAGAAATACTCTTTCTCTCTCTAATCGGCGTTGGGGGTTCCTCGGCGGCTCGGCGGCAGGCCGAAGAAGAATCTTTTATTTCATTATTCCATGTCTATTCGAGGTCGACGGGGTGGGGCTAGAGAGCGCTAGTGCAAACGAAAATGAGCGTAGTGGTGATCAGGCGGAACTGCGCGCGATAGTACCTACGTGGAAAACTCCATGGCTTGCAGCTTACTTGTAATTACGTAGTGTCAGAAAGATTCATGGAATTATTGTTTTTAACCGACTTCAAAAAAGGAGGAGGTTCTCAATTCGATGCGTATGTTTTTTTTTGTGTGTATGTTACGCGATTACGCCACCAGTTGTGGACCAATTTTCAAAATTCTTTTTGTATTCGATAGAGTATACTCCAAGGGTAACAAAATCATACGCAGTGAATCTATCGAATGTGGTATCGAAACGTCAAAGTATCACAAAAGCATGTAGTTTCGAAAATATGTGGTTTTTTAATCCGACATCGAATATCGATATAAAAGGTGTTTGATACATACATACATACCCTATCAAGCCGAATTCTACCCATGTTAACATAGCCATATATAAGTTATGCATGACGTCATTGAAAATTCGAAATTGTCATACAAATACATAGTAGGGTCTGTGAAAAAAAAACGTAATTATGGAAAATTTGAAAATTAAATTAGTAAAAATAAATTTACATGGGTAGGTTTCGGCTTGACAGGGTATTGACCAAACACCTTCTATAGGTAATTTCTATTTGATATCCTACATAACAGATATTACCCGATTATACCACGTATGAGTTGCTCGTTTGTTTACAACCTCATTGTGCTCATTGGTGACTTCAAAGGCCCCGGTCAGATGCGAACGGCCGCGTGTTTGGACCGCGCGGACGTCTGCTGGCAAACTGGCCGCGATCCAAGATTTACGATGTTTCTTTCTACTGGGCGCTGCTGCATAGGTTGAGTTATGTGATAGATAGATAACCCCCATTGATGTCGGCGGGCGGTGGTTTATCGTTAGCGCAGAACGAGGTCACTGTAGTGTAAAAGGTGAAGTAACGGCTGCTGTGCATTTTGCCGGTACTCTATCGGCTGAATACACATTTAGTTTACTTGGAAACAGTTGCGGATGGGGATCTGCGCCTACTCCAGAAAAGTCGTTTATCGTCATCAATTGAACCAGGAGATGCACTGTTGGACACAGGCCCGCCTGTAGACTTATTCTTGAACCAATTCCGGTCGACCGACATTAAGAGTGTGATTTTTCGTACGACTGTGTCACGGTAGTAGTATATAATTACCGTGGCCGAATTATATTCGTATCCGTAGAAGAACTAGAGTTACCGACATAGCCCAAAGAATTGCAAGCCTTAAGTGACAGTGGGCAGGACACATCGCTCGTAGGTCTGACGGCCGATGGGGCGGAAAGGTCCTCGAGTCGCGGCCGCGTACCGGGAGACGCAGCGTTGGTAGGCCCCCCACAAGGTGGACCGACGATCTGTTGAAGGTCGCGGGCAGCCGCAGGATGCGGGAGGCGATCGAGGCAGGACCGATCGGTATGGAGATCCTTGGGGGAGGCCTATGTCCAACAGTGGGCGTCTCTTGGCTGATATGATGATGATGATGATGAGTTGTCACTGCCACATGGGCGACAAATCGACGATGGATGAATTAATTTTCTCAAGATATGAATCCCATTTGGCGCTAGAATCATAATCCCAATGTCGATCGATCGATATTGGTTCAAGAGTAAGCCAACTGAGATGTAGTTAATTTTTTCTTCTACTCGTATTTAAAAGTGTTGCCATTACAAAAAAGAATTACTTAAATCTACAAGCAAGACCAAAATATTGAACAAACGTCCAATTAAAAGATAGGATAGTTTTTAATACCTCAATTTTTGTCGACAATATTTATCATTGCGTTAAAAATTATTACGGCGAAACTTTATTATGGGCACAGCTAGTAGTTTATAGAATTTGATTCCCAAACTAGCCGACCCACCCTGTAGTGTAGAGACTGAAACACTCTCGCATCAACGTGAGTGAGGCAATTACAGCAGTCAACCTGAAGCCTGTACATGTCCACTGAGCGAAGGGTATGTAGTTCAATTTCAGCAGCCCGCCCTGTACATACACGCACGCTGAACGAAGGGGTCTCACTCAGTAAGCGGGCAGCCTAACCGCGATTCAGGTCAAGCGAGCCACTTTGCCGAGCGTTGGCTGCGGGCGATTACTGAATCACTGAAAGTGTACCAGCCAGCCAGCGTTCTAACGAGCCGGGTCGACGAACCGAGGAGGGCGCGCCCCTTAACCCCTACGATCGTCTGACGGATCACTTCCTCTCTCGATTTGCGAACAGGTGTGGAGTGAACATTTTTATTGTTCTATTCTGTCTCTTATGTTCGTCGACATCTTGGGATGTGTGCGCATACAAAGTTCTTTTTTGGCGTCAATAAAGTTGAATGAAGATTTTTTTTTTTTTTTTTTTATTTATTTATCCAAAGATATACAAAATGGTACAATTAATTTTTGCCCGCCAACCTGCAAAATCAGGTTGTTGGCGAGATAGCGCTCATTTACAATATTATTGTATACCTAATGGCTATAAAATCGAAATTGTATATTACTATATAAATCTAGAAAGATAAATATTAAATATTATTATTAAATAAATAGATGCAAATTACTGTCCCAACAGTGTAGTTTTAAGTTTACATTTTAACACATTTTTGCTTACTTTTCTACTTTCTCTTAGCCAGTCTATGCTATTGAAAATTTTTGGTATTTTGAGTATTTTGATTAGTGTTTGACTTTATTATCTGTGGTGTTGTTTGAATTATTGTCACGCATATACAGGGTAAATTTTGAGGTACCGGCAACCTCGCAGGATTAGATAGCAAGCATCATTAACTACAACGTTTGTCCTACGACTTTTGATAATTCGTTAGATTTTACTTTCATACAAAATAAATATTAATTTCATATACCTCTATAATGTTCGTAACTCTACGCGCACAGCGCGCGAGCGTAGCGTTGTCTTCCGTCGTCGTTTATAAATCAAACATAGACGTATCAATGTGACGACAGTGCAATAAAAAGTTGAAAATTGATTTATGTTCAATGTATTGAGTTATATAAAAACTCGTAAAAGAAACGTTGTAGTTAATGATGTTAGCTATCTAATCCTGCGAGGTTGCCGGTACCTCAAAATTTACCCTGTATATGATATATGATACAAGAAGCTTGTTAAAAGAAGAAATTTATCACGCGCATCATTGGAAGGTGGGCTGCAACGACCAACCCGTCTGCGTCGAGGAGGTGAGCGTGGGGAGCGATTTCTTTGCGAGGTTATTTCTACCTCACATCAGCAGATGGAGACGAAAGCTTCCTGCTCAGAAGCTCTACCAACAACTGAACCAATCAGAAAATCTTGTACTTACTTCATACGTTAACAACTACACACACTGACATGATCGTGTCGTGACGTGTAAACGAGGGCGGTGGTGTCGTTACACGTTCGAGCGCGCCCGGACATGACAATTTGGCTCGGATGCCCGGGGCTTTGCGACGAGTGGACTGTCCTGTCCAGTCCAGCCAGTCCCACCTAGTTGGCTACCGTGCCACGGATCGCAACGCAAACTTTTCTTTGTGTTTACTGTCGGGCTAATTGTTCGTTTGGGATTATTGTTTCAAATGGATTAAGAACCTTTTGACTGAAAGATGAATTTGGTTAGGATTTTTGCATTATTATTTAGCGTGGGGTGGCGTGGGCTACAATTGTAAGTAGCGTAAACGGTCTGTTGTCATTATGGTCGTTAATTCATTATCTGTAAATTTCTGCTTAATTGGCAGGTTACCTGGCATATCTTAACTATGTGCTATCTCTCTTCCAATTTTCAGGTATAAAAAGTCTAGGACCATATTTTATAAACTTGCGTGAGCTCTTAATTTAGCCCTGTCATGAGATACGTTCTTCATAGACTCCAAACTTGCGAGAGTGCTTCGACCTCTTTAATCTATAAGCCCTATCGCTCTTAGCGAACGTTTCATCATCGTCATCATCACAGCTCATATACGTCCCCACCGAGGGGCTCGAGCCTACCCTATGTTAGGGTGATTAGGCCTTAGTCCACCACGCTGGCCCAGTGCGGATTGGTCGAATTCACATACACCATTGAATTTCTTCGCAAATGTATGCAGGTTTCCTCACGATGTTTTCCTTCACTGTAGGAGCGTCAGACAAATGTACATATGAAATTCGAAAACGAAAAACACGTTGGTACATGGCGGTTTCGAACCCGGACCTCCCGATTGGAAGGCAAGTCCCGAGTCTAGCGAACGTTTACTAACTATTAGGTCCTTACATTTGAAATTGGCGTTTTGCCGTACTGTGGCCACTTTGATCTCAAATATCTCCTCTATGGTTAGGAATTCCAAATTCAAATTTATACAGCTATTTACCTATGTATTTGTGTTTCGAAAATTATAATTCACTTGTTTTTTCCTCCATTGTTTTTTTTCTTTGCGTCACTCAGTTTACAAAATGGAAAACTTGAAATATCGCGTTATTTACGAGTACGAGTTCCACCGTGGCACCAGTGCTGCAGAAACGGCTCGAAGGATTAAATATGTGTATGGCGACGGTGCCTCAAAAGAAAACACAGTGCGTTTTTGGTTCCAACGTTTTCGTTCTGGAAATTTCGACCTGCAGAACAAGCCCCGTGGACGGCCGGAGACCAAAGTTGATAATGAAGAGTTGAAGGCTATTGTGGAAGCGGATCCATTGCAAACCACGTTCGCATGTTAGCTGCAGGCTGCGGTGTTAGTGATAAAACTGTTTTAATCCACTTGAAGCAAATCGGGAAGGTGAAAAAGCTTGAAAGGTGGGTCGTCACCTCACGAATTAAGTGAAGCAAATCAACAAATGCGCGTTGACTGCTGCGTTGCATTACTCAACCGGCACAATAATGAAGGGATTTTAAATCGAATCATTACTTGTGACGAAAAGTGGTCCTGTACGATAATCGGAAGCGCTCATCGCAATGGCTGAACCCTGCCGAACCAGCCAAACCATGCCCCAAGCGAAAAATGACTCCAAAAAAAGTTGAAAACAAAACAATTGATTGAAAAGTCCAAAACAATTGAGGAATAATCAAGTGAATTATAATTTTCGAAACACAAATACATGAGTAAATAGCTGTATAAATTGCTGTATGAATTTGGAATTCCTAACCATAGAGGAGATATTTGAGATCAAAGTGCCCAGTACGGCAAAATGCCAATTTCATATGTAAGGACCTAATATTAACTACCTCCCAGCTCCCTGCCAAATTTCAAGTTTGTAGCACAAAAAATAGTACTCTCATACAAACTTGCAAAAGCCCTTAGACCTCCGTAATCCGGCTCTGTCGCCAAATCCGTTCTTAGCGAAAGTCTACTAACCACCTCTGCAAACTTTCAAGTTTGTAGCAAAAAAATAGTACTTTCATACAAACTTGCGAGAGTCCTTAGACCTCCTTAATCCGGCCCTGTCGCAAAATCCGTTCTTAGCGGACGCCTGCCGAATTCCATCTTTGTACGTCAAGCGGTTTTCGATATTTCGAGGGGATGCGTGACCTTTCGCTTTTATACATATTGTACGCATATAAATCTAAACGCGAGAATCTAATTTGCAACCTTGAATCGGAATCAGGCATTTGACCGTATCAATTTCGGTTTCGGAGGTGCTCGACCTGTGGCGCGGATCCACAAAAAAATAAGTTCAACAACTAAAACTTGACTATTCAAAAATCATGCTCTATAATATTCAATAAGTATATAAGCGTGGTCTTCGTTTGGTATGTATGGCGTAGTGTACTTCTTAGGTAGATTTAACAGCATTTTAGTACCATGTCACACCAACTATTGTTGCAATAAAGGTGTAACCATACTAAACGAGAGGAATAGTTGGTGTGCCATGGTAGGTACTTAAATATCCATCTACTTCTGAAGCCGCCCGTAGAACCACGGCTAAGTCATTTTCTTGTTCTTGTTATATATTTTTAGAGCGTGGTTTTTCAACAGTGGGATTCTAGATTTTTTTCACTTTTTGTCAATTTTATTTTGGGGTCATAAATTCTTGATAAAGTGTTTTCAGAGCCGTTTAATTAGATTATAGGCCCCTCACATTTCGACGCGATCTAAGGAATTTATTTATTTATTTATTTATTCTTTGGCACGGTAACAAAATACAAATTACAATAACCTTATAAAATCATTGTACATAGAAAATGTTGTTAAATTTGTATTTCAATAACTACCGAGCACAACTTTCGACTTAAATATGTCCAGCTAGTTAATTAAAACAATCTAAGTGTCATTAGTCCTTACAGAGAACCATAACTACGCTTTCCGACAAGCTTATACTTTTAATAAAGGATCTAATATTTTGATGGAATATGTCAAGGTCTTTACAGAGAAGATTGTACTTTCTACACATACGTAAGAGTGGACTATTTTGTGTTACATTATTACTGGCTAATGGGACATGAAAGAGAAGTTGCCTACGATCTGACTTATTTGTAAATCTCAGTGAAACATGGCCCAACATATCTGTATCCCAGCTAGAATTAACAATTTTATGTAATGCTACAAGGTCACTAAGTTGCCGTCTCACCAGAAGTGAATCCAATCCAAACTTTTTGAGTCTTTCGTCATATGTTGTCAAAACTTTGCCTAAACCAACTTTATAACTGAGGCCACGAACAAACCGCTTCTGTATTGACTCTAATTTTTCTACGTGATTCTTATAATATGGTGACCATATTGTGCTACAATATTCCAGAGTGCTTCTCACAAGGGTAGTATAAAGGATTAATATGCTTTTACTTTTTTTGAATGGCTTTGTCACACGATTTATAAAACCCATGGTTCTCTTAGCTTTTAGAACAACTGTGTCATAGTGTACTCTGAATGAAAGTTTTGTGTCGAACCAAACTCCAAGACCGCGCACAATACCAACATGCTCCAATGGATCGTGGAGTATATTATACGTGAAATCTATAATTTTTCTTTTCTTAGTAAATTTTATAACTTGACACTTTTTAACATTCAAGGACATGTTGTTGTTGACACACCAATCAGCGAGAGTACTGATGTCAGATTGAAGTGTAATGCAATCTTCAACAGATTTAATATGTCTAAATATTTTTATATCATCTGCATATGCGAGGCTTTCACTCTGAAATAAATTTAGTAAATCATTAATAAACATTAAAAATAATAATGGACCCAGATTCGATCCTTGCGGAACACCTGACTCAGCTATTAATGGTGTTGATTCGTGACCACAAATTGTTACAATTTGGGGACGATTTTGTAAATATGATCGAAGCCACGATAAGAGAGAACCATGTATACCTAGATGTTCAGCTTTAATACATAATATGGCGTGATCAACACGATCAAAAGCCTTAGCAAAATCTGTGTAAACGGCATCTACCTGTCCTGATTGATCAAACGCTGTATTTAAGTAATGTGTATAGCTTAATAAATTAGTGCTTGTGGATCGGGATTTTACAAATCCATGTTGTTTAGGACTAATGATTAATTTAAAATGCCCGTAAATATGATTATGTACTAAACTCTCAAAAATCTTAGCGAAGCAACTTAAAATAGTAATAGGTCTGTAGTTTGACACACACTTCTTATCACCGGACTTATGCATTGGCACAATTTTGGAAATTTTCCATAAGTCGGGAAAGTTACCAGTATAAAGGGACTTATTAAAAATAATACCTAACGGTTTCACAAGAGCATCGGAACACCGGTGGATGAATATAGGCGGAATTCCATCAGGACCAGCCCCCTTTGCTGTGTCAATGGTCTTAATGCAGGATTTAATGTCATTATCTCCGATATGTATTGATGCAAGTGTAAAATTAGGATGTTCAAAGTCAGGAGTATATTGAGATTGGCTACAACTGCTGTAAACCGAGGAAAAAAAACTTGAAAACAAATTAGCGATATTTGTTCCACCTTCAGCAAATTCACTTTTATAAAATAGTTTGTTAGGATAACTGTTAGTGATTTTTTTGGACTTTGTATATCTCCAGAAAGATTTGATATCCTTGGTAAGGTTTTCTTCAGTGTGAGTTATATGCAATTTGAAACAAACATCCAGTTGTGCCTTACATCTTATCCTGAGAATAGAAAATGCGTCAAAGTCCCGTGGATTCCCATATTTCTTAAATTTACGATGATAACGGTCTTTTTCCTTAAAAATATGAATCAAACTAGGGCTAAACCAAGTGGGATATTTAAAGTTTTTAATTTTACCTTTGGGAGTATGCTTTTCAATTATTTCCCATATAATATTGTAAAAATTTTGAACAAAGTCATTACAAGATAGTTCATAGAATTGCTCCCAATTAACACGCAATAAATCTGAAATACAAGCGTCATAATTAGTTTTCCGAAATAAGAGTTTAGATGCTGCTGTTTGCTTTATTGATCGTACTTTGTCGACTTTAATTGTGATTTCTAACGGAGGATGATGTTCGTCTATTCGAATCATGCCTATAGTTTCACTAACAGAGCAAGTCATGCCTGAGTTCACTAATACAAGATCTAAAATTCTGTTGTTATAGTTGACTTTAGTATTGAGTTGCACCATATCTGTAGAAATTAAGAATTCGTTAAGTGATGCTGATTTTATTTCAGTAAAATGTTGAGGCAGTCCGTTATAACCCTCCGTCCAGTTAATATCACTTAGGTTAAAATCACCCAACATTATATTTTTATCCGCAAAGGTTAATGATGTTATTTTCTCACAATTGTCTAGAAAATGTAAATAGTCTTCGGAAGTTAAATAAGAGGGAAGATAGGCCAGACACATATTCAACCAGATATTTTTCAACTTAATGCGGACCCAAAGGTCTTCTACGCTTGATTGCCACTCTTTTTTGTGTTCAGATACTAGGTTTTTTTTAACAGCAACAAGTGTCCCCCCACCATAACTTTTTTATATTTGCTCATAAAATCACTTGGACGGTCCCTACGGTATACAACGTACCGTTCATCGATTAATTCAGCACAGCCAATATCATCGCTAAGCCATGTTTCACAGAGACATATTATATCAAAATAATTGCTAAGTATTGAATTATATAACTCTATTGTTTTTGTTCTAAGTCCGCGTACATTTTGATAGTAAATTAATAAATTAGTTAACGAATAGAATTTTAAACAGAAGAAAAAAATGCTATCATTTGCTATAATTATTAAAAAGAAAAAAAAAGGTTTCACTCCAGAGTAAGTAATGACTGTTCATTTTTGATGTGGATGAACCGAGAGGTTTCATCTTTACGCACAAATATGTGTCCATTTCTAACCCACACAAATTTATAGCCTAGTTCTCGAGATTTGATGCGGGCTGCAGCATGCAATGCCTTATTTGACGGGGATAGGTGTTCGCAAACGTATATAGGTATCCTTTCTCCTGCGATGCCCAGGTGTGAAGAATTAAGTTTATCATCCTGGTGCGTCTTATTATATCTTGTAACTGCGGAGTAGAACTCATCACGGCATCGATTGCTTCTTAGTTTGACAACTATTGTTCGCGGTCTGTCTCCCGTTTTGTTTATTGCAGCTACCCTGGTACAGCTCAAAATATCATTATCTAACAATTTGACTGTCACAACTTGGGCTATTTGATTTACAATGTTAACAATATTTTCAGATCTATGCTCCTGCACCCCTTGGATCTCAATATTCGAATCCCTCATGTACTGTTCAACGGAGTTTAGTCGGTCGCTGAGGTTAGTGATTGTTCCGCGAAAAAGTAAACATCCCGATTTCAGATCTTTGTTCTCTTTTGTTATAATTTGCATATTCTTCTTTAAGTCATCATATTGATCATTTATGAAACTCACAGAACTCTGCAACTCGGTAAGCTGTTCCCTAATTGGATCCAAATTTACCTGGAACAACTGCTTTATTAAAGATGGCAGTTCAGAGCTCAGGGCGGCACGGATCTCCTTTTTAATGGTGTCAGAAATGTTATTTTTGTCGGTGGTAAGTAGATTACTATCGAACTTGGGATCAGACGCATTAATCTCATGGTGATTATGACTTCTTTGAGCATGCTTGGATGATCGCAAAGTGACGTTAGCGTCGTAGGAGGACAAATTTTCTGAAGAAGTGTTTAATGGGATAGTTTGAGACTCATGTTTCACTGGGGAATTGCCCTCTGTTATCAAGGTTGAGCGATCATGTACAGGGGTGTTGGTGTTGTCCCTTTTCGGCTGCTTAGTTCGACATTCAGGGCATCTCCAGTTCGACTTACTAGACGGACTCATTTCATGGAATTGTTTAGCTGTTAAACTAGAGCACGTCAAATCATATTCTCTCTTGCATAGTAGGCATTTCATAAATTCTTTTGCCTTAATAAGCCCTCGACATCCATTACATGTTTTGTTTTTAATGTCGCCATTTACCTATTCGGTTATATCCACCTCCACGTATATAAGTATGCAACAATTTATCTATTAATTTATTTAATTTTGTTTCAAGGATCCAAGGCAGGTAAACAAAATATTATTCAAAACATACCGTTTACTGCAAGCAACTTGTGTTGGTTCGACAATGCTCCCAGTTATACACCTTAATATCGCCACAATATGATAGACAATCCTCCAGCGTTTTGTCACTAATAAAAATATCGACACTATAATGCACGCGAGAAAACTAGCGTGCGAGACACTGATAGCTGCCGGTAACGTCCGTATGCAATAGGTCTTGTTAACTTGGTCAGAGGACTAAGCGGCGCCAGTGACGCTAGACACAGCAACTATACACACACGTCGTAAGCCAGGGGTCTTTCTCACTGGTTATTCAATAGAGCTCTGTATGGACACGACCACTTACAATGAAGAACGACGACGAACGAATAATTCTCTATACATATGAAATGCGTTACTAAAGCCCTTTCTTTTGACACTAACTAATATAATTATGTCGTCTAGCTGGAGGGCACCCCGTGACGTCATATATTCAGCCTCTTTAACTGGTGGATGAGCAAGTCGCTTACAAAGACACCTCTTCTCAAATTACGACAACTTATTTATAAGTTATGAGGGAACAGATAAACATACAAAATTACATATATACGTTACTAGCTGTGCACGCGAACTATGTTTTGCTTTAAAAGTTTTCCGGGATAAATATGTAGCCTATATGTTAATCCCTATCGTATTTCGTCTACCTTCAAAATTTCATCCAAATCCATTCAGTAGTTTTTGCGTGAAAGAGTAACAAACATCCATACTCCCAAACTTTCGCGTTTATAATATTCAAAATCATAAAAACCCATTTTGCTTCATTGATGAAAAAAATTGAAACCAAACGTATAGCGAAACCTTGCGATAGACCAAACCAACCAGAACGTGTAGATTGTCTCCCATATGTTCGATAACGCAATCTAATACTATAGAATTTCTTCTTAAGTACGTTACCCTAAAACTGTTGACACGAGTTCGGTTAACGTCTGTATTACCATTTGCGCTACGTTAATTAACTTACTTTCTCATCTCTGTGAATGCTGTGAATGCAGCCCTTGACAACTTCGCACGCCCCTCGGCGGTCGCTCGTGACTAGGGTTGCCATCGCCAGGTCTAGAAAGCGAAATTTCGGAGCAGAAGAAGCTTGTAAAAATCGGAATTATGATTGTTTGTTTGGTTGAACGCGCTAATCTCAGGAACTATTGATTCAAATTGAAAAAATATTGTTGTGTTGGATTGGATAGTCCATTTATCGAGGAAGGCTACATAACATCGCGCTACTAATAGGAGCTGAGAAAATGTTGCAAAAACGAAAAAAAATAAACATGGCGAAACGTAGTTCGCAGGCACAGCTAGTTTAACATATTTTAGGGATAAACATGCCAAGATATTTCAGTCATAATATTTAGTTACTGCTTTATTATCGAAAGTTGTAAAATTTTTGTGATCTGGGGGGCTACCGCCTAACTCATAGCTATCACTCGCTATCGCTTCCGTGACATTAAAACTATTGTTCTAATGTCACCAAAGCGAAAGCGATATTGATAGTGATAGCGATATTGATAGTGATAGCGACAGCGATATAGCTTTGAGATAGGTGGTAGGGCCGCTGGTTATCTAGGGACTGTTGCGTCCCAAATATGGTTAAATCAGCAGGCCTATTATGGATCTTTCATCGTATGACATGGTATAAATCTGAGATAAGAAAGTCATCAAAGGCTTCATTTGGTATGACCGATCTCAAATGATATCATTCCTATGGCATAATTTCAATAATGTCATCATGATATAATGAACGAATGATCGAAATTCTGACCAAAAATGTTATTTTTCGCTTTTCACTATGATGCCATCATGATATCATTTGAAAACCATGAGATCTGTAATAGGCCCGCTGGACGTGTCCCTATAATCCTAAAATTCGGGACGTCCCGCTCAAACCGGGACACCTGGCAAGCTGGCAACCATACCCGTGTGACGGCTGGCCCCTCCACTCGTCCCGAACCATTGCGTATACAACATACGTTAATTGGTGCTGGAAATAGTCTGTTCAACCCTACTAACAGGTGTGGCAATTAGGGATGAACTCGTGGGCTTTGTTAATGTTTTACTATGCCTTGTTTTCATATGTCACATGTGGCATTATGGGCTTTCGGTCTCGTCATATTTATGAATTTTCTAAATTTAGGTAACCAAGTGCGAGTAGGATCCGCGCACCGAGGGTTCGGTACAAAATTATCTAAGTGCTAGCTGTGCCCGCGGACTACGTTTCGCCATAATAATTTTTTCCCGTTTTTCTACATTTTCCCATAAACGAGCCTCTAGTTTTTGAAGCCTGTACGTTGGAACGGCAAGTTTATTTTTATATCTTGTGTTTAGATGGTGAATTTGGAACTTGGTTTCAAATGTATTATAATTTTTATAGACATAAATCAAATTTTCATAAATGTATTGTCCTGCTAAAGAATCATATTAATTTTCTATAAATAAGTCCCTTAGAGAATCTCTTGTTCGTAAATTATAAATAGCGCGAACCTCTCTTTTATGAAGTACAAAAATACTTTCTATACTAGCAGCCGATCTCCACAGTAATATTCCATATGACATGCATGACACTGTGAAAATAACTAAAGTAAATCAATCTTGCCGTTTCAACATCAGTAAGTTGTCTTATTTTTTTAACTAAGTCTGTTTGCCAAGGACTCAATATTAGATCCCACTGCAATCTAAAATCTAGTGTAATACCATAAGAATAACTAATAATACGAGTATAGAAGCGAATCTCCTTTGTGGGTGCGCCAAATGCCGCTATTTGCATACCTACAGCGCCCTTCCCCCTGTAACGCCCCGCAGTAGTCTGCGGACGCCGCTAGGGTCACCACATGGACGTATGGTTACCACTACAATATTTTTATATAGGTACCTCCATATTTTACATTAAATGAGAAACTGAGCATACACCGAGTCTTATTGATTTTGTACTTCAAGTGTAGCGAGCGAGCGACTATCTTTAGCAAGTACGCACATTTTTAGTTTTTTTGATTCCGTAGTTATAAGAACCTGCCTATTTTTGATTAATTGAGCTTAATCCATACACTTCGAGAACAAAATCATTAAAATGTTTCGAATTTCGATGTACAAAAATGGTTTGTAATTTAGGTATCGTACCTACGTTTATAGTCCAAGAGTTGAAGTTATGAATGTACTAATGGATGAAACCTAAGCTCACTTTTTACTATCAGACCAACATTTTCACTTAAAAAAAAATCTGTTGTTTCATAATTTTAATCAAGTATTGATTTTTTTTTCTATTTTTAAAAATGTCGCCCCACTAGGATTTTCTCCTGTGTCGTGGGTGCAGTAATAAACATAGAATATCACATGCACATACGCCCAGACCGGAACAAATTTCTGTAGGCCATACAAAATATCTGTCCCATGCGGGAATCGAACCCGCGACCCGTTGCACAGTAGGCCATCACTCGACCTCTGCGCTAACCGTGTCGTCGAGTCGTCGTGTCGTCGATTGTATTTAAATTTTACATGGAACAGTGACAAAGGTCGATAAAAATATACATAGCAGTACCAAAGTTTCTCATAATTCAAATTATTCCCGACTTGACATAAAAAATCCCATAAGTACTTACAGAGTTTCAAAATTGCACTACAATGACAGCTAGAAACTCCATATATTATATTTATATTGTATTAGCTTTGACATGTAATGAATATTACGAATAAAACTGTATATGTATCTAGGGTAGGTATAATAAAAATAATTTTAAAGTATTCAATCATTTTTATTTAAAAGGTTTCAATTCAACAAAAATATTTATAAATGTCTGATATTTATAAAAGATGGCCTTTTTGTAGATGATTTGAAGTTTCGGTTATTAAACTTCAGCGCATAGTAAATACGCATTCTTATAAAAAGCTTAATCAGGTAATCAATAGGAAAACATTCACAAGTTCACAAGGTAGGTACCTGAAACACACGGTGCGCGCCTTGACTGGCGATTCCGTTTAACGGAAATCAAACGGTAGGTAAATAACGTGGCCTTGAGCGCTCGACGGCCGGGAGTTTCGCTTCTATACTCGTATTATTAGTTATTCTTATGGTAATACCCAAATATTTTGTTAAAGTCGATAAATTCAATAATTTGATTATTCATTTCCACAATGGTATCCACTTTTCTTACATTTGGCAATGAGAATTTAATACATTTAGTTTTACGTGAATTAAAAGATAAATTATTTATAGTGAACCAATGCAATACTTTAGAGAGAGTACTATTTACAACGTTAGTATTTCCATTTCCTCTGTCAACCTTAAATATTAAAGAAGCGTCATCTGCAAATAGTACTGTATCGCACAGATTCTTAGTGAAGTGTTAGTAGTTATTAATATAAATTAAGAATGTCGATGCCAAACAATGATCTCCTAGAAAGTCTTAAAATTTGGCGGCAACTTCAATATAGAAATGTGATTGTCTGTACCTATTCTTATATTACTCGTATTTTTAACTTTTTATTGTTTTTGAAGGCGCTTTCTATTTTTTGTAAAAAAAATTATTGATATAAATTTCAGTTTGATATCTCTACGCGTTCCTACGCCAATTTCAACGTTTTCTGTGACTTCGTATACTTGTGCAGGTGGATTCGTCTAACGATTTGATTAATTACAAGGGCGCGTCACATTTCACTTGGCGTCGTCGCCGCGTCCATATTCTTCGTTATATGTGCCATTATCATCGGAGGTGAACGCACTATCCATTTAATTAAACTAAACAAAGCCGGCGGGCGGCACGTGTTCATTACGTTACGGCGGCAGGCTTTTGGTGCGTGTCGGTGGGGCTACCCTCTAAGCTTGTAATCAGTTTCGTACAGGTAATTCGTTATACAGTCGAACAACACCGTGGAGCATTTCCCTATGGAGATGGCAAAGGCGAACCCCTCTGCCAAAGTACGTTGACCATATGACCATGCGCGTTGTATAAAATAGACGCGTGGCCGCATTTGGTGTCGTTTCGTGTCGCAAGTAAGAGCTCGGAATAATGATTAATTATGCAGTTTCCTCTTGCAAAAGGCGATCCAGTGAGTCCAGTAACTCAAATCTTCGAGACCATGGTATTTCCTATGACATGTAAGTATTAAATGTACCAACGTGTTTTATTTATGTACAATTTTGAAGTAATTTTTATGCCGTTACGATACGATAGAAAATACAATAGTACGTTGGTAGCTCAAACACAGTACACTGGCATGATTTGCGGGCGATTGCGTAGATACACGTTAATTTGTCGATGTGTGTCTTTATTGTAAGGTAATATTTTTATAGTGTGCGTATGCGTGCGTGGTTACCACGCCTTCCGGCAAATGTGGCAGAAAAATGTATACTGCGATTTGTAGCGTGCCATCTCTATAGGGTAAATGCTCTAAGAGCAACACGTCATAGCATTACATCTGGGGCTCCATATTAGAATACGTATCGAGCGCTTGTCGAGCGTCGACTGTGCTCGATTCGTATTGATATGCGTTTCTCTTACGATGAAAATCAATAGAACGTTACGACGAAGATCGATATTATTTTGAGTTTGGTTTTGTAAAATGATTCAAAAATTAGGCCCCTATATAGAGGCCAATCGCGTTAAATGAACGCAGTTCGATTGGTATTGAACTATACGACTGAACTACAACTTATATGACACTAGTTTTCCGCTCGCGACTTCGTCCGCCTTATTTTTGTTTTCCCGTGGGAATTTTATATTTTCCCGTAGGAAAATTACCCTATGTCCTTCCCCTGGTCTCGAACTATCCCTATACCAACTTTCATCAAAATCGGTTCAGTAGTTTCGAAGCCTATTCAATACAAACAAACAAACATACAAACAATCAAATCTTTCCTCTTTATAATATTAGTATAGATTTCGTGTCGCGGTAATGATTTGACAGGAGATTGGAACGCAACCGCTGTTAAAATACAAAGGTCATGCGAGGCTCCTTTTTTTGGATTGAAGATTGGATTTTTTCAGTCCTTTTCTGTTCTCTCTCTCTCTGTCTGTGTGTGTGTGTTATTTTTTCCTAATGCGATCCAGTTTCGCTTGGGGTTCAACTCTCATGTAGGAATTAGCGCGATACCAATTTTGTCCAAAGTAGAATTGTAATTAGAACTGGATTGGAATTGAATCTTAGCGGTCCGTTCGAACTGTAAATTAGCGCGATCGGTTACCAGCTCCACGAAAACCGCTACGAAAACAAACGACTTATAGACCGGTCACATGTTTCACAAGTATCGCCAGTAGGCTTACGAGCGGTCTCAATATCCTATCTCAGCTGTCAAAAATCAACTGTCCAATACAAACACCTCTTTTTTTGCGATTTTAAAATTGGTCCCATAGTAAAAGTTGTTCACTTTGTTTGTCTGAACAAGCAAACAAAATTTGGCTCCTGTTCAAAAAGTAACCTCACAAGTCAAAACACAATGGTTGTTGATTCGCGTGGGTTAATGTCTAAAAAAATCTGTCGCGATCCCCTTTAATGTGACAGTCATTGCGCGGTCAACACAAGACTCTGCACCGGCTTCCTTTTATGTAGCAGTGATGTATGTACTGCGGTGTTCAAATTGTAAGCGATCGCTATAGATTTTTTCTTAGACAGTAACAGCCCCGGTCCCTTTGTCGGTGAGACATGCTTTCTCAGACGGGTAGTTTAATAGAAATGCAAACACTATGTAAACCTACCTATAAAAGTGGCACGATACATCTTTAGAGATATCTGTCAATTTATGTGCGATGTTGCCACTTGACGGAGCAAGTTCTCTTCCAGTAAAATACAAAAAGTTCTATGTTTGAACAACTGTAGACATGTTTACTTACACAGTTGGCGATAGTAATTGTAACATAAATTAAGCTAAAACTATTTGTTTGCGAGCTTTGAGTATGCCGTCTATTGTGGTCTAAGCGAGTCGTCGCTCGTAGCGCGCAACGCTTGTTAAATAAACGACATGTTTGCTCTTGTCTAAGAGTTCCACTCTGACCTTTGTGAATGTTTTGTTTTGTTATATGAATTGATTGTGTAAGAGGACCATAATACTGTTACTATTCGGTCGGAGGGGGAAGTTAAGCTTTATAGCCGGCATGTAAATGATCAACATGAGTTTCATATTTGAAGTGCTGATATCAAAAAGGGAAGTCTCATGGCTTTCATCGTAGTAGAATTTTTTTTATACGACTAAGTTGGCAAACAAGCAAACTGCCCACCTGATGGTAAGTGGTAACAGTCACCTATACAGTACATGTTGCTTTTGTGAGTTTCGCAGCAAATCTGCACCCTCCACAAGAACCACAGTGTACGTTGCCAACTTGTGACATAATATGTAAGGTCACGGTACCCAGTACTTTCACTGCCGTATCTTACCCTTCAAACAGGAACACAGCAATGCAAGCACTGCTGCTTGGCGGCAGAAATAGGTAAGAAGGAGGTACCCAAGCAGGCGACCCTGGTACAGAGTCTCCCTCCGGTAAATGATTGCGTTGGATCTAAAGTTAAACCAAGCTTCATCTGAAAATTTTTCGCAGCTGGGTGCTATACCAACAATATACTTGCCAGGTGTCACTTGAACTTGTCAGGTGAGATGAAGGGACAACTTTCCTGTTGTACGTAAATAAAAAATGTAATACTGTCTGTAAAGTCCTAGTGGGTAACACTGCTGGGCCTGTTCCAAGGACGGCTGTTCGGCGAATCGGAACTTCTTGTCAGAAGCTGCCTCGTCACACCGCTCAGTATCCTAAAAAGATTATCCGTTCCTAAAAAATGGCTACGCTATGAGGTAAGACCTAACCTGATTACTCGACTATTAGAACCAAATACAATACGTCCACCGCTGGACATAGGTCTTTCATATGGTAGGAGACCTACCAACAAACTGATCCAGTATGGGTTAGCGAGTGCCAATTCCTCGTTCGTTGATCGGCAGTCGAGATTGTTTTGGATATAACGAGGTGCTATCGATAATTTGGTGGTTTAAAATCTTTAGGTCGTTTTGATCCTGTTGCAGATTGATCTCTGCTACATTAAACACCATCAATTTGTAGTGCCAAACAGCTGTGCCATACATTTGGGTCGAGTACGATTTAAAATTTAGCATTAAATATCTATTTTTTTGTCGTTTAAAGCTCAATCCACACATTTCCGGGCCGTGCCCGGGACGTGGACGGGACCGACGGGACGTGTTCCGTCAGTGGTTTGAAAAAATATCATTGCATACTTTTTGTATGAACTCATTCACACACGTCCGTGTCCGGGCCGGCGACGGAGCTTCCGTGCCCGGGCCGACACCGAGACGTGCGCCCGTCCACCGATATTACCAGTGCACGTCCGAGTTTTATGAAATAAAATAAATAACGAGTCATTACTAGAAGTGATATGCACCTCTGCAGTTTTAAACAAAGTCATAATGCATATTGGTTTCCGAAAATGGTGCTTAAGAGGTACAGATTGAAATTGGTGGCCCTGACGTGGTACGGATCTCCGGTCACGTCCCGGGCACGGCCCGGCTGTGTGTGGATAGACCTTTAGAGTTTATCCAATTACAGATCAAACGACCATGTACATTTGATAAACTCGCAAGAGTGCTCGAGTGTGAACTCGGCCAAACAGTCCGCCAACGAGCCCACGTGTAACTGTGAATATCCCAAAGTAGTAATTTCCTGTCGACCTGCGGTTTGAGTTTTTGTGATGGCCATCAGGGCACGGTCTCGGAGTGCTCTTCATATCCGTCCGGCAGTTATTGCTTCAGCATTGACGGCATTTGAGCGTTTGCGGTAATAATACCACTTTCTATTGTGCATACTTACGAGTATTTAAAGGAATACAAGTATGCACAATATAGCAACGTAGCGTAACCTGAGTAAAGTTATGTACGAGACTAGTAAATAGCATTTATAATGATAAGAGCGGTTGACTGTTGATATAAATATTACGCGCCCCACGATATCATTTTTTGGTATGATCACTGCACTAGATTGATGAGGAGAGTGATACGATGACTGGTGCCTAGGACCCATCTAATTGTTTTCAATCGTTTAGTACACTGTCTACATGATTATCTTTCTTTTTATTAAAACTGTTATTTTTTTACCTGTTTTTTAATTGCTCGATGAAATCGTGTACGACATCGCTCGATTCCAACACTTGCCTGCAACGAGGGGTTGAGGTTGTCGTCGATCGATTGAATACTAGAGAATTTCTGATTTCGAACAAAAACCAATAAGAAAGTGAGCGCAAGCGAGAGTGATGTATGTGATTCAACAATGGGAATACTGTTGCTCTCTATCAACCCACACTGGGCTAGTGTGGATTATCTGAATCCTCCTATTTAGGTGAAGAAAATGCCCAGTAGTAGCTGTCTTCAGACTTGCATTGGGTGCATCAGAATCCACCATTTTAGGAAAAGACCATATCCAGCAGTTGTGGTATATTGGGACTAGGGTGATTAAGAATGAATTGGTGATTTACACCTCTTCTTTAATACAAAATCTTAAATACATTTGTCCCCAGTGGGCACCTACCTTAAGCGAGGCCATTATTTGAGCAGCGGAGGTCACGGCGCCTAACGGTAGCGTGGCGAAGTGGCTCGCTGTATTTTTGCCGTTGAATGGCTAGTTGGACGATTTCACGTGTGCTTTACTCAATTCCGTCAAAACGAGATGTCGCGTGACAAATCCACTTGAAGGGAGATTATTTGCTTATAGGCTGAGTCCAGCTAGGGTTGTCGGAGAGCCAGTTCAACTAATAAACAACAGCTAAACAGAAATTGAACTGTTGTGTCCAACTCAACGGTATAGTCGGTATATCACATAGTTCTCTTCCAGCCCCCCTAGCACGTCCACCAAAACACGATATGATAAAGCGGTTTATCGCGGTGAACTGTCAAAATACAATAGGGTTTCGTCGTATTTTGACAGTTCACCGCGATAAATCGCTTTATCATATCGTGTTTTGGTGGACGTGCTACGGGGGCTGACAGGTATTCGGTCACGGGGCGGCCAATACCAATAGAGACTCGCTATCTGCGCGGGAGATATTGTGCGTTTGCGCAAAACGCAGGTGCACGCACTCTGTTCCTCTACTCGCATAGTCCTATGGGACGGTTGGCCGATACAACCGAGACGAATTCAGGCGGAGGGCCCGCTATTCAACGAGCTCGAAATGTTTCACATTTTTTGGTCACTCATCACTGGCCTGGCCGTGGCCAACGTTGCCTATTTTTAGCGATCGTTTGACCACCGATCTCCTCTACGCGTTGCAACTGGAAGTTGTTTAGACGTATGGATTGAGGAGCTACTTTTAAATTGATGTAACTCTTAAAACGTCGTAAAAATTCCAGAATTTTTTTTTGTTTGATCAGCTAGTAACTTGCTATCATGGACCTACAAAAAATACGGACGTAGTATGGCATTAAACAAATGTGAAGCAAGGTAAGACAATTTCATGTGTTTGTACACGACCTATACTCACAAAAATGTACCAGGTAAGACAAAAAGCTGTCATTTTTTTAACGAACAAGACACGCACACATACAAATGTGTTGTCATTTGCATGCTTCACTCGTGATTCAACAACGCTCCGTCCGTCTTTTTTTCAGGTCCGTGCTTGCTATTAAATCTGGCCGTGAACTTCGATTGATTTCGTGATGTGGCTCCTCAATGCATACGTAACACGTCCAGCAGGCGTAGCACGAGCTGCCAAGACTGGACTCGAGTCACGCATTATCTCACAATTTCAGTGATATAATCTCTATGTCTTAAAGAGTAGCAAAGTGGCGCGTATTTAGTGTGACTGACGCGATAAAAATTTCTTGACGCTCGTCAAGGAACACGTGTAACTGAGTTTTATCACAAATTTCTTGGCGTGCCTGTGCTCTGACTGCTGTGGTTGTGGCTTTAATACTTTGAAAGATGTAACAGCACTCGGAGAGCAAGAAATTTGCTATAAAACTCAGTCAAATGTGTTCCTTGACGAGCGTCAAGAAATTTTTGTCACGTCAGTCACACTAAATATGCGCCACCGTGCTGCTCTTTAAGCAAAATGATTATGTCTCTGAAATTGTGAGATAATGCGTGACTCAAGTCCAGTCTTGGCAGCCCGTGCTACGCCTGCAGTTGAGTGGGTCAACCGTATCGGTTTTTCGGTTAACTGTCATTTACTTGCGGGAATCCTTTGCCGTTCTGGTGTCAATTCATGGAATATGTTTATTGAGAATAGTTATAATAAAATTTAATTGTTATAAGAATTAAGGTTTATTTTTAGAAATAGATTTGGACTCATAGGGTTACAAATTGTTTGTATTGTTGTTGTTTTTTAATTGGTAATATAAGTTTAATTTTAAGATATATGTGTGTGATGTTGAAGTTGTAAATAAAATGTTTATCTATCTATCTATAGTTTGTAAGGTTTACATAATATAGTCCTACGCTGCCAGATCATAAATAACATTGTTTACGCACATCGGAATCTCCGTGGGCTGTTTCAAAAGGCAGCCTCATTAAAAACGAAACAGTGGCGGTGTCGGCAAAAACAAAGGCATTCGGCGACCCATTGTGCCGTTGACGTATGACTCGTGTCACGTCATTACAGGGTCGGCCAATGGGGTGCCGTGTAATATTCTAACTTGTAGTCGGTGGTTTGACGTTTTTTTGTTTTCAGAAAAATATACATGCTCGAGGTAGGTACTGTTTGCATGCTGTTTTGGATTTTTTTTTGGCAGAAATTGTGTTAACCCTTTTCTAAGTTAACTTTTACATTTATTTCTAGCGCCATTTGGGAATTACCTACACTTCACAGGAAAATGTAGTCTAAAACATCATAAAGTTGTGAGCAGGGTTTCCTATCCGGCTTTAGGGGCACCTATCCGGCTTTAACAGGTGGTTTAGGTTGTGAGTAGGGCTGCCACCTTTCCGGCTTTAACAGGTGGGGTTTAACATCGATATTTCCGGGTCAGTCAGGGTCGTGACAGTGAAACAACCTTCCAACTTGGTGTGAAACAATAAGTTACAAAGTTGCTGCGGAAGCTGTCGAATCACATGGTTTAAATGTGGACGAAGAAAATATTTTACGAGATACAAAAATCAAACCAAGTATTTTTTCAGCTCATACCTACAATCTATTCATTAATCACTTTCTGTTGATTTACACTGGGTACACTTATTCAAAGTCTCCTCCTCAACCTTCAACGAACTGCCGAAAAAAAAGGTTTTTTTTATATCTTCACGTCTACTTTTGTGTTGGCAGCCCTAGTAGCGAGGTGTCGCTGCGTGAGTGTGGTTTCTGGAATTCAGCGTTGCTAGAGGTAGTAGTAGTGGTGGCATGGGGTTGAAGTGTTGGAAATTGAGATCTCCCACACACCCGTTAGCACCTTATTTTTCTCCCCTTTTAACTGAACTATAATTTTCACCTTTCTAATAGGTACTACCCATAACAAGGGGTGAAAATATTAAGCACCACAGCTATAATTTATGTGATACGCTCGCCTCGTATCAGGTTATATCAGGTCAGATCAGAGGGCCTATTACCGATCTCATGGTTTTGCAAATGATATCATATGATATTATCATAGTGCAAAACGAAAAATACGATTTCTGGTCAGATTTTTGATCATTTCTTCATTATTTAATGATGACATCATTGAAATTATGCCATAGTGATGATATCATTGGAGATTGATAATACGAAATGCAGCATTACATGACTTCTTTTTCTCAAATTTATACCATGTCATACGATGAAAGATTCATAATTGGCCTGCAGGTCGTATCAGGTCAAATGTTCAAATTATGTACATTTAAGTGTATGTAATAAAATATTTTTTATAAAAATGAAATAGTAAAAACAACCCCTTAGCAACCTCAGCATACACCATTCGAAAGCGATTGCAGGGAAGGCATCGATGGTGACATTGCGCCATAGGCAAGCGCTTTCGCTAGATGATATGAAACCTGGACAGTCAATAAAATTCGGTCAATTGACAACATTGTTGTAGCGTTTACTTCATAAACATCTAATGAAAATCTTAAAAATACTTGAATTTTGTGTTATAAAACCTAGCTAGCCTAGCTTCGAAATCAATCTTTGTTTAGTGAACAATGACAATAGCAAGTGGACGTATATGGAGCCACAATGGGCCGTACACAATGTGGCGACACGACGGCACGGTGCCTAACGGACGAGCGTTAGATTTTCTAGATATTGTGGAACGACCCGGTGTGGATGATGCGAATTACGGCTTCAGTGAGAGGTCAAAAAATAGTTAAACTTTACCGCAACTACTGTTCATCTGTTCTCCTCTCAAATCTTGTAGTATTCTATTTCATTCTAGGCCCTCGTGACTGTCTATAGGGTGGGTGATGGTTGAAAATCAGTGTTTTGTCCTTTTTAGGGCAAACATCGCCACCGAGTCACAGAATAGACAATATGTAGTACTACGTACAGAGCGGCCACTCACTTTCCCGCACTCATTTCAAATACCTCATCCCACGCCGCACTTCGTTGTAGACATCACTGACACATAAACAAGGGCGCGCGCGATCGCTCGAACGAGTAGATACGAGCGCCAGCCGATAATAGAGACAGCGCTATGCGGGTAAAAGAGAAGGTAGTCGCTGCAGTCCTCGCGTCGTTTTGATTGATAACCGCGCACTCAGCCCTACTAGATTCCACGCACACATTTGCGCGTGTAGAGTAGAAACGTCATTTGCTTATGTAGTAGTAATAGGTAATTGATTTGCGAACGTTGTATGGAGTGTCCGGGGTGTGACCGAGTGTTGGCCCTTATAGACATGCACATTCTACTTATCATTGGTTTGGGTTTTTACAATTATGGTTTTATATGTATTCTGGTGCCTGAATAAACGATTTATCTCTCTATCTGCCTATTGATTAGATTAGATAGTAAGATTAGCTTTTACTTGCGACTTGCGAGTTCTTAACGGGGATAGGCTGAAGTGTGAAGGTAACTTAATTTAAAGCCCCCCTTTCTCGCTGGACAAAGCATTTTACGCATCGTCCATGTCTTACGGGGCGGACTACCATGCTGTGTAGGATTTCATAATGCGAGGAATACTTACTTTAGGCCAACGCGGCTCCACTCTCGGCCGCGTGGTAAGAACAGTTTCCGCATATCATCCCCTCTTGTACCTAGTCTTAATTAAGCAATCCAAAAATTGCTGGTTCTTTAGGGTGGCTTACCCAGTGATGGGGACACCAGCGGAGCGGGAGCTAGTGGACCAGAGTCTTGTGGTATATCCAAGTAGGCGGTCTAGTCAATTTCCTTTAGTACCGTATAGATTATCTCGCCAATGCAAGGGGTCAGCGCGAATAGTCTCGCTGTTTTCACTTTTTCTTTATTTCCGAGTTCGAAGTGGGAGTTTCTGGGGGATTTTAGTGGGTATGCCTGGGGGAAATTGAACCGGGGAGTCCCACATACCCTTGTGGTTTGCCCTCGGCAAAAGGAGTGTGTTTCCCCCAATAAAAAGGCTATTGAAAGAGGCTTGAGGCTGCGGAAAGATTATCCTCTTGCCTCTATCCTTTGCTCGAGTGGTCCAGATTATTACGGGTGCGTGGAGACCTGATTTGCTGTACTTTCTCCAAAAAATATTTGGTGCTACGACGGCGGAGGGCTACGACTCAAGTCGAATGACTGCCATGCATACCAAATTTCGAGATAGACATTCCCTTCCCTCGCCCCATTGGCACTGACGGTCGACTAGGGGCTCTTATCACAGTACATATTCCCGCACCTGACCTAACCACTCAGGATGGAGCCAAATACTTTAAAGTTTCCCTAGCAAAAAGTCTATTTTTTAGTTAGATAACACTAGTTGTAACACGCATTTATATACCACTATCATTGACCCACCAACAATGACCAGCATCAATATTCAGATCTTGCAATTTTTTAACAATGTGTCTTTGAAATACTTACTGAATATTTTTTCTAGTTACGTGCATGTTTTCTACTATTGAAAATGAAAATAATACACGCAAAGTTAATATAATCAGAATAGAGGAATAAGTACTTGTGTTTTGCCAATAATTTGATATTAATTTAATCCGGTAATAATTCTCCTTTTCTTTTGTCTACAGAATAGCGCGCCGATGTGGGAGGAGTTCATATCGAAGGCGACCAAGCTGCATTCGGCGCTGAAGTGAGTATTTATTTTTGCACTTAAAAAAAAAATAAAACCTGCCTTAATTATAAAAACTTGATTGACTTCTGCTTATCGTCCTAGAATTAGGTTATTAACGGGAAGAGCAATTCTATTGCAAAGAGTTTAGTTGTAAACTGTGTTGAATAGATAAGTATTGATTATGCCCTATCGTCATTTACCACCAGGTGAGAAGACGTACAAGAGCTTCCTTTGTACAAATTACAAAAAAAAAAACACGTCCTTTGCCTTTCGCATCATATAAGGTGCATTTCACTTAGCATTTCATCTATTTTCTTCCCATTTGCAACTGTCTTGCGATTGCCACCATCTATCTCATCTACTGGGAAGTGAAGATCCATCTTTACTTAGACCCCAGCTTCGATTGAATGTATCCCGGTCACCCTAGTACTTAACAGTCAAACCTAAATTATTTTTATTATGGTGATCTCTATTTAGTCTTGTCTGCAATAAAGTGTTTATTATTATTACGAACTTTTCTTTTTATTCTCAGATGAGAGGTTTTATTATTATTATGTTCTTTATTTGCCTTCTTTCTTAAATATACATTTTTTTACAATATAAATATAAAAAATATAAATATTATAAAAAAACCTACATCTAGCAGGTCCATCGGCAGCGAGATAATGCCCAAACTACCGGTGGTTAGGGCTGCAGGGTGAGGAACCTCCTGACAATTCGTGCCGTGCCAAGAATTACCGCCTTCTGTATCAGGCCCTTGATCCATCCGCCTAGCGAGAGTCTCTCAAGATGTTGCTCAAGACATGTTGGTCATGTTATTATTATTATTATTAGTCTTGCCTTGAAGGCTTATTCTTATACGTGTCTTAAACATTCAAAAATAGAACAAACTTTGGCATTTATAAAATTATTAGATTTAACTAATCATCATTGTTTTATCCAAGAGACGGACACTGTTGGACAAAGGCCTTTCCCAAGGATTTCCAAACCGAACGGTCCTGCGCTTATCGCATCCAGCGGCTTTCCGCGAACTTAGGGTACCTCGCGCACTAAGCAGCTATTACTCTTTAAGCGCGGAATGGTCAAAAAACAAAATGTGATCAAGGGCCTAATTCCGTAAATTTTTACGTTGTCATCGCGTGTCGATAGCGTTTCAATAAAACTGCTTTTGTCACTTTAAAGGCAGAAACAAACTATTGTGACGTGTTGTGCTGTGTGTGACACGTCAGATTGTTGTGTTGTGGTGGCAATGTGTTACTAGCCATATGAAATGTATGAAACCGATACGCTTCTGACGCGTCACAATACAACCACGACACAATAGTTTGCTTCTACCTTTATACGCCTTTCGTGGTGCAATTTATTCATATTAAAATTATTATTTCATAAGTGGTTGACATAATAACAAGTGGTTTAGTTAGTTATCGGTTAACCATCAAATAACTGTCTCAAAAAGCAATGCGATTGAAGCGTTATCGACACGTCATATATGTATTAACGCTAGCAGAATAAGCCCTGGTAACTAGGTAACCTGGGGCCTTATTTACCTGGGCCAGGTTCACTATAGAACCATGTAAACGATCGTGACCAAAGGCCACAAACAATGGACCGTCACGACCAGTCGTGGTCGTGGCCGTATAGTGTACGAGGTTCCTTATAATATTAGTTAGGGATGGGCTGCACTAACCAAACTTACTTTCAAATATTAAATTAGTGCTCGCTTAAGTTTCGCAGACCTTTGACTTTACCATTTGCTTTAGACAAAACGTACCACGTAAAAAGTAATATCAGAAACAAATGGAATTTCCCTATTCAATCAACTGTGTTTATTGATCGTCGTAACCATACGATGTGATCGAAATGAATGTGACATTGGTTTCTATTGATGTGTCCCTTCGTTACATGATTAATTTGGCGTTTGGCGATTGGAATTAATATGCTCTTGTACATACATTCGGACAATACGCAGAATGTCAGAACGATTCGTACTATATATAAGCTATAGACGTCTCACTGACGCCTGTTCTATTAGTGTGAAATTAGAATGCCCATGAATAAATTTGATCTATTTCCGGCTGAGGAACGAGTATTAGCCGGATTCTATGGTACCGTCTACATAGACCCTCATTGACAAAACAATAAAAATAATATGTGTAGATAATAGTATAGAAGTAATAGATGATCAAACGAATGTTTAACGTTCGGTTTCAATATTCTATCTATTCTTTAATTGTTTATTTATAATAAACACAGTTTCCACAGCGAACATTTGTTCAAATATTATTAAAAAATAAAATATTCCTGTACACAAGCCAATTACGGAAACTTACTTTGTTTGCTAGAAATATATACAGACATGAGAGTATATAACAATTTAAAAAGGTATAGATTTCTATCTCATCTCTATCTTCACATGCACACCCGCACAAACACGCACGCACGCTCACACACACTCATTTCATTAGACCAATGAGGGTTGGTGGAATACTAGAGAGTCATCCGTTGATTGGCACCGCGTACCGACTTGGCTTGGCTCCCGTTGGGTTTGTGGCTTGGTGGCTTGGTCTTGAAACGAAAAGCACAAGACAGATTCTTTAGTGCAGTAAATTTTAGCCAGTGCTGGATACCAGGGAGCTCCTCAAATACTGACTCTAGTCAAGAGTAAGCAGTTAATAAAGACATCCTGTCTTTTACAATAGGACCCTATTGTAAAAGACAGGATGTCTTTAGGCAGGACGTTTTTCGAAACCCCTTCACCCCAAAGACCCCCAATAAAGAATTGTATGCTAAGTTATTGTTATATACTTATATACAATATACGATAGAGAATTGTATAATAAGTTAGTTCCCTGTTATTTCAGATCGGCACTCGTCGCCATAGCTGCGTTCCTGGACGCCTTTCAGAAAATCGCCGATGCCGCAACCAGTGCTAGAGGTGAGTGGCTTTCAACAATCATCATTTTATCGAAGGGATTTTGTCTGTCTTTGGAATTTTGCATACTCGATAATGAAGTATTATCAGAGGGAGACTCTGTACCGGAGTCGTCTGCATGGGTAACTTTATCTTGCCTGTTTCTGCCTTCAAGCAGCGGTGCATTGCTGTGAAATTACAACGCAAGTTAGCAACGTAGTACAATGGCTTTCTTGTAGGGTTTGTTGATTTACAAGTCTAATGGCAAGTTTCACGAACCTTGTCTTAGCTTAGGATACTCTTTGGTGTCATGTTGTCACATTGTTTTCATTAAAGACAAAAGGTGACAGTATACTTCTTAGGAGTTTCCTAAGCTATAATAGGGTTCGTGAAATTGGTCATTATAGGAGCCACATGTACTGTGGGCGACTAGCCACTTACTATCATCAGGTGGGCAGCCCGCTTGTTTTTTTTTTTTTTTTTAACGTCGCCCCACACTAGGATTTTTATCCTGTGTCGTGGGTGCAATTACAAACATAGAATATCACATGCACATACACCCAGACCGGAACAAATTTCTGTAGACCATACAAAGCATTTGTCCCGCACGGGAATCGAACCCGCGACCCGTTGCGCAGTAGGCGATCACTCGACCTCTGCGCTAACCGTGTCGTCTAACTTAGTTGTATAACAAAAGTTTTACTATTTTTTTATTAATGTTACTTCAATCATATATGTTTCATATCCTATGTATATTACTAATATAGGTTGGGGAAAAAGTCTTTTCGCATTATAGTATGTATAAACTTGTAATAAAATCTCTTTGGCTATACTATTTGTATCTGGCTGGTTTTGGTATCATTGAAAGTTTAAATTTTAAAGAACATAATTCCAAATTCAAATTAGGAAAATGTGTGATTTTCATTTGTTTTTCGTACCGCCAAGATGAGTGAATCTAATGAAGAAATTCGATACATTTTAAAATTTTACTACAAAAAAGGTAAAAATGCAACGCAAGCCGCGAAAAAAATTTGCGATGTTTATGGACCTAGTGCAGTGTCTGTGAGAGTAGCACAAATTTGGTTTAAGCGTTTTCAATCCGGAAATTTTGATGTCAAAGATGCACGTCGCTCTGGTCGCCCTATGACAGATAAAATGGATGCCATTTTTGAAAAAGTGGAGCAAGATCGGCATGTCAGTAGTTACGACGTAGCTGAAGAACTGGGAATTGACCACAAAACAGTTTTGGCGCATTTGAAAAAAACTGGGTACACAAAAAAGCTCGACATTTGGGTACCTCACGAGCTCACTGAAAGAAACCTAATGAACCGTGTACTCATTTGTGATTCTTTATTACGACGTAATGAAACCGAACCATTTTTGAAGAAGCTGATAACTGGTGATAAAAAGTGGATCACGTACGACAAGATCGTGCGAAAAAGGTCGTGGTCAAAGGCCGGTCAGGCTTCACAGACTGTGGCGAAACCCGGGTTAACTCGCAACAAGGTGATGCTGTGTGTGTGGTGGGATTGGAAGGGCATTATTCATTATGAGCTGTTACCACCAGGCAGGACCATCGATTCTGAACTCTACTGCGAACAACTGATGAGATTAAAGCAAGAAGTTGAGAGAAAGCGGCCGGAATTAATCAACAGAAGGGGTGTGGTTTTTCATCATGATAACGCTAGACCTCACACATCTTTAGCCACTCAGCAAAAATTAAGAGAGTTTGGCTGGGAGGTGTTAATGCATCCGCCGTATAGTCCTGACCTTGCACCTTCAGATTTCCACCTGTTTCGGTCTCTTCAGAATTCTTTAGGCAGTGTCAGGTTAACATCACGAGAGGACTGCCAAAACCACTTGTCGCGGTATTTTGACCAGAAGTCCCAAAATTTCTATAGCAATGGGATCATGTCCCTACCTACAAGATGGCAAAAAGTTATCGAACAAAATGGTACCTACATACTTTAGTTAAATGTAAATAAACTATATTAAAAAATGTTTTGAATTTTCTTAAAAAATGCGAAGAAACTTTTTCCCCAACCTATTAGATAATCAGATTCATGTGATTCTTCGAATCCGCACCACATTGTGGAACCTCGACGTTTAGTTTAAATATAGAATGTTACTGAAACATCCATTGTCAGTTTTCAGTCATTTTTTTTTTTTTTCACTTTATTGAGGAAAACAAACAATGTGACAATGAAGTATGATATATACAGTTATAAATGAAATTAATAATTGCACATCAACACCGTTTACCACAAAAATGTTATAAACTTATACTAGCACAATAAAATAAAATATTTGACTAAGGATAAAGCACACGCACGCATATCACGCACACACGCACGCACGCACGCACACGCACACACATAGACACACGCACACACACACACACATAGTCACACATACACAAACACATAGACACCACACACATACACAACACAAAACATAAAGATACACAAGATTATTTTACATTTGTTTAATTTTTTCATATGTAACCCTTCTGAATCTGCCTGGTGGGACTGCATGCATATCAATATCAGGAAAATGATCATTATATAATGAAACCATTTGATATAAAGGTGATCGCTTACCAGCGTTAGTACGACATCTCATAGTTGCAAACAATTTACCTTGTTTACGACAATGCGTCCTAATAGGGATTCTGTAGCATATTTTGCCAATTAGATAGTTGCAATCGTATTTATTGTGACATATATCATACAGCAAATTGACAACAAGCTGTAAGCGTCGATACTTTAGTTTGATTAAATTATATTTTTTTAAAAGATTGTCATACGAAAGATAGCTATGATAACATCTATACTGGACACTACGCAGAATTTTTTTCTGTATCCTTTCAAGAATAATATCATATTTCTTATAAAATGGATTCCAAATTGAAACCGCGTAATCCAACTGTGAGCGAATTAATGTTTTAAAAAGATAAATATAAGTGGAAGATCGTGTGAAATTTGAGCTAGATCGCATCACAAATCCGTACAATTTAAAGGCTTTATTTACAATAGAATCAATATGAATGTCCAAATGTAGTTTAGTGTCAAAGATCATTCCCAAGTCCCTGATTGAATCAACACTCTGGAGCGTCTCATCACATAAAGTATAAGTAAAAATACTTATGTTTTTCTTCCTTGTAAATTTTATAGATTTACATTTACTAACATTTAAGCTGAGCTTATTGACTTCACAATATCTCGTTAGGTTATCCAGATCATGCTGTAATTTTAAATGGTCATCAGAATGGTCAATGTCCAGATAGATTTTTAAGTCATCAGCATATAGTAAGAAATTACTATGTTCGAAACATTTATTAATATCGTTTATAAATAAAACAAATAATAATGGACCAAGAATCGATCCTTGGGGCACCCCGGAATCGATTGGAACAAAACCAGATTCAAAGCCTTTGATGACCACTTTTTGTGTCCTATTAGTGATATAAGACTTAAACCATCGCCACAAGCTCCCACGTATTCCATTGTATGCCAACTTGTCCAGTAACAATTTATGATCTACCCTATCGAAAGCCTTCCGAAAGTCGGTATATACACTGTCTACTTGTTTATTACTATCTATACTTTCAAATAAGTGTGTTGAGTATATTAACAAATTTGTAATAGTTGACCTACGTTGTACAAAACCGTGCTGTTCGGGAATGATAATACTATGTAGGGATGGATATATATTGTTGTGCACTAATCTTTCGAAAAGCTTCGACAGAGCAGGAAGAATAGATATTGGGCGGTAATTCTCAACATTGGTCTTGTCTCCGCCCTTAAAAACTGGAATTACACGGGCTTTTTTCCAAATGGTAGGAAAAGTTCCTTCCCTTAAACACAAATTATATAAGTAGCAAATTGGTTTGTATATGCATGAAGCGATTGATTTCAAAAAAATAGGAGGTATGTTATCTAAACCAGGCCCTTTTGTTTTATCCATGCTGCGCAGTTCTCTTAAACTATGTCCTCATGAAACTGAATATCAGACAGTATAAGATGAGAGTCGTGATTTGAATCAACTATATCAACAAAATCAAAATTATTACTAACACAGGAGGGTTGAAAATTTGATTTAAAAAATATTGAGAACAAATTACATATATCACCTGGACATTCAGCAGTTAAGTCTTTATAAGTCATTTTATTAGGAAAATCATTTTTATTATTATTGATATAAGACCAAAAGTATTTGATATTGCATTGAATGCTATCTTCAACCAAATTCATGTAATTTTTATAACACTTTTTAGACTCAACACGGAATCGATTTCTATAAATACAAAAGTTTCGTAATCAGAATAGTTATTGTATGTCTTCCATTTAACCCATGCCCTGTTTTTATTTTTAAAAATATGAATTAAGGCGCGGGTAAACCAGATAGGAAATTTTTTAGGGTTGCTTTTCTTAATTATTTGTGGGACATGTTTTTTAATAATATAATAAATTTTATCATAGAAATTTGACACAGCACTTTCAGCATCAAGCCCATAAAAAACCTCCTCCCAATTAATTTTGGAAATGTCATTCTGAACTAATGAGTAATCAACCCTGCTAAAATCATGGAGTATTTGAGGTCGAACAATTGGTGATGAGGTATTATTTGCAAATGGAATCAAAGAAAAGAAGGGAGGGTGATTAGGATCTGGTTGAACTAGAGGAACAGGTACGGCCGATGTTTTTAAATCCTTAATATTAGTTATTAATAAATCTAATATTCGATTATTACGGTTTCTCAAATTATTATATTGGTAGCAATTAAAACGACTTAAAAAATTTATTAAATACTTATTGGAAGGACAATAACTGCTATTCAAAATAGGCTTTAAGAATGACCCGGAATCACCCCATTCCATTGTCGGTAAATTATAGTCTCCTATTATAATAAATTTATTGATATCTGGCATTTCCAGAATATAACTGAGTGATTCAAAGTGTGCTAAGTATACCTCATGATTTAATTTAGGCGCAATATATGTAGCACTAACTAAGCAGCAGTAGTTACGATTGCGTATTTCAACAATAATATGCTCAACAAGTGGTGACGGCACGGGAGCGAAACCCGAGACGGTGCGTTGTGTAGCTGCGAGTTCGCGCAACACAGCCACAACCACACCACCGCCATGTTTACGCCCGCTTTTTACACAATTTCTATCACATCTAAATACACGATAACGGCTGTCAATAAACTCATTATCTCTTATATTTTCATGTAGCCAAGTCTCAGTGAGAATTATTATGTCATAGTTATGCGCCAAGATATTCATATAAACAGTATGTAACTTTGTCCTTATACCTCGACAATTTTGATAAAAAATAGACAACGTGTGTTTATCCATTGGGTTTCAAGATACTATACAGTAGTATTGTGTTTATTACATGAGAAAAGGATTCAGAATATGTATAACTCAACTTGGCAATATCAAAATAATATTGACTATTTTTGAAAATGTATTTGAGTAATATTAAACTAACTATAAACTTTAAAAAATGCGCGTAAAATTGCAAAAATATTAATAATTTAAATGCTTCACCAAAATAAAATATTGTTTCCATCAGAAAAATCAAATGTAAACAGAAATATTTGATTAGCTCAATTATAATTATAATTTTGGATCCAGTGTACAATATATAACTACCCTTATTGTTTCTACAAGAGGCTGTGATAACACAATAGTCTTAGTAAATCCTACAAAGTAAATAATATATGTGCGATTTGAGTTCATAACAACACTGCTTTTTCTATATATTAAAAGTGTAACATGGTCTATGAGAATGGGTATACATTCCTTACGTTAAAATTCATTATTTGAGAAAGTTTAGTATTTTCTTTTGTTTATACAGAGTGTAAAACTTTTTATACAAGTTTCCGCAAACTATTTAACCCGTACCCTGAAGTTAAACGCTTATCTTCCTCAACAATTTTCATGAGTGAGTTTAATGTAAATACTTCACGTTCACCCATCAACGCATCGCAATAGTTTTTCAGCGGATTTATTTTATACACAATAATCGATAAATATACAACACTAAATAATACCAGTCATTCTTTGAAAAATGCTTTATTATAAAATTATAAAGTAATCGCCGTACTCTATGTCTTAAATTTAAATTAACGATTATTTTAATCTCCAGTCTAAAATTCTTGAGCGTAATATGTTCATTATTGGTACAGTATAGGTGGACAAATATACGATCTCACGTCGCTTCAGTACCAGATATTCGATCATCACTTTCATTTTTGTTATCATTTTGCGCACAATTAACGTTTCGACTAAGCTTTTTAACAAATTATGATTCAGTAGCGGTTGAATCTTGGTATATCATTTAGTACTGCTGACTTTTTAGTATTAAGGCAAACTCCCAGCTTATCAGAAACTTGAGTCTTCACTTTGTGGTCTTAATTTACAAAAGCGTTTGCGTCCCTTGTTTTAGATAATAATGACGTTTGTAAAGGAGCGTTATATTTCCACGGATTTATTCCTCAACACGGTCCTGACTATCACGTTAGTCGATGGTAGATTGGTAGACCGAACCGAAGAGTTGCCGGTAGCCCGATTTGCGACTAAGCGGTAATCTTGCCGCGTATCCAGGTGACGTACTCGAACACCTTGGTGTACACGCCGGGCGTGTTCTCCAGGCCGCACGGGTTGGGCCCGAAGCTCACCACGCCGATCACCTCGAAGATGCGGCCGTTCTCGTACATGAGCGGGCCCCCGGAGTCGCCCTTGCACGAGTCCTTGCCCTTCTCGCCGCCGGCGCACAGCTGGCCGCTCCACAGCCGAGCCGGGGGCCTGGTCGCCGAGTACGCGACTTGACAGTCCTGCAAAGGGACATGAAACATATTGTATTATTGGCTGTGCCCGCGACTTCGTCCGCGTGGAATAGTAACTTTTGGCAGCATTTTGATTTGATAAGTAGCCTATGTTATACCATATATAATTAGCTATCTATTAGTGAAAGTCCCGTCAAAATCGGTCCAGCCGTTCCGGAGATTAGCGGGAACAAACAGACAGACAGACAAAAACTTTTTAAATTGTGTTTTTGTTATTGGTACCCGATATACATTCATATCCATTTAGCAAAAACTTGTTATTTTGACATTACAAACAGACACTTCAATTTTATTTATTTGTATAGATGACAAGCTTTTAACCAGGGGGCCTAATTCCGCTAATCTTAACGTCGTTATCGTGTCTTGATAGCGTTTCAATAAAACTGCTCTTGTCGCTTTTGTACGCATTTCCTGGTGCAATTTATTCGTACTACAATTTCTTGATAAGTCCAATAGTGACAAATGTTTCAGTTTGTATACGGTTAACCAACAATAACTGTCCCAAAAATCGATGCTATTGAAGCATTATTGATACGTCACAAATGCGTTAACACTAGCAGAATATGGCCCCTGCTCTTTTATGTAGGTTCTCGTAAAAACCTAGAAGTATAATTTTTTTATAAAAGACTAAAAGTGTCTTGTAGAAGTTTTGGGCATAGAAGTAGCCTTTAATGAGGAAGGAAATTTGAGAGTTTATGTTTGGGTCATACCAGTTAAAAAAATGTGAATTGGTTAAATAGTGAATTAAGCTTCCACACAAAAAGAATATAACAAAAATCCATTGATTTACTAGTACCAAACGTTTGGTACGTTTGGTAGTAAATCAATGCAAAAATCTCACTACCTTTATTTTTTAATAAGACAAGCATACCGCTCAGCGGATGTTAAACTAGATAACTGAAGTTTTAGACTACTATAGCCTGTCGACTTCGATGACCGAAGTCATTAGCGCGATGCCGATCTAAAATTCTAACCCGACAAGAACGGAGTATTGACAATTTAATAGTGTCTTCCAAAACAAGCATCGACTGCCTTACTCGCGGGGCCAGTCTCCTAGCTCTCTTAACTCTAGTTATGTTATGAACAATATTACGTCGCGTCACGACGTGGGAGCGTCGGTGGCGCTGTGGCTGTGGACTGTGCACCGAGTAGAATCGGGAGGCCCGCGATTGCTCCTGCCATGCACCAATGTGTTTTCGTTTCACGAATTTCGAATGTACATTTATCTGACGCTCCTTTGGTGAAGGAAAACATCGTCGGGAAACCTGCATTCACCTGCGAAGTAATTCAAAGGTGTATGTGAAGTCAACCAATCCGCACTGGGCCAGCGTGGTTTGACTAAGGACTAATCGCCCTAACTAGTTAGGGTAGGCTCGTGCCCTTCACTTGTCGACCCCCCCGTAGAGGTAACACCTGGCGCTTGCGTCAGGCCTACAATCCAGGGGGCGCACTCGGGGAATGGCTAACGCCGATCCCGAGTGTGTCTCTACGGAGGTAGAAGTTGCTCTGGAGGGTGGTTTAGCCAGGTATGGGGTTACCCAGGTAACCCGAGTCCAATGGCATATCCTTGGGGCGGCTTTGTCAGCTTTCAGCCCCTTGTTGAATCGTAAAGAGATTCCCCCGCCTCAAAAAAAAAAAAGGCTCGTGCCCCTCGGTGGGGACGTATATGAGCTGTGATGATGAAAATCTTACCGACTGGCTGATGAACGGCAAACGCACGTGGAGTTTGACCGCGCTCTTGGACTGGGTGGCGTTGATGGCACCCCACCCGGCCGCGTACAAGATGAACTTGGGAGGCGGCGACAGCGTGACGTCAGACGCGGGCAGGCAAATTGGACGAATGAAGTCTGCGGAACGGCTTAAGTATTATTACCACTGATATGCATCGTATGAAATGTGTAGTCAAGGAATTACGATGTATATGAAAACAAAAGGACCACCGATATCCAAAGTTGAATGCAATATGTGTAAAATTAATTCGATTCATTTATGTATCTATACTTTTATACTAATATTATAAAGAGGAAAGATTTGATTGTTTGTATTGAATAGGCTTCGAAACTACTGAACCGATTTTGATGAAAGTTGGTATAGGGATAGTTCGAGCCCAGGGGAAGGACATAGGGTAATTTTCCCACGGAAAAAAAATCCCACGGGAAAACAAAAATAACGCGGGCGAAGTCGCGAGCGGAAAGCTAGTTAATTATTATTTATTATAATAATTTTCAATGACGATCTTTTATATGCCATATTAACATGGGTAGATTTCGGCTTGATAGGGTATTTGACCAAACACATTGTTTAGTTTCAAAAATCCGATACGATTCATATTTTATTTTATTTATTTATTCAGTGTACATGTTGACTTACAGTTTCCCAAATTGCCAACATGCAAGTCAAGTAACATAACCACAAAAATAATATACGTATTAACAACAGTCAATGGTTTACAAAAAAATTCAAAAATTAAATTACTATCCAATACACAATATATGCAATAATAATTAGCTAAAATTTCAGACAGGTACTTACATCGTCAAATAAACAAATGTCAATAAAAATTATCAAAATAATAATTAAATAGATTGATTATAATGTCAATAATTTGAATTTAAGGAATGCAGAATTATCATGTCATATACAAGCTTTATGTCAAAGATTACAAATATATGGCCCGGTCCTTCCGGAGCAGGTTCGTCTGCTTGGGTACATCTGTCTTACCTATTTCTGCCGTAAAGCAGCTTAGTGCTTGCATTGGTGTGTTCCGGTTTGAAGGATAAGATATTATGACAGTGAAATTACTGGGTACCGTGACTTTACATCTGTTGTCACAAGTAGGCAACGTACACTGTGTTTCTTGTGGGGGTTGCAGTTTTGCTGCTAATCTTACAGGAGCCACATGTATAATAGGTGACTGTTACCACTTACCATTAGGTGGGCAGTTTGCTTGCTTGCCAACTTAGTTGCAATAAAAAAAAGGCGGTTTATCTTACCGGTGTAGGGGGCGGCGTCCCTCAGCCTCAGCAGGCCGATGTCGTTCTGCTTGCTCCTCGGGTTGTACTGCTCGTGCGCTATGCTCCTCTCTATCGGTATGACGACGATGGGCTCGGCGCAGTCGACGCCGCCGCCCTCGACGACCATGCAGTCGACGTCGCTGTTGGTCGTGTTGTACTCGCCGAGTCGCACGTTTGTGCTGGAACAAGATTATCTCCTTCATCATCATCAACAGCTCACATACGTCCCCGCCGAGAGACTCAAGCCTACCCTATACTAGGGCGATTAGGCCTTAGCCAACCACCACGCTGGCCGACTTCACACACGGCCTGTAAATATTTTTTTTTTCACAGGTGTGTGCAGGTTTCCTTACGATTTTCCTTTTTTTTTTTTATTGCTAACGGTGGCAGACGAGCCAGTGGCCCACCTGATGTTAAGTGGTAACCACCGCTCATGGACATCTGCAATGCCAGGGGCACAGTTCTGTCACCGCCTACCTGGAGAGAAATGCTCTTCTTAAGCCTCGTTTGAAGAAGGACATATCGTAGCGCTCAGGAAACACCGCAGCTGGGAGTTCGTTCCAGAGCCTACACGTACGTGGAAGGAATGAACGCTGAAACCGAACTGTACTAGACGAGATTGGCTCCAGGTAATATGGATGAACTCTACTGCGATGGCGGGTGGTGCGATGGTAAAAAGGTGAAGAGGGCACCATTGCAAACAGTTCCTCAGAGCACTCTCCGTTAAAGAGCCGATAGAGCACGCAGAGAGATCCAAAGTCTCTCCTTTGCTCCAGCGTCTCCATTGAGGCCGTGATATTGGGATCACCGACGATGCGGAATGCACGCCTTTGCAGGGAGTCAAGAGGGTCGAGCTGATATTTTGGAGCTCCCGCTCAGAGCTGCGAACAGTACTCCATAAGCGGCCGAATTTGTGCTTTATAGAGCATTAGCCGCTGGCTTGGAGTGAAGTACCGCTTGGCTCTGTTCAGGACGCCCAGCTTTTTGCTCGCCAATTTGGCTTTGTCCTCCAAATGACTCCCAAACTGCACTTTAGCAGAAATTTCCACACCGAGGATTCCAATACCATCGGACATACGAAGAGTAACTCCCTGGAACTGAGGCACTACGATAAATGGGTCCTTCTTCGCAGTGAATGCGCACACTTGTGTCTTCCCGTAAAAGCGTCGTATAAACGTACCAGGTAATCCAGGTGTTTTCACCACCTTTTAACAGCCTAGGCTGCCTTCACCAATACCAGCCGGCATTGACCTGGAGGTTCGGAGCTCTCTATGAAGACAGATGGTTTTTACTTGTTTTGCTTGATGGTATGTTAGGACTTCGAAGTCCGCCTGACTAGCTACCACCGGTCATATCTAAGATTGTCGCCATAACAACGTTGTGTACCGACAAGCAGAGTTAAGATTGCCAGTCCGTCTGTCGTTGAATTCATCTCTACCATCAGGTGATAGGAAGGCCAAGAGCAAGAAGGAGAATGCGGAACGAGTCCGCGAAGAACATCCTAACGCGGACTCGTCACGCAGGCGGCGTCCAGGTAGGAGGAGGCGAATTTTCGCCCTCCACCAGCTACCGCAGGGATCGCGGTGACGGAGTGGGGCTCCCGTCACCCACACTAATGACCTCTATGCTGAGGGAGTGTATGAAGGCGTCTTACCTATTTCTGCCGCAAGGCAGTAGTGCTTGCATTGCTGTGTTCCGGTTTGAAGGGTAAGATATGGCAGTAAAATTACTGGGTACTGTGACTTTACATCTGGTGTCACAAGTTGGCAACGTACACTGTGGTTCTTGTGGGGGTTGCAGTTTTGCTGTGAATCTCACAAGAGCCACATGTATTATAGGTGACTGTTACCACTTACCATCAGGTGGGCAGTTTGCTTGTTTGCCAACTTTCTGCAATAAAAAAAAAAACACTGATACCCTGAAGGTGGGCACGGTGTGTCCGGGTAGCATCGCTCTCGACACACAAAGCGATTGCGAAAAGTTCCCTTTGTGTGTCGCGAATGCGATTTTGATGGAACCTCCCAGTTTTTTTGTGGGTAGGCCTCATTAGGCTAGAGTCCCACATAACCACAGTCGGGCCCCACTCCCACTGCGGTAGATGTAACATCTTTTTAACTGGTTTAAAAAAAGGCCTAGCACGGCGCGTGTACTACAGAAAAGAAAGTGACTAACAGTCGTCCCATCTCGCGTCATAGATATATGAGTGAACGGGAAGAAAGAGATTAGTTGTCTCTTGCCCCGTTTTCTCCACGGTCCGTGCTGCGCCTGCTGGAGGGCTCATGTGGAAATTGTGAAATATACGATGGAAATACAATGACTTACGGCGTTCCAAGATCGAGCACCGCTCCAGTGACGCAGTGAGCCGCCGTCAGCACGTACTTGCTGCTGATCAGGGCGCCGCCGCATAACAGTTTGATCGGGCCGTTGAAGCTCTTCACGTACTCGATGATGGCCAACCAGGGATACTGGTCCAACGTAGTCTCTGTGCCGCCTGTGAACGATGAAAGTTGGAATTGGATACTAAAATATACTCATTTCATTCGTTTGATTACTAGATAAGTTACCAATTGCAGATCAATAATAATAATAATCATCATCATATCAGCCAAGAGACGCCCAGGAGATCAATAATAATAAATTATAATTTTTGTTGTATAAGTTCTCGGTGGGGACGGCTGGATCGATCGCGGGCCTCCCGATTCTTCTCGGGGTACAGTCCAGTGCCGAGGCCACAGCGCCACCGACGCTCTTACTGTATCTATCAGGCTGAGGGAACTGCCTTAAGGGCACTTGCTGAAGTTCGACCCTGCAGCCAGCTGTGGCATTAAGCCGCGCCAGTAACCTACTGAACACTACATGCGATTCGCCCACCATCTGTGTTTCTGGCTTGACATCTTATTATTCTTATGTCACAAGTTAGTAGTACGCACATCGGGGTTTCCACGTGTTAAGCTCACTATGTTGGGAACCTGTTGATTGCAGTGGTCTGTATTTCGGGTCGGTGTCGGCGTCGGTGGCGCTGTGGACTAGGCACTGGCCTTTCAATCGGGAGGTCGGGGTTCGAGACCCGCCGTGTACCAATGTGTTTTTCGTTTCGAATTTCATATGTACATTTGTCTGATGCTCCTACGGTGATGGAAAACATCGTGAGGCAACCTGCATACATCTGCGAAGAGATTCAATGGTGTATGTGAAGTCGACCAATCCGCACTGGGCCAGCGTTGTTGACTAAGGCCTAATCTCCCTAACATAGGGTAGGCTCGAGCCCTTCGGTGGGGACGTGTATGAGCTGATGATGATGGTGATGATGTATTTCGGGTCGCCATTGGTGGTGGCTTTTTTTCCTATTTTCCTATCAGCTGGTACACGACTAGTCTACTCCCCAGTTTAGAGCAAGAGCGCTACAAAAAAACAATGAAGGCGCTCTTGCCGTAATAAATTATTATTATCTGTTGGTGTTGCCAACACACTACTTGCCAACGATTTTATTGCCAGCTCCACTGTCCAATCCGCAGCACTGACTCCTGGGGTCAGGAGGAAAGGCGTTGTTTCTAGCTTCACAATTTCCGGTCTCCACAGATCCTCCGCCAGGAGTGCCGCAGCAGACGCTGTACTGGTCTGGACCCTGACACCTGAGCGCAAAGAAAAGTTGTTATTGTCGAAAAAGAAATTAACTGTAAAAGCGTTTCGAAAGTCCTTCGTTCAGTTTATTTTTTCAGTAATATATCTTGGTGTGATGTGATAAATAACGTATTTAAAGGCTTCGTCGAATACAAGACCTTGTTTTAAGTAGGTCAATTTATGGAAGCAATAATTTAGCAACTTTCTTTGTATCCTTTTCCGGTTTATTGATTCTACCAGCATTTGACTAGTTTATCGCATTCAGATGATGGTTTCCAACTTTTTCATTTTTTAAATCATTAAATAGGTGTGTACGTAGGTATATGTGCATATTACGCCAATGCAAAAACCTTGACATTCATAATACTGGTTCCGAATACTGGTTTTGCTTATAATTTGTACAATGTTTTCTTTGAGCTGTTTTGGTTATTGGTTGGGGCGTAATGTCGTCTGCACTTTGCATTTTCTATGATGTGTAATGCTAGTTGCTTTAGAAATTGGTCAGTTAGTGATGCGGAGGCGACAAAATTGCCCATGTCAATGAATTCATGTCCTTATTATTGACAAGATTCTGATGTCGTTTCTAGTGAAATAAGTTATATAAATTTTATGTTCGTGTGAAGTTGTTTGAATCGTCACTAACCTGACTCACTATAAGATTAATGTGCTTACGCGATCCAATAAATGGTCATACGTCATATTTTGTTGTAAACTAGTATGTTAGAACACGACAATAACAGGCAATCCGGATGACGTGGAAGCTATCTACGTAAAGATTTGTCTAATAGTTTTATTGCTTATTTACTGCACATGCAAGCTCAAAGAATTTTTGTTGCATACGTAGAATATGATGCTCATCTAGATGAGGCGATGATAAGACTGAGTGGTGACTATGGTGACTATGGTGGACTAACATAATGACGATAATGTTTCTAATCTTTCGATATTACCTAGTAAGAAGCAGTGCAGAATCGTCGATACCTTGATTTCTGGACGAAGTCCAAATTCTCCTTCGGCACCGGAGGCTTGAGCATGTTCGCGATGTGAGGGCACGAGTATATGTTGATGCACCTTCCTTGCTCGCCCGTGGGGGTGAAGCAGGACGTCGGGCAGCATACCTGAAATTGTTCAATTCGTAGACTTGTGAGAAAGTTTCAATGATTAGTTGTAATGAAACGATCTCGAGTAATGTTTCGATGGAACCTTAAGAAGTTATTGGTTTTTATTGAATCCTCCAAGTGGTGAGTGAACATTTGAAAAATAATAACAAATAGTCAGAAAAAAAACTACAAAGTGTATTTCAGGAAATCATATGTCTACTAACTAATCCTGGCTCGACTTCTATTACAATGACTAGATTATTATCTATCTATCTCTATATACATTTGAAATCACTAATGAACTGAGCATATTTTTTAACCGACTTCGAAAAAGGAGGAGGTTCTATGTTCGGCTGTATCTATTTTTTTATGTATGTTCACGATTACTCCGCCATTTGTGGACCGATTTTCAAATTTCTTATTGTAATCGAGAGAGTAACATTTTTTTTTTTTTTTTTTTTTATTCTTAATTATTTTGGGGAGGGTTTACCTTTTAAAAGGAATGTCACCCTCATTGGATTACAATAATAATTTATCTGCGTCTGATGGCATAATCAACCAATTTATATAACATAATTGCTGTACCCGATGTTGGATCAGCCAGTATGCTATTACAATAACCAACTGAGAGAGTAACATTTGAAAAATAATAACAAATAGTCAGAAAAAAAAACTACAAAGTGTATTTCAGGAAATCATATGTCTACTAACTAATCCTGGCTCGACTTCTATTACAATGACTAGATTATTATCTATCTATCTCTATATACATTTGAAATCACTAATGAACTGAGCATATTTTTTAACCGACTTCGAAAAAGGAGGAGGTTCTATGTTCGGCTGTATCTATTTTTTTATGTATGTTCACGATTACTCCGTCATTTGTGGACCGATTTTCAAATTTCTTATTGTAATCGAGAGAGTATACTCCCGAGGTGGTCCCATTGTCACCATGTTACGGTGTGATGTTGGGATCCCATGAAAATCAAGGGAAACCCTTGAATTCCATATGCACGTCCAACGTGTTTTATGTTTCTTCCTAAGATATTCAGGTATTTGCGTCTGGTGGTCATCATGTCATGTTACTGAGCTGATGATGGAAGGTTTCTGGTAGATTAGGAGTTCGGGAAAAATTCTTTCGAAATGTTTAGAGCGAAAGAAGTTTTATTTTAACTTACTCTGGTGTTTGCCTTGGCTCAAATTATAATATGCATTAACTAAAAAAGATTGGAAAAAAAATTTACAAAAAAAATAAAACGGACTTCAAAAACACCAAAAAGTCATAAATAATATAAGAATACATACAACATCGCAGTTTTATATTGAAGTCGGTGCCAAGCAATGATCACCTTGAAAGTCTTAAAAAATATAAGAACAATTAATGTAGTTACTTAAAATTTTGCACCGACTTCAATATAAAACTGCGATGTTGTATGTATTCTTATATTATTTATGACTTTTTGGTGTTTTTGAAGTCGGTTTTATTTTTTTGTGCTTAATATTTGTAACCATCATCATAATCACTTCAACTCATATGCGTCCCAAAATCATCACTGGGAACAGAAACGTAGCTTGAACAATATTTCTCTCCGAGTTGAGGTCTTCATTTCGCACCTTGGGTATGGAGCCATCGAAGCCGCACGACGATTTACGCAGTGTGTCCAACTCTTGCGGCGTCCTGTTCGGCTTGTTGACCAACTGCAACAGCGATGCGCAGTTCTGGATCTGCACGCAGTTGCCGGTGCCGCCGCTGGTTGTCGTGCATGACTCTGTAATTGCGAGAGCGGAACGCTACATTTTGTTACTTGTTGTTATCTGGAATGTGGGACTTGGGGCCAATTTTAACAAACTTTGCCTTAGCTTAGGCTATACTTTTAGGTGGCATTCTGTCACATTCTTTTTATTAAAGACAAAAGGTGACAGCATACTTCTTAGGAGTTTCCTAAGCTAAGACTTGGTTTGTACTTATTCTGTAATAAATAAGGAAGTGATGAGTAATGGGATTTCGCACATATTTGATTGTTCTGTAATTACAATAATTACAGGAGTTTACTTATATTTGATACGTAATAACTCAGTAATTATTTTACGAAAGTGAATTTTTACTTTTATTTGAGACTGATGTTTTTTTGATTATAATAATAATAATTTTATTCAATTTTCAGATTACAACGATCCAATATTTGTTAGTAACAATGGAACTTACAAGCTATGTTAGTAGTTATCATTTGATATTTAGGTGATTAACAAAAATGTGACTGTTCTAATATTTGGTGCCTCTGTTCTGTTACAAAAGAAGGATTTTTTAAATAATAGATACTGTTTTATAGATAGCCAGTACAGAAGTCGCCACGTTTTAAACGACTTATTATTGACGTCGTGTGAAGAGGTGCTGGCTCCTGGATAATTTCGGAAATGGGAATTAACAAATAGGTGATTCACACTTCTGTAGTACTTTTACGGAAATTCAATCAGGTCATTATTAATCACGCTCAAAAGTGTTTTTATGTTTTAAATATGTGTTATATTATAATAACATCGAAGAGTGAGCGATAATGTTTGTATGTGGAATCATTAATAGTAGTACAGTTGTACAGTTCAGCCGCTGCGAGAATGCGTTTTTGACAGGTCCTGTCAGATACACACGGAATAAGGGATATTTTTTGGTTTTATCCAAAACGCAGTTCTTGAAAATGAACTTTAAATTAAGCAGAAGGATCTGACAGATCCCTTTAAAGAACTCATTCCCTTGGCGGCTAAACTTAACAGACATTGTCAGTGCTTCTTCTTAGCGCTCATTACATGCGCCTAGTTTATGAGGTCTCGTCTTTCAGTGTTGTTATTTTGTGTTTTGTCCTCCTATTGTCATACCAAAAAAAATTGTTTCACACTACTGTGACATATTCTGATGTAAGTTAATGAGTATCGTACACACCAAGATTACACTAGCGAGCCGTTTGCTCCTCAAGAGAGCGGTTTTCCTCGTGCTTACCCACATTTTGCAACGCCAAGCTGAAACTAAACGGTGATCTGATTGAGTCATTTCCGTTGCTGCGAAAATTTACAGCAGCAGTGAATATTCATTTGATGCAATACCTTTAAGGATAACTTACAGGAAATCTCAGAAACGCGATGTCTGATGTCATCACAGTATAATTAAATTAATTGTTGTATGGTTCTCTGCTATGCTTTGATTGTTTTATGAGGCTTTTGATCCTTGTGCGTGATTTGTGTTTTACTCGTGTTGTTTGTCTTCTTAGATTTTGGTGAATTCGAACAATTCGAACGGTCAATGAATAAATGTTACTATTGCCTTGCTACGTACGAAGTCGAAAAAATCTCATCTGTAAATGTGAAATTGCTCAGAATTCAACATAAAAGTGTACTTCATAAATATTAAAGAATTTTTTTATATTTTTAAGCATCTTCTGATCCGTGCGCGAAAAATTGTGTTCAGTGAAAGTGCTAGAAGTCTGTCAAGGTGTCAATATGTCTCTTACATTATTTTAATAACTTCTTTATCGTTCCATAGTCTATAACCTATTAATATCTATACGCTCTACAGGTTATTTAGTAACAGTCCTTAACAGGAAACACTAATTATTGTTTGCTCATTTTAGCTTCAAGTTTTTCCTTGTGTTTTTGTTAAACCTGTACTTGCAATATATTGTTTGATTATTAATTAAGGGCAACGTGTTATTTTCTTAATCTTTATATATAAAAATGATTCGCAAAATGTGTTGGTAAGCTCAAATCTCTGAAACTACTGGTTCGAATTGAGAAACTCTTTTACCATTAGAATGCTACATTGTTCCTGATGGTTATAGGCTATATTATAATTTTTACCGCGGGAAAATATTTCTTTCCTATGGGAAAATTCGATAACTACTGGGCCGATAAAAAAAAAATTTCACCATTAGAAAGATCCTTCGTGAGTAACACAGGCTATATTTCCCACGGGAAAAATGAATACCACGGGAAAAATATGACGGGAAATCTATCGTAAGGCGAAACGAAGTTCGCGGGCACAGCTAGTTGCAATATAAATATTAGGTTAAGTGTAGAATAAAAATATAAACGAACATAAACCTACTCAGGTTACATTTTCCAGATTACAGATTTCTCAAGAAATCAATACATTAATCATCATCATATTGATTGAATACAGGTTATCATTATCTGGCCGAGAGACGCTTACTGCTGGACATAGATCCTCCCCCAATGATGTCCAAACCGAACATCGGTTCTGCGCCACAGGAGGCACATTTTTGAATCACTAGAAGTGAATTTTGACTCGAACTCAAAAATCTTTATTCAATATAGACCTTGGGCACACTTATTATTGACGTCAAACAAAGAAATAAAAATATTTAATCAAGAATCTAATTAAGTAACTAATTATTTAAGCATTGTATGTACACACGCCCCAACCATTATTAAGATGTATGCAAATACAAGTAAAATGAAAAAAAAGTTGATTCTACACCTATTCGGAAGTTGGGAGAGCCTTCTCGAGAAGAACAGGCAAGAAACTGGGAAGGTCTTGTATTTTTCTGTCTCCTCTTTTAACCCATAATATGCCCGTAATTATTTAGGTCATGAAAATATCTGATATTCACAAATGTTGCTCAAAATAGGAACAAATAAAGGGCTTTTACATTATTTTTGATTTTTTTTCTGGAAAAAGTAGTTTTTTTGACTGGGTCGCTAACGACCCACTGGGATAATAGATGTCCTAAAATGTATGAAATGAAACGAACTAGTAAAATCAAAAGAAAGCTATATTATGACATTAAAAATGTAACAATGATATAAATCACGTGTGGTATAGTTGGAAACACTTATCATGCAGATTGACTCCACGTTTCTTGCACATTTGGTTGGTTTTATTTTTAGAAATAACACCTCGAAATGTAAGTAAAGATACTTATATATTGTAAAATATGTTCGATATTATATTGTTTGAGCAGCAGAGTGTATAGATCACCTAGTCGTGGTTGATGGTTCTGGAGCATCTCGAGCTGAGGGTTAGGAGTAGAGCTGTAGCCAAGGATCTGCGAAAATTCAATGTCGACAGGGGTACTCCTAATCCTAACCAGCACTTATAACCAAATCTTATAGGCTTACCAATGCTGTTTGCATCCATACCTCCCGTCATAAGGAATCATTGACCTATTCTACACTTACGTGCTCGTCCATAGGATCGTTATCACTATCTTCTTTACCAAATCTTTGTTTTTGTCAAATCCGAAAAGCAATTGCAAAAAGTCTATTACCTTACTTTCAGGGCTAAGCTTTTCGGTGCCATCTTTCGTACCCTGGTTTTATAGGCTTCTTTTATTCTATTTTACAAGGACCGGGCAACTCTAAATCTCAATTTCATCCACAACTTCTGGAAATTCTGATCGATTTATTACGAGCTGTGTAGCTGCGTAGGTGTCAGTCGTATTTACTATATCCGAGCAGTCCTCGTCTCCCAGACATTTTCAGACTGCTGACAGTCACGAGGAGGATCCAAGTACACATCTAATTGGCCAAAATCATTTTCTTCAGCGGTGTAGTGTAAAACTTCTCAAATGAAACTAAATACTTAGTGTTCAAGCCAAGCGACGACCTATGAAAGAAAGAAAAAAGGTAAGAGATTATCCCAGTGGGTCGTTTGCGACCCAAATATTTTTATGACGCTCTTATATAGTAAAAACAGCTTAGTAACTCATTGGAAATACCTAATTTCTATAAATTATCTATCTAACAAGCATGTTACATTATTTATTACTTGTGAACATAGATAAAAAAAATTATACTTACATTTTTCGCAACCTCGCACGCAGAAAATTTACTCCAAATAGGACTCAAAAACTAAATTAGCTCTAAAAAGAAATTATATCACTAAAATAACTTGTAAATCAATGTTAAATGTTCTTCAGACTTTCAAGTTATTGGTAAAATAAACTAAGTACAGATTATTATTAAAAGTAAAAATATCCACCTATTTAAACGTAGTTACTAATCTTGGGTCGTTAATGACCCATTGGGATAATATAGGTTAAATTGCCAATATTACGAATATTATATTCGAATTTCGAACACGAATAGAAATCATGTGCGAAACTATTTTCTACCGTCGAATCACTCGAATTCAGTGTTGTCATTAAAAACAAATGCAATGTTTTCGTTTTTTTCGTTAGAAAATTTGATTAGATTAAGAATAAGAATTTCTTTCTTTACTTAGGAACGAAAATGTATTTTATTATTATTGAAGCAAAGGATATTGTGTTAAATAAAATAAATGTTTCGATAGCAGAATCTGTAAATTAGAGCTCCTAAATCAGGTCCGCATGAGTTTTTGCCTCGAAACATGCTTTGGGAAAATAACTATTCCTACTAAGTTAAGAAAAAAGTAATCTAACAACCGCTTCATTATTATTGTCGATTAAGAATATGAACTAGTTATATCAAGTAAATGTTATTTATTGCGACAGCGAAAGGTAAACGATTTTAACGAAGAAAAACCTTAATCTGCGCGTTTTTTTGTAATAGGCCTCTTAAACTAGTCTGTGGTCTACAGACTGGTCAGGCCCTGACCAAGTCAGGGCCATATCTCCCGGTCAGATGTCGGTCCGTCTGGGTTAACCTCTTCCCAGCTGACGAACAAAACCCAACACATTGACCTCATATAAACGACGACTCACATTCTCACTCAAAAAATAATAATACGCGGCGTATCTTGTCCACCACGCGACGTCGTCGTAACCGCTTAGACGCAGAATGTCCACTTCGCAAAATGTCTCTTTCGCACAATGTTCATTTATTGTATTGTTTCACAGGCGAATCAAACCTATTATACAAGTTAACTTTTTTAGTTACTAAAAACATTTTGTGTGCTTGTTTAGACAAGCAAACTGGACAACTTTCACTATGGGACCAACTTTGAAATCAGCTGTTCAACATCCATACAAATGTTCAACATTCACTGATACTAGATGTATGGAACAGCTGATTTTTTTTGCGATTTCAAAGTTGGTCCCATAGTGAAAGTAGTTTGCTTGTCTGAACAAGCACACAACATTTTTTTAGTAACTACAAAATAACCTTGTTTAGGGTACTTTCCGTTAACCTAGGATCATGAAATTTGGCAAGAAGCAATGTCTTACAGCACATATTAAGGGAAAACGTCAAAAAAAAATAAAAAATCTTTAACCAGGAATCTAATTAACTAATTATTTAATTATTGTATGTACACACCTCAACCATTATTAGAATGTATGTAAATAAAATCAAATGAAAAAAAAGTTGATTACACCTGTTCGGAAGACGGTTTTCATACTCTAGTTTTCTTCCCTATTAACATTAGGTGTAGGGTTGCCATCTGTCCGGACTTTGCCGGACATATCCGTCTTTTTTCAATCGAGTTCGGCCAAATATTACAAGTCAGCCCTGTCTGGCTTTTGGTAGAGTTTTTGGTCTTCGACCCAAAGCGTTAGGCTCATGGTGAAGCCACCGTGCTGTTAGACCGTGGTGCGGGCGGTACCGTTCTCCCCCACCCCCGCGGGTTTTACCTTCAGTTCAGCTAGTCGACTCTAGGATAGGGCTACCATAAGTTCTGAATCATCGACCGGGAAATTTGGAATAATAATAATAATGTCCTCCTAACCGATATTCGGTTACGGCGGCCAATCTCAACAGAGACTAGCCATCTGCGCGGGAGATATAGTGCACAAGTGACTGCGCAAACGCAAGTGCACTCTCTGTTCCTTCACTCGCCTAGTCCGATGGGATGGTTAGCCGACATGAGCGGGGCGAGATCAGGCGCAGGACCCACTGTTTAACGTGCCTTCCGAAGCACGGAGGAGCTTGAGAAGTTTCTTATTTTGGTCACCCATCCTAGGACTGACCACAGCGAACGTTGCATAACCTTAGCTATCGTTCGCTGAGTGCACGAGCCAATGTGCCACCAAGCTCCCCCCATTTGGAATAGTACAAGATAAACCATGGACAATTCAAAAGCTCGATCAATATTATAAAAAAAGAAATTAATAAAATAATTAAAGAATCAGACTTCTACTTTGTAACGAACTTTTAAGTTTCATTTTCGGTAGGATATTTATTAAAATTTAATAAAGTTAAATGATAATCAACAATAAAACAAAAAATCAACATCCTTCTTTTCCTAGCGTTATGTTCGCGTTCTCAGTGTCACTTTTCTTCTCCCATTCATATTTTTTTAAGTTTCTCACTTTTCGATGCACTCGCTTACGACTCTTCTAGCTACAAACCGGGACAAATGAATAATTGACGGGGAAAGCGGGACATGTCCCGGTGTACCGGGATGTATGGCAGCCCTACTCTAGGACCTGTTTAACTTAATACTATACCTTTTAATGAATTAGAGTATGTATAAGTAATTAAGCTAAGAAGATCAGGTATGTCCGGCCTTGAGGGCCAAATGTCCGACTTTTAACAATGACGAGACCGGCTTTTGTATTTAAGGAGATGGCAACATTAAACAGGTGGCATGTATTGTATATTTGTGTTAATTGATATCACTAACTGTGGAACGTAAATAGATACATATATTAATCATTCGGGATTTTGTCACATACTCGTATATTGAGATAAAGTTGAAGATAACACACCTAATTGCGAACGTTTTAACTTTAACTAGTTTATAATTTCAGCTAGTTATTATAATAAGTAAGTATTTTTTTTATAGCGATGCATACCTGCATGCAGATGCATTCTTATTTCTTAGGCATGTTTAGGTAGCCTTAGGAATTTTCTATTCATACTCTTTATTACATTAGTTAAAACAAAACAAGGAACAACATCAATGCTAAAACCTACCTACCTACTTCTTGATAACGCATATGATAATGTAATGTTTACCAATTTAAATATCTTTGTTGGCGTCTTCTTTTCCTATAATTTCGATCTTGACATTATCATCAATGGAAGTGATCTTTTTTCGTATAAATAACCGAATATTGTTGATGTCTCGTGTTGTTTATTTACTTGCGTATTATTCTAAATCAAGTGGTGGGTAATTAAATGTTGAACCGGTTCGCCATCAAGTACTCAATGTTTGTTTTGTTTACGATGGCAAAGTTTACACGATAGTACCTATAATTGTTTGAAGGATTACTGGTATTACTCAGGTATCTGATTGTTTTAAACTAGTTTTATTCATTTATATTTTTGACGGGCCCCTAAACATTTTTCTAACATCGGGTAGGTAGGTACCTTGTAAAAATTTTGTTGAGCAACGAGGCAAACAAAAGTGGCATCAAACGCGATAACCTAGAATAAATCTAAGCTGGACACGAAACGAGGAAAAGGCTTTGACGGAGTTATTTGTAGCGGCAGCAAGAATTACACTTTTTAATTGCACAATGCCTAATTTGAATTTATGACGAGTTGGGAACGCGAATATTTACTAACAGGAAAATTGTGACGGAAACGAACTGGTCTTTGCCGCGAACGACGTGTATAAAGATATTAGTTTAATCGTGACATTCAATGAATTGTAAAATATCGTAATCAGACTATCGTTTCATCAATAAGGATTGCAACGTATTTGTAAAAAAAAAACAATAAACACACGATTGACCCCAAACAGATGAGATACATCGAGGCTTGTAAACAAAGATGGGATAGAGGTGAATTAGGTAGGTAGGTACATTATTTTAAAAAAAATTAAGCACTTACGCGCGTTCACGCTATAAACCACGGCGACGAATGACGCGATAACTAAAAGCTCCATTGTTTGTATTGAAAGCTAATAACACATAACCGAACGGTGATTGCCAATGAAAGGTTCTTGCACGTCTTACGGCTCGTGCGGGCCGCGGCACTCTGAGGACGACACACGACTGAAGAGTAGTAGTGAGGAGCCCGATTCACTGAATATCGATATATTGAATTTAGTCGATGTTTGCCATACGATATGTCGGATAGATTCGATGTTTTGACAAATAATTTTGGTATTTGATATATCGATATATTATTTTTACGTCTTCTGCGAACGGTGATTGATAATTAAAAGGTTCTTGCACGTCTTACGGCTCGTGCGGGCCGCGGCACTCTTAGGCGCTGGCCACACAGAAAAGACGTAGAGCAAGGACGCGTCGCGACGCGACACAACACAGACTAGAAAAGACGGGGCGCAGACACGACGCTTACTCTTTAGAAAGGACGCCCGCCGCCCTGTCCGCTACGACGACGCGTCCGCGTCTTACGTCTTTTCTGTGTGGCCAGCGCCTTAGGATGACACATGACTGAGGAGTAGTAAGGAGTCCGAGCTAGGGATATTCACTAAACATCGATAAATCACTCGGAATTTACTCGATGTTTGCCATACGATATATCGGATAGATTCGATGTTTTGACAAATAATTTTTAACCGACTTCTAAAAAAGGAGGAGGTTTCTCAATTCGACCGTATACCTATATGCTTTTTTTATGTTTATTCGCGGATAACTTCGTCATTTATGGACTGATTTTGATGATTCTTTTTGTATTCGATAGAGGATACTCCAAGAGTGGTCCCATGGTCACCAAAGTTAGGATCTGATGATTGGATCCCATAAAAGTCGAGGGAAACCCTTAAAGTTTTATGTGTGTCCAATGTGTTTTGTGTGTATGTTACGTGATTACTCCGCCAATTGTGGAACGATTTCCAAAATTCCTTTTGTATTCGATAGAGTATACTCCTGGGGTGGTCCCAAGATCACTAAAGTCAGGATCTGATTATGGGATCTCATGAAAATCGAGGGAAAGTAATTTAATACCGAAGGTGAGCTGGTATTAAATTAAGGCTCCTTTCACTAAAAAGATTTCATTCACTAAAAAGTAAAAAAAAAAAAATTAAGTGGCACTCGGGGACTCTTACTTCGGTTGCTAACTAGTACTGTCATTTTTGAAAGGAACTTATCATCCATTACTGCTATCATGACATGAACGCTGCCGTAAGACATAAGATCACTTAACTAGTAATGGATATAAAATGTCTTTCAAAAATGACAGTTCTAGATACCAACCGTAGTAAGCGAATAGGCCTGCCGGTCGGAGTGGGAGGTGTTAGGTTTTTTCGTTACGGAATTTCTTGATTCCGTCGCCGCGCTCAAAGCCCGCGATAAAAGCTATGCAATAGCTTAAAAATATTATTTAAACTTTCAGTGTTTTTGAAATCGGTTTTTATTTTTTGTAAAATACTTTTTTAGTATTTGATATATCCGCTACCTTGAAATGTTACCAAAATTATTTATTAACAAGCTGCCCCCGCGAAGTACGCTTTGCAATAATAATTGTCAAAAAAAACGTAAGAGGGCTTATCATCCTTATCACCTAGGGGTATAAAAAATAGCCCTATTATCAGACCAATCATAATTTCATAAAAATTAGTCAAGCCGTTTCGGAGAAGTTCGATAACAAACACTGTGACACGAGTTTTTTATATATTAGATAGGTAATATCTAAATTAACCGCCATGTACCCATAGACCAATTTGACAACACAACTGACACGTCCCCGTGACACGTCTGAGTAGTTGGTTAATAGGTACACACATTTTTCTATTATCCAAAACATTTCTATAAATTCGTAGTTTTTTTTCACTTATCACTTGTCATATAAATAACTAATTTTTTTGCGTAGTCTCACTTTATTAGTAGAAATGTAAATAATAAAATATTTTTGTTCAGAAATATAGTTACATGATTATTAAATAATATAGTAGTATATAATATAAGTAAACGAACCTAAAATAATATAATATAGTAAATTAAAATCACTAATTTAAACTAAGCAATTCAGCGAGGAAACGCTGCCAGTATCTTCGGTACAATGCCGCAGGGGCCATTTTTAGATGTAATTTAGTTTTAATTAGTGATTTTAATTTAGTTAATAACTCATTAGTTCCACAATTCCATTCAAGTAACATTCGTAAAAAAGTCATTATTATCCAATACTCTACCAGTTTTGCTATGTTACTTTGGACTCCGATTCTACATTCATACATTAGAAATTAAGGATAGCAAACATTCTTCTGCTTTTGATTTAGAAACAGGTGATATTAAACTTGTGTGGATAGTACTTGATATTAAAGATACGTCGACGTTTTCAAATTATACACGGTGTTTCAAAATAACCAATAAATAATCAATTCTTAATCGAAAACACATTATTCAAGTGTGTTTAAACGTAATGTCAATTAACCTAAAATGTTCATGTAAATCATATACATGATGATGATACTATGATTTACATGAAAATTTTTGGGTTGAATGACCTTACGTGTAAACACATTTTAATAATGAGTTTTCGATAAAGAATTGATTATTTATTGGTTATTATAAAACATTATTATAAAATCCGAATATAAATATCGATATATTTTTTTGGGTGGACACCCCTAGCCCGAGCCAGCCAGTTCAGTCCACTTACCATAATCGCCAAGAGCAAGGTTAAAATGATATCGAAACAGAGATACCGCTATTGAAGCGTATAGCACCGTCTCGCTCTGACTACGGTTTTAATACCGTTTTAAGCGATTGTGGTAAATGGTACCAGTCCAGTTGACGTGACGCGCGTTCCTTAACCTTGTCATTGAAGCGGCATGTTTTGCGTTGGTTGTTAAAAACTTACTGTTTTTAACAACCAACGCAAAACATGCTTATTTTAAATGTTACGTACGAGTGATATGCGCGCGCGCATCTTGTTGTCATTAACGAATCCGACAGTGTGATGGTTGGCGCAACCAAATTTCTAGAATCTGCACTTAGTATATTTTTAATCCATTGAATAAATATTTTATCAATATAACTTATTAAGCAGTAAACGTATATAACTTACTTCCGTTAAAAATGCGTCTGTATAATATACACGTGAATATAATAGTTATTCTATCAAAAAAAGTGTTTCAGGCAGCATTTTGTTTTACATTCTACGGTTACATTGAAAACGATTAAAGAAGTATAGCATAATTTAAACAATTAACAAAATAACAGCTATAGTTTGTCACTGTCACAACTACTGACAAACGATAATTATAATAAAAATTAGTGTAAGTTATGAGTCGAGTTGATAGTGTTAAATGAGGCACCGGTCCCTGGTTTAATAAAAGGCTGTAGTGGTTTGTTAAAAATGGATTTTTAATTTTCGCATTTTTTGCCACTTATGAGGGCATCTTGCCCCACTGTGCGCCGTGTTACTCTTTAAGACAAGACAGAGATTATGCCACTGAAGTTGTGATATCATGCATTGTTCTCATACAGCGTTCGCCATAAGGCAATATATAGGTCAGTCCGCCTTTCTGTACAATAAAATAAATAAAATACTTAAAATATACCCAATGTATTCTAACACCTGCAAAAACACTTTAATTGAATGGTTGAACTCAGTTATGAAGAAGTTGAAAATCTATTTATAAGAATGAGGTAGTTTAGTAGTATTGAACACGCTCAACATACACACACACACAAACACACATACACACACACACACACACGCGCACACGCACACACATCTTACGCACACATACATACCAATATTCACGCTCACGTTAACATTGTTTATAATGCCGCTAGAATTGTTTGTACTTTTGTCTTATCTTTTAGTCTTAGTTTTAGTCTAAATTAAGTTCGCTTTAGTTTAGCTACCATAAGGGAAGTAGCGAGTTATTCCCAATACAAGTGTCTTAGACTACTTAAAGGGAAAACTCGACAAGAATCTGTAAATATTACTTTTGAAATAAAGGTATTTATTATTATTATTAATAATGCGTGACTCAAGTCCAGTCTTGGCAGCCCGTGCTCCGCCTGCTGAACGTCACATTATGTCTGCGTTGTGTCAGTTTGAGGTGTTTCTCATAAGAATAAGAGCTGTGACCATAACAGGAATGAGTTTTCCAACGACCTGTTCGATTGTTACAGGGGCCACCAAGGATATCGGGACTGCTTTGACGAGGGTGTGCCTCCGTCATCGCGCCATCGAGACCAGGATGAAGACTTTCATCGGGTGAGCTTGTTTTTTATAGGTGATATAATAAGCTTTTAATGGTTAACTCGTGCTCATTCATACGAAGGTGTCCACTGGTGTTGTTGAATAAATCAATTAATCGTTGAATTTAACTAATAAAAAAAATGACACATATATTCGATAAATATTTTCAACCATATCGAAAAAAATAATCATTCAATTCAAGTTGATTTTAACGCGAGAGTAATATTAATTCGTATAGATAAATATAACCAATTGATAACCAGACCGAACCAATAAAAATATTGCCCGCCACAGTGCTAATAAAAATATTGTATTTGAATAAAAATATTAACTGACATTTTCAACTATTAAAATTATCTCATATTTAACTATTAACTAATTTTTTTTTCAACCATTAACGCCACCTCTAGTGTCCACACTAATCTGCAAACCAGTGCGGAATCTAGGTGGCCCACGTGGGGAGATACAATGAGAGGTGAGGGAAGCGTTCAAACCTTCCTGTCTTGGCGGAGGCTTATTATTCTCTTTCGTTCACAGACCCTTTCTGGCTTTGGGTGATAATTTGCCCATTAAGTTGCCCTTCTGTAACGCCCTTATTCGTATTCTCATTTGCCCTTAGAACGAACGGTATAATGTGATAGAGGAACCAGTGGAGCTGTTTTTTACATCTCACCTGATGGTAAGTGACGATAAGCATTGGGGAAGCACAAAAAATCCATAGTGGGTCGAAGTGCGAAGGCTCATAGCTTGAGTCACCTCACACCATAAGACAAGATAAGGAACTGGTTATATTATTGCTTATTGGCGGAGCACAACAATGCTATTTATATTGTGGTTGTGGCAAACTTAGTGTTGTGACAAACTTAGGTAAGATGATGGTTGCTAGCCAGGCGGGCTTAGAAGACCTTCCGATCAACAGCCGGTGGTTTCGACTTTCGACAACGGAGGCGGCAAACATACATGATCGACTTTTTGTAGCCCCAGTAATCGGCCCGATTTTTCCTCCCGACTCTTATTTATTATGATATGACCGACTCAACGGAACGCACGCACACGCGTGTCACTTTGTCGCTGGCTGGCTATCGAGGTAAGTGCACGTCGTGGGTTTAAGGCGCATAGTGGTCCTAATGACCTTGCTCGATCGTCCCGTACTGATTACATAGTCGAGTGAGGGGAATGTTTAAGCAAACCTTTACGCATAAGATGAATTATTTCAATTAAAAATTAACAAAGGCGAATAAGAAAAATCTAAAAAGACCATCCGCTAGAAAATTGTTCACCACTTTATTTATTGAAAACAAATAACCTAATTGTTTACGCCTTTACTTGAGGGTTTGAGATGAGGAGCTGCTCGGAGATGAATAATGCGAAGTCTTCGTGCTTAACAGTATATTTCGTGTGAGTCGATACAAAGTAAAGATCGTTAGTCTTACAAATTTGAAATTGGCGAAATCATTTCAGTTTGCGCGTGTTGCCATATAATAAAAATGGTTAGTGTTGGGAGGGTTAAAAATCTGATGTACATAAAAATAATACAGCTCTGTGGAGCTGTCTATGGACGAGGCGTTGAGAGATAAAGGGTCTTCTGCGTGAACATGCCCCCGGCCTTGAAAGCACCGGCTTTCAATTGATATCTTGCTCAGCAACTTGTCATCAGTGAGAAGAATTTGATTCCAGAGGTTGTGTGAATATTTGTTACTCTGGTAACTTCTGAGGTTTGGTCTTGAAGCTGCTGCGCGCGTTGGTTGCGTACAAGTCGATGTGAAGCTGTTGCATCGATGTCGTCACATACAGATGTAGTCAGTGAGTGGCCAACCAGGAGGTGAACTGGACTGAGTAAGGTTTTGCTTGGCTGAGGACAGAAGGCTTAAAGGACAGAATTCATGACAGCTTTTGTTTGTGATTAAAACTGTGCTGAATTCCTCGTCTGTTAAATACGCGTGTACAGAGCTCACACCAGCCCTCCATAAACCACCAAAATGAGGCACATACGATGAAATGAAGTGGTGATACCTCTAACTATTGCGTGATCTTGAATTTCAGTTGAGCAGTTAACCAGATTCTTTTTAAGTTTATCATGAAGTGGACAAAATAACGACAGAAAAATTGTATGAAATATTCTTAAAAATTTAAATGCTAAAAACGTTGATGCAAATGCAGAATTGATAGGTCACTGACCAGTTCTAAGTTCACTGCGTGTGTTGTGATACATTAGAAAAAGGTAAACCTAACATTCTGCAGTTGTCACCCAAGGTTGCGCATGAGCATTGAATCGATGCATTAATCCACTTCACAAAGATGTACCAGAAGTCATCATTCCTTAGGTATGTTTTCTATTTAAAGAGTAAGTGTACTGCTTCAAAACCGCTAGAACAACACAACTGCAAACATCTACCACAGACAGGCCACTAAATCTCCAGACAGATTGTGCGAAAGTACTTTTAAAATTGCGTGTAAGTTTGTGCCAATGTCGAAAATGCAACAAAGTGAAAAGAAGTACACGAAAGTAAAAAAAAATGTTTCCTATCTATGAATGTCCAGTTGAGATAACAATTTTAATAATTGCCTCGCCTGCTAGTCGGTATGCCTCGAGTTAAATTAATCCGTAAAAATAGCAAAACAAATGAAAATATTAAAAAGTGGTCACAAAAATCTTACCATAGAATGCTTGATATGCGATTCATTTCATACTCGTATGCATGAGTAACAAAAAAATAAATAAAGCGTAATGAGTACCTAAATAAACAACAACCGAAAATAAATATTGAAAAAATAACGAAAGAAAATTAGGTAGCTTTGTGTGCGTTTAAGCTACTACTAACATACACAAAAAACATAAAATAAATGGCAACAAGCATACCTGGCGCTGAGCGGCCACCTTAGCCAGTGGACGCCCATGACCAGAGCAACTTGCGATGCCAACCCTATAACCCCATGCTGTCAGCACTGTCAAGCGTAAGCGTACTGACAGCGAACCCCAGTGAGCCCTGGCTACCTCACTCACGCGCAGCAAAGCAACAAGATTGCTTGGCTGCTGTATTCTGTGAGGTGGAGGTACTTCCCCAGTCGGGCGGCTCATTAGAGCGATAAACGCTATGCCCTACCTCTCTTATTTGTGCGTTAGTTTGTACAAGGGGAGATGAGTTGCTTAAGCTGGTTGACGGTCTCCTGGGTAGCAAACGAGCGCACCGGTTTTCACCCTTTTTATATGTATTGGTGATGAAATGCGCTTTGCAGGCACGCTCATCGCCTGCGTGAAATTTTGCAGCGCTTAACAATTCATTTGCGCCCCAAAATGGTCGCGAATGTGATTTGACTGATTGCGCGAAGTGACATTGAATAGACCTATCATCAGTAATGCGTGTGTTATTATAATTAATAGGCCCTAAAACTATCCAGCCTAACTTAGTGTTTTGTAAGTACGGCCCTTTAGGTAAGCGTATCTTACCAGCAACTAACAAGTCCCAGAATATTTCCGCACCTATTAAAATGTCAATATCTTGGGACTCGTAATAAAGTGGATCGGCAAGCTGTATGTTTTCAGGAATATTAATTCCTTGTGCGCTTTGTTGACATTCAGCGGCCGGTATCGTAGATGTTATACAAGGTAACACAAAACATCTAACCTTTTTAGAATAGGAACCATTGCGTGACCTGATCCTAACATCACACAGTTGTGTCGAGTGTGTTGATGTGTTACCTATTCCTCGAACTTCGTAAGTGGACTGTATTATATCTGCGTCTAATGTTTTGCGTAAATGCTGCGAAATAAAACAATGTTGGCTACCACAGTCGAGTAGCGCACGCGCACTGTGATAATTGTTTTTTCTATCGGCTACTTCGATGAGAGCAGTAGACAACAAAACCTGATTCATAGGGTTATTCAATGTGTGTGTGTCTTTAACTTGCACATTGCACACCTGAGTAATAGGCGCCTGGATGGGGAGGGCAACCGCGGGCTGCGCGAGGTGAGCGGGCGCGGGCGCCGGCGCATTGTCTAGTACCGATGCACTCTGCCCATCACAGACAGTGTGACACACTACTGTTTGTGCCTGAGGTGTGTGGCTAGCCGTGTCGTCCCTATGAATCAGTGTATTGTGTTTTTTATTGCATTTTCGACATGGCCCAAACCTACACATCTCTAACGTATGCCCAGAGCGTAAACAGTTTTCACACAGTTTGTTGGTGGATATTATGCGTAACTTAGTGCTTAAATCGGCGTTTAAAAACTGTAGGCATGAAAATAGTGGATGATTAGCGTTGCACATTAAACACGGTCGTTTAACAGCATCAGTGCGAGTGTGTTGTGGCTTATTGGTGGAAACATTGCAGTGGACCCTGTTAAATGAGTTATGCGGCGTAGTGTGCCTATGCGCGCTGTATTTTTTAGTGTCGAGGGTATCTTTGTTGTGCGAGACCTGCAATATTTCCAGCATATCAGCCCGATTTCTGAGAAACGCCAGCAATTCATCCACCTTCAGGGGTGATAACTGTGTGTCGTTGTGTGTGCGTGTTGTACATTTGAATTGCTCCCATTCACGCTCTGTGCACTCGTCCAACCTCGACGTTATAATAAAAATAATTAATGTGTCCCAGTATTCTGTAGGCTCACCTAATATTTTGAGTGCGCGTAGATTTTTAAGCACTGTATCAACTAGTCGCCTTAGTAACTGTGGTGATTCCTTAGACAGCTTCTGCATACTAAATAAGGCCTTGACGTGATTATGAGTCAACAAATTGTTGTTGTTATAGCGACCAAGAAGTAGTTCCCATGCAACAATGTAGTTGCTAGCTGAGAACTCCAAGGAATCGATCACGAGTTCTGCGCTTCCCCTCAATGACGATTTTAAATAGTGGAACTTCTGTATATCATTTATTTCTTTAGAGTTGTGCACTAAAGATGAAAATGTGTCCCTAAATTCGAGCCAATGCTCATACGCACCGTCAAATTTTGGCATGGATATAGTGGGCAATTTTATTGATTGCAAGCTATTATTACTACACACTTTGGAACCATCAGTGACCTCTGTCGTGCTGAGTATGTATTCAGCTTGAGACAGTGCTGCGTAATAGCTATCTTCAAACAAATCTCGCTGATCTAATTGTGCGTCCAAATCAATATCGCGAACGACATTTTCGATTTTTGTTTGAAGATCGCTAAATTCGGTGTGTAAAGCATTGACACTTTGTATGCGCAGTTTTAATTCAATACGTTTTTGATGCGATAACTGTTCAACCGAAATTATATTGACATAATTAGTAAATCTAGTCAATCTTCCTTTTACAATGCCTCGTTCCTTGATCAAGTCGCTAAGCAAATCACGATCACTTTCATTTTGCGCTACTGGTCTAAGAGGAGATCTATCACTAGTAACAGGCTTATTTTCTAGACTCATTTTGGTGATATGTGGAAGTGAGCTGAGAACTCCAAGGAATCGATCACGAGTTCTGCGCTTCCCCTCAATGACGATTTTAAATAGTGGAACTTCTGTATATCATTTATTTCTTTAGAGTTGTGCACTAAAGATGAAAATGTGTCCCTAAATTCGAGCCAATGCTCATACGCACCGTCAAATTTTGGCATGGATATAGTGGGCAATTTTATTGATTGCAAGCTATTATTACTACACACTTTGGAACCATCAGTGACCTCTGTCGTGCTGAGTATGTATTCAGCTTGAGACAGTGCTGCGTAATAGCTATCTTCAAACAAATCTCGCTGATCTAATTGTGCGTCCAAATCAATATCGCGAACGACATTTTCGATTTTTGTTTGAAGATCGCTAAATTCGGTGTGTAAAGCATTGACACTTTGTATGCGCAGTTTTAATTCAATACGTTTTTGATGCGATAACTGTTCAACCGAAATTATATTGACATAATTAGTAAATCTAGTCAATCTTCCTTTTACAATGCCTCGTTCCTTGATGAAGTCGCTAAGCAAATCACGATCACTTTCATTTTGCGCTACTGGTCTAAGAGGAGATCTATCACTAGTAACAGGCTTATTTTCTAGACTCATTTTGGTGATATGTGGAAGTACTCACGGTTTTGTTCTGGTGTGTGTGGTCAGCTGGCGCTAGCAACGGCAGAATGCTGACTCCAGAAGTACCGTTAATGCGAACTGTAACGTGAATTAAGCACGGTTTTAACACAAATGAAGCGTAAAGGATAGGGCTAGGAAGGATGGCTGGCCGTACCGAAATGCGATTTTCGTTGATGTGCGGTTGCAGCTGCAGGTCCTCCGACGTCTTAGCCTCGATCCTTGGAACTCCCTCTGTCTCCTCTGGTCTCTTGCAGGCGAAGTCCCTTTGCGAGCGGGCTGCTTGCGATGAAAACGACGAGGGTCGCTGGTTCGTTTTACAATAATGCGGCGACGAAGGTCCACACGACGTATGTTCACGCCTTTACTTGAGGGTTTGAGATGAGGAGCTGCTCGGAGATGAATAATGCGAAGTCTTCGTGCTTAACAGTATATTTCGTGTGAGTCGATACAAAGTAAAGATCGTTAGTCTTACAAATTTGAAATTGGCGAAATCATTTCAGTTTGCGCGTGTTGCCATATAATAAAAATGGTTAGTGTTGGGAGGGTTAAAAATCTGATGTACATAAAAATAATACAGCTCTGTGGAGCTGTCTATGGACGAGGCGTTGAGAGATAAAGGGTCTTCTGCGTGAACACTAATATTTACGACGTTATTAGGTTTAAAGTTTTAAAATCGAGGCATGTTTGAGTCACATTTTAACTAAGTTTTAATTAATTTATCAAAAAATTAAAAAGACCATCCTCTAAAGAATGCATTGAATAATAACATATCCTTTTTAAAAAAATATCCAATATTTATGAAGAGATCCGGTTTTTTCTGCAGTGATTTTTTTATGATTGACCCTACTATGCGCCTTAATGGGTTTAACAGGTGTTTGGAACATCCGTCGTTGAGCAGTGACACGTCCTTTCTTGTTAAGCAAATGCAAGCGGCCAACTGTGTCGGTCGGCGAGGAGGCATTTTGCGTTAACGTATACATTTACGTACGTTCCATTTTTCATCGATAATTGGGAGGGCTCGGATTTGTCGATTTTTTGTAGTTCGTCGGCGTCGCAAAGTAGATCTCCACATGTTTCATCTTCCACCGTCAAAAATAATAATAATGAGATTTATTTTTCCCAAAAACAAAATACAAAAAATATACAAACTTTTGAGACTGGAATCTGTACTAGGCTCTCACCATACGGATTATACACCAATATTAATTAATTAGTAGTACACAATCATTTGAATTCATGAAATAATTAAAGTAGGTTAACTATAGTTTGATTATAGTTTGAAATTTTTATAAGTGAGGAGTGAAAGAGGGTCTGTGAGAAAAAATCGGTCACCGATAGCGCTACTGTCCACGGAGGCGTAGCTTCATAGACGCGTATTCGTCATTATACGCTTGTTGTACGCCTTCTTGCAGCTTACACACAAAACTATGAAACTGTCAATGAAGCGGCAGCGTAGCGCTCGCGTCGTTGCTTCGTTAAGAAGGCGTACAGCAAGCGTATAATGGCGAATACGCGTCTACGAAGCTACGCCTCCGTGGACAGTAGGCCATAGCTACTTAGGCCTACTGTCCACGGAGGCGTATCGTCATAGACGCTTCAAAATACGCCGTGCAGCTTGTGCAGCCCGGCGTACTAAACTCTGTCCACATGGCGTATTGCACACGTACGGTTTCAATAATTTGTGACGATGCAGTTGAATGACGAAAACATCATTTTGGTTTGTTACTACATACAGTGGCATTAAATATATGTTATGTGTGGCAGTGACACTAATTATATATTAAATAAGTACAAAATAAATAAAAGTAGGTGCTCACTCGTTCATTAAATCTCATACGCCACCTCATATTCAGCTCGATTAGTATGATTATTCGGCTGAAGAAAGATTCTATTGTACAAACACGGGTCTTTTTCCACTGTTTTAACAAATTTGGCCGTCATTTTTACTAAACCAAACACGTGCGTTTACTCGATGTACGCCCGGGCGTATAACGTGCAGTACGGCAGGCGTCACGAAGCTTGCATGCAGCGCCGCGAGCGCTACGCTGCCGCTTCGTTGACAGAGTTTCATAGTTTTGTATGTAAGCTGCAAGAAGGCGTACAGCGAGCGTACAGCGATACGCGTCTATGAAGCTACGCCTCCGCGGACAGTAGGCCATAGTTACTCACTGTAAGGCTGACGCGTTGTTCGGCCAGCGCGCTGATGGAGGGCCTGATCGCGCCGCTGTCGGAGCGCGCGGAGGAGTGGCGGCGCGGCGGCGCGTGCGCGGCGGCCGGCGCGCTGGGCCGCGACCACGCGCGGGACTGCAAGCGCGCGCGCGCCGAGCTGCGGCGGCGGCTGGCCGACGCGCAGAGGCACGCGCGCCGGGCGAGGCGGCACCCTCCCGCCCAGTCGGCCCAGCCGGCCCAGGCCCAGGCCCAGGCGGACGCCAAGCGGCGCGCCGACGTCTGTCTGCAGGTCGGTACCCGCACCACACTGTCTACACGCAGGGACCGCGACTGACGAGACGTCTACCGTCGGCCCAGGCCCAGGCCCAGGCGGACGCCAAGCGGCGCGCCGACGTCTGTCTGCAGGTCGGTACCCGCACCACACTGTCTACACGCAGGGACCGCGACTGACGAGACGTCTACCGTCGGCCCAGGCCCAGGCCCAGGCGGACGCCAAGCGGCGCGCCGACGTCTGTCTGCAGGTCGGTACCCGCACCACACTGTCTACACGCAGGGACCGCGACTGACGAGACGTCTACCGTCGGCCCAGGCCCAGGCCCAGGCGGACGCCAAGCGGCGCGCCGACGTCTGTCTGCAGGTCGGTACCCGCACCACACTGTCTACACGCAGGGACCGCGACTGACGAGACGTCTACCGTCGGCCCAGGCCCAGGCCCAGGCGGACGCCAAGCGGCGCGCCGACGTCTCTCTGCAGGTCGGTACCCGCACCACACTGTCTACACGCAGGGACCGCGACTGACGAGACGTCTACCGTCGGCCCAGGCCCAGGCCCAGGCGGACGCCAAGCGGCGCGCCGACGTCTCTCTGCAGGTCGGTACCCGCACCACACTGTCTACACGCAGGGACCGCGACTGACGAGACGTCTACCGTCGGCCCAGGCCCAGGCCCAGGCGGACGCCAAGCGGCGCGCCGACGTCTGTCTGCAGGTCGGTACCCGCACTACACTGTCTACACGCAGGGGCCGCGACTGACGAGACGTCTACCGTCGGCCCAGGCCCAGGCCCAGGCGGACGCCAAGCGGCGCGCCGACCGATGTCTGTCTGCATGTCTGTACAGGTCCCGGCAAACATATTGAACTTTTCACAGATAAAAAATACATGCGCAGTAAAAGTGTTTGTAGTAAATTCTGCTTTTATAAGAACACAAGCATATTTAATACCAAAGATTTTTAATAAGATCACTTGTGATGATTGTACTAAAAGCCTAAGTATATTTAAATCCCATATCAAAAAATCACTATTGTGTGAATATTCACAGAGACTAAATGTATAGGAAAAAAAAACTCTTTTGTAAAAAAAATGTTTATAGTTATATTTTATTTACTTTAATTTTTTTGTTGATTTAGAAAGTGTAATTTAACCAAAATATGTATTGTTAGAATGAATGTCATCATTGTTATCGCCAACAAACTTTTCAAAAGTTTGGCGATATAATGTAACTATACCATATTACTGTAATGAGAATAAATAAAAAAAAATACTGCGCATGTATTTTTATCTGTGAAATTGTTCGAGATGTTAGCCGAAGCCTATACATTTTATTTTTTAGCTCGGGGGAATCTCATTACGATTCACAAGGGACTGGAAGCTGACAAGGCTGTCCCTTGGATATGCCGTAGGACTCGGATGAAAACCCCACACCCGGCTAAACCACCATCCGGTATCTCTCCGCCCCTGGTGCAGGCACGCTCGGGATCGGATTAGCCATTCCCTGAACGCACCCTCTGGGGACAGTCTCAGCGGTGCGGTGTGTTATGATACTGACACAACGAGCTGGGAGGGCTAACCAGGTTACCAGGGGCTTAATTCCGCTAATCTTAATGTCGTTATCGGGTCTCGATAACGTTGAAATAAAACTACTTTTGTTGCTTTTATTCGCATTTTATAGTGCAATTTATTCGTACTACAATTTTTTTGACAAGTCAATAGTGACAAATGTTTTAATTAAAAATAGTTTAGCCGACAATAACTGTCTCAAAAAGCGATGCTATTAAAGCGTTATTGACACGCCACAAATGCGTTAACGCTAGCAGAATAAGGCCCCAGGTTGAAACCCCCCAGACGAACGACCAGAAAGGAACACGTAATATCTCCCATCCGGTTGTGGGTCGGCCGGGTCAGATTACTCCCTGGCTGCTTAGGTTGGTTGGTGCGCGCCCAAGAAGGCGCGCCTCTGCAGGTCGGTACCTACACCTACTTTATCATTTAGGGTCGCCAGGTCTAGGGAGTGAAATTTCGGGACAGAAGCTTGTAAAAAAACGAATTCTCACTTCGAAGTCGGGACAACAAAAAATAAAACTAGATTTTAACTCATGAAAGTAGATCTTTACTTTGATTCACCAAGTAATCCTTTTCTGCGTGGCAATGCAAAGAGAATGAAGCCCATACATATAGCCTAGTGTTATATATATTCATTTCAAATGTTTTAGGGATAAATATGCAAAGACAATTCAGTCACAGTTTTTAGTGACTGCTTTATTATGGAAAATTGAAAAATGTTTGTGATCTGGTCACAACTCGGTACATTTTGCTTCCCGACCAGGGTTAAATCGGGACGTTTCCATATAACTCTCAAAATCGGGACACCTTGCATTGCAACCCTACCTGTCAGACCTCGCAGTATGACCATCGAAACGCAATACGATAAAGCTCTTAATGTCAGATCGGTATCTACACGTAAAGAACGCGACAGGACGACATGGCAATCGAGGTAAGAGATTGAGAGTTGATTGGAGACACCTCGCACATCCCCACAGCATGAGTGCAGCACAAGTCAGCATAGATCGCATTTATCAATTTCGGTATCGCTCATGTAGTTACTTATATTTCTATACTCAAAATCTAAAATAGATTGCCATGTCGACCTGTCGCGTACTGTACCTTGTCAGCCCCCGTACCATGACCACCGAAACACGATGCGATAAAGCGATTTATTTATCGTGTTTTGGTGTTCGTGCTAGGGGGGCAGGGCTATGTCACCCACGCAATGCGGCGAGATAAGTCCTTCGCTCGATTGCTAATGTTAATTAACATCCCGTGCTTCGGCAGGCACGTTGCAGTGTGTGCTGGGTCAGTTCTCACTCTGGTCTTGTCTTACCGTCCGGTGGGATTTTGCGAGGGAATGGTTAACCTGTGTTTGCGCAGAGACTTGTAAACTGTACTAATGACTGCTGCGCAGGTGGTTAGTTTCTATTGAGATTGACAATTGAATATCGTCATGAGGCCGATCGTAGTTCAAAAGCGCACGTTGTATCTGTTCTAAGATATAACATATATTATCTATGTTCCCCACACTTTTCCTAATTTGTTCAATGTTGAATTTTTTTAAAATGTGCACCCGCAGGACATACAGGAGCGCAAGCAGCAACTCGAGGAGATGGAGGAGAAGGCGGTGAAGGCGGCCCTGGTGGAGGAGCGCAGCCGCTTCTGCCACTTCGTGTCGCTGCTCAACCCCGTGGTGGTAAGGGATATTACACCCCTCACTTGTATGTTGGTTGTTGAATGCCTTGTATTGTCCCGTGTTGGTTTAACTTAAAACTAAAATAAAGAACGCAGGGCATTGCTTCAAAATCTCCCTGAAGTTGTTGCTGGAAGAAAAAGTGAAGTTGTGATTATATAATGCAAAGGGCCCAACGAATACTAATTTGTTTCTCTGTGGAAATATCCTCACCTCACAGACCCCTTTTCATTAACTAGGTGGAATACTCTTGCGAGCCATACCTGCTGATGGCTAACGTACAGGCGTGTGTGTAACTCTTCCCGCAAAGCGCCGAGCATCCCAACTAAACCAACCTTGATAACTATCTTGTCCATAGTGAAGATGATCCAGGTTCATGGACAGAAGACCTATAGCTACAAATACCATGATTGTTCTAGCGTACTAGTGAGGTTGCCAGACCTCATTGGGGGACACTGTCAGTACTCTTGTGTTGGCGCAGTGGTGTTTTCCTTTTTTTGAAATGGCATAATCTATTATGATATCAAGGAGCTTAGCTGCCTAGCCCACTTGGGTATTTCGTAGGACACCAATCCACAAGCTGCTTTTCCGCTAGTGTCTTAATACCCGGCTAAACCTGTCCTCGGAATCTCTCCGCCTTCTATGGAGGGCACGTCTGGGATTAATATAGCTAATTCAGCAAACGTACTTCCTCCCGGAGACCGGACCAGCAGTATAAACAAGCTGGGACTTCGCTTCGTCTATGGATGGTCACCAGGTTAAAATTCGTTTGTGACCTTCCAGACGAGCGACTGGACCCTGTAGACAAATGCCACACGCTAACTTTTCTGCAGTTGTTCCGCAGAAAAAATGTATGGAGATGACATTAGCTGCGGAAGAATCGTAAGGTTGTCGCAGGCTAATGTCATTTCCATACATTATTTCTGCGGAACGACTGCGGAAAATTTAGCGTGTGGCATTTGTCTAGGGGGGCTGGTCCGGGCCATATCTTCCAGTCAAAATGTCAGTCCCATTGGGCTAGCCCTTTTCCGGCTGTTTAGGGTAGTTGGAGAGCGTCTACAAAGATACGCCTTCCAACCCGCCGCCCGCGGCGGAGCGGTGTGGCTAAAGGGTCCTCTTCTTGCGCCCGCTCCACAGCCTCCTTCTGCGAGATAACATCTTTGTAGAAGAAGGCGGCAGTTCCCCATACCGTTGCTCTGGTCGCATTCTTTCATACGACATTGGCCAGGGCTCCAGTGTGGTCCAGCGCAAGGACTGACGAATCGTCGCGCTGTGGTCGCCAATCCGGACACTCCACTACGGTGTGCTCGGGGAACAGTGTCTATTTCCGACAGTAACAATTTAACATCAGCCCTACATTTTGCTAACTCCAAATTCCAACGCAGAGCTGTCATTTTGAATACATTTGAATCCATTACTAGTTATGTAGGAAGCTTTGTATTGACGGCTTTCTTTATAGTAGCAATGCGGGTACTGTGTATTTTAAAAGTTTGGCAACAGAACAATGGGTATGGGGAGGCGGATGGGCCGTATCCTTGTAAGTCTCGCCTAACATGTGGCGACAATGAATGAAATCGCTTGTTTTCAGGAGTGCGAGGTGGCGATGCTGGCTGAGGTGGGCCACTTGCAGGAGGGCAGCGAACAGCTGGTGCGTCACACGTTGGAGCCCCGCACTCTGCCCGCCGCCAGCTTACAGGTACGAGATGGTTATATAACAATCGAAAGAGGAGATGTAAGAGGTATCAAGACTTTCTACAGAAGAGGGCACAGTGTTAATCGTCTTCCGGAAGACCAAAATGTTTTGTTCTTACATAAAATGGGGTAACTCTTGGCCTTCATCGTATACTTGATGGTAAGTGAGGTAAGCTGTTGGTAACTAGACGGGCGGGCTCAGAAGACAGAATAATTCTGTTTTCGAAGCTGGTTTCTATTAAAGAATATCGAATCTTAGAAATTTCGGCGATATCCTCTAAGATCCATTCATGAATCTTTTCATTCTTTATCTTCCAGGATTCAGGATTTTTTACAAAGGGGATTTTTAGAACTAACGCGAGTCTGAAAATCTAATATGAATAAGGAATGTTTCCTACTTTGCCGGATTCCAAACTCGCTGGAGTTCCACATTGCTAACTTGTCGGATTTCAAACACGTCGGTTTCCAATGTTGTCAGATTCTAAGGTAGTCGGATTCCTAATTCGCTGTGATACAGCGAACATGTTCACAAACTTTGATAAAGATAAAAGAAAAATAATTCTGTTTTCTAAGTTGGTTTCGAAAGTGACGAAGGGACTCATTATTATTATTTTATTGTAAGTAGAACATGATCCTTGTACGAGCTAACTCGCACATTTATATTTTTGTATTGAGACATTTACGTGTCCAATGTCCTTATGTGCATGCATTGCATTATTACGTCAGTGTGCAAAATAAACGCTCATGGCAAACACATGTCTATAATTCAACTCCTGTTCTCTTCATAAAGGACAATGTCGAAAATCGCCCCATGACCAACAAAGATTTGATTTACGTCATAATTATATGCATATTTTATAACACTCATAACAATTATATTTGTTCGACGGACAAATCAAAAATATATAAAAGTACTTTTAGAAACAAAACCAAATAAAGTAAAATATAGGAATGGTTTATTGTTACATTTGCTCGACTGAATAGAATTGAGTTGATTTCATGTAGGTATGGCCATTTATTTATATCTACAAATTAAGTTTTTCATAACTTACAACGTAAATTAAATTAAAACATACGTCAATTGACTACTCACGCACTATGGCTTGTTAGTTCGTCGTGTTTTTGACTTGCTTTATAATTTCGAGATTTCTTGTTCTTTACTACGTGGCTATAGTATCGTTCTTTGATTGATTGCAATAATTATTATTTTAATAATTGTATAGGTATGGACTATTTGTATTGCTCTAACGAATTAGTGTTACTTCAACTAACCTCAAAATCTGATCCATTTTGATATTTAATTCGATTTCGAAGCTTGTCCGTAGTAATTGATGTGGACGTACAGTATTTACTCATGTTTAATTATACGAAAAGCATTATTTCACTGCTGTTGGTGTTGGGGCGAACAATGTATGGACGCAGAACAATGTCCTTTGACATCTTGACATATTTTACTAACATCTTGACATGAGTGTACGTCCTTAACATAGGCCCGTACAATCCTTCTTACCAAAACCACTGATTTTGATGGTAAGTTACCATCTGATGGTAAGTGGTAACAGTCACCTATGGGTCATGTGGTTCTTGCGAGATTTGCAGCAAATTGATACACTCATCACAAGAACCACAGTGTTCGTCGCCAACTTGTGACATAAGATGTAAAGTCACGGTACTCAGTAATTTCGTTGCCATATCTCACCCTTCAAACCGCAACACAGCCACGCGAGCACTGCTGCTTTGCGGCAGAAATAGGTAAGACGGAGGTACCCAAGAAGTCGACCCTCTCCTGTTTGCCCTGTAGGTGGTGTGCGACATAAAGTCCTGCTACAGCGGCTGGGCGGAGAGCGGATCTGCGCCACATTCACCCTCCGCCTCCTCCAGACTGGGCAGTAGACGGTCATCGCTGTCCTCCATCTCCTCGCTGACCAGCCACTCCGACCTTCACGGTGAGCCTAGAATCCCCTACGAGGGAGTATACATACTCGTATATGGATAACTCCGGAGCTCAAGATTGAAATGAATCGATACAACACGTGGAGTCCAATCCCTTATGGATTCCACGGAATAATTGTTTTCTGGAAAATTAAAATTAAAATGTATCTTGTGTAGTCGTAAATACAAGATTTTGTTTTTAACTATTAGTCATTTGTCTGCTTGTTCAGACAAGCAAACATTTTACCAATCCTGAAATCGCGAAAATAAGTATACGTGCGTGCGTGCGTGCGTGCTTGCGTGCGTGCGTTTGCGTGCGTGCGTTTGCGTGCGTGCTCGCGTATAACACAATAATATTCTGCCCTATATTTTAACATATTCGTTCACGTAGGAATCCGATAATCACTTCTTAACTTTTCACCGTTATTATCGGCTATAAAGTATGTAAAATTAAGCCCAGCAACGCGTCAGTGGAATAATTTGCCACTAAATAACATAAGGCTTGCTCGTAGTTGCTGTTCAAAGGAATATGTTTAAATAAATCCCATCTCGACGTTTAGTTCTGACTGACACCTATTGCTGCAGCTGGTTGAAGCGTCGATTTTTGCAGCTAAGCAGCTAGTGCCCTTAAAATGTTTCCCGTATACTCACAGTGTGTAATTTATGTAAAAATCAATTTGAATTGAGATAAGTGAGAGATTTATTCCATGATTCTTACTGAATTTCAAAAGACAAACAAAACTGACCCCTTAGACAAAAGCCATACGTAATTTTTTCCGCGGTCGTTCCCTAATAAAAATGTATGGAGATGACATTAGGTGCCGAAAGAATAGCGTGAGGTTGTCTGTCGCAGGCTAATGTCATTTCCATACATTTTTTCTGCGGAGCGACTGCGGAAACGTCAGCGTGTGACTTTTGTCTAAGGGGGCTGATCGGAAAGAAAGAAAGAATACACAATAAAAATCTTAAATAGAGGCTGAGTAACGCCAACGACCTTGAGACATGATTTGTACTGGAATACGGGCGCGGTGCGTTATTGAAATTGAGCGAAAAAATAAAAAAAATAATATTTTTATAGAAACTAGTAACTTATTTAAAGGATATGAAACATCAATATTAACGAGTTAATTCCCTGAAAATCATTAAATTACCTTTGTTAAATAACTCGGATTTTCTTCTGAAGGTCAAAAATAGCTTTTTGATGGGTGTCTGCCAATTTTTTCAACGAGAAACTTTGATTAAAATTTGTTTTGGGGACATGGATATTATCAAAAATATTTTCAAGAGTAACATATTTTTTTTTACTACGGTATATTAAACAGATTTTGCTTAAAAAAATGTTTTAAGTAGGGCTCGATAAGCTCAGCTCAGAGTTGTCAGCCTCTTAACTCGTTCTCGTTTCATTAACATTTAAGTGTTGGTTGTATCAGGCGGTTGCGTGACGGGAACCGGCGCCGGCAGCAGTACGCCAGTGTCAGCTTCCAGCACCTCCTCCGTGGGACCCATGGCGGCAGATACACCGACACGCCTCGACCAGGTAAGTTACAATTATTTTGAACGAATGAAAATTTTATTTACATGCAGAAACAAGACACACAACACAAAGAGAAAAAAATCCAATAAAATAATCAGAAACACAAATAATCTTCGATACAGACGTCTAGTTTGATTGTGTTTTTTTGCATCGAACAGAAAATTGATGCCATTTAATTGTACATTTCGATACAAGTGCGAAGAGTACGTCATCTCAACGAGTCCCGGATTTTTGACCCAAACCGACGACGTTGGTCACAATAGCAACAAGTGGAGAAGACAATTCCGCACGTGCATCGATGTGATTTTAATACATTTGCGAAAAAAATAAAACAATACAAAGAAATCAATGTAAAACAGTTAAATCCTTGACCGATCCAAACATTGATTTACTACCAAACGTAGATAGAGCACTTCAAAGGTCCGGTCTGGGTTAATAAATTTTTTTTTATTTAATTCATGTGAGTATTCATTTCATACAAAAATTTCGTATTTACAGAAAACGTTTTGATTAAAAACCTCTGTCATGCATTTGGAGCAAAAAGCACTAGTGTGGAAAATAATAACTTTCCGCACGGCTAAACACACATGGAAAAGTTTACATTTTGAGCAAATGTATTAAAAAAACCTATTGTTTTTATTTCTTCCTTATTGTGTACAAAAAAAATTGCCTGCCATTAAATAGAGTGCGGAGCTGAATCCATTCGACAATTGATTTTGTTTACAGAGACATTGTGTATTTATATGTATACTGTATTTTTTTATTCCGAAAATGTGTATCTATCATGATTACTGTTGGAATAGGTACACACACATTATGTCGTTAGTTACGCAATACGCATACTTGTCCATTTTGTTACAATTTATTTTTTGTGTTTTAATTGAGTTTATATATATATTTTTTTGTTTTTCTTTACGTTGTTTTGTTTTTGTTTCACGCTTATTGTTTCGCTCCGTATTGTTTTGTCCGTAGTCAGCGTTCCGCTTGTCGAGCGTGTGCAGCGCCGACTCGGGGTTTCGGTCACAGGACGCGCTGCTGCGGCGCTCGCTCTACGCTGACAATGTAACCTTTTGTTTTGTTTTACTTTCTTTTGTTTTTGGATTTTGCTTCGATTTGTTTTTGTTCTTTTATTCTTTCTTTTGTGTTTTTTTTAATTTGTTATCTATAGAGGGATCTAATGTATAAATTGTCACTTATACTATTTAATTAGCCGTAAGAACACAGCCAATTTAAAAAAATGTGACATAAAAATACCTTCACCGAAACTTTCATATCTATATATACTCTTCACTTCATTCATATTTATTTTAATACGTCAAAGCAAGTAATAAATATATTTTTGTTTACTCAAATTAGAATAAATAATTACGGTATTACTACAAAAAGTTTTTAAATGCTGTCTAAAGCTTAGGCATTGTTTAACTATGATGCTGTCTCTCTTAAGGAGGATGAAAACAGCGATGGGTGTAAATCATGACTTTAATTTTAGTCAGCTGTTAGACAATGTTGTTTTGTAATAAGACCTCCATTGTTATTTCCCTTTTGAACAGTGGTCTACTGTGTAGTAACTAGTAGATGTATTTTTTTCCGAAATTTCAAAAAGGCTGTTGGCTTATACCAGTTGTGGTCAACTTGTTTAGACTCAAGATCTACGGTTCACTAACGAATTTCTTGTGCGATCTACCAATTGCACACTTCAAATTTTAAATAAATCCGAATAGTTCAATAGGTATAATATTATGTATTATGATGTAATATTTTTTTACTTTGAAATAAAATTTATTAAAAAATAATTCAAGATGATGCGTGCAGCAATCGGGGATTACGTTACGCAGTGTGTTCTACGTATTTTCTTTTTAGTAATCTTTTTGGGACGGTTAGCCGACACGACCAGGGCAAGATCAGGCGCAGGACCCACTGATCAAGGGCCCGGTCTCGTAATAATCTTTGTTCTAGCAGTATTATCAGAGAAGTAAAGTTTTTTTTTTGTTATTATAAATGCAATGAAGGAAATACATTTTACGTTAATTTAGAGTGTAGGACTTGAAGTTTCCATAACACAGTTAAGGCTTTAAACATACCCATATTTACATTCCACGCGTTTAGGGACATATTCATGCACTCGTAAAAATATTACTAAAACATGAAATATATTCAGTAAACGTTTATTCTCAAATCTTCAACTCTTTCAAAATCATCTTTACTGGTTACTTTTTTTCGAAATGTTTTAGTTTCCTTATTTAATGTGGTTTAAATAGTTCAAATTTTATGAATTTCACCACTGTTCAAATATTACTTTTTCTATAAAAAGTCATCCTTAAGCGTAATCAAACTTTAACCACTTAGAAATAAGCTATTATTAAAGCAAATAATAAAAAACTGTATTTATAAAATCATTATAGGTAAATTTTATAGAATGAAAACTTATCGAGAGTTTACGCTGCGAAATCGTAGCAGAACTGAGGGAAATTTCGACGCATACGACTCGACATAAAAATTTGCATGTAACTAAATAGTAAAATGTGTTATGGAAACTTCAAGTCCTACACTCTAAATTAACGTAAAATGTATTTCCTTCATTGCATTTTTAATAACTAAAATAAACTTTACTTCTCTGATAATTCTGATAGAACACCGATTATTACGGGACAGGGCCCTTGCTGAGCTTGAGATGTTTCTTATTTTGGTCACCCATCATAGAACTGACCACAGCCAGCGTTGCTTAACCTCAGCAATTGTCCGCTGCGCCAATGCGCCACCAAGAGGATGCTGTATTTATATATTATGGTGACGTTTACAGGGTTCGGACAATCAGAGCGTTAGCAGCGAATGCATACAGACGTCCAAGAACGCGGACGACCAGAACGAGGAGTCCGGCCACGACGGACTCGGCAATGCTGGTGAGCTGCTCCGTCATCATTTTCAGGCTTCATCATCATCATCACCATAACAGCTCATATACGTCCCCGCCGAGGGGCTCGAATCTACACTAAGTTAGGGTGTTTAGGTTTAAGTCAACCACGCTGGCCCAGTGCGGATTGGTCGACTTCACAAACACCTTTGAATTTCTTCGCAGATGTATGCAGGTTGCCTCACGATGTTTTCCTTCGTCGTAGGAGCGTCAGACAAATTATATGAAATTCGTAAACGAAAAACACATTGGTACATGGCGGTCTCGAACCCCGGACCTCTCGATTGGAAGGCAAGAGTCCACAGCGCCACCGACGCTGCGACTTCCGTACCTCAAAAGGAACCCTTATAGGATGACATCCTTGTTTGTCTGTCAAGGTCCTTTTCTCAGGAACGCGTAACGCGATAGCAAACTAAATATAATTATATCGAATACTAATAATAATTTATTTCAAATACTCGGGTCTACGGTCTCGTTCAGCTGTGAAAAAATGGTCCTGACCTTTTAATCGGAAGGTTGGGGGTTTAATCCTGCAATGTACCAATTAGTTATTCGTTTTGGAAATTAATATGTGCATTTATCTGACGCTTCTACGACGAAGGAAAATCATCGTGAGGCAACCTGCACAGATTTGCGAAAAAGTTCAAAGGCGGCGATTTCTTCTGGGAAATATTATGCTCGCCTAGTGTAAACTCGCCTAGTGTGTATTAGCCGCTGCGCAACCTACCCTATGAGGAAAAAGAGCCAGTTTCTGCATACATTAGAAGACTGGCTGAAACACAGGGGCATAAGAAACTCATCATTGCCTTTGATGCTAACGCACATCACACTGTGTGGGGTAGCTACGACACGAATAAACGAGGTGAAGACCTACTGGAATATCTGGTAAATTCATCTTTATTTTAGCTTTATAGTATTTTATAGTATCTTTATAGTATCTTTATAGTATCGTAAGCTTTATACCGAAGCCGGGCAAAGCTGACTATGAACATGCAAAGTCGTTTAGACCGATAAGTCTCTCATCCTTTCTACTGAAATCGATGGAGAAACACATCGACAGGTACATTCGGGACGGACCGCTTAGAAAACGGCCATTACAGGGTATGCAATGTGCTTACCAAGCAGGAAAATCAACCGAGACTGCTTTACACTATGTGATCAGCAGGATTGAAAAGGCACTGGATTCAAAGGAGGTGTGCATAGGTGCCTTTCTCGATGTGGAAGGCGCCTTTGATAAGACCACATTTGATTCCATTAGCAGAGCGGCGAGACTACATGGAATCAATGACACCATAATAAGATGGATTAATTGCATGCTAGAGAGCAGAGTCATGTCTGCAAGCGTATTAGGCGATACAATGAGCGTCACAACCACCAAGGGATGCCCACAGGGAGGAGTCCTGTCTCCTACACTTTGGTGTCTTGTGATAGATCCGTTGATCGAGGAACTGAACAAAGGACCACTGACCACAGTAGGTTATGCTGATGACATAGTCATCTTGGCTAACGGTAAGGTGCCAAATGTGGTAGCAAGCCTGATGCAGGGGGCACTACAAAGGGTTGAGCACTGGTGCAGAGAGACACAACTTAGCATCAATCCCAAAAAGACAGTGATCATACCGTTCACAAAAAAGAGGAAGCTCAACAACATGAGAAATCTAAAACTATACGGCTCTGAGATACCATACTCCACAAAGGTGAAATATCTAGGAGTTACCCTGGACAAAGAACTAACGTGGAAGGAACATGTAGACCTCACTATTGAAAAATCCGGAAGGATACTCAATATGTGCCGGTCTACCTTCGGTAAAACCTGGGGTCTCAAACCTAAGATACTCTACTGGATTTACAAAATAATGATACTGCCGGTCATAACATATGGCAGTATTGTCTGGTGGCCAAGAACGAAACTAGTCACATGCAGGGGACTACTAGTTAGATTCCAAAGGCTGGCTTGTATGGCCATTACGGGGGCTTTCAAAACTACCCCTACAGCGGCCTTGAAGAGATTTTTAAATCTCGAACCACTCCACAATGCTGTACAAAGAGAAGCCATGAGGGCACTCTACAGGCTCAGAACTTTGGGAATGTGGAATGCGAACCAGCCACCCACAAAACACACGGCATTCGCGTTTGAAGGAGGCAATCTGCTGCTGAGCATGATCAGCGACAGAATGTTACCTCAATATATTTTCAGACGACTTTTTGAGGTACACATTCCAACAAGGGAGGAATGGGATAAGGGGCTGGCACCCCCTCAGGGGAACAGCATGATCTGGTATACAGATGGATCAAAAATGAAATCTGGTACAGGGGCAGGAATACACTGCAACAAAACTGATATATCGATCAGCATGGGTAAGCTGGCAACTGTGCTTCAAGCTGAAACATGTGCTATCCTAGCCTGTGCACGGGAGAATCTAGACAAGGGTCGCAAAGGCCTAAACATCTACATTCTCAGTGACAGCCAAGCGACTTTCAAAGCGCTCCTGTCATACAAAGTGGAATCCAAACTGGTGCTGAATACAATCGAAGCACTGAACAAATTGGGTAAAACCAATACAATACGTCTAGTTTGGATACCAGGTCACAAGGGTTTCACCGGAAACGAGAAAGCTGACTACCTGGCAAGAAAGGGATCGGAAACACAATTGGTAGGACCGGAACCATTTGTCGGGATCACTCCAAAAATAGTCAGTACGGGTATAAGAACTCAACTGCAAATGAGGCACCAAAGAGAATGGGCCAATCAAAAAGGAATGAACCACGCCAAGCTCTTTATGGGTATGGACAATTGGCTCAAATTTACACTGAGCTCAAGCAGATCCCAGATTCGCCTACTGTTGGGTGCTCTAACCGGACACTTCGGCACTAGGATCATGCTAACCAGGATGGGACACGCCAGTTCCAAAATCTGTAGGGCCTGCAAGGAGGGAGAGGAGAGCATGGTGCACCTGCTGTGCCACTGTGACGCCCTAGCTTGCAGGAGACTAAGGCTGACGGGAATTGGATACCCAAAACCGGAGGACTACAGGGCCATACCACCGAAGGACATCGTTGAGCTCATTGGCACGATAGACTGGACCGTAGGTGGCGATGGCATTACGGACTAAGCTTTACGGCAAGGGGTAGCACAAAAGATCCATGGTGGGTCGAAGTGCGAAGGCTCAATAATTGGGCCACCCCCACCCGAAGATAAGATAGTGTAAACAAACTAAGCCTATACGAGTTTTGCCTCTCGAATACAATTATTGCTACTTAAACTCTTCTAAGCCGCGAGCCTGCGTAAACAAACTATACGAGTTTCTCTTACGAGTTTCGTCAGTCGAATATGCGACTTTTTTTGTTCAGTCTAGAGGCGATAATCGAATGGCAAGTTTTGCCCTACGACAATTTCATACGATTTTTCACCGCTCGCGTGCAAGAAACTTTCCTTGTGTAACTAAGCCTTTAGGGTACGCTCGAACCCCTCGGTGGGGATGTATATGAGCTATCATTATGAAAATGGGGAAAGGGGGGGGGGGGGGATGAGATATCGTTAGATACGTAGGCGTGAAATATCTGTGGTCATGCGTATACCAATGACGTCAGTACGTATACGTAGCGCGTCCGTGAGTTGCAGGTGGACGTTATCACGACAATTTTCATGCATAGTCGCGAAGGAGCAGCGCCTTTCCTGTCGAAATTGAAAGCTATCTTGATAGATGTTGACATGAACTACCGAAAAAATAAACGTGTCAACTTGTTATCTGTACAGCGTCAGCAACGTGGCCCGATTTGAAGGACACCGCTCAGTTCGAGAGGGCCGCGACCGCCATAATGGGTGGAAGGCCTCACACTATATCCGCAGGTGAGATACTAATGTATATTTATTTAAATTGATGATAGTTATTTTACCAAAAGCAGATTTTTTTATACAACTAAGGCCCGATTTCACCAACAGAAACGCAGAAATAGAATAACTATACCATGGATAAACTTATATTCTACACTAGCTGTGCCAGCGAACTACGTTTCGCCGTATATTTTTTACCCGTTTTTGCAACATTTGTCATTGATGCTCAGCTCCTATTAGTCGTAGGGTGATGTTATATAGCCTAAAGCCTTCCTCGATAAATGGACTATCCAACACAAGAACAATTTTTCAATTTGAATCAGTAGTTCCTGAGATTAGCGCGTTCAAGCAAACAAACAAACAAACTCTTCAGCTTTATAATATTAGTATAGATTAATAGGCTAGATAAATAAAAACAATTATTGCTTTAATAGAAGCTCATTCATATAATAAACAGAAAGAAATTTCCGTTTTCGAATAACTATAAAAACAACCAAAATAATAGGTTGGGGAAAAAGTTTCTTCGCATTTTTTAAGAAAATTCAAAACATTTTTTAATATAGTTTATTTACATTTAACTAAAGTATGTAGGTACCATTTTGTTCGATAACTTTTTACCATCTTGTAGGTAGGGACATGATGCCATTGCTATAGAAATTTTGGGACTTCTGGTCAAAATACCGCGACAAGTGGTTTTGGCAGTCCTCTCGTGATGTTAACCTGACACTGCCTAAAGAATTCTGAAGAGACCGAAACAGGTGGAAATCTGAAGGTGCAAGGTCAGGACTATACGGCGGATGCATTAACACCTCCCAGCCAAACTCTCTTAATTTTTGCTGAGTGGCTAAAGATGTGTGAGGTCTAGTGTTATCATGATGAAAAACCACACCCCTTCTGTTGATTAATTCCGGCCGCTTTCTCTCAACTTCTTGCTTTAATCTCATCAGTTGTTCGCAGTAGAGTTCAGAATCGATGGTCCTGCCTGGTGGTAACAGCTCATAATGAATAATGCCCTTCCAATCCCACCACACACACAGCATCACCTTGTTGCGAGTTAACCCGGGTTTCGCCACAGTCTGTGAAGCCTGACCGGCCTTTGACCACGACCTTTTTCGCACGTTCTTGTCGTACGTGATCCACTTTTCATCACCAGTTATCAGCTTCTTCAAAAATGGTTCGGTTTTATTACGTCGTAATAAAGAATCACAAATGAGTACACGGTTCATTAGGTTTCATTCAGTGAGCTCGTTAGGGTACCCTAATGTCGAGCTTTTTTGTGTACCCATTTTTTTTCAAATGCGTCAAAACTGTTTTGTGGTCAATTCCCAGTTCTTCAGCTACGTCGTAACTACTGACATGCCGATCTTGCTCCACTTTTTCAAAAATGGCATCCATTTTATCTGTAATAGGGCGACCAGAGCGACGTGCATCTTTGACATCAAAATTTCCGGATTGAAAATGCTTAAACCAAATTTGTGCTACTCACACAGACACTGCACTAGGTCCATAAACATCGCAAATTTTTTTCGCGGCTTGCGTTGCATTTTTACCTTTTTTGTAGTAAAATTTTAAAATGTATCGAATTTCTTCATTAGATTCACTCATCTTGGCGGTACGAAAAACAAATGAAAATCACACATTTTCCTAATTTGAATTTGGAATTATGTTCTTTAAAATTTAAACTTTCAATGATACCAAAACCAGCCAGATACAAATAGTATAGCCAAAGAGATTTTATTACAAGTTTATACATACTATAATGCGAAAAGACTTTTTCCCCAACCTAAGGTATTAAAGATTTTTCTCCACCTCTTTCTAGCAAAACGGCAATTTACATAGAGCTTATAAATGGCCGTACTCACGGTTGATGTCGGAAGCAAAGTGGCGAGTGCACTCCCAATACCTATTTGAGGCAAACATCTACCGGAAATTCAGTCATCATCTCGTCAAACGCCTTATACACGATCCGTCGTTGCTGTACGTCCTTTTAAGGTCACCATACAAAATAGCTCGTGACACGCTTTGGAGATTTATTGAAAGATATAAGTTCGACACTTGCCCTTGAAATGTTTTAAGTGGAGTTACATGAATAAATAGGAACGCATAAAAGTGTGCGTGGTGACGTTTAAAAGCACGTGCGATCGTGCATGGAACAGCTGATTTTTTTTCGCGATTTCGAGATTGGTCCCATAGTAAAAGATCTTCATTTTGCTTGACTGAACAGGCACACAAAATTTGACTCCTTCTGGAAAAATAACCCGGTATTTGTTTGATTACAACTAGCACACTGGATGCGTGCTCCATGGTGCGTATGCTACGTACAGCAAAGCGACCTTAAACGGACTTACAGCAATGACGGATCGTGTATAAGGCGTTTGACGTGATAATGACTGAATTTCCGCTAGATGTTTTCCTCGGATAGGTATTGGGAGTGCACTCGCCACTTTGCTTCTAACTTCAAGCATTCGCCTCCACGTGGCGACACCTATAAATATCTAAATTTTGTGTCTAACAATTTATTGTGTCACTTTCAGCTTACGAACGCGGACACGTTCGAGCGGCGCTGAGTGTCCACACTTTCACCGCAGATACGGACAACGCCAGGGACATCTACGCTCGGCCGCCCCTGCCTACCGTGCGTAGCATCAAGATACGACATATATCTCTATCTATATATACTGGATGTTTCCGAACGCCAAAATATTAATTAAGGGGCATAATAGGTTAGATATTAGATGGAACCTAGGTGCTTGTCTTAGACCTGAACGTTTACTCTTGAACCAGTTGCGATCGAAAGACATTGATCGATAGACCAGATCAGATCATTCTGTTCATATGTTTATGATAATAGCCATGTTGTTATAGTTTTTTTTTACAATCATTGAATGTAGTTGTATAAATATATAATATTCTATTCACTTTGTTATACAAATTAATTGCTTGGTTATTAAATTGTTCTGAGGCGAATACAGTTCTAACTTCATTCGATTTTATTACATTACTATAGCTGTGCCCGCGACTTCGTCCGCGTGGAATAAGTAACGGCTGGATCGATCTTGAAAAAAGTAGCCTATGTTATACCTTATATAATTAGCTATCTATGAATGTGTCCCGTCAAAATCAGACAAAAAAAAATTAAATTGTGTTTTTGTTATTGGTACCCGATATACATTCATACCCATTTAGTAAAAACCTGTTATTTTGACATTACAAACAGACACTTCAATTTTATTTATTTGTATACATGTATAGATATGGAGTACGTTTTATTAGATATAATTTATGGATGGCGTGTATTCGGTGTGTCCAGCGATGCTCCTCACTGGAGCGACCGGGGTTACCGGCTCGACCCGCCGGTACCGCTAGTACCGGCGGTGCCACTTGTACCGCTGGTACCGCTAGTGCCGGTGCCAACAGTACCAGTAGTGCCAGTGCCAGTGCCAACAACGCCAACGCGGCGCATCACGACTTCAAGCCGTCGAAGCCCTCGTCGCTGCCGCCACACCTTACTAAAGGTTCGTATAAATAAATAAAAAAAAAATAGTGTACAGTGTGGGGCCTGAATTCGGAGCAAATATTTAAAAATGGGGCTCTATCTATAGACTATTAGCAATTTCTCTATAATGATTCCAGTTAGCTAGAACCCATGCATTTAAACACGATATAAGTTATGATTCGTAATCAGTCTACTATTGCAAAACGATGTTATTGCTATTTTTTTTGCCAACATTCACTACTTTACCGACAATCATTACTACCAAGCTCAAGTTTTAGATGAAATACTGTTAGTGAATTCACTTTTTGAACTGTGGCCGATAGGGTCAAAATGATATTGTTTTGGGTTACCTAAAAACGGACAAAAAAAAAAAAAACAAGCCATTTCAATAACATAACAACAACGTTGCTAACGTTTTCGATGTTGTGGTACAGTACAGGCACAGTTTAACAATCATACAGTTTGGAAACGCGTTTGATGTTGGACGATGCCGCCGGCAGCGCAGCGTGGGAACTTACGCTGTCACTTGTAGTGCTTTTTCTTGTTAAATTGTAGAAATATAGGGAAATCTTAAAGTTGAAAGAAAAAAAAACAAACTTATTCCTTTAGTCCGATACAAAATGAAAAGCTTTATTCTGGTAGGTACATAACTATAATTCACTTATGTATAATGTTACTGAAGTAAACAAAATCCCTGCAAAATCAATGCAAAGCACTTAACTAAATCTTTAATTGATACAAGCCAAGGGCAGGATGGTTCAGGTTTGTTTGATCAATCTCGGTAGGTAAAAATCAGGTACAAATTGGGTACAAAACTATAAAATGAGGGGCAATAAAGTACACCAACAAATAGTTATAGGTTTCTTTTTTTTTTAAATTAGTAGCTTTCCCCGGAGCGGTTGTTAGTAGAGCGTACCTTCGATGCTAAGTTTCTGCGATCACGGGTCAGACATTTAAAATTCCAGTTTCTTAGATTATTCTCTGTTTCTAATATTACTTGTGTAATTCCACAGAATTCCTCCTTGATACTAGGTTATTTTGTTATGGTTTCTAGCTGTAAGGTCAAGCAGCGGAGCCCTACGGCCTCCGGTAACTGCCCTGGAGATTCATAGCACAGTGTTAGGTTAAAAAATATAATTAAATATGCCTATGATCTTAGGGTCAGTGGGTCTAACACTGAGTTCTGAAGGAATCCCAGTCAATACATTTGAATTTCATGTAATAAACATTGCAAGTTAATTCCAAACATAATTTTTAATGAATTGTCAAAGTTTCTTATTGGTTAGTTAATAAAAAGGACATATGGAGGGGAGAGTACCTATTTTGTGTATAATTACTGCTATTAATAAAAAGAAAACAGCTTAATTTGTGAGTTATTTGCCAAAGTATGATGTGAAACTCAATATAGTGAAAATCTAGAATTTAACATGAAATTCACAAGTGTTACTCAATATATGCATTAATCCCACTAAAATGCCGCTTACTATCAGGTTTTTTTAATGAAATAGGGGATGAAAAAGGCGAATTTTGGAAATGTAATATGTTTGATTTAATAATCAATATACCCACTAATAAAAATAAAATTAACAAAATCTGTTTTAAATCATGAAATATAATAAGTTAATTAGATACCTTAGTGTGGGCGGAGTATTATCTATTGATATAATTTATTTATCCAACTAATTCAATGAATCGCGCGCCGGCGATTAAAAATATGATTTTCCTGAGCTTTTGCTCGCCAAACTGAAAACGAAAATAACTGACTTTTGAAGTCTCTCTGTAGCTTTTCAAATTAAATTCACACGGAAAACGGGAGAAATACCTATGGATTTTATTCGCAGAAATGAATTTAAATACTTTATGATCTTCGAATCAATAACAAATTTCTTCGGTCGATGTCTCACAGACTAACCAGTTCGGAGATCATAACATAGACGAAAGACGCGTTCAAAGACTAGGGTGAAAAATGGGCGCGTTCTATTTACGCACATACTAGAATCGAGGTCCGTTCACCGAATGTTAAGCGTCGTATTGGCGACGGAACCTTCCCTAAAACCAAATTCATTTCACAACATGTGTGTCATGATGTGTCAAGTCAACATACGGATCTTTCGAAATTCTACAATATACAATAAGTATTTCCAGCCAAAGTTATAAGTTTGGTTGGAAAACAAAACGTAATGTAAATTAACCATAAACAAACTGTGAATGCTTTCCGAATTCTATTCGACGAAACCATAATTATATGATCTGTAGCTTTAAGTGTACTTTATTATGATATGTCTCAAAAAATGATCAAAACAAACGGTCTACATGTCAAATTCCGAATTTTGAGAAAATCAACCCACCTAAAGGGGAGCACGGGATTTTGGGCGAAAAAAAACTATCTTTGTAAATAAGGCCAGGATAAATGCGAGATTTATTTTGTTTATGCCAAAATCGAATAATGACCAACGATAATTGCAAATGTCAATGACGTGACGTGAAACGACGTTGACGTTGACACTTCACATTGACATTGTGAAATTCATTGACAAAGTTATTGTAATTACGATTTTAGTTGTGAAATTTGTGTTAAAACTACAGTGAAAACAAAGTGTTTTTGCAAAATTAGTGTTTTATGAAATTTTAAGAAAAAACGGTGTTACACACTCGCAAATGTGTAAGGGTTGTCAAAAAAGAAAAATAATTTAAATGCGATTATAATGTAATTTATTTACAAGAAGTACCCATATACCTACCTACATTTACATATGTTAGGTATGTTAGGTAGCTATGTCAGGTAGGTGATCGGTGCTCGTAGGTGAATTAAAGTACAGACATCGAGTACCTACCTAAGTTCGCCATATTTTAAAAGTAGGATAAAAATGTCTACAAAGTAAAAAAAATGCATCAAACTTTTTTGTCGTCTCTCACGACATCCACGAGAAGATACCTAGGTAGCGGCGATACATGTATTATAGAGTTTATTCATAGTTCAGAATTAACTATAAACTATATTTTAAATTACACTAAACTATTTTAGCCGTTTTTTCGACATTCACGGGAAGATAGGTAGCGGCGACACATTTATTCTAGAGTTTTTTCAAATATAGTTGAGAATTAACTAGGAAGTATTTATTATTATTGCACTAAACTCTCATAGTGCATAGATGTAGATTGTAACTTTTTAAATCTTGAAGTTATGCTTTAACCTTTTTACTAGTATAATATCACTATACGACGGCAATAAATAGTGTATACAAAATAAATAATAGTACTAGACAATACCAATTTGGTTAAGTAATAATAAGACTTTATAGGAATAAATATCGCACCTTTAAAGACAAACCGTTACTAAACGAATTTTATCGAAAATTTGGATAATAACGCCATCTGTCCTAAAATTACGTAAGCTATAATATGAATTTGACACTTTATTCAAATGTTCCTTTTAAACGCTAGATGTCGCTAAATTTTGACCGTTACCAATCAAAAACGGTCTGCGAGTTGAATGCAACATTGTGTCTATACCAGTCGGAACGTGCGCGTCAAGAAGTGATGAGCGAAGTTAATAGAAACAGTGTGATTATTTGGATAAACACGTCTGCACGACAGAAAAAAGAGTATTTTGTTTACTCGTTTTTTATTATAAACTGTAATTATTGGTTTAGACACAGTCTTCCTTTTATCGAAATGAATTTTTTTATCGAAGTTTAGTTGATAAAATGTGACTTTTAGTATAACCACTATTTACTTTTATATTTAGACGGTATTTTTACAATGAGGTTTATCAAATAAAGAGACATCATTTCTATAATCACAGTTTTCTTAAAAAATGGAGTAGTTTAAAAATAAGGTATTAAATATAATAGTGGATTTTTAAGGTCCGTTGCAGTTTATAATTATATTAAGTGCAGATTTTTGCCAGAATGTAAAAGTTAAATAATTGCATTTTGTTTAAATACTGTTTATTACAAACATTTACACAGAGAAATAAAATAATGTAATTTATAAAGTACTTACTGCTATTTTACTAATAAAAGACAAAATAAATGTAAGCGAGGAAATTTATTTAAATCATATAAGATATCTGTAGAAATAATTTAATTTTAGTACTTCCAGAACCATTAAAAAACTTTGCTTCAGAAAATTGCATACTTGCGGAACCCACGCATATCAAGAATCTTGGCTGTTGAAACTGAGATAGGTAGATCCCTTAGCAGCTGAAGTTCCCAAACAATGTATATCCATGGATGAACTGAATCGTATTAATTCTGATGCAAATGAAACTTTTGCGCTAAATCCAATCGAATTAGGGTCATGTCAAGATAGTGTGATTTGTATAGATAAATTGGCTATAAAGACAAGTACACTTACTACTTTATTGCAAGCACAAGGACTACCTCAGTTAATTAATGTTAGTGGCAATAACTGCAATGTAAATGGGGATAATGATGGAATACTATCTACAGTATTGACGTTCAAAGGGTGTTAACACTTTGTGATAATGGGATAAATTTCATTCGAGTAACTGTTCCACTCACACCGACAGGCATTTCTATATTATTAAAAAAATGTTTGTGAAATATAATATTGTAATGTTGGCATTTTAAAAGAGGAGACAAAAAAAATACAAGACCTTCCGAGTTTCTTGCCTGTTCTTCTCGAGAAGGCTCTCCCAATTTCCGAACAGGTGTAGAGTCAATTTCTTTTTTTTTTCATTTTACTTGTATTTGCACACATCTTAATAATGGTTGGGGTGTGTGTACATACAAGGATTAAATAATTTAGTTAATTAGATTCTTGGTAGAACATTTTTATGATTTTTTTGACGTCAATAAGTGCCTGTAAAGGTCTATATTGAATAAAGATTTTTGAGTTTGAGTTTGAGTAAAAGAAATAAGTACATCTGGCCCAAGTAACAAAATACGAGTAAGATCAAACTCATCCAGCTCAGAATTAACTTCTTCTTCACGTTTATGGTCATTGAGGTCGACTTCATCGTCTTTATCCACCACGGGTAATTCAGGTAAAGACTTTTCCCATGATGACGCAGATCACGATCCAGATTATGTACTGCCAACGTCATCTAGACAGATATCATATAGTCCCACTCCCGAAAGTGCCCATTTCAAGATACAGATAATTATATTGATATTTTCATTTTATTTTGTTGACATGATATTTAATTGGCTTGTTAAAAGTTATACTAATTCTTAAGATAATTAATAATAGTTATAAGTTACTACCTACGTCTTACTGCGATTCAAAACTACAAGAGTGATTATTGTAAACCCAAATTATAAGTTTGCCAAAATATAGTTAATTTCTATTAAAACATTATGAATTTCGAATGATTTTTTTCTGTATGTGCTTAGATTCTTATGTGAGTAATTCAATAAGTGATACCACTAAGTGATATAATAATTGATACCACAACAATATCAACAATGCTGATAAAAATATTTCTTTTTGTTTAAGTACATTATTTACATAGGAATTTCATTTTGATCAATCTGAATAAACAAAAATATAAAATGACAAAGTGTTACTAAAAATTTTAAAAAATAATAAATATTGTTTTAATCAAAATTTTATACTATCTTATATTGCATATTGTAAATTAAATAAATATCTATCATAATCAATCTAAAAGACGGCACAAAGTATCACCAACTTCGATTAAATTAACACAATACAAAGATTTTTTTAAATATTGGCTCTGCTGTAAAATTTGATAATTTCGTTTAGTAACGGTTTGACTATAAAGGTGCGATATACCTAGCGTCGCAGGGAAATCTATGGAATCTTAATTCCATATTGTATTTTGCGGTCAAGAAACATCCGTATACAGAACAAGTGTGCACCATTATAAATAATGTAATGTAATAAACAATTCACGTAAAAAACCAATGCAAATTTCGCTCGCGTATCACACAGTCACACACAGTCGTTTCCTTCAACCCTCAGCGTTCGAGTAAACAAACTCGGCGAGTTTGTAGGCCACGGACCGCGCCGCCCGCTTCCCCGTGAGTTCCCCGCCTTTGCTCTGCGCAAACACGTTCGTTTCGTAACTGTATGATTGTTAAACTGTGGTACAAGGCATAAAGCCGGCTTTTGACTATAGTATGTAATATATATTACATGTTGAGCTATATATTATATCCCGGGTTTGCTGTTCTCACTATCAGATGTATTTTTTAAGAATAGTTTAGCTTCTATGATCCTTACATCATAACGTCTTTTATCGAAACGGTTGAACTCTCGTTATTAAATGGATAATATGGAATTTGTTTTGCTAGATACTTTTGATAGTTCATCATACGAAGATGAAGCAGCATTTCATTTACATGTGTCATTATTAAGAAAAAATATAAGAAACGTCGATTCTGGTTATCGAATCATAATTATTAGACTAAGAAAAAAATATGGTGAATTTCGGCTTTTTAATGAACTGGATGATGAAAAGAATGTCGAAGTGAAGGCGAGGCAGGGGCAGAGGCGCGGCGAAAAAATATTTACAGTTTGGGGTGTAATATTAAGTATAGCACAGTGGGAAAGGTCTCGAAGAAAAGTATGGCGAACGATAAAATACTATATCTCAAGATGTTAATATATATTACATTACATCCCATAGTGAAAAGCCGGCTTAATGCAGAATTGTCAATGAAATTGAGCGAAACTATTGTTTGCATTACGTTGAATTTACGGTTAACTTTGATGAAATAAAAAAAAACTAGAGTTTTGATTTTAATTAACTAGGAACATAATGATTCAATTACTGGTGATTTATAGAGCCTCCATCTATACTTACTAATATTATAAGGCTGATGAGTTTGTTTGGTTGAACACGCTAATCTCAGTAAGTTCTGACTCAAATTGATTTTTTTTGTGTTGGATAGTCCATTTATTGAAGAAGGCTATATAACATCATGCTAAAAGGAGCTAAACAACAATAAAAATTATTGCAAAATCGAAAAAAAAAACGTAGTCCGCGGGCACAACTAGAGTGTTAAATATTTTGTTTCGGTTGGGCCGTGTGGGTCCTAACCCACACGGCACGGAACTGAAAATATTTTAGCATCACTATTGCTTTTGTATGCCATTTGAAGTAATATTATGTCAAGTTTTTACAATTGAATATAAATTATGCTAGTATTTTTTGTAGATTTTATATTGTTTAGGTAGATACATATACATGACGTGCATTTTTAACAAAATTATTTTATGCGTTGATGAACGAGAGAATATATGAAATAATAAATATCAACCGTGTGGTACTGTGCCGGACGGAACTGTGCCTTCACTTTTCTGTGTGGACCGCCCATAATGGGACTAGCATTGGGAACAACCGAAGCGTCAGATATTGAGAAGATTTCCTTTCCCCCCGCAGAGATGTGCGGCGCTCTGTACGTGAACATGTCGGAACTGGCTTCGTTGGCGGCGGCCAGGGCCAACCAGCATCACGAGGCTCCCCACCAGGAGAAGGTAGGTCATTTCCCCTATCTATCTAAAAAAGGAGATGTTCCCATCCATATACGCACGCACAGCAGTAACCGCTAATGGTAGAAACGTGAAATTTGGACAGTTGTGTTAATTCAAAATGCGGACACACACTAAGAAGGGATTTCAAAAAATGTTAACCCTAAAGGGATGAAATAGGGGTTGCAAGTTTGTATGGAAAAATGTTTAAATTAGCAACGATTTTGATAAAACTTGAGATTCATGCTCTTGAAAATATTTAATTGAACACGTGTTTCATGGTTTATTGGAATTCACCCCTTTAGGGTGCAAAATAGGGGTTGAAAGTTTCTATGGAAAATATTTAGAAGCTGCTCCAATTTTTACGAAATTTATTATCCAGGCTTAAATAGCTTACAATTTTTTTTTCCACGGGAAAACAATAATAACGCGGGCGAAACCGCGAGCAGAATGCTAGTATTCTATATTCTCATACAGCTCAGACCAGAGGCGCCTCTTAAAAACCTCTATATGGAGGCACAGAAGAGAAGGGAAGCACTTGGCCCACTTGGCACAGAAGAGAAGGGAAACACTTGGCCCACTTGGCACAGAAGAGAAGGGAAACACTTTCAACAGGGAAGCACTTGGCCTTCATCTCACCTGATGGTAAGTGACGATAGTATAGGCCGAAGGTGGAAGCTAGTTAGAAAATAGGTATCTGTAAAACTTATTGCTGTCGCGCTTAGTGTTGTCATCTATCCCCTAAAATACAAATCCGAACTAGTCATTATAGAAATTCGGACATTTGGCCCTAAAGACCGGAGTCGGACATAAGCGCTGTGCCCCCGAACAAACTAGCTAAGCGCGCTAGAGACAACTGCTGGTCGGACCGAAGACGCCTATGAAATGTATACAAAATAGAAGTTTCGTAGTTCCCTCTATTCTCCTCTAAAACCATTTCAAAAAACTACTTTGCTACAATAGGCTAGATGACTAAAAAACTTTTTTTGCTTTAATAGAAGCTCATTCATAATAATAAACAGAAAGAAAAAATCGGTTTTCGAACAACTATAAAAACAATCAAGATATAACGTATTAAAGATTTTTCTCCATCTCTTTCTAGCAAAACGGCAATTTACAAGGAGTTTATATGGCCGTACTCAACAATGACGTCACGGTTGATGTCGGATCTCTCTGTCTAATCGCCTTCAAATTAACAACTTAAAATGCTTGTATCTAATGTATTTCTAAGCCGATTTTAATTCTAATTTTACAGGACTGCATTTTTTTCCACGGTATTTTAATATTTAATGACGAAACGTACAAATTAGAATTCAGTCATCATCCCAATTAAAGAAGGGCTCTGGCTGTATTTCTGAGTTTTGCTTTTTCCGTGCAATCATGTCAAATTTATATGCTGGATGTATGACTACAGGCATTGGCGCGTGCGCTCAGCGAAGGATTGCTAAGATTAAGCAACGTTAGCTGTGGTCAGTCTTATGATGGGTGATCAAAATACGAAATAGCTCAAGCTCCTCCGTGCTTCGGAAGGCACGTTATACAGCAGGTCCTGCGCCTGATCTCGCCCCGGTCGTGTCGGCTAACCGTTCCGTCGGACTAGGCGAGTGAAGGAACAGAGAGTGCACTTGCGTTTGCGCAGTCACTGTGCACTATAATATCTCCCGCGCAGATGGCTAGTCTCTAATGAGATTGGCCGCCGTGACCGAATATCATTATAACATTATTATTATCATTATTGCAGCAGAAAAAGACTCGTGTTCTTTTTTTAGGTTTTTGAATATTTTGATCACTTTTAATTATTCACTTATTAGAAAGAGGAAAACAGAAACATGCTAATAGTGGCCATAGATGTTTTTGGAAAAATGGAGCAACTATTGCCTTTGTCCAGGAAGCAAATAGGGGACTGCGTTTTGTTGCGTGGAAAATGTTATAATAATAATTGCAACGCTTACAATTTTCAAAACAAAATTTATTTAAAATTGAAACAGCTCCGGCTTTTGGGTCGTATCTAATTATAGCATATATGTATAAATTAGCGTGGGTCGTTCGTCCAGTTCGTGGGATTGAATTGCCGAATAGGGTGGTACTGCCCTGGTAATTGAGGCACTAGTTCTGTGATCCGCCTCGTCAGACTCCTCAGGTCAGGTTGCAGCCCGTACAGTGAACCCTATAAATAATCGACCCTGATTAGGAGACGTAAAATAATGGTCCATGTATGCCACCAGACTAGCCTGATTTAAGTTTACAAAAACTATGATAAAATCTAAGTGTTTGTTTGTGGCGGCATACAGAGACCGGAACGGAGATTGATGGAAGTGTAAGTATGAAAAGGTAATACAGATTCGCTTAATGTAAAGAAAAACTAAGAGAAAAATAGCGAAAGTACTATGTTAACATGAAACAAGCAAATTTAATCTGTTTAGCATAGGTACTATAAACATGATGCGCCAGTGCAATACCTATATGAATAACTGATATATGATTATGTAATTCTCTGCGCCATAAACAAATAAAAAAAATACAGTGAGGAAACTAAAGCTATAAAATATGATCTACGAGTGATGATAGTGCAAATTCGTTACTACGCCATCTTAACTTGCCGTTGCGTAAAACGAAGCGGTTAATACAATAACAAACAGTCTGAACTAATCTAACTTAACACTTAAAATTTGGTAAATAATATCGTTCACACTTACCCAATAAGCGGGGGAAAGACACTCACTGATTAAAACTGTTCTTAAATGTTCCAGTAAGAATTATACAGAGTGAATATCAAAAATGTAGAAACTAGTTATGTATGTGGAACGTAAGGGCGGAAAGCTGAGAGCGATTTACTGGCAGCGACTATTCAACTCCCGAGTTCCAAGGCGAATGACGCCGTGGCGCTGCGCTTGCACACACCGCGTAGTGACGTATTACTTGACCAGTATTGTTAGGGAAGCGGGTCTAGTCGATAACGATATCTTATAGATATCGATAAAAATACGCCGTGTAATTATTAAACTTTATTTAGCTAATTAGTAGTTTTGTATTATTATTTATTAAGGTTTTCAAGTTCAATAAACGTTAATTTATATTGCAAATAAAAATAACGTTACAGTTTATATGAAAAAAACGTGTGATTTCGTCTTAATAAATGCACCTCAAAGTTGACATTGATGTTCAAGATGCAGTTTTGACGTTTAATGGTTGACACGCTTTAACCCCGGATCCGAAATCGTTAATTTATATTATATTTAATTTTAAGTATGTGTTTGAAAATTAGGTAAGTACAAATAGGTAGGTAGTAAAAATATAACAAGGTTTTTCAAGATTTAATGTTTTATAGTAGTAGTATTTAGGTAAGTACACATACATACTGTATTTAATTCTATTGAAGGGTATTTATTTACTGGCAAAATAAAAATAAGACATTTTAAGAAAAGACTTTAACTATCCTAAGGGCCAGTTTCACCGGTTCTTAATAAAATTGCAGATAGTCATAATTATCATTATATCTATTAAAAGAGTTTGCTGATATGTTATTCTGAATATATTTTAACAGTAGACTTTCTCAGTCATATTCCTCTAACAACGATGACCGGTGAAACCAAATGTTGCATTGTCTTATCTAACAGATTAGTCCATTTTAGGCTATCACAGATTGAGAGTGGTGAAACTGACCCTTCGGCATTACAAAATATAAAAATTTTAATTAACCTCTCAAGTGTAAATATAGAAACACTCATTATACACCAAGTTCTCGACACATCATTTTTGTACTATTAATGTTGCGTCGTCGCCGTAGAGAATCGTCTGTGACGCGCAGATCTGCGAAGCAAATAATTATTACATAATATAATAGCGATATTGTTTCTCGGTTGGATAATAAAATACGTTGCTTTGGTAAAGTATTTAGTTATAGTTTCGGAATAAACGGAACCCATAAGGGACACTCTGTTGTCCGTCTGTTCGTCTGTCTGTCAAGACCCTTTTCTCGGAAACGCGAAGAGATATCAAACTGAAATTTATATCAAACTAGCTGTGCCCGCGAACTACGTTTCGCCATAATAATTATCCCAAAAAAACCCTTATCACCTAGGGGTACTTATAAAAAATAGTTTACGAATTATTTTTTGTGAATATTAACACAAAAAAAATCTTAACAATCCGCTTCGGAGGAGTTTGATTACAAACACTGTGACACGAGAATTTTATATATTAAAAAGATATACTCGGTCTGTAGTCTTTTTCAGCTGTGAAAAAATGCCTTCGTGTCAGTAGCACCATTGATCACTTCTTGCAAGTCGACGCGATAAAAAGATAATATTATGACCGTTTATGTCGCACATTTTGGAAAATTTTGCGATTTCACAAGGGAATCAAAACCTACACGGTCTTATTACAAAAGCTGGTCTTATTACAAATCAAACCCACATGGTCTTATTACAAAAGCTGGTCTTATTACAAATCAAACCTACATGGTCTTATTACAAAAGCTGGTCTTATTACAAATCAAATCTACATGGTCTTGTTACAAAACCTGGTCTGGTCTAACGTTAGTCTTAGTTTAGGTCTAGTGCGCTTTCACTTGCGTCAATATACATTAATAGAGACAGCGTCAACTTAGTCCTGCGGCATAAACCAGGACTAAGTTTAGACCATGTTTTGTAATAACACTGATAGGGTACTACTTCTTGTCGATCTAGAATCATGATATTTGGCAAGAAGCAGGCCTTATAGCACATGTTATGGAAAAAACCTCAAAACCGTAAATATGTATAGCCGGCTTTAAAAAGTAGATAAACACTTTAGTACCATGTCATACCAACTATTAACAACATGTAACCATACTAAATACAAGGAATAACCACAGAATATATAATAGTACTACGTACAGAACGGCCACTCATCTCCCCGCACTCATTTCAAATACCTCACCCCACCCGGCACTTCGTTGTAGACATCACTGACACATAAACAAGGGCGCGCGCGATCGCTCGGGCGAGTAGACGCGAGCGCCGGCCGATAACAGAGACAGCGCTATGCGGGTGAAAGAGAAGGCAGTCGCTGCACTTCCCGCGTCATTTCGATTGATAACCGCGCACTCAGCCCTACCAGATTCCACGCACACATTTGCGCGTGTACAAACGTCATTTGCTTAAGTAGTAGTAATAGGTAATTGATTTGCGAACGTTGTATAGAGTGTTGGGGGTGTGGAATAACTGGAGTGACACGATACCTAATCTGCTAAAATGTTTATCTTCTTTTGAAGCCGGCTGTACATAGTTAGGAATTTATATACTTAGATAAGTTTGTACGGAATTCTCGGTCGGTGCGCTAGTTCAAATCGCACATGGCCGGTATTTTTTTTGAAACTTTGCCCTAATTTTCGTGTTCCTTGTTCGAAACTGCACTAGCGGTTGTTTTTAACTCACTCTGAGGTGTTGAATGCGTTGAGGCAAACAATATCTTTTATCTTCTTCTTTCCTATGAATTTTTAATTTCTTTCTCTTTCTAGCAGATGGCGCAGTAGATAAAGAAAGAAAATATTTATTTGGTCGTACATATACCAAAAGATATAGATAAAATTACAATATAGGTACAAACATTACAACAATACAAAATATACAGGTAAAAATAAAAAAGAGAGGCCGTGCAAAGCCAAAAAGGTCCCCACCTCAGCTAATGCGCCGCAAGTGCGCTGATTTTCAACCAATCACATAAGAGTATTTCAGTAATAAACGTCAGAGCGTTATACAACCATCAAATTCGATGGTTATTCGGTTGTAACTCGCTCTCACACTCTAAGGTCTGGAACGGGCCGGTTGTTTCACCCGTGTGTCCCGCTCTAAGGTATTGAACAGGGTTAGAGCGAAAAGTTGTACTTCGCGAGAAGGCTCTGAACGTGCCCCTGTATTAATTAAGTATTCCAGCTGTTCGACACATCACAATTGCATTGACGAGAGCTGAATTGAGCGCCACACATTTAAAACGTACTCACATCTTATCCCAGTGGAATTTGGCTGCCAACTCTTCCGATATCTGCCCTTCCTTCATCTGTTTCTTGACGGCTCTCTCGACCAGTCTCAGGGAGGAGAACATGTTCTGAACGGACGATGGCTGCCTGTTGCGCGATGTTGTCTAGAAATATTTGTTTGACGTGCAGCTATTTAGGTAATCCGGCATTTGGATGGCATTTTTTGCCCAGGGTACGGTTCAGTGGTCCCGTCAACCGGACTAAAGAAAAAAAATATTTTCCGTGGTTATGATTATGACAAAAACAATACTGACCTGTGTACGGTCCGAAAACAAATTTCTATACTCCAAATACCAGAGGTACTAAAGTCTGTGCGGGTACCTCTATATTACCTATTTCTGCCGCCAAGCAGCAGTACTGACATTGCTGTGTTCCGGTTTGAAGGGTAAGAAATGGCAGTTATCATTCCAGACGACTTTAGCATTGAGTCTCCCTCTGGTACTCCCTTGGTCGGCTATTAGGTGAATTTCAACGAGCGAGTCCATATGTTCCGCACTTCCAACCGTTCCTTGTACACGATGTTAGCGCTGAGGCATGGCTACTGCACAGGCGCTGACGTCATGTGTAAACAGTAAAATATATATAACAGTACAACCAAGACGTTTTATATCGTATGCAATGTACTTTTGGCCACTATCATTAGCTTTGTTTTCTTTTTTTTATTAAGTTAATCATAAAAATAGATTTAAACCTTCAATAACCTAAAAATATTGGCCTGATTTCAAACATCCAGCAAACAAATTTAAAGAGATTATATGAAAAAATCAAAACATAAAAACACAGCCGAGTGTTTTAATGCAAAAAGTAACTAAATTGGTCTAGTTTTGGCTTTAGAAAACAGGGGACTACGAAATTGTGTTCTTTTCATAGGTATTTTCGGTCCGAGCTGCAGTTGTCTCTATCGCGCTCAGTTCGGGGCCACATAGCGACAGCATTACATCTTCAAAATACCTATTTTTGAATTCTCTCCACCTTAGCGTTTCTTCTTGAGAGATTAACAGGACGAAAGGGAAGCAACTATTCCATCTGCATAAGCGAAGAGAAATACTCACCATGATTTCGACCGCGTCGAACAGTTTACGCAACTCCTTCCTGTCTCGCTCGCTCAACCCTGGATCCTTCCAGTCGAATACGCCGCTCTCTTTCATCCTCGCCTTGATCTGGTCCAGCGTGATGGGCGCGCTTTGATCTAGCATCTCGCCGGATTTGTACAATGCCTTCGTGTCTTCTTCTATGGGACTGGGAATTTGTGCATTTTTTTTATCTACACGGGTCAATTCAAATTGAATAATTTTACGTAGGAGTATTTAAATCACGCCAGAATTCTAGGGAGGTTTTGTATTTTAATATAAGTTGGTTTATTTTATAGTATAAATATTATTATTATTAATTAAATATTAGTATAATTATTATTGAATAGTAGTATAACATCACAAATCTTTACGATTTCGTCAGTTTTATTGCGTAATTTTGTTATTATCGCCTGCATTGCACGCAGATCCAGAGCAAATACCACTGGTGCAACCTTATAAGAACGCGGGTGGCGTTCTTATAAGGCTGGACCAGTGGCACCAGTGGTATCAAAGCATATGTTTTAAAATCATGTGCTTTTAATGGGCACAGAGCACGAATTAAGGTCGTGTGACTCTCTACCAGGGTCGCCTGCTTGGGTACCTCCGTCTTACCTATTTCTGCTGGAAAGCAGCAGTGCTTGCATTGCTGTGCTTCGGTTTGAAGGGTGAGATATGGCAGTGAAATTACTGGGTACCTTGACTTACTACATCTTATGTCACAAGTTGGCAACGTACACCGTGGTTTTTGTGGGAATTGCAGATTTGCTGCGAATCTCACATGAGCCACATGTTCTATAGGTGACTGTTACCACTTACCATCAGGTGGGCAGTATGCTTGTTTGCCAATTTAGTTGTGTAAAAAAAGAATCAGTTTTTGCTTGTAAGCCTATTAAATTGTCCATGTTTTGTCCAATATTCAATGTGTGCTTTTGTAATAACGAGATCTCGCCTTTCCCATTTCTCGAAGTATGTACACCGAGATAAACATATTTTATGGTTACTACTAAGTTTATATTTATCAAAATCAAATCAAAAAAATCAAAATTGTTTATTTACTTCTTGTACATATGATTACAAATTAAGCACTCTGGACTTCACACTAGGATTCCCTGTGTCGTGAAGACCAGTCTTCCCATTTATGTTACATATACATATGCATACGAAAAAGCGTTTGCGTGTGTGTGTGAGGTGTGTATGTGTGTGTGTGTGTGTGTGTGTGTGTGTGTTTGTGCGTATTTGTGTGTGATGTGTGTGCGTCGTGTGTTATGTAGGTATATTTTTATCTGGAAATGTCTGTTTTATATTATATCTTTCTTCTTTATTGTTAACATTACAAATAAGTACAGCATGAGTTGAATTTATACATAAAAGTAGTCTAGTAAATGTTAATTCAAATTTAAATTGATTTATTTCTGTATTTGTAGAAGGCTTTCCGTTTCATTATAGCTCAGATCTTTTAACCATTTAAATACAGTCAGTCTGCAACCTGCTCGAGTTAAGTCTATAATGTTTTTGGAAGTGTTATATATTTTAGTGTAAAGATGGGGAGCCATGAATTGACTTGACCTGCGTGCAAAAGCTGTTCCAGTTCTAGGTTTGTCCCACTTAAGTAATCTGTATGAAGTGCGAGCTTGCTGTTTAGCTTGTCTGTGAAAAAGCGTTATCGTTGCAGTAATATATAATTTGCGAACACTTAGGACTTGGCACTCGGAGTATAGTTTGTCGGTTATAGCGTATGTAATTAAAAAGTATTTTAATATTTTTCTTTTACTCACCAACAATGACTTATTGCACATACTGCCATACTGAAAAAGACGAAATTATGGCGTTAAAAATTCAAAATAAAATCTGAATTGTCGGATGTTCTGGATTTTGTCCTAAGAGATATGTATTTGGAACACGATCTTCAGCACCCCTATTCGCTAGCTCCGGTCGCCAACTGAGAACCGTCACTGTGTCATTAAGGCGCATAGTAACGTCAATCATAAAAAATCACTGCAGAAAAAACCGGTTCTCTTCATAAATATTGAATAAAAAAATCTTTAAAAAAGATATGCTATTATTCAACGCATTCCTTAGAGGATGGTCTTTTTAATTTTTTGATAAATTAATTAAAACTTGGTTAAAATGTGACCCAAACATGCCTCGATTTTAAAACTATAAACCTAATCGCTTCGTAAATATTAGTTTAAATCACATACTTTCGATTTCAATAAATAAAGTGAACAATATTCTAGGGGATGGTCTTTTTAGATTTTTCTTATTCGCCTTTATTAATTTTTTATTGAAATAATTCATCTTACGCGTAAAGGTTTGCTTGAATATTCCCCTCACTCTCACTCACTCACTCCTATGTAATCAGTGCGGGACGATCGACGCAAGGTCATTGGGGGCACTATGCGCCTTAAGTGTATTTTTTGCCGGCATTCGTTAAATCAGCAATTTATGTAGTGAATTTAAAAATGACAGTTATCAGCAAGCCTGTTATGGATATTTCATCGTATATACTTACACTCAGGGACTAATTTAGAGGAACGATAAAAATTCACTTCTAGTTTTGATAACGCTGTGTATTTCAGCATACGAAACCATATTTAGTTTTACCAGCTTTCTAGCCATCGGATTCGCTACAAAAAAACATTCACCGCGGAAACCAGTTGTACGATTGTGATAAAAAAGACCACCATTAAAAGTAACCGTTCTTCTCCAGGTCACAAATAGGGAATTTTTGTCATTATCCGTTATGGCCTTGGTCATGAATCCTAGATAACAATCAAACAAAAGCATTAAAGGTCAATCACACATCGATATGATGTTGTCAAAGTAGCTTGAATCTACGTAAAAAGTGTAGTGTTCATCTAAATTTGTCCCTGAGTGTATTTTGAGATAAAGAAGTCCTGAAATGCTTCATTTCGTATTACCCATCTCCAATGATATCAACTAACTTTAGCATGATTTTAATGATGTCATCATGATATAATGAACGAATGATCAAATTTATTTTTCGTTTTGCACTATAGAAATGATGTCATAATGATATCATTTGAAAACCAGCAGGCCAATTACAGATCTTTCATCGTATGACATGGTATAAATTTGAGAAAAAGAAGTCATGAAATGCTGCATTTCGTATTATCGATCTCCAATGATATCATCACTATGGGATAATTTCAATGATGTCATCATTAAATAATGGACAAATTATCAAAAATCGTATTTTTCGTCTTGCACTATGATACCATATGATATCATTTGCAAAACCATGAGATCGGTAATAGGCCCTCTGGTAACAGGCCTGCGGTTGGCAATCGGAGTGGCAGATATAAGCAGTGCAATTATCCGGCGTGAGTGGTACAGTAAGCACGTAAAACTAGACACTAGTTTTACATTTGCGCCACAAGAACCGTCACTATTGCGTGCGATATAAATGATCCAAAGGTTAAATTTGACGCGGGGCTTACTGTATTAACAAATTTTAGGACGTTTGGTTGATTCCTCACCACCGGGACGTTAACACCTGGTTGTTTTTGGATTGGCCACACTGTACTATATTTTAACAAAGTTACTTGATACCAACGTTCCGTAAGGGGAGTATATTAGTTTCATCAAGAAAGTACCTCGCGGCCTATTAAAATTGTTAAGATTTGTCAGTAGAAAATATAATTCACTCGTCTTAAGGCTAAGATCGTATTTAAAAAGCAAATAAACTCTGTGATGACTCACAAAACGCTCAAAACCATCACAATCTTGAAGTAACTGCACGCCATCTCAATCAGAACACCTCGCCTCGGTGCTGTTACGTGCGTGCGACTGCGTTTTGATTCGTTTCGACGCGCGCTGTAAAAGTCGATCGACATTTTATTGCTCAGTTCTCATTCACTCGCGGGCAGTGTGAGCGGATAATGGGATCTTGGTCCGTGATTGAGTTTGTTTGCTTTGTCTATTTTACAACGAAAGTGAAAAAAAAAGCAAAAACAAAACCCAGTCGCCACTTTTGACCATATTTCGTATATGGACGTAACGTCGTGAAGGTAACCTTCGTAACTGTCATTGCAAAGGAAAATCAACTGTATTGTTTTATGTTGCAAAACTGAATTTCAACTTGAAGGTGGTAAACCCTTTTTTTGGTCGACTATGAAAAAAAGCAGGTGGAGCGCAGAGATTTAAATCCTTAGATGCGCCTTGCGCTTTCAAAAAGTGACTACATTTTATGTCTGTGTGCGTTACATGACAAATTCACACAACAACGCGACGCGCCATAACACTTTGACACCTAAAATCGCTAACGGTGTATTATGCAAGGGGTCAAACTAATTTGGTTTAAACGACAAAACAATGACACGTATATCGATCTCGCTCACGCACGTATTGTTCGGTCTCACTCGTACAAACACGTACCGGACGCCAAATAAAGTAAGTGATTTATTTGCGAAATGATGAAAATAATTAATAAATAGGTAGTTACGCATAAAATGTAATTACCTTAGATTTGTTCGTATTCCTCGAGTTATTAAAACACTTTCTAAAGGCACAGGAAGGCATATTTTATCATTTTACACTTGAAATTAGGGAAAAGAAAAAATGCAGTTGACGTCCAACGCTCGGTGCTTTCTGCCACAGACTACGACGACGACGGAATGAGTGAGCTCACTCTTCCCAACGTTGACACATTTTCGAGCGCCTTATGTATGGGAAGGGCGCATCTAACGATTTAAATCTCTGGTGGAGCGTGCTTATTCCGTACCGATACCACCGATACATTCTTGTCGTGAGAAGACTTGGTTGTTGTGTAGTGGGAACACAGAAGGCGGCAGAGAATTCCATTTTCTCGCAGAGCGTATAAAAGTGGAAGCGAAACACTTCACCGTGCTCCGCGTGTATCGGTGATAAAGGGGAAATAGTGGAATAAGGCCAAACAACTCTTGGGAACACCCACAAAAATGTACCATACTAGCTGTCCGCTCGCGACTTCGTCCGCGAAATTTTTGTTTTCCCGTGGGAATTTTATATTTTCATGTAGGAAAATTACCCTATATTCTTCCCCTGGTCTCGAACTATCCCTATACCAACTTTCATCAAAATCGGTTCAGTAGTTTCGAAGCCTATTCAATACAAACAAACAAACAATCAATTCTTTCCTCTTTATAATATTAGTATAGATATAGATAAAAGACCAATATGCGGGGGCTGGGCAAATTTCTACTAAATGAGAGAAATCTAGAAAAAAAATACACTTTTTAACATTAGCTAGCCATTTTAATTGTTAGTGTATTTGTAGTGTAGTATTTTTCAATGATACCTATTTTAGTTTTTCGAATATCTTTGCAGTTTTTAAGCTACCTTCACTTAAGGCAAGGGTTTTTTTGAAATAGTGTTGAAATATTTAATTTTTAACATTTCATGTCAAGTATCAAGATTGATTCCACCAGTATTTTGCAAGAGGAGTTCCTAATTTACACTTCGGCCATTGTTATATGAGAGAATAATAACTTACGGCAACAATATTCATACAAATCAGAGGATCACATTGTTGAAATTAAAGTGAAGTGTTTATTTAAACAATGCAATGAAGTATCAATAATAAATTGTTCGATATTTTATAATAATAAAAAATAACTCCAATAGGGTTGTTAGTGAACCGGAAGAAGTAGTATTTTTTTTTAATGTTTATTTTTAAGCTCTTTTATAAATTCTTCTTCTTTTATTAAAAAATCGGGAGATAATTTTTGTATACGCCTGTGGAACAACGGTCAATGATAGTGAGGATCGTATTCAAAGTCGAGAACAACAAAACCCTACCTACTTACTCACAACGACGCTCCACAGACATGAATTCAAATAGATGTCGTGGGTGTACACTCCGCGTGTCAAATTTAGAAGAATGCTTCTCTTTCTAAACTATTTCATTTAGTCCGTACTCCGCCGTTATTCAAATTAGGTAAATGTCTAATTGTGCCGTATTGTGATGCTAAAAGGAGACCGAAATAGTAGAAATAACGTTTAAGCGCTCTTTTGACGTCACACACGGCAAAGAAAAAGCGACACGCACGGTTGTTTATACAGTCGGTGGGGATTGGCATTAAACAGTTAGATTCATGTCTGTGGATGACCCTGGCACAAAATCTACAGCTTAGCTTTTTTGGCTGAGGAATATAGGTGAGAATCCATTTTGGGGAGGCCTACGGTTTAAAGGCAAACATTTTTTTATCTTATTTCTTTTCTATACCGATGAGATTATTCTTTTTGTAGAGATGAGACAGGGCCTGGTGACCTGTAATACAGGTATATTTTATACTTTAGGCACCAGCCTCTTTGAGATTAATCACTGTATAACATAGGGGACTGAGGTGGAATAGTGAGTGCTGTATAGTCCCCTGGGGGACTGACCTGTAATACAGGTATATTTTATACTTCAGGCACCAGCCTCTTTAAGATTAATCAATGTAAAACATAGGGGACTGACGAGGAATAGTAAGTACTGTATAGTCCCCTGGGGGAGTGAGCTAGGGAATTCTAGTGGAATATCCCCAGCCAGCTTGATGGGGCCTCGCGGCTTTACATCGGCGCTAACAAAGCGCTGTTTGTTGGCAGGTTTGTTCCGAGAGCAGCGCCAGCGAGTCATCTCTGGAGTCGTCCAGCGGCTACGGAAGCCAGGGTGCCTTCGCGGCGGAAGACCACGCGGTCCAGCACCAGCAGTCGCACATTGACGGTGAGAATATGACAGCTTCCAATGATTTTTATTTGTATTTTTTTAATTATTTGTATTCGGGCATTGTAGGCCTGCAGTTTCAGAACTCATAAAGTAACATAATATAAAGGTATGTCGCAGGAAAAAAAATACATGCAGGAAAAAACGCATAATTGGCTAGATGACAAAAAAAACTTTTTTTGCTTCAATAGTAGCTCATTCATATAATAAACAGAAAGAAAAAAATCGGTTTTCTAATAACTATAAAAACAACCAAGATATAAGGCATTAAAGAATTTTCTCCATCTCTTTCTAGCAAAACGGCAATTTACAAGGAGTTTATATGGCCGTACTCAACAATGACGTCACGGTTGATGTCGGATCTCTCTGTCTAATCGCCTTCAAATTAACAACTTAAAATGCTTGTATCTAATGTATTTCTAAGCCGATTTTAATTCTAATTTCACAGGACTGCATCTTTTTTCACGGTTTTTTAATATTTAATGACGAGACGTAAAAATTTGAATTCAGTCATCATCCCAATTAGACAGGCAGCGGTGAAAACATTACTGAATGGAGTTGAATACGAGTCGCCTTAAATTTATTTTACATTGCTTTAACCGTTAACCGTTTGGCGACAGTCATGCTAGGAGAAACGGATTATAACCATGCCCCCCGCCCCGAACTAATATATCCTAAAAAACTTTAGTTAACTAAATAAACTACAAATATTTGAGTATTGACTTTTTAACTATTTATAATATAATAGTAATCACTCAAAGTGTTCTGTTATTTTTTTTTCAATTTGCTTTTTAAAAGTTCTTTGTAGCCTCGGCGTGTATCATAAGATTATGAATATATATTTATTTATATGTACTAGCACAATACAATTTAACGATGTGACCATATTTTCAATATTAGTATTCTGTTGTGATAGCTTTGTTCCTGCATAATACGAGTATTTTTAGATGTAAATAATCTTGATGTTGCTTCTGAGTTCTGTGTGTTGAGTACAGTGCCTACCTACACGTTGGTGTGATGAAATGCAGTTGTATTGCACTTTTAAATTTTTAAGCTTTGTATAAATTTCACGTTTGACTGTAGTTATTGTTTACTATAGTGTTGTGAAGCATAATTTTCTTACAGGCTATACATTGACCTACAAACAATTCATTGACCTACAATTTGTTTGTAGGTCAATGAGGCTATATTGTTCATCTAGTTAAATTAGGGATCCCTCTACGATCTCTATGTATTTTGATCTAGCCAACGTCGGGTTTTGCAGCTAGTTCAAAATAAAGTAGGCCACGTAAGGAATCTAATAATTTCTTTCGAACAACGTTTATTGCCTATGTGCCTATGTAACATTGTCTCTGTTCGTAGTGCATGAATAAATTTAGACGAGTCCTGAATTAAAGGTCTTCGACTGTACAGTCGGGGTAAGAAAAGGGTCGTCACCTTAAAGTAGATATTTACTTGCACCAAGGCAATTATCAGTCAACGTTTTATTTCACACTAAACAGAAATATTGCATTGACGTTTGCAATAACAAGCTAATCGACTGATAGTGACAGGTGAACTAAATAACACGCATGAGAAAATATTGACACTGGCAAACATTGGCAATTAAATAGAACTATTTAATTGAGACTCTTTCGAAGTTTGAAAAAATTATGAAAATAAATCAAATACAAGAAAAAAAATGTCGTCATGGGCGGGACTCGAACCCGCGTCTCCAGCATACCGTTGTTGTTTATTTGATTTATTTAACTATAAAGTTTTGATGTAAATATGAAACCGATATAATATATCAGAGGTGTATACTATTTTGACCCTTGTTTTCATATCAAGTAAGCATGATTTTATTGTCTATATAGAACTTTGTTTATAGAAGGCTACTAAAAGTCTATGACCTTATAGAGAAATGAATTTAATAACTGACGAAGTTTTTTTGTACCCCGACTGTACATTGACTTGACTGTCAAATCAACAACCGACTGCTAAATCTCGAGTTGCCCAACAAAACCCCGTTTTGTGTTCGCATGCTGTATTTTTTTTCCAGTTTTATTTATTTTTGTTTTATCCCGCTTTGCATGGTTTGTTTTGCGTTGCGCGCCGCGAGTACAGTCGTCGACACGGAGATCGTGACGCTCCGCCGCGAGTGCGCGTCCGTCGTGGCCGCGCGCGAGTCGTTCAGTGTCTCCCTGGGCAGCCTGGAGGAGGCGGTTCGATGCCTGGACGAGGCGGTCGAGAGCCCCGCCTACGCCACCATAGGGAAGAAACCCGCCGTGCCCAAAAGGAGGCCGCTGTCCATGACCGGTGAGTAAGGTCTAGCTAGACACTCTGAATAAGGAAACCAATGGAACTACCATACGCGTGGCGTAAACATGGCGGCTTAGTACCGCATATTTTCAACAGAATACACCAACCCGGTTTTCCATTTAAGCGTCACCATTTTTTCACGCTAACATCAAATGTTAACCGTGTTTTGCGTTTCCTTAAGAAATGGTAACATTTTTAACCGCGCTATTTGAAGAAATCGTAACAAAGGGAACTTAATCTAAAAATATTGATATTATTTAAAAGGAACGTTTACGTACGATGAATTACGTCAAAAGCTAATGAAACGCGATGATGCTAAAAATGTTGAAAAAGCTGCAAATCTGCGCGTAAGTGGAACGCGCCTCAAACCCTGCGTTCCAGATAAAGCACTGCTACTTTCTGAGGCTAACATCAGATGTTAGCCTCGTTTTGCGTTTCTTATAAGAAATGTTGACATTTTTAGCCGCGCTAATTGTTACAAATGAAACGCAAGGTACTGATTTTTCGTGCTGAATTTTGACACCTCACCTTCTTAGTCCAGCCACTTAAAATTTTTAATAATATAAATCAGAATTGGCTAATACTATAAATATCTTTCAATATTTTTTTTAAATCCGCTGAAAATCCTTTTTGATTCATGAAAAAAAGATTGCAAATGTCAAATTTGAAAGCTGTCAAAAAGTGGTATCAGAGGACCCATCTACTAACATGGGTATTTGATGCTAGCATTTCGTGTTAAAAATGCTTAAATGAAACGCATGACAACCAGCAAGAAAAACTAGCATCACCGGCTAATGAAACGCAGAGATGCTAAAAATGTTGGTATTTATGGCAAAAATGCTTATATGGAACGGACCGAAAGTAAACGGCGTCAAAATATGGCGGACGCGGCACACGTCTGACGTCACGAAAAATGTTGCCAATAAATCGAAACTGTTTTGTATAGAGTTGGACTGTTTTATTTGCATACGTTAGACAAAGACGCCATTATATTTACTTTTTCGTCTTCTAAAATTTTATATAAATAAGTTTCTATATGACATTGCAACAGTTCCATTCGTTTTAATTATTCAGAGGCTAGACATGATTCGTCTATGGGTGGCGGTGGTTTTTAGAGTAACAGGTCTACAGATGGCGTTTTATTCTATGTACAGAGCGTCTTAACCTTCGAAGGAATGTGTTCTTTGCATTGTTATCAGTCAATTATGCTATGTGTGCGTTAGTACACTATGCCTGCCCACCGCCCGACAGTTGACCGCTTGCAATTGGCTAGATGAATGAACAAAAAATATTGCTTTAATAGAAGCTCATTCATATAATAAACAGAAAGAAAAAATCGGTTTTCGAATAACTATAAAAACAATAAAGATATAAGGAATTAAAGATTTTTCTCCATCTCTTTCTAGCAAAACGGCAATTTACATGGAGTTTATATGGCCGTACTCAACAATGACGTCACGGTTGATGTCGGATCTCTCTGTCTAATCGCTTCCAAATTAACAGCTTAAAATGCTTGTTTCTAATGTATTTCTAAGCCGATTTTAATTCTAATTTTACATGATTGCATCTTTTTCTACGGTATTTTAATATTTTATGACGAGACGTGATCATTAGAATTCAGTCATCATTCCAATTGCTTGATAAGAAAGGACGTGTTACTGCTCGACTATGGATGTACCAAACACCTGTCAAATCCATTAAATCTATGACCTGCACTTCTCTCGATAGTCACCGACAAAGTGACGGACGTGTGCTTTGAGTCGGTCATAAAAAGCCTTCTACACGATCGAGACCAACTGCCGACCATCGTGGTTGGGTCAACCGATTTTTGTATTCGTTCTACACGGTTGGGTGGTTGACTCAACTTGACAGCATTCTCCGGCATTCAAAGCGTAAAGACGTAGCTACGAGTAAATATGGCTCCTTGCCTTCCAAAGTGACAAAAGATGGCATTAACGCTTTTATGCTTGAGAGAAAATGAAATAAAAAGAAAGTGGATGAAACTGTGGCTAAAAGAGCGAATTGCTTTGAACCATTTTAATATTTTAAGGATTCTTGGTTCACTGTCTCAGTCAGAACCTGTCGTTCACGGCTTTGATCCTTTGCTTGTATTTTTGACGTGCGCCCGCGACGACACGACTGACATTACACTGAAGTGCTCGCGGCGGCCGACAGCGTTCCAGACGGTCGGGGCCAACTACAGACGCAGCCTGTCGCGAAGGATGCGCTCGCGACCAAGGCCGTTTAACATCAACCAATTATTGGTCGGTCAACCGATTTCTACACTATCCATTTTTCATCAACCCGACCAAGGACACGATGGTCGGTAGTTGGTCTCGATCGTGTAGAAGGCTTTCAAGGGTCGCAGGAAAAATCGGGCCGATTATCGGGCCTACAAAAAGTCGGTCGTGTGGGTTCGCCGTTATGCGAATGAACGAATCAGATAACGGTACAAACGTTTGCAAGCATGGAAACAAAACAACCCGTTTAAAGCGCTTGCACACACTCAGATGAATTTTGGACCGAGCTTTCGTTCTGTGAGTCTGTCAAGTGTGTCTATGTTGACGGACAAAGTCAATGTCATTTGAAAAGAAAAATTGGAGGAAGACATGTATTGTGGCTCCAGTATCTTCACAGAGCACTTCTGTATTTCTTGTAGATATTAGGTAAAAAAGTGATTTAAACCATCTAACTAGAAATAAAACTCCGCGGGAAAGTGATGTTGATGTTAACATTGACAGTTCTGGAGACAGTGCACTACCTCTTTTCTGTAAGCACTATCAGCATCAATCGGTGACGATTACATATCGTCATAACGCCTACATATGCGCACATGAGCAATTTTGTACCGACTGTTTGCACGCAAGTAGCACGCAAGTTACACGCTGCGCGCTGATCGCAAAGGGTGCGGTCCATAAAAGGACAACAGCGCAAACGTTTGCACGCATGCAAACAACCCGTTCAAATCGTTTACACTGCTCACGGACGTAAGCACTCAGATCAATTTTGGACCGAGCATGCGATCTGTGAGTCTGTCAAGCTGACAGTCAATGTAATTTGAAAAGAAAAATTGGAGGGCGACATGTATTGTGCCTCCAGTATCTTTACAGAGCACATCTCTATTAATTGTAGATAATATGATGAAAAAATAAATTCGAACAAACTAAAATAAAAATAAAACTGATGTTGACTTTGACATTGACAGTTCTGGAGACAGTGCACCACCTCTTTCTTGTTAGTGATGTCAGCATCAATCGGTGACGTCATCGATTACGTCATACGGTTACAAACTGCGCACATGAGCTATTTTGGACCGATGTTTTGCGTGCAAATAGCGCACACGAGCGCTGTTATCCAATTATGGACCGCACTCAAATTTTGGACCGCACAAAACATCTCCAGCGCGGAGCACATAGCGCGTTGAGATTGGCCGCTTCGACAGTATATTAATTACGATTTCGGTTATTTAAGTGCTGCGCACAAACCGAAACGACTGACATATTATGGTAAATATATATATCTACTGCTTTATTTCTAATGTTAGTGTTGTGTTTGTTAGATGCACGGTTTTTTATCGATGTACATGAGCCAGTTTCAGCAGTTCCTAACAAAGCCAGATAGACTATTAGAAGAAATTTACAATGAAATAAACTTAGATAAACTACGATTAAAGATAAAGCATGTTGTTATAGAAGATATTAAGAAAAGGTGACTGCCATCTTTATATGTTGGATAGCGTTGTATGGGAGAATACTATCTGAAACCTTATTAGGAAGTGGTAAAACTGGTCCTTAGTGTAGTGTGTGTATTTTCGTAGTTAATTATCTTTGTTTTGCCTGCCTTTGTGTAACGTTTAATTTGAATAAGTACTGTCAAATAGCGTTGGAATAATTTTGAAAAAATAAACTTTTTTTTTGTTAAAAGCTAAATTATTTCAAACGTATTGGTTATGTTTTGTAACTGTCTAATGCGAGGTACGGCTCCACTTGCGTTAACGTCTGCGTCGTGATACGCGATATTGAACGCGTTAAAGAGACCGTCTTAAAACAGTGGCGTTATTACACAGGTGAAGCGGGAGCATGATAGTCAACACATATTACCGTCTCGCCATTTAGGCCACAAGGCTGCCTGGTAGAGTTTGCCACTTTATCACTGAAGCCGCCTTTACATTAAGGAGTTTTATTCGAATTTGTGGATATTTTGCGTATTTCAAAGCGTATAAAAAGGCCGTGAATGATATTATTGGCAACTTGAGTATCGCAAAGTAACTTTAACATTTTTGTCACATTTTCAGTTAAATATTTTGTTCCTTAATAACTGTGTCACTTTATAAGTGGAAAATGTTCTAGTTTTTTTTTGTACTATTTTTATATAATCTTTTATTGTACACACACATGTCAAAAAAATATACATTTAAAACTTAAAGTATATACAAGGGCGGACTTATCTCTAATAGAGATCTCTTCCAGCCAACCCAAGTGATAGTGTAAGATGTGTTAGCGGGAAAAAAGTTGTACAAAAACAAAACCGAAAAAAGAATTTGATTTGATTTGATTTATTCACATCAGTATACATCTACTCGTATCAATATGGATGTCGTCTTCTATATCACAAAGAGCTATATTTTAAGTATTAAAAATGATATAACTTTCACAAAATAATCTGTGATCAAACTATACTAACCCATTAGTAGGTTAGGTGTCCCATGAATGGATGTTTTTCTGAAACTCGGCGTGCAAGTAGATAGCTAAAGACCCAAAATTCACAGACAAGTTTCTTTTTCGAATCTCTTCTCGTCTCGACATACTATCTTTCTTATCTCGACATCACGCGTAGTGTTAAACTGCTGAGTGTAATTCGTTAATTATAGTACTGTATCGACATACTATCTTATATACTAGCTCTTGTATACTAGCTGTTCCCCGTGACTTCGTCCACGTAGTAATAAAGATGTAAAGCACTATGAAGTTTAATGATGTTTCATATTTCAGTCAACAGAACATGCCTATCACACATAGCCACTTTAACACACGGTTTCGAAAGCGATTATATTCCTTTAAACCGGCCCTGTCGTAAAATCTATTCCTACCTGACATGCTTTAACTATATTCTATCTCTTTTTCAATTTTCAGGTTCAAAAAGGACTTCATATAACTATAAACTACCTCCCTGCCAAATTTAAAGTTTGTAGCACAAAAAAAAATAAGTACTATCATACAATCTTGCGAGAGCCCTTAGACCCCCTTAATTCAGCCATGTCGCAAAATCCGTTCTTAGTGAATATCTACTAACTATTAACTACCTCCCCTGTCAAATTTGAAATTTGTAGCACAAAAAATTAAGAAGTTTCATACAAACTTGCGAGAGCCCTAAGACCTCCTATTCCAGCCCTGTCTCAAAATCCGTTCTAAGCCAACGTCTACTAACTACTTGTCTGCCAAATTTTCAGTATGTAGCAAAAAATGAAAGATTTTCAATTTTCATACAAACTTGTGAGAGCCCTTGGACCTTCTTAGTCCGGCCCTGTTGCAAAATCCGTTCTCAGTGGACGTCCACTAACTATAAACTACGACCCTGCTAATATTCATCTTCGTAAATCAATCGGTTTTCGGGATTTCATTATGAGTGACCCTTTCTTGCTGTTTGAAGGCCTTGCCTAGTCGTCTTATGCACAGTCGGCTACACGTATGCAAAACGTTTATCTTTTAAACAATTAATTCAAGTTCAATTCTTCCCCGTCCAAGAGACTCAAATGAATATGTTCTACCCACATTCTTACTCAACATCATAGCAAGTTTGCGACTGAGTGAAATGAAACAAGGAATATTTTCAAATAAAAGGACCATGTGCGATTCCTCACGTTTTCACGCGTACCTCACCTGTGTTGAGGGATTTCCTTAATGGCTACACGTGTCATTCATAGCGTTGGCGATCGATGTGTCAATCAAGCGTAATTGTATGAGTGTTCACTTGCTACGATGCATTTAGTATTTGAAATTGTACATTCAATACGTTTTCTCTTATTTCTGTTATGAACTGTTACATTATGAACTGATAGTATTCTTGTGGTTGTGAGTATGTTATAAGCATACGGCCTCAGGACTAGCAGTTATTGCAGTCTGGGGATGCTGGCGGCTAAAGTTACTTACGTGTGCTGCACACTAGATATGGGCTGGATTAAGTAATTTCCGTACCTATTCAAAATACCTATTTCATATATTTATTCATTACTGGTATAAATATTCAGAATAGGCAATGTATTGGTGTAGTAATGGGTACTGAATAAATATGTATCTCGAATAAGATGTTAGTGGTAATAATTAATAAATAAATAATATATATTGAATAAATAAATATCCAGAAGACATAATAATATAAAAAGTATATGTATTATTTTATTATTACATATTTGATTCAAGTTTAATTATTAATTTAGTTGTTTATACAATTTTACCATCACTTAAGCTAATTGAATTGAGCGCCATCTGAAGCGAGAAAAAACATTCAATTGCAGTTAAGCGTAATTTGGCAAAAGATTGGCTTTATTTCTATGCAAAAATAGTTATGGTATATACGGCATGTTTGATCAACCAAAATATGCCCTTAGTACCAGATACTGCCTGTGTCCCTCACTGAGTAAGCCAAACCACATTCATGCAGGAAAACGTAAAGTGATTTTTTATCATAAAATATTCGCTATGTCACATGTGTCATTTGAATCGTATTCTTGAGTACAAACAATGTCATAATCCTGCATCAGTTAAGATTCAGAGCTGATAATTCAACTGTCGAGCAAGTATACAGAGTAAACAAAAACCGATATTGCTCTGTTATATGCTTAAACTTACAGAAGGCGTTTGATAAGTTTTAACAAGGCTTTTTATTCAAATTAAAGAGTCAGCTGCCACAATTAATATCCTCTTCTGAAGTCATACATGGACGATGGAATACTTCGTGTTAAGCTAAATGACGAATTTTCAGAATGCTAGTGTTACAGCTGGGGTGGCTCAGGGTTCAGTCTTGGGACCAATTTCATATATATCTAATGTAAACCGCAGATATACCTACTTATAACAGAACACGAAGTCTACGTAGTAGATGGTGACGGTACTGTTGCCCTTTGTAAAAATTAAGACCCTACTGTATGTCTGCGATACTCCAAGAACATCTACTTGATCAGTGGATGAGAACGTAGCATAAGCAAATGCAAGTAAATAATTCTATATTGAATCCCCCCCAGCTGAATTTGGCAATGATGTTTTACCCCTTAGTGGAACAGCAAAGGAGGCTTTCATGGAATGTTAATATAAGAAGCACGATGGGTTGGTTAGTTTCTTAAGAAAGTTAACTGACTCTTGAGCAGAAACGCATTTGTGTATCTAGAAAACAAGCTCGTCATATATCAAACACCTGCCTGACGCCTGACGCCAATTGCCTGACGATGATGTATCGAAACCGGTCGCAATAATTGAAGTATAATAAAGATTCAAGTGGAACTTGTGAAATTAGTGTTTTAATAACAAGATATATCAAACAGTTACAATATCCGTTTTGTACTTAGATCATTTAAAAGGTTTTGTACCCTCTATGGTATCGAATTGTCTGCCTTAATAAACATAGCTACGTGGAAATATTGTTAGATGGTGAGCCTTAAGAATGCCATTGGCTCATCGCAATAACCCTATCTCTCTGCATAACAAATTCCAGCAATAATAAATTGCAACCGGTATCGCGGTTTTTGTCCACAAAACGGGAAAATTGATAATTAGCAAGTAGTAAGCGTTAGCCGCAATCGTTTACATTTTAAAACTGATTTCCATAGTAACTAATGTTGCATATTATGACGCATAGAATTGGCTTCGTCACTAAAATCCATTATTCATGGTAACGCCTAAGGAGCTTTGGTTATTCAACTAATGAAGTGAAATATAATTAAAAATATCAACATGTCATTCTATAATTATACATACAGTTGCAAAGTCTTCTGTATGATTGTTTAGTATCGTAATTCATTTTAGGGAAACATTGATAATGATGATATCGCCGTCATAACACAATAAGTAATTAAATACATCAGTACGTAAACACGACAACAAACCTTCCGTCTCGGAAGGTCGCCAGTTCAGGAACTAGTTTTCGAGACTGGATACCTAACTTGGTATTCCGGAACTGCAAGGCTTGTTTGATATCGGAATTTTGGAACTAGTTCCGGAAATAGTGGTTCATTTTGTTATAAAAAAAAAAAAATATTTTTTCACCGTATTTCTTCTTACTTTTACTATAGAAAAATAAATAATTAGACATGCGACTTATCATATTTATTAAAAAATTATGAATCACAATTAAGTATTTCAACTCTCTATTGAGTTAAGTGAGGTTACGAGATTAATCGCCAGTTCCGGAACATCTTGGTAGAAAAGAGTCCGAGATTCCGGAATCTCGGAATGGAAGCCCTAAACAAGTCAAACTTATTGACTTTGACGCCGACCTAATGTCGCTCGTAACGAAAGAGCGGTTTCGCACTACGTCCGATCCGAATCCGATCCGAACCCGTGAAAATATTGGTCTAGAAAACTCTGACCGAATTCGGATATTGCTTACGCACTACTCCGATCTCCGATACAAATCCAAGTAATTCAGGAGTCATTTTTTGGAATACGTGATTTTACGCGGAGCCACAACAGATTGTTCACGTCGTTGATCATGAGTCCTAATACACTGGATCTAGATGATGCACGTTACCCAGCCGAATAGCCCGCCCACCCCGCTGCCTCTCTGCTCGTACGCAGCTCGGCTTCAAAGCCTTTATACAAATAATACTATGGCTACTTCGGTCCGTCAAAAACTTCTCCGGAATGGAGATTCTAGAATGACGGAAATAAATCGGATGACGGAGATCGGATCTAGTGCGTAAATTACCATAGAAATAGTTCTGCGGCTACTACGGACCATATTTTTACGGGTTCGGATCGGACGTAGTGCGAAACCGCTCTAACAGTGGCTATTTCCATATCGCAAGTGTAGAGCTTGACGATGAAGGCAGCTTTATTTAGGAGTGTGTTTGCCCGCAGCCACTGTGTGGTCCCGGCGCGGCTCGTCCAGTTCCCTGGGCAAGCCGCCGCCGCCGGTCCGCCGGTCCTCCTCCATCTCGAGGCCTCAGAGGCCGCCGTTTCAGGTATGCATCGATTATTATTACATAAATTTACTAACCTTCCTGTCGGTCCTCTTCGTGTGGTTCTCGTGAGATTTGCAGCAAATCTACAACACCCCACAAGGACCGCAGTGTACGTTGCCAAATTGTGACATAAGATGCAATTTCACGGGTACGTATTAAAATACCAAAATTTCATGGTAACTACGACTGAAATACCGACCGACGTCCAAAACAACGAAATTCAAAATACCGAAAGTTTTAAATGCCGATATACCGATGTCCAAATGCCCGAATGGACGAATTAGGTACCTATAGAATTAATAATATGATTTCAGTGGTATAGGTTCCCATATCTTAGGACAGTATGACGCATAGTCATGTTTTGAACCTAACCTAACCTACAGTAGGCAATTTCATTACCTATTTTCTTTTGTGATGGCGCCCCATCGTCCCTCCGCTCTTTAGTAGATTTTAGGGCTTTGGGATGTAATTTCGGGATTTTAAATTTCGAGATATGGATCTTCGGGATTTTAACCTTTCGGACAAATGAACTTTCTTGGTTTAAAACTTTCTTCTAAACAATTTTTCGGGATTTCATCCATAATTATGTATTTTAAAATGCTTTCTTATAAATTTCGGTATTGTAATACGTACCCAATGTTAACGGTATACCCAGTAATTTCACTGCCATATCTCTTACGCTTTAAACTGGAACATAGCAATGCAATCACTGCTGCTTTGCGGCAGTAATAGATAAGACGGAGGTACCCAAGCAGTCTCCCTCCGGTGGGCACGGCCTATCCGGTTCCCCCCCCCCCCCCCCCCCTCTTTATATGAATATGGTAAAAGTCGTCGCTATCCGATGAAGCCTTGGTGACCGCTTGGTCAAAGGCGTAAGGTGGAGTTTAGTCGGTAAAATTTCGACATAACCCGTACGGCCGGCCGTGCGCGTATCCATGAGGATTCTCCACCTCCGCTCCGTATAGCGGTTAAAAAAAGTTGTTCAATATTTTACTATAGGCATATACCGGGTTATTTTTCCATCACGAGACAAATTTTGTATGCTTGTTTAGACAAGCAAAATGAACAACTTTTACTATGGAACCAAGCTCGAAATCGCGAAAAAAATATCAGCCGTTCCATACATCTAGGTTCAGTGAATGTTGAACATTTGTATGGAACAGCTGATTTTTTTTTTGCGATTTCAAAGTTGGTCCCATAGTGAAAGTTGTTCACTTAGCTTGTCTGAACAAGCACACAAATTGTTTTTGGTAACTATAAAAAATTAACTTGTGTAGAGGGGGGGAGGCTTGCCTTGTAATCTTGTATTAGGTATGTGATATTTGTCCTGTAGACGCCCCAAGCGCCGCCGACGGACGCCGACAACTTGCCGCCGCCGCCAGCCTTCCTCCTGCAGCCGGATGGCGACGCCAATTCTGGTGAGCTACTCACATTTATTTATTAATTCACAGTGTAAACTTACAGCTAGATCTAGCCAACACGCTTACAATGTTACTCACTTAATTAAGTTACTTAAAATTATGAAAACAGACAAATATATAATTACAAACAACATATATAAACTAAGTTAAGCAACAATGCAATTATTTATAAGAAATAAACCTCAAGAATTTTCTGACTAATGACCCAAGAGTGTCAACAAATATATCGGCATCCGGAAGGAAAGTGTTGAGTATTCGGAGAGCTCGAGCAGTGGGGTTATACCATATCCCCGCATATAGCACATAGAGCTAGTGGGCTTGCCAACTCCGAAAAACGCATTTCCGGGTTTAATCAGCTCGACATCCGGTACTTAATTTGAGTATGTGACGCGAGACAAAGCAATACAATGCGGTTAGAAAAACAAAACAAACATATTGATAATAATTTAATAAAAAATACAAGGGTAATAATTTTTAAGTATATTTATTATTTTACATTTGAAACTAGGTACTTATAAAATACATACATAGCTATAAAATTCAATACATTGTCCCACCAAAACACCATTATTCGAGGTGGGGCTCGCTAACATCCGCGGGCTCCACTCTAACCTCTTAGCTGTCCACCACCATCTCGAGACAGCCCGTCCAGCAATGCTGTTTTTGACGGAGACGCAAATTATCTGCCCGGCCGATACAAGCTACCTTAATTACTCCGGCTACGCTCTTGAGGAGTCCTTCAAGGCGAAGGCTGGTGTTTGCTTGTTCGTCCGGGCGGACGTTTGCTGTCGTCGCCTGCGCTGTTTGGAGGAACCTTCCTTTTCCTTCCTTGCGGTACACGTCGATTTTGGCACTCATTGCCGTGTCTACGTCTGCGTCTACCGTTCCCATCGTGGTGACTTGGAGACAACTCGACTTTTTGAACATCTAAGTCGGGTGGCAGATGACGCGCAGGAGCGATTTCCTTCCGCCGAGCTGGTGTTTTTAGGGGACTTCAATGCTCACCACGAGTTGTGGTTAAGTTCCTCTAAAACTGACCATGCGGGTAGGACTGCCCACGCATTCGCTCTCACGCACGACCTGACACAATTGGTCACCCAGAACACCAGGGTACCAGATATTATCGGTCAAGCGCCCTCTTTATTGGACCTTCTGTTGACAAATCGCCCTGACGGATATCAGGTGGTGGTTCGAGCTCCACTAGGATCTTCGGATCACTGCCTGGTATCCGTCTCAGTGCCTCAGGCGTCACGACCGTCGCCTGTGGTTGCAGCACGCCGTCTGTGGCACTATGCGTCAGCAGATTGGGACGGTATGCGGGATTATTACGCATCTGTTCCTTGGTGGCAGCGCTGTTTCAATAGGATGGATCCGGACTCCTGCGCTACCTCTGTTGCTGACGAGATCATACTAGGAATGGAATATTATATTCCGCATTCCAATCTCGTCAGTAGAGGCAGACGTAACCTCTGGTTCAATCGCGAGTGCGCCTCTGCTGTTGAAAACAAACAGCTGGCTTACCGCGCTTGGATCAGAGGCCGAGCATCTAAGGATCCCAATACAAGCCTACTGAAAACAGCCTACAATAATGCCACCAAGTTATGTAAGAGGGCTTACATTAGAGCGGATGCTCAGCGCATTGCACAAGTGGGCCAGGAACTGCTATCGCACCCTACGGGTAGCCGTTCTTTTTGGCGCCTGGCCAAAGCTGTGCAATCAAACTTCTGCCAACCCTCGCTGCCACCGCTGAGACTTGCCGATGGCTCACTTGCTCATCAGCCGCAGGAGAAAGCCGACCTCCTGGCAAAACTCTTTGCGGCTCATTCCCGTGTCGATGACTGTGGTACACAACCTCCGAAACTGTCCCACTGTGGCAGCACCATGCCCGATATCCGTATCAGACAGCGTGATGTGCGGGCGGAGCTCCAGTCGATCGATACTCGAAAAGCGAGTGGACCAGACGGCATTCCTGCGATTGTTCTTAAGAAGTGTGCAGCGGAGTTGACTCCGGTCCTTACGCGTCTATACCGTCTGTCGTTCTCTGCTGGTTGTGTGCCGAAATCTTGGAAAGAGGCCAATGTCCAGCCGGTTCCCAAAAAGGGAGATCGTTCTGATCCGGCTAACTATCGCCCTATAGCCGTCACTTCCATTTTGTGTAAAATCATGGAGAGGATCCTTAATACACAGCTGATCCGTTACCTGGAAGGTCACTCGTTACTTAATGACCGACAGTATGGGTTTCGTCCTAAACGGTCAACAGGTGACCTTCTAGCGTTCCTTTTGCACAAATGGGGTGAATCTATCGATAAGCGCGGCGAATCGGTGGCTATTAGTCTCGACATCGCCAAAGCTTTTGATAGAGTCTGGCACAAGGCTCTTCTTTCCAAGCTTCCGGCATACGGATTACCCGCGCAGTTCTGTACGTGGATTGCCAGCTTCCTCCACGAGCGTAGAATTCGCGTTGTCGTTGACGGCTGCGCTTCGCGGTTCGTGGCAGTGAACGCTGGTGTTCCGCAAGGCTCCGTTCTATCCCCCACATTGTTTCTTCTGCATATCAATGATATGCTTTCCTTGGGAGCTATACATTGCTATGCAGACGACAGTATAGTGCATGGGGGATATCACGGAGCCTCGGGGGCTGCTCGTGGTGATATTGGTAGGGAAAGGCAGAATCTTATCATTGAGCTCAACAGGACGCTGGACCTCGTCTCCGAATGGGGCTCCAACAATCTTGTTGAGTTCAATGCTAAGAAAACACAGGTGTGCGTGTTCTCGGCGAAAAGGTCACCTTTCCTCCCCCTTCCTTCTCTTCAGGGCACAACCCTTCACACACAGAGCAACATCACCTTGCTCGGAATGAACATTCGCTGCGATCTGAACCCCAGAGACTACATCGAATCCGTCATAACTACTGCCTCACGGAAACTCGGTGTCCTGAACAAGGTGCGTAGGTATTTTGCGCCGGACCAACTATGCTTGTTGTATAAAACTCAGGTTAGGTCTTGCGTGGAATATTGCTCGCACCTTTGGGACGGCTCCGCTCAGTACCTCCTCGATGCTCTGGACAGATTGCAGCGTCGCGCTATTCGCATAATTGGCTATGTAGAGGCAACTAACACCCTCGAGCCTCTACAACTTCGTCGTGACATCGCCTCTCTTAGCGCCTTTTACCGAATGTTCCATGGGGAATGCTCTGAGGAGCTCTTTAACCTTATCCCTCCCTCTCCATTCCTTAACAGAAACACGCGTAAGGGCCTTCGGAGTCATCCGTACACTGTGTCCTCCTTTTCACACCGTACCAAGAAATTCCAAGATTCCTTCTTCTGTCGTTCATCCCACACTTGGAATTCTCTACCTGCGCACGTGTTTCCTCCATCCTACAACATGGGTTCCTTCAAAAGAGGCGTGAAAAAGCATCTTTTGGGCCGGCAAGGGGCGGGCAGGTAGGAGAGTGGATGTCGTCCCTACTCTATCTGTCAACTCATTTGGGCCTCTTTCACCGCTTAACATCAGGCGGGAGGAGGTCATTTGCCGGGCCATCCATAAAAAAAAAAAAAAAAAAAAAATACAAACAATGCTATCAATAATGATATGGATATACAGTTAATTAACTGCATAAAAATTGGCATTTAGTTGGAGAAGTCCGCTGTGCCTGTGACCTAATTGATCACAGTGCAGTGTCAAAAATGAGACCTTTCCGTTACTTTGTAATATTGATCCTTACAAGCGACACTATTAGTTAGTGTAATAATACATATATGTTTTTTTAAATACATCGGATTCAGCTAATACAATTTTAAAAAAATCTAATAATGCGGTTTTAGTTTTTATCAAAATTTTTCCTGCAACCTCTTCGAGTATTTTTCGCTAACTGTAATAGTTTCAGATTTGACCATCGAAGCACATTTGCTTATTAAAAAATTCACCCTGCTTATAATTGCTTTGTACTGATTACCCAGTTAAATTAACCGATAGTGACGTCTCATCATCATCAGGTCACACGAGCATAAACGTAGCGGAGACGGTCAAACAGTTGACCGAGCTGAAACACATGCCAGCGTCCCCCAGCCTCGTTCGCAGGAGTCTGCAGCAATTGCAGAACCAGAACGCTAACAACGCCAACGTCACCTCACCACTGACGACGTTCCAACAGGCCAAGAGCAATTTCTCATCGAACACGAGTTTAAATAGTGCCGGGAATTTGAACCCGATATATGGACAAACTGGCCACCGTATAATGGCCTACGTCGAGAACTCAATATACGTGAGGAAGAATAGCTTGAACAGCTCCAACCAGGATTTGTTCAAGGATGCCAATTCGGGTAAGTGATTATTTTTTTTATGTAATAGTGGATCTGTCCTGAAGCGTCCCTAAAATTTTCCAGGGTGATAAAAAAATTACCGTGTATACAAATTATTTCATGTTTTTTTGTATAAGAAGAAACGAAATTCGATTCCTTTTCATGTTTTATGCTGGGTAATCGTTTAATGAGCCAGAAGTTTTAAATTTTCAAATGATTTTGAAGTAGACTAGTACAATATAGTATACACGGTTATTTTATAATCACCCTGAAAAATTTAAGGGACGCTTCACGACATGGTATTAGAATGATTTAAATATGACTAAAAAAAACTCACTTAATCTATACTAATATTATAAAGAGGAAAGATTTGATTGTTTGTATGTTTGTTTCTTGTATTGAATAGGCTTCTAAAGTACTGAACCGATTATAAAGTTTAAAGCGCATTTAAAAAGACTTATAAAGTCAGCTAAAAGATGCCTTGAATGAGTGGTAGGTAAAAAAAAATGGGTGATGCACAAAAGGAAATTTTTCCTATCAAGTTATATTTGAATTAAGAATATTTGGATTTTAATTTGATAGCATTCAGTGAGTGCTATGCAATTAGATTTATATTATTGTGGATTATTTTTAATTTTTTGGTTTAGTAGAATCATCATAATTATGGTTGGCATTTCCCTGTTCCTAGGCGGTTCACCTCACGGCTCCAGTCCGTCGACCCCAAGCTACGGGGAGAACAATTCCTTTTCCAGTTTCGGGCCGAGAGTGTCCAACGATTCACATTACGGACAAGCAGGTTTGTAATTTATAGAAATATACAACTGTTCCTCTCCCTCTTATAAATAAAAACCTTCCCCATGTCTCCTCTTGCATGCTGAACTATTAATTTAAAAATATTATTTTTATTCGACTTTAAAGGAAAAATACTGCAGCTAAGTTAGGCTTAACGGCCAAATTCACTACACCTTGTCCTTGCCTAGGACAATCTTAAATATTGTGCTGTCACTTCTTGTCTTTATTGAAAAGAATGTGACATTATAAAGAAATCATAAAATTTGGCATGAAACAATGTTTGTACGGCACCCTCGGTGCGCGAGTCCAACTTGCACTCGGACAACCCATTCTTTTAAGAATGGTTTGTTTCATTATAAATATTCCATTATAATATGCTCCATTATAAATATTTACACCGGGTGTAAGTGACGGTGTCACATTTCTTTTAACAGTGAGTTCAGACCAATGTTATTATTTCTTTACCGATGTTTATTTTTCCAAGAAAAGCTTTTAAAGTGAAAAAAAGCATCATTTTTGTTCCGCTCACCCGGTGCGCTGACGTTCGATTACCCAAACAGCTGATTACATGCGCAGTATGATGGCAATGTAATACGATTTACATTGCGAAGTGTAATTATTGTGGTTTTTTACAGAATATGATTTGTAAACGTTAACTTAGTTATATTACACTAGAAAATTAAAAAAAAAATCGTAAAATTTATGAATTCTCCGTGGGAAAATCTCAATGGTTTCAATCACGAATGATGGTCTGAACTCCCTGTTAGAAAAAACGGGACACCGTCACTTACACCTGGTATTACGTTGACTTGATGCAACCGACTCCGTATGTCTGTGGACAAGAATATAGTGAGAATCAATAGTAGGTAAAATAATAGCATTACAATTCCCCGCAGGCTACAAACTTCAGCAAGAGAAGAAGTACGGTCAAGGAACTATATACGCGCAACCTTCAGGAGTGATGGGTGCGAGGCACGAACCCCTCAGTCCCCTAGCAGTTAGACGTCACTCGGCCGCTAGATCCCACAGTGCGGACAGACATCACGTGGATCGTAAGTACATTATAATGTGTGTAATATTCATGACTATACATACCTAATATTAGAAGTGATAACAAAAGACACGAACACCCCAGTACCTTGGAAGCTAGACGACACCCAGCCGCCAGGTCCCATAGCGCACACAAACATCACCTAAGATCGTGAAAACATTATTATGTGTGTAATATTCACGACTATACACTGATATACACTCAATAAGAAGTGATAATGCACGAACTCCTTAGTTCCTTAGCGGCTAGACGACATTCAGCCGCTAGATGCAAAAGTACAGACAGAGATCACGTGAATTGAGTGTATTCAACGATATGTAATATTCATGACTAACCGATACACAACATTCAGTAGAGTCAGAACTAGGCCCGACCATCTTAGTCCATAAGCGGCTAGACGTCACTCATCCGCCAGACCCCACATTGCGGACAGACATCACGTGGATAGTAAGTACATTATAATGTGTGTAATATTGACGACTATACACCGATACACACCCAACATTAGGAGTGATATCACAAGGCACAAACCCTCCCTTAGTCCCTTATGGGTAAGACAAGATTTGGCCACCATGCCCCACCGTACGGACGGTGGAGCGTGAGTTTCATTTTTATTAAGTGTGTAAGATTGATGATAAACTATTTATACATGAAAAGACCGCTAGGTTTCTTTTCGTAGAATTAGTACGTAAAATATTTTTAATCAAAATTTATCACTCTTTTTGTTTTAATATCACCAAAGTCAGTTAAGGCCAATTTCACTAACCTTGTCTTAGCTTTGAATAATCCTAAGTAGTAAGCTGTCATTTCTTGTCTTTAATGAAAATAATGTGCCAACATGCCGCTTAAGATTGTTCTAAGCTAACATAAGCGGACCTAAAAAGGCCGCATCGGCAGAATCATAATATGATACATATTATGACTGGCAATAGGCTAGATGAATGAACATTTTTTTTGCTTTAATAGTCGCTCATTCTTATAATAAACAGAAAGAAAAAATCGGTTATCGAATAACTATAAAAACAACCAAGATATAAGGTATTAAAGATTTTTCTCTGTCTCTTTCTAGCAAAACGGCAATTTACATGGAGTTTATATGGCCGTACTCAACAACGACGTCACGGTTGATGTCGGATCTCTCAGTCTAATCACTTCCAAATTAACATCTTAAAATGCTTGTATCCAATGTATTTCTAAGCCGATTTTAATTCTCATTGCACAGGATGCATCTTTTGCTACGGTATTTTAATATTGTATGACGAGATGTGAAAATTAGAATTCAGTCATCATCCCAATTCATCTGGAGCAATTATTCTATTTGACAGCTTTGTATGAATATTCGTAAAATGGTCCACAAATTAAGCATTGCTTAACTGTCAATTGGGCCAATTTTACGAATATTCATACGAAGCAAAGCTGCCAAACAGAAATTGCTTTTGATGAATTGCACTCAAATCATAATACGAATCATATTATGAACATATAATGATTCTGCCATTGCTATCTTTTTACGTCCGAAGGTTAGTGAAATAGGCCAATAGATAGAGTCGCAATTCACGTTTTTTTTTACAGAGGGCGGCCTTATAGCCAGCCTTAGCGCCAAACTAGCGCCTCAGCTGTCGCCCCGAACGACCCGCCGAGCCATATCCACCATTACAGCCGTCGATTCGCCGCCCAAGCCCAAAGGTAACGGTCGATATATTATTAATTTCTTTTAAAGGGTTCCTTACAAATTAAATTAAAAAAAACAGGTCCCTAATGGGACTAACTTCACTGCCCGTCTTACCCTTCAAACCGAAACATAAATACCGCCGCTTTGCGGCAGAAACAGGTAAGATTGAGGTACAGACGACTCTAGTACTGAGTCCCCTTCTTTTTTAGTAAATTAGCCAACAAGCATACAGCCGACCTGATGGTAAGTGGTAGCAGTCACATACACCATGATTTTTTAATTATCCAAGAAACTTATCGTATAAATCGTATAAAGACAAGCAAAACCTTGAAATCGTTAAAAAAATATCAACTATTCCATACAATTTTTTTTTTCACGATTTCAAGTTTGGTCCCGTAGTAAAAGTTGTTGCGTTTGCTTGTCTATATACGGTATATAAGTTTCTTGGGTAATTCGAAGATCACGGTATGTAGGGTTGTCAGCTTTTTTAGAATCATATTAGTATTTAAAAAATTCATACGTCTAAAAATATAGTAGATGGCAAAAAATTCAAGACAAATTTATGTATGATCAAAATCGAAACATAATTAAGAAATGATTTTTTTTTCAGTTCTGCTATTTGATAATTAAAATTTTATTCAGTTTCATATCCTTTATTAAATTCCTCGCCACCCGCTCGCCGTCTAGCCAACGGCGGGTACGGTGCGGTCACGCATTTCCCTCCGAAAAAAGGATACTATACCATATAGTAGGGCTGGCAACCCCAAGTGCATGCGGCTCTTGCGAGATTCGCAGCAGATCTGCAAACCCCCCCTCCCACAAGGACGGCACATAGTATACGTGTACAGTACCAACTTAGCTTGTGGTTCTGGTGGAGTAAGGTTCCTCGTCTCCCCCCCAGGATCACTGCAGACGGCGGTCCAACCCGCATTCCTAGATAAGCTATCGGCCACCATACAGCAGCAGCGCCGCCAGCTGGACTCCCCCAGGGCCACCACGGTGCGCGACATGATCAACGCTCACGCGCAGGTAACTAACTATGTGCAACGTGATTCATTTGTTTGACACGTTGTTGAGTAGCTATTTTTTTTATTTTTATTTAAAGCTTACAAAACAAATTATAGTCACAGAATAGGTATATACTTTGTACAAAAAGAAGGTCTCTATACTAGGATTTCTAATTCAAAAATATTTTTGTAAACAAAGTAATCTCATTGTCAAATTGACGTTTCAGATGTAATAAACATTTTACTAGTGAGTATAATCACTGTGCTGGTTATTAGATTTGAATGAATTTCTATTGTACTAACAAATTATGTAAAACTAAATGGTAATTATATTGAAATTGCAAGAATTTCTGCAGTTTTCTGTTCGCAGTCCCTAATAGACCAGTACTCAGTTTTAGGCCATGTTTTATATGTATATTTATAACAGCTCATGATCATTTCTTTTTCTGATACCGACAGGACACATCGTTGTCGTTTTTTAACGGGTATAGAGACTCTTTTGCCGTAGATGGACCAGGCTGAGACTCCATTTTGTATCGCACAACAAAGTTTTGAGATACACAACAACAAATTTAACAACAATAACAACAGAAATAATAACAAACCAAAACACAACAAAGAAACTAATAGTTCAAAGGGAAAACTCAAACACGCAACAATAAATATTCAAGCACTCGGAACAATTGTCCGAAGCTGAATGACAAATTGGCAAACAACCGATGACGGCTCAGCGCTCAGCGTGCAAGTCAAACAAAATGGCAGCCGGCGTACTTCTAATTTCGTCCAGAAAAATATTAATAAGTAATGTTTTGCAAAAAAATATTATTAAATTTGAATAATATTTTAATCATACCTACCTATTTTACAATGCTATTTAAAAAATCGTCAAATGTTATTGACACCTGGCAGTGTTGAAAGCTCAGTAAAATATAATTTACTATAAAACCGTCAAGTAATAATAACTTCACGTAAAATAAACATTTGTCTAAAATCGATAATTCAAAATATTATTTATCTTAAGGGCCCATGGCGCGAAAAATAGCAAAAAGGCCGTTGGCGTTTTTGATATTTTACGATAACGTTCCAGTTAACTGACCGGGAAAAAATAAATTTCAATTCTTAAATTATGTGTTTACACAATCACCGTCACCATTTTTCAAATTTACATACCATTTCGTTAAAAAATAGCATCAATTTTACTTAAAATTTGGGTTACACACATATACCGTTCGTGATTTTTAGCTTCATTAATTAACCCTATTGTATTTTCATTTAACAAATATATAGAACAAGGGTAAGCAAAACACTGACACCGTGGTATTTTTTTTAATTATCGTATATTGATTTTTATATGAAATTTTTTACATACATTTATCGATTTTCTTACAAATACTTGGCTCGGGCGCGTCGAAATTCAGTGTGCAATCAAGACTCGAAGTGAGAGCACGTCGCTTTGAGCTAGCTCCCGGTTACGTAATTATTTGTGTATGTATACGACGCGAAGTCCTACGGAGTAATCGGAGAAGTTGATAACTAACAATTTTATTATTTGTGGCTGCCGTACGAAAAACCTTCAACCTTTTTACAAGCTTTTATTTATCTTTTGCATGTTCGGGTCTAATCTTGCGAGTTAAATTTGACTCACTTCCCGGTTTCCGATTAAGCTGAAATTTTGCATGCATATGTATAAATATATTATGATGACGACATGGAGCTGATCTGATGTTGGAGCTGAAAGGTGGCCATAGGAACTCCGCAATAAAACGACATAGCCCCATCGAGTTTGAGCTCGTTTGATTCGTATTGACGAGAACTTTGATCCTATATGGTAACCAGGGTCTGATGCTGAATCTGGAAGGTTGCCATAGGAACTCCGCAATCAAACAATGCAACCCCATCGAGTTTAGGCTCGTTTGATTCGTATTGACGAGTACTTTGATCCTATATGGTAACCAGGGTCTGATGCTGGATCTGGAAGGTGGCCATAGGAACTCCGCAATCAAACAACGCAACCCCATCGAGTTTGGGCTTGTTTGATTCGTATTGACGAATACTTTGATCCTATATGGTAAACAGGGTCTGATGCTGGAACTGGAAGGTGGCCATAGGAACTCCGCAATCAAACAATTCATTCCCATCGAGTTTGGGCTCGTTTGATTCGTACTGACGAGTACTTTGGTCCTATATGGTAACCAGGGTCTGATGCTGGAACTGGAAGGTGGCCATAGGAACTCCGCAATAAAACGAAACAACCCCATCAAGTTTGGGCTCGTTTGATTCGTATTGACGAGTACTTTGGTCCTATGTGGTAACCAGGGTCTGATGCTGGAGCTGGAAGGTAGCCAAAGGAACTCCGCAATCAAACAACGCAACCCCATTGAGTTTGGGCTCGTTTCAATTGTATTGACGAGCATTTTGGTCCTATATGGTAACCAGGGTCTGATCCTGGAACTGGAAGGTGGCCATAGGAACTCCGCAATCAAACAACGCAACCCCATCGAGTTTGGGCTCGTTTGATTCGTATTGACGAGTACTTTGGTCCTACATGGTAACCAAGGTCTGATGCTGGAGCTGGAATATAGCCAAAGGAACTCCGCAATAAAACAACACAATCCCATCGAGTTTGGGCTTGTTTGATTCGTATTGACGAGTACTTTGGTCCTATGTGGTAACCAGGGTCTGATGCTGGAGCTGGAAGGTAGCCAAAGGAACTCCGCAATCAAACAACGCAACCCCATTAAGTTTGGGCTCGTTTCAATTGTATTGACGAGCGCTTTGGTCCTATATGGTAACCAGGGTCTGATCCTGGAACTGGAAGGTGGCCATAGGAACTCCGCAATCAAACAACGCAACCCCATCGAGTTTGGGCTCGTTTGAATTGTATTGACGAGCACTTTGGCCCTATATGGTAACCAGGGTCTGATGCTGGAACTGGAAGGTGGCCATAGGAACTCTGCAATAAAACGACACAACTCTATCGAGTTTGGGCTCGTTTGATTCGTATTGACGAGTACTTTGGACCTATGTGGTAACCAGGGTCTGATGCTGGAGCTGGAAGGTAGCCATAGGAACTCCGCAATAAAACGACACAACCCCATCAAGTTTGGGCTCGTTTGATTCATATTGACGAGTACTTTGGTCCTACATGGTAACCAGGGTCTGATGCTGGAGCTGGAAGATAGCCAAAGGAACTCCGCAATAAAACGACACAATCCCATCGAGTTTGGGCTTGTTTGATTCGTATCGACGAGTACTTTGGTCCTATATGATTTTTCTTGATGAGTACTTTGAGCCTAGCCTAGATAATATCCATACGCAACCCCATCAATTTCTTTTGTGCGACCTTCCCCAATTTAGGTGTCAAATGAAAGAGCTTGAATTGTAGAATGAATTGCAGAATATAGTATATTCTGAAAGACAATCTAATACAAGATGGCCGCCGTCACAAATTGACAGATTATTTTTATGTACAATCCCCACAATATGGGTCTGTATATGGGGTATCAAATGAAAGTTCGGTACACCATGAAAAAAACTAAAACAAGATGGCCGCTATCACAAAAGATTTTTAAAAACAAGCTTTTATTTTAATGTCCTAAAAAAAGAAAATAAACTTTAATTTATTTTTTATTACAATCTAGCGAATGGCTTCAATGCACTAAAAAGTGCGTTGAGCACAAGAAAATATTCATTTCATATTTGTTTATTACTAAATTATTATATGTATATTATATAAAATAATTTGTAGATACAACTAACAATAAAGAACTCGGTAGTCATTAAAATATTTCGTATTATTTGAGTAATTAGTTTAAAAAAGTTTTTTTAAAAACAAGCTTATATTATAATGCCTTAAAGGAGGAAAATAAACTTTAATTTATTACAAGATACATTTTCTTATAAAAATATAAAAGCTTGTGCGAGAATTAGGATAAACAATAAAACAATTTGATTATTATATTTTTTTTTTGTAATAAATAACGTTTTGTTTTTGAAATTTAAATGCATATATGATCCCTTTTTTGAAAAACTCGAATCCGTTATAACTGCTGCCTCACGGAAACTCGGTGTCCTGAACAAGGTGCGTAGGTATTTTGCGCCGGACCAACTATGCCTGTTGTATAAAACTAAGGTTAGGTCTTGCGTGGAATATTGCTCGCACTCCGGCTCCGCTCAGTACCTCCTCGATGCTCTGGACAGATTGCAGCGTCGCGCTATTCGAATAATTGGCGATGTAGAGGCAACTAACACCCTCGAGCCTCTACAACTTCGACGTGACATCGCCTCTCTTAGCGCCTTTTACCGAATGTTCCATGGGGAATGCTCTGAGGAGCTCTTTAACCTTATCCCTCCCTCTCCATTCCTTTACAGAAACACGCGTAAGGGTCTACGGAGTCATCCTTACACTGTATCCTCCTTTTCACACCGTACCAAGAAATTCCAAGATTCCTTCTTCTTTTTTTTATTGCTACTAAGTTGGCAAAAAAGCAAACTGCCCACCTGATGGTAAGTGGTAACAGTCACCTATAATACATGTGTCTCGTGTGACATTCGCAGTAAAACTGCAACCCCCACAAGGGCCACAGTGTACGTTGCCAACTTGTGACTTAAGATGTAAAGTCACGGTACCCAGTAATTTCAGTGCCATATCTTACCCTTCAAACCGGAACACAGCAATGCAAGCACTGCTGCTTTGCGGCAGAAATAGGTAAGACGGAGGTACCCAAGCACACGACCTTGGTACAGAGTCTCCCTCCGGTAAGTCTTCTGTCGGTCATCCCACACTTGGAATTCTCTACCTGCGCACGTGTTTCCTCCATCCTACAACATGGGTTCCTTCAAAAGAGGTGTGAAAAACATATTTTAGGCCGGCAAGGGGCGGGCAGGTTGGATAGTGGATGTCCTCCCACCTCTATCTGTCAACTCATTTGGGCCTCTTTCACCGCTTAACATCAGGCGGGAGGAGGTCATTTGCCAGGCCCTCCATAAAAAAAACTGTTTAAGTACCTTGCCCGTATGTATTTACTTGGTAAGCCTTAAATAAATAAATATTGGTAATTCTAAGAAAAAAATATTTGTTTTTTATAAAATGGGTAAATCTTGCGACAAGCTTTTATATTTTATTAAAAACCAGCTGTGCCGGCGAACTACGTTTCGCCATAATAACGGCGAACTAACGTTTCGTCGTAATAAAAAATAGCCTACGACCTATTCTTAGACCTACTGAATATACACAAAACATTTCATAAAGATCGGTCAAGCCGTTTCGGAGGAGTTCTGTAACAAACACTGTGACACGAGAATTTTATATATTAGATGTATCATGTAATAAATTAAAATTTATTTTCGTCTTATTAGGGCTTTAAAATAAAATCCTAGTGTGGGGCGACTTTTTTTTTAAATCTTTTTACTATTATTTTATATTTTATCATTTTGTAATCGCATGGCCGCCATTACGAAACTCGACCAAAGTACTCGTCATTACGAAACAAACGAGCCCAAAACTCGATGGGCTTGTGTCGTTTTATTGCGGAGTTCCCATGGCCACCTTCCAGTTCCAGCATCACACCCTGGTTACCATATAAGATCAAAGTCCTCGTCATTACGAATCAAACGAGCCCAAACTCGATAGGGTTACGTCCTTTTATTGCGGAGGTCCTATGGCCACATTCCAGCTCCAGCATCAGACCCTGGTTACCATATAGGACCAAAGTACTCGTCAATACGAATCAAATGAGCACAAACTCAATGGGGTTGTGTCGTTTTATTGCGGAGTTCCTATGGCCACCTTCCAGCTCCAGCATCAGACCCTGGTTACCATATAGGACCAAAGTACTCGTCATTACGAATCAAACGAGCCCAAACTCGATAGGGTTACGTCCTTTTATTGCGGAGGTCCTATGGCCACATTCCAGCTCCAGCATCAGACCCTGGTTACCATATAGGACCAAAGTACTCGTCAATACGAATCAAATGAGCACAAACTCAATGGGGTTGTGTCGTTTTATTGCGGAGTTCCTATGGCCACCTTCCAGCTCCAGCATCAGACCCTGGTTACCATATAGGACCAAAGTACTCGTCATTACGAATCAAACGAGCCCAAACTCGATAGGGTTATGTCGTTTTATTGCGGAAGTCCTATGGCCACATTCCAGCTCCAGCATCAGACCCTGGTTACCATATAGGACTAAAGTACTCGTCAATACGAATCAAATGAGCACAAACTCAATGGGGTTGTGTCGTTTTATTGAGGAGTTCCTATGGCCACCTTCCAGCTCCAGCATCAGACCCTGGTTACCATATAGGACCAAAGTACTCGTCATAACGAATCAAACGAGCCCAAACTCGATAGGGTTATGTCGTTTTATTGCGGAGGTCTTATGGCCACATTCCAGCTCCAGCATCAGACCCTGGTTACCATATAGGACTAAAGTACTCGTCAATACGAATCAAATGAGCACAAACTCAATGGGGTTGTGTCGTTTTATTGAGGAGTTCCTATGGCCACCTTCCAGCTCCAGCATCAGACCCTGGTTACCATATAGAACCAAAGTCGTCGTCATTACGAATCAAACGAGTCCAAACTCGATAGGGTTATGTCGTTTTATTGCGAAGGTCCTATGGCCACCTTCCAGCTCCAGCATCAGACCCTGGTTACCATATAGAACCAAAGTCCTCGTCATTACGAATCAAACGAGCCCAAACTCGATAGGGTTATGTCGTTTTATTGCGGAGGTCCTATGGCCACCTTCCAGCTCCAGCATCAGACCCTGGTTACCATATAGGACCAAAGTACTCGTCATTACGAATCAAAGGAGCCCAAACTCGATAGGGTTATGTCGTTTTATTGCGGAGGTCCTATAGCCACCTCCCAGCTCCAGCATCAGACCCTGGTTAACAAATAGGACCAAAGTACTCGTCAATATGAATCAAACGAGCCCAAACTCGATGGGGTTGCGTCTTTTTATTACGGAGTTCCTATGGCCACCGTCCAGTTTCTTCATCAGATCAGCTCCATGTTATCATAACATTGCATTGTCACGATATACATATTATTATGTGCAAAATTTCAGCCAATTCGAAAACCGAGAAGTGGTCAAATCTACATACATACATACAGTGCAAGCTAAATAAAAGCTTGTAAAAATAAAAGTTGATCAAACACATCCCTGTATTTACTATAGTATAACACAGTAAATAATAAACACCTATTAAATTCAAAATTAACATCTACGATATTTTGCTAGGCGGCCGTACCGATTGCGCGACCGAGTGCGCTTGTGTGCGTGAGCGGTGAGCGACGCACACAAACAGAGACTAGAGAAATTTACCTAAACTAGCTCGGGCTCGCGCGGATGGTGGGCCCTTAAATAAAACGTATTAATTGAAGGGCTCAAAGAATTGACTAACAGGTTTTCTGACAGAAATGGTTATGTTTCTATTTCATGAATATTTTTTTAGACTGGTCACACCTTTGTTTACAAAAATATTTTCGAATTACAAATCCGAGTTTAGACTATAACTCTTAACATGCAAGCACAGTATGAGTTGGATATAATGGAATGTTAAGAGGGTTAATAATTTACATTAGTGTAATAAACAAGATGAATCTAATCATGGCTTGAAATAAATTTTGAAACTTGTTTTCCAAATTGACATAATTTTGCACCAAAAATATCCAAAAAAGAGTGCTCAGGGTCGTTATACTGTCTACACATTTTTTGTTTTATTTTCAACGGCTTTGGCTATTCGTTCCATTTGGCCAATTCATTATTGAGTGCGGTTCATAATTTGATATCAGCGCTCGTGTGCGCTATTTGCACGCAAACAATCGGTCCAAAACTGCTCATGCGGTATGACGTAATTGACGACGTCACCGATTGAGGCTGACAGTGCTAACAGAGAAGAGGTAGTGCACTGTCTCCACAACTGTCAATGTCAAAGTCAACATCAGTTTTATTTTTATTTTAGTTTGTTCGAATTTATTTTTTCATTAGATTATGTACAATTAATATAGAAGTGCTCTATAAAGATACTGGACGTCTCCCTTCAATTTTTCTTTTTAAATTACATTAACTGTCAACTTAACAGACTCACAGATCGAAAGAAAATTGATCTGAGTGCTTACGTCCGTGAGCAGTGCTAACGATTTGAACGGGTTGTTTGCATGCATGCAAACGTTTGCACTGATATCTGATTATGAACCGCACCCATTGTTATGCAGGTAACTATTCAAAGTGGTGTGACAGGTCGAGTGTTATCAGCTTTTCGCGACAGAAAAATAGTGTTATTCTGAAAAAATCGACTTATTTTATTGACTTATTTTATTGACTTATTTTATTGACTTATTTTATTTTACGATTGAGATTTCTAAAATCCAAATATGTAGGTGCATAAACATATTTGTATTAGGACTAGAATCGGAATAATGGCATGTTTACTTATTTATAGCGTTTCAGTATGATACAATATCATTACAAGTGAACAAATGGTATGAAACTATAAAGCGATGCCGCGCCTTTGGATGGATACAGATATTTTGTAATACCTATAGCTAATTATCTGAAATTTGATCATAATCTGAGGTGTGTCTTACGTTATCAATTTTATAGTCCCGAGTGTCTAGGAGACAGACAGCTCAGTAAATTTATTTCAACGTTTTTCATTTCACTCATACTGCATTCGTACGTACACACATGTAGTGTTGTGTTGCCTGTTAAAATAATGAAGATAATAATTTAAGAACAGGAGCTCGCTTGATTTCCTATGATGGTTTTCTACGCAGACACTAGTTAGACATAAGTTTTTTGTTATTGATTCATCTTACATCGTTTTGATATAATAGGTTGGGGAAAAAGTTTCTTCGCATTTTTTAAGAAAATTCAGAACATTTTTTAATTTAGTTTATTTACATTTAACTAAAGTATGTAGGTACCATTTTGTTCGATAACTTTTTGCCATCTTGTAGGTAGGGACATGATCCCATTGCTATAGAAATTTTGGGACTTCTGGTCAAAATACCGCGACAAGTGGTTTTGGCAGTCCTCTCGTGATGTTAACCTGACACTGCCTAAAGAATTCTGAAGAGACCGAAACAGGTGGAAATCTGAAGGTGCAAGGTCAGGACTATACGGCGGATGCATTAACACCTCCCAGCCAAACTCTCTTAATTTTTGCTGAGTGGCTAAAGATGTGTGAGGTCTAGCGTTATCATGATGAAAAACCACACCCCTTCTGTTGATTAATTCCGGCCGCTTTCTCTCAACTTCTTGCTTTAATCTCATCAGTTGTTTGCAGTAGAGTTCAGAATCGATGGTCCTGCCTGGTGGTAACAGCTCATAATGAATAATGCCCTTCCAATCCCACCACACACACAGCATCACCTTGTTGCGAGTTAACCCGGGTTTCGCCACAGTCTGTGAAGCCTGACCGGCCTTTGACCACGACCTTTTTCGCACGTTCTTGTCGTAGGTGATCCACTTTTCATCACCAGTTATCAGCTTCTTCAAAAATGGTTCGGTTTCATTACGTCGTAATAAAGAATCACAAATGAGTACACGGTTCATTAGGTTTCTTTCAGTGAGCTCGTGAGGTACCCAAATGTCGAGCTTTTTTGTGTACCCAGTTTTTTTCAAATGCGCCAAAACTGTTTTGTGGTCAATTCCCAGTTCTTCAGCTACGTCGTAACTACTGACATGCCGATCTTGCTCCACTTTTTCAAAAATGGCATCCATTTTATCTGTAATAGGGCGACCAGAGCGACGTGCATCTTTGACATCAAAATTTCCGGATTGAAAACGCTTAAACCAAATTTGTGCTACTCTCACAGACACTGCACTAGGTCCATAAACATCGCAAATTTTTTTCGCGGCTTGCGTTGCATTTTTACCTTTTTTGTAGTAAAATTTTAAAATGTATCCAATTTCTTCATTAGATTCACTCATCTTGGCGGTACGAAAAACAAATGAAAATCACACATTTTCCTAATTTGAATTTGGAATTATGTTCTTTAAAATTTAAACTTTCAATGATACCAAAACCAGCCAGATACAAATAGTATAGCCAAAGAGATTTTATTACAAGTTTATACATACTATAATGCGAAAAGACTTTTTCCCCAACCTAAATTGCATTAGAATGTGTAGTAGTGAATAAAGGTTACAGAAAGTCGATTTGAAACAGCTTAAAATCTTTTGAATAAAGAGTGCATGGACAATCGATACAGGAGAAATGTTGGTGTGGGCAGATTTATTTTCATGTTATTTCTTTAGTTATTTTCAAATTGTCTCATTTCATATGTTGCAAGTGTTTAAATTAGCTTTTACTTGCTATTTTGAGTTAATTGATTACGTCACATTCTAAATATAAATCGTTTATATTCATCGAGTTTTTGAATATAGTTGATTTCTTTATACGAATCTATTTTTATTTTTCAATAAATACGTATGAATTTTTATTGCTTATTTATTTACGTTAACATAATCATCTACTATATATATTTGTTTTTTAGTATAATGTATGGTTGTTATACAGGTGTAACTGAAAGGGGTAGTTATCAAAGAAGTATGTAGACTATTTATTTATTTTAATTAACAACCACATATCACTATGAAACATAATTTAATAATAATAACATATTATTTTAATGTGGTAACAATTTGGGTTGACTTTAATATATAATGTGTTTGTGTATGTTTTTAAATATTTCTGTGTACCTTGTCATTAACAAAACTAGGTAAAATTAACATTTTTACTAATAAATAATACTCTGCGATAGACACAGCGTTGGCAGATAGAGTCTACAAGAGAAATAACAGTTAGAACGGTAGTCAACACTAATGTGCAGGTATTATGAACTAATATTGATTGATCACTCCAGCTATATGTTTCACGCTTGGGGCGATGGATGGCTTTCATACAATAAAATGTTCATACGAATCGAACGCCAATACCGACTGTTCAAGGTAAAATGTCAAAATTCTCAAGTGTAATCGAATTTAGTTAAATTTCAGACACGTCATTACAAACGTTCCTATTCTTGTTTGTCTGAAACAATTGTTCATTCTAGTTCGGACGTATGTGTTTAATAGACTATTATTTTTAAATCATCCTTATAACCATGTAGCACTTATCAATTCTAAACTATGGCTAAATTAGACAAAACTATCCTTCTTTTTTTGATGTGCTTCATGTATTATTCATCTTAAATATTTATAATGGTACTACTATTAATTTAACAATATAACATGTATAGTGACAATAACTTTCAATATGAAACTTTTAGTCATGCAATAATAAAATCCTACAATTGAGTTTTAACGCGTTTTTGAATGATTAATAACAGTTTATTATTTTAAAATAATAGTTATTCTACTAAACAGTGTACTGTGTGCGGAGTGCGAGTTTTATCGAGCTTTACTCGATTACACGCATCGAACGCGTATACGCGAATTTGTATGGAATTAGAGCAGTGCCATCTAGTAGTCACTAGATGAAGCTGCCTCATTGCATAGCAGCTTTAACTCGCGTTAACGCGTGCGATGCGTACGATCGAGTAGAGCTCGATAAAACTTGCACTAGGCACCCTGAGAGTGTCGAATTTGTTTAATTTTTGCACAGATTAAAAATGACAATGGTATTACGTTCGTATGCACAGAACACACTCCGGTGAAGGCTGGTTTAACCTATACTCGCTTTATTGATCAAAATTTTAGTATGTAAATGTGCATAAATTTTAAGCGATATGTTAAGAATCACAGTGGTGGACTGCAACATATACAATTCTTGTTGTGTATATCAATATCTTTCAAGGTAGCTTTCCATTTGACAGTAAAATGTGTAAGTCCATCATCCCTTTACAAAGATACAGTCGTGACAGAGACTTGTCTTGCCGCCTTAATGATTGTGAAACTGAAAGCGAAGTAATAAAAAAGGTTATTTTTTAGTTAGTAAAAAAATTTTGTGTGCTTGTTCAGACAAGCAAACTGAACAACTTTCACTATGGGACCAACTTTGAAATCAAAAAAAAATCAGCTGTTCCATAGGTAGCTCTAGGTTCAGTGAATGTTGAACATTTGTATGGAACAGCTGATTTTTTTTTTTGCGATCTTAACTAAAAAAAATTAAAAATTATTATTCTTAACTAAAAAAAACTCAAAGACACCATCCTTGAGTGTTTTTATTTAAGAGTTATTTGTTTTTTATTTTTCTACATATTATAACATTTACTCAAATATGTTAGCTTTTAGAGCGCTGGTTATAAAATATTTTTCATACAGTCAAATAACCCAACCTAATGCAGTCATTTGTGTATACACAATTATGTTACAAACCAAAGTATGTAAAAGTGATAGTAAAAGAATTGTGCAATAATAATGGACACTGAGAGAAACTTGTAAGTTCCTTGTTTCAAACCGAAGTCTCAGTCGAAGACAAAATATTATTTCTAAACATTTTTTAACAAACGAAAATTTGTATAAAAATTGAAATGTAATTATAAATTCCAACTATAATATATTTCTTTTTAAAACTGTAATCATACATCAAAGTTGCGTATGATGTACAAATATAATATGCAATTTAATAATATGTTACAATAATAATGATTTTTATATTGTCATCATCGTAAAATGACAAAGGAAACGGACGAAAGAAGAGTTCACGACGTGGCGGAGATGGGAATGTTAAGATGGATGTGTGGACTAGACTAGAGCAGATTAGAAATGAATATATCAAGGGAATTTTAAAGTTGCGCCAGTAGACAGAGGATAAGAAGTAACAGGTTAGCGTAGTATGGGCATGTGATGAGGAAGGATGTAACACATATCACCAGAAGCGTTGCGGACATGAATAGAAGTAGAATCGGGAGGCCCGCGATCGATCCCGCCATGAACCAATGTGTTTTTCGTTTCACGAATTTCATATGTACATTTATCTGACGCTCCTACGGTGAAGGAAAACATCGTGAGGGAACCTGCATACACCTGCGGAGTAATTCAAACGTGTATGTGAAGTCAAGGTCAACCAATCCGCACCGGGCCAGCGTGGTTTGACTAAGGCCTAATCGCCCTAACTAGTTAGGGTAGGCTCGGTGGGGACGTATATGAGCTGTGATGATGATGATGGTAGGGTAGAGAAGGATTAAAAGAAAGTATGGACGGATTGCGTGAAGAAGGTGCACGCGAAGAATGTCAGTGCTGATATGACGTACGATGAAGATGAATGAAAGAAGAGAACATGGAAAACGGCGGGGTGATGATGACCATAAAACAGCTGATTTTTTTTTTGCGATCTCAAAGTTGGTCCCATAGTGAAAGTTGTTCAGTTTGCTTGTCTGAACAAGCACATAATTTTTTTTATTAACTAAAAAATAAACTTGTATTTGACTTATACAATAAGTTGGATGCTTACGGGACAATCACGCGTCGACACGGCCAAATATTTATATTTACAGTCTATGAGACGTTTTAATTATATTTGCATATTTCACACTTATAAAAAACGCTTGTGGCTGGCGGACCAGGGGGTCTAGACAAACGGCAATCGTGTCATAGCGAAACGATATCTAAATTCGTCGTCGTCTCTGAGATAACGAAATCAAATGACTAGCCAACGTAAGGATTGTAGCGATCGCTAGGTCGAATTGTTCTTTCTGTAAGAAAAAAACATAATGGTAATGTAAAACTCGAAACATTTTTATACGTTTGTTAAAAAATGTTTAGAAATAATATTTTGTCTTCGACTGAGACTTCGGTTTGAAACAAGGAACTTACAAGTTTCTCTCAGTGTCCATTATTATTGCACAATTCTTTTACTATCACAGGGGATACTTTGGTTTGTAACATAATTGTGTATACACAAATGACTGCATTAGGTTGGGTTATTTGACTGTATGAAAAATATTTTATAACCAGCGCTCTAAAAGCTAACATATTTGAGTAAATGTTATAATATGTAGAAAAATAAACAACAAATAACTCTTAAATAAAAACACTCAAGGATGGTGTCTTTGAGTTTTTTTTAGTTAAGAATAATAATTTTTTTATGGAATAGATTTTCAAACGTCGCACAAGATTTATAATGAAGAATAAGCAATTTATATAATACACACAACTATACGCCAGGCGTTACATGTACACATTGAGATCGCACTTATGTCGCTCGTATTTAGCGACGGCTTTCGTGATGCAAATGTAACGCTTGACGTGCTGCTGATTGTACATAATTTAAAATAAATAATATACAAAATAATTTTTCATAATTAGAAGTCAAATACCCCACCCTTAGGTATAAAACGCACTTGCTATCTATAGTATCTATACACAGTAATTTTTTATCGCCCTGGAAAATTTAAGGGACGCTTCACGACATGGTATTATTAGAATGATTTAAATATAAATAAAAAAAATAACTCAATAATATAAATTTTCTAAAATATCCAAAAAATGCTGCACTAGTTGACAGCAGCATTTAATTTTTTTAAATATAATAATGGATGTGTCCTGAAGCGTCCCTAAAATTTGCCAGGGTGATAAAAAAATAACCGTGTATATTCGGAATTTACTGTGGCTTATTCATATTATCTGTTCTCCGTTCCAGCCCGACCCTCGAGTTTGTCACACGTCGCTCATGGAACAAATAAAACGCGGCGCGACGTTGCGACGCAACAAACACTGTAACGACCGATCCGCTCCGAAGATACGCTGAAAGTGCGGGTAAATGTAGTTTTACGTACACAATTTATCGTCGTTGTGAATAATATTATGTTTGTTGTTTTTCGGCTATCACTGCACTAGGGAAATGTTGCAATTTTAATGGGTTAAAATAACAGCTGTTGTGATAACATACGTATCCACGCGAAGACGTACTCGAATTATGTAACGATAATTGAGGGGTAATTATGTAATCAAAACTAATATTCGACTCCATCAGGTATCGATTGTTAATACTCGATTACAGTATTAGTACTTGATATTATTAGGTATCGAGTATCACTTACCGGATACCATTTGGTATCGAGTATTAGTTATGATTTTCCTAGTGATATGCTCGATATTATGAACACTCGCAACTATTTAACAGCTACGAAATTATACACAGAAGTAATAGATTTGTAATTGTCAGTTAAAAAGATATTTAAACAGGCACTCGAAATATAATAATCCACTACAAAGATATAAACATAAGTACCTAATCTGAGTGTAATATAATCAACTACAAAATTAAACTTAGAGATTTCCGAGTACTTACGATACTTGGAGTATAATTTATCAACTATGCTAACATGGAATATAATTTCATTAAGAGCGCAGCGTGAATTAAAACGATCAACGTAAATAGCAAACAGATTGTTAGTCACAATGAAATTGTATTTATAGCAATGTTTATTATTACTTTGGGTGAAGATAGAGCACTTAATTTTTATCTGTGGTTTTGGCGGGAACTTAACACAATCTAAAAAAACACAAAGATAATTAATATCATTGCACTGTTAATAAAAGACTGGTGACAATAAACGTGTTAAAGATACCATTTTATCGCCCTCAGTACAGATTGCGCCAAACGTCTAGTCCGTTCTGAACACAGCACGATTCTGGTCACACTGTCGAAATATCGGTATAATTTTATCAAGTTATACTGTCTGTTTACATAAGTTATAATATAAGTGATGGATGAATGTCACATCACTAAATAAGTATAAGCGCGATAAATATAAACTTGGTATATATTCCCTGCGTTCCAGATAAAGCACTGCTATTTTCTGAGGCTAACAGCTGATGTTAGCCTCGTTTTGCGTTTCTTATAAGAAATGTTGACATTTTTAGCCGCGCTAATTGTTACAAATGAAACGGAAAGTACCTACTGATTTTTTGTGCTGAATTTGACACCTCAACTACTTGGTCCAGCCACTAAAAATTTCTAATAATATAAATCAGAATTGGCTAATACTATAAATATCTTTCGATTAATTTTTTAAATCCGCTGAAAATCCTCTTTGAAACATGAAAAAAAGAATCAAAATGTCAAATTTGAAAGCTGTCAAAAAGTAGTATCAGAGGACCCATCTACTAACACGGGTATTTGATGCTAGCATTTCGTGTTAAAAATGCTTAAATGAAACGTATGACAACCAGCAACAAAAACTAGCATCACCGCTAATGAAACGCAGAGATGCTAAAAATGTTGATATTTATGGCTAAAAATGCTTATCTGGAACGCACCCTTAATGTGCGCGAGGAAGAGGCGCGAGACAACTTCAGACCGGACTAGAAATTTGGCGCGAACTGTAACTAGATCAAGATGAACGTTAAAGAGTGAATGTATGGTTTTTGTGTTGATTGTATGGCAATACATTTAATAGAATTGCCTAAATTTTGCCCCCGAATATGCCTAGTGTGGTTAATTGCACGTCCGAATTTGTCATTAACTGACAAATGATAATTTAAGTCATAATTATCATACTACTTAAATTATGATATCTGCTTCTGTTATCAACCGATTCCATGCGTCATATACAAAGGTATTTAAATTTATACTGTCTTCTATTTGCACGAGTAACTACAACACATTTATATTGTTTAGGTTCATATGGACAACTGTGTCAAAACGTCAATAGTGTTAAAGGAAAATTGTGTCAAAACGCCAACAGTGTCAAAGGACAACTGTTTCAAAACTACTATTTCCCATAACAGCAACTTACCATAAAGTCGACTCCCTAAAACGTATATTTCCCATAACGACAACTTATAATACAGTATGTCCGAAGATATGTAATCAAACTTTAAGAATGAGATCTATGGACTATTTAATCGATGGAGATAAAACAACACTTTTCGGATTTACTCCAACGCCCACGAAACATGAATGCTGGAAAGCGTTAGAAACGTCGAGCTAAATAATTAGTGTTTAAAACCAAATATATACCTTTATTTGGTTTTAAACACTTTAATTATGTGTGGATAAATTGAGAGACTTGGTACACTGAGGTGTGGGATCAAAAACAATGTTCGTTTTGTTCGGTCTATTACTCTATTGCAGCAGGGGTTGGTATTATTAAGCTCACTACACACTAGTGTAGTTGAATATATTTATCAACCGTTAAATTTAACTAATTAAAAATTAACACATATATTCGATAAATATTTTCACCCATATCGAATAAAAATATTCATTCAATTCTGGTTGATTTTAACGCGAGTGTAATGTTTATTCGTATAGATAAAATAAAGCAACTGATAAAATTATCGTATGGATAATTTCAATCATAGACCGAACTTTTAAAAATATTGACCGCAACGGTGATAATAAAAATATCAATATATTGTATCTGAATAAAAATATCAACTGATATTTTCAACCATTAAAATTATGGATATTTTTATTCAACTATTAACTTTTAACTAATAATTTTTTTCAACCATTAACTCCACCTCTACTACACACCGACCGCGGGCGACCGTGCGTTTCGTTTGGTTCACAGATGTATAAAGGGAAGCAGACCAAACGTATCGTTCAAAAAGCGTGGCAACTTTACCACATGTAAACATTACTCACATACAAACAATATTAATTTAATTTTTCTCAAACATGCTCGGAAATGTAGGCATTATTGTAGCAAAAAGAAGACACAAAGTTTGTAATTCTTGGCTCATGCATTACTTTCCTGGCCTAGGCCAGGAAAGTTAGTATGAAAATAATTTTTGGCCGCTGCTCCAATGTTTTTTTAATTTATCTATAACTTGAATTATGTAACTTGTCATACAGCCAATTGTTACCACATTATAAAAAATGCACTCTTCGATCATATACAACGTGTCTCATATCTCCCCATAAAAATTTTAATATTTAATTTTATTTAAACTATAAAAAGTGCCAGCCTGAAACTGGTCTTAAACTGAATTTTCATAAATTTGACAATTTAATTCGATTGATATGACAAGTTATTAAAGTTGACACATTCTTTTCGGTTAAATGAATATTATAATTTTTATGGGGAGTTATTATGAGACACGTTGTAAGTATTATGAATATGACAATAATTTTATTAAAATGATGGTATGAAATCACACGGAAATATGCTTAATTTTCGTTGCGAGAGAAAAAAGTCATAATCTGCAGTATTACATTTTTTGCAAAAAATATGATTGGGCTGTATGGGCTTTGTTTCCTTTGCACTAATTGAAAATTAAAAAGTATTACTAAATGCTAAGGCTACTTTAATTAAATAATTGCTTGATTTGTTTTTTTATTCATATTATACTCATTTGTTTCCAATTTAATTCAAAATCTTTTATGCATACCATAATGTGTAAAATAGGTGGTTCACAAAAAATAAGATCATTATGGACCCGTTGGGCACGCAATCGTTGAACAAGAGAGAGAAGCTTATTATTATTTGGTACCTATTATTGTCTTATTTACAGATCATAAAGCTAAATTATACGAAGATCACGACAATTTTAAATATTTGAATAAATAGACAACATAAACAATATTTTAATATGAAAGGTTTTTAATTATATGGTATTATTATTACACTAAATTTCAAATTAATTCCAGTATTACGTCTTTCATTATTTCCTCGCAATTATTGAGAAAAGCACTATACATACCTCGGCGGGAATGGGATTGCCGGACTCGTACCGTAATTAAAACCGTAAAGCATTACTCTTCCGGCGATCCCTAACTTCCCGGCCTCTGCAGTATTGTACTATTATTGTAATTTCTGGAGTTTTTTTTTTATTATATGATGCGTTAGAACATTTCGGGGCATAGCACTTTACAACTGTTCTTGTCCGATTAGCAGTTATTTTTATTTATAATCACGAAACAAAACATTATAACACAATGTCACATCGCCATTTGTCTCTTATTTTGACAAAGCTAAACATGGCGTCTGCCACGGCTTCGGAAATGCGTATGTGTGCGTTAGTATCGCCATAGAAGAAAAACAGATATAGCGATGTATCATGTCACTTTGGAGTGAAAGTAATAACGATATACATTACTTATGACAAATGTGTGAGTGAAATTATGTTAAGTCTGCTTCCCTTTATATGTCTGTGGTGTGCGTTCGTGACTGCACTTGTAGATGCGAGCCGAGTACGATCCCAGATCGAGGCGCGTACGCATAGCGCGTGTTTCGACCGTTTCTATGAAGTCGGTACTGTATATAGGTAGAGGTACTATTACCGTGCCCTAACTGAGGGTATGCTCGAGGCCATCGGTGGATACGTGTATGAGCTGAGACCATGAATCAAAAAAAAAAAAGTGGGTTCATAAAGACATGGGAAAATAATATTAGATGTTTAATTATTTGTTGACGTGCACATTTAGTACAATTTTTAACTTATTTTTATTACACAAAACTAGCTTTGATTTCTTTAAATAGTGTTTTTATGAATATTCATTGCAGTAATCACAACGCGACCGTTCAATCGACTTGTTCTAAAACGGCGATTATTTTGCGTTTAAATATTTTCTTTGTTATTTTTATGTTTTAAAAATAATTTAAGATCATGTCATATTAGTAGTGTTTGCATAATAACAGTAAATTATTATAATCAGAATAATTATAACTAAAAAAAATTGTTGCTTAAAGCTCATTACGTACTGGCCTTTCACAATTTGTGTTCAGAAAACCAACTCGCAGTAGGAATATAATAAGTGATTTAAAAGAAAGTGGGAATAAAGAAATAGTCCCAATTTATAAACCTATGCAGATTGGTTAATTACGGCAACTGGACGTGAAGTACCCGAAAAATTGATGATATTAAAGGACATGTTTTAGACTGTACAGAGTCTAAAAAAGTAGAGAAATTGATTCTAGTCCACCCATAAATACAATATAATTAAGCACAGATTTTTGGCTCTTTTGTAAAGAATACAATTGAATTTATAGCTCAATAATGGCGTGACAAAAAAAATTAAGCCGAAGCAGTCCGAATCGCTCTTTAAGCGCATACAAAGTAACCCGTGAGTGGTCAATAAACAAGTGTCTCTTAAGTAAAATACCTATATTCATAACCCGTTTCAAGTACTGTCATCATCATCATCACAGCTCATATACGTCCCCCACCGAGGGGTTCGAGCCTACCCTATGTTAGGGTGATTAGGCCTTAGTCAACCACGCTGGCCCAGTGCGGATTGGTCGACTTCACATACATTATTGAATTTCTTCGCAGATATATGCAGGTTGCCTCACGATGTTTTCCTTCACCGTAGGAGCGTCAGACAAATGTACATATGAAATTCGAAACGAAAAACACATTGGTACATGGCGGGTCTCGAACCCCGACCCCCCGATTGGAAGGCAAGTGCCGAGTCCACAGCGCCACCGACGCTCCAAGTACTGTATTACTTTTAATTCTCAGTTAGTAATAAAGTAATATCCAGAGCGACTGTTGTATGATCCATTCAAAATTAATAATAAATCGAGCTCATAATCCACCATAAATAGTAACTCGCGGACAATTTTGTTGAATCGTGAAATACAACATCAACGTCAATAAGTGAGTGACAATCGACATCTTCCGCTATGATGTCATATATTTTGGCCATTTTCAGGTAACCCAAAGCAACATTTTAAACCAGAAATTTGGCCTCTATTAACTGTAATTTAATACCAGCAGCATACCACACGTTGGACACACTTAAAAGTTTAGGGGTTGTCCTCGATTTTTATGGGATCCCATCATGGGATCCTAACTTTGATGACCATGGGACCACCCCTTGATTGTACTCTATCGAATACAAAAAGAATTTTGAAAATCGGCCCGCAATTGGCGGCGTAATCGCGTAACATACACACAAAAAAAACATACGCATCGAATTGAGAACCTCTTCCTTTTTTGAAGTCGGTTAAAAAGTACACTCAGATATTAAAGTGTCTTACCTATAGACTTGAGTTTAGCAGTAATGGCACAGATTAGATAATAGTTACTACTAATGGTTGTCCATAACGACCAATTGCCACCTAATCAAGAACTGAAGTGAAGTGATGGTAGTCATATGAGCCAAAAAACTGAGCTAATAGTTATGAATATAACACTGTTTGTTATTGCCTAATTTATTAATAACTATACAGCATTATGGGCTAGACTCCATACATTCTGTAACAACTTTTTTTTTTTTTTTTTTATGGATGGCCCGGCAAATGACCTCCTCCCGCCTGATGTTAAGCGGTGAAAGAGGCCCAAATGAGTTGACAGATAGAGTAGGGACGACATCCACTCTCCTACCTGCCCGCCCCTTGCCGGCCCAAAAGATGCTTTTTCACGCCTCTTTTGAAGGAACCCATGTTGTAGGATGGAGGAAACACGTGCGCAGGTAGAGAATTCCAAGTGTGGGATGAACGACAGAAGAAGGAATCTTGGAATTTCTTGGTACGGTGTGAAAAGGAGGACACAGTGTACGGATGACTCCGAAGGCCCTTACGCGTGTTTCTGTTAAGGAATGGAGAGGGAGGGATAAGGTTAAAGAGCTCCTCAGAGCATTCTCCATGGAACATTCGGTAAAAGGCGCTAAGGGAGGCGATGTCACGACGAAGTTGTAGAGGCTCGAGGGTGTTAGTTGCCTCTACATCGCCAATTATGCGAATAGCGCGACGCTGCAATCTGTCCAGAGCATCGAGGAGGTACTGAGCGGAGCCGTCCCAAAGGTGCGAGCAATATTCCACGCAAGACCTAACCTGAGTTTTATACAACAAGCATAGTTGGTCCGGCGCAAAATACCTACGCACCTTGTTCAGGACACCGAGTTTCCGTGAGGCAGTAGTTATGACGGATTCGATGTAGTCTCTGGGGTTCAGATCGCAGCGAATGTTCATTCCGAGCAAGGTGATGTTGCTCTGTGTGTGAAGGGTTGTGCCCTGAAGAGAAGGAAGGGGGAGGAAAGGTGACCTTTTCGCCGAGAACACGCACACCTGTGTTTTCTTAGCATTGAACTCAACAAGATTGTTGGAGCCCCATTCGGAGACGAGGTCCAGCGTCCTGTTGAGCTCAATGATAAGATTCTGCCTTTCCCTACCAATATCACCACGAGCAGCCCCCGAGGCTCCGTGATATCCCCCATGCACTGTACTGTCGTCTGCATAGCAATGTATAGCTCCCAAGGAAAGCATATCATTGATATGCAGAAGAAACAATGTGGGGGATAGAACGGAGCCTTGCGGAACACCAGCGTTCACTGCCACGAACCGCGAAGCGCAGCCGTCAACGACAACGCGAATTCTACGCTCGTGGAGGAAGCTGGCAATCCACGTACAGAACTGCGCGGGTAATCCGTATGCCGGAAGCTTGGAAAGAAGAGCCTTGTGCCAGACTCTATCAAAAGCTTTGGCGATGTCGAGACTAATAGCCACCGATTCGCCGCGCTTATCGATAGATTCACCCCATTTGTGCAAAAGGAACGCTAGAAGGTCACCTGTTGACCGTTTAGGACGAAACCCATACTGTCGGTCATTAAGTAACGAGTGACCTTCCAGGTAACGGATCAGCTGTGTATTAAGGATCCTCTCCATGATTTTACACAAAATGGAAGTGACGGCTATAGGACGATAGTTAGCCGGATCAGAACGATCTCCCTTTTTGGGAACCGGCTGGACATTGGCCTCTTTCCAAGATTTCGGCACACAACCAGCAGAGAACGACAGACGGTATAGACGCGTAAGGACCGGAGTCAACTCCGCTGCACACTTCTTAAGAACAATCGCAGGAATGTCGTCTGGTCCACTTGCTTTTCGAGTATCGATCGACTGGAGCTCCGCCCGCACATCACGCTGTCTGATACGAATATCGGGCATGGTGCTGCCACAATGGGACAGTTTCGGAGGTTGTGTACCACAGTCATCGACACGGGAATGAGCCGCAAAGAGTTTTGCCAGGAGGTCGGCTTTCTCCTGCGGCTGATGAGCAAGTGAGCCATCGGCAAGTCTCAGCGGTGGCAGCGAGGGTTGGCAGAAGTTTGATTGCACAGCTTTGGCCAGGCGCCAAAAAGAACGGCTACCCGTAGGGTGCGATAGCAGTTCCTGGCCCACTTGTGCAATGCGCTGAGCATCCGCTCTAATGTAAGCCCTCTTACATAACTTGGTGGCATTATTGTAGGCTGTTTTCAGTAGGCTTGTATTGGGATCCTTAGATGCTCGGCCTCTGATCCAAGCGCGGTAAGCCAGCTGTTTGTTTTCAACAGCAGAGGCGCACTCGCGATTGAACCAGAGGTTACGTCTGCCTCTACTGACGAGATTGGAATGCGGAATATAATATTCCATTCCTAGTATGATCTCGTCAGCAACAGAGGTAGCGCAGGAGTCCGGATCCATCCTATTGAAACAGCGCTGCCACCAAGGAACAGATGCGTAATAATCCCGCATACCGTCCCAATCTGCTGACGCATAGTGCCACAGACGGCGTGCTGCAACCACAGGCGACGGTCGTAACGCCTGAGGCACTGAGACGGATACCAGGCAGTGATCCGAAGATCCTAGTGGAGCTCGAACCACCACCTGATATCCGTCAGGGCGATTTGTCAACAGAAGGTCCAATAAAGAGGGCGCTTGACCGATAATATCTGGTACCCTGGTGTTCTGGGTGACCAATTGTGTCAGGTCGTGCGTGAGAGCGAATGCGTGGGCAGTCCTACCCGCATGGTCAGTTTTAGAGGAACTTAACCACAACTCGTGGTGAGCATTGAAGTCCCCTAAAAACACCAGCTCGGCGGAAGGAAATCGCTCCTGCGCGTCATCTGCCACCCGACTTAGATGTTCAAAAAGTCGAGTTGTCTCCAAGTCACCACGATGGGAACGGTAGACGCAGACGTAGACACGGCAATGAGTGCCAAAATCGACGTGTACCGCAAGGATGGAAAAGGAAGGTTCCTCCAAACAGCGCAGGCGACGACAGCAAACGTCCGCTCGGACGAACAAGCAAACACCAGCCTTCGCCTTGAAGGACTCCTCAAGAGCGTAGCCGGGGTAATTAAGGTAGCCTGTATCGGCCGGGCAGATAATTTGCGTCTCCGTCAAAAACAGCATTGCTGGACGGGCTGTCTCGAGATGGTGGTGGACAGCTAAGAGGTTAGAATGGAGCCCGCGGATGTTAGCGAGCCCCACCTCGAATAATGGTGTTTTGGTGGGATAATGCACCGCTGTACGACCAGTCTTAATATTTTGCGCTGCCATAATTATTGGAGTGAGAGGCGTGAAACTGAGGTGTCCTTGCTGCGCTTCGCATAGTTAATGTGTGTAGGCCTGTTTCGCCAGGGAACAGCCGACAGCTGATTTGCGCTGACCCTCCGCACGGAAGGGCCCCCGAACCCCCCCGGAAGTGGCCGCCGGGACCCACCGTCCGGTCACCGACCGGCACGACGGACCACCCCGAGATTATGCGTGGCATGGTGGGGCAGCCTCACGGACTGGTTAGGTCCGCTTGGGCCCCTGTACTATACCACGGGCGGCCAGCGGAACAGCCGTTTCTTCGGGTCTTCCTGGGCGGAGGGTCAACGCAGTCAACCTGGCACTGGGTCGACGGAAGCCCGCACAGACCATACGAATCGCAGCAACGACCCCTCGAGCTCTGGCTGTGCGCAGACTGATCCCGAAACGCGGACAAAAATGGCCACTTGACGGGTTTTACATCATGCGCACGGTGGTCGCTAGCCAGTCGGGTTTTTCAAGCCCTACCACCAGAAGTTGGTCACTCGATTAGCACCACCCGGGGATCACGTGTAGGGTCTCGAGGGTAAAACCTACGGACGTGAGCGACTCCAATCCCCAAACTCTTTAAAATAAGCATAAAATATAACTGAAGAATCTATTATTTCCACAATTACAACCTATCCTTATAGGAATTATCCTAATATGGTAGGGCAAAGCAAATTAAAAAGAAAAAAACAAAATATTCCATCTGGAAATCATAACAGTGATTTAAATAAATATGCTATAATTTGCCGTGCCTAAAACCACAATAAAATATAATTCTTAGCAATACGCCATCTTGGAAGTTTTTCAAAATTTTGCTCCCAAGTAATTCCCTGTGTGATTCTGACGTCAGCCATCTTGTATCGTGCTCATTCATATTTTCTTTTGACGTCATAATTATCATACTCCTTGGGTGCCGTTTAACGGCAAATAATTCACATCCTTATTGTACCTCACTGAGTTGGTTAGTCACTATTTTATTTGTAAACATGAAATTTTGGTTCATCGGCTTCCTCCATTTTATATCTTGTAGGCATACATTTTAACCGGATCGCGTAATGCTATGCTTGTTTTTGTGTTGGCAGTTTTAATTCAATAGCGTAGAAATGAATGGTGCGGAGACATCTATTTTTGTTCCTCTGTCTGTCCTTGTCTAGAGATGTGGGAATGACAGGGACATTTTTAATCTGTGACCGAAGTACGGAACTATAGTAATAGGATAGATGATTCTATGATTGAGGAGTCTTAAGTTAAGCTGGCTTCTATCTTCGACCTTATCGTCACTTACCATCAGGTGGGGGGAGGGGCAATTGCAGGGTCAATAGTATCCCTATATTGAGAAATCATGTTCAGCTACGAGTGAATTTTGAAAGTTATATGTGAATATTGACAATAATGTATGGAAGGTTAAAGTTAAAGATAAACCGGAGGGAGACTCTGTACCAGGGTCGTCTGCATGGGTACCGTACCTCCGTCTTACCTATTTCTGCCGCAAAGCAGCAGTGCTTGCATTGTTGTGTTCCGGTTTGAAGGTCTGTCAGTGAAATGACTTTACATCTTATGTCACAAGTTGGTAACGTACTCTGTGGTTCTTGTGGGGGTTGCAGTTTTGCTGCGAATCTGACAGGAGCCACATGTATTATACAGGGTGTAACTGTACACCCCAATAACTTTTAAGGGTATGTATCCATCAGAAGTAGAGATTCTGTAGGAAAAATATTAGGGCTAACAAACCTACTTATTTTTCCCATGCAAACTAAATTAATTATTTTTTGGTATTTAGTGCCGACAACCCTACGTAAGCGTACGAGAAATACTACGCTCACGTCATACAAACTAGATAAATTATTTTTTCGTATTAAGTGCCGACAGCCCTACGTAAGCGTAGGAGGAATACTACGCTCACGTCTGTCACGTGTCATTTTGTGTTTAAATTTCTTTTGTGTTAAGAGCTGATTATGGTTGTCACTTGAAAGTTTTTGCTTTCACTTTAAAATCAAATAACTCTGAAAGTATTGGGGTTCCAGGTCACAGACAAGCACCGAAGGTCCATTTAGTATCTAACTCATATGCCCTTTAAATGTTATTGGGGTGTTCAGTTACACCCGGTATAGGTGACTGTTACCATTTACCATCAGGTGGGCAGTTTGCTTGTTTGCCAACTTTGTTGCAATAAAAAAAATATCTGTTACAATTAAAAATAATTTAAAATAATGATAGTATAAAAAAGTCGACCTTGATGGAACTGCAATAACGATTATGTTAAATAATATCGGACAAATTCAATTATTGTCTTTGTATATGTTCAATAATACACAATATGATAATCTTTATCCATCTAATTTTTCAACTGCATTATCTAGTATAATTGAAATTAAACCACACTAGGCTATATTTTGGGAAAGGCCTTCACCCATTTTTCTAAGAACTTATGATGATAGTCTTTGTAAATCCACAGATAAAAATTAGTCTTTCAGTTATTTAGATAAAAAAATAAGGCATGATCTTTTAAAACGAGTTCCGCCATAAATTTTACAAGAAAATTTATAAAGCAATAAATAATTTCATTTGGTTTTATAAAACAGACGAGATCTTTGATTTCTATATTTGCAAAAATAATTCCAAATATTTTCTTAATTCAACGAGTTTTTTTTTACTAATCGTTTTATATAAATAATGACGGTATTTAGTCGGGTAAGAACAGGTTTTCTAATTGACGACAATTCGGTGACGTTATAATCTGTAGGAATTCTGCTCTCTTTCTGAATTTCAATAATAGAATGAGATAGGTTAAATCTACACATAAAAATATTGAATCAATATGCATCTTGAAGGTTTTAATGCACACGAATACACGAATATGCAATAATTAGAAGAATACCGTGTTAATAATAATGAATAATATCATATCTCATTGTAAATAAATGAACAATAGAAACGTTCTTATTTGAAACTGTATTTAGGACTCACTGTTTTATAGATATGAAGTAAACCGTTTTTAAAGTATCTATCATCTATAATTATGCGTAATGTTAAAATGTAGTCTTATACGTCCATTTAAATATATGTGGCTATTCTATATGTTCACGCGAACCTCAAACTGTGTAACTAATATATCAAAATGGCATATCTATAAAAGAAAGAGGTCTATGATTCTTTGAATGTATTATTAGATATATCATTAATATATGATTATGAACACTAATTAATACATATATTTGAATGTGTGCTGAAGCCAATCGTAGGCTCTAATTATGTTATTATTATACGTAGGACGCTCATATGTATTGTAATATAAAAATTGGCAAGTCTTATAAAAAGTTCGTCCTGGATGTATAATTCTCCACGAACTCAATATAAACTGGGCGCAATATTTCTTAGAGCAATATTTATACACTGTCACAGGAGATGTTTGTGTAATTATATATTATATTTATATATTATTCTGAATAGATGTTAAATGTAGGTAAGAGTATCGTCTATTTGTAATGGTGGCTATAGTTTCTCGTAGGTAGCTAAAGAATATGTCGAAAGAACTGTGAGGCTAATGGAAAATATTTTTATTTTATATTTTTTTAAACGAAATGCAAGCTATTTTAACTTAGGGTGTATAATTGTAATCGGCGACTTGTAGATATGCTCGTCTCTGTAAATTATATTTTAATTATACTTTTAACTATTGTCCTGATTACTGGTTAGTGCTGTGTGGCGTTGTTGATTAATATATTTTTAAGATTTATACTTTTTTTTTGTTTATACTTACTACTTGTTTTTTTTATATTTGTTTCTAACGAGCGGTACTGATAGCGGTAATCGTATTTATGCTAAGTGTGTTGAGGTAAAATGTTTGCATAACCGTCGTGTCTAGATCAAATTTTGGCATATCCTTGTAGACTTGTATAAATGACGTCCATGCGATGTGTCGCTGTAACTTTGGTAACGCTTCGGTTGATTGACTATTGCTGTATCTAATGATATGGATATTTAACACCAGTGTGTTTATTTACGCGTTACAAATATAACCTAAAGAAATTAATTAATTGATAAAGCTAAAACCGAGATTCAACTCTAGGAAGCTTTCATATTGGTCAATTTAAATTGGCATAGACTTTTTTGATGCTAGATATTACAATAGGGTTGCACTTGAAGAATTATTATTTTATTTCTTTTAAGGATATTTTTGTAACACTTTGTATATTATTTATTAAATTGATTGTTTCATTTAATAGTGTAAATTGATTGTTCTTCGTTCTATTATTTTTAAATGAATTCTAAAGTCGAAAAGATTTTAAATTCACGAAATAAACCACTTGTATGATTTGACTTGTAACATGTATAACTCCGGGTAAATGTGATTAAGTGGGGTTATATTGACATTATCTTTAAATCAACCCCGAGGGGGTTGGCAACATTACGTGAACTATCTTAAGATCCAAAGAAAATTTTAACAATTCTTTGTTTTGTTTATCGTCGTAATTTTTTCATCGGTGAATGTGTTGCTTATGGTTTTTGAATTTGGTTCTTAAATGTATACTTCACTTTAATGTACTAAATATGGATTTTGGTTGATTCGCTTGGATGGTGTGAAAGATATGGCGATTGTTTCAAATGTCCATCGATGTCTAGTGACTTCTGTTTCTGTATGTCTACTAACGTAAGAGGATTGCGTAAAATTCATAAGTTGGTAAAATAAATGATTATTATGTCCACGAACTTTGTTTTATTTATAAAAAGTTACATTGAAATTTATCGAAATATTTAGCTAAGGTCTGCTTTTAACAATCGCTATACGTATTTTATTCGAAAAATGGTTCGGCAGCTTTTATATAAAAAAAGTCTATCATATGTTCAAACTGCTATATAAAAATGTTTCAGGCCTTAGATCGGATATATATCCTACACCATGAAGAATAAAGACAAGGAATCCAATATGCATTAGGCTTTGTATGAGAAATTAGTCCCCAAATTAAAAAACAAAAGGTTTTTTTAGGTAGTTGTTAGGTGAAGCTGTGTCAGTAGCACGAAAGTAGCTATAAACAAATCTGTGTAAATTTACTAAACCTTTCTTGCTATTGTAATAAACATACTGGCTGTAACTTTAATATACTGGTGTACGCTATATTCCAAGTCTATGGTTCACAACGTGTGATATGCCCTAAGAAACGATATAAATGATGATGATTTCTAGAGTTCAGTGAACCCTGGTACTAAAATGTAACAATATAATACTTGCTTTTTAAACGGTTTTATTAAGCTTGCCCTGTTCATATGTTTGGGTCAAATTTAGTAGGTAGTTTAAATTTTATAATTCAACGTTCGGAAAACAATACAATAAGAAAATATTGTCGATAAACTAAAAGCTAAAATGTTGAAAATTTTGTAGCTTAATTTTTTTTGGTACTCCTAGGTCCATTTAAATTAAATTTTTTTTTGTCTGATCAATTCCCCTAGATTGATGAGGAGATAGGTGTGATGACTAGTACAGTAAGCTCCTTATCAAGCTATACCGTTTGACCTTTGGTCCGTCCTTATGTCGCTCATAATAATGGCGGTTTGCGTAGTGTAAATGTTAAGCTTGAATGGGAGGGGAGTTGAATGGGGTTACTGTACCTAGGACCTATTGAATTATCTTTTTTTATTATTTTCAATAAAACCGCTTCATTTTAAAAAACGCCTACATATTTTTTTATGAATAAAAATTTGAGGAGTTTAGTGTATTGGGATAAACTATTATGGGTTTACCTATTTAAAATATGTCATCAAAACAAAATGACACATTTCGTAATGGGATACGTATATACGAAGGCACAAGTTAGTTGACAATGATTGCGTCACAACTTATTTCCTTGTTTATTCATTAGCAACAGTGCTCTATTTTATGATACGGATTCACCGTCTGCGTAAAAATAAAGTGGAAAACTGAAGTACTATGTTCCCACGCTGCGAGCACGTGCATTTGCTATGTTACAACTAGGTAAACCCCATAGGTAGCATTTAATTTAAATTCAAAAAGTAAATCTATAAATCTATATATATATAAAGGGAGATGTTCCCATCTATAGACGCACGCACAGCCGTAACCGCTAATGGTAGAAACGTGAAATTTGGCCAGCTGTTTTAATTCAAAATGCGGACGCACACTAAGGGATTTAAAAAAAATAATCCTAAAGGGATGAAATAGAGGTTGCAAGTTTGTATGGAAAAATCTTTTAATTAGCAACGATTTCGATAAAACTTGAGATTCATTCATGGTTTATTACAATTCACCCCCTTGGGGGGCAAAATAGGGGTTGAAAGTTTCTATGGAAAATATTTAAAATCTGCTCCAATTTCAATGAAATCTATCTATTTCTATTTCTATTATCCGGGCTTAAATAGGCTACAAAATTATTTTACCTATGGGAAAATATAAATTCCTTCGGGAAAACTAAAAATAATAAAGCGGACGAAGCCGCGGGCGGCAAGCTAGTTGTTTTATAAGGGCTGAACAGCACTCATTACAGTCCAGATACAGCGCCAATAGTTCGAGACCGAAATGGGTGTATTCCCGAGTTAAACATTCTATTTTACATTAATTTAATATACATATATTTGTAAATCGGTTGCCAATAGGTGCTTAGGTACATAAGGAAAATATTTCTTCATACAGTTTTCATCATGTTTATTATGCCCATGTTTAATATATCCTTCGATGAGCGACTTTATAGGCTTTTTGTTATTACCCAAAACAATATTTTTTGTCGTTTTAAACACTAGGGTCCTTTTTTTATAAATTAAGCCTGACTTAGTTTATATTTTCTTTTCTAATACTTATTACATACTAGCTGCACCCGGCATGCGTTGCAATGCTATTTTTTTCGTCATTTTTTTTTTGCTAGGAACCCTCACGGTTCTCCCTAGAACACCCTACCAAAGTTTCATTACAATCTGATGAAGTTTCGGAACGCGTAGAGGACAAACAAACATAGTAATACATTGATTTTTATATAAGGAAAATTTTATATGATGAAAAGAGATAAAACTAAGATTAACTTAAGCTAGGCTTTAAAAAGTTTATTAATACTGCCCGAATGTGTTTGACTATTATTCCAAAGTAAAAATTTTGTAAATTTTTATTTTATTAAGCGCCTCCGTGGTCTAGTGGTTGTGATCACCAGGTGTTAATCGGGAGGTCCGGGGTTCGATTCCCGATGGGGGCAGAGATTTTTCTACTCGGTTTGGTTGGTGGTAGGGCTCCTGAGCCCGCCTGGCTAGCTACCACCGTCTTACCTAAGTTTGTCGCCATAATAACAATGTTTATAGCATTGTTGTGTTCCGACAATTAGAGGTAAGATAGCCAGTTCCCCAGTTGTTGAGGAGTCCAGGTGAAGCTCGCTTCCGTCTTCGGCCTTATCATCACTTACCATCAGATGAGATGGAAGGCCAAGAGTTTCCCTGTCGTATGTAAAGAAAAATATTGCGATGCTCAAACAAGGCTCATGCTGAGAAGTGAGAACGTAAACTATTCAATGGATTATATCATTATGACTATTTTTTGGTAGGTACCTATTTGAATGTGTTGGTGAATTTTACCTAATAAGGCAAAAACAGGTCAATAAACATAGCATACGCTTTGTCCTCAACTCCTCAATCCTAACCCGAACTCTACGTTCATCAAATGGCTTGCCAGTTGCCCTCCCTCCGCATTCCTCCATATTTTATGACAAGTCATTTACGTAAAGTCCACGAAACTGTGGAACTCCCTACCCGAAGCCATCAGACGTGCACCATCGCACGATGCATTCAAGCGTGCAATAAAAAAAAGCATTTCCTGCAGGTGGACACTTAAAGAAATATCTCCAACACCATAAGAGTTTATGTATATTATGTAGTGTATTTATTGGATATGTGTAATATGTGTAGTTTATGTATTTTTTTAATTACCAATCCGCACTGGGCCAGCGTGGTTGACTAAGGCCTATTCACCCTAACATAGGGTAGGCTCGAGCCCCTCGGTGGGGACGTATATGAGCTGTGATGATGATGTATTTTATTATCAAAATATGTATTTAGGTGAAATATTTAAATAAGTATGTAAAATAGGTTTCCGTAATACTTTACCCGTCAACATTATCTAAAATTTAATCTTTCCTTTACCCATCGGTTGCCTGGTAGAGATTGCTGCTTTGGCAACAAGGCCGCTGTTTGTTTCTCCAATAAAAATTATCTTTTTGTATATTTTTAAAATTTTTGTAACAATAAAGTATAAATTAATTAATTCATTCATTCATATATTTGGCATTTATTCGATGTCGAAATGGCTCGCTTCACCGTAGATCTTGATGGGCTGCGACCAACATAATAGAAATCACGAGTTTACACGTCAAAACGAACATACTTAGGTGTAAATATTAATATAGATGCCGCTTTGAATGCCGGTTAGTTTGAAAATTTGGCCAGATTATAAATTTCTAACCACACTTCCAAGTGTGGTTAAAAATTTATAATCTGGCCAAATTTTCAAAACTGTTATTGTTAGCAACCTTCGAATCGTATGTTATTCAATGGAAATTGTATTATAATGCACTTCGAAACATAGGTTTGATGAGAAGGGCTCCTGGTCTATTATAAGTCCTGGCCCAGGCGCGGATCCAGCCTTCAAAAAAGGTTGTGGACACAGCGATCCCAGAAACAGCCAAGTGCGAGTCGGAGTATGACCTCGCTCATGATCGTATACATATAGTGCATCCCTACAAAGATGTTTCCTAAACATATAACACTGACCAAGATTCATTGTTTTTAAGGCATTGGATATAATATCATCAGCCTATCAATCTCTATAGACCATGAAAGTGTGACGTCACCACAAGTCTATTGGGGTTGTGGGCATGCCCTGCCCACAACGGTGGATCCGCGCTTGTCCTGGCGATTTGTTGTATGATACCCTTCTATAAAATAGGTTAGGTATCATCTGCCTGTCCGTTCATCGCATCCGTTCATGATTTCATGTGGACGGATGGTGTAAGGACGGAAGGCGCAGCCTAGATCAATAATACGCAGTCCAATCCAGTGGTATGCCTAACACCGTATCCGTAGGAATACGAAGATCCGTATAGATACGATGATCCGGGCCCTGTTTTATGACATTCGTTTGTAGCAGAGCGCATTTCTTATGATTTTCGTCGAAAATGAATGAAATATTTCAACAAAACTCAAAACAACAATTATTCCACCGCCGGCCATAACGCCGGGTCAGGATTTGTTGAAGTCATTCGACGCTAAACGAATGATTCAAATTAGGGCTCCAGATCGGATTATTGAAATAATCTGGACCCGGTTCTATGATAGGTACAATAGTCGATTCTGAATTGTGGACTTGAAATTAGAAAATGTTAGACGTCATCAAAACCTCATGTTACAAGAATTTCGACTTCACAATTCACATACACTCAGGGACAAATTTAGAGGAAAGATAAAAATTCACTCCCAGTTTTGATAACGCTGTGTATTTCAGCATACGAAACCATATTTAGTTTTACCAGCTTTCATCGGATTCGCTACAAAAAAAAACACTCACCGCGGAAACCAGTTGTACGATTGTGATAAAAAAGACCACCGTTAAAAGTTACCGCACTTCTCCAGGTCACAAATAGGGAGATTTTGTCATTATCCGTTATGGCCTTGGTCATGAATCCTGGATAACAATCAAACAAACGCAATAGAGGTCAATCACACATCGACATAATGTTGTAAAAGTAGCTTGAATCTATGTAAAAAGTGTGGTGTTCCTCTAAATTTGTCCTTGAGTGTATTTCGCGCCGTATATTCACAATGTTTCCTGTATTTTCCTGTAGTATATAAAGAGTGTTCCGCAGGCGAAGTTAGTCACTCCCATCCAGCCCGCCACCGGGTATTGCGGACAACATACAAGGCCGTGCCTTGCCGTTGTTCCGTCTCCCATCCTCAAATCCTTTGTTAAGGTTAGGATACCAAAAAAAATCACAAATACCAAATATTGGGTTCAGTGAAAAAAATTATTCTTACTATGAAATTTCTGATTGTGCTGTGCGTGTGTGAAGTGGCCGTGGCGAGGTCCTTCGGCGGCGTTGGAAGCGGCCAGGGTGAGTGTTCAGTTTTTATTCTGGTAAAGGAGAGGTAATTGGATTATTGATAACGTGTTGGAAGGACACAAGTACCTAGACATTTCAAAGTAATAAAATTATCTACATGGAGTTGTAATTAACACAATGGTAAAAAGTGAATACATTAACGGGTAAAGGTCAAGCCCTTGGATGCGAGAAGAGCAGAGCCGATCGGTTTGGAAATATTTGAGGAAGGCCTTTGCCCAACAGTGGGCTTCTCTTGCCTGAAATGAGTGTAACTTATTATAGTTGTTATTTTTTATTCTAAGTACAGTAAGCTCCTTGTCAAGCTATACTGATTGACCTTTGGATCGTTCTTATGTTGCTCGTAATAGTGAGGGTTGTCGTAGTGGAAATGTAAAGCTTGAATTGGAGCTTACTGTACAAAATGTTTTGTAATACTTATTACAAATATTCGAAGGTTCAAATTATAGCTTATTCATTTATCCATTTCTGAGTTACGGTTTTCATTTAAAGTTTTTTTTTTCTTAATTCTTTGTGGTGAATCGTGAAGGGAAAGGAACAAAATGCTCCATAATAATATGATATTTAAAATAAGTTGGCAAACATGCAGAGTGCCCTCTTGTTGGCAAGGGGCTGCCAGTAACTTACAGTGGCACCTATCTGTATTGCCACACTTTCTTGTGGCGCTTATCTGTAGTGGCACATAATTATGCAACCTCTACAAAAACCACCCTGCACGTCTACAGTATCAAGTGATTTCACTGCCTGTCTTACTCTTCATGGTCGTAGCACACATATCAACTCGTAAACGGAACGTAAGCGTATCAACTCTAGCAGTTCAGTATTCTTTGTTTGAAACTCCCTACTGCAACGCACACTAACCGGAATGGTAACGTAATCGCCTCGCCTCTGGACAAGCTCACGAACCGCGGTACGTACGTTCCCGCGCTCACGTCTCACCGTACGCTATCTTACGACCCTCTGTACCCTAGCTGACGTTTCTTCGTCCACGTCTCGCGCCGCGGCCTGCGCTGCGTTGGCGAACGTCGACCAGCGGCTGGCGAGCCGTAAGCGCGGCGTCGCCTGGCTGTAGCCGAGTCGACTCGGAGCTGCTGATCGCTTGGTAGCGCGCTACGTTAGGTTGACGCCTGATTGACGACGAGCCGATACGGTGACGATCCCTTTCCGAGTTGATATGTGTGCTACGACCTACGGAACACAATATAAGTACTGCCGCTTTACGGCAAAATAGAGGTACTCATGCGGACGATGCAGGTACATAGTCTCGTCTCGTGTTGCCAGTAAAGAAAAAGGTAACTAAGACAATGGTGTCTTCAATTCACACGAGGAATGTTCTTTTGCGAAGTGTGCGCGTTCACTGCGAAGAAGGACCCATTTATCGTAGTGCCTCAGTTCCAGGGAGTTACTCTTCGTATGTCCGATGGTATTGGAATCCTCGGTGTAGAAATTTCTGCTCAAGTGCAGTATGGGAGTCATTTGGAGGACAAAGTCAAATTGTCGAGCAAAAGCTGGGCGTCCTGAACAGAGCCAAGCAGTACTTTACTCCTAACCGGCGGCTATAATGCTTTATAAAGCACAAATAAGGTCGCATATGAGGTACGTACGCAGTTCTGGGCAGCAGCTCTTAAATATCAGCTCGTTGACACCCTGCAAAGGCGTGCATTCCGCATCGTAGGTGATTCAAATAACAGGGCCTTAATAGAGACGCTGGAGCAAAGGAGAGATATTAGTTCCCTTTGCGTGCTCTATCGGATCTTTAACGGAGAGTGCTCTGAGGACCTTTTTACCATCGCACCAGCCGCCACCCTAGCAGAGTTCATCCATACCGTCTGGAACCGATCTGGTCAGCACAGTTCGGTTTCGGCGTTCATTTTTTCACGTTGCAAACTCTGGAATGCGGTGTTCAGTTATGATATATCCGACTTCAAACGAGGTTTAAAAAGAGCACTTCTCTCTTGGTAGGCAGAAACTGAGCTATGCCCCTGGCATTGCAGATGTCCATGAGCGGTGGTTACCACTTCCATCAGGTGGGCCACTGGCTCTTCTGCCACCAACAACAACAAAAAAAGACTGTCTGCATTCAGTAAGGTTTGCGTAGCCCTAAACCACGGATTATTTACCTAACGCAGATTAAAAATAACTATCGTGAGTATAAAAAACATCAGGGGGGTAACCTGTTTGTTTGACTACTTGGTTAAAAAATCCTTATTAACTGAAAAACCAAAGTTTAAGGTTTTGAGCTTTCCACACGTAAATATTCGCACCTAATACTTAACTACTTAATAGGTATCCTAATCTGTGCTGATACACAGTTATTGAGTATATTTACTATCTTATCTATATAATTATATTTCTAAGTACTTATGTACCTCCAGACTGAACAGAACCATTTGCCTCACCATTTGCAGGTCACAAATGCGGCGTAGTCGCTAGTCCCAGCCCCCTGCACCAGAACCCGTGGCTGGTGGAGCTGCAGTTCTTCCGTCACGGCGTCAGCTACGACCGACGCTGCGGCGGCACGCTCATAGGCAGCAGGCACGTGGTCACCGCCGCTCATTGCCTCAGAGGCGCCAAGACCAAGACCGCGACGTGAGTAGACTTACAACTTACAACCCAGATAGCAATGCTAGTCTGGAAAGTTTGTCAAACTTTCTAGTTTCCCATCAACAAGCTTGGATGATGTTTGTTTTTTCAAGCTATCTATCACGGATCTGAAAAAAAGACGGACGGAACGTTGTTGAATCAAGAGTGAAGCATGCAAATGACAGCACATTTGTATGTCTTGTTCTTTGAAAAATTACAGCTTTTTCTCTTACCTGGTACATCTGTGTGAGTGTAGGTCATGTACAAACACATGTAATTGTATTACCTTGCATGCTTCACATTTGTTTAATGCCACACTACGTCCGTATTTTTTTGTAGGTTCATGGCTGTATATAATGTTATAATGTGCAACCAAAGAATTTGCCATGGGCCTCAGATGCTATAGTTATGCTACTGCCGAGTCCTACGGCATATCCAAGGGACAGCCTTGTCAGCTTCAGTCTATGGTAGCAATAAGGGGAAAGGAAAATGACAAAAAGTTCCTTAACCTTTATCATAAATATAGTGGTTTAGAATAAAACAGTATTTCATTTATTTAGATAATATAGAACAATAATCTGCGTAAACAATAAGAAACAAAATAATTATTTCTCATTATAAGCTTCAAATCAACTATGATATTTGTGGTGTAATTTTACCACATAATGGGTTTAAGTTATTCAAACGTAATAAAGCTAAAATAGTCCCCAACGTTTACTTATAGGATAACGCACAGAAATAGTTCAGTATCAATGAATTGGTGGAACTTTAACAATGTTGCCTCGATCTGTACCTAAAGATTAATTAGTCATGTTCAAAAACATTTAAAATCATATATCGTGACTGATTCAATGATTCATCAGTACCGAGCGTAGAAACAATATTTGAAGCTAAGTATGTACTCAGAGAGCGTCGGTGGCGCAGTGGACTCGGCACTTGCCTTCCAATCGGGGGGACGGGGTTCGAGACCCGCCATGTACCAATGTGTTTTTCGTTTCGAATTTCATATGTACATTTGTCTGACGCTCCTACGGTGAAGGAAAACATCGTGAGGCAACCTGCATACATCTGCGAAGAAATTCAATGATGTATGTGAAGTCGACCAATCCGCACTGGGCCAGCGTGGTTGACTAAGGCCTAATCACCCTAATATAGGGTAGGCTCGAGCCCCTCGGTGGGGACGTATATGGGCTATGATGATGATGTACTCAGACATAAAATTTTGCCCGCAAATCTAGATTTAATGCAAAAACTTTTAAAGAAAGTCGTGTAGAATCAAACTAAATCACGTCGTAAAAATGAGAAGTTACATTTTTTTTTCAATAATTAAAGTATTAAAAGCGGTAAAGGTTGTTTTGTCTTTTATATGTGCTTTTATTTCTTTTTTATTTTGTTTTTTAATATTTCCGCTTTAGCACGAGTATTTTCTTACAAACTCTCTTTCGCTCTCACTTACAATCAAATGACTAGGGTCGATTTATGCAAGGCCATTAGCAATATTATTATGCGCCTCAAGAATTTGTAGCTTCACATCAAAATACCAGGAAACATCTATATTCAAGCGAGTTGAACCCTTTGGTAAGATTTTAGAATTTGGAGCCTTACTTGACAAATGTGATTACCTATTCACTGAACCACTAAGTAGGTACAAAATGAATATGCTCAAAAACAATATATAATTAATAATTATTATTTCCAGTTTGTTCGCGCGTCTCGGCGAATACGACGTGACGAAAGAAGCCGACTGCGTCGACGGCGTCTGCGCAGATCCGCCCGTGAACATCGAAGTTGTTTCCATCTCTATTCACCCCGACTACAGGAGCAAGGAGCACGATATAGCCATATTGACATTAGCACACGACGCACCGTATACAGGTAAATCTTCATCAATTCTATATTTTTTTATACAACACGATGGCGAACGACCAGTTTGGCCGCCTTATTAGTTTTTATGGTTAGTACTACCTAAGTAGTCATCATCATCATCATCATCATCATCAAGAATCACCCAAGTTGGCAATCAATATAGTTAATGTGTGTAGGTAGTACGGGGAATCCCTAGATTGTATTGTTTTTGTTCCTCCATGTTGGCAATACTTTCGTAATTTAATTGTGACTTTTAGGTTACGTGTTTAGCTGTGTTTTAGGTAAAAATAGGCACATGGGTGTGTTACGTAATATTTAGGGAGGGGAAGGGGGACAGTAAAATATTACGCCGTGCGTTACATGGGGGAGGGAGGGTGAAGGGTGGTGGGAGGGTCAAAAATCTTAAAAAATTGCGTTACGTAATACTCGAAATTCCGTGGCCCATCTGATAGTAAGCGGCAAGCGGTAACCGCCGCCCATGGACTTTGATAATATCAGGGACACAGCTAGGTCACTGCCTACTTTGAGCATAATGCTCTCTTTATATTACTCTTAAACTCTATTAACAACCCGAACAAGCCGGATTCCGAAAAGGCTATAGTACCATAGACCACATCCATACGCTGCGGCAGGTTATACAGAAGACCGAGGAGTATAATCTGCCACTATGCTTGGCGTTTGTGGACTATGAGAAAGCTTTTGATTCTGTCGAGACCTGGGCCGTACTTAGATCACTCCAGAGGTGCCAAATAGACTATCGGTACATCCAAGTGTTGCAGTCATTGTACGAAAACGCCACCATGTCAGTCCGCCTTCAGGACCAAAACTCGAAACCAGTACGACTTCAGCGCGGTGTGAGACAGGGTGACGTTATATCGCCGAAACTGTTCACTGCTGCTTTGGAGGACGTATTTAAGCTTTTGGACTGGAGAGGACTTGGCATCAACATAAACGGCGAGTACATGACTCACTTTCGTTTTGCTGATGATATCGTACTCATGGCTAAGACCGTGGAGGATCTAGGCACAATGCTCGAAGACCTCTGTAGAGTTTCCCAACAAGTGGGACTTAAAATGAACATTGACAAGACTAAAATAATGTCGAATTCCCGTGTAGTACCCACTCCTGTGAACGTTGGAGGCTCTACGCTGGAAGTTGTTGACGAATATGTTTACCTGGGGCAAATAGTCCAGCTCGGTAAGTTCAACTTCCAGAAAGAGGTAAATCGGCGAATCCAACTCGGCTGGGCAGCGTTCGGGAAGCTACGCAGCATATTCTCGGCCCATCTACCGCAGTGTCTCAAAACGAAAGTCTTCAATTCGTGCGTGTTGCCAGTGATGACATACGGAACTGAGACGTGGCCGCTTACAATGGGTCTCATCAGAAGGCTCAAAGTCACCCAAAGGGCAATGGAGCGGGCTATGCTCGGGGTTTCTCTACGTGATCACATCAGAAATGATGAGATCTGTAGAAGAACTAGAGTTATCGACATAGCCCAAAGAATAAAAACCTTAAGTGGCAGTGGGCAGGACACATCGCTCGTAGGACTGACGGCCATTGGGGCGGAAAGGTCCTCGAGTGGCGGCCGCGTACCGGGAGACGCAGTGTTGGTAGGCCCCCCACAAGGTGGACCGACGATCTGGTGAAGGTCGCGGGAAGCTGCTGGATGCGGGAGGCGCAAGACCGATCGGTGTGGAGATCCTTGGGGGAGGCCTATGTCCAACAGTGGGCGTCTCTTGGCTGAAATGATGATACTGATTCTTGAAAGGAAAACTTCATTTTATCTAATGTATATCGATTTTATATAGGGTGTGTCCGGACCCCAAGACGATGACCCCCCCCTCATACCTACGCCAATGGTTCGAACCTAGGTGCATGTGAGAGGCAACGCTAGGTTACTTGTAGTTATTCTAAGGCTGACACCCTGCTTCCTAATAACTGCGAGGAGTCCAATATAACCATATACTCTCCCAGCTGTGTGGCGAGCGTGACGCTTTGCGAATAAAGGTGGTGATTGTTGCCACTACCCATAACAACAGATAGTTATAGTTATACCTAAGACATTTTTAACTGCTACGTATACGTATATACTATTAAACAAATCCTTTTAAAACTGAGCGTAAGAGCCTATATACGCGCACTTGTGAATTTTGATCGACCGATAGTTTAATCCTTAGTGCTTAGGCGCACTTGCGAATTTTAATCGACCAATAGTTAAATCGTTATCGTAGTTAGTATTGTAGTGGTACGCGCACTACACCGATTTGTGCTTATAGAATCACAAATATAGGCTAGGAGCAAACTGGAAACTGTTCCTAAATCGGTGCTCATATCTGCTGTGATATAATAGCTCCTGTAGTAATCGGCCAACTGTTTGATGAATGCGCGCACTCAGGTACAGTGCCATATGACGCCATATTGAATGTGCAATCGACCGATAGTTGGGCGATAGTTGAGTTGAATTCAGTGCGCGAGCTTATATAATACGTATAATATCCTTAATATAAAATACGCAATCCACGGCTTGTTGTTCGATAGTTTAGAATCAGGCAGTCATTTCCGATAGTTCGATCGGTCGATTTTTAATCGGTAAGTGCGCGCACTGCCGTATATTATATACCTACTTACTTATTGCTAATTATTGCTACAAAGGAAAAACTATCGGTCGACTAAAATCGCTAGTGTGCGCAGGCTCTAAATAGAATCGAATTAACCAAACCGATCGATGAAATGGTAAACATTATTAAAATTTCAGCTACGATTCGACCGATCTGCTTGCCGTCCGGTGACATTCAAGCTGACACCGTATTCTCTGCATCCGGATGGGGGGAGACCATCTGCAGAGGCGTCTACAGCGAAACGAAGAAGGACTTGAGACTGCCTTACTGGTCCTCGGAGGATTGCAAGGCTGCATATAGCCAGTTGCATTTGCCTGATCACGTGATATGCGCCGGAGGTGAAAAGGGCATAGACACTTGCAGGGGTGATTCTGGGGGTCCGTTGGCCTGGAACAAGGCTGCCGCCGAGCTATGGGGGGTCACTAGTACTGGCAACGTCAGTTGCGGGGCTGAAGGCTTCCCGGGAATATATACCAGTGTTAGAGATCACTTGGATTGGATCAGAAGTGTTGTTGAATCTGTGTAATGAATTCATTGAGGCGTTAATTGAGAGTTGAAATGACTGGACTAAGTGACTAGATAAAGACGGCAAGCGTACATGTCTTTGTGATTAATGTTGTCTTCAGTGGCGTAACTATACCTTCTGAGGCTCGTGGCAAAGTTTTTGGGCCCTCCCAGTAAAATCGATCGACAGCTTTTTGTTTTGAATGTGTTGAAATCTTAATGATTAGATTGAATTTTTATATGGCCTTAAGTTGTCTCCCACTTTAATTGATTTTATGTAACTACTTTAGAAAAATATAATTTTTAAGTACTTAGGTACAAAATTTTGTTGAAAATGTTAGGTTATTTCTGAGCTCACGGCCTCTTGGGCCGGGGCTCTCTCGGGTCGGGGGCCCGTGGCATTTTGCTAGCCCTGCCGCCCTAAAGTTACGTTACTGATTGTCTTGTGAATGCTCATTTTCTTGATTGATTAGTTGTCAGTGTATAAGTGCGTATAACCTTTAGTCAGTGTATAACCTTTAGTTCCTCAAATCAACAGTGTTATCGACTAGGATGATGTGAACAGTTTATCAATGTGTTTCGTTTTTTGTATCTCATTACAAGTTGGTTGAAGAACGGAGATTAAGCATTTTTAATGCAAAGTTTGATTTTTCTTAGCCAATTTCCTCGAAATCTGTAATGATTTCTAAATTGGGATTGATACGTAGCTATAACAGTGAGTGAGATCTTTGGCTAAGTCTTCGGTGGCCTATTAGTAATGGCGTCAACACGGTATGTTGAAAGTGCAGATTCGAACCTTGCCCGAGGCAAACTTATTCTTTGTATTGATTTGATAATTTTTCAAGGACGGACCTACTCGTTCATACATGCCTTTGTATTATATTATTCTCTTTCCCAACAGACTGAGGTCCTAGTTTATTTTAAGTACATATCATCTATATTCTATTATGTAATAAAAATATGTAATTTGCAAGGTTTTTATTGACTTTCGTTCAAATAATCATTGAAATGTCTGAAAAGACCTACGGTTATAATATAGTATATGTTAGATATCATATCATATATAGTATATGATAGACCTACAGTTACATAATATCGTATGTTTTTAAACGCTGTATCTCTGTAGATATGATGTACCACCACAAAGCATTTATAAGCCGGTACGAATTGTTTCTAGAGATAGGTAAGTACCTAACATTTTTGTACTTTTCTCGTAATAAAACATTAGAAAATGTAAAAAAAGTTCAGACGTTGTTATTGCCAATACCATGACATAGTACTAAAATGATATCTTTCTGGATTTTCTGTGAATAAATAAGTAACCAGCTCCCCGTAGCATGACAACCAAAACACGATATGGTTGACTGGTAGAGAATGCCTCGGGCATTAAGTCCAACTTTTGTACATATCTTTTATGTGAAGATAAAGATTAAATAAATAAATAAACGGCTTTATCATATCGTGTTTCGGTGGTTATGCTACGGGTGCATATCAAACAAACAGTTACAAATATGACTGAAGAGGTTATTTGTACAAAAGCGCGGTAATAGTATTTACCGTGACGAAAGGCAGTGTCCAAGAATATAAAAAAATGAAGTTATCATTATTCCTGTGTTTTATTTCTAATAATTCTTTTAAGGCGAAAACTATTAATGCTAAATGTAAATTAATTGACAGAAGCAGAATTTAGTGAGTTACACAGCCCGGACAACCCAAAAATCTTGAATCAATCAATGCTTGTATTGTATCATCGCTATGGAAGTTTAATTCGCCATCATAGAAATTCAGTTCTATTTGAGAGTTGGAAGAGCATGACAGTATCGGGGCTCTACTATGATTTAGAACATTGATTCAACCTTTTAGCGCGAACGCACACGGCCGATTATCGGTGATCGACTTTTTGACGGTGGAAAATGAAACAATAATATGGAGTTGTACGTTGCAAAGCACACGAACTACAAAAAGTCGGCCGTAAAATAAATCGGTGAGTCCCGGCCGGCCCGATCGACCGACACTGACCGACAGTCGGCCGCGTGCGTGCACTGGTCTGGTAGGGTTGTCAATATCGATGTCACTCGTTTAAAATTCCTTGGCAAAAGTTTTGTTTATTTATCAAGGATTAAGTTTAAACGTTTGATATTTGTTACATTAAATTGTACGAAACTGTTATTAATTTTAATCTCTATCTATATTAATAAAAATCAATGTATGTTTGTTTGTCCTCTGTGCGTTGCGAAACCATTAATCAGATTGTAATGAAACAAGGGTGTTATGGGGACACCTGTGAGGGTTCCTAGCAAAAAAAAAGGCATTTACGTGGCATTGCAACGCATGCCGGGTACAGCTAGTATTATAATAAAAACGTAGGGTTACAACAATCTATAATTGCGAAATATTAAGAAAAAAAAATACACAAGTCGCCTTAAAATCATTAGCAGAACACGATAGAATAGTTTAAAAAAATGTTTGTTTGTTTATTTGTTTGTTTGTCTGTTTGTCCGGAAAGATCTCCGAAACTACGGGACGGAATTTGATGTGTCTTACACCACAATGCTTAGGATTTTCCGGAAGAACATTTAGGCTTAATTTCATTTGTTTAAATTAATTTTTTATGTTTAGTGAAAAAATACCATATAAAAATTTCGAACAATGCTTATGTAGAAAATCAACATGGCGCACGTGAAATAATTTTGACAAGTCTGTTACATAGTGCAAAAAAAAATCTTTTCTGTTATTGGCTGTGCCCATCTGGTTGATTCCTCTGTAACTCCATGATCAACCCTAGATTTGCACGTATCTCGATTGCCACCGACAAAATGACTGCCGTGCCGTGTGCGTTGAGTCGGTGACAAAATCGGTGGAAAAAAGTCGGTGAAAAAGTCGGCCTACAAAAAGTCGGCCGTTTCGCTCTTAGTGACGAGGGACAATTTTACAAATATTTGTCTAGCCATAGACCACCAACGCTAGACTAATATATAGAGTCCTTACATATTATAAATCAAAGTCCCCCGCCTCGTCTGTCTGTCTGTCTGTTCGCGATAAACTCAAAAACTACTGCACCGATTTTCAAGCGGTTTTTACCACTCGATAGCGTGATTCTTGACGAAGGATTTAATAATAATAATAATAAATACTTTATCGCACACAATGATATTGAAACAGAAAATGTTCAAAAACAACACAGATGTACATCACAGGCGGCCTTATTGCTAATAAGCAATCTCTTCCAGGCAACCTTGGACCAGGGAAATACATATAGGAAATTTAAATCGGGGATGGGTGCAGTAGTAGCTAAATATGGACAATAAAGGACTGATTTAGCTAAGGATTTAAGGATAGAAAGTGATTTCGGACTTGGTTCTTAAAGGACTCCAGCGTACGAGCTCTCTTAATACTCTCAGGGAGAGAGTTCCATAGCCGAACGGCATATGCGGGAAAAGAGTATGAAAGAAAATCAGTACTGAAGGGTGGAATATCAAGAGTTAAATTAAAATTCGATCGTAAAACACGACTCGAAGAAGCGAACCAAAAAGAGAACTGTGACTTTAGATATGATGGGGAAGTTGGAAGAAACAAAACATTGTAAAGTAGGGATAAAACATGTAAATCTCTCCGCTGGCGAATTGGAAGCCATTTTGAGACGTTGAGAACGATAGTAAGAACGATAGTAGTTGAGTTTTTGTATTTATTTCTGTGTACATTAACGATATTTGTTGAAGATGTCGGGAAAACGGGTCGGTCGTGTCGGGTTTGTTATATCTATGTTATTTTTCTGATGGTGGATGGAAGAACAATTGATTTAGAGCAACAACTCTTGAACAGTGCATAATAAATTAATATTTGTTAAATCGCACAGGGTCTAATCAAATTGGCTACAAACACTAAAACAATAAAAACTAATAATAATACAAGAGACACCAGTCACCACTATTGCATCGTATCGCGCCATCTCGTTCTTACTGCCGTTTTAAATCGTCTTCTTCTTTCTTAACAGATACAAAAAACCGACTTCAAAAAAAAACTGAAAAGTTAAAAATAATATAAGAATAGGTACAAACAATAATATAACGGTCAATGGCACTCTACAGAGCCCCGGTATGGGCAGAGTGCCTCTCCCCCCGAACGGTGGCCCTCCTGCGACGTCCGCAGAGGGTCATAGCAGCCCGGGCGGGCCGTGCGAGCTTATCGCACGGTTAGCCACGGCGCGGCCTGCGTACTTGCGGGTCAAACGCCGTGGGATGTCGATGCACGCGTCCAGTCGGAGGTGTATCGGCATCGGGTTGCCGTCCGAGAACGGGGGGGACGATCTGCCCCACAGGAGCTGGAGGTAGTTCGTACCCAGGCGCAGAGGGAGGCTCTGCGCCGGTGGGGTGAGATAGAATGAAGAGATAGGTCTAAAATTACTGGGGTCTGATGTGCTACCAGATTTATGTAAAGGAATAATTTTACTCAGCTTCATTAGATCAGGAAATACACCACAGTCCATGCAATCATTAAAAATGTTAGCAAGTATAGGAGCTATTGTTTCCATTACGGATTTAGTAACATCAACGGAATTGCCCCACAGATCCGCAGTTTTCTTCTTACTTTATTATATCCATTCCACTAATGTGTACAAATTTGAATTTATCACCACAAGCTTCAACATGATCTTTCATTGTAGATTCAGCAATAGCGGGGGAGGAATCCAATGACTTTGTGCTGGAATGTCAGTAAAGGACTTTTCAAATTCTGCAGCTACTTCTGTGTCAACTGTTACCTTCTTACCGTCAATATTCAAACAATATTGATTATTAGTAGTTTTCGCTTTTCCAGTTTCATTATTTATAATATTCCATGTCATTTTAATTTTATTATTACTGTTTTTTATTTTTGAACTTAAATAATTAGATTTAGCAAGCCTGCATGCTTTTTTGAATACTTTGGAATAAGTTTTCACATATAGTTTAAACTCATCGCTAGTATTAAATGAACGTTCATTATAAAGTTCAAAAAGTTTGATTCTGCTTTTGTGAATGCCTGGTGTAGCTCATTCACTAAAAGCTAAAGTACCATTAACCGATATAGTCTTTGGAACAAAAATATTTTTAAATTCACAACAAAATGTATGAAAAAAATTTTCATATAATTTATTTGGGTTTTCTTCATAACCTATATAATTTAATTTAATACCAATATTATTTTTCAGCCGTTCTAAGCGACCAGCAGTTTTTGGCACAACAGTGATATTCTGCTTTTCTATGCGTTTACATTTAAATGGAATGGTAACAATTTGCCCAGAATGGTCAGATTCTACATTATTAAAAACTCTTTGTAAAGAAAGGCCAGGGGCCTTACCATGATCGCTTATAGCAAGGCTAAAACAATATTGAAACAGAGACACCGCTCTTGCTGCGTATGGTGCCATCCCTCTCATAGTGCGGTTTTAATATTGTTTTGGGCGGTTTGACCACTAACCATGACCTATTTGATCCAAACAGATTCACCTAGGTCATAACTTACCAGTCTTTTACCAGTCAAGGTCAAGAATATCCTTAATTGATGAGTATGTAAAAAAGTATTAATGAATATTGACAAAGCTAGAGAAGCACTATTATTGAGCTTATTTTTATTTTTTTTAGTTTTCATGAAATGTTTAGGTACTTTTTATTCAATCGAGCTTATTTAATTTTTTTAAAGATTAATACGATTGGCCTTGGTAAAACTTTTGGTACCATTGCATAATTAATGAATTCGCACAATATCAAGGTGTGTAATACATTGACGTAACACGTTGAATCATCAAATAATAGTAACTAGTGCTTACCGTTTTTATGGGCGAGAGTTAGTTATTTTCAATAGTATAATTGTAGTTGGTGACAGGGCTTTCCCTACGGCAAAGACATGACTATTTTAACCAATTACCTATAGGTAGGATATTACGTTCAAGATCCATGGGCTGAAATATTTTTTTTATAATATCTATAAATCTCACGAACAACCTTGGCTCAATACAGTGTTGATATATTATGTCGATAGTTCACGGATTCGCCTCCTAGAAAGTCGATTATCGAGATTCGAGCATCGCGGGAAAAACATATGACGTGATAAACGCGTGCTAAAGCTTATTTCATCCCGCCGTCTGCCACTATGTGACCGTGATACATATTAGCGATCGCTTTTCGACATTACTCATTACCACCGCTATCTTCAAAGTGAAATGACATTGCGTTTGCTGATTCCTATTGCCATAATAAAAAAAAATAAGAAATTGAAGGTTAGGAAATTTGGCGCCTTTTTTGTTTTGACGTTTATGTTGACTGTTGCACCCGGAGAGGTCAAATTAAAGTTTTCGCGCCTCTTTTTGATCCGTGATTTTTTTTGTAAAATGAATATGCCACTGTGTTATGGAGTTATGTTGTGTTATTTTATCTGGTTCGTTGGTGGCGTACGGAGTGCTGGTATGTTTAATTTATGTTGTTTATTATTATGCTAGGGCTCCACTTGCGTGGAGGCCCTGGTTTTCCACGGGCCTCGGCGAGGTGTCCCCGCGGGTGCGGAGATCGTGATCGCGGGTGAGAGGGTGCCGCTCAAGCGGCATATCAAATATCTTGGGCTCGTCATTGACGGGCGGTGGGGGTTTGAGGAGCATTTTCGCCGCCTCGAACCCCGCCTCCTTGGTGCCGCCGATGCCCTTGGGCGTTTGCTCCCCAATGTGGGGGGCCCGAGCCCTACAGTCCGACGCCTGTACGCAGGCGTCATCAAAAGTATGGCCCTGTATGGGGCTCCCGTTTGGGCCGACGCCCTCAGCCCACGTGCTGTCGCGTGCCTGCACAGGGCACAGCGCGTCATGGCGCTGAGGGCAATCAGGGGATACCGCACGGTGTCCCACACGGCGGCCTGCCTAATAGCGGGCACCCCGCCTTGGGAATTGGCGTCCCACGTCCTTGCTGCGGCCTACCGCGTCCGCGTAGACGCTCGGGATGGCGACCGGCGCATGGCGCCTAGAGAGAGGGCCTCCGCCCTGGAGGAGGCCATAGTGGAGATGTTTCGCCTGTGGTTCGATGAGCTAACGGGTTCGGCCTCCGGATCGGACACTCTGTCCAGGACCGTCGAGGCCATGCACCCGTTCCTCTCGACATGGGCGAACAGGCACCACGGGTCGCTGTCGTACCATTTGGTGCAAATTCTCAGCGGCCATGGTTGCTTTGGCCGCTATTTGCACCATATTGGGCGCGAACCGACCCCTGGGTGCCACCACTGTGGCGCCCCCGAGGACACCGCGCAGCACACCTTGGCGGTGTGCCCCGCCTTCTCCTCGGAGCGCCGGGCGATGGTCGCCATAATTGAGGAAGATCTCTCCCTCCAGAACGTGGTCTGTGCCATGCTGGAGGGGGAGACTACGTGGGATGCGGTGAACTCCTTCTGCGTGGACGTGATGACGCAGAAGGAGACGGCGGAGAGGGGCAGGGAGGAAGATCCCTCTGCTGACCCGTGCCGCCGCAGAAGGCTGGGACGGAGGAGGCGGAATTACGCCCGCCTTCTTCCTCCTGACGGCAACCAGCGGGGTCCAGGCTTGGGAGGCCCGGGCCCTGCATTGCATCGATTGCCGCCAGTCGCTGATCCCCTGGATGCCCCGGGGGATCACCGGCCCCCCCAACCTGGGGGGGTGAGAGGGACTCGCCTTGGGCGAGTGCGCGCCGACGAGGTTGTGGTAGTTTCCGAAAGGGTTCTCATGACCTCGTCCGGCAGCGAGACGACTCTCGTCGCCGGATCCTCTTCGTCTGATGACGGTGTGGATGTGGTGGCGGTTGTCGCGCTCGCGCCAAGGCGCATGTGAGGGGCATAGTTGGGTTTTAGTCGGTAGGCCGCGGCATTGCACTCCCTGGTGGACATACTATCCCGTCTGCCAGGGGCCGTGGAGAGTCCGACATAACCTCGCGCCTCCCAAGCGCGAGGTATGCGTAACGCATTTCCCAACTATAAAAAAAAAAAAAAAAAAAAAAAAGGGCTCCACTTGCGTAAATGTTAATGCCTGCGTCGTAATATGCTTTATTGAATGCTAACACGGTGGCCACATCTGCGGAGTTTGATGCAAAGGCTATTAACATCTAATGCCACTAACAATGACGCATAAAAATTAACGCGTTACGCTGTTGGCCACATTTGTGTTAAAATTTGTAAGTGTTAAAATTATCCCATATGATAAATACGCAAGGAAGCAGGTGGGGCCGTAATATTAGGTTATGTTACTTTTGATTTTTAACAAAATTTATTTGTACATAATTTACCCATATTAATCACTTATGAATCATCTATTACTATAAATATTAAAAGATTGTGTGAGTTCCGGATGCGGCCAGAAAGTACCTAAAAGCTAATGAAGTTTTTGTTTCGAGACACACGTATAGCCCAGTCGGTAGATGAATCGAGAGAGACAATTAATTAATCTTAAAATACGGTTAGGTACTTATAACTAATTGCACATAATTTTACAAATTACCATCCAAAATAAATAAACAAAATATTTTATAATGAAATTAGCCCTTAAATATTTAACAAATGCATTTTACAATTATTGTATCTACCTACCTGAAAACACAAATAAATAAAAGAACAACTACATACGTAATTAAAATAAAAAATATTAAACACTGGTCTTAATTTCCAAATAACTAAGTTCGTCTGTCTGATATGCATTCGACCATACAAAAAGAGACTGACTACGCTTATTTGCGATATTAAAACTAGACTAAGGTAAAACATGGGTTGAAAGTTTGTATAAAGTACCCAAGTTAAGTTACTTTACCTACATACGAGTATGTATTATTTTGAGTCGACTAACTTTAAAGTATAATTAAATTAATAAAATACTTGAAAGCTAAGTTTTAACTAATATTTATTTAAAATTTCCATTTAATAGTAGATTAGTAGCCAAGGGCTGTAAGGCATCAATTGCAGCCCGCGCTCGTGCGCCTATATTTCGAGGGTGCAATTGGTGCTTACACCCGAGCTAACTACTCTGCTTTACATCTCGATTGTGAGGTAAGTAGGTCCTTATTACCCCCAAATAGGGCTTGTAGGTGACCAATAAGCGCTCTAGGGTAATAATGTAGCTTGGAAAGCCCTAGGGCGGTATGTAATTAAAAAACCCTTCACTATTTCAAAAAGTTCGCGTACATCTAACCATCATACTGGCAATAAATTACTTACAGCCCTAGGGCTTTTCTAGCTACATTATTACCCTAGAGCGCTAATTGGTCACCTACAAGCCCCATTTGGGGGTAATAAGAACCTACTTACCGAACATGAGAGATGTAAAATCGTTTATAGCAAACAATGTGACACGAGATTTCCATAACGTTCGGTTACGGCGTTCGGTAGATAGCATTTTGAGGCTACAGTACGATGTCTTCCAATCTTTATAATAACAACAACAAAAATCATGTTAGATCTAGTACTTAGTACAAAAATTACGTATTTCGGTTAATCATAGTTATTCTATTTTTAAATACGTTAAGGAAGTGTTGCATAACTCGTTGAGTCGAACGGACTTCCCCTAATGTACTCCGGTCGTAGCTACGCTGGAGGTGTGCACACCACACGCACGGTCAAGGCACACACTACATTCCACAGGCGAAACGAAACTGTAGCGTGGCATTCGACCAATCGAAGCCCGTAGATTGTCTTTCAAATGTCCGAAAACGTCATAATGCGGTGCTCCGATTGGCGAACCAATTCAGTGTCGCTTTGGCTGTTGTGTTGCTTGTAACTTGTTCATGGAAATTACGCTTAGAGTGGGCAGAGTGGCTCAGATTACTTATTCAAGGTGGGCTGGTTGGTCATGAATAGCATCATCATCATCATCATCATGGTAGGTATCGAATGGGAAATATTTTTACAATTTGGAAATATTTGACGTAAGTAGTTTATATTCGTATGTCATATTTTTTGTAAGTGGCAACTTATTTTTTATTTAATTTTCATTTCCTAGTTATTTATTTTATTTATATTTCTTTTTATACTCACTAATAACTGCTGCCCGCAATTTTGTCTGCATGGTTTTCAGATATATCGCCTGTTCGGTTATATCACGTATTCCCTAAGAAATGGTGAGGACGTAGTATATAAGTTGTGATGATGAGGTAGAATTAACAACAATCCGCAATAAAGACAATCCTTTCACAAACTTTACATTCTAAATTACTACATAAATAAAAAAATATTAGAATATTTCCAGTATCAAAATGTATTTTACCTTCTGTAGACAGTATTACCAGAGCTAGAATTTTTGAATATGCCGCTTTTTTCCAAGCTCATGTTTCGTGTGTCAGACTTTATACTATAGCCTGTCCTACCTCAGGGTTTAAGACTTTAAGCTGTCTCTACACCAAATTTCATTAACATTGGATCCTGGTGGGTTATTGTCTAAGAAAAAATCTATCACGATCGCTTATAATTTTACAGCCATTGCGCTGTGATATGAACATAAGACTATGCCGACTTTCTTTTATAAAGGAGTAATGGATGGACTACGACCACTGTCAAATTGTAAGCGACCGCGATAGATTTTTTCTTAAGACAATAACCCCCCAGCATTCTACTGGTAAAAGAATTTTTGAAATGGGAGCAGTGCTTATGGAAACGGGATTTCGCCCTGGTAGAAGGCACCCGTTCCCATGGGAATTTCGTATAATCCTTTCTTATTACCTGTCTAGGTAAAATATGTCCTTTAGAAAGGTTAACAAAATACTGTCTAAAGGACATATTCAGGGGCGCCATACATTGTGGTCTTAAAATAAATAGAGCGTCTAGCAGTATTGTGGTCTATAACACTTTAAAAGTTTAAAAAGTTTTACCTACCTATAAATTTTTAGAACACATTTAATTTTACCTTCTTAAAAAATAAACAGACCCCCATTTTGTTTAAAAAAATCTCAAAATCTGAAGGTAAGAAAAATGTATTGGAAATACTGTCACCGTAGAGCTTCGATGACCTCCAACTAACTCAGGGTATTCGGAGAGTCGAAATTATAACGCAATTTTAAATTTTTCTAATTTATAATTCCGTAACAGTAAAATACATTTTTTGGTCAATCTGAAAAGTCGTCTTGACAAATTCTTTTTTCGTCTCTATGACACTATAGAATAATCTATTTTTAAGGAGGCGAAAACAGCTATAGCCAGTTTTCTTGTTACAATACATGTACAGTAAGCTCCTTGTCAAGCTATACTGTTTGACCTTTGGACCGTTCTTATGTCGCTTGTAATAGCGGCGGTTTTTGTAGTGTAAATGTAAAGCTTGAATGGGAGCTTACTGTACCTACTTCTTCTTTCTCTTGGGTTTGGCTTCCTTCCACTCTGTACTTCACGGTGATTTCGATTTCCGATGCAGTTTGTCAATATGAACGAACTAGGTACGTTTCTATCATTAGTCATTTCATTTTTTTTAATGTTGTCGTCGTTAAGATTCTCTTATATGAATATAAAATGAACTTTTGATAAAAAAGCGAGGGAAAATCAAGAAATAATTTAATTGATACACATCAATTAAAAAAAACAATTGCATCCACTTAATCCGCTTAGAAAAAAAAAACTGTTTTGTTCGTCCCATTGCAGTCATGGAAATACTTTCCTGTGATAATAATATGTAAATTGTGTTTGATAAAAAATCTGTCGAATGTTATACCACTATTGAACCTGTCCTTTCATCACTTTTAGCCGTTTTGGCTCTGCATTGATGAGTCAGTCAGTCGGTGTGTCCGGTTCTCTATATAGATTTATTACAATCAATTATATTAGGTCCTGACCTTTAAAACTGCCGTTTAGTATATAATTATTTTCATTTTTTATATAATTATGTTTCTTATTTATGCTAATCAAAGTATGCACCCATTGCTTGCTATCGATGCATCTCTGCCAGCCAGTGCTGTGGTAATTTTTCCATGTTCTTCTTGAAGATGTCAGATGTGCGAGAGGCTTTCAATCATTTTGCCCCTCGGGTATATTGCTTTTTCTTGCCAAGAAGTTGTCTAAACTTTGGAAAAAGTACTTAGAAGTCTGTTGGCCTTATAAGTATGGTGGATGTCGCAAAACTTTCAACTCTAGTTTTTGTAGCTGAGACTGAGAGACCGTCAGTTGTACCGTGTGAGGTCGAAAATGTCCCGCACGTGCAGGACTGAGCAGCGGGGACGAGCTATTAAAGCCCAGATCTTAGATATTTGCGAGCTTCTCCATCACTATCATTGTGTCCAGTTTCTCACTGTACACATTACACATCCGCAGAAATGTTCATGCCATTTGTTAAGGCGCATAGTGGTCCCAATGACCTTGCGTCGATCGTCCCGCACTGATTACTTAGGAGTGAGTGAGTGAGAGGGGAATATTTAAGCAAACCTTTACGCGTAAGAGGAATTATTTCAATTAAAAATTAATAAAGGCGAATAAGAAAAATCTAAAGACCATCCACTAGAATATTGTTCACTTTATTTATTGAAATCGAAAGTATATGATTTCACCTAATATTTACCACCCGATTAGGTTTTAAGTTTTAAAATCGAGGCATGTTTGGGTCACATTTTAACCAAGTTTTAATTAATTTATCAAAAAATTAAAAAAAACCATCCTCTAAAGAATGCGTTGAATAATAACATATCTTTTTTAAAGATTTTTTTATTTAATATTTATGAAGAGAATCGGTTTTTTCTGCAGTGGTTTTTTTATGATTGACCCTACTATGCGCATTAAGAAGCTGTGATGAATTACACCGACACTAAACCATCACTTTTCTAGGAGTAAGTTTTCGTTTGGGGCATTGCGTAGGTCGCAGATAATACACGACAATTTTTTATCACCCTGGAAAATTTAAGGGACGCTACACGACATAGTATTAGAATGATTTAAATATGAATAAAAAAATAACTCACATAGGTACTTAATTTTATATTAATTTTCTAAAATATACAAAAAATGCTGCACTAGTTGAGAGCAGCATTTTTGGAGATTTTTTTATTAATTTTTTTTATATAATAATGTATGTGTCCTGAAGCGTCCCTAAAATTTTCCAGGGTGATAAAAAATAACCGTGTATAATCTACTTAGGTGCTGAGCCAGGGTCTATCTAACGATTGTCAAAAAGGATTTCATTTCAGCACTGGGGGTGGAATTGTTGGGTACAGAATATTTTTTTGTGTGTGTAGTTTTAAGTAATTAAAGTTGTCGAGGAGTCCAGGCGAGGCTCGCTTCCACCTTCGGCCTTATCATCACTTACCATCAGGTGAGATGAAGGCCAAAAGCTTCCCTGTCGTATGTAAAAAAAAAATAACCGCAGGCGGACCCCAACTCTCGTTACGCTCTTTTTGACTGGGCTAAAAAAAAGGTTTTTTTTTATTATACATAGTTAACTCTCCACAGACTCGTGGTCCGTGCCTTTTTCATTTTTAGGTTTTTTTTTGATCCATTCTATATAATATTACATTATATTAAGACTTACGACTACTTTTCACTGTTATTTTAAGGTGAGTTGCGCAACTCAATCAAATTAGCTTAGTTTAAAATTTTATATATACACATACACATATACACATCATAGATATATAAAGACAATATTTTTTTTATATCTATCATATCATCGCATAAAAAAAAAGTTGAGACTTTTGAGAATACATATCATTTTTAATGTAGGCAACTTTTATTGTTGCTAAGACTAAATCTAATGATTTGTTAAAACTGAAGTAGATACTTAGATAACAATATAAATTTTGAACGAATACTTAATTAAATTCGTCAAAAAAGTCCCGCGTGCTGAGAATGTCCGATTTCATCTACCTCATGGGAACTCCGTGTGATGAAATGGCCCGCCGCGCCGGCAGTCCTCGTCTGACTCACAACTTTATTAGTGAATTATTTTATTAAGTGATTTAGTGATTCACTATTTCATAACTTCAAAAATTGTAATTCGATGACGTAGAATTAACCAACATAATTGAGAATAGGTGAATGGAATTATGTGCTAACTTTTCTTGTGCGCTATTATTCAAATTGAAACCATAAAATAAAAGTGTGAAAGAATCATGAAAATATCTCTACCCTACAAATAAAGAAGTTATAGGACATCAAAGTTACGCTTGCAAATATTGGCAATTTCCTCCGAGAGCGGTAGATAATCAAGAAATCTGCGCAAGGAATACGTTAATTATATTTATAAGTTAATATAATAAGTTAATTATATTTATTATAATATTTCTCAGTCATTTATTTACGGATTTCAGATTAATTGCTCTGGCTTATTAGTTTTGGCATATATTTTAATTCTATCAAGTTAACTAGTATAATATTTTTAACATCACGAGACTTCGTCATTGTAGCAATAATTTTTTCAGATAATATTTGAGGAATTCATGTCGCAGTTTAGAATAGAATATCTGTCAAAGTTACCTTAACACAATTTACTTTAAAACACTATTAAAAATGAAAGTATCATACATATTATTGGTCACGGTTTACAATACAATATCTAAATACATATCCTTATGTACCTACTCGTATTTAGAAATTGTAACAAAGTTGGAAAAACTTGAAATAGAAAAGCTAAGATTTGCCAACCTCTGTTAATAAAAGCTTGAAATGTGCTGCTGCTGCGTGCTAATCGTCAAATCGTCGCTAATCATCTTTGTAAATTTTTACGTTTTATACAAACATTTACAATGCTAGGCTAGATGAATGAAAAAAAAATGTTTTAATAGAAGCTCATTCATATAATAATAAACAGAAAGAAACAAATCGGCTTTCGAATAACTATGTATATAAAAACAACCAAAATAAGGTATTGAAGATTTTTCTCCATCTCTTTCTAGCAAAACGACAATTTACATGGAGTTTATATATACTAGTCGACCAATCCGCACTGGGCCAGCGTGGTTGACTAAGGCCTAATCACCCTAACATAGGGTAGGCTCGAACCCCTCGGTGGGGATGTATATGAGCTGTGTGTGATGTGATATATACTATGGGCCGTACTGTGGGCCGTACTCAACGATGACGTCACGGTTGATGTCGGATCTCTCTGTCTAATCGCTTCCAAATTAACAGCGCAAATGCTTAAGTATCTAATGTATTTCTAAGCCGATTTTAATTCTAATTTCACATGATTGCATCTTTTTCTACGGTTTTTTAATATTTTATGACTAGGCGTGAAAATTAGAATTCATTCATCATCCCAAGTATTCTATTATAATAGGTAGGTAACTAGATTATTTATAAAAATAGATTTCACTCGTATAACACATTAATTAACTGCGCTACCCGGCGTTTCCCGGGTGGTGGAGCTATACTTACATCGTAAGCTTGAAGTTTTCGTAGGGTATTCAGTGATAATAATGTAGCATTTCGTTAGTGAAAGAATTTTTAAAATCGGTCCGGTAGTTTTTGAGTTTACATTTCAAAGAATAATAATAAAATCCTTTATTTCGGGCGCATACCCATATTTTGTTAGCAAAAATGATTCTTAACCTCTGTTAATAAATTATATTAAAAAGCGACAAAAATTATATAAATCTTAATACAAATCTTAGTGCTGTTATCGGTTTTGCTCTTATAATTTTTAAAGGCGCTTAGTGTTACCTAACCTAACCCGGTCCAGAAGCCCCCTTTCCATAGCGGAGGTGAGAGAGTAGAAGCCTTAAACTTCCCCCTCACCCCTCGGTACGGACGCCTCACGAATCGTCGTCCAGGAGTTGGATTAAGCGCTTCCTGGACTCCTGGCCCTGCAGATTTCATTCCGCAGGGTTTTCCTGCCGCATACACACGACGAAGCTCAGCTTCCTTGTCGGATGTGGTTCTGGCGCGCTTACGACAACGCACGTAGGTGCGCCTGGCCCTCACAGTGGGTAGGCCTGGCACTCTGCCGGGAAAGTTGTGACGGTGTAACGGGGTGAGCAGCAGGTGACGCAGTGGTGTAGTGGTTAGGGTGGGTCAGCCAAATAAAGCACCAGAATTATGCCACTGAATATATTATTGCATCGTTACAAACATAATTAAAAAGGCACTACATAAGTGCCTTTAAGATTTTACGATATTCGTTAAATTATTTCGTCAGATTTATAGAAAAAGGTGCTGATAAAAATATTAATTTATGTTAATTAGCCATCGCTACTTTTTCACGTTTTTGTGTCCGTAATTGAGTGACGGGAGAGACGAAATCAATTATGTCAAAGACATAAGATTTGAAATGCAGTCAGGTTAGGCGGGAATGCAACGAGTTACTATATGTAGAGTATAGCACCTCGTTACAAAGTCCCACACACGCTCGCCGTCTAGCCAGCGGCGGGCAAGGTGCGGTCACGCATTCCCCTCCGAGAGCAAAAAAAAAATTGGTCCACGAATGCTAAAAAGCGTTTGAAATTTTCCAAATAATCAGAAGGTCCGACCCCACAGATTTTACCGATATGGAGATCAGGAAAGTTTGTTTTACTTAAATAATTTGAATTGTTGCAGAGTGCAAATGCGGTGTCGAGGCCAGCTCCAATCCTTTACATCGCAGTCCCTGGACAGTGCTGATGGAGTTTTACAGGCGCGGCCAGCTGACAGAGTTCAGGTGCGGCGGCACCCTCGTCGGCAGCCAACACGTCCTCACCGCCGCCCATTGCATCAAGAAAATAAAATATCATCGGTAAGATTGTTTATTTTTAACCGATGAAAAAGAAGGAGGTTCTCAATTCGATGCGTATGTTTTTTTTTGTGTATGTTACGCGATTACGCCGCCAATTGTGGACCGATTTTCAAAATTCTTTTTGTATTTGATAGAGTATACCCCAAGGGTGGTCCCATGGTCACCAAAGTTAGGATCTGCTGATGGGATCCCATGAAATTCGAGTGAAACCCTAATTTAGGGTTATATTAGGGTTTCTTTCACTAAAAAGGTTTCATTCACTAAAAAGTTAAAAATAAAAAGTATTTTAGAAAAAATAAAAACCGATTTAAAAAACACTGAAAAGTTAAAGTGATGACAAGCATAACTTTCTTCACTTCATTCAAATTCTCGTTTATTGTATAAAAATCACAACTTAAGTATAACGACTTTTACTCAAGTGATTACTCTGACTTGACCACACTTGACTATAGATACGAGTGTTAGTAGTTTGTCAGTTTTCTAAGTATACCTATGATGACAATCTGAAACCGATTTTGCATTAGGTATTCAAGGACAATGGAGAGGATTATGCTCGAGGCTTCTCTACGCGATCGCATCAGGAATAATGAGATCCGTAGAAGAGGTAGTCACTTCCATAGCTCAAAGAATTGAAATGGCAGTAGACAGGACATATAGCTCGCAGGACTGACGGCTGTTGGGGCGGGGCGGTCCTCGAGTGGGGGCCGCGTACCGGGAGACGCAGCGTTGGTAGGCCCCCCACGAAGTGGACCCACGATCTGGTGAAGACCGCGGGAAGCCACTGTCTGTGGAAGGCGCAGGATCCATCGGTTTGGTAGTCCCTGGCCTATGTCCAACAGCGGGCGTCTCTTGGCTAAAATGTTGAAGAAATATCTAGCGAAACTAAATATTTGATACCTCTTTCCAGTTTGCTTGTACGTCTTGGAGACTACAACTTGGAGACGGAAGTGGACTGCGTTGGCGAAGCCTGCAACGATGTCCCGGTCTGGAGAGCGGTGACCCACGCCATACCTCATCCTGACTACGATAGGGAGCACGACATAGCTATGCTGAAGTTGAACAAGCCTGTCCCTTGCACCGGTAAGATATTTTTTAGCAACAAAATAATTTATTACCTTTAAACTTTTTATGAGCTGGAGGTCCGGGGTTTAATTCCTCACGGAAGTAGTAGTTTTTTGCTTGGTTTGGTTTTTTTATTGCTACTAAGTTGGCAAACAAGCAAACTGCCTACCTGATGGTAAGTGGTAACAGTCATCCATAATACATGTGGCTCTTGTGAGATTCGCAGCAAATCCGCAACCCCCACAAGAACCACAGTGTACGTTGCCAACTTGTGACATCAGATGTAAAGTCACGGTACCCAGTAATTTCACTGCCATATCTTCCCCTTCAAACCGGAACACAGCAATGCAAGCACTGCAGCTTTGCGGCAGAAATAGGTAAGACCGAGGTACCCATGCAGACGACCCCGTAGATAGGTTGGCGGTAGGGCTTCTGCTGAGCCCGCCTGGTTAGCCAGATTAAGTTGTCATTTACCTTCAAACATTTATTATACTCTCTAATAGAGATTTTCGGCTCAAAAATAGTAATAACTTTAATTAATAACTTTTAACCCTAAGTATTACTTTTTTTTTGCTTTAAAAACTAGGTAACTTCTATGTTAGGTTAGGACTGCATTGCTTTGGCATACTAAATTAATACTATTATCTACTTAGACTTCTTTACATATAAGTTCTTCTCGTAGCAAATACTATGATTAGTAGGTAGGTAGTTATATGATTAGTAGACAAAAATTATTCAGTGGATTCAGCAGCTTAGCATGACAGCGTAACAGAGAGGCAGACTTTTTGACCGTCTCCGTGGTCTATTGGTTGAGACCACCGGGTGTTGATCGGGAGGTCCGGGGTTCGATTCCCCATGGGGACAGAAATTCTTCTGTTCGGTTTGGTTCGTGGTAGTTTCAATTACATTAAAACAATGTTAAGGGCCCGGTCTCGTAATAATCGGTGTTCTAGCAGAATTACGAGAGAAGTAATATTTTTTTTAGTTATTAAAAATGCAATGAAGAAATACATTTTACGTTAATTTACAGTGTAGGACTTGAAGTTTCCATAACACATTTTACTATTTACTTAAATGCTGTTTAAGGCTTAAATTCTTTTTAAGGCTTTAAACATACCCATATTTACATTCCACGCGTTTAAGGACACAATATTCATGCACTCGCCACGTAAACAACATGACCAAAACATGAAATATATTCAGTAAACATTTATTCTCAAATCTTCAACAATGATCGTTACTGGTTACTTTTTTTCGAAAAGTGTTTAAATAGTTCAAATTTATGAATTTCACCACTGTTTAAATATGACTTTTTCTATAAGAAATCATCCTTTAGCGTAATCAAACTTTAACCACTTAGAAACGAGCTATTATTAAGGCAAATAATTAAAAAACTGTTATTATAAAATCATTATAGGTAAATTTTATAGAATGAAAACTTATCGAGAGTTTACTCTGCGAAATCGTAGCAGAACTGAGGGAAATATCGACGCGTAAACTCTCCATAAGTTCTGATTGTATAAAATTTACCTATAATGATTTTATAACTACAGTTTTTATGTATTTCCTTCATTGCATTTTTAATAACTAAAAAAACTTTACTTTTACTTCTCTGATAATTCTGATAGAACACCGATTATTACGAGACCGGGCCCTTAATAGCGATTATTCGGTTAAGGAGAGATTCAGGTAGCATTGTTGGGTTCCGACAGAGGTAAAATAGCCCGTTCCTCAGTTGTTGAGGAGTCCAGGTGAAGCTCCGCTCCCAACCTCTACCTTATCGTCACTTACCAACAGGTGAGATGAAGGTCACCTGTCGTATGTAAATATAATTTTGGATATTTTTCTTGACGCAAAAAGTTTTAAATAGGTAAATGTATTTCCTTGCAGATTTCATTCGTCCAGTTTGCCTGCCAACTGGTACTTTACATGAGGGTACAACATTCACCGCAGCTGGTTGGGGCGAAGACGTCATCACAGGACGATATACTGACGTCAAGAAGACCATCTCCCTCCCTTTCTGGCCCTACGGCAATTGCAAGAGCTTATACAAGCATGACGTCATTCCGGACCAAGCGATCTGCGCGGGGGGTCGAAAAGGTGTTGATACTTGCCGAGGCGATTCCGGCGGACCGTTAACGGTTCAAAGAGATGCGGTCGAGTTATACGGTGTCACCAGCTTAGGTCCTACCACTTGTGGAAGGGAAGGCGCCCCGGCTATATACACTAGTGTGTCTGATCATTTAGTATGGATAAACAAAGTGGTTGGGTTGACTTGAAGGAATATGGGTGGCGCGTAGTGAAATACAAAATTTTCGAAATTGTGAAGTTTTGTTTACGTCATTAACTGACGTAAAAAGTACCATAGAGGCGGCGGTAGGGAGATTCCTAATTGTACAGCTTTGCAGTTAAGGTATAAAATTACCTTTGTCATTTAGAGATGAATAAGTAGTAACTCGAATTGTGTTCTTTAAAGGTAATGAATAATTAATTAACAATCCTAAATAAGCTGACATTATATTTCTGATTATATATCTGTAATACAATAATCAGTCGATAATTTTAAGCTGTATTGTAAACGAGAGAGATCAAATAAAACACATGACAAATTGTCTAACATTTATTTCATTTCTAGATTAAAATTGTATAGAAATTAAACAACAATCGTTAAGATGAATAGTCAGTCTTCTTGTAGATATTATTTTTCATAAATATTTATCATGCCTACAGCTTAAGGAATAAATTTTATGTACAAAATTATGTCCTACACAAAAATCTCATTATAATTTTCAACATTTTCATAATTTGCATTATTTACAATAAACAAGAGCGACCGAAATTGTGGCGGATATAAATTCATTGTTTCATTACTGAGTTAAGTACGTACTTTTTATTACCAAAATGTGTAAATATAACAAATAGATAAACAATGTAATTAAGAATTTAAAAAATACCGAAATCTTTCTGTGAGTTACTTTTAGTTTCTTTGTTGGAATGACTTGGAAGTCTTAAAAATCAATCAATAATAAACATGTGATATTGAATAACGAATAAAAAATACTTACACAAATATTTTAATAAATTGAACAAATTACCAATGACTAGTCTCCATGGACCTTAATCTCCTTTGCCTTTCCCTAAACAGGGAGAACGAAAAAAAACAGACCGAAATTTCGTCATAAGTCTTCCAGAATCTTTCCATATTCATAGTTTTGCTCTTTTGCAGTACCTACCAGGGAAATAACCAGGGAAAGTAGACTTTATTCACTGACAACACGTATTAACATCCAATATCTATTGAAATCTTTATAGATTTCTTGAAATTGATTAAGAATAAAGCAAACTTACAAATTTTATATTTGGGATTTTGCATTTTTTTTAAATTTTCGAGGAAAATGCAAAGTCAGTTTCCCGCCCGAGAAGAAATTAAATCCTTTTTTTACAACGAAGGCAACGTACCTATATTTGATTTTAACGTGCAGCTTGCCCTTGGTTAAAATGTGTTCATAACATAAACTGTAACACAGATAATTACAATTTATTTTAATAAAATTTAATTACAATTTCAGCGTAATAATACTTATCACTTAAATATTACGATTATTTTAGTTTTGAAACAATGAACTTATTTATTTTCCTATTTAGTCCGCATCGCACCTGCCAAGTGTCAAACTAACTTTTTGGTTAATCAACTTTCAATTTTCAAATACGACTATACAGGTAACTAAAGATGGTATCTGCAGAAGTTCCCTAAATATACCTATGACAACAAATTCTCACTCAGAGAAATCATTCCTTCATTTTCTAAATTAAATCAAATTGCATTTGAAGATTTCGATAAATCACTTGCCTGATCCCTGCTAAAATCCAAATAAATACCATTGTATACATTGATTTACTACAAAACGTAGTAAATCAATGATTGTAATCTTTCAAGGTTTTATTTTTTGGTTTTTAGAATCTTCATTGGTAACAATAAATTACTTGAAGGATTTGTTATTTTTCGACCTGCCTGCTAGGCAATTGATTAACAGAAAATCTTTGAATGCGTTTATTCAATTTTTTATAGAAGACGGAATGACTATCATTTTTGGATATCATTAATTATAAAACTACTGGGAACAGTCCGTATTTTCCGCCTATTTTTAACCTGTCTAAACAAGTTCCAATTTAATACGGAAAATATCCTATTTATTACCTTTCTTTTTTAATTAGAAGAAGGTCATTAGTTGCATGTCTAGTGGCTTAATTTCTGTTAAATATAAAAAAATCAATAACTGTCCAGTATACAGGTTCCTCATGGCAATCTACGAAACCCGTAGGTATATCTGGGGCACAGATATAATACTACAGTAAGGGGATAGCTGATCTGTCTGGCCGCTTTAATCGGCGGGGAACTTCGTTTTAATCGGCGGGGAAAAAACTTTAGGTAATTAATTATTTACATCATTGTTATTACCCAATATAATAGGTATATGTACAGTGTTCAGTTGTCAAAATATGTTGGTTTACCTACTTAGCTCCCTAAAGTTGTTGGTGTGTTGTGTCATGCCAAAGTTGATTTTCCATTGCATTATTATTCTGACAGTTAATGATTTTGGATGCTTTTGTTTTACGTAAAATTCTGTGGAACTAACCGATAGACCAATTTCTCAGTCGACTAGTAAAAAATAAGTTATTATACACGTACGTCAACAGAGTACCTACAATATAAAAGTTGTAATCTTTAACTAAAACTATGGATAAATACTGAATATGCATTTTTACATTGTTCTTTTATTTTATTCACTTTTTCCTCCGGTTCAGCTCGCACAGTAGACAATTATCACTAAAACATCGCTACCTGTAGTTAAAAGTGTACAATGATTGTTGCCCTATTATGACCAAGTTTAGAATACTCCTTGTTGTTCGGATAACCCCACATTATCAATAATATCAATAAAATATACACACATGATAAACAAAAAGTCAAATTTACAGGAAAAAATCATAGTATCACAAGAAGTGATTTTATACTTTACCGAATCTCAGATCAAATTGAATTTGTAAAAACAAACTGTATTTGACTTGCAAGGTTTATTCACGTAGTTATCTATGATGCGGAGTTCGGCACATCTCTGAAAATAAAAAATAAAAATACTTTATTTAATCTAAATATAATTAATCTAAATATTGTCTAACGCAGAGGCGCTTAAACTTGAACAACTGGCGATCTACCTCAATATTGTTAGACTCCGATCGAGCCTGAGAGGGTGCAAGTATTATGATGCAGAATTGTCGTCTAGGTGGGAAGGGTCTACCGTGGCGTAGGTAGGGACGTTGCAGAATTCTATTGCCATCAATCCACATATAATTAACAACCACTAACCGCCAGGCCACGCCAGAAGCGTCGATGCGTAAGGCTGTCGCCTTCCAATCGGGAGGTAGCGGTTCGAACCCCGCCACGTACCAATGTGTTTTCAAATTTTGAATTCATATGTACGTTCATAGACGAAGAATAATAGTTTAATCGACGTTTTTACGGTGAAGGAAAACATCGTGAGGAAACCTGCACACACCTGTGAAGAAAGAATTTCTTTACAGGTTGTGTGTGAAGTCGACCAACCCGCACTTGGCCAGCGTGGTTGACTAAGGCCTAATCGCCCTAGTTTAGGGTAGGCTCGAGCCCCTGGATGGGGACGTATATGAGCTGTTGATGATGAACCGCCAGGGCAGCCTTGTTTGCCAATTAAGTTGTAGGTAAGTATTAAAAGAATGATTTTTGACAACAATTTCGCGTGTAAACGTCAAGTTTTACAATGCATGCATCGATTTCACGACACTGAAACAGTTTCTTGTCGCGCGCCATTTTCGGATAAAACTAGTGTCATGCATTGACGTATATAATTATTAAGTCCATGCGTATATAACCAATGGTGTCATGTAATTAATGTCATAGTATAAACGCGACGCGAAACTAATGTCGTGAAAGCGCCTGAGCTGATAGGACGTGTGTTTTTAGTCGTGGTTTGGGCGGTGTTAGTCGATAAAAAAATAAAAATGTCAAACCAACGTTGGTCAGCTGATAAAAATGTAAAATATGTCAATGAGACAACCTATTCTTATTTTTGTACCTACATAATATCTGTATGACAACATTTTGCAAAGCAAAATAAAGCTTTGATGTTGGCTGAGCCTTAAACACAGACATATTATGGATTTTTTTTATCGCAACTAAGTTGGCAAGCAAGAAAACTGCCCACCTGAACTGCAACCCTCACAAGAACCACATGTAGCCAACTTATGACATAGGATGTAAAGTCACGGTACCCAGTAATTTCAATGCTATATCTTAACCCTTCAAACCGGAACACAGCAATGCAAGCACCGCTGCTTTGCGGTCACCTGTGAAACTAGTTTCATTAAAAATAATAGTGTCACACGACACTATTATTTTTAATGAAACTAGTTTCACAGGCACTGAAAGTAGTGTCATGAAATTAATTTCATCATGCATGAAACTTGTATCGTAATGTAAATTCGCCTTTAAATTCCTTGACTGTACGTACGTACAAATGATTAATGTCCAATGTCCAATATTTTTTACCAAATCACAACAATACTGTGAAATTAATCTGTACAACTTACTCCTTGGTACGCTTTTCAGCGTGGATTTGGAGACACTGTCGCTGTCTTCAGACTCTGAGCACACTTGGAAGCTGGTCTCTGCAAGGAGTTCGGAAACTATTAAACGACCAGCTCACCGGGAATGGTACCTACATACAAAAGTACATACAAAAGCGCACATGGATATAGTGGTTCTAATATTGATTAAGAGTTTATTGTGATCAAACCATTAGCCCGGGTGGAGGCTCTGCTCATAGGTTGGTATTCACCAGAAACTTGAATTTTTTTTTAATATAGGTAAAAAGCAGCTCAATAATTTGGATCCACCAATGGATTTGCCGCAATTTAATGGAGATCCGCAGGAGAACTAAAGTAACCGACATTGCCCGAAGGATTGCACAGCTGAAGTGGCAGTGGGCGGGACACATAGCGAGGAGAACCGATGGCCGTTGGGGCCGAACGGTTCTTGAGGGGCGGCCACGAATCGGACGACGCTCAGTGGGTAGGCCCCCGACCAGGTGGACCGACGATCTGGCAAAGGTCGCGGGAGGCTGTTGGATGCGGGCAGAACAAGACTGGTGCCCACCCCAGGATGTTAAGCTACCGATTTAAAACTATGATAGACGCTAAAATACCTTCACATAAAAATCACGGGCCAGGCCCACCTTGAAAAAAACATGATCACTATCTATAAATGGGGCGGCCGATGACACAATTTTGTTTCAATTTGCGTCTCATGTAGATTGTTAGAAAATATTAGACATGTTTTTTTTACGTAGGTAATCAAAAACTTCTGGGGATTACCTCTACGTTCAGGGTAATCCCCTATAGGCGTTAAGACCTGGGGCGTGACGTGACACTGCTCTTGCTGCGTATAGCGCCATCCCGCTCTCAGTGAGGTTTTAATATTGTTTTAGGCGATCATGGTTAGGTAGGAGTAGAGGCGGCGTTAATGATTTAAAAAAAATTAGTTAAATGTTAATAGTTGAATAAAAATATCACATAATTTTAATGGTTGAAAATATCAGTTAATATTTTTATTTTAATACAACATATTGATATTTTTATTAGCACCGTGATGGTTAATATTTTTTTAGTTCGGTCTGTGACTGCAATTAGTCATAACGATAATTTTATCAGTCGGTTACATTTATCTTTACGAATTAATATTACTCTCGCGTTAAAATCAACTTAATGAATGAATATTCTCATTAGATACACCTAGTTGGAAATATTTATCCGAATATAATATGTATTAATTATTTTATTAGTTTAATTTAACGGTTGATAAATATATTGAACAAAACTAGTTAGGGGGCTGGACTGCAGCTGGCCGAGCTGTCCAGGGGTGGTCCGAAGAATTGGGACTTCCCAGATCTTGGATCAACGTTGGGGTTGGTTTAGAAGGTATGCTTTGTACTCTTTGGAGAGATTCCCACACACGCCCATTACACTAGCCACGAGTATTTATGGTGCGCAACAGCATTACACCTCATTAAAAAAAAGCTAATCAAAAACTTGAGACGATACAATTGACTTGAAATATCGCATTCGGGTGACGTCACGCCTGTGTCCATTTTGGAGCACGGTGTGACGTATCCCTACTGTAACTGTTTAAATCTAAATTGCTTTATCACAGTAGCTTTTCGTTATTTAGACAAAGCAAAAATACTTGTGTGGATTTTCTTTATTTTCCAACTGAATTTGTGTTTTTCATACTATATCATCCATCATACTTAAAACTGCTTATCGAGGTTGGTTTCGTGGGTATGCTCTGCACTCTACGGGATGAATCCCACACACGCCTGTCACACGGCGAGCAACAGCATTTCACCTCCTTTAAAATGGTCATTGAATCCTAAAAGGCTACCTATTGAGAACATGTGGATCTCAACGGTGCTAGTAATCCACTGGTGGAATATGGCCGGCGGATCCTACTGAACTATGTTATCATAGGATACACCCAGCGGGCCTATTCTCTAACTACCGTTGGTAACTAGAAATGTCATTTCTGAAAGGAACTTTATATCCATTATACTAGTTTAGTGATGTTATGCGTTACGGCGGCGTTCATGATAGCAGTAATGGATGTTAAGTTTCTTTAAAAAAGTAAGCAACTGAAGTTAGAGAATAGGCCGCTGGTCAGTGATGGAATACGGTGACTTCTAGAGTAGTATTCGATCTATTGGTGGATAAAAGGATTAAAAAGTTTAAAATAATACAAGAGAACTAAACTATTTGTACAGATAAAAACAAGAGAACTAAACTATTTGTACAGGTCCCGGTAAACATCTAATTTACGTTGGCGGGTCTAAAGCCATAAAATGTAGATTATGCATGATATAATATGGGACGAAACTAGAAACGATATGATAAATTTTAACTACTTGCCTGTATCGTATCTGTTATGCTTGAGCCGACTGGGTATGTCTTGGTTTTCGACGTGGCCGAATGTACGGAACCCAACAGCGAACTGGGCGTACGGACTTATCTCGTACAGTTCTGAAACAAACGTATCTATCTAACTTAAAGTACAGTCGTTGACGCTTGACTTGACAAAAAATTTTGGTGTCGATTTTCCGATTTTGCTCATGTACTCTTACGTGCAATAAAAATGTTCACTGTTTTAATTTTATTTATTTATTTAACAACTTTTGTGTTTAATATTGAAGAAAAATCTATATTTAAAAAAGGAGATGTTCCCATCTATAGGCGCACGCACAGCCGTAACCGCTAATGGTAGAAACGTGAAATTTGGACAGTTGTTTTAATTCAAAATGCGGACGCACACTAAGAAGGCATTTTAAAAAGTTTCAACCCTAAAGGGATGAAATAGGGGTTGCAAGTTTGTATGGAAAAATTTTTAAATTAGCAATGATTTTCATAAAACTTAAGATTCATGCTCTTAAACATATTTCATTGAACACGTGTTTCATGGTTTATTGGAATTCACCCCCTTAGGGTGCAAAATAGGGGTTGAAAGTTTCTATGGAAAATATTCAAAATCTGCTCCAATTTCTATGAAATTTATTATTCGGGCTTAAATAGGCTACAAAATTAAATTAAGGCTACATAAATGGGACAAATATACCTACAGTCGAAACCGGATACAACGACATTGAAGGGACCATTAACTTCGGACGTTATATCCGACTAGCTTTCCGATTGCGGCTTCGCCCGCGTTAGCTAGTGCCACTTGTAAACCATGGTTTACAAGTGGCACAACCTGTTTAAGCAAGGCAGGGATTCGATTGAAGATGATCCGAGGCCAGGGCGGCCTGTCGAGGCAACCACGGCAGAAAACGTCGAAAAACTTGAAAAAAACATATTACAAGATGCCCGTTTAAAGAAGAAATAGCTTGCAGAAATGATTGGAGTATCAGCTACAACCATTTTGAACATCATATACGACCATCTTGGCATGTCAAAGGTGTGTGCAAGATGGGTGCCGAGAATGCTCACGCCACACCAGAAGCAGCGGCGAGTTGAGTGTTGTCGAGAGTTTTTAGCGCGCTGTGGTGAACAAAAGGATGAAGTTTTGAACCGAATTGTTACTGGAGATGAAACTTGGGTTCATCATTATGAGCCTGAGTCCAAACAAGACTCCATGAAGTGGCACAAAAAGGGCACACCACCTCCGAAGAAATTGAAAGTGTCTCCGTCGGCTGGAAAACTCATGGCTACTGTTTTCTGGGATTCAGAGGGAATCCTCCTTATTGATTATAAAGAAAAGGTGACTCTATCACTGGAGAGTACTACGCTGCACTATTAGAACGTCTGCGAGATGCTGTGAGAGAAAATACCGGGAAAATTGGGCTAGACTCACCGTGTTTGGTATTATTCCGCACGTGGATGGGCGCGCTGTATATGCGGTTCTGTGCGTTCAAGGCGTTCTCCTTCGCGTTGGCGAGGTTCGTGTGCGAAGTGTTGGCGGTAAGGTTGCCACTCTCCGACTTGTTGTCTACTGTTATAGAGTCCCGGTACTCGGTTAAATTGCCGTCCCTGAAATTGTATGGACTACTTTAAAACCGCCTTTGTGGTCGGCGATATTGTTTAAATGGAACGCATTACGTTAACATACGATGCAATACTGATAGCGTCAATAGTTAATGAAACGCGATGATGCTAAAATTTTTGAAAATGCTGCAAATCTGTGCTTAAATGGAACGCACCCACAAGGTATGCTGATGTAGGGCTGTCGACAATTAGGTTCAAAAAAATAATTTATTTACTTTGTATAGATACAAAAACAGCTTGATTAGTGCTAATATTTGTCCTAGAGAATCTTCACTTCTGTTGGATACGTACTCTTAAATATTATTTCGGTGTTCCTTTACATCCTGTATACATATACAAGGTTATTTTTTAGTTATGACAAAAATTTGGTATGCTTGTTCAGACAAGCAAACTGAACAACTTTCACTATGGCACCAACTTTAAAATCGCAAAAAAAAATCAGCTGTTCCATACATTTAGGTTTAGTGAATGTTGAACATTTGTATGGAACAGCTGATTTTTTTTGCGATTACAAAGTTGGTGCCATAGTGAAAGTTGTTCAGTTTGCTTGTCTGAAAAAGCACACAAAATTCTTGTCATAACTAAAAAATAAACTTGTAGAGTTAAATAGTAATGATAAACCTCTGTCTCTTGAACAGTATGTAGAGGCAGCTCAGCAGGCAGACTGCGAGCAGCACGGAGCTGCACACTATAACCGCCATGTTCAGGTCGAACAGCTCCGATGGGGGGCCGACTTCACCTGCGAGATAGATAGCACTTAGTACTCCATTATCATTTGTTTGTCGAGCGTCATCTGCACTCGATTCTTCTGATTTTCCTTCGCCTTCGACCATAATCATTTTTGACCATAATTAATCAATGTATTTTGTATAGATTTCATGCTTTCGGAAGCCCGCATACGGAAGACGAATACGGAAATAGAATGCGAAAAACGTATGTGTGAAGCCAGCTTGCGGCCACTCATAAGGTAAAATTTTTCGCTCTTACCCCATTCAAGACTGTCAGAACAAGTTACAACCATGCAACCGACTAACCGTCAAATTTGATGGTTGGAAAACGCTCTAATTACTTACCTACTGTCAAACTAACTGTGCGTTTGCACTGACGAAACATTTACAAAAAAAACAGGTTTTTTTAAACTGTCTTCTGTAACTGTACAACTGTTTCTGTCAATGTATGGTCAATGTTTATGAGCGCGTTTCCACTGACAACACCCCAACAAGTTGCCAAACATATTTTAAAGACTTTGACAACCGATAGTGCGGCGGCAATCGTAGACAAATCCATAATAAACATTGACACACAATAGGTCTTGAGGCGGTACCTACCTACCGCAATCTGCAACAAATCTTATGGCGGCTGTACACTCTCGACGAGTGCTCTCGTCAAGTCTCGCCGAGAGGTCTCGCCCGAGCGACCTGTCAGCGAGCGCTTACCATGTACACTCTCGTCTATTCACTTGCGGTTTTGATCACCGAGAGGATGGACGCGTTAGAAGTCGCTTCCACTGTTTCGCTATGCACTATTAATTATTATGTGTATGTACACGAATATCATACAAAAAAAATTCAAAAAGAGTGGCGTTAAAGAAGATGGTGGATGGTCGCTATGCATCGAATAATAATAATAAAAACCGACTTCAAAAACACTGAAAAGTTAAAAATAATATAAGAATAGGTACAGACAACATCACGCTTCTATATTGAAGTCGGTGACAAATTTTAACACTTTCTAGGAGATAATCGTTTGGCACCGACTTCAATATAGAAGTGAGATGTTGTCTGTACCTATTCTTATATTATTTTTAACTTCTCAGTGTTTTTGAAGTAGGTTTTTATTTTTTATATAATATTTTTTATTTTTAACTTTTTAGTGAATGCAATCTTTTTAGTGAAAGAAACCCGAATTTAATACCAGCTCACCTTCAGTGAGCTGGTATTAAATTAGCGTTTCCCTCGATTTTCATGGGATCCCATGATCAGATCCTGACTTTGGTGACCATGGGACCACCCTTGGGGTTTACTTTATCGAATACAAAAAGAATTTTGAAAATCGGTCCACAATTGGCGGCGTAATCGCGTAACATACACACAAAAAAAAAACATACGCATCGAATTGAGAACCTCCTCCTTTTTTGAAGTTGGATAAAAATATGGTTACAGAGATGATTATAAGAAGCTAATCCAACATATTTTGTCATTTTTCGACGTGCAAATACTTATTCCGATGTGAAATATTATGATTAGTACGACTCAATTCACGTGTACTCAGAGCGGTTGCTGGCTGTGCACTGCACTGGCGAGAGTGTACATCAATGCTCTCGCCATTCCTCGCGAGACATGCCGAGACCCTTTGACTCGGGCACAAAAAACCGACACGGGAGCGAGAGCGGGCGAGTAAGTACGAGACATCCCGAGGCGAGGCGAGAGCTACCATGTACACTCTCGCACTCGGCCTGTCTCGGGGTGTCTCGGCGAGAGTGTACAGCCGCCATTAGGATTTGTGCCGAATCCAACACGATTTTCGGCAGTGCGAACGCAAAAGCATACACAACAAGTTTTGAGATTTGTTTCATGCAACAAGTTATAAAACATTACATGTTTTATGTTTCTCAGTGCAAACGTACAGTAATACATGATTGGATAAGTTTTAGAGCCATAATCTATTACGTCGTCTGCTAGAAAGAGAGAGAAATGAATGATGCACGTGAAAGAGGGAAATAAATGCTATTTTTGCTGTAATACGTCCAACACCTCGGAGCGAGTTAAATAACCGAACAGCTTCACTCCAAGGTACTGAACGCGTTCCAGCTAGGTACTTATTATGTTATTTTTACATACGACAGGGAAGCCCTTGGCCTTCGTCTGACCTGACGGTAAGTGGCGACAAGGCTGAAGATGAAAGCGAGCTTCACCTAGACTCCTCAATAGCTGAGGAACTGGCTATCTTACCTCTAATTGTCGGAATACAACAATGCTATTAACATTGTTATCATGGCAACAAACTTAGGCAAGACGGTGGTAGTTAGCCAGCAGGCGTAGCACGGGCTGCCAAGACGGGACTTGAGTCACGTGTTATCTCACAATTTCAGTGACATAATCTATATGTCTTAAACTGTAGCACGGCTAGCATTTTCAGTGTTCTCTTTAATTTGGACAAGGCGATTATAATCGTTAGCACTGTGAGCGCTGTTATCGGACCGCAGCCTCAATACGCGCATTGAGGCTGCGGTCCGATAACAGCACTCACAGTGCTAACGATTATAATCGATATGTTGCATGTTTACGATTTCGGTCCGGAAGAACAGGTACATTCATTTTGAACCGAAAACACAATTATCGATCGTCAGACTGACAGTTCGCATAAAGAGATTTCACTCCAGAGCATTAGCGCCGTAAGTTCTATATGACGTTAACGATGACGTCATGTGGCTCTTCATGCCGGCTAACATTAGCGCGCTCACAACATTTCGGGACGCGTTTGAGCGCGCTAGTAGTGACTCTTATTGATTTTCGGAACGCAGCCTTAGTGTGACTGACATGATAAAATTTCTTGACGCTCCTCAAGGGATACGTGTCACTGAGTCTTATCACAAATTTCTTGGCAGCCCGTGCTACGCCTGCAGGTAGGCTCAGAAGCCTTGCAACCAACCATATGTTTGTAGTACTCACTCCCATCCTCGTTTTTGGTGGCGTAGTTGTACACGCTGGTCACGCTGCCGGCTTCGTTGGTGGCCGTCACGCGGACCTGGTACCAAGTGCCCGGCGTCAGGTCCGAGACCGCGAGGGAGTCGGTCCGGTACGGACTAGTCGACTGGTACAGGTCCGCCACGGACCAGGGCTGCTGGTTGTCGTGCAGTTGCTGAAAGATGATTTTCTATTTAGTCCTGGAAGGTTACCTGGTATTAAACTTAAGAGCTCGGCGGCCGAGTGATCGAGGCGTCAACACGGCATGTCGATTTTTCTTTCAAATCAATTCATTCATCGTCGTAACTCCATTTTTTCTGTTTTTAGTTTAGTTTTTATTTGGACGTAAACTTCATCCTATCTAGTGTACCTACGTTAATTTCTTAATGTGGGGTGACCGGTCCCCATGCCCCCTCTCCTTGACATACGCTAGTGAATCTAATAGCGGCTACAGATTCACGCGAGAAGTCTCGGCGAGACTTCTCGTGTGACCCGACGACCCACCCAGCCCCCCCTCTATATACGTCTATGAAGGGAAGCCGGCGCGTACGCAGCAGCAGCAGCACTGACCAGGTGCAGCGGCGCCCGCAGCCAGACGCGGTCGCCGCGGCGCCGGTACTCCAGCCGCAGCGCGCGCAGCGGGCAGCCTGCCCCGCTGCCGCCCCCACTGCCGCTGGACCAGCCCGCCGCGCGCACCGCCAGCGCCGACTGATTGCTCCACACCCACTCCGCCGTCGCCGGCGCCACCGGCACTGCGCACACACCGCTACCGCCTTAAACAGCTTATTACTAGAGATGAAGCGGATATCTGGTGACTATCCGGTATCCGGCTTATCCGGCCTAAAATTGGTATCCGGCCATATACCGGATATAAAAAAAACTAAACATACATAGTATATTCCCGGCCGAATGCGATTTATGTAAGGCATACGTGTACACATGTACACTAAGGGAACCTTCTATAGATAAAAAAGAATTAGAATTATACAAGGTTAAATAAAGAGACTGGCGCTGCTACTCAAAAGATAAGCAGACGCAGTGCTTCTTGCTTCTAAAAAACAAATACGTATAGTCGCAGTCTATCATGTCGAGTATTTCACCATAATATGATAAGAAAATCAACAGGCAGTGAACTTGTTAAAAGATTGACGATTTGCATAAGACAAGAAGGATCACATTTTGAGCATTTAATTAATTAATTGACAAAAAATAGGTACTCAATTGACTTCGCCGGTTTCAAGTCCGTTTTTAATTTGATTAAGATGATATGAATAAAACATTATTCCTTTCTTTTAAGATACTATGTTACTTAAGAGGACTTATTGTTTTTTGTCCATTCTTTCGATTGGCATCATAAAAATACGGCTGATTTTTTTTACACATTTAAGCCGGTTCGATACCCAGACGAAGCAAGTAATTTTTAGAAAATCTTTGAATGCAATATCACTAACTTTTAAAAATAACAAAGTCTTCTTTCAGTAAAATATCCTATCCACGATATTTAAGGTACTTTCCCTTCATGTCCCATAGTCTTGGGACGCCCTGTATAGTAACAATTAAGTAATTAAAACAACAAGTTGTTGTGAATTTCACATGAAACTTGGAAAAAGTTTATATCGATAAATGTCTATCGCGTGCTCGTTTTTTTTTAGCAGTTTATGCGATTTCAAAATAGCCCAATTTAACGTCAAAAACGAATAATACAATCGCAAAAATCCGTAATTTTCCGATGTACATTTCCAATATTGCTACCTTGACTTTTTTAATAAGCTCCGTCAACGAATAAGAAAAAGGCCCGCAAGCGTCTCGGGTCGTGAAGAAGCTGACAAAAGAAGTCTTCCAGCACTGTTTTGAACCATGGAAGATTCGCATGGAGCGTTGTAGGGATAGAGAAGTGGTGTATATTGAAAGTGATTATAAATAAATATGTATTGTTATCAAAATAATATTTTTTTCATCCCCCCATCTCGGAAAGAGTATTTTTGCTATTCGATATCTGACCGCCAAAGCCGTTTTTATCCGCTTGAGGTTAAAGTAAATTTGAATTTAGAACATCGCGTGCACTAGGTATGTGATTTCAAAACATCATTAAACCTTGTTACTTCCATCTCCATGGTGCCGAATTTATCATAAAACTATTTTAAAAAAAAAATTAAAAACTCAGATTCTCAGAGTTCTCAGATTCTCAGAGTACCTCCTTGGTGTACTTTTGTTTATTTCCTCGCTGAGGGGGGATGAAAAGTTACGTGTTGCACTCAAGTGCAAAGATATTTCACCTTGTGCTCTTTTGATTCCCTCGCTAACGCTCAGGAGTCTATTTTTTGAATCACTCGCTGCGTTCGTGATTCAATTTTAGAATCCTTCGCTTGCTCGGTCATCAAAGTTGAGCACGCGGTTAAAAAGCAACTTTGCACTCATGTAGGTATTAACAAATAACTATTATTTTGTAACCACACATCGTAAAGACATTTCAAATAACAAAAGCACGTATATAATAACCTCAAAAAAGTCGTGAAAGAATTGCTTATGAATGAAAAGACCCAAACAAATTCGACCGACGTTCGTGGCGCGACCTACGTTAACTCACTTCTTGCATTGCATCAAAAGGCAATGTTCGGCCGGATATTCGTTGCTCCGGCTACAAAGAAGGCCGGTTATTCGGTATTCGGTATCCGGCCAAACAGCTATCCGTTTCATCTCTACTTATTACACTATTAAATTTGTAGAAATCCTAATTAGGAAACAGGAAGGTGTAATCGCAGTTAGAACAGATTGGATACGATTTAGGAAGCAAGGAGGGTCCCAATCGCTCTACTTCCTAAATTGACAACAATTTAGGATAGTGTAATCACGGCGCCGCGATTAAGAAACAGTGTTTAGTTTAGTTAGAAAGTTTTTATTTAAAAAAACATCAATTCGAAAAAAAAAATTGTCAGTTTCTAATAACTTATCTCGGGTGTGACATTCCGGAATGACAGACTAGTATTTCATTAGATGCGGTTCAAATGTTTATGTTTTTGACTTTTGGCGCCCACTAAGAAACTAGCCACCAGAAACACCAAACCACCAAAACTAGTGAAAAATCCACTAACATGGCAACACTGCGTCCAATTTCGGATTCAATTTAGTCTAGTGTGATCACTGTGAGCACACATAGTGCAAAACGAAAAATAAGATTTGTACGGTATTGCAGCGCACATTGCCATTTCATGCGGGTCAGCATAACTTTGTATATCGCACGTAAACTAACTCACTCTACTAGGTACCTATTTGTAAATAAGTACAAATAAACGTATTTTGGTATCATCAAGGCATTCTCATTCATCAAGTTACTCAAGTATATCAATGTGTTTGTGCAACAAGGACAAGACACGAACAAGATTTTCAGTCAGATTTTTCTTTTTCATCATTCGTTCATTATATTATTATCATGATGACATCATTGAAATTATGCCACAGTGATGATAATATTGGAGATCGGTAATACAAATGAACCATTTCATGACTTCTTATTCTCAAAATTAATACCATGTCATACGATGAAAGATCCATAATAGGCCTGCTGAGCCGAAACTGTTGCTTCACTGTCTCGTGTGAATAGGCCCGACGCTACTTACTCGTTTTCGTACAATTTCGTTTTACTGTAGGATTTTGAAATATGTAGCCGTTACATGTCTCTTCAAATTGCTCTGAATTGTTCCCACCAACCAACTCACAAAAATGTTTTTTTTTTCATTTAATATTCTTGTTTTTTTTCGGAACATTGGTGGTGCTGTTGACTCAGCACTTGCATTCTAATCAAGGAGGTCTGAGGTAATCCCGCCGTGTACCAATGTCATTTTCGTTTTTCGAATTTCATAATTATGTACCTACATTTGTCTGACACTTTTTCAGTACCTAAAGAAAAACATCGTGAGGCGACCTGCATAAATATCTGCGAAGAAGTTCGTAAGTGTATGTGAAGTCGACCAGTCCGCACTGGGCCAGTGTGTTTAACTCAGGCCTAAACACTTGACTAAGGCCCAAAAAATCTCGGTGGGGACATTTATGAGCTGTGGTGATCATGACGACTGTTCTATTTAAATTTAAGTTCGGTATGGACAGGCACCATCAGCCCTTTTTTTTATGGGAGACCCCAAACGAGCACTGAGAGCGGGATGTCGCTATACGCAGCAAGAGCGGTGTCTCTGTTTTAATATTGTTTTCACCTTGCCATAAGCGATCATGGTAAGGCTAGTTTGTCTGCAGTCGTTCCGCAGAAATAATGTATGGAATCGACATTAGCTTGTGACAACCTCACGCAATGTTTTCCGCAGCTAATGTCATCTCCATACATTATTTCTGCGGAACGACTGCGGAAAAATTAGCGTTTGGCTTTTATCTAAGCGGTCTGTAGTGTTATCTACTCACCGCCACCCAAGGTGCTGACGTCCAAGTACGCGGGCTGCGAGGTGCCCACTTTGTTGGTGGCCGTGATGCGCAGCGAGTACTTGGTGCCGCACCTGAGGCCGGCCAGCACGTGCTTCTGCACGCCGCTGAGTGACGGCACTCGGGTAGCCGGCCACGCCTCCTGCCACGGGCCGCTCGCCTCCTTCCACGTTAGGCTGTAGGCTTTATGACGAGCGATCAATCCATGAATGTTCTGACATCCACGCTGTATAATCTATACTAATATTATTAATAATAAAACACTTTGTTGCACACAAAGGGATACAGACAGAATATTTTCAAAGTAATCTTTTCCAGGCAACCTTGAACCAGAGAAATAAGTACACAAAGGGAATTCGTATTGGGGATAGGCGCAGTAGTTGATAATTATGGACAATGAAGGACTGATTTAGTTAAGGATTTAGGGATAGGAAGTGATTTTCGACTTGATTCTTAAAGGACTCCAGCGTACAAGCTCTCCTAGTCAGCGTAGTCCATTTATCGAGGAAGGCTTTATGTAATATCACGCTACGACCAATAAGAGAGGAGAATCAATGAAAAATGTTGCTAGAATGTGAAAAATATATAAGATATATATAACTAAGAACGCGTTACTAAGAGAGCGTCGGTGGCGCTGTGGACTCGGCACTTGCCTTCCAATCGGGGGGTCGGGGTTGGAGACCTGCCACGTACCAATGTGTTTTTCCTTTCGAATTTCATATGTACATCTGTCTGTCTTTGCTCCTACAGTGAAGGAAAACATCGTGAGGCAACCTGCATACATCTGCGAAGAAATTCAATGATGTATGTGAAGTCGACCAATCCGCACTAGGCCAGCGTGGTTGACTAAGGCCTAATTACCCTAACATAGGGTAGGCTCGAACCCCTCGGTGGGGACGTATATGAGCTGTGATGAAGAACGCGTTAAAGTCTTTTAAGGCGAAATGTAGTTCGTGGGCACAGCTAGTCACTAATAACCATCGCAGGCACAATACTGTTGCGGACTTTTGGGTAGGCGAAGGCGGGCAACCCGCCTTCTGCTTCCTGTAGGCCTAGCGCGGTGCGTGGACTATAGAAGAGAAAGTGACTAACCCCCGTCGCGTCATTGTTATATGAGAGAGCGAGAAGAAACATGTTATTTGTTTCTTGTCCCGTTTTATCCACGGTCCGTGCTACGCCTGCTGATCTGGGAATTATCTCTATGACCAGGATAACAAGCGTTAAAAGCCTGCCCATAGCTGACTGAGCTGCCTCAGAGTGATTCCGAAAACTAATTCTACTATTCTGTAGGTCGCGACCCTTATCGCAGTCGGTCGAGTCGGAAGAGGGCAAGGTTCTACGTTACAATATCTGCACTGCAGAATTTCTTCAGAAAGGATGTGCTTGTTTATTATAAAATTTTGTCTGTCTATAGCCCGAGGGGGTCGTCAGAATATTTCCACCCGTAAGGGGGTCGCGTATTCAAAACGATTGAAAAATACTGACCTAGACGGACGTCGAATGAAGGCTTAAAGTCACAATATCGCTTCGCGTTCATGGCGAGCGCTAATGCATCTACTATTTATCTGCTCATCTATTGAAGAATGGGAGTTGATAAGGTAGACCGGTAGAAATTAGGGTGGCCCATTTTCACTGAATTCAAAAAGAGGAGGTTATTTAGGTGATCCGGGGCATTTCTAATCATTTGTGTCTTAAGACAATCCCACCTTCGGGATGTTGTCTGCTGAACGAGGCTCTGCCGTTCGACAATAACCTGCACTGGGTCAGCACGCTATGAGGCGGCCAAAACCCTCTCTTGAGGCGCAGACTTAGGTGGACTCAGATACCCCTGATTAAAATAGAAATTAATATAAAAAAAGACTCACAAATCTTCTGATTGACGGTTTTGTTAGCAACGGGGTAATAAGGCTGCTCCCACTCCACTAGGATAGAGTCCTTGAACGGCGTGGCTCGAAGCACAGGCGATTCCGGTAGTGGTAGCACTATCACGTAGTACTCCACAGAGTCGGACCCGTACAAGTTCTTGGCGAGGCATGTGTAGTTACCACTCAGTGATTGGTCGATATCTGTAAAAGAATGAACAGTAGGATTTAGGCGGTAATTGGGTCAGGGAAAGATGCATATTCCATAAAAGATGAGCTTGCTGTTGTTATGGTACGTGATGATATTGTGGTACCAAATGGGGCGGTACAGGGTACAGTGTGTAGTATCAACGGTACTGCAATTACTGTTGATGAGCGTGGTTGCGGGTGTAGCGCGGGTGGTGCGTGATGATGTCGCGTCGGTGGTACCGGGCGGCGGTACTGCACTCACTGTTGATAAGCAGGCTGTCGTCGTGGTTGCGGGTGTAGCGCGGGTGGTGCGTGATGATGTCGCGTCGGTGGTACCGGGCGGCGGTACTGCACTCACTGTTGATGAGCAGGCTGTCGTCGTGGTTGCGGGTGTAGCGCGGGTGGTGCGTGATGATGTCGCGTCGGTGGTACCGGGCGGCGGTACTGCACTCACTGTTGATGAGCAGGCTGTCGTCGTGGTTGCGGGTGTAGCGCGGGTGGTGCGTGATGATGTCGCGTCGGTGGTACCGGGCGGCGGTACTGCACTCACTGTTGATGAGCAGGCTGTCGTCGTGGTTGCGGGTGTAGCGCGGGTGGT